>OZ014522.1:195445359-196731846 GCA_963966055.1 Lathyrus aphaca | reverse complement strand
GAGACCTCCACTAATCATTTCCCGTATAGCTTAAGGCTCGTGGCGCATTGTACATATTTTCCTTTATTAAGTGTTTTGATTTTTTTCTTAAAGGTGAGAAGTGAGACTCAAGTTGTAAAAGGAAAAAGACTCTAAGGGAAACTAGACTTACCCTAAGTTAGTTTGAGTTTGAAGATGACCTATGGTTAGTGAGTTTTGAAAGATTAAATCTACCTAAAGATATTAGATTAGAAGTACAAGTACAAAAAGTGATAATGAACATTATGGTCCTCCTAAGTTATGGTGGGTAAAAACGTGAATGAAACGTAAATGGGATGAAACGATGGATCGGGTGGGTCGATTGCATGGTGCTGAGACGCACGACTTATGGTGTGCAACATATAAGGCTTGCTTTTGGGTGCAATGGAGTGGAACGATGGTAATTGAGGAATCCTAAATTCACATGCAACTTTATTTATTTATTTGAAAATTTACTCAACGTTGGATCGAGTCTTTATTTATTTTTGAGATTTTGGTTTTCTATCGATTCGTTTTATCTTTTCTAGCCTAATTTTAGGAACTATACAAGCATACAAGTTCTAAGCTATTACATCATAAAGTACAAAACATAATCGAGGCATAATAAACATAATCCAAGTCCATAAGCAAATCCTCAGAAAAATACCTTGCACAAAAAGAAAGTTGTTAGTATATGAAATGAACATGAATATGCAATAATATGATGGAAATGAATTAAAATGCCAAAAATATCAAAAATCATGGGAAAAATATGAAATTAATTACCTAGGGTCTCAAACCTGATTATAACATTGTGTTAAAAAAATCTCTTTAAAATCCAAAGTCTAACTATGTCAAATGGTCCGTTAAATCTACCTAAGATTCCATCATAATTTTACACAAATCACACTATCAAAACAGTGGATAAAATGGCCTAAAAAATACACCAAAAATATTCTAGGTACTTTCATTTGTCCTCTAAGCATAGAAAAAATAATGGGCCAAAAATGTCAAAGTAAGTGAGAGAAATAAAATGTACAAAATTATATGTTCATGAAAGAATTCAATAGAAAAGCAATTAAATGAAAAATCGAAATTAAATTGAAAAATGGTTAAATTCAAAAAGTAAAAATGTGGAATGTTTCTAAGTTGAATTAAGATTCAACTGTATTTGTTATAAAATTTTATTATTTGTTTTACTATTTTTTATTGATTTATAGCAAAAAAAGCATGAAATAGAAAAAAATAGAGGGAGGTGAGAATAGAAGATTTTTAAGCTATAAAATAAATTGGGCCTGCATTGGGGGGGTGCTGATAGAAACTGGTTGAAGCCCATACGCACAGAAGTCAGGGGGGTGTGAAGGCAGTATTTATTAGTTAATAAAATAACTGGGCTTAAGATAGGGGGTGCGGATAGCAATTATGAGGCCCCTTTCGCATGGAGGGGATGGATAAGATTACAACCAAATTGGTCCAACCGGACGGTGACACGTGTCACGGCCGGATTGGACCCCTATTCAAAACCTTATACCCCCATAATTAACAAGGACGGTGGAGGATTAATGAGGTTCTATGACTTTTTAATTGTAATTATTGAAGTTTATTGTTTTTAATTTTTTCAAAGATCAAAATTAACTATGCATTAAACCCATATCAAATTATAATTAGAGAAAAAAATCAGCATGCCTCTCTCTGATATCTCTTAACGCACCTCTCTCCCTCACTTTATCTTCCTTCTTTTCAAACACCCTTCTTCCTCTTTCATCAACCCTAACGCCGCCGCCGGTCCTTCCCGGTCCACCACCATTACAAACCTAAACGCTAACCCTCCTAAGCCTTCCCCTTTCTCCGCGAATCCAAATCCCACGGAATTTCAAACGAAACCCTAAAGAATGAAAGAGGTTTCATGAACCACATCAAACACAATTGATTCTTACAATCTAAACCTACTTCTATCAAATCATGGATCAAGATACGCGTACCTTCAATCGGTGACGCGAATGGTGTGGAGAAGGAGTCGATTGATGAACATCGAAGAAGGTCCTTGAAGTGTGAGGAGGAGGAAATTCCGAGGCTTTCCGATACTTCTCTTCTCCGCGCGATGTCGTCCTAGCCGCGACGTGTATTTGATGTCAATTCGACACAAGTTGAACGGACGGTGATGCTTTACTCCTCTTTGTATTCTGAGTTTGTTGAATCTTTAAGTTTGTTAAACTTTTGAACTTGTTGTGAATCGTGTTGCAGCTGGCTTGTTGCAGATGGTGATGAAGCTCTTGGAGTTGATGAAAAGCTGATAAAGTACTGATGATATTGGAGATTAAAGAGGATACAAATCAATTGAAGTCGACGATGGAGTGTGCGGTTTTGAAGGCTCAGGTATGCGACTCCGTATTCCGTTGCAATGTTGCGTCGTTCGTTGCAATCGTTGTTGACGGTTCGTGACTTTTGCAGGTTGAATATCCGTGTTGAAGGTTCTTTTTTTCTTTCTGAATTTTCAGTGAAAATCATGATGAGGAAACTGCGGCATTGTGATGCGGATGAGGCTGATTCGATGCCCAAAGGTATTGAAAATGCAGAGGTTGCAGTTTGTAGCGGAATCACCTTGTTCGATCAATGGACAACGGATACTCAACCATTTAGGTATGCACACTTCGACCCACTTTAATTCTTGATTTTGATCCAACACTGCTTCTGCTACTGCGATCGACACGGTTCGCTCTTTTGTCACTTATTGTATTCGGAAACGAAATTGTAGGTTGTTGTTGATGCTTGAAGCCGTAAACCGTTCTTGACAATACACGAATGTTGCAGGTTGGCAACTCTGTAAAGGAAAGGAGGATTGATTAAGGGTTATTGATGATTGATGGAATATGAGAAGATGAAGTATGGAAGATTTGAATGAGTGATGAGGGAGAAGACGAATGAAGAAGCTACAGAATCATGGTGATGTCAGTGAGGAGTGAAGGAAGAATGAGAAAAAGAAGTCGAAATCCAAGAAGAAGGATGAAGATGAGATGATAAAGATGAAGCTGGAAAAAAAATGGCCCCCTGAAGATGTAGTATCATTCCGGATTTATAGGCTATGAAGATAAAGATTAGTCCTCTCCTTTTTTTCAGAAATTCTGTTGTATAGTTATATAGTTAGTTAGGAATTGGTTATTGTTGGTTAGGATTTTTTGGAATTCTGTTAGAGTTTGTTGATTTTTTCAATAAGAAACTGTTGAATTTTGGTTCAGGAACTTTGGTTTAGGAATTCAGTTATGAGTTATGAGTTTTTCTCGTTTTTTGTATAGAGATCCTTCTGATTTTATCAATCTATCATATAAGTTTTGGTTTTGGGTCACTCATTTTGTTAAATTTTTGTAAAAGAAACTTTTGTTAGAAAAACAATATATTATATATATTTTTTTTTGGAACTCTTATTTTTTCAGTAATTCGCACGCACAACTTTCCCTATTTCTTTTAATACATATTTTTTTTAAAGATGTAAGCCCTTTGAGACAATAACATAAATTAATGGTAGAATAGCAATACATTTGGATAGGCTTCAAAATGGATTTAATAGGACCTGTTATTTGGATGGGCTATGTATAATAAGATGAGTATTTGACTTGATATATGGCAACAAGTTATTGGGCTTAGAATAATGGAATTAAAACGAGCTTCGAAAATCTTGCATTGAATTTAAATGAGTAAAATGATGTTGAAGTAGATAATATGGATAATTAACAAGGTTTATGGTTTGGAAAAGAAGTGGGCTAAAAAATCAGATATAAAATGGATAAGACATGGACTTGAGTATCACGTATGAATCGGGGAAAGCAGATGACTACATCCTACACATCTCGTAAGATATTTGGACTTGTAACTTGTGTTCCGAACTCATGGTATTAAGTAATCTTGGATGAATATTTCACGAATGAATCTAAATCAACATACACGAATACTTCACCACTTCACCTTTTGTACCCTGATTCATACCTACACCTCTATCCCCAAAACATCTCGACTTGACGTCCCACAATCTTTGATATGGAACCTTAATTGATCATGTACATGCCATAATCTTCAATAACATGTGCCTCGAGTAACGATGAAAATCCTAGTATAATAAGATTCCCAGATGAATAAACTTCGTAAGGAAATTCTTTTCAATGCCACATGATTAGGAAATAAACCCTTAACTTATGATTTGAATGACAAATACGGCTCGAGACATTGAGAATCGACAAATCCACAGTTCGTAGCAAGACTCAGTCATAACCCTGATAGGGCCCAATCAAATGAGATGTGTCACGACGACGTGAATTCAACCTTTGTTCCAATCTTGAACATAATAGCTGGATAAATTACCTATGAACAGGAACAATCAAATCACAAGAGAATGTCTGATCCCAGGCTTTAAGAGCTTAATGCAAACGCATGATTGCGAGTATTATGACCTAAAAAAATGCAGAAGAATATGAAGCATAAAGTCAATTGTATGGTAATAAACAAGAGGGCAAATTTTGGGGTGTTACAATATGCAAATAATCATTAAGGATCAATTTCAATATGGGTTCACAACTTCATGCTAGTCAAACAACAATGATGCACATAGATGACATTAAAACCCTGGGCTAATGTGAAATACACAAAAATATGAATTAGATGCATCAAGATGTCATATAATCATGTATCAAATATCATGCAAAGATTCAACTCAAAACTATGTCAAACAAATTGAGAAAGATGCAAGTATTATGAAGGATGAGCATTCAAAAAGAAGATAAATGAAAATTATGGAAAAAAAATCAAAATATGCTAAAATCAGAATTAAAAAATGTAAAAATTATTTAAATGTATTAAAATGATTCATGAATTTATTGGAATTTTATCATGATTAGAACTAATTTTAAAAATGGAACGTGTATAAAAAAGGAATTAAAATAAAACAAAGAAATGAGGAAGGAGGTGTAACAAAAGCAAATGTGCAGTTCAAATATGCCTTGGACCGAAATCTAGGTGTGCAACTAGTAATGATCAATCTAGTCCAATATGCGCTGAAGACAAAGGTTCATGCTATGGATGTTAGTCAACAAGTTGACTCATCATGAACCGCAAGATCAAGTCAATGCCAGATAATCATGCAAGTATGTCAATCAAACAGGTAAGATGCAATGTTCATGGCAGTTATGATGAAACACACGCATGCAATCAAATATTTCACAAAATATGATTAAAATGAGTCATGTTATATACACACACTTCATTAATTTGCTAGCACAATCCTATGCATTAGATCAAAGCAAATCAATGACCATGTTCTAATCTGAGGAAAAGCCTAGGGTTTATGCAACGTTGATGATTCAAGTTACCAGAGAAGATTACGCTCTTCTTCTCCGGCGAGACGCCACCGTGAGTCTACATGCAGGTGTCCAGAAATGAGAAAACAGTATACAATGGAATCCTTATGTTATGTTGATCTCAAATCTAGTCTTAGAATTCACAAACAACAAACACATAGAGAGAATCAAAGCAAGAAATTTTGACCTAGGTTTTAGATCTAAACACTTATGGTGCCTATCAACTAGCCAGAAGTTTGAATGCTCCTATTGAGCTCAAGATCAACAAAAACAAGTGTAAATCGAATAAAATTGCAGAGAGAAGTTTGAGGAATTGAAACCTGAACTTGAAGAAATCTCACTTGCAAGAAAATCAAAGGTGCCTCCTTGAGTTCTTGAAGTTGCTTATGGCCAAATAAGGACTTAAGAGAGATTGTGATTGCTTGAGAAATTCGAAATGAAAAAGATGAACTTGATGATGAAGATTGAAGCACACTCCTCTTCTAGATTCCATTGCTGCTTGTTGATGAGGGATGAAGAAAACACAAAGATATTATGGAGAAGAAGATTCGAGAGAGAGAGAGGATTCAGAGAGAAAAATGAGAGTGTGAGAGTGTGAAAATAAAGTTGAATGAGAGTGAATGCCAAAAATTCTGTTAGAGTGAGCTTTATATGGTGACTTAACTGTTAACCACCTTTGTTAATAGTTAGAACTAGAGTTAATGAGGGGTGAGTTGAGAAATGCAAGGTGAAGTCAACAATCTGAAAAATGAGAGAGGGAACTCGTGTGTGTTGATCATGTGCATATGGAGTGTGATATTTTATGGTAAAGAATTTGATAATGAATGGGGATGATAGTGTACTGCATTGGCATCAATAACAACTTATGATACAAGTTTGTTTTTGAAGCTTTTCCACATTGATGCATGGTATGTGATGGGATGCATGAGTGAATGTCTTATTGTTTGGCAAAATGAGGCAAATGATGATGTATGGAGTGTGTATACGTGTGAATCTTAATCAACTAACAACAATAATGCAAAACTTTCTATTTTGACTATCAAGCATGGTGTGGTCATATGAGGGACTTTGATGAAGAAATTCTCTCAGCTCCATGGATGAAATGAGGAGCTTTTGAAGTTTATGGATAAATTGTATGAGAGAGATAAATGTTGATGTTTGTATCAGGTGCAATTGAAACATTTAGAGAACTTAAAAGTGTCAATGAAATTATTTGATTGTGACTGAAATCTTGGGCAAGGCAAGTTTCATTATGCCTAGCTCAATATGCCTATGATATTCAGTGTTGATGCAAATACTTTGATCCATTCTATCTCTCAATATGTTGATCAAATGAAAATTTCCCCAACATGAAAGTTGTAGAGGAGATTAAGGGGAACAAGACTCATGTTGAACTTTTTTTATTTGGAGCTTGTATCATAGAGATAAATAGCTTGGAACTTGGAAAAAACATGCACACCAAGTGTTTGTGGATATGACTCCATGGTGGCTCGCCCTTGCCCAACCTAACTGGCCAAAAATGCCTTGAATGTACTCAACTTTGATTGATCATATCTCTCTTAATTTTAATCTAATGGGGGATGTTCTTGCTATGGTTTTGAAGATTGGGATGTGAAATTTCAATAGGCCTCCATACAATTTCAATTTGGAGCTTGAAATATGGAAAAAGAATGATCTAAAGACGGTCCTTCAACTTGCCAATACTTGCCATATTTAGAAACCCTAAGTTTCCATTTTGGAAACTTTGTACATTTCTTGATTGTTGATGAAACTATTGACATTTCTTGATCAAATCTTTACCAATGGACATATTTGACTTGAGGAACAAGAATTTGACCTAAAAAATTCAGGAGTTGACTTTTTCCTCTACACAATTGACTTTTCCCCAATTTGATTGATTCTCAAGCAATTGGACAAATGAAGTTCTCTGAAATGAACCAATGAGCAATAATCCATCCTTAGATACTTGAGATCATATGGAAACCCTTGAGATCAAGTTTGGATCAAAAAGTTGCAAGAACACAGCTTTACTTCAAAACCCTAATTTGGGACTATTTTGTTAGGAGATGATGATCTATCCAATCTTCTCGTTGAATTCTCGTCCTTAGATGACTTGAAGGATCAAATATGATGACATGAGATGTAAGAGACCCTTGAGGATTGTTTGGAGATACTTGGCTCTTGTCCTTTTGTTCTGGATAGCCAATGCTTTGAAATCAACTGATCACATGCCCTATGCACAACCAATGATGTATGTATGCTCTTGTATGGCTTAAATGCAATGAAAATAATGAAAACATAAGCCAAATGATATATGAAAACAATAGGGGAAATTTTGGGATATTACACCGAGCAGAAAGTTTGATTTTATGGTAAAATACATGTCTCTTAAAAGCTTCAGCATTGCGTACAATGACATCCAACCAACTGGTTGGGAAAATCCTCCCGAATAAAGAAAGTACATGGAGTATCCCTTTAAAAACTGCTTCACATGATTAAAGGGAATATAAATGTCTAGGTTATGAATACATGCAAGCTTGGATGGTATATCAGTTAAACTTTATATAATTCTCTTGATAAATAAATAAAAAGAGCCAAGTTGCACTCTTTTCCCTTGCAATACAAGGGTTTTTAATGAGGTGCAAGACCTTAATAAAATGTTTACATCTTAAATTACATCTACATGGATTTCAGGGCAATAACCCGTCTTAAAACTCCTATAAACACGTTGATTATATTTGTGTACATAACTCGCCCAAAAAATGCCATGATTCGCTTTGTGTTGGGTAGGAAAAACCCTTATACACACGTTGATTACATCCATGTACATGGGTTTCCCACAAAAATGTTGACTTGCTTCACATAGGGTTGGCAAAACTCCTATACACACGTTGATTACATATGTGTACATAGGTCACCCACAAACGTGTTGAACTACTCCGCGTATGGTTGGAAAAACTCCTATACATACGTTGATTACATCCGTGTACATAGGTCGCCCACAAAAGTGTTGACTTACTCCATGTTGGGTTTGAAAAAGTCATATACACACATTGATTACATTTGTATATATAGGTTGCCCATAAAAATGTCGACTTTCTCCACGTAGGGTTGGCAAAACTCCTATAAACACATTGATTACATCCGTGTACATAGGTCGCCTATAAACGTGTCGACTTGTTCCACGTACGGGTAGGTAAAAAATCTTGTAAAGCACATGCTGTCTAGATAGGTCTCCCATAACGAGTTGGTTTTCGTCCATAAAGGCATTAACCATGCCACCAACATAGGCCTAAATGGCCAGTTTAGAAAAGGATGAAGTATCCAAGCTTTCCACTCATCAAGAGAGAAACTTGGGGCTTATGAAGAATAATTCGAAAATCAAATCTATGACACAAACGTACCCAAACATGTAGCCGACAACTTTGAAAGTTTAGCACTTTCAAAACTAAAGTTCAACCTCGCCTTTTAGCAAAAGGGGATCTGAATTACCAATCCAGTTGCACTTCCGGACCTATGTCCATCACTAAATAAATAATTGTCCACAAACAGGTAGACTCGCAAGGAGAATAACATTCCTATAAATACGAGAACTTACTCCGTATACATAGGTTACCCGTTAATGGGTTAACACTCGTCTATAAGACTTGAATCATGTGTCAATGTCTCAACGATAAAACATCTAAGCTTACAATTATCTAAGAATGGCTTGGGGCTTCCAGACAACCATCAATTAGATGTTTAAGAGGCGTTTTACAAAAGGACCTTAACATACCCCCCGGGTACATATCTGTAAGCCTGGCTATAAGGGCTCAAAATATTTAAAATCCTGCCAAGGGGATCCTTAGGAAAAGCTACATAACTCAATTAATATAAAGGACTTAAGAAACATAAAAACTTTAGCAGCATTTTAATACCCAGGATGTCATGATCGGCCACTTTAAGCCAACTTGGCTTAAGTACCCAAGGAGCTAATACATGCATACATAGAGAATTACTTTGTGAAATAAAAATTGATTTTTTTTAAGAAATCAAGAAACATAGCATAAAGCCTCAGCAGGTAAAAAAATAGTTCATTACAAATTAAAAAGGGGCCCAAGGGCCAAAACATTACAAAGAGAGGATGCCAAAGGCAACCAGATTTGAACAAGTCACATAATATGGGTTCTCAAGACCATTGGCTACGGCTATTGGCTCTTCCGGGTTATCCTCCTTTGGGTCTATCATTTCCATAAGGCAACCATCCCGCATTATCTTTAAATAATCAACCTCAGACAGATCTAATCTGGGGTGAAGGCACATGAATTTCTCCTTAGCATGGTCAAATGCCACATCACCAGCATTTATGACCTCAATATCAGCCTTCTCCAAATACTTTTGGAGGTCATTACTGGTAGTAAGCAGCTTAACATTGGATGCCTCATATCGCTTCATTTTAGCCGAAAGTTAAGCTAAAGCAGACATGTTCTCTGACACTAGACAATTATCCCACTCTTTAGCAATGGTTAAACCTTTCTCCAAATCAGACTTCAGTTGCGCTATCTCAACCTTGAGTTTGGACCCGATCTCTTCAGAATTACCAGCCAGTTCAAACAAACCCCACGCCAGGACCGCATACCTCATCAGATAAGAGCTGATGTTTTGGGTGATCTTTGGCTTCCTAATTGTAACACCTATATATAACAACATACATTAAAGTATATATATTATAGATGAATCCAAGTTTGGGTATTGAAATACAAATAAGTTCCTAGTTGACACATTATACACATTACATGCCCAAAGTACAACAATCTAAAAACTAAGGCATAATGTATACAAGATGTTCGAAAATAAAAATACTAAAAACTAGATCACAAAGATCTCAAAATAAATTCATCAGCGGAAGCCACGCCATGCCAAAATGTCATACTAGTAAGGATTAATCAAATGGCTTTATCCTTACCCTTCTCAGAACCTGTAGTACATGAAACAATAATCAACAATGTAGGGTAAGATAACAAATCTTGGTGAGTCTCTATTTTATGGATTCTATCGGCTTTACAAGGTTCTATAAAAATTTAACTCAAGTCAAGAAAAAGGATATGACCTTGAGTTCACACGTCTCACCCTATGAATGTTTTAACGAGTTCAACAACTCAAAACCTCACTAAGTCGGCAAAACATGCCAAGGCATATTTCCCCGGCCGCCCCTTATTTTCAAGAGATGTCTACTCAAGTCACGGATCCTAAAACATATCCATCTTTCCTCGGCCAACTCTCTAAGAGAGCTATGGACATGAGTCACGTATACTATCACATGGGTACTTTCCTCGACTAGCCTACACAAGAGGTTATGCGCACGAGTCACTAATACCCCCACTAAGAAGCTTTCCCCGATCATCCTATATAAGAGGGAATGCACACAGGTCACAGTTACTTACTTAATAAACACTTTCCCTGGCCAGCCTACACAAGAGGTTATGCGCACGGGTCACAACTATTATTAAGGGATAAAACACAATAATAGGAAGGGCTCTCAAAATAAGTTTTACCCTCCGCTAACAACTACTTACCAAGATACGTGTCTAGCATCGATGTCTAAGTAACGTAATTTCTAAAACTCCATCAAGAACTAGTTACATCCCAAGGTTATTCCATTGATCTAGGGTTTGTACTCACTTCTCATTACTTGAAGCCTTTTTTTAATAAGTTTCCATAATGCACATAATCAGAAGAATGTTGATTAATACCAAATTAACTAAATTTCTCGTCAAAAGTAATAATTTCTCCTTCCATTGGATATATCATCATCTCAGCTTACTATTGATATAAATTTTGTTTAAATCGGATGCCCGAGTAGAAAGTTATAAATTTTTAAAGAAAATATTTTTACAAAGCTTACAATTTTAAGCGGTTAACCATCTATCGGTAACCGGTTAACCATGCAATAATTTCCAAAGAGTATCTAAATGAGAGTTAAAGTCACATTTGGGTAACCGGTTACTTAGTCCAATTTTCATATAAATGCCAATTTTTGTACGCATTAACCAGTTAACCATCTGGTGGTTCCTTGCATAAGAGAACTTTAGGTTCTTCGGATTTGATTGAGAAACATTTTCTGGATTGGGAACAACATGGGTTGAGACTCTTCCTTGGTCTGAATGACTTTAGTACTCGTTCCTCTCGGCCGCTTAGGAGCCTGGGTCTCCAACCCACTCAGATCCGACTTTGATGTAGAGGGACCCCCAACACCCCTCTGGGCATTCCGAGCTTCTTTCATCAACTTCCTTTTCTCTGAAATTGACAAATCAGTCATCCTATCAGCAAAAGGAAGAGGGATCAATATAAAATAAAGGACGGTGAAAGTATTGCGAAGGCTCTTCAGATTTGGACATGTTTTGGTAAATAAAAATGTTGGAAGAATTGGTTAAACATGGAGTTTAAAGCTAAGGAATTCTTCAAAAGACAAAGATGTCAAATGAGATGTGTTGCACCCTAATTTTTGCCCTAAGTTTTCTTTGCGTTTTCATCTGCATCTTGCAAACAAACAAGATCGCGCTGGTTGCTCGTTTCTTCTCGGGTTAGGTTTATGCCTCGCAGGGGATCACCGTTATATTTAATTAATTTATTTGTTTATGTTTACTAACCATTAATTAAAATCCAAAAAAATATTTTGTTTCCTTTTACCAACCTTTTTTTCCAGGAAGAGGAACCATTGAAAATGCCAAAAATAGCAGTCCTGCAGCTCGAGTAAATTTCACAGACAAAAGTTGAAGTTGATCCACAAATAATTCAAATTTATCTGATTAAGGATTTCCCAAGTTTGTTGATTCATTCAAAGGATTTCCAAGGATCATGTGTTTATTTTTTGACGTACAAAAAGAATCGGGCCACAACAACCAAGCAACCTCATTTGAATAAAATTTTCAAATTTTGTCTTGGTTAACCGGTTAACCATATGCGTTAACCGGTTAACCAGTGTGAAATTTGAATATTTTATTCAAATTCAGCACCCTTAGATCATTAATTTAATTGGAATATTCTAGATCCATTGGTTTCTGATTTCTCTACATCACTTTGATCATTTCCTAACATAAACCCTCACTAATCACCACTCTTTTCCATTTCCCACCAAAATTGCAATTACCAAGCCTAATTTTAATTACCAAAGCAAGCTCCATTTCACCAAATTCCCATACCTAAAGTCTTTAAATAGAACCATAATTTCATTCATTCAACAAGCTTTTTATAGCCACAAAACCTCTTGCAAAATACTCCCCCAACACCAAAATTCTCCAAAGCTCACTTTATTTCTTTTGAAGTTTTCAAGAATTCACATTGAATTCTTGACTAACTTGAGCTAAACCTTCAACCTATTCTTCTCTTGTTCATCCATTTCAGTAGATTTAAGCTTGATTTGGTTCAATTTGAAGAAGTGCTTTTGGTAATTCATCTTTCTCCATAAACCCATATTCACCATCAACATTCAAGATGTAGATCTTTAGTACCTTTGTTTCTAGATCCTTTGGATATTTATTTATTGTTTGATTGCAGGGATTCCATTGTATTTTGGTTATGAAATTCGTGCAAATTCAGATCATGATCATCAAATGTTTGAGAAAAGGTTTTAAAATGGATCATGCTGAATTTTCTGTATTTTTCTGCTTCTGGTACAATGTTAACCGGTTAAGCATTTTTAGTTCAAATTGGTAAACCGGTTAACCATCTTTAAGTTTACGCAGATTTTGCCTGCGTTAACCGGTTAACGCAAGTCAGAATGGTGTTTTTGGCTTGTTTCAAGCCCCTTTTTTTGGTTCTTCTTTCTTCTCCTTTTTCATCCTTTTTATTTTTACCTTGGGAAGCACTTTTGGGAGTGATTTCTCCTTAATTTCAATGAACTTTGGGTGTAGATTAGAGTAGTTAATGTTCATTAAATTCAAAACTACCTTTTAATGGATTATTCAATTCATTTAAGGTACTTTGCGTTAGTGATACATTTTCATGCTTGAATCCACCGAGATGAGTGATTGAACTTAAGGATGGAAGAATACCATGAGTGCGGCTCAATTTGGTATTCACCTTTAGTTTTGTGCGGTATTGCGTCCGGATAGCGATTTACATATCGTTTATCTCGCATGCATTATCATTAATATTATGCACCTTAATTGGTGGTGGCCGGCCTCATTTGTAGGGTAATTACTTCGTAAATTACTCGGCGATTGTTTAACATAGACCTAAATGTGTCCTGAATTCGGAATAAAAATCTAATTGGGTACTTGCTCTTTCGTGGACCGGATCTCTTGTTGATCGCGTAATCCTAAAGTGGTTAATCATATTGCATTAAGAATCGCGACTTATGAATGTTTGATACGTATGTGCTTTGGGTCTCACAATCGCCTTTCAAATTTTATTGAATTCGGTTCGGTTTGCCTTATTAATTGTTATAGTGTAAAAAGCTAAGCGGATCCGGTTGCCTTTCGATTTTGGTTGCGCTTTTTGGTTGTGGTTGATTAAGTTCGCCAAGCCATTATTATTATGTAAATATTATTATACTATTATTATTATTAATATTTTAGATTCTTGCACTTTAATTGCTTTTCGCTACTAACATTTAAATTCTTGCACTTTTATTGCTTTTATTTTATTTCGCTTTATTATATTTTATTCATCCATATCATGTTTATTATTTGCTCTCACTATTGTTTTGTTGATTTTCCTTTTGTCCATTTGGACACAAAAACATTAATAAAGGATTAAACTTCTAAAAAACTTGTGACTTTAATTTGTGGACTATTGGTTACTATCCTTGGCTTTGGAATGAAGATTTGGACTTAGATTCTTAGGACACATTTCCTATGCCTTGACCTTCAAGAAGTTGGAATTTGGCTTTATTTGGCCATTTTGCTAGCTTATAAGGATGAAACTCTTATGCTCATAATTTGAAGTGTCATTAAGTTTGGTTAGATCTTTCTTCCCTTATCTCCTTATTTTCATTTTTAGGATAGTCCCTTCATCTCCTCCCCTTCTTTAATTTTCAAAATCTTCTCCCTTTTTCAAAATAATATTTTTTAAATCATCACCTCTTTATTAAATAAAACCTTGACTTTTGTCAAGTGGCTTTTACTATTTTTTATTTTAAAAAAAAAATCAATGAATCTAATCACGTTGACCTTAATTCAAAATATAAAAAGAATCAAACTCATTCAAGTTGTTTTGTGCCTTTGTGCACTTTTGTTTACTCTCTTTAAAAGAGTGCCGATTATGAGCCATTATTCTTTAGTCGGGTGCAAGTCTTTCAATCTCCATGGTTGTAGTTTGATGTAATTGAGTCTCTTGTCATTCGTGGGGGTTTAGTGGCATACTCGTTGATTTTATCCGAGTTAGCGCTCTCCCTATAATGATGTATGAGTCCATGCCTTAATTCTCATGGTAGTTTGTTTGGCCATCCACTTAAAGATGACAAATTCTCTTCACTTAATAAAATTAATTACAACCCACCCTTTTCACTACTTGTACCACGAACTACGAGGTTTTGATCTTACATTGCACTTTGTGGGTACGTAGGCATGAGGTGGTAAACCTTTCCAAACGCAAAAAAATATAAAAAATAATTCTTTTCTCATCCCCCACTCTCATTTAACAAACCTTTTTCAAACCAAAAGCAGTAAATTTTTTAAAGGGCTCCCATGGAGTAGCACAAACATTTTGGGTGCGTAAAACCTTCCCATTGTGTAACCTATCCCCTTACCTGTTTCTCTGTTGTGTTTATTTAGCTTTTTGATTTTAGATTCATTAGGATTTATTCGCTCTTTTGTCCTTTTCCTCTTGGAATAAAAATAAAGCACGGTGGCGACTCTGTTTACTTTGAGTTAAGTTAACTAATAGCTTACACTCATGAGTTTACCGCTACAGAAAAGTGGCGACTCTGCTGGGGAGTAATCTCTAAGTGGATTTGGCCTACTTTGATTTATTTACTGCTTTGGTTTGATTTGTTTTTTATTTGTTTATTTTGTTTCGGTTTTGGTGATCCTCTGTGAGTGAGATAGATCTTAACCCGGATCTGAGTTGAACTTATGATAGGATGGCGATATTCGAAGCGATAAGCAATGAAGTAGTCCAAAGATATATCATTTTGATAATTTCCACTCGGTTAGGCTCTCTTGGATTATCAATGTCATGATGAGTAATCATACGTGGCATTATTTTCGACCTTGAGCTGATCATACTGAGGACCGTAGAACCCTTAACCCATCCATGCCAATTTAGGAACGCAATGCGGAAACTATCTGGGTGTAAACCTAAGGTGGTTGTCACACGATACTACACTCGGACGAGGTCTATTTTAAGAATGTTATCGGTTGGGGAGTAATCCAACGTATCGATGATATTCTAAAGATGGCTGTTAACTCGGGCACCTCTGTTATCACCCTTTTGGTTTTCTGCAGGTACAATGAAGACAAAACCTTATTACTTACCTATGTGGGTTGGTGTTCTGCTACCTTGACTTCATGCTCGTGACTCAGAACCTAGACCCGTGTGCTTTGTGTGATATTGTTTGTGGTTGTTGCATACATGCACTCATACATTCATGAGCATTTTTCTTGAGATTTCAAGGGACTCATAAGATGCTATTGCAAAATTTCAGATGTCCATGGTTATGATATTTGAAAGAAGGAACACAAAGAAGTACAACTTCAAGAATCCTAATCTAGTAGAGATAAGAAAGCTAGGAGCTTTGGTGGTTGACACCTTGGAATTCCGGATATGTTATGGAAAGCTCTTGTTTATTTTGGATACCAATGTACCAAAGGGGATTCTCACTACCTTGGCTCAATTTTATGATCCGTTGCATCATTGTTTCACCTTTCCTGATTATCAGCTTGTGCCGACTTTGGAGGAGTACTCTCATTGGATGGATTTACCTATTTTGGACAAGGAATTTCTTTTCAGTGGTTTAGAGAAGGAGCTTACGACCAAAGTCATCTCCAAAGCCCTTTTTCTCAAGGAGTCCGATCTTAATGGGAAGTTTCTTCCAAAAGGGAGTGTCCGTGGTATTAATGCTAAGTTCTTAATGGGGAAAGCTTCTACATCGCTTACTTTGGGTCATAAGGATGCATTTGAGGCTAT
The DNA here is from genome assembly GCA_963966055.1 of Lathyrus aphaca. Classification (NCBI taxonomy): domain Eukaryota; kingdom Viridiplantae; phylum Streptophyta; class Magnoliopsida; order Fabales; family Fabaceae; genus Lathyrus; species Lathyrus aphaca. Next base: position 196,715,395 of record OZ014522.1, on the reverse strand, counting down.
TCTTGCTTTGCTCATTTATGGGATTGTCTTGTTTCCTAACTTAGATGGTATTATGGACGAGAGTGCCATTCAGATTTTCTTGAAGACAAATCTGGTACCTACTTTGCTTGGAGACATGTATCATGCCTTTCATTATAGGACATCCAAAGGTGATGGAGAGATTGTGTGTTGTGCGCCTCTTCTCTATAGGTGGTTTATTTCGCACCTACCAAAGTCTGATGTCTTCAAGGATAATAGAGAGAAGCGAAGATGGTCTCAAAGGATTATGTCTCTTTCTCATAAGGATATGACTTGGTATTGTTCCTATTATGATATTGGAGTGCTTATTGACAGTTGTGGAGAGTTTCCTAACGTACCTCTTCTTGGTACACAAGGGGGAATTAGTTACAACCCTATTCTTTCTAGGCGAAAGTTGGGATATTGCTTGAAGGACATACCAAGCAACCTTTCCTTATCCAGTTTCTTCTTTCTTAATGGTGTAGATCATGTAGAAATGAAGAAAAGGATTGCTCATTCTTGGCATGCGGTTCATCGAAAAAGAGAAGGGTTAATTGGGAAGACAACACCTTGCTCCCTCCGAGTGTTACATCCAGTGGGTTCAATCTAGGGCTTCCAAGCTCAAGATGCCTTATCCAACCGAGGAGCCTTTGTTTCCTATACTACCATTGTCTGCTTTTCTTCCTCCCATTGATGAGAAGGTTTCTCTTCAAGAAGAATTGGATAATATGAAGAAAGAGAAAGAAGAATGGCTACTTGAGAAGACTACGATGCAAGAGTAACTGAAGGAGAAAGATGATCTCATTGAGTTACTTGAGCAGCATGTTACGAAGAGGCCAATAGAAGATTTATTTTCCTCTAATACTCCATCTATCATTCCTCCTATATCCGGTGTTTGGAAGGCCATTGTTGACCAGTTGGTGAAGGATAAGGAAGACATGGAGAATCGGTACAAGAAAGAGATTAAGAGGATTCACATGAAATAACAGTCGGGATTTGGATCTTCTTCAGATGTGATCCTCTAGGCCTAGTTTACTTTTTCTCTCATGTATTAGGATTGTTGAGGCTTGTACTTCGCTTGTAATCCTTACTTTAATTTTAATGAGAATGAGTTTTTAAGTACTTCAAAAAGAGTTTCTTTTATAAATATTGCAGTTTATCTTATAATCCTTTGAAATCTTTGCATTTGCATATGCATACCATGCATCATGCCCGCATTGGTCTTGATTTTTGAGAGTTGTATAGGGATCTTATGTTGTTTCTTGGTCTTCATTCAGTTCTCCTGTCAAGCTGACTCACACGGTTGATACTCGAGCTAATCGGAAGGAGATGTCAGAAGCCTTACAACAAGAGAATCGCGAGCTGCGCGAGGATTTTACATATCTGAAGGATAGCTTGGAAAGAGTTACTGCCATGATGGAAAGCTTGGTGGCTGCTCAGAATCAACCATCCCCTGTTCCTAATCCTCCTGTTCAGAATACAGTCATCTCTGAGATTGTCACTACATCGATCCCTACCGAAGTTGTCCTTTCTCCTCGCTACCACATGCCTCCTGGTAAACTGTGGGGTATGCCGACTGATTTCATTCCTGCTGGTTATCATCCTCCTCCTCTTGAGACTGCTGCATTTGATACTCTTCATCCAGTAATGACTACTGCACCGCCTGTGACGTACACTACTCCGCACCATGATGAAGTGATTTACCATGCTGAACCTAGTGAAGGCGCTGGTGTAACTGAAAAACATGATGATTTTCAAGGCCGTTTTGTTAAGTTACAGAGAGAGCTGAGAACCTTGAAGCATAAAGATTTGTTTGGTAAAGATGCTTATGATCTCTGTTTGGTTCCCAATGTCAAGGTTCCATACAAGTTTAGGTTGCCTGAGTTCGAGAAGTATAAGGGCAACACTTTTCCTCTGAGTCATCTGACAATGTATGCTAGGAAGATGTCTGCTCAGACAGACAACGATCAGCTGCTGATTCATTATTTCCAGGATAGTTTGACTGGTGCAACCATGAGATGGTACATGAGTTTGGATAGTAGCCAAATCCATACTTTCAATGATTTGGGAGAGGCTTTTGTTAGGCAATACAAGTATAATGTTGATATGGCACCGGACAGAGATCAGCTTCGGGCTATGTCCCAGAAGGACAAAGAAACTTTCAAAGAATATGCGCAGAGATGGCGCGTGCTAACATCTCAGATTGTTCCTCCTCTAGAAGAGAAAGAGATGACAAAGATCTTTTTGAAGACTTTAGGTTATTTCTACTACAAGAAGATGATTGCAAGTGCTCCTTGTGATTTTACTAAAATGGTGAGCATGGGGATGCGACTAGAAGAAGGTGTCCGTGAGGGACGGGTAAACAAAGAGAGTAGTAATGGCTCGAGCTCTAAGAGGTTCAGTCTTGGTAAGAAAAAAGAAGATGAGACTAATGATGTGTCTCGTGAAAATTACAGAAGATCTCGTGGTCGTGAGAATCATCATCATCAACATGTAGCTTCTGTAACTACGATGATTAATATGACTCCAACTGTGCTAGTAGTTCCAAAGTTTCAGTCTCGTTATCAAACACCGTCTATGAAATAGAGTGGAAATCAACAGGGTTGTGCTAAGCCGAATTTTGATCCCATTCCAATGTTATATGCAGATTTTCTTCCATCTTTGATTGCAAAGAATCTTGTGCAAACACGTTCTCCACCTCCATTTATAGAGTCTATTCCATGGTGGTACAAGCCAGAAGCTCACTGTGCTTTTCATCAAGGTGCCCCGGGGTATGATGTCGAGAATTGTCATCCGTTGAAGTTTGAAGTGCAGAAATTGATAAGGAGTAATGTCCTGTCTTTCAATGATGTTAATCCCAATGTGAAGACAAATCCTCTTCTGAATCATGGTAATGCGTCTGTGAATATGGTTGATGGTTGTCCTGGTTTGTTCAAGATTTATGAGGTCCGTCATATTCGAAGGTCTTTAGTTGAGATGCATGCTTTCTTAAGTGAATATCATGATATTGATCACGATTATGCTGAATGCTGCATTTGCTCGGTGAACCCTCGTAGTTGTGTGATTGTTAAGAGAGACATTCAAAAGATGATGGATGATAAGTTGATTGAAGTGACAGCAAAAAGAGATGAGTATGATAATGAAGTGAATGTTATTGTGCCTCAGTTCAATATTCCTGAGAAGGTTGTTCCTAAGAAGGTGGTTATTTCTTTTGATAGCCGTAAAAATGTTGTTACTCCTTTGGTGATCAATTTTCCTGGTCTAATGGCATATGAGTCTGATAAAGCTGTTCCATATCGATATAATGCTACGATGATAGAAAATGGTAAGGAAGTTCATATACCTTCTCCAAAGTCTGTGGTGAGCATTGCTAATGTGACAAAAGTTACTCGAAGTGGTAGAGTTTATGCTTTGGATCCTCCGAAAAGAGATGAAGATTCAAATACGAGTAAGCAGATTGAGGATACTGTTATTCGATCAGATTCCAGTTTGAAAGATAGTGAATATGAGGTGTTGAAATTGATAAAGAAGAGCGAGTACAACATTACTGAGTAGTTGTTGCATACTCCATCAAAGATATCAGTTTTATCACTCTTGATGTGCTTTGAGGCTCATAGGTAGTATTTGCAAAATATTCTTGATCAAGCTTATGTTGACCATGATGTGACTATTGATCAGTTTGATAGTATTGTGGCTAATATCATATCGTGCAACAATCTGAGTTTATGTGATGATGGTTTGCCTGAAGAAGGAAGGAACCATAATTTGGCTATGCATATTTCAGTGAATTGTCAGGAAGATGCTATGTCTAAAGTGCTGGTTGATACTGGGTCTTCTCTGAATGTGATGCCAAAGTCAACTATGTCAAGGCTTGCGTACCAAGGTGCTCCCATGAGGCATAGTGGGATTATTGTGAAAGTTTTTGATGGATCGAAGAAGACAATGATTGGTGAAGTTGATCTTCCTATTCTTATTGGACCGTTTATATTCCAAATTACTTTTCAAGTAATAGATATACGTCCCGCTTACAGTTGTCTCCTTGGAAGACCCTGGATTCATGAAGCAGGAGCTGTGACATCTACTCTCCATTAGAAGCTGAAGTTTGTGAAAGATGGGAAATTAATGACTATTGACGGTGAACAGACGATGCTAGTGAGCAATTTGTCATCTTTCTCTTATATTGATGTTGAAGAAGAGGTGGGAACTTCATTCCAGGCTCTTTCTGTTGTTGATAATGATGCTAAGAAGAATGTTATGCCTATGTCTTCTCTCAAGGATGCTCCGTGCGTCCTTGAAATTGGTCGATATGACGGTTGGGGACGAGTTATTGACATTGTTAACAACAAAGAAAGATTTCATATTAGTTTTGCACCATGTGTGGCTCTCAATGACCCGAAGACTATTCAGGAAAGATTCCGAAGTGTTGGGTTTATCAACGATCATTTCGCTGTTGGCATCATTAAAGATGATGAAGATGAAGAAATGCCTAACTTTGTTACGCACAGGAATATTTTCCAGAACTGGATTGATGTTGATGTTCCTTCTATTGTTCATGCTTAAAAGTAACTTGTTTTATTTTCTTTCAAAAAAATCCTTTCACTCTGCTCAAGGTGAAAGTGATGTTTGTCGGGCTTTGTTTCAAATTTTATCATTATCAATAAAATGTTATTTTGTTATTTCCATGTGTTTTTTCCTTTCTTTTTTTTCCTGAAAAATGGTAACATAAAAAACCCAAAATAATAATAACCATTGTTTATCTGCATAAGTGTCGCTCCCTCGGACTCTCGTCCCGGTGCAGACGCGGACGGTCGGCGATGTTAGAGGTTGAGGTTAAATAGAGTCGCCAGCTAGGCATTTTTATCCCGAAGCAAGGGTATGCTACATAAACCTGGAAATATATGGATAAGACGGTTGCGAACCAAAGAGACTGAGAAAGGGGTTGGTTACGACCTGGGAAGGTATTATCACCCAGATCGTCCGTCGTACTCGACGGGATCCACGCTTACTTAATTGTGTTTAAAAGGGGTAGTTTATGTGCTGACTGTGTATAAAAAACTAGGGAGAAATGTACAGTGTGTCAGTGCAAAAGAGAAGGGTGAGTGCTCAAGAATGAGGCTTAGAAAAGAAAGCTGAAAGGAGAGGGGAGACAAAGAGACTTTTGTTCGATAACTGTTAAGTTATTCCTACGTATCCTCCCATGTAATGAGGAAGTCAGAACACCATAGTTCGACTCAAAGAGACTGGATGATTTGTTGTGAACTGCTTTCTTGTCTATGCTCAAGTGTATGACTCGTCTAGCTCGAGTGCTAACTGTATTGCATTAGACGGAAGAAGCGAGTTCTTGTTTTCAGAGTGAGTGTGATGAGAAAAGAATCCCGGAGGAGACGATTATTGTTTGTTTTTGTGTTTTCAGTTTTTTATTGTTTTTGGTGTTTTGCATAGTGTCGCTCCCGAAAAGACTTAACGTCCCCGGTGCAGATGGGAACTATCGGAGATGTTGAATAGAGTCGCCAACTAGGCATTTTTATCCCGAAGGAAAGGTAATGATGCATAAACCTGGAAGGGTATGGATAAGACGGTTGCGAACCAGAGAGACTGAGAAAGGGGGTTGGTTACGACCTGGGATGGTATTAGCACCCAAGTCGTCCATCGTACTCGACGGGATCCATGCTTACAAGATTGTGTTTAAAAGGGGTAGTGTATATGTGTTAACTGTGTATAGAAAGCTAGGGAGAAAATGTACAGTGTGTCAGTACAAAAGAGAGGGTGCATGCTCAGGAATGAGGCTTTAAAAGAAAGCTGGAAGGAGGGGGATGACAAAAAGACTTTTGTTCGTTAACTGTTAAGTTATGCCTACGTATCCTCTCGTGCAATGAGGAAGTCAGAATACCGTAGTTCGACTCAAAGAGACTGGAATGATTTTCTTTGAACTGCTTGCTTGTCTATGCTCAAGTGTGTGACTCGTCTGGCTCGAGTGCTAACTGTCTTGCATTAGACGGGAGAAGCGAGTTCTCGTTTATAGAATGAGTATGGGGAGAAAAGAATCCTGGAGGAGACGTTTATTGTTTATTTTTGTGTTTTCAGTTTTTTATTGTTTTTGGTGTTTTGCATAAGATAATGAGCTTAAGCCTTAATCAAGGGTCGTAAACTCATTATATCACCCCTGATTAGGGATAATGAGCCTACTTAAGTGTGAGATAAGCATCTCAACTTAATTGCATTAATGATGAAGGATTAAGATCATTAACCTACTTGTGATTATTAAGATGTTTTTGGGTTTTTGTTTAGTGTTAAGTAATGAGTTTAATCTCCAATCAAGGATTATTGAACTCATTACACCATCCTAAGAGAAGGATGATAGATGAGAACACTTAAGCTGAGAAAGACTCCTCAACTTAATCCAGGGTTAGGGATTAAATTCATTATATAACAAACCTTTATTAAATGGATTTGAATTAAAGGGTGAGATTAAGAAGTGGATTTTATGGTTTGTAAGACAACTTGAGTGGGACTTGTCCATTAAACACTAGGGTTAGTCCCTCTTAACCATAAGGAAGAGATAGAACCCTAATGTAAGGCCCAAGTTACAAGATAAAGTCTTAGTGATTATTAATGTGTTTTGATTAAGAGGTGTAAACAAATTAAAGGTTTAACACTAAGGATTAAAGTTATACACTCCATCCTAAGATAAGGATACGGGCATAACCCTAATTCCAAAGTCCTAAAGCTTTAAGAGCTTAGCCTCTGATTAAGAGATGAGAAGAGAGAATCAAGGAGACTCAAAGGTAAAAATCTAGGGGAAACTATAAACAACCCTAAAAAATATCATGTTTGGATATCCTATGGTTTGTGAGGCTTAAGATAAAAGATCTTCAAGGCCACCAAGGAAGGGAAGCAGATGAAAAGAGAAGAAAGGAGAGAATAAGTTACTTACTTCCTGAAGAAGATAAGTAACTTAGGAGAAAAGAAAGGAGCAAGAGAAACACAAGTTAAGAAATTTCACTCCAAAGACAATTAAAGGATGCAAATGCAAAGGAAAGAAGAGGTGGGAGGTGAAGGAAAATCCACCTCCCAGACAACTTACCAAAAGTTCCTGAAATGTTAGCACAAGATACTTAAAATTCAAATGCAAAAGGAAACAAAGCATATGAAGGTGCAAAGACCACAACGAGAAGTGTAAATGCAATGAAAATGGTGTATGAAATGATGCAAAGGCATAAACATGTCATGTATATGATCATACAAGAGAATGAGTGCAAATGAAGCATGTTAGGAGCATGAAAACACATAGAAGTTCATGAAATAAAATGAATGCAAATCATGCCAAAATGATGCAACAATGATCAAGAAATGTTTAAAACATGTCCTAAGATGTCTAATATGACATACAAAAGAATGGAATAGCATGACAAGTTCATAAGTTCATGATATGCAAAGAAGAATGCAAATGAAGATGCAAAATTAGGGTTTTATGAACAAGCATGATGCATATGGCCACAACAGAAGAAATACTCATCAGAAAAAATTGAAAATACACTCAAATGAACCCTAGGGACTCTCAAGAATACTCACCAAAGGTGGAGGTCAGAAGCTATACCAAGGTCTACTTATGGTTTTTCTAAGTTTGCAAGGATTTTTGGGTGATTCTTCAAAAAAAATGCTAAACAAATTTAAAATGCAAGATAAAAATATGAGATGAATATCCTAGATACTACATGCAAAGAGTGATCAAATGCAAAAAGAACCATTTACAAACTCATTAGGGTTGACCATAAATGATTTTTCAAAGTTAGGGTTAGAAAATTAACTTTTTAAGAACCCTAATTCAAAGATAATTGTGAAAATGTGATCAAACCTAAAAAGAAATTTGTATGGTGAGTTTGTAAAGTGATCTAAATATTTATGGATGCTTCGTAATTTTTTTGGTGATTTTTAAAGACCTAAATGCATTTTTAATTAATTAAAAGGGATTAATTAATTAAAAATGACATTTAAATGATTTAAAAATATTTTTAAGATGCAAAAATTAAAATAAAAAATATTTCTGAGTTGAGAAAAATATTTGAAACAAAAATGAAGAAAATGAGATTTTTTAATTATTTTTGCTATTTTTAAAAATTATGTGAAAGAAATGCAATAAAAATGAAATAAAAATAAAATAAATGAGAAGTAATCCAATCTGGTGGCCAGGATTCAAACATGGGGGGACCTAGTTGACCGCGCGAGTGAATGGAGGGCCTGGATTGCTTCTGATTAAATTAAACTAATTAATCCTAATTAATTTAATTAAAAATGGATTAGGGTTAATGAGTGAATCTGAGTCATTCGTACGCGCGGTAAACCCAAGATCTAAGGGTGGAGATTCAAACTGGCACTAAACCCTAATTAAGACCCTAAATATTTTTAGGTGACCGGAGCAAGCTCCGGTCACTCTTTCATCCCAACTTCCACCATAGGCCATGAAACACTACCAACATCTCCATAAATGATCTATGAACCTCCCTAAACACGAATCCAACCCCAAAAACAATTTATTTTTCATCAATCTCATGAATCGAACCAAAATTTTTTCTAGGTTAAAATTTCAGAGATACGGTTCATGCTCGTTGTAGCGGTAAAATCATAAGTGTAAGCTATTAGCTAACTTAACTCAAGGTAAACAGAGTCGCCACCGTGCTTTTATTTTATTCCAAGAGGAAAAGGAAAAAAGAGCGAATAAATCCTAATGAATCTAAAAGAAAAAAGCTAAAAGAATCAAACAGAGAACGAGTAAGGGGATAGGTTACACAATGGGAAGGTTTTACGCACCCAAAATGTCTGTGGTACTCCACGGGAGCCCTTTGAAAAATTTACCGCTCTTGGTTTGAAAATGGTTTGTAAAATGTGAGTGGAGGGATGAGAAAAGAACTATTTAATATTTTTGTGTTTGGAGAGGTTTAACGCCTCATGCCTACGTACCCACAAAGTGCAACGCGGGATCAAAACCCCGTAGTTCGTGGTACAAATAGTGAAAAGGGTGGGTTATGGGTCGTTTTATTAAATGAAGAGAATTTGTCATCTTCAAGTGGATAGCCAAACAAATCTACCATGAGAATGAAGGCATGGACTCATACAACATTATGGGGAGGGCGCCAACTCGGATAAAATCGACGAGTATGCCACTAAACCCCCACAAATGACAAGAGACTCAATTACATCAAACTACAACCATGGAGATTGAGAGACTTGCACCCGACTAAAGAATAATGACTCATAATCGGCACTCTTTAAAAGAAAATAAACAAAAAGTGCACAAAGGCACAAAACAAATTGAATGGGTTTGGTTCTTTTTATTTTTGAATTAAAGTCAAAATGATTAAATTCATTGATTTTTAAAGAGAAAAGAAAAAGGTAAAATTCACTTGACAAAAGTCAAGGTTTTGTTTATTAAAAAGGTGACAATTTAGAAAGAATGAATCATTTGAAAAAGGGAGATGATTTTGAAAATTAAAGAATGGGATGAGATGAAGGGACTATCCTAAAAAAGAAAATAAAGAGATAAGGGAAGAAAGATCTAACCAAACTTGATGACATTCCAAATTATGAGCATAAGAGTTCCATCCTTATAAGCTAGCAAATGGCCAAATAAAGGCTAAATCCAACTTTTCGAAGATCAAGGCCAAGGAGGTGTCCTAAGAATCTAAGTCCAAATCTCCACTCCAAATGCTAAGGATAATAACCAAAAGTCCACAAATTAAAGTCCCAAGTTTTTTAGAGGTTTAATCCTTTATTAATGTTTTTGTTTCCAAATGGACAAATAGAAAATCAATCAACAATAATAAGAGCAAATAATAAACATAATATGGATGGGTAAAGAAAAATCGAAAAAAGGCAATAAAAATGCAAGAAATTAAATGTTAGTAACAAAAGAAATAAAAATGCAAGAATCTAAAATATTAATAGTAATAATAGTATAATAATATTTACATAATAATGGTATGGTGAACTTAATCAACCACAACCAAGAAGGAAAAAGTGACCAAAATCGAAGGCAACCAGATCCGCTTAGCATCTTACACTATAGCGATTAATCAAGGCAAACCGAATCGAATTTAATGAAATTTAAAAGGCGATTGGGAAACCCAAAGCACCTACACATCAAACATTCATAAGTCTCGATATTTGATGCAATATGATTAACCACTTTGGGATTACGCGATCAACAAGAGATCCGGTCCACGAAAGTGCAAGTACCCAATTAGATTTTTATTCCGAAGTCGGGATACATTTAGGTCTATGTTAAGCAATCGCCGAGTAATTTACGAAGTAATTACCCTACAAATGAGGCCGGCCACCACCAATTAAGGTGCATAATGTTAGTGCTAATGCATACAAGATAATCGATATGTAAATCGTTATCCGGACGCGATACCGCACAAAACTAAAGATGAAAACCAAATTGAGTTGCATTTATGGCACTCTTACATCTTTAAGTTAAATCACTCATATTAGTGGATTTAAGCATGAAAATGTATCACTAATGAAAAGTACCTTAAATGGATTAAATAATTCACTTAAAGGTAGTTTTGAATTAATGAACATTAACTACTCTAATCAACACCCAACCATTGAATTTAAAAAGAAATTTCTCCCAAAAATGCTTCTCAAGGTAAAAAATAAAAGGAGGAAGAAGGAGAAGAAAGAGGAACCAAAAAGAGGCTTAAAACAAGCCAAAAAGTCAATTCTGACTTGCGTTAACCGGTTAACGCATATGGTTAACCGGTTAATGCTGAATCAACAGCAGAAAAAATGCAGAAAATCAGCATTGATCCATTTTCAAAATTCTCTCAAAACGTTTAATGATCATGATCTGAATTTGCACGAATTTTAAAACCAAAATACAGTGGAATCCATGCAATCAAACAACAAATAGAGATCCAAAGGATCTAGAATCAAAGGAACCAAAGATCTACATCTTGAATGGTTGATGGTGAGTATGGGTTTGTGGAAGGAGAGGAATTACCAAAGTCACTTCTTCAAATTGAACCAAACCAAGCTAGATATACTGCAATTGATGAGCAAGAGAATGAAAGGATGAAGGTTTAGCTCAAGTTAATCAAGAATTCAATGTGAATTTTTGATAACTTCAAAAGAAAGAAAGTGAGCTTTTGAGAATTTTGGTGTTAGGGAAGTAGTTTGCAAGAGGTTTTGTGGCTATCAAAAGCTTGTAGAAATTTTTGCAAGGTGAATTTGGCTCTCTAAAGCTTGTCAAATGAATGAAATTGTGGTCCTATTTAAAGGCCTTAGTTATGGAAATTTGGTGGAATGGAGCTTGTTTTGGTAATTTGAATTTAGGTTTAGTAATTGGAATTTTGGTGGGAAATGGAAAAGAGTGGTGATTAATGAGGGTTTATGGTAGGAAATGATCAAAGTGATATAGAGAAATCAGAAACCAATGGATCTAGAATATTCCAATTAAATCAATGATCAAATGGTGCTGAATTTGAATAAAATATTCAAATTTCGCACTGGTTAACCGGTTAACGTATTGGGTTAACCAGTTAAACAAGCTAAAATTTGAATATTTTGTTCAAATGTGATTGCTTGGTTTTGCGACCCGATTCTTGTAGTTTGTCGAAGAAATGAACACATGATCCTTGGAAATTCTTTAAATGAATCAATTAACTCAGGAAATCCTTGATCAGATAAAAATTTGAATTATTTGCGGATTCACTTCGACTTTTTCTGTGAAATTTCACTCGAGCTGCAGGACTGCTATTTTTTTGGTATTTTCACATGGCTCCTCTTCCTGGAAAAACAAGTTAGCAAAAGGAAACAATTTTTTTTTGGATTTTGATTAATGGTTAGTAAACATAAACAAATAAAGTAATTAAAGACAACGGTGATCCCCTGCGAGGCATAGACCTGCAACCGAAAAGGATAAACGAACCAGTACATGATCTTGTTTGTATGCAAGATGCAGATGAGATGCGAAATATCTTAGGGCAAAAATTAGGGTGCAACAGCTGCCCCTATTTAAGTTTCTTCAATCTGGAGATATGAAGATTTACATCTTCGTCTCTACAAGATGGGAGAGAATTAAATACAGAAAACCCCATTTTTTTCCTATGAGACCAAGATATGATATGAATATGAGATGATATGCAAACCCAAGATCTCTGTGGGGAAAAGATGACCACCAGAGGAAAGCAAAAACTTGGGGACACAGAAGAAAATCCCACCGAGGAAAACAACAGACACTAAAAGAGTTACCAGGAAAAATAAATAACTGGATAACCGACTCCACATGGAGAAAAGATATGATATAAACAAAGTAACAGGGTTCAATGGGAAAGAGCAAATGCTTTGCCGAGGAATATCAACCAAACAAGGTGTTCGAGTCCAACAAAAAAGGAGGAATACTAAGTTGGAACAGAATCAATAACTACCGGTTTACTAGGTAGGAAAACAAGGGACTCAACTATTGATTTACTGGATAGGAGCAAAACAAAGAGGGATAACCTCCACTACCTTTTTACTGGGCAGAAAAATTCTCAACTACCTGATTTACTGGGTAGGAGTATAAGTGAAGGGAAACAACTTCTATTATCTTTTTACTAGGTAAGAAGAAGCACTCTCGACTACCGGATTTACTGGGTAGGAGTATAAGCAAAAGAGCTTGATCAATTTGGTAATATTACCCACTATCGAATAATTGATAGCTTAATTCCAAAGTAATATACTCAAGCTGGAGAAAAATATTGCCTACTATCAAACAATGATAGCTTAATTCCAAAGCAAACATTACTCACAAAGGGGACCAAAATTCAATCCATGAATAATTTGGAGAGAAATGGTCAAACAAAACTCATCTCGAGGAGGAAATATGTCATCTAGGGAAGTTCTATCCAGATAATAAACTGGGGAAGAAACTGAATCAAAACCATCCACGAGAAGCAAACTCAGTGGGAAAATAGAAAGGATAAACACTTTTTGCTTAAGGATTAACACTCTAAACTTGAGAGGAAAACCACACACATACTCCGCGGGGAAAGATCACACCAAAGAGCGGGGAACAAAGATAAATGCAAGAATGCAAGCAAAAGATGCTATGCTCATGCGTATGAATATGTTGACAAAACAGACACAAAGATAAGCAACGGGTGACATAAACACCACAATAACCGGATACTCGACTAATCAGGACAGCAAGGCTGGGGACCATGCCGGAGATTCGATTTGAAATCCTGCAGGGGAAAATCAAAAGCCATCAAAGGAATGAAATCCTACTACAAGGAAAAATTCAGACTGGGAAAAAAACTGCTAGGGATCCAATCCACAAAGCAATCTTCAAGCAACACCCACAGAAACAAAATCTTCCATTCTTTAGGGAAAGAGGGAAATGTCCCTGCTAAACACTGATGGGAACAAATATCTTCATAAATCCATTTGAGGAAACAAGATGAAGATCTACCAGTGATGCAAATAAAGCATAATCTACTGGTTCATCAAACATTCACTTCGCATAGGGATATCACCCTATTGAGGAAAGGTAATAATCTTCCGAGGATGGGGAAAAGTTTCCATAATCCCCTCTAGGGATAGAAGAATTCTTGATAAAATCAAAATTTGTGAGGAATAACTGTCATACCACTCCTGCTCCACTTGGGGATAGGGTGCAAGACCTGCTGAAGATCACATAGGAACCTGCTGACTACTAACACATGCAGACCTACTGGAAATCTGTGGGAAAATCTATGGAGATCATTCATCACTGAAAATTATGGAATTGCTGACCCACATGGGGATATCAGAAGTTAACATCATAGCCAAAACACAGTTACGAGGGATTTTAAATCAATACCCACCATCGGGTGAAAGAAAACCTCTAAACTAACTGCTATATCAATACTTATGCTCAGGGATGCAATCAACTCAAGCTGAGGAGCAAGAACTCGGCTAAGGATTCCTAATGCTTCTCAAATTAAAGACAACTTGCTGAGGACGAGATCAAAACTCAGCTATGGATTCTTAAGAACGTTTCTTCCAATAATTCTTCTGGAGAAATCATTTGAATTCAAACTAAGAACAATCATACAATCCCCGTTCATACTTATTGTTGGGGAACAAAACATCATTAACATCATCCTGCCAAGACTATTCAGGAATTTCACATGGATACAACCGAATCAAACCCTATTTTGGGAGAGACAAGTTACACACATCCAGACTTTACCATCCTTGGAGTCACTATTAATATCCTTTCTTTGTTCATATGTCAAAAGAAAAATGTTTTTATAATCTTCAAAGATTAAATTTATTAAATTTGTTTCAAAAATCATCATCAACAATAAATTGAAATTTTGTAAACAAAAACAAAATAAAGAGTTGCAAACAATTGGATAAAAGCTCAAATTCATTGATAGAATGGTAGTCAGCAAATGGCATGACTCCATGGATCATTACTAGTTTGAAAAATGGTAAATACATGGAAAAGGGTTACATTGAAATACAATGATCACTATTCTCCCTATCAACTTTGATCTCCACTGTGTCCGAAACTTCAGTCAAGGATGAGTGAATAAGAATCTTTGATGGGAAATTCTTCTGAGGGATGGAATCTGAAATCCTCGGTTGTTTCAAGTGATCTAGTATGTCGACGCAGTTACTTGCCATGATCCCTAACTTTTGCCTAGATTGCCCTTTAGGGTTTTCAATCTACCGGGATAATTATTTCTGTTTATGTCTCTAATTTTTGCCTGGACCGCCCTTTCGGGTTTTCAATCCACCGAGATGCTCTTTTTTGCCTAAGCCTCCCTTTCGGGTTTTTAACTTAGCGAGCTGTTCTTTTTTTCTTTCTTAGGCGAAGTATTTCTTGACTGCATCCGCATTCACAAGGCGAGTGATCTCCTCACCATCCATATTTGCAAGAATTAATGAACCGCCAGAGAAGGATTTCTTGACAACATATGGGCCATCATAGTTCGGAGTCCACTTGCCCCGAGAATCTTTAATGAAAAACTGGATCTTTTTGAACACGAGGTCGCCTTCTCTGAATACACGAGGTTTGACCTTCTTGTCAAAATCTTTCTTCATTCTTTGCTGGTACAACCGACCATGACACATAGCTGTCATTCTCTTTTCCTCAATCAAATTCAATTGATTAAATCTACTCTGACACCATTCAGCCTCAGTCAACTTGGCTTCCATCAGAACTCTCATTGATGGGATCTCAACCTCGACGGGGAGCACTGCTTCTGTACCATAAACAAGTGAGAAAGGGGTTACCCCTGTTGAAGTGCGGACAGATGTACGATATCCATGCAAAGAAAAAGGAAGCATCTCATGCCAGTCCTTGTATGTCACAACCATCTTCTGAATGATCTTCTTAATGTTTTTATTCGCAGCTTCAACAGCCCCATTCATCTTCGGTCTATAAGGAGAAAAATTATGGTGTTGAATCTTGAATTCTTCACAAAGCTCTTTCATCATCTTATTATTCAAGTTCGAACCATTATCAGTAATGATTCTATTCGGAACACCATATCTGCAGATAATGTTATTCTTGATAAACCGAACCACAACTTGCTTGGTCAGATTAGCATACGATGCCGCTTCCACCCACTTGGTGAAGTAGTCAATTGCCACAAGAATAAAACGATGTCCATTCGAAGCCTTGGGTTCAATCATACGAATCATATCAATTCCCCACATAGAGAAAGGCCATAGGGAAGAAATCACATTGAGATAAGCTGGTGGCACGTGAGTTTTATCAGCATACACTTGACACTTATGACACTTTTTCACATGCTCGCAACAATCAAATTCCATTGTCAGCCAATAGTAACCTGCTCTCAACGTCTTTTTAACCATTGCATTCCCATTAGCATGAGTGCCAAAAGATCCTTCATGAATTTCTTTCATTAACATGTCTGCTTCGTGTCTATCCACGCATCTGAGCAAGACCATGTCAATATTTCTCTTATAAAGCACATTTCCATTCAGGAAGAAATTGCCTGCCAATCTCCTCAAAGTCCTCTTATCTTTATCGGATGCCCCAAATGGGTATTCCTGACTCTGGAGGAAACATTTAATATCATGATACCAAGGCTTGTCATCATGGACCTCTTCAACTGCAAACACATGATCTGGTCTTTCAAGTCGCATCACTCTGATCATGGGAACATCATACCACTGGTGCACCTTTATCATAGAAGCTATAGTTTCTAAAGTATCTGCCATCTGATTCTCATCACGAGGAATATAATGAAACTCAACTTTAGTAAAGAAATTTGATATCCTCCTGGCATAATCTCTATAAGGGATCAAGTGGGGTTGATGAGTTACCCACTTACCCTGGATCTGATTGATTATCAGGGCAGAATCTCCATACACGTCAAGATGCTTAATCCTCAGATCAATAGCTTCCTCAAGACCCATAATACAAGCTTCATACTCAACTTCATTATTGGTACAAGGAAAAGTCAACCTCACAGCAAAAGGAATATTTGAACCATGGGGAGTAATGATCATTGCCCCAATTCCTTTTCTGCGTGCATTTACAGCACCATCAAAAACTAAACCCCATCGAGATCCAGGCTTCGGCCCTTCCTCAATCAAAGGTTCATCACAATCTTTCATTTTCAAGTACATCACATCCTCATATGGAAAATCAAACTTGATAGGTTGGTAATCATCAATCGGTTGATGTGCCAAATGATCAGCCAAGATACTACCTTTTATAGCTTTTTGAGCTCGGTACTCGATATCATATTCTGATAATAACATTTGCCAACGAGGTAATCCTCCCAGTCAAAGCAGGCTTTTCAAATATATACTTGATCGGATCCATTTTAGAGATCAACCAAGTTGTATGATTCAGCATATACTGGCGAAGACGCTTTGCAGCCCAGGTTAAGGCACAACAAGTTTTTTCAAGCATGGAATACCGAGACTCGCAATCAGTGAACTTCTTACTCAAGTAGTAAATTGCATATTCTTTTCTTCCAGATTCATCTTTCTGACCAAGCACACAACCCATGGAATCTTCCAACACAGTCAAGTTCATAATCAACGGTCTACCTTCCACCGGAGGGGACAAGATAGGAGGTTTAAGCAGATATTCTTTGATACTTTCAAACGCCTTCTGACAATCATCTGTCCAGACACAACCATTGTCTTTCCGAAGCAACTTAAAGATCGGAGCACATGTGGCAGTCATGTGAGAGATAAACCTTGAAATATAATTCAAACGGCCCAAGAATCCTCTTACTTGCTTTTCAGTTCTTGGAGCAGCCATTTCCTGAATAGCTTTCACTTTATCAGGATCAACTTCAATTCCTCTTTGGCTGACAATGAAACCTAACAACTTTCCAGAACGTACACCAAATGTGCACTTATTCGGATTCAAACAAAGATTAAACTTCCTTAACCTCTGAAACAACTTCAGCAAATGTCCAACATGATCCTCCTCAGTCCTCGACTTAGCGATCATATCATCAACATATACCTCAATTTCTTTGTGCATCATATCATGGAAAAGTGTGGTCATAGCTCTTTGGTATGTCGCACCAGCATTCTTCAATCCAAAGGGTATCACTCTGTAGCAGAATGTTCCCCATGGTGTAATAAATGTGGTCTTTTCCATGTCCTCGGGTGCCATCTTTATTTGATTATAACCGGAAAATCCGTCCATAAAAGAGAACACATCAAACTTAGCCGTATTATCTACCAACATATCAATGTGTGGAAATGGAAAATCATCTTTTGGACTAGCTTTGTTCAAATCTCTATAATCAACACACATTCAGACTTTTCCGTCTTTCTTTGGAACAGGCACAATATTGGCCACCCATTGAGGATAATTTGACGTCACAAGAAAACCTGCATCAATCTGCTTTTGAACCTCCTCTTTGATCTTTACTGCCATGTCAGGATGAGTTCTTCTCAACT
This sequence comes from Lathyrus aphaca, assembly GCA_963966055.1. Taxonomy (NCBI): domain Eukaryota; kingdom Viridiplantae; phylum Streptophyta; class Magnoliopsida; order Fabales; family Fabaceae; genus Lathyrus; species Lathyrus aphaca. Next base: position 196,697,467 of record OZ014522.1, on the reverse strand, counting down.
TTTGCTTCACAGGTGGACATTCAGGCTTCAACGGCAATCTATGCTCCACAATATCAGTATCAAGATCTGGCATGTCTTGATAAGACCAAGCAAATACATCAACATACTCTCTAAGAAGCTCTACAATCCTCTTCTTAACATCAGGACCAAGCAATGCTCCAACTTTGACTTCTTTCTTATCATCTTCAGAACCCAAGTTGACCATTTCTATAGACTCTCCATGAGGCTGAATAACCTTCCCCTCGTGCTCAAGCAACCTAGAAATTTCATCAGGAATCTCTTCAACATCCTCTTCCTCAGCTTCAAACACAGGGAATTCAAAGTTGGGAGTGGGCATAGGATCATTGTTTTCAATGGGTTTATCAATCAATCTGCACAATGATTTTATTTTTATTTTAGAGTATGAACAAAAGTGAAAACATTATGCAGATAAACAATTATTATTATTTTAGGTTTTTTTATGTTACCATTTTTCAGAATAAAGCAAAAAGGAAAAACACATATGGAAGTAACAAAATAACATTTTATTGATGATGATAAAATTTGAAACAAAGCCCGACAAACATCACTTTCACCTTGGGCAGAGTGAAAGGATTTTTGAAAGAAAATAAAACAAATTAATTTGAAGCATGAACAATAAAAGGAACATCAACAGCAATCCAGTTCTGGCAAATCTTTCCATGCGTAACAAAGTTAGGCATTTCTTCATCTTCATCATCTTCAATGATGGTAGCAGCGGAATGATCATTGATAAACCCAGCACTTCGGAATCCTTCCTGAATACTCTTTGGGTCATTGAGAATCACACCTGGTGCAAATCCGATACCAAATCCTTCCTTGTTGTTGACAGCATCGATAACTCGTCCCCAACCGTCAGATTGACCTGTTTCAAGCATACGCAGAGCATCCTTGAAAGAAGACATATGAATGACATTCTTCTTAGCAACATTATCAACAACAGAAAGAGCTTAAAATGAAGTTCCCACTTCTTCTTCAGCATCAATATAAGAGAAAGATGACAAATTGCTCACAAGCATCGCCCTTTCACCGCCAATAGTCACTAATTTCCCCTCTTTCACAAATTTCAGCTTCTGATGAAGAGTAGATGTCACAGCTCCTGCCTCATGAATCCAGGGTCTTCCAAGGAGACAACTGTAAGTGGGACGTATATCCATTACTTGAAAAGTAATTTGGAATATAAACGGTCCAATAAGAATAGGAAGATCCACTTCACCAATCATAGTCTTCTTCGATCCGTCAAAATCTTTCACAATAATCCCACTATGCCTCATGGGAGCACCTTGGTACGTAAGCTTTGACAAAGTCGACTTCGGCATCACGTTCAGAGAAGATCCAGTATCAACTAGCACCTTAGACATAGCATCTTCCTGACAGTTTACTGAAATATGCAAAGCCAAGTTACGATTTCTTCCTTCTTCAGGAAAATCATCATCACAGAAACTTAAATTGTTGCACGATGTGATATTAGCCACAATACTATCAAACTGATCAACAGTCACATCATGGTCAACATAAGCTTGATCAAGAATCTTCTGCAAAGACTGTCTATGAGCCTCAGAGCACATCAAGAGTGATAAAACTGATATCTTCGACGGAGTATGCAACAACTGCTCATCTTCACTATCACCAAATTGGCCTGATCGGACAACAACATCCATAATTTGTTTACTCGCACTTGTATCTTCAACTCTCTTCGTAGGATCTGAGGCATAAACTCTACCACTTTGAGTAACCTTTGTCACATCAGCAATGCTAACCATAGACTTTGGAGAAGGAATAGGAACTTCCATACCATTTTCTATCATCGTAGCATTATACCGGTACAAAAAAACTTTATCAGACTCATATGGCATTGGACCAGGCAAATTGATCACCAATGGAGTAACAACATATTTGCGGCTATCAAAATAAATAACCACCTTCTCAGGAACAACCTTCTCAGGAATATTGAACTGAGGCATAATAACATTCACTTCATTGTCATACTCATCTCTTTTTGTTGTCACTTCAATCAACTTATCATCCATCATCTTTTGAATGTCTCTCTTAACAATCACGCAACCACGAGGATTCACCGAGTAGATGCAACATCCAGCATAATCATGATCAATATCGTGATATTCACTTAAGAAAGCATGCATCTCAACCAAATACCTTCTAATATGGCGGACCTCATAAATCTTGAACAAACCAGGACAACCATCCACCATATTCACAGACGTATTACCATACTTCGGCAGCGGATTTGTCTTGACATTTGGATTAACATCATTGAAAAACAGAACATTGTTCCTTATCAATTTCTGTACTTCAAACTTCAATGGATAACAATTCTCAACATCATGCCCCGGGGCACCTTGATGAAAAGCACAGCGAGCCTCTGGCTTATACCACCATGGGATAGTCTCTGGAACTGGAAGTGGAGAACGTGTTTGCACAAGATTCTTTGCAATCAAAGATGGAAGCAAGTCCGCATACAACATCGGAATATGATCAAAACTCAGCTTAGCCCGAACCTGTTGATTACCACCTTGTTGCACAAGAGGTTGTTGATAATGAGACTGGTACTTTGGAGCTGTTGGCACAGTGGGAGACACATTAATCATCAGAGTTACAGAAGCTACATGTTGCGGATAGTGATTCTCACGGCCACGAGGCCTTCTGTAACTTTCACGAGACATAGCATTAGTCTCACCTTCCTTCTTCTTACCAAAGTTGAACCTTCTAGAGCTTGAGCCATTACTATTCTCATGACTCAATCGTCCCTCACGGACACCTTCTTCTAAACGCATCCCCATACTCACCATTTCAGTGAAATCAGAAGGAGCACTTGGTATCATCTTCTCATAGTAGAAAGAACCTAAAGTCTTCAAGAAGATCTTCGTCATTTCTTTCTCTTCCAGAGGAAGAACAATCTGAGCTGCTAGCTCGCGCCATCTCTGCGTATACTCTTTGAAAATTTCTTTGTCCTTCTGAGACATAGCACGAAGCTGATCTCTATTTGGTGCCATATCAACATTATACTTGTATTGCCTAACAAAAGCCTCTCCCAAATCATTGAAAGTCTTGATTTGGCTATTATCCAAACTCATATACCATCTCATGGCTGCACCAGTCAAACTATCGTGGAAATAATGAATTAACAGCTTATCATTGTCTGTCTGAGTAGACATCTTTCTAGCATACATAGTAAAATGACTCAGAGGACAAGTATTGCCTTTATACTTCTCGAACTCAGGCAACTTGAATTTGTACGAAACTTTAACATTAGGGACCAAACAAAGATCATAAGCATCTTTTCCGAACAAATCCTTATGCTTCAAGGCTCTCATCTCCTTCTGTATCTCAGCAAAGCGACCTTAAAAATCATCAAGTCTTTCAATCACACCAGCGCCTTCACTAGGCTCAGCATGGTAAATCATTTCATCATGGTGCAGGATAGTGTGCATCACAGGCGGTGCAATAGTCATAACTGGAGGAAGAGTAGTCATCACTGGCGGAAGAGTATTAAATGCAGCAGTATCAGGAGGAGGAGGATGATAACCAACATGAATGAAATCAACCGGCATTCCCTAAGGTGTGCTAGAAGGCATACGATAGCAAGGAGAAATGACAGTTTCAACATGAATTTATGCAGTGATAATCTCAGAGATGACGGTATTCTGAACATGAGAATTATGAGGAGGTGGCTGATTCTAAGGAGCCACCAAACCTTCCATCATGGCAAAAACTCTTTCCAAACTTTCCTTCAAATATGTAACCTCCTCGCGCAGCTCGCGATTCTCTTGTTGTAGGGTTTCCAACATCTTCTTCCGATTAGCTCGAGTATCAAATCGGTGAGTCAGCTTGACAGGAGAACTGAATGAAGACCAAGAAACAACATAAGATCCCTGGAGAACACCCAAAAAGCAAGACAAATGCGGGTATGATGCATGGTATGCGTATGAAAATGCAAAGATTTCAAAGGACTATAAATAACTTGCAATATTTATAAAGAAACAATTTTTGAAGTACTTAAAAACTCATTCTCATTAAGATCAAAGTAAGGATTACAAGTGAAGTACAAGCCTCAACAATCCTAATACATGAGAGAAAAGTAAACTAGGCCTAGGGTATCATATCATAAGAAGATCCGAATCCTGGCTGGTACTTCATGCGAATCCTCTTAATCTCCTTCTTGTACCGATCTTCCATGTCTTCCTTATCCTTCACCAACTGGTCAACAATAGCCTTCCAAGCACCGGATGTAGGAGGAATGGTAGATGGAGTACTAGAGGAAGATAATTCCTCTCTTGGCCTCTTCATAAAACGCCGCTCAAGTAACTCAATGAGACCATCCTTCTCCTTTAGCTTCTCTTGCATCATCATCTTCTCAAGTAGCAATTCTTCTTTCTCTTGCTTCATTTTGTCCAACTCTTCTTGAAGAGCAACCTTTTCATCAATGGGAGGAAGAAAAGCAGACAATGGTAATATAGGAAACAAAGGTTCCTCGGGTGGATAAGGCATCTTGAGCTTGGAAGCTCTAGATCGAACCCACTGGATGTAACATTCGGAGGGAGCAAGGTGTTGTCTTCCCAATTGACCATTCTCTTTCCGATGAACCGCATGCCAAGAATGAGCAATCTTTTTCTTCATTTCTACATGATCTTCACCATTAAGAAAGAATAAACGAGATAAGGAAAGATTGTTTGGTATGTCCTTCAAACAATATCCTAATTGTCGCCTAGCAAGAATAGGGTTGTAACTAATTCCCCCACGTGTACCAAGAAGAGGTACATTAGGAAATTCTCCACAACTATCAATAAGCACTCCAGTATCATAATGAGAACAATATCAAGTCATATTCTTATGAGAAAGAGACATAATCCTTTGAGACCATCTCCGCTTCTCTCTATTATCCTTGAAGACATCGGACTTTGGTAGGTGCGAAATAAACCACCTGTAGAGAAGAGGCGCACAACACACAATCTCTCCATCACCTTTGGAGGTCCTATAATGAAAGGCATGATACATGTCTCCAAGCAAAGTAGGTACCAGATTCTTCTTCAAGAAAATCTGAATGGCATTCTCATCCACAATACCATCTAAGTTAGGAAACAAAACAATCCCATAAATGAGCAAAGCAAGAATAGCCTCAAATGTATCCTTATGACCCAAAGTAAGTGAAGTAGAAGCTTTCCCCATAAAGAACTTAGCATTAATACCACGGACATTCCCTTTTGGAAGAAACTTTCCATTAAGATCGGACTCCTTGAGAAAAAGGGCTTTGGCGATGACTTTGATAGTAAGCTCCTTCTCTAAACCACTGAAAAGAAATTCCTTGTCCAAAATAGGTAGACCTATCCAATGAGAGTACTCCTCCAAGGTCGGCATAAGCTGATAATCAGGAAAGGTGAAACAATGATGCAACAGATCATAGAACTGAGCTAAGGTAGGGAAAATGCCCTCTGGTACATCGGTATCCAAAATAAACAAGAGCTTTCCATAACATTTTCGGAACTCCTGGGTATCAACCACCAATGCTCCTAGCCTTCTCAACTCCACTATATTAGGATTCTTGAAGGTGTACTTCTTTGTGTTCCTCCTTTCAAAATTCATAACCATAGACATCTGAAATTTGGCAAAAGTTCCTTATGAGTCCCTTGAAATCTCAAAAACAATGCTCATGAATGCATGATGGCATGTATGCAACAACCAAAAACAAGATCACACAAAGCACACGGGTTTAGGATCCGAGTCACGAGCATGAAGTCAAGGTAACAGAACACCAACCCACACAGGTAAGTACTAAGGTTTCGTCTTCATTGTACCTGCAGAAAACCAAAAGGGTGCTAACAGAGGTGCCCGGAGTTAACAACCATCTTTAGAATATCATCGGTACGTTGGATTACTCCCCAACTGATAACATTCTTAAAATAGACCTCGTCTGAGTGTAGGATCGCGTGACAACCACCTTAGGTTTACACCTAGACAGTTTCCGCACTACGTTCCTAAATTGGCTTGGATGGGTTAAGGGTTCTACGGTCCTCAGTATGATCAGCTCAAGGTCGGCAAATAATGCCACGTATGATTACTCATCATGGCATTGATAATCCAAGAGAGCCTAACCGAGTGGAGATTATCAAATTGATATAGCTTTGGACTACTCCATCGCTTATCGCTTCGAATATCGCCGTCCTATCATAAGTTCAACTCAGATCCGGGTTAGAGTCTATCTCACTCACAGAGGATCACCAAAACCGAAACAGAACAAAAAAATAACAAACAAATCAAACCAAAGCAGTAAATAAATCAAAGTAGGCTGAATCCATTTAGAGATTACTCCCCAGAAGAGTCTCCACTTTTCTGTAGCGGTAAAATCATGAGTGTAAGCTACTAGCTAACATAACTCAAGGTAAACAGAGTCGCCACCGTGCTTTTATTTTATTCCAAGAGGAAAAGGAAAAAAGAGCAAATAAATCCTAATGAATCTAAAAGCAAAAAGCTAAAAGAATCAAACAGAGAACGGGTAAGGGGATAGGTTACACAATGGGAAGGTTTTACGCACCCAAAATGTCTGTGGTACTCCACGGGAGCCCTTTGAAAAATTTACCGCTTTTGGTTTGAAAATGGTTTGTAAAATGTGAGTGGAGGGATGAGAAAAGAATTTTTTAATATTTTTGTGTTTGGAGAGGTTTAACGCCTCATGCCTACGTACCCACAAAGTGCAATGCGAGATCAAAACCCTGTAGTTCGTGGTACAAATAGTGAAAAGGGTGGGTTATGGGTCGTTTTATTAAATGAAGAGAATTTATCATCTTCAAGTGGATAGCCAAACAAATCTACCATGAGAATGAAGGCATGGACTCATACATCATTATGGGGAGGGCGCCAACTCGGATAAAATCGACGAGTATGCCACTAAACCCCCACAAATGACAAGAGACTCAATTACATCAAACTACAACCATGGAGATTGAGAGACTTGCACCCGACTAAAGAATAATGACTCATAATCGGCACTCTTTAAAAGAAAATAAACAAAAAGTGCACAAAGGCACAAAACAAATTAAATGGGTTTGGTTCTTTTTATTTTTGAATTAAAGTCAAAATCATTAAATTCATTGATTTTTAAAGAGAATAGAAAAAGGTAAAATTCACTTGACAAAATTCAAGGTTTTATTTATTAAAAAGGTGACAATTTAGAAAGAATGAATCCTTTGAAAAAGGGAGATGATTTTGAAAATTAAAGAATGGGAGGAGATGAATGGACTATCCTAAAAAAGAAAATAAAGAGATATGGGAAGAAAGATCTAACCAAACTTGATGACATTCCAAATTATGAGCATTAGAGTTCCATCCTTATAAGCTAGCAAATGGCCAAATAAAGGCTAAATCCAACTTTTCGAAGATCAAGGCCAAGGAGGTGTCCTAAGAATCTAAGTCCAAATCTCCACTCCAAATGCTAAGGATAGTAACCAAAAGTCTACAAATTAAAGTCACAAGTTTTTTAGAGGTTTAATCCTTTATTAATGTTTTTGTGTCCAAATGGACAAATAGAAAATCAATCAACAATAATAAGAGCAAATAATAAACATGATATGGATGAGTAGAGAAAAATAGAAAAAAGGAAATAAAAATGCAAGAAATTAAATGTTAGTAACAAAAGAAATAAAAATGCAAGAATCTAAAATATTAATAGTAATAATAGTATAATAATATTTACATAATAATGGTATGGTGAACTTAATCAACCACAACCAAGAAGGAAAAAGTGACCAAAATCGAAGGCAACTGGATCCGCTTAGCATCTTACACTAAAGCGATTAATCAAGGCAAACCGAATCGAATTCATTGAATTTTAAAGGCGATTGGGAAACCCAAAGCACCTACGCATCAAACATTCATAAGTCTCGATTCTTGATGCAATATGATTAACCACTTTGGGATTATGCAATCAACAAGAGATCCGGTCCACGAAAGTGCAAGTACCCAATTAGATTTTTATTCCTAAGTCGGGACACATTTAGGTCTATGTTAAGCAATCGCCGAGTAATTTACAAAGTAATTACCCTACAAATGAGGCCGGCCACCACCAATTAAGGTGCATAATGTTAGTGCTAATGCATGCGAGATAATCGATATGTAAATCGTTATTCACACGCGATACCGCACAAAACTAAATATGAAAACCAAATTGAGTTGCATTTATGGTACTCTTACATCTTTAAATTCAATCACTCATCTTAGTGGATTTAAGCATGAAAATGTATCACTAATGAAAAGTACCTTAAATGGATTAAATAATCCACTTAAAGGTAGTTTTGAATTAATGAACATTAACTACTCTAATCAGCACCCAAAGTCCATTGAATTTAAAAAGAAATTTCTCCCAAAAATGCTTCTCAAGGTAAAAAATAAAAGGAGGAAGAAGGAGAAGAAAGAGGAACCAAAAAGAGGCTTAAAACAAGCCAAAACATCAATTCTGACTTGCGTTAACCGGTTAACGCATATGGTTAACCGATTAACGCTGAAGCAACAACAGAAAAAATGCAGAAAATCAGCATTGATCCATTTTCAAAATTCTCTCAAAACGTTTAATGATCATTATCTGAATTTGCACAAATTTTAAAACCAATATATAGTGGAATCCCTGCAATCAAACAAAAAATAGAGATCCAAAGGATCTAGAATCAAAGGAACCAAAGATCTACATCTTGAATGGTTGATGGTGAGTATGGGTTTATGGAAGGAGAGGAATTACCAAAGTCACTTCTTCAAATTGAACCAAACCAAGCTAGATCTACTGTAATTGATGAACAAGAGAATGAAAGGATGAAGGTTTAGCTCAAGTTAATCAAGAATTCAATGTGAATTTTTGATAACTTCAAAAGAAAGAAAGTGAGCTTTTGAGAATTTTGGTGTTGGGGAAGTAATTTGCAAGAGGTTTTGTGGCTATCAAAAGCTTGTAGAAATTTTTGCAAGGTGAATTTGGCTCTCTAAAGCTTGTCAAATGAATGAAATTGTGGTCCTATTTAAAGGCCTTAGGTATGGAAATTTGGTGGAATGGAGCTTGCTTTGGTAATTTGAATTTAGGTTTGGTAATTGGAATTTTGGTGGGAAATGGAAAAGAGTGGTGATTAATGAGGGTTTATGGTAGGAAATGATCAAAGTGATGTAGAGAAATCAGAAACCAATGGATCTAGAATATTCCAATTAAATCAATGATCAAATGATGCTGAATTTGAATAAAATATTCAAATTTCGCATTGGTTAACCGGTTAACGTATTTGGTTAACCGGTTAACCAAGCTAAAATTTGAATATTTTGTTCAAATGTGATTACTTGGTTTTGCGACCCGATTCTTGTAGTTCGTCGAAGAAATGAACATATGATCCTTGGAAATTCTTTAAATGAATCAGTTAACTCGGGAAATCATTGATCAGATAAAAATTTGAATTATTTGCGGATTCACTTCGACTCTTTCTGTGAAATTTCACTCGAGCTGCAGGACTGCTATTTTTTTTGGTATTTTCACATGGCTCCTCTTCCTGGAAAAAAAAAGGTTAGCAAAAGGAAACAAAAATATTTTATTTTTTGGATTTTGATTAATGGTTAGTAAACATAAACAAATAAAGTAATTAAAGACAACGGTGATCCCCTGCGAGGCATAGACCTGCAACCGAAAAGGATAAACAAACCAGTACATGATCTTGTTTGTATGCAAGATGCAGATGAGATGAGAAAAATCTTAGGGCAAAAATTAGGGTGCAACACTCGTTTCTTCACCATTTTCAAAAATAACAAGTGTAGTGTGATCAGGGGAACATGGGGGACATTTCTAAAACATAAAACAAAGCTTCTAGAAAAAAAGTTTGGATGAACTACCTGAGATGAAGCTTTCACTCCTTGAGCTTTCTGGCCTCTTTCTTTGTTCAATCCACCTCAAATGAACTCCCTGATGATGTTGCAATGCTTAGAACAATTTTATATGGCTTGGTTTGAGAGATATAACTCCTCTGCACCAGGAATCGTGTTTTTGTTTGGCTATGTTTCAAGGCTTTTTAAAGGGTGCTTTGTGATCTTTAGACCCTTTGGAGATGATTGGTGAAGTTTGTTTTGATTTTTGTGGCTTGTGTGATCAGATTCAAAGAGATAAAGTTCTTGAGTGATTTTTGGATTCTTGAGTTATGGGATGATTCAAGCCAATGTGTTGTATGAAATGGTGTCTATAATATTTGTATATGATGTTCTGATTGGCCAGAGAGTTGTTGGTGGCATAGTGTGATTGGTATGGTTGTTTTTGCAAAAAGTCAACATTGGTTGTACTATGAGCATGGGTTATGGCAGGAGTGGTTCTATGGCATGTCTTGCTTCAGCATGGTTCATGGTGAGCCCTTGGATTGAAACATGTGAGCTGTAACAAGTGGATGAAGAGTTTTAAGGCATTTTGCAAATTTCCCTCTTTGAACTTTCTTGAGAAGCAAGGCATGTAAACTTGTGATTTTTGGTGCAATCTTGATCAAAATGTGTTGCATTATGTTGGTATGATGTTTAGAAGTTGATTAGAGGTCATGAAATGGCTTGGCAAGTGAAATTGCAAAATTCCCTCTTTGGTGCACACTTGAAAATTATAGGATTTTTGCCAACTTTGAAAGGCCATATCTTGAGTTATAGGATGAATCAAGACATGTTCTTGTACTTTTTGAAAATGGGAAGACATAATCTACAACTTTCATGTTTGAAAAAATTTCATTTGAAAAATTTTTGGTCATGAAAGAATAGGTTGAATATCTTTCCCAAAATGGAAAATTTCCATTACAAGTCATTTCCAAAAATAGCAAGTTTGCATTTGGCTCAAAATTATTCAACTTTGTGAACTTCCATCCACTTCAATGATCAAATAAAGATCATAGAGACTCAAAATGATGATGATAACCCTTTGGTACCCTTGATAGAGGCCTCAAATGCCCTGATTTTGACTTTACTTGCTCAAGAAGTTACTCAATGATCAGATGACTTCCACAGTGAATTTATTCATCAAATTTGGTACACATACTCTTCATAACATATTAATACCATTAGAATCAAGAGTGACCAAAAAATTGAGGTTAAGGGCCTCAAACCCAAAACCCTAATTTTGGTCATCTGTGTAGGAAAACCCTAGCTCTGCCTGGACTTCTGTGCAATCCTTTGACATTTTGTGACTTCCAATCAACCTTAGAGATATAATAAGACCATAGAACACTCATGGACCCTCTTGGCATGCTTCAAGGCCTCAGAGATTGCTCAGATCACTTCTAAGATTCATCTGATCACAAAACCCTAATTGTGCAGTCATGCAATGATTTGATGAAGTTGTTTATGCAATGTGAGATGCAATAAGATGTTTATTCAAAATGAGATCATAAGCCATGGTGTGAGAAAAAGTGAGGGAAAATTTGGGGTGTTTACAGCTGCTCCTATTCAAGCATGAGTTAGTTGTGCAGGATGTAAGCGCCTGGCTTAACAGACAAACATGATAACTTGTGGTTGAATACCAAGACATTCCGAAATTTGCATTCTTTATTAAAAGAAGAAAAAGGATATAAATTGTAAAAGATAGTATAGTATGTTTATCAAGTATAAGCGATGGAGGACGACCATCGAGAAAAGGACGATTGTTGGGGGTAAAACGGTAAGTAAAGCAATGACGGGGACGACCATCTTGCTGGGAAATAAAGAAACCGCGACGGGGACGGCCATTGGGTAAAGTGATGAAGGACGATCATCAAAAAGAGAAAATACCACGAAGGGGACGACTATCGGGTAAAGAAATAAAACTCTCTAGGGATTGAAGAAGTGGGAAAAGCACTGATGGGGACGACCATCAGGCTGGAAAGTAAAGTAATCAACGATGGGGACGACCATCGGGCTAAACTGATGAAGGACGATCATCAGGAAAAGGAAAAGGGACCACGACGGGGACGACCATCGGGTTAAAGAATAAATGAAATATTTGACGAGGGACGGTAATCAAAGGTGAAGGACGATCACCTAGCAGGGGACGGCCTGCTCTTTATCATCAAGAGGTGAAGGACAATGGGGACGGCCATCGGACAAGCATGATGAAGGACGATCATCAAGAGGTGAAGGACGATCACCTAGTAGGGGACGGCTGCTCTTGGGGAATTATCTCGACATAGGACGAATGCGGGATAACAAAGATCAATGATGGGGACGACCATCGGATAAAATGATGAGGGACAGTCATCAAAAGGTGAAGGACGATCACCTGGCATGGGACGGCTGCCAAAAATATCGCGACATAGGACGTAAGCCAGATAGAAGGTTCCAAAAATGGGGACTCCACTGGGGAAAAGATGAGGGACGGTCATCCAAAGGTGAAGGACGATCACCTGGCAGGGGATGGCTGCCGAAAGTATAACGACATATGACGAATGCCAGATAGAGAAAGTTGTTTTGTTTTTGTGGCGATGTAAACAAGGACGAGTGCTTACGCTTTAAAATAAAAGGTATAAGTGTTTGATAATGTGTCTAGACCAAAGACGCGAACGAGCATCCTTAGAACCATGATACAGACGAGTATCAGTAGAAACAAACGCTGATACGTGTTTAAGGATGATGATACGAACGAGTATCAATCAGTTAAGCAAGGAACACAGACGAGTGTTTGATCTGCTGAGGAGTGATATATACAAGATACAGACGAGTATCAAAGACTTCTGTATAAGTATGTTCAAGTATTGATCTGCTAGGGAAGTATGTGCAAGACATAGACGAGTGTCAAAAGGATTGAGCAAGGGACACAAATGGGTGTTTGACTGACGAGTATTAAATAGAGTATGTACAAGTATGAACAAGTGTTTGAGAATTCTGTATAAGCAAGATACAAACGAATAACAAAAGGATTATGGCGACTTCACTGGGGAAAGATGACACGGACGAGTGTCAAAAAGAGCATGTATAAATATGAACAGACATATGTATTTGAGAGTGCAAAGGGGATATTTTGGCTTTTATTTGTAGGGGATATGAGTTTTATATATTGATGGTGAAATGATTTTGATATTTGCAGGTGACTGGCTCGAACCTGGCTTATGATTATGCAAATGTTTGATTTTTGCCGTAATGCTCCGTATTAGATGGAATGCTACGCTTAGTTTGGGAAAAATGATGCAAATGCTATGATTATGCAAATGAGAAAACCGATCTGAGATCCAGATCCCGCAAGGAGAAAGATCTCTAGGCGATCTGTCTAGAGGAAGAACTCCGTTGGGGAAAGAGATCATTGGCTGATCTGCGGGGAGAAAGGATTACTGAACAACCTTTCTACGGAACCCTGTGGAGATCCCTGCTGGGGAAGCTTCTGCTTGGGGAAACCTCATGCTGGGGAGGATTGATCTTGGACGACTCTACTCGAGATAGTCTTGCTGGAGACATACTGGGAATGGGAGAAAACCTTGGCGACTAGCTGAAGAAAAAGGAAAGCTCTGGCAACATGCTGGGGAGAGCAGTTCAGGCAACTCAGCCGGGAAAAGGGAAATCCTGGAAACTCTGATGGGGAACAGACAGTCCTGACGACTGGTTAAGGACAAGGAGAACTTTGGCAACTTTCTGGGGAATGGCGGACCCTGGAAACTCAGCTGAGGATGAGAAAGTCTTGGTGACTAGCTGAGGAGAGAGTAATCCTAGCAACTCTACGGAGGAAAAGAAGTTCGGGCATTGCTCGGGAGTTCCTGCTTGGGGAGGAGAGAACTTCTGGGAAGTAATATGTTGTAACTCCTTCATCCAAGCGATACGTTGGGGATTGATGAATTTCTCAAGGGATCCTCTGGGGGGATAAAAAACTTCGCAAGGAAATACTTCTGTCAAGGAGTCCTGCTGATGATGTGATTGCTGGCTTGGCTGGGGAAAAATGCCTGATATGCCCCATCCTGTGAAAGATTGTCTGCCTTGATTACCTGCAACCTCTTAAGACAAAGGAAACACACAAGTGTCTAGAGGTATCCTTAACCGGATTCCGTCATAGGAGTTAGATTTGCTTAAGAATTCATATTTCCTGCAAGCATTTGTTGAAAATGGCCTATATGTTTTCATGCAAATGTTGTATTACGAACTCTGAATATTTTGCAAACAAAAACAAAAGGTAAAAACAAAGTGTGACTGAATATTCTGATTTTATTGATTTTGTGTGCCCTGAATAGGCAAGTACAGTCAAAGAAGCAAATTCCCTGAAAGGAGGAGATTGCTGTAAATTGAGAAAAAGTGTTGGCAATGTTGAAGATGATGCTCCAGTGAGCTTCTTTTCTATGACTTGTATGACCTGAACGCTCTTCTTATCTTGCTTTCTGAAAAAGGCTGATTCTGACTAATGCTTTGTCCTTTCGAAGCTTGCCATGTTATGTGAGTGATACAGACGAATTTTGAAATTCAATTGTTCGCTTATTCCCTGATTTTGCGTGGATCGCCCTTTCGAGTTTTCAATCCACCGGGATACCCATTTTTGCCTGAGCTGTCCGATGTGGCTTTTCAACTCAGCAGGTGTACATTTTTTAGTTTTTTCCCTTATTTTTGCCCGAGTCTTTTATTCTATTTTTGATTCGCCGGGATGCCCTATTTTTGCCTGGACTTACATTCTGTTTTTATGTCCAGCGGGTCATTTTATGCGAAGTATTTTTTAACTGCATCTGAATTCACATGAGATAGGAAGTCTTCGCCATCCATAGTAGTGAGCATCAGTGCTCCACCAGAGAAAACTTTCTTTACTATGAATGGGCCTTCGTAGTTTGGCGTACATTTGCCCCTGTGGTCTGTATGAGGAGGAAGAAGTCTTTTCAGCACAAGCTCTCCCACCTGGTATTCCCGAGGTCTGACTTTCTGATCGAAGGCTTTCTTCTTTCGTTTCTGATACAACTGCCCATGACAAATAGCTGCTAATCTTTTCTCTTCAATCAGGCTCAGTTGGTTGTATCGATATCGGACCCATTATGCTTCATCCAGTTTCACATCCATCATTACCCGTAAGGAGGGTAATTCAACTTCAATAGGTAGGACTGCTTCCATACCATACACAAGCTGATAAGGTGTTTCCCCAATAGATGTTCTGATAGAGGTTTGGTACCCATGCAAGGCAAATGGTAGCATCTCATGCCAGTCTTTGTAGGTGACTACCATCTTTTTCACAATCTTCTTGATATTCTTGTTGGCTGCCTCAACAGCGCCATTCATCTTTGGCCTATAAGGAGAATAGTTGTGATGTTGAATTTTGAAGTCCCGACATAACTCAGCCATCATCTTGTTGTTAAAATTGGAACCATTGTCAGTAATGATTCGCTTGGGAACTCCATATCGACAAATGATATCTCTTTTCAGAAATCTAGCTACCACTTGTTTGGTGACGTTTGCATATGAAGTTGCTTCAACCCATTTGGTGAAGTAATCAACGGCCACCAGGATGAAGCTATGACCATTTGAAGAAGTTGGTTCAATCTTTCCAATCATGTCAATGCCCCACATGGCAAAGGGCCAAGATGAAGAAATCACTTTCAAAGGATTCGGAGGCACATGCACTTTATTCGCGTAGATCTGGCATTTGTG
Organism: Lathyrus aphaca; assembly: GCA_963966055.1. NCBI lineage: Eukaryota > Viridiplantae > Streptophyta > Magnoliopsida > Fabales > Fabaceae > Lathyrus > Lathyrus aphaca. The sequence goes on along the minus strand of OZ014522.1, from coordinate 196,681,867 downwards.
GCATTTTTTGGCATATGCACAACAGTCTGCATCCACTGTGATCCAGTAGTAACCTGATCTTAACAACTTCTTTTCCATTGCATGTCCTCTGACATGGGTACCGAAAGAACCTTCATGTACTTTGTGCAACAGTAAGTCTGCTTCCTTCTTGTCAACACATCTGAGCAAGACCATGTCGAAGTTTTGCTTGTACATAGACCCATCAATATTGATGAAGAAACTGCTGGCCAACCTTCTTAATGTCTTCTTATCATTTGACGATGCCCCGGGTGGGTATGCCTGAGTCTCCAAGAAGCATTTTATGTCACGCTACCAAGGCTTGTTATCAGTGACAGTGTCCACAGAGAATACATATGCTGGTCGGTCCAGTCTGGATACCAAAATCCGAGGTACATAATTAGCAGCTTGTACTTTGATCATGGATGAAATGGTAGCCAAAGCGTCTTCAAACTGATTCTCATCTCGAGGGATGTATTCAATATTGACAGTTGTGAAAAAGGTCAACAATCTCCTCGTATAGTCACGGTAGGGAATCAGATGCTCCTGATGAGTGTACCACTTGTCGTTGGTCAGGTTGATTACCAAAGCTGAATCTCCGAATACATTCAAGGTTTTGATCCTGAGGTCAATGGATTCCTTAAGACCCATGATACAAGCTTCGTATTCTGCTTCGTTGTTAGTGCAGGAAAAGGTGAGCCTTACTGAGAAATACATATGAATTCCTTTGGGTGTAATAAGAATTGCACTAACTCCACGACCGTTGCAATTCACTGCCCCGTCAAACATCATAGTCCATGCTTCTTTTGGGTTAGGCCCTTCAGTGTGAATAGGCTCTTCACAATCTTTTTCTTTTAAGAACATGATGTCTTCATTAGGGAAGTCAAATCTCATAGGCTGGTAATCATCAATGGGTTGCTTAGCCAGATAGTCGGACAATACACTGCCCTTGATGGCTTTCTAAGAGGTGTACTGAATGTCATATTTTGTTAGAATCATTTGCCATCTGGCGACCCTTCTGGTAAGTGCTGGCTTCTCAAATATGTACTTGAATGGATCCATCTTTGAGATTAATAAGGTAGTATGAGTCAACATATATTGCCTTAGTCGACGAGTAGCCCACGCTAAAGCACAACAAGTTTTCTTGAGCAGTGAATAACGTTGTTCACAGTCGGTAAACGTTTTGCTTAGGTAGTATATTGCATACTCTTTTCGACCAGACTCGTCATGCTGGCCCAACACACACCCCATTGACTCTTCTAATATTATCGGGTACATGATTAGAGGTCTTCCTTCGACTGGAGGCATGAGAATTGGAGGTTCTTGCAAACACTCTTTAATCTTGTCAAAAGCTCTTTGAAAGTCATCGTTCCACCTGACTGTTTTCTCTTTTCTTAACAGCTTGAAGAAGGGTTCACAGGTTGCAGTGAGATGAGATATGAACCTTGAGATGTAGTTCAATCTTCCTAAGAACCCTCTAACTTCTTTCTCAGTCTTAGGTGTAGGCATTTCCTGAATAGCTTTGACTTTATCGGGATCAACCTCAATTCCTTTTTCACTCACAATAAAACCCAGCAGCTTACCAGAACGTACCCCGAATGTGCATTTGTTGGGGTTCAACTTCAATTGATACTTCCTCAGGCGCTTGAACAATTTCAGCAGATTCACCAGATGATCTTCCTCTGTAAGGGACTTGGCAATCATATCATCCACATAGCACTCAATTTCTTTATGGATCATATCGTGGAATAATGTTACCATAGCCCGTTGATATGTTGCACCGGCGTTCTTCAGACCAAACAACATTACCTTGTAACAGAACCTGCGCCAAGGTGTGATGAAGGTTTTCTTCTCCATGTCTTCAGGTGACATCTTAATCTGATTGTATCCAGAAAATCTGTCCATAAAAGAAAATACTGAGAACTGAGCTGTGTTGTCTACCAAAAATTCAATGTGAGGTAATGGGAAATCATATTTCGGGCTTGCTCTGTTCAAATCCCGGTAATCCACACACATACACACCTTGACATCCTTCTTAGGTACGGGTACAATGTTAGCAACCCACGGCGGGTAACTAGTTACAGCGATAAAACCGGCATCCCATTGCTTTTGTACTTCCTCTTTGATCTTCATGGCCATGTTCGGGCGAGTACGGCGCAACTTTTGTTTAACTGGTGGACAGTCTTCTTTCAATGGAAGCATGTGCATGACAATGTCTGTATCCAAACCCGGCATATCTTGATAAGACCAAGCAAAAACATCGACATATTCCCGAAGCATACTGATAAGTTGTTCTTTCACTGGAGCTTGCAGACTGGCCCCGATCTTAACCTCTTTCACATCTTCCTCGGTACCAAGATTGACAATTTCAACCTCCTCCTGATGAGGAGCAATCACTTTTTCCTCTTGTCTCAACAACCTGGCCAACTCTTCAGGCAAATCATAGTCTTCATCAACCCCTTCATCTGCTTGATTAATCGGATTGTTGAAGTCATACAAGGTCATAGCAGTGTCGTTGTCAGTGCAATCTGGAGGATTATCTCTGCGAGGGTTGAGATTTGTTCATTTTAGTGATTGATTTTATCTTATTTAGAAAAAAGGTGAATGAAGTTTATTAAGAAAAACATTGTCATTTATTGTTTTGTGCGAAAATAACAAAAATGAAAAGACAGTGAGCGAGAAAAGATTGTTTGCAAAAGGTGTCCATTGTTCATTAATCATTCATTTGCACAAAATACATACATGGCCCTATTACAAAATGAGTCCTGACACCTTGGGCAAGATACATGACCTGATGCATGCTTAAACAAGAAATAATAATTACTCTGCAGCAGTAATCCTTATAATTTCCTGGGAAGACTAGTTGAGGACTTGCTGGCCTGGGACTCTTGGACGAATCCAACTTTCCAGGTTGAAGTCGCTTTTAGCCTCGTCTTCCACATTGTTGATTGCATCCGGGGTCAGTATACCCCGACTGATAAACTTGGGAGCTTCAGCAGCCTCCTCTTGGACCTGTCGGGATGGTCTGTAACCCGAGCCGAACTTGTCTTCCTTGATATGAACTTGCACCAGCTTTCCCCAGCCTTGGGCATTCCCGTTTTCAACAACCTTCTGAGCTTGCTTGTAAGAAGAGATTGAGGTACCAAACACTTCAGTTGTTGCTTCATTGACATTGAGGGCCTCAAAACCCTGACTCATCGTCTCATGGATCTCCCCATCCATCTCAATGTACTTGTAAGTAGCTAGATGACTGGCGAAGATATCCTCCTCCCCATAGATTGTGATAACTTGGCCCTCCCATTCATATTTTAACTTCTGGTGAAGGGTCGACGTTACGGCGCCAACGACATGAATCCATGGTCGACCTAACAAACAGCTGTAGGCAGGCTGAATGTCCATCACGTAGAAGATAGTTTTGAAGATCTGTGGGCCAATTACCACAGGCAGTTCAATTTCTCCAAGAACTGATCTTTTAGAACCGTCAAAGGCTCTCACAACCAGGTTACTTGGACGGAGTGCAAGACCATCATACTCCATTTTGACCAAGGCTTTCTTTGGAAGGACATTGAGAGATGACCCAGTGTTAACCAAGACATGAGAAAGAACAACACCTTTACACTCCAAGGTGATATGTAAAGCTTTATTGTGGTTACGACCCTCCGTAGTCAGATCAGCATCAGTGAAACCTAGCCCATGGCTAGTATTGACATTTGAAACCACCGTTTCCAGCTGATTAACTGTAATCTCCTCCGGCACATAAGCTGCGTGCAGGACCTTGAGAAGTGCATTCTTGTGACCTTTGGAACACATGAGCAATGATAATATGGAGATTTTGGAGGGTGTCTGATGGAGTCGGTCCACAACTTTATAGTCACTTTTCTTGATAATTCTCATGAATTCATCCACATCCTGGTCAAAGGATGTCCTATGAGCTTCCTTGGAAATTATTTCTTCAGGAACCACACCTTTACCTTTTTCTTTGGAAGCAGGTTCTGCTTCAACATTATCTCTTGGGAGCTATGACACGAAGAGACGTCCGCTTCGAGTGAAGCCTCCGCCTCCCCCGACATTATCAATCTGTGGTGTTGAAGAGTCAAGAGTGACTTTCTTTCTGTCACAATATAAATCTGAGCCATAGTGCCAAGGCACGACACTGCTGCTATCATATGGAACTGGCCCAGGTACCATGATGGTTACAGGACTGATTGCTGCGGAAGAAGGAGTTGAGACAGTTTGCGGGTCATAATAAATGGTGACAGGAGGTCTAACCGGAGATGGAGCCGGTGATGAGAGTTGCTGATGTTGATGGAGATGTTAACGTGAGTTGTTGAAAGAATCTGGAACATGGATTGTTGTCGGGTCATAGTAAATGGTAACTGTGGAAATGTTCTCATTGATGGTTGCTGTTGTTGTAGAAGGATGTGTTGAACTGATGTTCGTTGAAGTTGAAGAAGGGATGGTTGTTGATGTTGTAGAAGAATCTTTTGGAATGATTGTTGTTGAAGTTGTAGGAGTGATATCTGTTATATCTGATGAAATGATGTGTGCTGGTGTTGTAGGAGGAATGGTGGTTGATGTTGTAGGAGTTAGAACTATTGAAGTGATCTGTAAAATGGCTTATTTGATAAGATTATTGATACCGGTCTTCAAATTTGCACAACCATTGGTAGAAATTTTGCAAGCTTCACAACCCAGGAACACTTGGCACTTCAAAAGCTGGGCCTTAACCTCGACCAGAGGTGTTTGAATACTTGCAACATTGTCAATTAGGCTTACTGGTTGATCCTCCTCAATGGCATTTATCCTAGGCCCACCATGGCTAGGCATAGGATTCTTGGTAACACTTGGAGGGGGTGCAAAATTTAGAGCTTTGGAATCAACTAAGTCTTGAACTTTCATGTGTAAGGCCCTGCATTTCTCCGTTGCATGGCCAGGTGCATTGGAATGGAAGGCACATCGGGCGTTGACATCATAGTTTCTTGGGAGATTCTGGGGATCTGGTGGAGCCATTGTCCTCAATTCGATCAGATTGAGCTTTAATAACTGTGGAAGTAAGGCAACACAGGGCATCGAAATGGGATCAATAACCCTGTTGATTTGTGAAGTCCTTTGTTGAAACGGACGTTGTTGTTGGTTGTTATTGTTGTTATAGGATCTCTGTTGTGGGGGAAACTATTTTTGCTGTGGGAAGTGATGTTGTTGAGGATATTGTTGCTGAGGTGCTGGAGCAGGAATGGTGACAACAGTCACTGATCTTGGCATGTATTGAGGCCTACCTCTGCCCATATGCATTGAGTTGGTCTCACCTATCCAGCGAGGTCCTGAGAAAGGTTTCCTTGCATTGCTAGAACTAGCACCATTGTCTGAAATTTTCCCCATCTTAAATAGACTCTCAATTCTCTCACCAGCTATAACTACATCAGCAAAGCTAGTGGAAGAGAAGGCGGCAAGCCGGTCAATGTAGGTTCCTTGTAGTGTGTTCATAAACATGTCGGCCATCTCCCTTTCCGACATAGGAGGCTGGACAGCAGCAGCAAGTTGTATCCATCTTTGGGCATATTCCATGAAGCTTTCTCTTGAAGACTGAGACATACCCATCAGGAGGGTTCTATTGGGAGCCATATCCAAATTGTATTGATACTGGCGTATGAAAGCCTCGACTAAATCCTTCAAGTTTTTGACAGTTGCTCTGGATAGGTGAGAATACCACTCACGGGATGCCCCGGTCAAGCTATCTTCAAAGTAGAACATCCATAGCTTTTCATCCATGGTATAAGCTTTTAATCTTCCCAGAAAGGATTGAAGGTGAGTACGAGGACAAGAGGTACCATTGTACTTCTCGAAGCATGGAGGCTTGAACTTGTGAGGAATCCTGACTCCTTCTACTAATCCCATGTCTATTACATCAAATCCCAAAGAGTTTTGGGATTCCAAAGATCTTAGCTTCCCCGTTATTTCGTCCAGACGACGATCATAAGCTTCATCCCCAACACCAATTACTGTGAATTGTTCATCTTGAGGATCTTCTTGTAGAACACGACCTCCTGTATTTCCTTGGGTATTTCCAATAACATTGACTTCAGGATTGAGGTGGGGCCTAAACTTTGGCAGATTTGTTTGTGGCTTCCCGTGATCATTGTTACTAGTACCTCCAGTGCCTGGATGATTTTCTTTTGGAGTTTTCCGTTCGACTAACTCTCTTAATCTTTCTTGGCTCTGAGCCAACCCAATCATTACTGCCATGAATTGGTTCATCTGAGCCCTCATCTCAGTTCTCTCATTAGCCATCTGAGTTCTAACGTCAACCAAATCTTGTTGAACTTGGTCCATCTGTAAGCTCGGAAGGTTGTTTCTGGTTGGATACCGGTGAACTCTGTTGATTGGGAAAACCCTCATATGAGCGATGTTTCCTGAAACAACAGCAAAGTGAGAAAACAACAACAAAAATACCTAAAAACAAAGAATGAGGTTAGTATGCAATGCAATATGTCTATTTATTTTCCAAGGGTATCTGGTTTAGCTCTTTGGTTTTGACCTTCCAGATCTCTGGGAATGAAGATGTTGAAGAGAAGTGAAATCCAAGAGAAAATCCAGGTAATACATAAACCATATATTACAAAAATGCCAAAATACATAGTTTATGATTACAACAAGTTCCCATGGTGGGTCAAAATACAATCAGGTCAAGATATACAACAAAATCACCATGGAGAAATAAAGTACAACAAAAATCAAATACAAGTACAAAGAAATCAAACATCCAACCCAAAGTCATCCTCCTTGACTTCCTTCAAGAGATCATCAGTCACTGATCCAACTGGATGCTCTGTGATGGTCCTAATAAGAAGGTTCCTAGTTGCAACCGCACTTGTCAATTTCTGATACTTGTCTTGGTCTTTTGATCTCTTCAACCCCGCCTAGAGTTTCAACTTGGAGATTTCCTTATGTGCTGCTAGGAGTGCTTCTTGATTCTTCTTCTCATTAACTTCCAACTGCTCTATTTTAGCCCGTGTCTTTGATCCTCTTGCAAACGAGCCTCAGTGATCCTGATCCACCTAGCCTGACTCTCTTCCAAATAATGCTCAACTCTGGCTTTCTGAATCTTGTCTTCTTTGCAAGCATTCTTCAATACCAATTCCCCTGCTCGGGCTTTTCTGATGAAATCCTCTGTCTTTTCTATCTTGGTCATATGCTTGATTCGGAGCTTCTCTAACCTCTCAATGTCCAGATGACCATCATTCATTTCCCAAAGGGTCTTCTTCAGAGCTTCAGAAAGCTGGTATTCCTTTCTTTCAGCTTCAGAAACTCTTCCAAACTAACTATAGTTATAGGCTCAACTGCTGATGGTCCTGGCATATCTTCCAGGGTGAATGGCATGCAGGTGATCTATCCTCTGATGTGCGACCATCCAATGTACTGAGCTGAAGCTATGTTGTTACACTTGCCAAGAATATCAGTCCTTTTTGTCTGTATGTGGTCCCAAGCCCAAGCTGCTTGTCGCACGGTGGCATGATTATTTAGAATGGCACAGTAAAGAGATTTTGCTAAGTCTTGCTCCTTTGGGGGATGTACCAATGCATATCCCATCTGTCTTTTGAAAAATAAAGGATTGTAGTTGATGCAACCCTTTACTCCAATGAGAGGTACATTAGGATACTGTCCACAACTTGTAATTATGTCCCTGCCCTTGGTGTTCTTAGTACACCATCTGATGTCTTCTGAAGTGAGGGCAATCATTCTCTTAGCCCAATTACTTGCCTGATGAGGATTCAGGAAAGCTTCCGTCTTCGGCATGTATCTCACTAACCAACTGTAGAAAAGAGGTTCACAACATCTGACCAGTCTTCCCCTCTACTTCTCATTTCTTTGATGCAATGAGTAGTAGAAATCCCCTAACAAGGTAGGAACTGGATTCTTCAGTAGGAAGATGTGGATAGCATCCTTGCTTACAAACTTATGCTCTTCCGCAAACAAGATGATACCATATATGCCGAGGGCGAGGAGAGCACACACAGTTTCCCACTTCCCAGTTGCAGCATGACTGGTAGCCTGAGTGATTAAGAAGTCTAAATGAAGGCCTGGAATTCCAGCCTTGGTGGTCATATGCTGATCAATGATGGTGACTTCCAAATGTAAAGCCTTAGCTATGTCTTCATTTTTAGGAGAAGTCATCTCAGGGTTGAAAGGAATTCCTCTTTTGATAGGGACACCTAACAACATGGAAAACTCTTCCAACAAAGGACCTATCTGAAAGTCTGGGAAAGTGAAACATCTGAGAGGAGGGTCATAGAACTTGAGACAGGTGTGAATCATGCTCCTCTATGATGCATCCAAGTCCAAGGTCATGTCCAGGATCCCACCATAATTCTCTCTAAATAAGGGGACATGATCAGGAGTGATAAGTGCCTGAATCTGCCTGATGCCTGCCAAAGGGTACTCAAAGAAATGGTATGTGATGTTGCTTTTCCTGGTTGATTCCATACTGACAATGGATGCTGATGAAGATAACTGAAGAAAATAACTAATGAAGACAACTGGAGAAGATATCAGCTGAAGAAGATCTCTGATGAAGATAACTGATGAAGATGGCTGAGCAGAAGAACAGTCAAAACCAAACCAAAGATGATGTGGATACCCTGTAAAACAAATAGACAAATGTTAAAATGATGCAAAATGATGTATGTAAAATGATATGCAAGGGTTTGTGATCAGGTGCTAGATTTGTCATTTGCTTTTGATAGGGTCCATGAGTGTTCATAAGTCCGGATGAAGGTCTGAGAACTAGTAACTAGGTGGGGGACTCAAATAAAGAGCCACAAGTCCAGGGTTATGAAGGAATTAGTCCATAATAAGTATAACCTTAACAATATCAGTAACAGGGTATGTTGAGGCCAATGGTTCCTGCAAACCTGTAAACAACCCCACCTACTCACAGGTATTGTTCTAGAACAAGGAACCTCAGACTTGGATCTATTATGAGAAGTGTAAACACTTCTAACCCGGAGGTACAATGTTTACATTAATCATAAAGGACCCTCCACTAATTCACCTCAGATGCTGAAGGTCATCTAAAAGGTCATCTAGACTTAGCAGGCTTCCCAGATAGCCCTAGTACTATAGGAAATCCGTAGCACAGAGTTCTCAAGAAGAAACGCATGTCTGAACCATGTTTCATATTCCTGCACCAGACCGAAATGGAATGGGAAAGAATATGAAGCCACTCTAATCCTATGTCTGTCAATCAGGCCTTTGTGTTCGACCTTTCTCACTGGAATACCCCTCCCACCAAGGCAAACCAATAAATCCAGCACATATATGATATGATAATAATATGAAATGCATAAAAACAGTAAATGAAAGCGATAAATAAAGTTGTACAGAAATCAAACAAGCGCTAGGAGAAACCCACAAAAGAACCAAAAACCCTGGTTGCAAAGATCCCCAGCAGAGTCGCCAAGCTGTTTTAACGTCTCCGGTGCAGACACGAACTGTCAGCGATGTTGGAGGTTGAAGGTTGAATAGAGTCGCCAGCTAGGCATTTTTATCCCGAAGGAAAAGTAATGCTTCATAAACCTGGAAGGGTATGGATAAGACGGTTGCGAACCAGAGCGACTGAGAGAGTGGGTTGGTTACGACCTGGGAAGGTATTAGCACCCAAGTCGTCCGTCATACTCGATGGGATCCACGCTTACAAGATTGTGTTAAAAGGGGTAGTGTATATGTGCTGACTGTGTATAGAAAGCTAGAGAGAAAATGTACAGTGTGTCAGTGCAAAAGAGAGGGTGCATGCTCTGGAAGGAGGGGAATGACAAAGAGACTTTTGTTCGATAACTGTTAAGTTATGCCTACGTATCCTTTCGTGCAATGAGGAAGTCAGAACACCATAGTTCGACTCAAAGAGATTGGAATGATTTGTTGTGAACTGCTTGCTTGTCTATGCTCAAGTGTGTGACTCGTCTGGCTCGAGTGCTAACTGTCTTGCATTAGACGGGAGAAGCGAGTTCTCGTTTATAGAATTAGTGTGGTGAGAAAAGAATCCTGGAGGAGACGTTTATTGTTTGTTTTTGTGTTTTTGTATTGTTTTTGGTGTTTTGCATAAGATAATGAGCTTAAGCCTTAATCATGGGTCGTAAACTCATTATATCACCCCTGATTAGGGATTATGAGCCTACTTAAGTGTGAGATAAGCATCTCAACTTAATTACCTTAATGATGAAGGATTAAGATCATTAACAAACTTGTGATTATTAAGATGTTTTTGGGTTTTTGTTTAGTGTTAAGTAATGAGTTTAATCTCCAATCAAGGATTAGTGAACTCATTACACCATCCTAAGAGAAGGATGATAGATGAGAACACTTAAGCTGAGAATGATCCTCAACTTAATCCAGGGTTAGGGATTAAATTCATTATATAAAAAACCTTTATTAAATGGATTTTAATTAAAGGGTGAGATTAAGAAGTGGATTTTATGGTTTGTAAGACAACTTGAGGGGGACTTGTCCATTAAACACTAGGGTTAGTCCCTTTTAACCATAAGGAAAAGATAGAACCCTAATGTAAGGCCCAAGTTACAAGCTAAAGTCTTAGTGATTATTAATGTGTTTTGATTAAGAGGTGTAAGCAAATTAAAGGTTTAACATTAAGAATTAAAGTTATACACTCCATCCTAAGATAAGGATACAAGCATAACCCTAATTCCAAAGTCCTAAAGCTTTAAGCGTTTAGCCTCTGATTAAGAGATGAGAAGAGAGACTTAAGGAGACTCAAAGATAAAAATATAGGGGAAACTATACACAACCCTAAAAATTATCATGCTTGGATATCCTATGATTTGTAAGGCTTAAGAGAAAAGATCTTCAAGGCCACCAAGGAAGGGAAGCAGATGAAAAGAGAAGAGAGGAGATAATAAGTTACTTACTTCCTGAAGAAGATAAGTAACTTAGGAGAAAAGAAAGGAGCAAGAGAAACACAAGTTAAGAAATTTCACTCAAAAGACAATTAAAGGATGCAAATGGAAAGGAAAGAAGAGGTGGGAGGTGAAGGCAAATCCACCTCCCAGACAACTTACCAAAAGTTCCTGAAATGTTAGCACAAGATGCATAAAATGCAAATGCAAAAGGAAACAAAGCATATGAAGGTGCAAAGACCATAACCAGAAGTGTAAATGCAATGCAAATGGTGTATAAAATGATGCAAAGGCATAAACATGAAATGTATATGATCATACAAGAGAATGAGTGCAAATGAAGCATGTTAGGAGCATGAAAACACATAGAAGTTCATGAAACAAATTGAATGCAAAGCATGCCAAAATGATGCAACAATGATCAAGCAATGTTTCAAACATGTCCTAAGATGTCTAAGATGATATACAAAAGAATGGAATGGCATGACAAGTTCATAAGTTCATGATATGCAAAGAAGAATGCAAATGAAGATGCAAAATTAGGGTTTTATGAACAAGCATGATGCATATGGCCACAACAGAAGAAATACTCATCAGAAAAAATTGAAAATACACTCAAATGAACCCTAGGGACTCTCACGAACACTCACCAAAGGTGGAGGTCACAATCTATACCAAGGTCTACTTGTGGTTTTTCTAAGTTTGCTAGGGTTTTTGGGTGATTCTTCAAAAAAAAATGTAAAACAAATTGAAAATACAAGATAAAAATATGAGATAAATATCCTAGATACTACATGCAAAGTGTCATCAAGTGCAAAAAGAACCATTTACAAACTCATTAGGGTTGACCAGAAATGATTTTTCAAAGTTAGGGTTAGAAAATTAACTTTTTAAAAACCCTAATTCAAAGATAATTGTGAAAATGTGATCAAACCTAAAAAGAAATTTGTGTGGTGAGTTTGTAAATTGATCTAAATATTTATGGATGCTTCATGATTTTTTTGGTGATTTTTAAATACCTAAATGCATTTTTAATTAATTAAAAGGGATTAATTAATTAAAAATGACATTTAAATGATTTAAAAATATTTTTAAGATGCAAAAATTAAAATAAAAAATGTTTTTAAGTTGAGAAAAATATTTGAAACAAAAATGCAAAAAAATGAGATTTTTTTAATTGTTTTTGCTATTTTTAAAAATTATGTAAAAGAAATGCAATAAAAATGAAATAAAAATAAAATAAAATAAATGAGAAGTAATCCAATCTGGTGGCCAGGATTCAAACATGGGGGGACCTAGTTGACTGCGCACGTGAATAGATGGTCTGGATTGCTTCTGATTAAATTAAACTAATTAATCCTAATTAATTTAATTAAAAATGGATTAGGGTTAATGAGTGAATCTGAGCCATTCGTACACGCGGTAAACCTAAGATCTAAGGGTTGAGATTCATACTGGCACTAAACCCTAATCAAGACCCTAAACATTTTCAGGTGACCGGAGCAAGCTCCGGTCATCTTCTCCGGTCACTCTTTCATCCCAACTTCCACCATAGGCCATGAAACACTACCAAAATCTCCAGAAATGATTTATGAACCTCCCTAAACACGAATCCAGCCCAAAAACAATTTATTTTTCATCAATCTCATGAATCGAACCAAACATTTTTCTAGGTTAAAATTTCAGAGATACGGTTCATGCTCGTTTCTTCACCATTTTCAAAAATAACAAGTGCAGTGTGATCAGGGGAACATGGGGAACATTTCCAAAACATAAAACAAACCTTCTGGAAAAAAAAGTTTGGATGAACTACCTGTATGAAGCTTTCACTCCTTGAGCTTTCTGGCCTCTTTCTTTGTTCAATCTACCTCCAATGAACTCCCTGATGATGTTGCAATGCTTAGAACAAGTTTATATGGCTTGGTTTGAGAGATACAACTCCTCTGCACCATGAATCGTGTTTTTGTTTGGCTATGTTTCAAGGCTTTTTAAAGGGTGCTTTGTGATCCTTAGACCATTTGAAGAGATAAAGTTCTTGAGTGATTTTTGGATTCTTGAGTTATGGGATGATTCAAGTCAATGTGTTGTATGAAATGGTGTCCATAATATTTGTATATGATGTTCTGATTGGCCAGAGAGTTGTTGGTGGCTATTGTGATTGGTATGGTTGTTTTTGCAAAAAGTCAACATTGGTTGTACTATGAGCATGGGTCATGGCAGGAGTGGTTCTATGGAATGTCTTGCTTCAACATGGTTCATGGTGAGCCCTTGGATTGAAACATGTGAGCTATAACAAGTGGATGAAGAGTTTCAAGGCATTTTGCAAATTTCCCTCTTTGAACTTTCTTGAGAAACAAGGCATGGAAACTTGTGATTTTTGGTGCAATATTGATCAAAATGTGTTGCATTATGTAGGTATGATGTTTAGAAGTTGATTAGAGGTCATGAAATGGCTTGGCAAGTGAAATTGCAAAAATCCCTCTTTGGTTCACATTTGAAAATTATAGGATTTCTGCCAACTTTGAAAGGCCATATCTTGAGTTCTAGGATGAATCAAGACATGTTCTTGTACTTTTTGAAAATGGGAAGACATAATCTACAACTTTCATGTTTGAAAAAATTTCATTTGAAGCATTTTTGGTCATGAAAGAATAGGTTGAATATCTTTCCCAAAATGGAAAATTTCCATTACAACTCATTTCCAAAAATAGCAAGTTTGCATTTTGCTCAAAATTCTTCAACTTTGTGAACTTCCAACCAATTCAATGATCAAATAATGATCATAGAGACTCAAAATGATGATGATGACCCTTTGGTACCCTTGATAGAGGCCTCAGATGCCCTGATTTTGACTTTACTTGCTCAAGAAATTACCCAATGATCAGATGACTTCCACAGTGAATTTATTCATCAAATTTGGTACACATACTCTTCATCAAATAAAGATCATATGTGCAGGAAAACCCTAGCTCTGCCTGGATTTCTGTGCAATCCTTTGACATTTTGTGACTTCCAATCATCTTTGGAGATATAATAATACCATAGACCCCTCATGGACCCTCTTGGCATGCTTCAAGACCTCAGAGATTTCTCAGATCACTTCTAAGATTCATCTGATCACAAAACCCTAATTGTGCAGTCATGCAATGATTTGTTGAAGTTGTTTATGCAATGTGAGATGCAATGAGATGTTTATGCAAAATGAGATCATAAGCCATGGTGTGAGAAAAAGTGAGGTCAAATTTGGGGTGTTTACACATAGAATAATGAGCTTAAGCCTGAATCAAGGGTTGTAAACTCATCATATCCTCCCTGATTAGGGATAATGAGCTTACTTAAGTGTGAGATAAGCATCTCAACTTAATTACCATGATGATGTAGGATTAAAATCATTAACCTACTTGTGATTATTAAATGCTTTTAGGTTTTTGTTTAGTGTTAAGTAATGAGTTTAATCTCTAATCAAGGATTAGTGAACTCATTACACCATCCTAAGAGAAGGATAATAGATGAGAACACTTAAGCTGAGGAAGACTCCTCAACTTAATCCATGGTTAGGGACTAAATTTATTATATAACAAGCCTTTATTAAGTGGATTTGATTAAAGATGATATTCAGAAGTGGATTTTATGTTTGTAAGACTTATCTTGAAGGGGACTTGTCCATTAAACACTAGGGTTAGTCCCTCTTAACCATAAGGAAGAGATGGAACCCTAATATAAGGCCCAAGTTATAAGCTTAAGTCTTGATTATTATTAGGTATTTTAATTAAGAGGTGTAAGCAAATTAAAGGCTTAACACTAAGGATTAAAGTTATACACTTCATCCTAAGATAAGGATGCAGTCATAACCCTAATTCAAAGTCCTAAATCTTTAAGTGTTTAGCCTCTGATTATGAGATGAGAAGAGAGACTCAAGGAGACTCAAAGGTAAAAACTAGGGGGAAATATATAAAACCCTAAAATTATCATGCTTGGATGTTCCTATGGCTTGTGAGGCTTAAAGAGAAGATCTTCAGGAGGCCACCATGGAAGAGAAGCAGATGAAAAGAGAAGAGAAAAAGAATAGGTTACTTACTTCCTGAAGAAGATAAGTAACCTAAAATAAAGAGATAGGAGCAAGATGTAAACACTCCAAATTTGACCTCACTTTTTCTCACACCTTGGCTTGTGATCTTTTCATAAAGCATTGCATAAGCTTATCATCTCACTGCATAGTTCATTTCATCTACATCTAGGGTTTGTGATCTGAGCAAGCCAAGAAGTGATCTGAGCCATCTCATTGGTCTTGAAGCATTACAATAGTTTCCATGAGTGTTCCATGGTCATCTTATGCTCCCCAAAGTTCATAAAAGTCAAAATATCTCAGAGGATTGCACAGAGGTCCAGGCAGGCTAGGGTTTCCTGCACAGATGACCTAAAATTAGGGTTTTGGGTTTGAGGCCTTTAACCTCAATTTTTTTGGTCATTCTTGATTCTAATGGTCTCAATATGTTATAAGGAGCATTTGTACCAAATTTGATGAAGAAATTCATTATGGAAGTCATATGATCAACTAGTAACTTGTTGTGCAAGAAAAGTCAGAATCAGGGCATCTGAGGCCCCCAACAATGGAACCAAAGGATCATTTCCATCAAATTGAGGTTCTTGATCTTTATTTGATCTTAGAAGTGGTTATAAGTTCACAAGATTGAAGAATTTCAAGCCATTTGCAAACTTGGTATTTTTGGACATGACTTGTAATGGAAACTTTCCATTTTGGAAAAGATTTTCAACCTCCTCTTTCTTGATCAAAAATGTTTCAAATGAAAAATACTTAAACATGAAAGTTGTAGATTGGATCTTCCCCTTTTCAAAAATTACAAGAGCTCCTCTTGATTCATCATAGAACTCAAGATATGATCTTTCAAAGTTGGGAAAAATCTTGTAATTTTCAAGTATGTGCCAAAGAGAGATTTTTGCAAAATCAAGTTTTAAGGCTTCTAATGACCTCTAATTGACCTCTAAGCTTCATTACATGATAATGAAACACATTTAGATTAGAATCATGCCTTGGATCACAAGTTTCTATAGGCAATCTTCACAAAATTTCCAAAGGGGCCAAAATACAAAACACATGCTATCTCTTACATCAAGCCATCCAGATCATCACAAACCATCCCATGGCTCTCCTTGAAGTTGGCTGAGGCAGGACACCCATTGAAACAAGCTCTGACTCGTGCCATGCCTCATAGTACACAACATTGACTTTTTTGCAACTTGGCCCATAACAATCATACTATGCCACCACCCATTTTCTGATCAATCCCATTGGCTTATATTAACCCTGAGGACCTCATTTCATAACACACACAAGCCTGAATCAAGCCCTAAGCTCAGTTTCACAAAAAACCTAAAAGACATTCATCTCTTCGAATCTCATCACACAAGCATCAAACCTCAAATCTTCTTCCACCAATCATCTCCACACATCATAAGGATAACAAACCACCCATTGCCATGGCATGAGAGTCACTTAAACTCAAACACGATTTCCCACTTCTCAGAACTGAATCTTCAAAAGGAGGCCATTTAAACTCCTTTAAAGCTTCTCAATAGCATCTGGGTGATCAAAGGAGGTGTCTAGCATAAGAGGCAGGCTTTGGAGGTCCACATTTGCTCAACTCCAGCTCAGGTATAGCTCAAGAACATTTTTCTCAGAGCTTTGATTTTAAGTTACAATGTGATAAAGCATGTTTCCCTGATCATTATGCACTTTCAATCACTGAACATGGTTGAGTATGTAGGATGTATTCAACTTCTGAAATTTTTGCACATTTTCCGTTTGGCTTCGATTCTTGTTGTTGATGCAAAATAAATGAATTTTGGGGTTGGATTCATGTTCAGGGTTATTAGATGGTTGATTCTGGAGCTTTAGAGGGATTAGGGTGGCATTTTGAGGGATTCAGGTGAGAAGGGTGACCGGAGAAGACGACCGAAGCTTGCTCCGGTCACCTGAAAGTGGTTAGGGTTAAGATTAGGGTTAATCAGGTCAGTTTGAATAATAACCTTTGGATCTTGTTTAGCGCGTTTTTGGATGGCCATGATTCATTTAGTTAGCCCTAATTATTAATTAATTAAATTAATTAGGTTAATTAGCCAAATTCAATCTGGACCTTAGCATCACGCGTGCAGTCAACCCTCATTTAAACCTCAGCCATCAGATTGGTTGACTTCCCCTTTGTCGCTCCCAAAGATTTGCATCCCGGTACAAGCGCGAACGGTCGGTGAAAGGGGAAATGAAATGAAAGTGGAAAGAGTCGCCAGCTAGGCATTTTTATCCCGAAGGAAAGGTAATGCTGCATAAACCTAGGAAAAGATGGATAAGACGGTTGCGAACCAGAGAAACTGAGAAAGGGGGTTGGTTACAACCTGGGAAGGTATTAGCACCCAGATTGTCCGCCGTACTCGACGGGATCCACGCTTGAAAGTTTGTGTTTAAAGGGGTAGTGTCAGTGCTATTCTGTGTGCAAAAGCTGGAAAAGAATGCAAGTGTCAGTGCAAAAGAAATGTGAAGTGGATAAGAGAAGTGTCAGTGTAAGGAAAGGGTGTGAAGCTCAAGACTATGAGACTCAAAGAATAATGCTGGAAGAGGGGGGAATATATAGACTTTTGTTCGATAACAGTTAAGTTATGCCTACGTATCCTCTCGTGCAATGAGGAAGTCAGAACACCGTAGTTCGACTCAAAGAGACTGGAAGATAAATTGACTTGTGAACTGCTTACTTGCCTATGCTCAAGTGCATGACTTGTCTAGCTTAGGTGCAAACTGTCTTGCATTAGACGGAAGAAGCGAGTTCTCGTTTATGAGTGAATGAGATGAGAAAAGAATCCAGGAGGAGACGATTATGGTTTGTTTTTGATGATTTCAATCTTTTATTGCTTTTGAGGTTTGTCATAAGAAAATGAGCTTAAGCCTAAACCAAGGGTTAATAAACTCATCACATCCTCTCTCTGATTAGGGGTAATGAGAATATCTTAAGTATGAAGTAAGCACCTCACACTTAATCACCATGATGTAGGATTAAGATCATTAACCTACTTGCAATTATTTAGATGTTTTTGGAGTTTTTGTTTAGTGTTAAGTAATGAGTTTAAGCCATAATCAGGGATTTAATGAACTCATTACACCATCCTAATAAAAGGATAATAGATGAGAACATTTAAGCTGAGGAAGGCTCCTCAACTTAATCCATGATTAGGGATTAACCTCATGACAAAACAAAGCCTTTATTAAAATGGATTTTAATTAATGGTAAGATTAAGAAGTGGATTTCATGGTTTGTAAGACAAATTTAGGGGGACTTGTCCATTAACACTAGGGTTAGTCCTTCTTAACCAATTAAGGAAGAATTAGAACCCTAATGCAAGGCCCATGTTAAAAGCTTGATGTCTTAGTGATTATTAGATGAATTGATTAAGATATTTTAAACACATCAAGGGTTTAACACTTAGGATTAAAATTATACACTCCATCCTAAGAGAATGATGCAGGCATAACCTTAATCACAAAGCCTTAAAACCTTAAAGGTTTAGTCTCTGATTATGAGATGAGAAGAGAGACACAAAGAAGACACAAAGGTAAAACTAAGGGGGACTAATCAAAAACCTAATTGTTATCATGCTTGGGTGTTCCTATGGTTTGTGAGGCTTGCAAGAGATCTTCAAGAGGATCCACCAAGGAGAAGCAAGATGAAAGGAGGAGAAGCAGAAGAAACAAGTTAACTTACTTCACTTAAGAAGATAAGTTACTTGAAGAAAGAAGGTGGAGGATGAACATGAATGAGCAAGCTCACTCTAAAACAAAAGCAAAATGCAGCAATGATGCATAAGAGAGATGACAAGAGAAATGAGAAGTGAAGGCAAATTCACTTCTCAAAGTACTTACCACCTGAAATGGTTAGCATAAAAGAAAGAAATGAGATGAAATGAGAGATATGCAAGGATGCAAACCAAAATCAGAAGCATAAACATGATTCAAATGATGTTATAAGATGATATGAAAGCATGTCAAGTGTTATGCATGATCATACAAGAGATGAGAATGCAAATGAAGAATGTAGGAAGCATGAAAGCACATGAGAGTTCATGGAATGAAATGAATGCATAACATGGCAAATGGGTGATGCAATGATCAAACATGATTCTAAGGTGTCCTAGGATGTCTTATATGTCATGTGAATGCATGAAATGTCATGGCAAGTTCATTAATGCAAGCATATACAAGATGGATGCAAATGAAGATGAGGAATTAGGGTTATATGAACATGTGAGATGCAAAACTCAAACACAGAAGCAAATAATAAGATAAAAAGTTGAAAATGCACTCAAAGGAACCCTTAAACTATACTAAGTTACCCTCCAAAGGGGGAGGTCATATGCTAAACCTAGAAGGAGTTATGAATTTTTGAAGTTTCTAGGGTTTTAAGGGTGATTCTAAATGCAAAATGCCAAATAAATTGAAAATGAAAGATAAAAATGAAACAAAAATGTTTTTAGAAACTAGAAGTCATGCATAGAACAATGCAAAAAGAATCATTCACAAACTCAACTTGGTTTAAAATTTATGAATTTTTGAAGTTAGGGTTAAAAATGTACAAATTTAAGAACCCTAATTCATTGAAAAAATGTCAAACTGTGATCAAAACCAAAAAGAAATTTGTGTGGTGAGTTTGTAAATGCTTATAAATGTTCAAAGATGTTCTCTGATTTTTTTTGGTGATTTTTAAATACTTAAATGTATTTTTAATTAATTAATTTCCATTAATTAATTAAAAATAACATTTAAATTATTTAAAAATATTTTTTTAATGCAAAAAATAAAAATAAAAATATTTTTGGTTTCTAAAAATTAATAAAATGTTTGATAAAATTTTTCAGAATTGTTTGATGTTTTTTTACTATTTTTAATATAATGTACAAATTAAATGGAAATAAAATGAAATAAAAATAATAAAATAGGAAGTATGCAGGATGGAGAGCTAAGATTCATTCTGGGCTTGGGAGGTTTGACTGCGCGCCAGATCCAATGGACACAATTAAAA
The DNA here is from genome assembly GCA_963966055.1 of Lathyrus aphaca. Taxonomy (NCBI): domain Eukaryota; kingdom Viridiplantae; phylum Streptophyta; class Magnoliopsida; order Fabales; family Fabaceae; genus Lathyrus; species Lathyrus aphaca. Next base: position 196,661,880 of record OZ014522.1, on the reverse strand, counting down.
CCAGGCTAATCCTATTTAATTAATATTTAATCCAAAAATTAAAACTAATCAAGCAATCTGGGCAACACAGCACGCGCGAGAGGGACTGATCTAAGGGCCTACATTCAAACCTGGAACCCTAACCCTAATTAACATTAATCACTTTCAGGTCACCAGAGAAGAGCTCCGGTCGTCTTCTCCGGTGACATTCTCCCCTGAGAAAACTCAACTCACTCCCCAGGCCATTTCTGGAGCTCTAAAGCTCCAGATTTGTTCCTCTCACCCCCTAATCCTAATTCTAACCTCAAACTTCATTTATTTTCAACCATTAACAAGAATCGAAGCCAAGAACAAAAACTGCAAAAATTTCAGACAAGCCATACACTCTCAATTCTTCATCATTTTCAAAAGTAAAAGGTTCATTGCACTCAGGGAATCAAACTTAACCAAATGAGAACTTAAAATAAAGCTTCTGGAAAAATAATTTTGCATGGCTACCTGAGGTGAAGCTTTCAACCCTGGAGCTTTCAGGCTGCTTTCTTGCTTCCAAATCCCTCCAATGAACTCCTTGAAGAAGCTTTGATGCTTGGTTGGAGTGTTTTGTAGCTAGTTTGTGAGATTGATGCAATTCAGTTCAAAGGGGGAGAGAAATCGTGTTTTTGATATGGGAGTTTTCAGGGCAAGATGAGGGTTGGGAAAAGATCAGTGGTTCATGGTGAGTTGTTCTATGAAGTTTGTTTTGATGTTTGTAGCTTGAGGGATCGGTTTCGAAGAAAAATGCATAAGAGGGAGTTTTTGTGGTTATTGAGTTGTGGGAGGATTCTGGCTTGCTTGTTGTGTGTAATGGCTTGTATTTGGTCCATGTATCAAGTCTTGATAGGTCAGAGAGTTGTTGGTGGACTATGCTGATTGGTATGGTTCATTTTGCAAAAAGTCAAGGTTAGGTGTCCTTTGAGGTATGGGAAAATTCAGGCCAAGGACAAGGGCATGTCCTGCGCAGCTTGATTTATGGGCAACCATGGAATTCAGATTGAGGCCAATTAGCAAGTGGATTGAAGTTTATGGGGGGGTTTTGCAAATTTCATGAAGTTTGGCCCTTTCTTGATTTCTTCATGCACAAGTCATGGAACTTGGAAATTCTTGGGCCAAATCTGACTTTTAGGCCTTGCATCAAGTTTGTATGGTGATTAGAAGTCAATTTGAGGTCACAAATTTGTTTGGCATGAGGTTTTGCAAAACTCCCTCTTAGGCATGAAACTTGAAATTATGTGAATTTTGCTAACTTTGGAAATCCATAACTTGAGTTCCAAAATGAATTAGATCTTGTTCTTGTACTTTTTGAAAAGGGAATGATCCAATCTACAACTTTCATGACCAAGAATTTTTCATTTGAAGCATTTTTGGTTGAGAAAGAGGAGGTTGAAAAAATTTCCCAAAATGGAAAGTTTACATTACAAGTCATTTCCATTTTTGGCAACTTTTGGTTTAGCCCACTTTTCTTCAAATTTGTGAACTTAAAATCACTTCAATGATAAAATAAAGACCATATAACTTCATTTTGATGAAAAATCCATTTGGGTTCCATGTTTGGGGGCCTCAGATGCCCTGATTTGGCTCTGACTTGCTCAAGAAGTTACCCAATGATCAGATGACTTCCTCAATGAAGTTTCCCATCAAACCTGGTATGCATGATCCTTATATCATATTGAGACCCATAGAAACAAGAATGACCAAAAAATTTGGAGTTATGGCCTCTGAAACCAAAACCCTAATTTTAGGTCATCTGTGTAGTTAAACCCTAGCTCAGCTTCCATGATTTCTCAGTTCTTGTGATTCTTTGACTTCCTTGATCTTGGGAGGATATAATATGATGCTTGAACATACATGGACCCTCTTGAGATGATTCATGACCTTTGGAGTGGCTCAGATGGATCTTTTGATTGCTCAGATCACAAACCCTAGATGCAGATGACTTTAAACCAATGCAGTGAAGCAAAAATGCAACATGATGTGATATGATTGAACTTAGTGATATGATTACAGCTGCCCATATTCAAGCATGAGTTAGCTGTGTAGGATGTAAGCGATGACTTAACAGGTAAACAAGATAACTTGTGGTTGAATACCAAAGATAGTCCAAAATTTGCACTCACTGGGTGAAGAAGAAAAGGGATATATATTGTAAAAGAAAGTATAGTATGATTGTAAAGAAGGCGGGCGATGGAGGACGACCATCGAGTAGAGGACGACTGCTGGGGATAAAGCAATGACGGGGACTGCCGACATACTGGGTAAATATCAAAGAAATAAGATTCTCTGGGGATTAACAGTAAAGTCAATGATGGGGACCGGCCATCGGGTTTGAAGCATAAATGAAATAAATGATGAGGTACGGTCATCAAAGGTGAAAGACGATCACCTAACAGGGGATGGCTGCTCTTTTGGGGATAAGATGAGGGACGGTCATCTAAGGTGAAGGACGATCACCTGGCAAGGTACGGTTGCCGAATGTATCACGACATAGGACGAATGTCGGATAGAAAAGGTCGACGATGGGGACGGACATCGGATAAGCGTGATGAAGGACGATCATCAAGAGGTGAAGGACGATCACCTAGCAGGGTATAACTGCTCTCAGGGTTTATCATGACATAGGACGAATGTCAGATAACAGAATCAACGATGGGGACGACCATCGGATAAAATGATGAAGGACGATCATCAAGAGGTGAATGACGATCACCTAGCAGGGTACGGCTGCTAAATATCACGACATAGGACGAATTTCGGATAGAAAAGGTTCCAGTAATGGAGACTTGATCGGAGAAATAGCAAGTGTACTATTTTTACTGATGTAGTAATAGAAGGGAGTTATCCCAAATATCGATCTCAAGGACTAGGTACCGAAATAAGTTTTAATGAATTGATTTCAATTGGACAAAAGTTTGTGTTGATAGTTTGTTTTTCGATGAAATAGAATTAAAATTACTAAAACGTAAACAAAAACAGAAGTTGCACGAATATGAGAATAATGCCAGGGACGGTGTATAATTTGCAATGCAATGACTTAATAATTTCTCTATTTTACAGAGACATGCTTCAAACATTATCTTTCCTATGTTCAATATTTTTTTCCAAAATTCCTTTAGAGAAAAACCTTTGGTATTCTTCTTCGACCTTAATTCCTAAATGGCCAAGGAAGAATATCAAGCAATAATTCTGACATAAAAATGGTTTTCACAGGATATTCCAATTCCTCGATAATGTTTACCATGATAAAAATTACGCAACAAAGTTAGGATGGTTGGTCAGACCAAATCCTAACTACGATCAATTATCCAATTTTCCAAAAAGATAAAGCATTAAGAACGTTGCATAAAATAAAGAAACAGGTTTAAACGCATAATCTCAAAGATTAAGAATTCAAAATGTCATTACATAAAGCAAATCAGGGACACCCCCCTGGCATTGGGGGGTTTAGCCACTCATGTTCATAACAAAAATAAAAACAGAGCAATAATATAAAGACATTACAATTAACGTAGGATTGGTTGGATCGTCAATCGCTTCCGCTCTTGATCAATCCTTCTTCTCCTCCTATCTTTCAATCCCAAAATCCCCAAATCAAAAGTGTAAAAAACTATTTCAGTCTTAATCATCTAATATATCAGTCTTCCAAAAACTCCGTGAAATGTCCAGAATGCCCTCTGAAAATATCGCAGCATCATACAAATATCAGGATTTTTTTTCTGGTTTTCACAACACGGGCCGTGTTGTGCAACACGGGCACCCGTGTTGTGCCACTGAGTCTTCTCAAAAGCTTCTTTTCTTCAGAGGCCATGACACGGGCCGTGTTGTACAACACGGGCACCCGTGTCATACCACTGGTTTGCTCCTTTTTATCCACAGACTTCCTCTTCAAAAGGCCTTCACAACACGGGCCGTGTTGTGCAACACTGCCACCCGTGTTGTGCTTCTGATATCCCTATTTTGCTGTTTTTTTTAACACTCGGATCATCTTTGCGAAGGCTTCGAACAACCGATTAGATGCTGACCTGAAAACACATCAACAAAACAACCACATAACACATACCAAAGATAAAAATTGATAAAAAAGACTAAAACTAGGCTTGCATGCTACATTAAGAAAACTACGACGAAAGCGTGAAAGAAATACTTCAAACAAACGAAATTATATGCAAAGAACAACGAAAACGGCTTGAAAACTACAACTAAAGATCACTGATCAAACTCCCCCGAACTTGAACTTTTGCTTGACCTCAAGCAAAGATCCTGCATTTACACATTCAAACACTAGCGAGATGAATTACGATACTCATACATGGATTTTAGTTCCAAGTCATCCAACAAGTTCTTTTGGTACTTCTCTCTCTGCAAAGGTATCACACAAACACTAAACCGCGGTAAACCCTGGACCTAAATCTCCTTTTCGGTAACCTCTCCGACTATGCTTCGGGCTTAGGTCTTCTGTTTCGATTTTCCACCCTTTTCATTCGGACAATCCTTTTTAAGGCTTCTTATGATTTTCACTGTGTGTACAAAATTGATCCCTTTTTTTATTGGCACCCTTATCTCTTTGTCCCTTAAGGGAAACATTTATGTTCAACCTCCATTAGGTTGAATAACCGGGTGAGGGCTACCCAACTTAGAAGGATCGATCGTTCTAATGTTTTTATTCATTCATTTTTTTTCGGTGCCTTCATGCCTTTTTCTCTTTTTGATCAACTCTGCACACACAATTATTATAGATCAAGCCAGATATGTCAGTAGAAACTACTTCGGGTTTACTTCTCAGATCAAAGTACCATGGCACGAATCTACACGTCAGACTCGTTCCTAATTTAGGAGACTCGGTGTGTTCATGTTGTGCCTAAACATCAAAAATTTTCCATTTTCCTCATCGGGTTTCTTTTCACTCAATCCTATATACTTTCTCATTATTCACTCGCAACAACACAACAGGTCAACTCGGGGGTGTTTTTTCAAATAACTTATAACTATAATTTTCAAGCCGACACTACTAGAAATAAAAACAGATAAAAATAAAACAAAATAAAAACATGAAAACTAAACCCCCCCACACTTGAACTCAACAGTGTCCACACTGTTGAAGAACCAATGTCGGAGGGAACTCACAAACATCACTGAGGCGGGGGAAAGCCATGCAGCCTCATCTGCTGCATCCACTCATGCAACTCATCAATGAGGTCCCCTTGCCGGGTCTGCTCCCTTATCATCTCATCCCATTCTTCCTTGGTCAAGCTCCACTGACCGGTCTCCTGATTTGATGAGCCGCCGACAGTTTGTACAGGGACCTCCTCAGCTTGGTACCCCTCATCCTCCTCACCTGAAAAGAATTCATCAAACTGATCGTTGCCGCCCTGCATAGGGTTCTCATACAACCAATTAGCTCTATTGTTAATGGTAATCAAATTGGGAGCAGGAAAAGATATCAAATGCCGGTTACGGGTAAGCACAGAGTAGTAATTATGAAAGCTCTTAATCATACCTTGGTTGGTGAGGGTGTCTAAATCAATTTTGTTCTTACCTACCACTGAAGGTACTTCAAGCAACCTCTGACCATAACCAAGTTTGTCAGCTATCTGCGTTATCATTCCTCCTACAGTGATCTCACCAGAAGCGGCATTGGCTACCCGCTTGAGGTGATCTGCTGCGAAGGCCGCTACATTAATCACTTCATTATTAGCCATACCATAGAGAAAGTACAGCTCTCTTTGCGTAGCTACTCCTGTACTATCGCCTCGGCAGAAAAGGGTATAAGCCAACCCCTTCAGAGCATACCTAAAGCACGGGTTATGAATCCCCAAAGCCTTAGCCGCAAATGCGACATAATCAGTACTGTCGGTAATGTCCCTCCAGAATTCTCCTGCAACAAATGTATTGGGCGGTGCACCAGGCCCATAGATTGGAAGATCTAACATCTTTCCCAATTCAGCAACCGATAACACGTGATCAGTGTCAAAAAGGCGAAACTTCAAAGTACCGTAGTACTCTGTATCCGACCCGGTCCACCTGTGCTTAAGCTGAAATTGCAAAGAACTCAAAAATTCCAATGTTATGCGCTCGAAAGTCGGCCCTTCATAAAGCATAAAATTCAGCATACCAATATTGTGAAACATCCTATGTACCTCAAATTTCAGCCCTAGGTTTTCAAGAGTATCATTACATATATATCTAACCGGTATCAACTTACGTCTTACCAACTTAGAGTATTTGACTTGGTGCTCCGGATTCTCGAATAAAATGCCATGGGCATTAGGCATGCGGTGCGCTCGCTTACGGGGGCGAGACGACTCGGCCACATTCTTTCCAGTATCTCTGCGAGGAGGCATTGTTATTACCTGCACAAATAGACACAAAATTTGACAGAGGGATTAGTGAAATCAGTCACCGTAGAAGTGACAATGGAGACGAGGAGAACACTTTTTGTGAAGGGAGTATGGTGTTTTAGTGAGTGGGTGTTGGAGAAATGGAAGCTTTTGTGAAGAAGAAAAATGGAGGTTAAGGGTTTTGAGAGGATGAGGGTTGTAGAAGATGAATGATTAGGAGAAATAAGTGGTAATGAAGCTAGTAATGATAAGTTAAGAGACATGTAAACGCCGTCTTCTCTTGGTCTTCCGGTGCAACAGCAATTTGATTGTATCCGGAGTAACCATCTAAAAAACAGTAGTAATCATGTCCCACTAGTCTTTCCAACATTTGGTCAATGAATGGCAATGGAAAATGGTCTTTTCTCGTAGCCAAGTTCAATCTTCTATAATCAATCTTCTCAAAACCAATTCAAAAACCAAAAGGATTCTCAGACTTTGCAACACGGGCCGTGTTGCACAACACGGGCACCCGTGTTGCACCCCTGCATTCCTCAAAAAATTCAGTTAACTCCCATCCTCCTGACAGGGGCCGTGTCATGGGACACGGGCACCCGTGTCAGGGCCCTGATTTTCCACTTTTTCAAACTTTCTTGATTTTTCTTGCTCGACTATTCAACTTCCCTCTTTCCTTACCAGAATCTGTGATTTATAAAAACGCATAACCTACAAAAACTGAAACAAACAAAAGTAAGAATGGAAAAAGATCGTGGGTTGCCTCCCACGTAGCACTGCGTTTAACATCGCATGGCTCGACGGTCTGTCGTCCTACTGAGTAAGACGAATGACATTCACATCACCAGTAGTTTGGCCTCTGAAGTAGGGCTTTAATCTCTGCCCATTCACCTTGAAAATATCTCCATTGGTCTGATTTTCAATTTCGACCGCTCCATGAGGAAATACCTTGTGAACTACAAAAGGTCCCGACCATTTAGAGCGTAATTTTCCTGGAAATAGCTTCAACCTTGAATTGTACAAAAGGACCAGTTGTCCTTCCCAAAACTCTTTTCTTTGAATCCTCTTGTCATGCCATTTTTTTGTTTGCTCTTTGTAAACCTTAGCATTCTCGTACGCCCGATTCCTGAATTCTTCTAACTCATGAAGTTGAAGAATCCGAGAACTTCCAGCTTTTGACAAATCCATATTAAGATAATTAGACGCCCAAAAAGCCTTGTGTTCAAGTTCCAATGGTAGGTGACATGCCTTTCCGTATACTAGTTGATATGGTGACATACCGATAGGCGTTTTGAAAGCCGTTCGATATGCCCATAAAGCATCATCCAACTTAATCGACCAATCCTTTCGAGATGAATTCACTGTTTTTTCCAAAATTTGTTTTAGTTGTCTATTTGACACCTCTACTTGGCCGCTTGTTTGAGGGTGGTATGGAGTAGCTATCCGGTTTTTCACATTATACTTTTGCAGAAGCTTCTCTATGAGGTGATTAAGGAAATGCGTTCCTTCGTTGCTTATCAATGCTCTCGGAACACCAAACCTTGTAAAAATATTCTCTTTCAGGAATCTCACCACAACCTTCGCATCGTTGGTAGGCAATGCAACAACCTCTACCCATTTGGAAACATAGTCCACCGCAACCAAAATATAGTTTTTTCCGAATGACGGTGGAAACGGCCCCATGAAGTCTATCCCCCATACATTGAATAACTCAACCTCTATCATAGAGTTTTGGGGCATCTGATTTCTTTTTGATATATTCCCAGTCCTCTGACATCTGTCACACTCCTTCACTAACTCTTGAGCATCCTTAAATAAAGATGGCCAGTATAGTCCGGATTGAAGGACTTTAGCTGCTGTCCTATCACCACTGAAGTGTCCACCGTATTCGGAGTCGTGACATGCTTTCAGCACATCGTTTTGCTCTTCGTCGGGTACACACCTTCTGACTAGGCCATCCACCCCTTTTTTGTAGAGAAACGGATCGTCCCATAAGTAAAACCTGCAGTCATGAACAAACTTTTTCCTTTTGTTAGAATCAAAATCGTCAGGTATAATACTGTCAACAAGGTAGTTTGCATAATCTGCAAACCAAGGCACTCCAATAACAGCTAGGATGTGTTCGTCAGCAAACTCATCCTTTATTGGGCACTGCTCTTCAGTCTCCTCAATTGGTGACATCCGAGAAAGATGATCTGCAACAGTGTTCTCACACCCTTTCTTGTCGCGGATCTCGACATCGAACTCCTGGAGAAGTAAAATCCACCTCAAGAGCCTGGGCTTTGAATCCTTCTTAGCAAAAAGATATTTCAAAGCAGCATGGTCAGTGTAAACAATCACTTTTGAGCCCAACAGATATTGCCTGAATTTATCGAAGGCATACACAACAGCTAACAACTCCTTCTCGGTAGTTGCATAATTTATCTGTGCGGGGTTCAAAACGTGACTAGCATAATAAATCACATGAAGAAATTTTCCTCTTCGCTGTCCAAGAACAGCCCCTACCGCAATATCACTAGCATCGCACATAATTTCAAAGGGTAGGGACCAATCTGGAGCGATAACAATAGGTGCCGACACTAATTCTTTTTTAAGTGTTTCAAAAGCATCGGTGCACTCCTTATCGAACACAAAAGCCTTATCTTTAACCAACAGAGTAGTTAAAGGTTTAGCTATCTTTGAGAAGTCTCTTATGAACTTGCGGTAAAAACCCGCATGTCCTAAGAAGCTTCTTATACCTTTCTCATTGATCGGTGGTGGTAGCTTCGAGATCACTTCCACTTTTGCTTGATCAACTTCGATCCCTTTTTGTGAATCTTGTGACCAAGAACAATGCCTTCTCGCACCATGAAATGACATTTTTCCCAGTTCAAGATTAAATTACTTTCTTGACATCGCTGCAAAACAAGTGAAAGGTTAGATAAACAGTGATCAAATGAGGATCCGAACACGGTGAAATCATCCATGAACACTTCCATGTGCTTTTCTAACATGTCAGCAAAAATGGATGTCATGCATCTTTGGAACGTAGCGGGGGCATTAATAGCCCAAATGGCATCCTTCTATAAGCAAAAATGCCATAGGGACATGTAAACGCCGTCTTCTCTTGGTCTTCCGGTGCAACAGCAATTTGATTGTATCCGGAGTAACCATCTAAAAAACAGTAGTAATCATGTCCCACTAGTCTTTCCAACATTTGGTCAATGAATGGCAATGGAAAATGGTATTTTCTCGTAGCCAAGTTCAATCTTCTATAATCAATGCAAACTCTCCATCCAGTAACAGTTCTAGTAGGAATCAACTCATTTTTTTCATTAGTTATAACTGTTGTTCCTCCCTTTTTGGGTACCACATGTACCGGACTCACCCAAGCACTATCGGATATAGGATAGATCAATCTCGCATCCAATAGCTTAACAACTTCTTTTCGCACTACCTCCTTCATCACCGGGTTCAATCTCCTTTGGGGCTGCACGACCGGTTTGTGATATTCTTCCATTAGTATTTTGTGCATGCTCACCGTAGGACTTATACCTTTAAGGTATTCGATCTTCCACCCAATTGCTCCCTTAAATTTCATGAGAACTCCAATTAACTTGTCCTCTTGCACACTTTTCAAATTAGCGCTAATAATAGCGGGACATTTTTCCTCCGTGTCGAGAAAGACGTATTTGAGATTCTCGGGTAGTTGCTTCAATTCTGATATCTTTGGCTTGTCTTCGCCTTCATCAACCATTATAGGTTATCTTAACTCTTCCCACCGGTGCATTCTAACTCTTTTCAGGATAGGTTGAGTTTCAAGCATAGCTACCACTTCTATATCACTACTTTCGACTTCCTTATCATCTTCAAAAATAGACATACTCAGTACCCTTTCTAGAGGCAATTGGGATACACTCTCTAAATGCTCACTAGCTTCCACTTGTTCTAACACTTGTATGTTGCTACTAGTGCCCACATCATCTTTATACTTCAAAGTGTTCCTAACATCAATTTGCAACTCTTCATCGTACACTTTCAAAGTGAGTGTTCCCCCTTCCATATCTATCATGACTCTCCCGGTTTCTAAGAAAGGTCTTCCCAAAATCAAAGGAATTTCTTCATCTTCAGGCATTTCAAGGATCACAAAGTCAATTGGAAACACAAATTTGTCCACTCTAACCAGGACATCATGGACAACTCCATATGTCCGCTTCACATAAATGGTCCGCGAACTGGAGAGTCATCCGAGTATCTTGAACAACACCAATACCCAACTTTTTGTAGATGGATAAAGGAATTAAACTGATGCTCGCTCCCAAATCAATGAGAGCTCTCTTGAATGACCGGTCACCGATGGTGCATGGAATGGTGACAGCTCTTCTGTCTTTTTTCTTCACCGGAATCTTTAGTCCCTGCAAAATAGCACTACAAGTTTCGGTTAGAATAATAGGTTCAGCTCCCATGGTCCTCTTTTTAGCAATGATATCTTTCATGAATTTGGCATAAGTGGGCATTTGCTCAAGTGCCTCAAGTAATGGAATATTCAGCTCCAGCTTCTTGAACAACTCAAGGAATTTCTCAAAATTCTTTTCTTGCTGCCCTTTCTTCTTGTTTCTTGTTGGATATGGAAGTTTGATCACCGGTTTCGGTTCAACCGCTTTTTCTTTGATTTCCGGTGCTGGGGTAACTTCTTTTTCTTTATCAACAACTTCATTCTCTTTTATTTGCAGTTCCACTTCAATCATTTGATTTTCACTCTCAGAATTTTCTTTCACCTCTTCAATTACTTTACCTCTTCGTGTTGTGACTGCATTGACTTTGTGATTATCTCTTGGATTTGTTACAGTAGCACTTGGAAGAGTCCCTGGAGTTTGTGGAATGGCGAGGTGTTGGGAAATTTGGCTCATTTGCACTTCAAGGTTCTTGATGGAGGCTCCAGTATTTTTGAAGTTACTCCTCGTTTCTTCTTGGAATTGAGAATTGTGAGCTGCCATCTTTTCAATGGCAATTTCCCAATAAGCTTTTCTTGGAACTGGTGGCTGATATTGTTGTTGCTGGGGCTGATATTGTTGTTGGCCTTGAACCGATTTTTGGATGTTCCCTTGTTGATCTTTCTAAGAGAAATTGGGGTGAATTTTCCACCCCGGATTATACGTGTTGGTGTACGGATTGTTCTGCCTCAACATATTAATCTGTTCAACCTGTTCTTAAGTTGCCAAACAGTGCATGGCGAAGTTTGGTCCATAACAGATCTCGCAAATCACAGCTTGAACAGGTTCCACCTGAGCTACTGTTTGTGTTCCAAGATTCATCTTCTTTAACCTTCTTTCAACTTCTGCAGCAATTTGATCTTCCATTTTCACAACCTTCTCTGTCAGCTTTAAATCAATTTTCCCATCTGGTTGACTCACTGTGCAATCATATAATTCAAGGTGTTCATTGGCAGCAATGGCTTATATGATTCTTTTGATACCAGTGGCTGTTGAGAAGTTTGTTGAGCCACCTGCAGCGGTATCAATAAGTTGTTTTGTCTTGAGTCGCAACCCATTCACAAAGTTTTGCATCTGCTCGGTCGTGTCCATATTATGAGTAGGACACGCGGTCAAACACCTTTTGAATCTTTTATACGCATCTCCAAGTGATTCACCCTCTTTTTGTTTAAAATTGACTATATCATATCTCTTCCGGATGAACACTGAAGTAGGAAAATATTCATTCAGGAACGCTGTTTCCATCTCTTGCCATGTTGTGATACTCGCCGCTGGAAGAGAGTAGAACCACTCTTCTGCATCATCGGTAAGTGTGAATGGAAACATCACAAGTTGTTTTGCCTCCTCTGAATGACCTTCAATCTTCAAAGAAGTGGTGGTGGTGAGGAATCTCTAAAGATGCTTATTTGCATCCTCATTGATTCTTCCGAAGAAAGGCTTGCTCTCTAACTGGCGGATAGTGGATGGATGCAACTGAAAGTGTGCTACATTCACCGGTTGATTAACAATAGTCATCCTGTTAGGTTGAGCATTTGCCCCTCCATAGTCCCCTAAAAGTCTGTCTACAACAGGTTGATTCCCTGCCATGTTATCAAATCCTGGATCAGTTTCTCTGTCTGAGTCAGAGTCACTATGCTCAGAGTGCACAGATATATCGTCCTCCGTTTCCTGATTCGGGACACTTGAACCAGTTTCAGCCAGTCTATCAACTCTTGCCTTGCGGCGTTTCTCGTGCAAAGCTCTTTCTGGTTCTGTGTCAAAAGAAAATTTAGCTGAGGCCTAACCTTGCATAAACAGTTAGACACAAGTTAGATAACAAAATTTCAATAACACTAAAATGATATACAGAGAAAACAATAAAATTTTAGTCGCAGAGCAACAAAATTCCAATTGATATAATACAAGACAACTTAGATCTTTGACAGTCCCCGGCAACAGCGCCAAAAACTTGACCGGAAAAATAGCAAGTATACTATTTTTACCGATGTAGTAATAGAAGGGAGTTATCCCAAATATCGATCTCAAGGACTGCGTACCGAAATAAGTTTTAATGAATTGATTTCAATTGGACAAAAGTTTTGGTTGATAGTTTGTTTTTCGATGAAATAGAATTAAAATTACTAAAACGTAAACAAAAACAGAAGTTCCACGAATATGAGAATAATGCCAGGAACGGTGTATAATTTGCAATGCAATGACTTAATAATTTCTCGATTTTACAGAGACATGCTTCAAACATTATATTTCCCATGTTCAATATTGTTTTTCCAAAATTCCTTTAGAGAAAAACCTTTGGTATTCTTCCTCGACCTTAATTCCTCAATGGCCAAGGAAGAATATCAAGCAATAATTCTGACATAAAAATGGTTTTGACAGGATATTCCAATTCCTCGGTAATATTTACCGTGATAAAAATTACGCAACAAAGTTAGGATGGATGGTCAGACCAAATCCTAACTACGATCAATTATCCAATTTTCCAAAAAGATAAAGCATTAAGAACGTTGCATAAAATAAAGAAACAGGTTTAAACGCATAATCTCAAAGATTAAGAATTCAAAATGTCATTACATAAAGCAAATCAGGGACACCCCCCTGGCATTGGGGGGTTTAGCCACTCATGTTCATAACAAAAATAAAAACTGAGCAATAATATAGAGACATTACAATTAACGTAGGATTGGTTGGATCGTCAATCGCTTCTGCTCTTGATCAATCCTTCTTCTCCTCCTATCGTTCAATCCCAAAATCCCCAAATCAAAAGTGTAAAAAACTATTTCAGTCTTAATCATCTAATATATCAGTCTTCCAAAAACTCCGTGAAATGTCCATAATGCCCTCTGAAAATATCGCAGCATCATACAAATATCAGGATTTTTTTCTGGTTTTCACAACACGGGCCGTGTTGTGCAACACGGGCACCCGTGTTGTGCCACTGAGTCTTCTCAAAAGCTTCTTTTCTTCAGAGGCCATGACACGGGCTGTGTTGTACAACACGGGCACCCATGTCATACCACTGGTTTGCTCCTTTTTATCCACAAACTTCCTCTTCAAAAGGCCTTCACAACACGGGCCGTGTTGTGCAACACTGGCACCCGTGTTGTGCTTCTGATATCCCTATTTTGCTACTTTTTTTTAACACTCGGATCATCTTTGCGAAGGCTTCGAACAACCGATTAGATGCTGACCTGAAAACACATCAACAAAACAACCACATAACACATACCAAAGATAAAAATTGATAAAAAGACTAAAACTAGGCTTGCATGTTACATTAAGAAAACTACGACGAAAGCGTGAAAGAAATACTTCAAACAAACAAAATTATACGCAAAGAACAACGAAAACGGCTTGAAAACTACAACTAAAGATCACTGATCAAGACTCCGTTGGGGGAACGATGGGGGACGGTCATCAAAAAGGTGAAGGACGATCACCTGGCAGGGTACGGCTGCCGAAAATATCATGACATAGGACGAATGTCAGATAGAAAAGAAGTTTTGCTTTTTACTGGGAATTTGCTGGGAACTCATCTGGGGAGTGGTAGATACAGACGAGTGTCTATATTCAAGGAAGGAAAAGGTATAAGTGTTTGACGCTGTGTATAGATTAAAGATGCGGACAAGCATCCTTAAGACTATGATACGGACGAGTATCGGTAGAAACAAATGCTTGACGCATGTTCAGGGATGATGATACGGACAAGTATCAACTGGCTAACAAAGAACACGGACGAGTGTTGAATCTGAGAAAAGATAAGTGGTGTATACAAGATATGGACGAGTATCTGTATGAGTAGAAAGTATGAGTGAGACACAGACAAGTGTTCAACTTGCTGGGGAGAGTATGATACGGACGAGTATCATAAGAGAAACTGTATAGGTTATGAACTTATAAGTGTAAAAGACATTCTGGTGATCTGCGGGGATAAGATGACACAAACGGGTGTCGAAGGCTGTGTATTATAAACGAGTGTTTGGTTTACAATAAGTGCTTAGGTAACCATGCTGGGGGATGGTGACACGGACGAGTGTCTAAGGAGTGTATATAGATGTATCTGTATTTTGAGAGTGCAAAGGGGACGTTTTGGCTTTCTTCTATGTCTGGGAGTCTTCGTATATATAGCAGATAGAATGTTGGTATATATAGGTGTTTGATTCAAGACATGGCTTCTGACTATGCAGTATGTTTGATTTTTGCCGTAATGCTCCTTATTAGACGGAATGCTACGCTCTGAGGGGAATATGATGCGAATGCTATGATTATGCAAAAGATACCGATCCGGGATTCGGATCCCGTCGCTGCGGAGATCTCTGATTGATCTTGCTTGAAAGAAAAATCCCAGCTAGGGATGAGATCATTGGTAGATCTGATATAAAACTCTGCTTGGGGAAATAAGTCACTGATAGACCTATCCTTGGTGATGAGGAGCCCAGCTGGGGCTGTGGAAGCTTTCGTCACTTTGTCGTGAGATCTTCAGACATTGCTCTTCTGGGTAGAGGCTGGAGCTCTGTGGGGAGATGGTTCCCTGTCTAGCATTTGGCTGAGGAGGAATGATCACTGAATGATCTTCCTAGAGATTTCTGTAGGGGTCCTGCTGAGGATGGTAATATTTGACAACTCAACTGGGGAAATGAACGCCTTCTGATGCTGCTTTGACAGATGTGCCGGGGAAGTGATGCCTGGCAACTCCGATGGGGAGAATCTTTCATGCCCCATGTTGCACGTTGAATACCTGCAATCCTGTTAAGGCAAAGCAACGTACAAGTTTCCCGAGGCATCCCTTACCGGATTCCATCATAGGAGTTTAGACACTCCTGGGAGTAATATATTTTCTGTAAGCATATGATTAGAAAAGGTGCATCTGTATTTATGTAACCATTATATCAAGGATATCAGACATTTTTGCAAATAAAAGGAAAAAATGTACTAGACGAAGTGTGACTGAAAATCTGATTTTATTAATTTGAGTGCCCTGAATTGGCAAGTACAGTCAAAAAAACAAATCCTCTGAAATGAGGAGATTGTTACAAATTGAGAAACAAACGGTGTTGACAATGTTGATGACGCTTTAGTGAGCTTCCCTTTGCTATGACTCGTATGACGTTGACATTCTTCTCATCTTGCTTGAAGAAGGCTGATTCTGACCGATGTTCTAACCTTTTGAAGTTTGCCGTGTTGTAAGAAATACAGACGAATTCAGAATGCAGTTGTTCGCTTATTCCCTTGTTTTGCGTGGATCGTCCTTTCGGGTTTTCAATCCACCAGGATACCTATTTTTGCCTGAGCTGTCCAATGTGGCTTTTCAACTCAGCGGGTGTACATTTTTATTATTTTCCCTTATTTTTTCCTGAGTCTTTTATTCTGTTTTTGACTCGACGGGATGCCCTATTTTTTCCTGGACTTACATTCTGTTTTTATGTCCAGCGGGTCATTTTATGCGAAGTATTTTTTAACTGCATCTGAATTCACAGGGGACAGGAAGTCTTCACCATCCATAGTACTGAGCATCAGTGCTCCACCAGAGAAAACTTTCTTCGCTATGAATGGACCATCATAATTCGGAGTCCACTTGCCCCTATGGTCTGTATGAGGAGGGATGAGTCTTTTCAGCACAAGATCTCCCACATGATATTCCCGAAGCCTGACTTTTTGATCGAAGGCTTTCTTCATTCTCTTCTGATATAACTGCCCATGACAGATTGCAGCTAACCTCTTCTCTTCGATCAGACTCAGCTGGTTTTATCGATATCGGACCCATTATGCTTCATTCAATTTGACATCCATCAGTACCCGCAAGGAGGGTAATTCAACTTCAACAGGTAGGACTGCCTCCATAACATACACAAGATGATACAGTGTTTCCCCAGTGGATGTTCTAATTGAGGTGCGGTACCTATGCAAGGCAAATGGTAGCATTTCATGCCAGTATTTGTAGGTGACCACCATCTTCTGCACAATCTTCTTGATATTCTTTTTAGCTTCCTCCACGGCGCCATTCATCTTCGGCCTGTAAGGAGAAGAGTTGTGATGTTGGATTTTGAAGTCCCGACACAGTTCTGCCATCATTTTGTTGTTCAAGTTGGAACCATTATCAGTAATGATTCGCTCGGGCACTCCATACCGACAGATGATGTCTCTCTTCAGGAATCGGGCTACCACTTGTCTGGTGACATTTGCATATGAAGCTGCTTCAACCCACATGGTAAAATAGTCAATGGCTACCAGGATGAATCTGTGGCCATTTGAAGCAATCGGTTCAATCTTGCCAATCATATCAATGCCCCACATGGCAAAGGGCCAAGGCAAAGACATCACATTCAAAGGATTCGGAGGCACATGCACTTTATCCGCATAAATCTGGAATTTATGGCACTTCCTGGCATAGGCACAACAGTCTGCATCCATTGTGATCCAGTAGTAACCTGACCGTAGCAATTTCTTAGCCATTGCATGTCCTCCAGCATGGGTACCAAAAGATCCCTCGTGCACCTCGTGCATCAACAAGTCCGCCTCTGTTTTATCAACACTTCTGAGAAGTACCATATCAAAATTTCTCTTGTACAACGAACCATGAGTATTTAGGAAGAAACTACCAGCTAGCCTTCTTAATGTCTTCTTATCATTGGAAGATGCCCCAGGTGGGTATGTTTGATCCTCCAAGAAGCGTTTGATGTCATAGAACCAAGGCTTTTCATCTTTAGCAAGGTCCACTGAGAATACGTATGCCGGTCTGTCAAGTCTGGATACTGAAATCCGAGGCACAAAGTTGGCAGCTTGAACTTTGATCATGGATGAAATGGTAGCCAAAGCATCTGCAAACTGATTTTCATCTCAAGGGATATACTCAAGTTTGACTGTAGTGAAGAAGGTTAGTAATCTCCTCGTATAATCCCGGTATGGAATCAAATGCTCCTGGTGTGTGTACCATTTTTCGTTGGTTTGATTGATTACCAGAGCTGAATCTCCGAACACAGTTAAAGTTTTGATCCTGAGGTCAATGGCTTCCTCAAGACCCATGATACAAGCTTCGTATTCAACTTTGTTGTTAGTGCAGTTAAAGGTGAGTTTTGCCGAGAAAGGCATGTGAACTCCCTTAGGTGTAATGAGTACTGCACCAACTCCACGACCATTCATATTAACAGCCCCATCAAACATCATAGTCCATTCTTTTTCTGGGTCAGGCCCTTCGGTGTGAATAGGCTCTTCATGATCTTTTGCTTTTATGAACATGATGTCTTCATCAAGGAAGTCAAATCTCATAGGCTGGTAATCGTCAATGGGTTGCTCAGCAAGATAATCAGACAATACACTGCCTTTGATGGCTTTCTGGGATGTGTAATGAATGTCATATTCTGTGAGAATCATTTGCCATCTACAACCCGTCCGGTAAGTGCTGGCTTCTCGAATATGTACTTAACGGGGTCCATCTTTGAAATCAATAAGGTAGTGTGGGTCAAAATATACTGCCTTAGTCGGCGAGCAGCCCACGCTAAAGCACAACAAGTCTTCTCGAGCAGTGAATAACGTTGTTCACAATCGGTAAACGTTTTGCTTAGGTAGTATATTGCATACTCTTTTCGACCAGACTCGTCATGCTGGCCCAACACACACCCCATTGACTCTTCTAATACTGTCAAGTACATTATTAGAGGTCTTCCTTCAACTGGAGGCATAAGAATTGGAGGCTCTTGTAAGTACTCCTTGATTTTGTTAAAAGCCCTTTGGCAATCTTCATTCCACCTGGCTGTTTGTTCCTTTCTTAACAATTTGAACAGGGGCTCACAGGTTGCTGTAAGATGAGATATGAACCTTGATATGTAGTTCAATCTACCTAAGAACCTCCGAACTTCCTTTTCAGTCCTAGGTGCAGGCTTCTCCTGAATGGCTTTGACTTTGTCAGGATCAACTTCAATTCCCTTTTCACTTACGATGAATCCCAGCAACTTACCGGACCGTACCCCGAATGTGCATTTGTTGGGGTTCAACTTCAGCTGATACTTCCTCAGACGCTTGAATAACTTTAACAGATTCACCAGGTGGTCTTCTTCTGTGAGGGACTTGGCAATCATGTCATCCACATAACATTCAATTTCTTCATGGATCATGTCGTGGAATAATGTCACTATAGCCTGTTGATAAGTGGCACCAGCATTCTTCAGTCTGAATGGCATCACCTTATAAAAGAATGTGCCCCAGGGTGTGATGAAAGTTGTCTTCTCCATGTCTTCAGGTGACATCTTGATCTGGTTATATCTTGAAAATCCATTCATGAAGGAGAACACCGAGAACTGAGCCGTATTGTCGACCAATACATCAATGTGAGGTAATGGGAAGTCATCTTTCGGGCTAGCTCTATTCAGATCCTGATAATCCACACACATCCGTACTTTTCCATCTTTCTTAGGCACAGGTACAATGTTAGCAACCCACGGCGGGTAACTAGTTACAGCAAGGAAACCAGCGTCCCACTATTTTTGCACCTCTTCTTTTATCTTCATGGCCATATCCGGGCGAGTACAGCGTAGCTTCTGCTTTACTGGAGGACAGTCTTCCTTCAAAGGCAACTTGTGCATAACGATGTTGGTATCCATACCAAACATCCCCATATTCCCGAAGCATGTCAACAAGTTGCTCTTTCACTGAATCTTGCATACGGGCCCCGATCTTAACTTCTTTCAAGTCTTCTTCGGTACCAAGATTAACTGTCTCTACTTCCTCCTGATGAGGAGTGATAACCTTCTCCTCTTGCCTTAACAACCTGGCTAGTTCTTCAGGTAGCTCATAATCTTCTTCAACCCCTTCATTGGCTTGATTAATCGGATTGTCAAACTCAAACGAAGTCATAGCAGTGTCGTTGTCGGTGCGGTCTGGAAGGCACTCTCTGCAAGGGTTTAGATTTGTTCATTTTAGTGATCAGTTTTATCTTGCTTAGAAAAAGTGGAAATGAAGTTATTATTTTGAAAAACATTGCCATTTTATTTTTGTACAAAAAATGAAGAATGAAAAACAGTGAGCGGAAAAGAAAAGACTCATTTGCAAAAGATGTCCTGATATTCATTAATTGATCGTTTGCACAAAATACAAGATGACCCGATTACAAAATGAGCCCTGACATCTTGGGCAAGATGCAGGACTTGATGCATGCTTAAAAACAGGAAATAATAATTACTCTGCAGGAGTAACTCTTATAATTTCCTGGGAAGACCAGTTTGAGACATGGTTCCCTGGGATCCTTGGACGTATCCAGTTTTCCAGGTTGCGTTCGTCTTCTTCCTCGTCTTCCAAACTATTCACAGCATCCGGGGTGAGCATCCCCCCACTGACAAACTTGGGATTTGTTGCAGCCTCTGGTTGATCTTGTCGAGTTGGTCTGTAACCCAACCCGAATCGGTCTTCTTTCTTTTCAACTAGCAGCAGCTTGCCCCAGCCTTGAGCGGTAACCTCCTCAACAAACATCCAGGCCTGTTGATATGATGTGATGGAAGTCCCAGACACAGCAGATGCTTCATTAATATTAAGGGCTTCAAACCCTTGACTCATGGTCTCATGGATCTCCCCATCCATTTCTATGTACTTATACGTAGCCAGCTGGCTAACAAAGATGTCCTCCTCCCCACAGATGGTGATGATTTGGCCTTCCCACTCGAATTTTAACTTCTGGTGAAGGGTAGACGTAACAGCGCCAGTGGCGTGGATCCAGGGTCTACCCAACAGACAGCTGTAGGCCGGCTGTATGTCCATCACAAAGAAGGTAGTTTTGAAGGTTTGCAGGCCAATCAACACAGGCAGATCAATCTCCCCAAGCACTGATCATTTAGAGCCATAGAATGCTCTCACCACCAAATTACTTGGGCGCAATGCCAAGCCATCATACTCCAGCTTCACTAAGGCTTTCCTTGGTAGAACATTGAGGGATGACCTAGTGTCCACCAGCACATGAGATAAAACAGCACCCTTGCACTCCAAGGTGATATGCAAAGCCTTGTTATGGTTACGCCCTTCTGTTGTTAAATCAGTATTTGTAAAGCCCAGTCCATGACTGGTGTTGACATTTGCAACCACAGTTTCTAACTGATTAACAGTAATCTCCTCCGGCACGTATGCTGCGTGCAGGACCTTCAACAATGCATTCCTGTGGGCTTCAGAACACATTAATAGTGATAATATGGAGATTTTGGAAGGTGTTTGGTGAAGCTGATCCACCACCATGTAATCACTCCTTTTTATGATTCTCATGAACTCGTCTACATCTTGTTCAAAAGATGTCTTCTGAGTGTCTTTGGCAGTTGGCTCTTCAGATACCACATTTTTTTCCTTTTGCCTTAATAGCAGCTTCTGCTTCAGCATTAGATCTTTGTGTTTGTGAGGTAAAAAGGCGTCCGCTTCTGGTGAAGCCTCCGCCTCCCCCAACATTATCAATTTGTGGTGAAGAGGTTGATGAATCCAGAGTGATTTTCTCCCCATTGCAGTAGAGATCAGAGTCGTAGTGCCAAGGTATGACATTACTGCTTTCATAAGGGACAGGCCCAGGTACCGTAATGGTAACTGGACTGATTGCTGCAGAGGAAGGTATTGTAATGGTGTGCGGATCATAGTAAATAGTGACCGGAGATCTGGAAGGAGGTGCCACAGTTTGTTGTTGGAAATTGCTGCTGGGAGGAACATTTGATGGGTCATAGTAGATTGTAACTGTTGAGACATCTTCTTTAATTTTTGCTGGCATTGTAGAAGATTTTGTTGATAAAATGGATGTTGATTTTGTAGAAGAAACAGTTGTTGAATTTTGACTTTTTGAAGTAATGGACGGAGTAATTGCTGGTGTTGTTGATGAATCAGTAGGAATAATTGTTGTTGCTGTTGTAGGAAGATCTGTTGAAAGAAGGATTGTTGGTGTTGTAGGAGATTCCATTATTGTTGAGACAAGAGTTGCTGCAGGAGCTATTGAAGTAATTTGCAAAATTCCATCTTGGATAAGGCCATCTATGACAATCCTTAGCTTCTCACAACCATTACTAGATGTCTTACACAATTCACAGCAGGCCCCACAGCCTGGGAACACTTGGCATCTTAAAAGTTGAACTTTGACCTCAGCCAGCGGTGTTTGAATCTGTGCAACATTATCAATTGGTGTAGATGGTTGGTCCTCTTCAATGGCATTAATCCTAGGCCCACCATGATTAGGCATAGGATTTTTGTTGACGTTCGGAGGAGGTGCGAAGTTGAGGGCTTTAGAATCAACCAAATTCTGAACCTTCATCTGTAATGCTCTGCATTTCTCAGTATTGTGACCAGGTGCGTTGGAGTGAAAGGCACACCTGGCGTTGACATCATAATTCTTTGGGAGATTGAGAGGATCTGGTGGTGCCAACATCCTTAACTCAACCAGGTTGAGCTTCAGGAGTTGCGGCAATAAAGCAGCATAAGGCATAGGGATAGGGTCAATTACCCTATTTTCCTGAGATGGCCTCTGTTGGAAGGGACGCTGCTGTTGGTTGCTATTGTTGTTGTTATAGGTTCTTTGTTGTGGAAAATGAGATGGTTGCTGATAGTGATGTTGTTGTTGTTGTTGGGGATATAACGGTTGTTGTGGAACTGGAGCTGGGATGGTAACAGCTGCTACTGACCTGTGAGAATATTGGGGCTTGCCCCTGCCTGCATGGATGGCATTAGTTTCACCCGTCCTTCGGGGTCCTGTAAAGGGTTTTCTGGGATTGTTGGAGGAACTTGCACCGTTGTCGGAGATTTTTCCCATCTTCAAGAGACTTTCAATTCTCTCACCAGCTATAACCACATCAGCAAAATTGGTAGTGGAGAAAGCAGCAAGCCTATCAATATAAGTCCCTTGCAATGTGTTCATGAACATGTCAGCCATTTCCCTTTCTGACATGGGTGGTTGGACAGCAGCAGCGAGCTGTCTCCATCTCTGAGCATAATCCTGGAAGCTTTCTCTAGAAGACTGAGACATGCCCATTAGAAGAGTTCTATTGGGAGCCATGTCCAGGTTGTACTGATATTTCCGGATGAAAGCCTCGGCCAAATCCTTCCAACATCTTATGGTGGCCCTTGTCATATGCGAATACCATTCTCTTGAAGCTCCAGTCAAACTGTCCTCAAAGTAGAACATCCATAATTTCTCATCCATGGTATAAGCCTTGAGTCTTCCCAAGAAAGATTGCAGATGATTACGCGGACAGGAGGTACCATTATACTTCTCAAAGCATGGGGGTTTGAATTTGTGGGGAATCCTCACCCCATCTACCAGTCCCATATCCATCACGTCGAAACCTAAAGAATTTTGAGATTCCAAAGATCTTAACTTTTCAGCAATCTCATCCAATCTTCTATCATATACCTCATCTCCAGCCCCTATAACAGTAAATTGTTCCTCTTAGGGATCCTCTTGCAGGATTCTGCCCCCAGCAATATTGCCTTGAACATTCCTCGGGATGTTAACTTCTGGATTCAGATGGGGTCCATATTCTGGTGGGTCAATACGAGGCTGCCCCCATTCATTGTTGCTGGTTCCCCCTGTTCCAAGATGGGGCTCCTCAGGTGTCTGTCTTTCTACCAGTTCTCTCAGTCTTTCTTGGCTCTGGGCTAAGCCAGTCATGACAGCCATGAATTGAGACATCTGGTTTCTCATCTCTACTCTCTCGTTTGCCATCTGATTTCTGACCTCATTTAGGTCCTGCTGCACCTGCTCCATTTGAATGTCGGGAAGGTTGTTACGAGTAGGGTACCGGTGTGTGCGGTTGATAGGGAACACTCGGCGACGAGCAATGTTTCCTGAAATCACAACATAGTTAGAAACAATAATGGTAACAAAAAACCTACAAAACAAAAACAAAGTTAGTATGCAATGCAATATGCTTATTTGTTTTCCAAGGTATCCGGTTTGGTTCTTGGTTTTGACCTTTCCAGACCTCGAGGAAGATGCTTGATGTTGTTGAGAGAAAGCCCAAATGAAAACAAACTGAAATATATTACAAATGATGAAGCATACATAGTCTGTTTTACAATACATGCCTATGGAGGGTCAAAATACAACAAAAGGAAAAGTACATCAAAAGGAAAGAACAACAAGCAAAGAAGAATCAGACATCCAATCCAAACTCATCTTCCCTGACCTCCTTCAGGAGTGCCTCAGTCACTGGACCAGCTTGATGCTCTATGATGGTCCTAATGAGGAGGTTCCTAGTAGCAATGGTAGTAGTCAGCTTCTTATGCCTGTCCTGGTCTTTTGATCTCTTCAATCCTTCTCTAAGCTTTAATTCTGATATCTCCTTCTGAGCAGCCAACAAAACCTCCTGCTGCTTCTTCTCATTGGCCTCCAACTGATCAATCTTGGCTTGAACCTTCTGGTCTTCTTGTGTACAGGCTTCGGTGATCCTGACCCACCTAGCCTGGCTCTCTTGCAGATAGTGCTCAGCCCTAGCTTTCTGAATCTTGGCCTCCTTGTAGGCATTCTTCAATATCTGTTCCCCAGCCCTTGCTTTCCTTATGTAGTCTTCTGTCTTTTCAATTTTGGCAAGGTGCTCAACCCTGAGTTTTTCCAATCTCTCAATGTCCAGACGACTATCACTTCTTTCCCAAAGAGTCTTCTTCAAGGCCTGAGATAGCTGCTCATTTCTTTCCTTCAAATTTTCTAATTCCTCCAGGCTAACTGTTGCTGCAGGCTGTACTGTGGATGGTCCAGGTGTGTCTTCCAAGGTGAAAGGAATTCTGGTAATCTGAGCTCTAGTATGGGACAAGACTGTGTATTGAGCTAAAGCAACATTGTTACATCTTCCAAGAATAGCTACCCTTTTTGTCTGGATGTTGTCCCAAGCCCAAGATGCTTGTCTGACAGTAGCTGAATTAGGTTGAACTTCAAAATATAGGGTCTCAGCTAAATCCTGTCCTCTGGGAGGGTGAACTAAGGCATAGCCTAATTGTCTCTTAAACAGTAAGGGGTTGTAGTTGATGCAACCCTTTACTCCTATCAGAGGCACATTTGGGTATTGTCCATAGCTGGTGATAATGTCCTTGCCCTTGGTGCTCTGGGTGCACCATCTGATATTATCTGAAGTCAATGCAATGAACCTCTTGGCCCAATTCTTCTGCTGGTGTGGGTTCAAGAAAGCATCTGATTTAGGCAGGTGTCTGAGCAGCCAAGAATAAAACAAAGGAGCACAACATCTAACCAACTTCCCCCTTTGTTTCTCATTCCTCTGATGGATGGAATAGTAAAAATCTCCTAGAAATGTAGGCACTGGGTTCTTCAGAAGAAATAAATGGATGGTATTCTTACTGACAAATTTAGGCTCATCTGCAAACAGTATAGCCCCATATATACTGAGGGCTAATAACGCACAGACTGCCTTCCATTCTCCCAATGAAGCTTTCAGGATGGCCTGAGAAATCAAGAAGTCCAGATGTAAACCAGGGATCCCAACTTTTGTTGTCATACTTTGCTCAATAAGGGCAGGCTCCAAGTACAATGCCCTTGCTATCTCTTCACTTCTGGGAGCAGTCATCTCTGGGTTGAAGGGGATTCCCCCTCTGACAAGTACTCCAATCAACAAAGAAAACTCTTCCAACAGAGGCCCAATCTGAAAGTCTGGAAAGGTGAAGCATCTCAGTGGAGGGTCATAGAACTGCAAACATGTGTGGATCATGCTCCTCTGAGAAGGATCAAGGTCCATAACCATATCCAAGATACCCCCATAGTGCTCTCTAAACAGTGGGATGTGGTCAGGTGTGATAAGTGACTGGACCTGCCTGATACCAGTCAACACAGGCTCAAAAAAGTGGTAGGATATGTTGCTCTTCCTGGGAGTGTCCATGAGTACTGCTGAAGATGCTGAAGACAAATGCTAATGAAGATCAAGACTGAAGCTGGAAGTAGACCTCTGACAGACTGATGCTGGTGAGGATGGAGATGACTGAAGCAGTTAACTGATGAAGACAGCTGAACAAGAGATCTATGCAGAAGAAGGGGTCAAAACCAAAACTAAGATAAAATGAGGTGGATACCCTGAAAATCAAAAAAACAAATGTTAAATGATGAAATGATGATATATGCAAATGATATGCAAGGGTTTGTGATCAAGAACTGGATATGATTATCTGTCTTGATATAAGGTCCATGTATGTTCAAAGGTTCAGATTGAGGCTCAGAAATCCAGTAACCAGGGTGGAAGGCTCAAGTAAAGAGTCACATGTCCAGGGTTAATCACAAGAACTGTCCAAAGTGAGGCATTCTTAAAACAAAACAGTAACAGGGTATGATGTGGCCAAAGTTTCCTGCAAACCTGCAAATATCCCAACCCCCTCACAGGTAATGTTCTAGAACAAGGATCCTCAGACTTGGATCACTTATGAGAAGTGTAAACACTTCTAACCCGGAGGTACAGTGTTCACACTAACCATAAAAGATCCTCCTCTAATTCTCCCCAGTTTCTGAAGGTCACAATAGAGGTCATCCAGACTTAGCAGGCTTCCCAAATAGCCCTAGCACTACAGGAAATCTGTAGCACAGAGTTCTTAAGAAGAAACCCACATCTGAACCGTGTTTCATATTCCCGCACCAGACCGAAATGGAATGGGAAAGAACATGAACCACTCTAGCCTAGGTGTCACTCAGGTCCCAGGTATAGGACCTTAATCTCTCAATGGAACCCCACCCACCAAAACAGAAAACCAGATCCAGCACAGTGATAATGATAGTATGAAATATGCCTAAGAACTGTAAAGAAAGCAGTAAATAAAGCTCTACATAGAGCAATAAATAAAGCAAAGTAAATAAACACACAAAGCACATAACACCCCATTAAACACAAATCAAACAAGCGCTAGGAGGAACCCACAAAAAGAACTAGAAGCCCTGGTTGCAGTATAAGGTTCCCCAGTAGAGTCGCCAAGCTGTCGCTCCCAAAGATTTGCATCCCGATACAAGCGCGAACGGTCGGCGAAAGGGGAAATGAAATGAAAGTGGAAAGAGTCGCCAGCTAGGAATTTTTATCCCGAAGGAAAGGTAATGCTGCATAAACCTAGGAAAAGATGGATAAGACGGTTGCGAACTAGAGAAATTGAGAAAGGGGGTTGGTTACAACCTGGGAAGGTATTAGCACCCAGATTGTCCGCCGTACTCGAAGGGATCCACGCTTGAAAGTTTGTGTTTAAAGGGGTAGTGTCAGTGCTATTCTGTGTGCAAAAGCTGGAAAAGAATGCAAGTGTCAGTGCAAAAGAAATGTGAATTGGATAAGAGAAGTGTCAGTGTAAGGAAAGGGTGTGAAGCTCAAGACTATGAGACTCAAAGAATAATGCTGGAAGAGGGGGGAATATATAGACTTTTGTTCGATAACAGTTAAGTTATGCCTACGTATCCTCTCGTGCAATGAGGAAGTCAGAACACCGTAGTTCGACTCAAAGAGACTGGAAGATAAATTGTCTTATGAACTGCTTACTTGCCTGTGCTCAAGTGCATGACCTGTCTGGCTCAGGTGCAAACTGTCTTGCATTAGACGGAAGAAGCGAGTTCTCGTTTATGAGTGAATGAGATGAGAAAAGAATCCCGGAGGAGACGATTATTGTTTGATTTTGATGATTTCAATCTTTTATTTCTTTTGAGGTTTGTCATAAGAAAATGAGCTTAAGCTTAAACCAAGGGTTAATAAACTCATCACATCCTCCCTCTGATTAGGGGTAATGAGAATATCTTAAGTATGAAGTAAGCACCTCACACTTAATCACCATGATGTAGGATTAAGATCATTAACCTACTTGCAATTATTTAGATGTTTTTGGATTTTTTGTTTAGTGTTAAGTAATGAGTTTAAGCCATAATCAGGGATTTAATGAACTCATTACACCATCCTAATAGAAGGATAATAGATGTGAACATTTAAGCTGAGGAAGGTTCCTCAACTTAATCCATGATTAAGGATTAACCTCATGACAAAACAAAGCCTTTAATAAAATGGATTTTAATTAATGGTAAGATTAAGAAGTGGATTTCATGGTTTGTAAGACAACTTGAGGGGGACTTGTCCATTAACACTAGGGTTAGTCCTTTTTAACCAATTAAGGAAGAATTAGAACCCTAATGCAAGGCCCAAGTTACAAGCTTGATGTCTTAGTGATTATTAGATGAATTGATTAAGATATTTTAAACACATCAAGGGTTTAACACTTAGGATTAAAATTATACACTCCATCCTAAGAGAATGATGCGGGCATAACCTTAATCACAAAGCCTTAAAACCTTAAAGGTTTAGTCTCTGATTATGAGATGAGAAGAGAGACAAAAAGAAGACACAAAGGTAAAACTATGGGGGACTAATCAAAACCCTAATTGTTATCATGCTTGGGTGTTCCTATGGTTTGTGAGGCTTGCAAGAGATCTTCAAGAGGAGCCACCAAGGAGAAGCAAGATGAAAGGAGGAGAAGCAGAAGAAACAAGTTAACTTACTTCACTTAAGAAGATAAGTTACTTGAAGAAAGAAGGTGGAGGATGAACATGAATGAGCAAGCTCACTCTAAAACAAAAGCAAAATGCAGCAATGATGCATAAGAGAGATGAGAAGAGAAATGAGAAGTGAAGGCAAATTCACTTCTCAAAGTACTTACCACCTGAAATAGTTAGCATAAAAGAAAGAAATGAGATGAAATGAGAGATATGCAAGGATGCAAACCAAAACCAGAAGCATAAACATGATGCAAATGATGTTATGAGATGATATGAAAGCATGTCAAGTGTTATGCATGATCATACAAGAGATGAGAATGCAAATGAAGCATGTAGGAAGCATGAAAGCACATGAGAGTTCATGGAATGAAATGAATGCATAACAAGGAAAATGTATGATGCAATGATCAAACAAGATTCTAAGGTGTCCTAGGATGTCTTATATGTCATGTGAATGCATGAAATGTCATGGCAAGTTCATGGATGCAAGCATATACAAGATGGATGCAAATGAAGATGAGGAATTAGGGTTATATGAACATGTGAGATGCAAAACTCAAACACAGAAGCAAATCGTAAGATAAAAAATTGAAAATGCACTCAAAGGAACCCTAAAACTATACTAAGTTACCCTCCAAAGGGGGAGGTCAGAAGCTAAACCTAGAATGAGTTATGAATTTTTGAAGTTTCTAGGGTTTTAAGGGTGATTCTAAATGCAAAAGGCCAAATAAATTGAAAACGAAAGATAAAAATGAAACAAAAATGTTTTTAGAAACTAGAAGTCATGCATAGAACAATTCAAAAAGAATCATTCACAAACTCAACTTGGTTTAAAATTTATGAATTTTTGAAGTTAGGGTTAAATATGTACAAATTTAAGAACCCTAATTCATTGAAAAAATGTCAAAGTGTGATCATAACCAAAAAGAAATTTGTGTGGTGAGTTTGTAAATGCTTCTAAATGTTCAAAGATGTTCTCTGATTTTTTTTGGTGATTTTTAAATACTTAAATGTATTTTTAATTAATTAATTTCCATTAATTAATTAATTTCCATTAATTAATTAAAAATAACATTTAAATTATTTAAAAATATTTTTTTAATGCAAAAAATAAAATAAAAAATATTTTTGGTTTCTGAAAATTAATAAAATGTTTGATAAAAAGTTTCAGAATTTTTTGATGTTTTTTACTATTTTTAATAAAATGTACAAATTAAATGGAAATAAAATGAAATAAAAATAATAAAATAGGAAGTATGCAGGATGGAGAGCTGAGATTCATTCTGGGCTTGGGAGGTTTGACTGCGCGCCAGATCCAATGGACACAATTCAAACCAGGCTAATCCTATTTAATTAATATTTAATCCAAAAATTAAAACTAATCAAGCAATCTGGGCCACACAGCACGCGCGGGAGGGACTGATCTAAGGGCCTACATTCAAACCTAGAACCCTAACCCTAATTAACGTTAATCACTTTCAGGTCACCAGAGAAGAGCTCCGGTCGTCTTCTCCGGTGACATTCTCCCCTGAGAAAACTCAACTCACTCCCCATGCCATTTCTGGAGCTCTAAAGCTCCAGATTTGTTCTTCTCATCCCCTAATCCTAATTCTAACCTCAAACTTCATTTATTTTCAACCATTAACAAGAATCGAAGCCAAGAACAAAAACTGCAAAACTTTCAGACTAGCCATACACTCTCAATTCTTCATCATTTTCAAAAGTAAAAGGTTCATTGCACTCAGGGAATCAAACTTAACCAAATGAGAACTTAAAATAAAGCTTCTGGAAAAATAATTTTGTATGGATACCTGAGGTGAAGCTTTGAACCCTGGAGCTTTCAGGCTGCTTTCTTGCTTCCAAATCCCTCCAATGAACTCCTTGAAGAAGCTTTGATGCTTGGTTGGAGTCTTTTGTAGCTAGTTTGTGAGATTGATGCAGTTCAGTTCAAAGGGGGAGAGAAATCGTGTTTTTGATATGGGAGTTTTCAGGGCAAGATTAAGGTTGGGAAATGATCAGTGGTTCATGGTGAGTTGTTCTATGAAGTTTGTTTTGATGTTTGTAGCTTGTGGGATCAGTTTCGAAGAAAAATGCATAAGAGGGAGTTTTTGTGGTTGCTGAGTTGTGGGAGGATTCTGGCTTGCTTGTTGTGTGTAATGGCTTATATTTGGTCCATGTATCAAGTCTTGATAGGTCAGAGAGTTGTTGGTGGCCTATGCTGATTGGTATGGTTCATTTTGCAAAAAGTCAAGGTTAGGTGTCCTTTGAGGTATGGGCAAATTCAGGCCAAGGACAAGGGCATGTCCTGCGCAGCTTGATTCATGGGCAACCATGGAATTCAGATTGAGGCCAATTAGCAAGTGGATTGAAGTTTGTGGGGGGTTTTGCAAATTTCATGAAGTTTGGCCCTTTCTTGATTTCTTCATGCACAAGTCATGGAACTTGGAAATTCTTGGGCCAAATCTGACTTTTAGGCCTTGCATCAAGTTTGTATGGTGATTAGAAGTCAATTTGAGGTCACAAATTTGTTTGGCATGAGGTTTTGCAAAAATCCCTCTTAGGCATGAAACTTGAAATTATGTGATTTTTGCTAACTTTGGAAAGCCATAACTTGAGTTCCAAAATGAATTAGATCTTGTTCTTGTACTTTTTGAAAAGGGAATGATCCAATCTACAACTTTCATGACCAAGAATTTTTCATTTGAAGCATTTTCGGTTGAGAAAGAGGAGGTTGAAAAATTTTCCCAAAATGGAAAGTTTACATTACAAGTCATTTCCATTTTTGGCAACTTTTGGTTTAGCCCACTTTTCTTCAAATTTGTGAACTTAAAATCAATTAAATGATCAAATAAAGACCATATAACTTCATTTTGATGAAAAATCCATTTGGGTTCCATGTTTGGGGGCCTCAGATGCCCTGATTTGGCTCTGACTTGCTCAAGAAGTTACCCAGTGATCAGATGACTTCCTCAATGAATTTTCCCATCAAACCTGGTATGCATGATCCTTATATCATATTGAGACCCATAGAAACAATAATGACCAAAATATTTGGAGTTATGGCCTCTGAAACCAAAACCCTAATTTTAGGTCATCTGTGTAGTTAAACCCTAACTCAGTTTCCATGATTTCTCGGTTCTTGTGATTCTTTGACTTCCTTGATCTTGGGAGGATATAATATGATGCTTGAACATACATGGACCCTCTTGAGATGATTGATGACCTTTGGAGTGGCTCAGATGGATCTTTGGATTGCTCAGATCACAAACCCTAGATGTAGATGACTTTAAACTAATGCAGTGAAGCAAAAATGCAACATGATGTGATATGATTGAACTTATGCAAATGAAAAGATCACAAGCCATGGTGTGGACTTAGTGAGGGCAAATTTGGGGTGTTTACACCCTTTATTTGATTTTTATTTCATTTCTTTCCATATTTAATTTAAAATAGCAAAAACACTTTAAAAAATCTCATTTTCTGCATTTTTACTTTAAACTCAAAAACATTTTTTATTTTAATTTTTGCATTAAAAAAGTATTTTTAAAACATTTAAATGTTTTATTTAATTAATTAATTGATTTTAATTTATTATAAATACATTTAGGTTTCTAAAAATCACCAAAAAATTTCATGAAGCATTCTTATATATTTAGAAACATTTTCAAACTCACCATACAAATTTATTTTTAGGTTTGATCACATTTTCACAATTATCTTTGAATTAGGGTTCTAAAAAATCACATTTTCCAACCCTAACTTGAAAAAATAACTTCTTGTCAACCATGATGAGTTTGAACTTGATTCTTTTTGCATTGTTTCAAATATTGCATCTAGTATTTAGGATATTTATCTCATAATTTTGCATTGCATTTTCAATTTGATTTGCATTTTATCCCTTAGAAGTATCCAAAAACCCTAGTTAACTTAGGAAATCCATAACTTTCACTAGGTTTAGCTTCTGACCTCCTCCTTTGGTGAGTGATCTTGTATATGTTTAGGGTTTGTTTGAGTTCAATTTCAAATTTTTATCATGATTTATGCTTCTGTTTTGGTCATTTTCATCTCATCCTTTCATATACACTAATTTCTCATGTTCATTTGCATCCATCTTTGCATATCATCATCATATGAACTTGCCATGCCATTCCATGCATTTGTATGTCATCCTAGACATCTTAAGACATGTTGAAACATTGCTTGATCATTTATTCATTCATTTGGTATGCTTTGCATTCATTTCATTTCATGAACATCCATGTGTTTTCAAGCTTCTTACATGCTTCCATTGCATCTCATCCTTGTATGAACATTCATAAGAATTATGTATAACTTTGCATCATCTCATAACACATTTGCCTTGCACATACACTTCTGGTTTTGGTCTTTGCATCTTTGTTCATTTCATTTCCTTTTTCTTTTCATCTTATGCATTCATACTAACATTTCAGGGGCTTATGGTAAGTTGTTTGGGATGTGGATTTGCCTCCACATCCTACCTTCTTTTTATCTCTTCTTATGTATTCTTTACTTGTCTTTAAAGTGAACTTGCTTCACTTATGCTCTATCATTCTTTCTTTCTTTCTTTTAGTTTACTTATCTTCTTCAAGATGTAAGTAACCTATTCTTCTTTCTCCTTTCCTTTTCATCTGCTTCTTTTCTTTTGGTGGCCTTCCTGAAGATCTTCTCTCAAGCCTCACAAACCATAGGATATCCAAGCATGATAATTTTTAGGGTTGTATATAGTTCCCCATAGTTTTTTACCTTTGAGTCTCCTTGAGTCTCTCTTCTCATCTCATAATCAAAGGTTAAACACTTAAAGCTTTAGGACTTTGAATTAGGGTTATGCCTGCATCCTTATCTTAGGATGGAGTGTATAACTTTAATCCTTAGTGTTAAACCTTTAATTTTTTTACACCTCTTAATAAAAACACCTAATAATGATTAAAACTTAAGCTTGTAACTTGGGCCTTATATTAGGGTTACATCTCTTCCTTATGGTTAAGAGGGACTAACCCTAGTGTTTAATGGACAAGTCCCCCTCATGCTAAAGTCTTACAAACATAAATATCACTTCTTAATCTCACCTCTTAATTAAAACCCACTTGATAAAGGCTTGTTATATAATGAATTTAATCCCTAACCATGGATTAAGTTGAGGAGTCTTCCTCAGCTTAAGTGTTCTAATCTATCATCCTTCTCTTAGGATGGTGTAATGAGTTCACTAATCCCTGATTAGAGATTAAACTCATTACTTAACACTAAACAAAAACCCAAAAACATCTTAATAATCACAAGTAGGTTAATGATCTTAATCCTATATCATCATGGTAATTAAGTTGAGATGCTTATGTCATACTTAAGTAGGTTTATTATCCCTAATCAGGGAGGATATACTAAGTTTACAACCCTTGATTTAGGCTTAGGCTCATTATCTTATGCAAAACACCAAAAACAATAAAAAAGCTAAAAACACAAAAACAAACAATAATCGTCTCCTCCAGGATTCTTTTCTCATCACACTCATTATATAAAAGAGAACTCGCTTCTTCCGTCTAATGCAAGACAGTTAGAACTCGAGCCAGACGAGTCATACACTTGAGTATAGACAAGCAAGCAGTTCACAGTCAAAATCATTGTCAGTCTCTTTGAGTCGAACTACGGTGTTCTGACTTCCTCATTGCACGAGAGGATACGTTGGCATAACTTAACAGTTATCGAATAAAAGTCTTTGTGTCTTCCCCCTCTTTCAGCTTTCTTTTCTAAGCCTTAGTCTCGAGCATCTCACCTACTTCCTTTTTCACTGACACCTTGTACCATTTATCCCTAGATTTTTTAACACAGTCATCATATATACTACCCCTTTTTAACACAATCAAGTAAGCGTGGATCCCGTCGAGTAAGACGGACGATCTGGGTGCTAATACCTTCCCAGGTTGTAACCAACCCCCTTTCTCAGTTTCTTTGGTTCGCAACCGTCTTATCCATACCCTTCCAGGTTTATGCAACATTACCTTTCCTTCGAGATAAAAATGCCTAGCTGGCGACTCTATTCAACCTCAACCTCCAACATCACCGACAATTCGCGTTTGCACCGGGACGTAAGTCTTTTCAGGAGCGACACAAGAGAGCACAAGTGAAACAAGTTCACTTTAAAGACAAGTAAGATATGCATATGAAGAGATGAAATCATCCTTGATGTGAAGGCAAATCCACATCCCAAGAAACTTACCATAAGCCCCTGAAATGTTAGTGTGAATGCATAAGAGGAAAAGCAAAAGGAAATAAAGCAAATGAAAGTGCAAAGACCAAAACCAGAAGTGAATATGCTATGCAAATGTGTTATGGAATGATGCAAATACATACATGATGCAAATACATACATGATGCATATAAATGATCATACAAGGATGAGATGCAAAGCAGGGCATGTTAGAAACATGAAAACACATGGATGTTCATGAAATGTAATGAATGCAAAGCATACCAAATGAATGAAAAAATGATAAAGCAATGTTCAAACATGTCTTAAGATATCTAAGATGGCATACAAGAGCATGGAATGGAATGACAAGTTCATATGATGATGATATGCAAAGATGAATGCAAATGAACATAGAAAACTAGGGTTTTATGAATGTATGAGATGCATATGACCAAAACAGAAGCATACACCATGATAAAAATTTGAAAATGAAATCAAACAAACCCTAAACACACACAAGATAACTTCCCAAAGGTGGAGGTCAGAAGCTAAACCTAGAGAAAGTTATGAATTTTCTAAGTTAACTAGGGTTTTTGGGTGATTCTAAAGGAAAAATGCAAATCAATTTGAAAATGCAATGCAAAATTATGAGATAAATAACCTAGATACTAGATGCAAAGTGTGAAAGAATGTAAAAAGAATCAAGTTCAAACTCATCATGGTTGATCAGAAATGATTTTTCAAGTTAGGGTTAGAAAAATGTGAATTTTATGAACCCTAATTCAAAGTAAATTGTGAAAACATGATCAAACCTAAAAAGAAATTTGTGTGATGAGGTTGTAAATTGTTCTAAATGCCTAAGAATGCTTCATGATTTTTTTGTGATTTTTAGATACCTAAATGTATTTTTAATTAATTAAAATCAATTAATTAATCAAATAAAACATTTAAATGATATAAAAATACTTTTTTAATGCAAAAATTAAAAATAAAATTGTTTTTGAGTTTAGAAAAATATTTGAAATAAAAATGCAGAAAATGAGGCTTTTAAAAATATTTTTGCTATTTTAAATAATTTTGTGAAGATAAATGCAAGAAAAATAAAATAAAATAGAAAGTATGCAAAATCTAAGGCCAGTATTTGAACTGGTTGACTTGGCGCGTGATCCTAAGGCTAGGATTAATCTGACTAATTAAACTAATTAATATTAATTAAATGAGGATTAGGGTTTTAATGAAGCTATTTGGGTCGTCTAAAAACGCGCTAACACAAGATCAAAGGGTCCACATTCAAACTGAGGAATTAATTAGGTTTAGCCCTAATGACTCTCAAGCGGCCGGGACAGTGTTCTGATCGTCTTCTCTGGCACCCCCTCACCTGAGTTCAATCAAAACACCACCCCAATCCCTCTAAAGCTCTAGAATGGATCATTGAACAACCCTAAGCACGAATCCAGCCCCAAAAACAATTTATCATGCATCAAACACATGAATCGAACAAGAACAAGTTTAGGTCAAAAATTTCAGAAGCACGATACACACTCATTTCTCAACCATTTTGAAAACTAAACACATCATCATGATCAGGGAACCATGTAGATTGATATTGTAACTTAAAAAAAGAGTTATGGAAAAAAAGTTCTTGGTGACTACCTGAGTTGAAGCTTTGCAATTTGGTGCTTTCTGGACCTCTCCTTGATGTTAATCCACTCCAATGATCACCCTGATGCTTCTAAAAGGCTTAGATGGAGTTTATATGGCTTGGTTTATGATTTCTAGTTCTGATAGTACAGGAATCGTGTTTGTGTTTGAGTAGCTTTCAGGCCATGGTGAAGGGTGTTTTGTGACCCTTAGGTGATTTTGAGATGAATGGTGAAAGAATGAGTGAGTTTTGATGCTTGTGCTGAGAGATTCGAAGACTTGAAATTTTTGGGGATTTTTGGTGATTCTGAGCTTGTGGATGTTTTTTGCTTATTCTCTATGATGTTTGAGGTCCTTGATGTTTGTATAAGTCATACTGATTGACCAGAGGAGTTGGTGTGACACAGTTTGATTGGCATGGTGTATTTTGCAAAAAAGGCAATGTTGTGTCATAGAGAGCATGGCACGGGTCAGAGGAGTTTTCAAGGCTTGTCCTGCTTCAGCTTCATTCAAGGATGGCCCTTGGATTAAATTTCATGAACTAGATGGCTTGATTCATGTGATAGCATGGATTTTACAATTTTCCCTCTTTGGATTTTCTTGAAGTGCAAGGCATGAAAACTTGTGATTCTTGGTACAATTCTGATCAAGGCAAGTTATGTTATGTTGTTATGATGCTTAGAGATCAATTAGAGGTCACAAGAAGTCTTAAAACTTGGTTTTGCAAAAATCCCTCTTTGGTATGAACTTGAAAATTATAAGATTTTTCCCAACTTTGAAACATCATATCTTGAGTTCTAGGATGAAACAAGAGGAGTTCTTGTACTTTTTGAAAATGGGAAGATCCAATCTACAACTTTCATGTTTGAATATTTTTCATTTGAAGCCTTTTTGATCAAGAAAGAGGAGGTTGAAAATCTATTCCAAAATGGACAGTTTTCATTACAAGTCATGTCCAAAAATGGAAAGTTTGCAAATGGCTTGAAATTCTTCAATATTATGAACTTTTAACCACTTCTAAGATCAAATAAAGATCATAGAACCTTAAAATGATTAAAATGACCCTTTGGTACCATTGGTGTTGGCATCAGATGCCCTGATTCTGATATTTCTTGTACAATAAGTTACCAGTTGATCAGATGACTTCCACAATGAATTTCTTAATCAAATTTGGTACACAAGATCATTATAACATATTAAGACCAATGGAATCAAGAATGATCAAAATTTTTGAGGTTAAGGGCCTCAAACCCAAAACCCTAATTTTAGGTCATTTGTGCAGGAAATCTTCAGTCTGCCTCTATGCCTTTGCAAAGCTTTGTGATCTCTTGACTTTAATGAACTATGGGGAGCATAAGATGATCATAGAACAATCATGGACCATCTTGGCATGCTTAAAGACCTTTGAAATAGCTCATATCACTTTTTGGATTGCTCAGATCACAAACCCTAGATGCAGTTATGCAGATGAAATAAACTATGCAGTGAGATATGATATGCTTATGCAATGCTATATGAAAGATCACAAGCCATGGTGTGAAAAAAGTGAGGACAAATTTGGGGTGTTTAAGCTGCCCCTATTTAAGCATGAGTTAGTTGTGCAAGGTGTAAGCGCCTGGCTTAACAGACAAACAAGATAACTTGTGGTTGAATACCAAGACAGTCCGAAATTTGCACTCACTGGGGAAAAGAAGAAAAAGGATATAAATTATAACAGGTAGTAGTATGAGTATCAAATGAAAGCGATGGAGGACGACCATCGAGCAGAGGACGACTGCTGTGGATGAAAAACGGTAAGTAAAGCAATGACAGGGACGACCATCATGCTGGGAAATAAAGAGACCGCGACGGGGACGGCCATCAGGTAAAGAAATAAAACTCTCTAGGGATTAAAGAAATGAGGAAAGCACTGACAGGGACGACCATCAGGTTAAAAGGGAACATAAACCGCGACGGGGACGGCCATCGGGTAAAAGAATAAATGAAATAATGATGAGGGACGGTCATCAAAAGGTGAAGGACAATCACCTAGCAGGGGACGGCTGCTGAAAATATCACGACATTGGACGAATGCCGGATAGAAAAAAAATCAACGATGGGGACGGCCATCGGATAAGCATGATGAAGGACGATCATCAAGAGGTGAAGGACGATCACCTAGCAGGGGACGGCTACTCTTGGGGATTATCTCGACATAGGACGAATGCCGGATAGCAAGGTCGACGTTGGGGACGACCATCGGATAAATGATGAGGGATGGTCATCATAAGATGAAGGACGATCACCTAGCAGGGGACGGCTGCTAAAAAGATATCGCGACATAGGACGAATGCCGGATAGAAAGTTCCAACAATGGGGATTCCACTGGGGATAGGATGAGGGACGGTCATCCGAAGGTAAAGGACGATCACCTGGCAGGGGACGGTTGCCGAAAATATCACGACAAAGGACGAATGTCGAATAGAGAGATCAATAATGGGGACGGCCATCAGATAAAATGATGAGGGACGGTCATCAAAAGGTGAAGGATGATCACCTGGAAGGGGACGACTACCGAAAATATCACGACATAGGACGAATGTCGGATAGAAAAGTTGTTTTGCTGGTGACTTACTGGGGAATGGTAAACATGGACGAGTGCTTACACCTTGAAATAAACGGTATAAGTGTTTAACGGTGTGTATAGACTAAAGATGCGAACGAGCATCCTTAGGACCACGATACAGACGAGTATCGATAGAAGCAAACGCTGACACGTATTTAAGGATGATGATACGGAGGAGTATTGTAAACACCCCAAATTTTCCCTCACTCATTTTCACCATGGCTAATGATCTTTTCATTTGCATAAGTTCAATCATATCATCTTATGTTGCATTTTTGCTTCACTGCATTGGTTCTAAGCCATCTGCATCTGGGGTTTGTGATTTGAGCAGTCCCTAAGCCATCTAAGCCACTCCAAAGGTCATCAATCATCTCAAGAGGGTCCATGTATGTCCAAGCATCATATTATATCCTCTCTAGATCAAGGAAGTCAAATAATCACAAGTACTGAGAAAGGCATGAGAGCAGAGCCAGGTTTAACTGCACAGATGACCTAAAATTAGGGTTTTGGTTTCAGAGGCCATAACTCCAAATTATTTGGTCATTCTTGATTCTATGGGACTCTATATGATATGAGGATCTTGCATACCAATTTTCATGAAGAAATTCAATGGGGAAGGCATCTGATCACAGGATGACTTCTTTAGCAAGTCAGTGCAAAATCAGGGCATCTAAGGCCCCCAATGACCCAACCAAAGGGGTTTCTCCATCATTTTGAATGTGTATAATCTTTATTTGATCATAGAAGATGTTAGATGTTCACAAAATTGAAGAATTTCAAGCCATTTGCAAAGTTGCCTTTTTGGGAAAGTGACTTGTAATGTAAACTTGCCATTTTGAGAAAGTTTTTCAACCTCCTCTTTTTGATTCAAAAATGCTTCAAATGGAAAATCTTTGGTCATGAAAGTTGTAGATTGGATCATTCCCTTTTCAAAAAGTACAAGAACTCATTCTAATTCATTTTAGATCAAAAGTTATGGCCTTGCAAAGTTGGGAAAAATCATAAAGTTTTCACTTTTGCACAAAGGGGGAAACTTGCAAAAACCCTTGCCAAACCAATTTGTGACTTCAAAGTGACTTCTAATCATCATACAAACACAATGCATGACCTAAAATTCAGAATGCACCAAAGAATCCCTCATTTTCATGCCTTGATCATTAAGAAACTTCAAAAGGGCCAAAGGTTCACAAATTTGCAAAACCACACATAAGCTTCAATCCACTTGCCAATTGGCCCCAATCTGAATTCCATGGTTGCCCTTGATCCTTGCTGCGCAGGACACCCCATTGTCCTTGGCCTGCCATGACCCATACCTCAAAGGACACCTAACCTTGACTTTTGGAAAAATGGACCATACCAATCACACTATGCCACCACCAACTTTCTGACCAATCACCTTTGTTTATACTAATCAAATGCAAGCCAAACATAACAAGAAGCAAGCCTGAATCCTCCCACAAGTCAGCAACCACCAAAACTCCCCTCGTTGCATTTTCCTTTGAAACTCAACACACAAGCCTCAAACCT
The DNA here is from genome assembly GCA_963966055.1 of Lathyrus aphaca. Taxonomy (NCBI): domain Eukaryota; kingdom Viridiplantae; phylum Streptophyta; class Magnoliopsida; order Fabales; family Fabaceae; genus Lathyrus; species Lathyrus aphaca. The sequence goes on along the minus strand of OZ014522.1, from coordinate 196,621,634 downwards.
CAAAACAAACTTCACAGAACAACTCACCATGCTTCACTGATCATTTCCCAACCATCACTTTGCCCTAAAAAGCCCAGAATCAAAAACACGATTTCCACATTTCATGAACTGAGTTTCTGCCATTTCCATATTGGGGCCATATAAACTCCAGCTAAGCATCACAAACATTTGGGGAGGATCATTGGAGCTTGTTTGAAGCAAAGAACTGGCCAGAAAGCACCATTTTCGAAAGCTTCAGTTCAGGTATCATCAAGAACAATTTTTCCAGAAACGTGTTTTTAAGTTACTAATTGATTCTCCATGATTCACTGATGATTCTGATGTGTTTAGTTTTAAAAATAGTCAAGTATTAAGCATGTATTGAGCTTCCGAAATTTCTGCCATATTTTCCGTTTTGCTTCGATTCATGATTTTGATGTTGAATAAATGAGTTTTGATATTTGATTCTTGCTGGGGTTGAGGGGAGGATCATTTCTGGAGCTTTAGGGGTCTTGGGGTTGCGTATTGAGGGAGATTGGGTGAGGAGCTGGCCGGAGAAGATGATCGGAACACTGTTCCGGTCATCTGAAAGTAATTAGGGTTCAGGATTAGGGTTTAATCATAATTAGGGAAGTTTGAATTCTGGCCATTCAGATGCGCGCGCTGGTCAATTCCCGTTTCCTAGGTTTGAACCACAGCCCTCAGATCAGCTGACTTTCTCATTTCTTCATTAATTTCATTTTTATTTTATTTGTTTTGTATTTTATTTACACGAATTTTTAAAAATAGGAAAACACATTAAAAAATTCTGAAATTTTTTATCAAACCTTTTATTAATTTTCAGAACCCAAAAATATTTTAATTTTAATTTTTTGCATTAAAAATTATTTTTAAATCATTTAAATGTTTATTTTTAATTAGTTAATGGAAATTAATTAATTAAAAATGCATTTAGGTATTTAAAAATCATAAAAAATTTCACATTGCATTTTAAAACATTTAGAAACATTATCAAACTCTCGAAACAAATTTATTTTTGGTTCTTGACTTACTTTTACATTTTTCATTGGAATTAAAGTTATTTAAAGGCAATATTTTGGTCCTAACTTGGAAAAATTCATTCTGCCTAATCATGAAGAGTTTGATGATGGTTCTTCTTGCATTGCATCCTTCATATCATGTAGTTTTTAGGGTAAAATTGGTTTGAATTTATCCTTCATTTTCAATTTAATGAACATTTTTCCTTTTGAAGTGCCTTGAAACCCTAATTGACTTGAGAAAATCACAACTTCCATTAGGTTAAGATTTAGGTCTCCCCCTTTGGGCAGTGAACTTATGTAGGGTTAGGGTTCCTTTGATCCTATTTTCAATATTTTATCATGTCATTTGCTTCTGGTTTTGAATTTGTTGTTGCATGTTGTGTATAAATCCTAATTCTTGCCTTCATTTGCATCCATCTCTCATATGCTTGCATTCAAGAATTTGCCATGACATTTTATGCATCAACATGACATATAAGACATCTTAGGACATATTAGAATCATGTTTGACCATTGCATCTTTCATTTGCCCTATTTTGCATTCATTCCATTTCATAAACTTTTCTTGAAGTTTTATGGTTCAAAGCATGCTTCATTTGCATCCCCATCCTTGTATGATCATGCACAACTCTTGACATGTGTTTGCATCATCTCTTAGCATCATTAACATCATGTTCATGCTTCTGACTTTGTCATGCATCATGGCATTTCATCTCATTCTCATTGCATTTCATTTCCTTTGCTAACTTTTCAGGTGGTAAGTTGTTTTGAGAAGTGAATTTGCCTTCACTTCTCACAATCTCTTCTCATCTCTCTTATGCATCATTGCTGCATTTTATCTTTGTATTAGAGTGAGCTTGCTCATTCATGTTCATCTCTTACTTTCTTTCTTCAGGCAACTTGTCTTCTTAGGTGAAGCAAGTTGTCTTATTTCTTTCTACTTCTCCTCCTTTCATCTGTTTCTCTCCTGGTGGCTTTTCTCTTGAAGATCTTTTGCAAGCCTCATTAACCCTAGGAAAACCCAAGAATGATCACAATAAGGGTTTGTTTAGTCCCCCATTAGTTTTTCCTTTGGGTCTTCTTTGAGTCTTCCCGTCTCATCTCTTAATCAAGGACTAAACCCTTAAGGTTTTAAGGCTTTGTGATTAAGCTTATGCCTGCATCCTTCTATTAGGATGGAGTGTATAACTTTAATCCTAAGTGTTAAACCCTTAATGTGTTTAACTCCTTTAATCAATCCATCTAATAATCACTAAGACATCAAGCTTGTAACTTTGGCCTTGCATTAGGGTTCTAATTCTTCCTTAATTGGTTAAGAAGGACTAACCCTAGTGTTAATGGACAAGTCCCCCTCAAGTTGTCTTACAAACCATAAAATCCATTTCCTAACCTTATCATTAACTAAAATCCACTTTAATAAAGGCTTTGTTTTGTCATGAGGTTAATCCCTAATCATGGATTAAGTTGAGGAGCCTTCCTCAGCTTAAATGTTCTCATCTATTATCCTTCTATTAGGATGGTGTAATGAGTCCATTAAATCCTTGATTATGGCTTAAACTCATTACTTAACATTAAACAAAAACTCCAAAAACATCTAAATAATTACAGGTAGGTTAATGATCTTAATCCTGCATCATGGTGATTAAATGTGATGTGCTTACTTCATACTTAAGGTATTCTCATTACCCTTAATCAGAGGGAGGATATGATGAGTTTACTAACCCTTGGTTTAGGCTTAAGCTCATTAACTTATGACAAACTTCAAAAAAGCAATAAAAGACTGAAAACACAAAAAACAAACAATAATCGTCTCCTCCGGGATTCTTTTCTCACCTCATTCACTCACAAACGAGAACTTGCTTCTTCCGTCTAATGCAAGACAGTTTGCACCTGAGCCAGACAGGTTATACACTTGAGCATAGACAAGTAAGCAGTTCACAAGTCAATTTATCTTTCAGTCTCTTTGAGTCGAACTACGGTTTTCTGACTTCCTCATTGCACGAGAGGATACGTAGGCATAACTTAACAGTTATCGAACAAAAGTCTCTGTATATTCCCCCTCCTCCATAATTATTCTTTAAGCCTCATAGTCTTGAGCATTTCACTCTTGTTCTTACACTGACACTTATCTTATACACTTTACATTTCTTTTACACTGACACTTGTATTCTTTCCAGCTTTGATACACAGATTGCACTGACACTACCCCTTTTAAACACAAATCTTTTAAGCTTGGATCCCGTCGAGTACGGCGGACAATCTGGGTGCTAATACCTTCCCAGGTTGTAACCAACCCCCTTTCTCAGTCTCTCTGGTTCGCAACCGTCTTATCCATCTTTTCTTAGGTTTATGCAGCATTACCTTTCCTTCGGGATAAAAATGCCTAGCTGGCGACTCTATCCATTCCCTCTCTTTCGCCGACCGTTCGCGTCTGTACCCCTCTTGGCCCTGTGTGTCATCAGGCGAGAGCGACAGCTTGGCGACTCTGCTGGGGACCCTTATACTGTAACCAGGGCTTCTGGTTCTTTTTGTGGGTTCCTCTTAGCGCTTGTTTGATTTGTGTTTACTGGGGTGTTATGTGCTAATTGTGTTTATTTGCTTTATTTATTGCTTTATGTACAGCTTTATTTATTGCTTTCCTTTATAGCTTTTCATACTTCATACTGTCATTATCATTGCTGGATCTGGTTTCTGTGGGTGGGGTTTCATTGAGAGTTTGAGGTCCTATACCTGGGACCTGAGTGACACCTAGGCTAGAGTGGTTCATGTTCTTTCCCATTCCATTTCGATCTGGTGCGGGAATATGAAACACGGTTCAGATATGGGTTTCTTTTCGAGAACTTTGTGCTACAGATTTCCTATAGTGCTAGGGCTATCTGGGAAGCCTGCTAAGTCTGGATGACCTTTATTATGACCTTCAGAAACTGAGGTGAATTAGAGGAGGATCTTTTATGGTTATTGTAAACACTGTACCTCTGGGTTAAAAGTGTTTACACTTCTCATAACTGATCCAAGTCTGAGGATCCTTGTTCTAGAACACCACCTATGAGGGGGTTGGGTTGTTTACAGGTTTGCAGGTACCCTTGGCCACATCATACCCTGTACTTGTTTTGTTTAAGAGTACCTCATTTTGGACAGTTCTTGTGATTAACCCTGGACATGTGACTCTTTATTTGAGTCCCCCACCTTGGTTACTGGATTTCTGAACCTCCATCTGGACTTCTTGAACATACATGGACTTATATCAAGATAGATAATCAGATCCAGCTTGATCACAAACCCTTGCATATCATTTGCATACTCATCATTTGCATCATTTAACATTTGTTTATTTGTTTTTCAGGGTATCCACATCACGGGTTTGGTTTTGACCCCTTCTTCTGCATAGACCTCTGCTTCATCAGTTATCTGCTTCAGCTATCTTCATCAGCATCAGCCTATCAGTGGCCCATCTCCAGACCAGTCTTGATCTTCATCAGCACCTATCTTCATGACTACTCCCAGGAAGAGCAACATATCCTACCACTTTTTTGAACCTGTGTTGACTAGTATCAGGCAGGTCCAGTCACTTATCACACCTGATTACATCCCATTGTTTAGAGAACATTATGGAGGTATCCTGGATATGGTTATGGACCTTGACCCTTCTCAAAGGAGCATGATCCACACCTGCTTGCAGTTTTATGACCCTCCTTTGAGATGCTTCACCTTCCCAGACTTTCAGTTAGGGCCTCTACTGGAAGAGTTTTCCTCTTTGATTGGAGTACCTATCAGGGGTGGACTCCCTTTCAACCCAGAGATGACTTTTCCCAGCAATGGAGAAGTAGCAAAAGCACTGTACCTGAAGCCTGCCTTGATTGAGCAAAACATGACAACAAAAGCTGGGATCCCTGGTTTGCACTTGGACTTCTTGATTTCTAAGGCCATCCTGAAGGCCTCTTTGGGAGAATAGAGGGCATTTTGTGCACTGTTAGCCCTCAGCATATATGGGGTTATATTGTTTGCAGATGAGCCCAAATTTATCATCAAGAATGCCATCCATCTTTTCCTTCTGAGGAACCCAGTACCCACATTGCTGGGGGATTTCTATTACTCCATCCATCATAGGAATGAGAAACAAAGAGGGAAGTTGGTGAGATGTTGTGCTCCTGTGTTTCACACCTGGTTTCTCAGGCACTTGCCTAAATCAGATGCCTTCTTGAACCCTCACCAACAGAAGAATTGGGCTAAGAGGCTCATTGCTTTTACTTCAGATGATATCAGATGGTGCACCCAGAGCACCAAAGGCAAAGACATTATCACCAGCTGTGGACAATACCCAAATGTACCTCTGATAGGAGTAAAGGGTTGCATCAACTACAATCCTTTGCTGTTTAAGAGACAACTGGGCTATGCTTTGGTTCACCCTCCTAGAGTGCAAGATTTAGTTGAGACCCTGTATTGTGAAGTGAAACCTAATTCAGCTGTTGTCAGACAAGCATCCTGGGCTTGGGACAACATCCAGACTAAAGGGATGGCTATTATTGGAATGTGTAATAATGTTGCTTCAGCTCAGTACTATGATTGGTCCCGTACTAGGGCTCAGATTACTGGAATGCCTTTCACTATTGAGGACATACCTGGACCATCTACAGCTCAACCAGCAGCAACCGTCAGCCTGGAAGAATTTGAGAAACTGAAGGAAAGGAATGAGAATCTGTCTCAAGCTTTGAAGAAAACCCTTTGGGAAAGGAGTGATGGTCGTTTGGACATTGAGAGGTTGGAGAAGCTTAGGGTGGAGCATCTTGCCAAAATTGAGAAGACAGAGGACTACATCCGGAAAGCAAGAGCTGGGGAGCAAATATTGAAGAATGCCTGTAAAGAGGCCAAGACCCAGAAGTGTAAACACCCCAAATTTTCCCTCACTCATTCACACCATGGCTTGTGATTTCTTTTCATATTGCATAAGTTCAATCATAGCATCTCATATTGCATTTTTGCTTCACTGCATTGTTTCAAAGTCATATGCATCTAGGGTTTGTGATCTGAGCAATCCCTGAGCTATCTGAGCCACTCCAAAGGTCTTCAATCATCTCAAAGGGGTCCATGTATGTTCAAGCATCATATTATATCCTCACAAGATCAAGAAAGCCAAAGAATCACAAGAACTGGGAAAGGCATGGAAGTAGAGCTAGGTTTAACTACACAGATGACCTGAAATTAGGGTTTTGGTTTAAAAAGGCCATAACTCCAAATTTTTTTGGTCATTCTTGTTTCTATTGGTCTCTATATGTTATGAGGATCATGCATATCAATTTTCATGAAGAAATTCAACGGGGAAGGCATCTGATCAAGAAATGACTTCTTGAGCAAGTCAGTGCAAAATCAGGGCATCTGAGGCCCCCAATGACCCAACCAAAGGTTGTTCTCCATCATTTGGAATGTGTATGATCTTTATTTGATCATATAAGATGTTATAAGTTCACAAAGTTGAAGAATTTCAAGCCATTTGCAAAGTTGACTTTTTGGGAAAGTGACTTATAATGTAAACTTGCCATTTTGGGAAAGTTTTTCAACCTCCTCTTTTTGATTCAAAAATGCTTCAAATGAGAAAATTTTGGTCATGAAAGTTGTAGATGGGATCATTCCCTTTTCAAAAAGTACAAGAGCTTTTTCTAATTCATTTTGGATCAAAAGTTATGGCCTTGCAAAGTTGGGGAAAATCATGAAAATTCACTTATGCACCGAAAGAGGAAAGTTGCAAAACCTCATGCCAAGGCCAAATGTGACTTCAAACCAGCTTCTAATCATCACACAAACATAATTCATGGCTCATAATTCATATTTGCCCAAGAAATTCCTCACTTTCATGCCTTAAATTCCAAGAATCATAAGTTACTTTTCATGAAAATCACAAAGAGGGAAATCTTGCAAGAAGGGTTCCTATGGTTTTGCTTGGTCTCTAATCAATATCAAAGTGTCATAAAAACATTATGTGATGCATTTTGCTGCATATTTCCCAAGAGATGTCACATGTACATAACCAAAAGTCACAAAATGCAACAAGTTGCAAAAAGGCAAAACCTATGGCATCTCACCCTTCATCCATTTCAGATCACATCAATTCATCCCATGGCCATCCTTGAAGGCAGCTGAACCCAAAACAACCCTAAAATAGCCTCTGCCACAGCCCATGCCTCAAGTACACCTAACATTGAATTTTTGGCCAATTGCCCCATGCCATTCCCACAGTGCAAGTCACTTCCTCAGACCTCTTCCAATAGTTTAGGGATGTGCTATGGATCATAAAGCAAGCCACACACAAGCCAGAAACCTCCCACAATCCAGCTTGCACAAAATCTGTCCAAAACTTCTCCTCTTTGAAACTCCCTCCTCAGCCATCAAAAATCCAAAATCTCTTCACCAACAAACCACAAATCATCCATAGAACAAGAATCACCCCCTGAAACAGCTTGAAACATCACACACAAAGACCTCCATTTCTGCTACACCAGAACAAAACAGCCACAACCAGCCATTCTCAAAGCTCTCCAAGCTTCATTTCATCATCAGGGTGTTCAAAGGAGGGGGTTTGCACAAAGTTTGAGTCCAGAAAGCTCAGAATCAGAGAGTCTTCATCTCAGGTAACATGAAGAACTTTTTTCCCAGAAGCTAAGTTTTAAGTTCTTTTATGGTTCTGCATGTTCCCCTGATCATGAATATGTATTTACTTTTGAAAATGGTGAAGTAACCATCATGTATGATGTCTCTGAACATTTGCCTGTGTTTCACATTTTGTTTCGATTCATGCTTGTGAGGAAAAATAAATGAATTTTAGATGAGGGCTTAGGTTTAGATTGATGAGAGGATCATTTTGGTGGAAGAAATTTGAAGTTTGGTAACCTGTAGAAGAAACTAGGGTTTGTGCTTGCCGGAGAAGATGACCGGAACCACTGTTCCGGTCATCTGAAAGTGATTAATGATAATTAGGGTTTAGGGACGAGTTTGAATCTGGAGCGTGCGATCTTGCTTCCTGCGCGTGAATGGATGGCCTGGATGGTCTCATTAAGCCCTAATCCCATAATTAGAGTTAACTAATTAGGATTAGATTTAAATTTTCCAGTTTGAACCTCAGCCCTTGGATAAGGCGCGAGTCAATTCCCTCCATTTCCTTTTGAATCTGGGCCATCAGATGCGCTTACTTTTCATTAATTCATATTTTTATTTCATATTTTCTATTTTATTTTGCATCATTTATTAAAAATAGTTAGAAAATTCCAAAAATATTTTCCTTTTGCATTTTTGTTTCAAATATTTTTCTTAACCAGAAAAAAAATTTTATTTTATTTTTTGCATTTTTAAACTATTTTAAAAATATTTAAATGTTTAATTTAATTGATTAATGAAGATTAATTAATTAAAATAGCATTTAGGTTTCCAAAAATCACCAAAAAATTCACATTGCATTTTAAAACATTTAGAAACATTATCAAACTCTCAAAACAAATTTCTTTTTGGTCCTTGATGTATTTTGACAATTTTCATTGGAATAAAATTTGTTTAAAAGCAATATTTTTGTTCAAACTTAGAAAAATTCATTTTGCCTAACCATGAAGAGTTTGATAATGGTTCTTCTTGCATTGCATCCTTCATAGCATGTAGTTTTTAGGGTAAAATTGGTTTGAATTTATCTTTCATTTTCAATTTGATGAGCATTTTCCTTTTGAGGTGCTTTGAAACCCTAGTTGACTTAGAAAAATCATAACTTCCATTAGGTTTAGATTTAGGTCTCCTCCTTTGGGCAGTGAACTTGTGTAGGGTTAGGGTTCCTTTGATCCTATTTTTAATTTTTATCATGTCATTTGCTTCTGATTTTTGGTTTTGTGTTGCATGTTGTTCATAAACCCTAATTCTTGCCTTCATTTGCATCCTTCTTTCATTTGCTTGCATACAAGAACTTGCCATGATATTTTGTGCATCCTCATGACATGTATTACATATTAGGACATATTATAATCATGTTTGATCATTGCATCTTTCATTTTCCATGTTTTGTATCCTTTGCATTACATAAACTTTCATGAACTTTCATGGTTCAAAGCATGCTTCATTTGCATCCACATCCTTGTATGATCATCCACAATTCTTGACATGTGTTCGCATCATCTCTTAGCATCATTGAAATCATATTTATGCTTCTGACTTTGTCTTGCATCATGGCATTTTATCTCATTTTCATTGCATTGCATTTCTTTTGCTAACTTTTCAGGTGGTAAGTTGTTTTGAGAAGTGAATTTTCCTTCACTTCTCACAATCTCTCTTCATCTCTCTTATGCATCATTGCTGCATTTTATCTTTGTATTAGAGTGAGCTTGCTCATTCACGCTCTCTCCCACTTTCTTCCATCAAGCAACTTTCCTTCTTAAGTGAAGCAAGTTGTCTTGCTTCTCTCTGCTTCTTTCTCCTTTCATCTGCTTCTCTCCTTGGTGGCTCTTTGAAGATTCTTTATCTCTTAAGCCTCACAAACCCTAGGATCTCCAAGTATGATAACAATTAGGGTTTGATTAGTCTCCCATTTAGTTTTACCTTTGTGTCATCTTTGAGTCTTCTCTTCTCATCTCATAATAAAGGACTAAACCCTAAAGGTTTTAAGGCTTTGTGATTAAGTGTATGCCTGCATCCTTCTATTAGGATGGAGTGTATAACTTTAATCCTAAGTGTTAAACCCTTAATGTGTTTAATTCCTTTAATCAATCCATCTAATAATCACTAAGACATTAAGCTTGTAACTTGGGCCTTGCATTAGGGTTCTAATTCTTCCTTAATTGGTTAAGAAGGACTAACCCTTGTGTTAATGGACAAGCCCCCCTCAAGTTGTCTTACAAACCATAAAACTCACTTCTTAATCCTACCATTAACTAAAATCCACTTTAATAAAGGATTTTTTTTGTCATGAGGTTAATCCCTAATCATGGATTAAGTTGAGGAGCCTTCCTCAGCTTAAATGTTCTCATCTATTATCCTTCTATTAGGATGGTGTAATGAGTCCATTAAATCCTTGATTATGGCTTAAACTCATTACTTAACACTAAACAAAAACTCTAAAAAGATCTAAATAATCACAAATAGGTTAATGATCTTAATCCTACATCATGGTGATTAAGTGTGAGGTGTTTACTTCATACTTAAGGTATTCTCATTACCCCTAATCAGAGGGAGGATGTGATGAGTTTACTAACCCTTGGTTTAGGCCTAAGCTCATTAACTTATGACAAACTCCAAAAAGCAATAAAAGATTGAAAACACAAAAAACAAACAATAATCGTCTCCTCCGGGATTCTCTTCTCACCTCATTCACTCACAAACGAGAACTTGCTTCTTCTGTCTAATGCTAGACAGTTTGCACCTGAGCCAGACAGGTCATACACTTGAGCATAGACAAGTAAGCAGTTCATCAGTCATTTATCTTTCAGTCTCTTTGAGTCGAACTACGGTGTTCTGACTTCCTCATTGCACGAGAGGATACGTAGGCATAACTTAACAGTTATCGAACAAAAGTCTCTGTATATTCCCCCCTCTTCCAGTATTATTCTTTTAAGCCTCATAGTTTTGAGCTTCACTCTTTCCTTACACTGACACTTCTCTTATTCACTTCACATTTCTTTTACACTGACACTTGCATTCTTTTCCAGCTTTTGTACACAAAATAGCACTGACACTACCCCTTTAAAACACAAATCTTTCAAGCGTGGATCCCGTCGAGTACGACGGACAATCTGGGTGCTAATACCTTCCCAGGTTGTAACCAACACCCTTTCTCAGTTTCTCTGGTTCGCAACCGTCTTATCCATATCTTTCTAGGTTTATGCAGCATTACCTTTCCTTCGGGATAAAAATGCCTAGCTGGCGACTCTATTTATTCCCTCTCTCTTTCGCCGACCGTTCGCGTCTGTACCCCTCTTGGCCAGGTGTCATTTGGTGGGAGCGACAGCTTGGCGACTCTGCTGGGGAACCTTGTGCTGTAACCAGGGCTTCTGGTTCTCTTTGTGGGTTCCTCCTAGCGCTTGTTTGATTTGTGTTTACTGGGGTGTTATATGCTATGTGTGTTTATTTATTTTGCTTTATTTATTGCATTATGTACAACTTTATTTATTGCTTTCCTCTACAGTTTTTCATATTTCATACTGTCATTATCATTGCTGGATCTGGTTTCTGTTTTGGTGGGTGGGGTTTCATTGAGAGTTTAAGGTCCTATACCTGGGACCTGAGTGACACCTAGGCTAGAGTGGTTCATGTTCTTTCCCATTCCATTTCGGTCTGGTGCGGGAATATGAAACACGATTCAGATGTGGGTTTCTTCTTGAGAACTCTGTGCTACAGATTTCCTGTAGTGCTAGGGCTATCTGGGAATCCTGCTAAGTCTGGATGACCTTTATTATGACCTTCAGAAACTGGGGTGAATTAGAGGAGGATCTTTTATGGTTATTGTAAACATTGTACCTCTGGGTTAGAAGTGTTTACACTTATCATAACTAATCCAAGTCTGAGGATCCTTGTTTTAGAACATTACCTGTGAGGGGGTTGGGCTGTTTACGGGTTTGCAGGTACCCTTGGCCACATCATACCATGTTACTTGTTTTGATTAAGAGTACCTCATTTCGGACAGTTCTTGTGATTTAACGCTGGACATGTGACTCTTTATTTGAGTCCCCCACCCTGGTTACTAGATTTCTGAACCTACATCTGGACTTCTTGAACATACATGGGCCTTATATCAAGACAGATAATCAGATCCAGGTTGATCACAAACCTTTGCATATCATTTGCATATTCATCATTTGCATCATTTAACATTTGCTTATTTTCTTTTCAGGGTATCCATATTGTATCTGGTTTGGTTTTGACCCCTTCTTCTGCACAGACCTCTGCTTCATCAGTTGTCTGCTTCAGCTATCTTCATCATCACCAGCATTAGCCTATCAGTGGCTCATCTCCAGTATCAGTCTTGATCTTCATCAGCAAATATCTTCATCATCTTCAGCAGCATTCATGGCTACTCCCAGGAAGAGCAATATATCATACCATTTCTTTGAGCCTGTGTTGACTGGTATCAGGCAGGTCCAGTCACTTATCACACATGACCATATCCCATTATTCAGAGAGCATTATGGAGGTATCCTGGATATGGTTATGGACCTTGACCCTTCTCAGAGGAGCATGATCCACACATGCTTACAGTTTTATGACCCTCCTTTGAGATGTTTCACCTTTCCAGACTTTCAGCTAGGACCTCTGCTGGAGGAGTTTTCGTCATTGATTGGAGTACCTGTCAGGGGTGGAGTCCCCTTCAACCTAGAGATGCCAGCTCCCAGTAATGGAGAAGCAGCAAAAGCACTGTACTTGGAGCCTGCTTTGATTGAGCAAAGAATGACAACAAAGGCTGGGATCCCTGGTTTGCACTTGGACTTCTTAATTTCTCAGGCCATCCTGAAGGCCTCTTTGGGAGAGTGGAAGGCAGTCTGTGCACTGTTAGCCCTCAGCATATATGGGGTTATACTGTTTGCAGATGAGCCCAAATTTGTCAGCAAGAATGCCATTCATTTGTTTCTTCTGAGGATCCCAGTACCCACATTGCTGGGAGATTTCTATTACTCCATTCATCAGAGGAATGAGAAACAAAGAGGGAAGTTAGTGAGATGTTGTGCTCCTTTGTTTCATACCTGGCTGCTCAAACACCTGCCTAAGTCAGATGCCTTCCTGAACCCTCACCAGCAGAAGAATTGGGCCAAGAGGCTCATTGCTTTGACTTCAGATAATATCAGATGGTGCACCCAGAGCACCAAAGGCAAAGACATTATCACCAGCTGTGGACAATACCCAAATGTACCTCTGATAGGAGTAAAGGGTTGCATCAACTACAATCCTTTGCTGTTTAAGAGACAACTGGGCTATGCTTTGGTTCACCCTCCTAGAGTGCAAGATTTAGCTGAGACCCTGTATTGTGAAGTAAAGCCAAATTCAGCTGTTGTCAGACAAGCATCCTGGGCTTGGGACAACATCCAGACAAAAGGGATGGCTATTCTTGGGAGGTGTAATAATGTTGCTTCAGCTCAGTACTATGACTGGTCCCATGCTAGAGCTCAGATTACTAGAATGCCCTTCACCTTGGAGGACATACCTGGACCCTCTACAGTACAGCCAGCAGCAACTGTCAGCCTGGAAGAATTTGAGAAGCTAAAGGAAAGGAATGAGAATCTGTCTCAAGCTCTGAAGAAGACTCTTTGGGAAAGGAGTGATGGTCGTCTGGACATTGAGAGGTTGGAGAAGCTTAGGGTGGAGCATCTGGCCAAGATTGAGAAAACAGAAGACTACATCAAGAAATCAAGAGCCGGGGAGCAAATATTGAAGAATGCCTGTAAAGAAGCCAAGATTCAGAAGGCTAGGACTGAACTCTATCTGCAAGAGAGTCAGGCTAGGTGGGTCAGGATCACTGAAGCCCGGACTCAAGAAGACCAGAGAACTCAGGCCAAGATTGAACAATTAGAGGCCAATGAAAAGAAGCAGCAGGAAGCTTTGTTGGCAGCCCAGAAGGAGATTTCAGAGTTGAAGCTTAGGGCTGGATTGAAGAGGTCAAAGGATCAGGACAGGCACAAGAAGCTGACCACTGCCATTGCCACCAGGAACCTCCTCATTAGGACCATTACAGAGCATCCAGCTGGTCCAGTGACTGAGGCACTTCTGAAGGAGGTCAAGGAGGATGAGTTTGGATTGGATGTTTGACTTCTTTTCTTGTTGTTCATTTCCATTTTATGTACTTTTCTTTTTGTTGTATTTTGACCCCCCAGGGGCATATGTTGTAAAACAGACTATGTATTGTTCAGTATTTGTAATATATTAGTTTGATTTCATTGGGTTTCTTTTCTCAAGCAACATCAAAGCATCTTCCTCGAGGTCTGGAAAGGTCAAAACCAAGAACCAAGCCGGATACCTTGGAAAACAAATAAGCATACTGCATTGCATACTAACTTTTATTTTGTTTTGTAGGTTTTGTTATTATTTGTTTCTAACTTTGCTATGACTTCAGGAAACATTGCTTGCAGAAGAGTGTTCCCTGTCAACCGTACACACCGGTATCCTACTCGCAACAACCTTCCTGGTATCCAAATGGAGCAAGTACAACAGGACTTGACTGAGGTCAGAACTCAGATGGCTAATGAAAGAGTGGAGATGAGAAACCAAATGACCCAATTCATGGCTATGATGACTGGCTTGGCCCAGAGCCAAGAAAGGTTAAGGGCATTGGTGGAAAGAAAAACTCCCGAGGAACCTCATCCTGGCACTAGAGGAACTAGCAACAATGAGAGGGGTCAACCTCATGTTAATCCACCAGTATTTGGACCTCATCTAGATCCGGAAGTCAACATCCCGGGAAATGTGCAAGGAAATACTGCTGGGGGGAGAATCTTGCAAGAGGATCCCCAAGAAGAGCAGTTTACTGTTATGGGAGCTGGAGACGAAGTCTATGATAGGAGGTTTGATGAAATTGCTGAGAAGTTGAGATCTTTGGAGTCTCAGAACTCCTTGGGTTTCGATGTAATGGATATGGGGCTAGTGGATGGGGTGAGAATTCCCCACAAATTCAAGCCCCCGTGCTTCGAGAAATACAATGGAACCTCTTGTCCACGAACTCACCTGCAGTCTTTCCTGGAGAGACTTAAAGCATATACCATGGATGAGAAGCTGTGGATGTTCTACTTTGAAGATAGTCTGACTGGGGCTTCAAGAGAGTGGTATTCACACTTGACCAGAGCTACTATTAGATGCTGGAAGGACTTGGCTGAAGCCTTCATCAGGCAGTATCAATACAATCTGGACATGGCTCCTAACAGGACCCTCCTAATGGGAATGTCTCAATCCTCCAGAGAAAGCTTCAGAGAATATGCCCAGAGGTGGAGACAGCTTGCTGCTGCTGTCCAACCACCCATGTCGGAAAGAGAAATGGCCGACATGTTCATGAATACTCTGCAAGGAACATATATTGATAGATTGGCTGCCTTTTCTTCTACCAGCTTCGCAGACGTAGTTATAGCGGGGGAGAGGATTGAAAGCCTTATAAAAATGGGCAAAATTTCTGATAATGGTGCAAGTTCATCCAGTAATCCCAGGAAGCCTTTTGTGGGACCTCGAAAGACCGGAGAGACAAATGCCATTCATGCAAGCAGGGGAAGATCTCAGTATGTTCACAGATCAGTAGCAGCTGTCACTATTCCGGCTCCGATTCCTCAACAACCAGCATATCAACAACAACAACAACCACATTATCAACAGCAAGTTCAGTATCCGCAACAGAGAACCTACAACAACAACAATAGAAATCAACAACAACGACCCTTCCAACAAAGACCATCACAGGAAAACAGGGTGATTGACCCTATCCCTATGCCTTATGCTGCCTTATTGCCACAACTCCTGAAGCTCAACTTGGTTGAGTTAAGGACATTGGCACCTCCAGATCCCTCCAATCTCCCAAAGAATTATGATGTCAACGCCAGGTGTGCTTTCCATTCCAACGCATCTAGTCACAATACGGAAAAATGCAGGGCCTTACAAATGAAAGTTCAAGATCTAGTGGATTCTAAAGCCCTCAACTTCGCACCTCCTCCGAATGTCAACAGAAATCCTATGCCTAATCATGGTGGGCCGAGGATTAATGCCATTGAGGAAGACAAACCATCTACCTTGATCACCAGTGTTGCACAAATTCGAACACCTTTGGTCGAAATTAAAGCTCAGCTTCTAGAGTGCCAAGTGTTCCCCGGGTGTGAACTCGGTTGTGGGTAATGCAACATTGCAGTCAACGGGTGTGAAAATTTGAGAAACGGCATAGATGGTGTTATTAAGGATGGTATCCTTCAGATCTCAACAACGACATCTACAAATCCAGCAATTCCTTTAACAGCAATTCCCGATTCTTCTACAACAGCATCAATAATCATTCCTACCGATTCCTCAATATCATCAGCAGTTACTCCGTCCATCACTTCAACAAGTCAGATTTCAACAACCATTTCTTCTACAACATCAGCATCCATTTTATTAGCAGGATCTTCTACAACGCCAGCAAAAATTAATGAAGATGTCTCAGCAATTACAATCTACTATGACCCATCAGAGGTTCCTCCCAGCAACAATTTCCAGCAACAAACAGTGGAGCCTCCTTCCAGGCCACCAGTCACAATTTACTATGATCCGCACACCATTACAGTGCCCTCCTCTGCAGCAGTCAGTCCAGTCACCATTACAGTGCCTGGACCAGTTCCTTATGAAAGCAGTAATGCCATACCTTGGCATTATGGCTCTGATCACTACTGCAACAGGGAGAAAATCACTCTGGATTCATCAACCTCTTCTCCACAAATTGATAATGTTGGGGGAGGCGGAGGCTTCACCAGAAGCGGACGCCTTTTTGCCTCACAAACACAGAGACCTAATGTTGAAGCAGAAGCTGCTGCCAAAGCAAAACGAAAGAGTGTGGTATCTGAAGAGCCAGCTGTCAAAGAAACTCAGAAGACATCTTTTGAACAAGATGTAGACGAGTTCATGTGAATCATAAAAAGGAGTGATTACAAGGTGGTGGATCAGCTTCACCAAACTCCCTCGAAAATCTCCATATTATCACTGTTGATGTGTTCTGAAGCTCACAGGAACGCATTGTTGAAAGTCCTGCACGCAGCATATGTGCCAAAGGATATTACTGTTAACCAGCTAGAAACTGTGGTGGTAAATGTCAACACCAGTCATGGACTGGGCTTTAGCAATGCTGACTTAACAACAGAGGGACGCAACCATAATAAGGCTTTTCATATCACCTTGGAATGCAAGGGTGCTGTTCTGTCTCATGTACTGGTGGACACTGGGTCATCACTCAATGTTCTACCAAAGAAAGCCTTAGTAAAGCTGGAGTATGATGGCTTGGCACTGCGTCCGAGTAATTTGGTGGTGAGAGCATTTGATGGCTCTAAAAGATCAGTGCTTGGGGAGATTGATCTGTCTGTGATGATTGGCCCGCAAACCTTCAAAACTACCTTCTATGTGATGGATATTCAGCCGGCCTACAGCTGTCTGTTGGGTAGACCCTGGATCCACGCCGCTGGCGCTGTTACGTCTACCCTTCACCAGAAGATGAAATTCGAGTGGGAAGGCCAGATCATCACCATTTGTGGGGAGGAAGACATCTTTGTTAGCCATCTGGCTACGTATAAGTACATAGAAATGGATGGAGAAATCCATGAAACCATGAGCCAGGGGTTTGAGGCCTTGAACATTAATGAAGCATTTGTTGTACTGGGAACCTCCATAATGTCATATCAGCAAGCCCGGAAGGTTGTTGAGGAAGGTACCGTCCAAGGCTGGGGCAAGCTGTTGCCCGTGGAAAAGAAAGAAGACCGATTTGGGTTGGGTTACAGACCAACTCAACAAGATCAATCAGAGGCTGCCAAAGATCCCAATTTTGTCAGCGGGGGAATGCTCACCCCGGATGCTGTAAACAATTTGGAAGACGAGGAGGAAAGCGACCACAACCTGGAGAGCTTGATACGTCCAAGGATCCCGGGGAGCCAAGTCCTTAACTGGTCTTCACAGGAAATTATAAGGGTTACTCCTGCAGAGTAATTATTATTTCCTGTATTTTAAAGCATGCATCAAGTCTTGCATCTTTCCCAAGATGTCAAGACTCATTTTGTAATCGGGCCATCTTGTATTTTGTGCAAAGATCAATTAATGAATATCAGGACATCTTTTGCAAATGAGTCTTTTCTTTTCCGCTCACTGTTTTTCATTTTTCTTTTGTACAAAGATAAAATGGCAATGTTTTTTCAAAATGATAACTTCATTTCACTTTTTCTAAATAAGATAAAATTAATCACTAAAATAAACCAATCTCAACCCTTGCAGAGAGTGCCCTCCAGACTGCACCGGCAACAACACTGCTATGACTTCGTATGACTTTGACAATCCGATTAATCAAGCTGATGAAGGGGTTGAAGAAGATTATGAGCTACCTGAAGAACTAGCCAGGTTGTTAAGGCAAGAGGAGAAGGTTATCACTCCTCATCAGGAGGAGATTGAAACGGTTAATCTTGGTACGGAAGAAGACGTAAAAGAAGTTAAGATCGGGGCCTGTCTGCAGGATTCAGTGAAAGAGCAACTGATTGATATGCTTCGGGAGTATGTGGATGTTTTCGCTTGGTATTATCAGGATATGCCAGGGTTGGATACCGATATTGTCATGCACAAGCTTCCTCTAAAAGAAGATTGCCCACCAGTAAAACAGAAACTGCGCCGTACTCGCCCAGATATGGCAATGAAGATAAAGGAAGAGGTACAAAAGCAGTGGGACGCCGGTTTCCTTGCTGTGATTAGCTATCCGTCGTGGGTTGCTAATATTGTACCTGTGCCTAAGAAAGATGGCAAGGTGAGGATGTGTGTGGAGTACCGGGACCTGAACAGAGCTAGCCCGAAAGATGACTTCCCTTTACCTCACATTGATGTATTGGTTGATAATACAACTCAGTTCTCGGTATTCTCCTTCATGGATGGATTTTCAGGATACAATCAGATCAAGATGTCACCTGAAGACATGGAGAAGACAACTTTTATCACACCCTGGGGCACGTTCTGTTATAAGGTGATGCCATTTGGACTGAAGAATGCTGGTGCAACTTACAAACGGGCTATGGTAACTTTATTCCATGACATGATCCACAAAGAAATTGAGTGTTATGTGGATGACATGATTGCCAAGTCCCTCACAGAAGAAGACCACCTGGTAAATCTGTTGAAGCTATTCAAACGTCTGAGGAAGTACCAGTTGAAGTTAAACCCCAACAAATGCACATTCGGGTGCGTTCTGGTAAGCTGTTGGGTTTTATTGTAAGTGAGAAAGGGATTGAAGTTGACCCTGATAAAGTTAAAGCCATTCAAGAAATGCCTGTACCGAAGTCAGAAAAAGAAGTTCGGGGGTTTCTAGGTAGATTGAACTACATTTCAAGGTTCATATCCCACCTTACATCAACCTGTGAGCCTTTGTTTAAGTTATTGAGAAAAGAACAAACGGTCAGGTGGAATGAAGACTACCAGAGGGCTTTTGACAAAATCAAGGAATACTTACAAGAGCCTCCGATCCTTATGCCTCCAGTTGAAGGAAGACCTCTAATAATGTACTTGACAGTATTAGAAGAGTCAATGGGGTGTGTGCTGGGCCAGCATGACGAGTCTGGTCGAAAAGAGTATGCAATATACTACCTAAGCAAAAAGTTTACCGATTGTGAACAACGTTATTCCCTGCTCGAGAAAACTTGTTGTGCTTTAGCGTGGGCTGCTCGCCGACTAAGGCAGTATATGTTGACCCACACTACCTTGTTGATCTCAAAGATGGATCCAGTTAAGTACATTTTTGAGAAGCCAGCACTTACCGGACGGGTTGCAAGATGGCAAATGATCCTCACAGAATATGACATTCAATACACATCTCAGAAAGCCATCAAGGGCAGTGTATTGTCTGATTATCTTGTCGGGCAACCCATTGATGATTACCAGCCCATGAGATTTGATTTCCCTGATGAAGACATCATGTTCATAAAAGCAAAAGATCATGAAGAGCCTATTCACACTGAAGGGCCTGACCCGGAAGAAGAATGGACTATGATGTTTGATGGGGCTGTTAACATGAATGGTCGTGGTGTTGGTGCAGTACTCATTACACCTAAGGGAGTTCACATGCCTTTCTCGGCAAAACTCACCTTTAACTGAACTAACAACGAAGCTGAATACGAAGCTTGTATTATGGGTCTTGAGGAAGCCATTGACCTCAGAATCAAGACTTTGACTGTGTTCAGAGATTCAGCTCTGGTAATTAATCAAACCAACGGCAAATGGTACACCCACCAAGATCATCTGATACCTTACCGGGATTATACAAGGAGGTTATTGACTTTCTTCACAACGGTCAAGCTTGAGTATATCCCTCGAGACGAAAATCAATTTGCAGATGCTCTGGCTACCATTTCATCCATGATCAAAGTTCAAGCTGCCAACTTTGTGCCTCAAATTGCAGTGTCCAGACTCGACAGACCAGCATATGTATTCTCAGCAGATGTTGTTAAAGATGATAAGCCTTGGTTCCATGATATAAAATGCTTCTTAGAGGATCAAACATATCCACATGGGGCATCTTCCAATGATAAGAAGACATTAGGAAGGCTAGCTGGTAGTTTCTTCTTGAATTCTGATGGTTCCCTGTACAAGAGAAACTTTGATATGGTACTCCTCAGATGTGTTGATAGAACAGAAGCAGACTTGTTGATGCACGAAGTGCACGAAGGATCCTTTCGTACCCATGCAGGAGGGAATGCTATGGCTAAAAATCTGTTAAGATCAGGCTAGTACTGGATCACAATGGACGCCGACTGTTGTGCCTATGCCAGAAAATGTCATAAATGTCAGATTTATGAAGATAAAGTGCATGTGCCTCCGAATCCTCTGAATGTGATGTCTTCACCCTGGCCCTTTGCCATGTGGGGCGTTGATATGATTAGCAAGATTGAACCGACTGCTTCAAATGGCCACAGATTCATCCTAGTTGCTATTGACTATTTTACCAAGTGGGTTGAAGCAGCTTCATATGCAAATGTCACCAGGCAAGTGGTAGCTCGATTTCTGAAAAGAGACATCATCTGTCGATATGGAGTGCCCGAGCGAATCATTACTGATAATGGTTCCAACTTAAACAATAAAATGATGCCAGAACTATGTCGGGACTTCAAGATCCAACACCACAATTCTTCTCCTTACAGGCCAAAGATGAATGGCACTGTAGAGGCAGCTAACAAGAATATCAAGAAGATTGTACAGAAGATGGTGGTTACCTATAAAGATTGGCATGAAATGCTACCGTTTGCCTTGCATGGGTACCGTACGTCAATCAGAACATCCACTGGGGCAACACCGTATCAGCTTGTGTATGGTATGGAGGCAGTCCTACCTGTTGAAGTTGAATTACCCTCCTTGCGAGTGCTGATGGATGTTAAACTGAATGAAGAAGAATGGGTCTGATCCCGATACGAACAATTGAATCTGATTGAAGAAAAGAGATTGGCTGCCATTTGTCATGGGCAGCTGTATCAGAAAGAATGAAGAAAGCCTTCGATCAGAAAGTCAGGCTCCGAGAGTACCAAGTTGGAGATCTTGTGCTGAAAAGACTCCTCCCTCCTCATACAGACCACAGGGGCAAGTGGACTCCGAATTACGATGGTCCATTCATAGTAAAGAAAGTTTTCTCCGGTGGAGCACTGATGCTCAGTACTATGGATGGTGAAGACTTCCTGTCCCCTGTGAATTCAGATGCAGTTAAAAAATACTTCGCATAAAATGACCCGCTGGACATAAAAACAGAATGTAAGTCCAGGCAAAAATAGGGCATCCCGGCGAGTCAAAAACAGAATAAAAGACTCGGGCAAAAATAAGGGAAAATAAATAATAAAATGTACACCCGCTGAGTTGAAAAGCCGCATTGGACAACTCAGGCAAAAATGGGTATCTCGGTGGATTGAAAACCCGAAAGAGCGATCCACGCAGAATAAGGGAGTAAGCGAACAACTGCATTCTGAATTCATCTGTATCGCTTACAACAAGGTGAACTCCGAAAGGTTTGAGCGTCGGTCGGAATCAGCCTCCTTCAAAAGCAAGATGAGAAGAACGACAAAAGTCATACGAGTCATAGCAAAAGGGAAGCTCCTTAAAGCGTCATCAGCATTGCCAACATCTTTTTGTTTCTCAATTTGTAACGATTTCATCATTTCAGGGGATTCGTTTCTTTGACTGTATCTTGCCAATTCAGGGCACACGAATTAATAAAATCAGATTTTCAGTCATGTTTCGTCTCGTACATTTTATTTTCGTTTGCAAAAATGTCCAATGTCATTAAGATATTGACTGCATAAATATAGATGTTTCCCTTCTAAAAATACGTGCTTACAGGAAATATACTTACTCCCGGGAGTGCCTAAACTCCTATGATGGAATCCAGTAAGGGATACCCCGGGGTACTTGTGCGTTTCTTTGTCTTTACAGGATTGCAGGAGTTCAAAGCGCAACATGGGGCATGAAAGCTTCTCCCCAGTAGGCTGCCAAGTCATTATTTCCTCAGCACACCTTCCAAACAGCACCAGAGATGCTTTCTCCCCATCAGAGTTGCCAGGCATCACTTCTCCAACATTTCCTTCAAAGAGCAGCACCTAAAGGTGTTCATATCCCCAGCTGAGTTGTCAAGTATCATCCTCAGCAGGATCCCCACAGAAATCTCTAGGAAGATCTTTTCAGTGATCTTTCTTCTTCCCCAGCCAAGTGCTAGATAGGGAACCATCTCCCCACAGCGTTTCAGCCTCTATCCAGAAGAGCAACGCCTGGAGATCTCACAACAGAGTAAAGAAAGCTTCTATAGGCCCCAGCTGGATCCCTCATTACCAAGATAGGTCTATCAGTGATCTATTTCCCCAAGCAGAGTCATATATGTCAGATCTACCAATGATCTCATCCCCAACTGGGATATCCACTTCAAGCAGATCAGCCAGAGATCTCCGCAGCAACGGGATCCGAATCCCGGATCGGTATCTTCGCATAATCATAGAATTCACATCATATTTTCCCCACAGAGCGTAGCATTCCGTCTAATACGGAGCATTACGGCAAAAATCAAACATATTGCATAATCATAAGCCATGAGTCGAGCTGAACACTTGTAAATACTGACGTTCCATCAACAAAATACAAAATACCTCTCAAATTCCCCGGCAGAATGTTAAAGCATTTCCTTTAAACTCACAAATACAGTTACATGCTCCTTTTGGCACCCGTCCGTGTCATCATCCCCCAGTAAAATCGCCCGAGCGCTCTCTGCAAATAGATACTTATACATGACAGATGCTTCTTGACACTCGTCTGCGTCATATCCCCAGCAGAAAGCCAAAGCGTCCCCTTTGCACTCACAGCACAGATGCATATATACACACTTCCCTGACGCCCGTCCGTGTCACCTTCCCCAGCATAACTACCTAAACACTGATTGTAAATCAAATACTTGTTTAAAATACACTTTTTCCGACACCCGTCCATGTCGCACTCTCCCCAGCAAGTTAAACACTCGTCTGTGTCTCACTCATCACTTTTCACTCATACCGATACTCGTCCGTATCTTGTATATGCCACTTATATCCCCTCAGATTTGACACTCGTCCGTGTTCTTTGTTAACTAGTTTGTACTCGTCCGTATCATCATCTCCGAACATGCGTCAAGCGTTTGTTTCTACTGATACTCGTCCGTATCATAGTCTTAGGGATGCTCGTCCGCATCTTTAATCTATACATCGTGTCAAACACTTATATTTTCTTGAATATAGATGCTCGTATGTGTCTACCATTCCCCAGAAGGATTCCCAGCAAATCTTAATAAACTATTTCTTTTCTATCTGACATTCGTCCTATGTCATGATACCTTTTCGGCAGCCGTACCCTGCCAGGTGATCGTCCTTCACCTTTTTGGATGATCGTCCTTCATCATTCCCAGAGGAGTCTCTATTCATTTAGAACCCCTTCCTATCCGACATTCGTCCTATGTCGTGATATTTTTAGCAGCCGTCCCCTGCTAGGTGATCGTTCTTCATCATTTTATCCGATGGCCGTCCCCATCGTTGATCTTGTTATCTGACATTCGTCCTATGTCATGATAAACCCTGAGAGCAGCCATACCCTGCTAGGTGATCGTCCTTCACCTCTTGATGATCGTCATTCATCATGCTTATCCGATGGCCGTCCCCATCGTCGACCTTTTCTATCCGGCATTCGTCCTATGTCGTGATATTTTCGGCAGCCGTACCCTGCCAGGTGATCGTCCTTCACCTTAGATGACCGTCCCTCATCTTATCCCCAACAGAGCAGCCGTCCCCTGCTAGGTGATCATCCTTCACCTTTGATGACCGTACCTCATCATTTATTTCTTCAACCCGATGGTCGTCCCCATCATTCACTTTACCTTTAACCCCCAGAAAATCTTATTTCTTTGCTTGATGGCCGTCCCCATCATAATCTCTTATATCCCCAGCAGCCGTCCTCTGCTCGACGGTCGTCCTCCGTCGCCCGCACTTTATAAACATACTTTACTTCCTTTTCCAATCTATATCCCTTTTCTTCTTCATTCTGTGAGTGCAAATTTGGACTGTCTTTGGTATTCAACCACAAGTTATCTTGTTTGCCTGTTAAGCCGTTGCTTACCTCCTGCACAGCTAACTCATGCTTGAATAGGGGAAGCTGTAAACACCCCAAATTTTCCCTCACTCATTCACACCATGGCTTGTGATTTCTTTTCATATTGCATAAGTTCAATCATAGCATCTCATATTGCATTTTTGCTTCACTGCATTGTTTCAAAGTCATCTGCATCTAGGGTTTGTGATCTGAGCAATCCCTGAGCTATCTGAGCCACTCCAAAGGTCTACAATCATCTCAAAGGGGTCCATGTATGTTCAAGCATCATATTATATCCTCACAAGATCAAGAAAGCCAAAGAATCACAAGAACTGGGAAAGGCATGGAAGCAGAGCCAGGTTTAACTGCACAGATGACCTGAAATTAGGGTTTTGGTTTCAAAGGCCATAACTCCAAATTTTTTTGGTCATTATTGTTTCTATTGGTCTCTATATGTTATGAGGATCATGCATATCAATTTTCATGAAGAAATTCAATGGGGAAGGCATCTGATCAAGAGATGACTTCTTGAGCAAGTCAGTGCAAAATCAGGGCATCTGAGGCCCCCAATGACCCAACCAAAGGTTGTTCTCCATCATTTGGAATGTGTATGATCTTTATTTGATCATAGAAGATGTTAGAAGTTCACAAAGTTGAAGAATTTCAAGCCATTTGCAAAGTTGCCTTTTTGGGAAAGTGACTTATAATGTAAACTTGCCATTTTGGGAACGTTTTTCAACCTCCTCTTTTTGATTCAAAAATGCTTCAAATGAGAAAACTTTGGTCATGAAAGTTGTAGATGGGATCATTCCCTTTTCAAAAAGTACAAGAGATTTTTATAATTCATTTTGGATCAAAAGTTATGGCCTTGCAAAGTTGGGGAAAATCATGAAAATTCACTTATGCACCGAAAGAGGAAAGTTGCAAAACCTCATGCCAAGGCCAAATGTGACTTCAAACCAGCTTCTAATCATCACACAAACATAATTCATGGCTCATAATTCAGATTTGCCCAAGAAATTCCTCACTTTCATGCCTTAAATTCCAAGAATCATAAGTTACTTTTCATGAAAATCACAAAGAGGGAAATCTTGCAAGAAGGGTTCCTATGGTTTTGCTTGGTCTCTAATCAATATCAAAGTGTCATAACAACATTATGTGATGCATTTTGCTGCATATTTCCCAAGAGATGTCACATGTACATAACCAAAAGTCACAAAATGCAACAAGTTGCAAAAAGGCAAAACCTATGGCATCTCACCCTTCATCCATTTCAGATCACATCAATTCATCCCATGGCCATCCTTGAAGGCAGCTGAACCCAAAGCAACCCTAAAATAGCCTCTGCCACAGCCGATGCCTCAAGTACACCTAACATTGACTTTTTGGCCAATTGCCCCATGCCATTCCCACAGTGCAAGTCACTTCCTCAGACCTCTTCCAATAGTTTAGGGATGTGCTATGGATCATAAAGCAAGCCACACACAAGCCAGAAACCTCCCACAATCCAGCTTGCACAAAATCTGTCCAAAACTTCTCCTCTTCGAAACTCCCTCCTCAGCCATCAAAAATCCAAAATCTCTTCACCAACAAACCACAAATCATCCATAGAACAAGAATCACCCCCTGAAACAACTTGAAACATAACACACAAAGACCTCCATTTCTGCTACACCAGAACAAAACAGCCACAACCAGCCATTCTCAAAGCTCTCCAAGCTTCATTTCATCATCAGGGTGTTCAAAGGAGGGGGTTTGCACAAAGTTTGAGTCCAGAAAGCTCAGAATAAGAGAGTCTTCATCTCAGGTAACATGAAGAACTTTTTTCCCAGAAGCTAAGTTTTAAGTTCTTTTATGGTTCTGCATGTTCCCCTGATCATGAATATGTATTTACTTTTGAAAATGGTGAAGTAACCATCATGTATGATGTCTCTGAACATTTGCCCGTGTTTCACATTTTGTTTCGATTCATGCTTGTGAGGAAAAATAAATGAATTTTAGATGAGGGCTTAGGTTTAGATTGATGAGAGGATCATTTTGGTGGAAGAAATTTGAAGTTTGGTAACCTGTAGAAGAAACTAGGGTTTGTGCTTGCCGGAGAAGATGACCGGAACCACTGTTCCGGTCATCTGAAAGTGATTAATGATAATTAGGGTTTAGGGACGAGTTTGAATCTGGAGCGTGCGATCTTGCTTCCCGCGCGTGAATGGATGGCCTGGATGGTCTCATTAAGCCCTAATCCCATAATTAGAGTTAACTAATTAGGATTAGATTTAAATTTGCCAGTTTGAACCTTAGCCCTTGGATAAGGCGCGAGTCAATTCCCTCCATTTCCTTTTGAATCTGGGCCATCAGATGCGCTTACTTTTCATTAATTCATATTTTTATTTCATATTTTCTATTTTATTTTGCATCATTTATTAAAAATAGTTAGAAAATTCCAAAAATATTTTCCTTTTGCATTTTTGTTTCAAATATTTTTCTTAACCATAAAAAAAAATTTATTTTATTTTTTTCATTTTTAAACTATTTTAAAAATATTTAAATTTTTATTTTAATTGATTAATGAAGATTAATTAATTAAAATAGCATTTAGGTTTCCAAAATTCACATTGCATTTTAAAACATTTAGAAACATTATCAAACTCTCAAAACAAATTTCGTTTTGGTCCTTGATGTATTTTGACAATTTTCATTGGAATAAAAGTTGTTTAAAAGCAATATTTTTGTTCAAACTTAGAAAAATTAATTCTGCCTAACCATGTAGAGTTTGATAATGGTTCTTCTTGCATTGCATCCTTCATAGCATGTAGTTTTTAGGGTAAAATTGGTTTGAATTTATCTTTCATTTTCAATTTGATGAGCATTTTTCCTTTTGAGGTGCTTTGAAACCCTAGTTGACTTAGAAAAATCATAACTTCCATTAGGTTTAGATTTAGGTCTCCTCCTTTGGGCAGTGAACTTGTGTAGGGTTAGGGTTCCTTTTTGATCCTATTTTCAATTTTTATCATGTCATTTGCTTCTGATTTTTGGTTTTGTGTTGCATGTTGTTCATAAACCCTAATTCTTGCCTTCATTTGCATCCTTCTTTCATTTGCTTGCATACAAGAACTTGCCATGATATTTTGTGCATCCTCATGACATGTATTACATCTTAGGACATATTAGAATCATGTTTGATCATTGCATCTTTCATTTTCCATGTTTTGTATCCTTTGCATTACATAAACTTTCATGAACTTTCATGGTTCAAAGCATGCTTTTCATTTGCATCCACATCCTTGTATGATCATCCACAATTCTTGACATGTGTTTGCATCATCTCTTAGCATCATTGAAATCATGTTTATGCTTATGACTTTGTCTTACATTATGGCATTTCATCTCATTTTCATTGCATTGCATTTCTTTTGCTAACTTTTCAGGTGGTAAGTTGTTTTGAGAAGTGAATTTGCCTTCACTTCTCACGATCTCTCTTCATCTCTCTTATGCATCATTGCTGCATTTTATCTTTGTATTAGAGTGAGCTTGCTCATTCACGCTCTCTCCCACTTTCTTCCTTCAAGCAACTTGTCTTCTTAAGTGAAGCAAGTTGTCTTGCTTCTCTCTGCTTCTTTCTCCTTTCATCTGCTTTTCTCCTTGGTGGCTCTTTGAAGATTCTTTCTCTCTTAAGCCTCACAAACCCTAGGATCTCCAAGTATGATAACAATTAGGGTTTGATTAGTCCCCCATTTAGTTTTACCTTTGTGTCATCTTTGAGTCTTCTCTTCTCATCTCATAATAAAGGACTAAACCCTAAAGGTTTTAAGGCTTTGTGATTAAGCTTATGCCTGCATCCTTCTATTAGGATGGAGTGTATAACTTTAATCCTAAGTGTTAAACCCTTAATGTGTTTAATTCCTTTAATCAATCCATCTAATAATCACTAAGACATTAAGCTTGTAACTTGGGCCTTGCATTAGGGTTCTAATTCTTCCTTAATTGGTTAAGAAGGACTAACCCTTGTGTTAATGGACAAGCCCCCCTCAAGTTGTCTTACAAACCATAAAACTCACTTCTTAATCCTACCATTAACTAAAATACACTTTAATAAAGGCTTTGTTTGTTCATGAGGTTAATCCCTAATCATGGATTAAGTTGAGGAGCCTTCCTCAGCTTAAATGTTCTCATCTATTATCCTTATATTAGGATGGTGTAATGAGTCCATTAAATCCTTGATTATGGCTTAAACTAATTACTTAACACTAAACAAAAACTCCAAAAACATCTAAATAATCACAAATAGGTTAATGATCTTAATCCTACATCATGGTGATTAAGTGTGAGGTGTTTACTTCATACTTAAGGTATTCTCATTACCCCTAATCAGAGGGAGGATGTGATGAGTTTACTAACCCTTGGTTTAGGCCTAAGCTCATTAACTTATGACAAACTCCAAAAAGCAATAAAAGATTGAAAACACAAAAAATAAACAATAATCGTCTCCTCCGGGATTCTCTTCTCACCTCATTCACTCACAAACGAGAACTTGCTTCTTCTGTCTAATGCAAGACAGTTTGCACCTGAGCCAGACAGGTCATACACTTGAGCATAGACAAGTAAGCAGTTCATCAGTCATTTATCTTTCAGTCTCTTTGAGTCGAACTACGGTGTTCTGACTTCCTCATTGCACGAGAGGATACGTAGGCATAACTTAACAGTTATCGAACAAAAGTCTCTGTATATTCCCCCCTCTTCCAGTATTATTCTTTTAAGCCTCATAGTCTTGAGCTTCACTCTTTCCTTACACTGACACTTCTCTTATTCACTTCACATTTCTTTTACACTGACACTTGCATTCTTTTCCAGCTTTTGTACACAAAATAGCACTGACACTACCCCTTTAAAACACAAATCTTTCAAGCGTGGATCCCGTCGAGTACGACGGACAATCTGGGTGCTAATACCTTCCCAGGTTGTAACCAACCCCCTTTCTCAGTTTCTCTGGTTCACAACCGTCTTATCCATATCTTTCTAGGTTTATGCAGCATTACCTTTCCTTCGGGATAAAAATGCCTAGTTGGCGACTCTATTCATTCCCTCTCTCTTTCGCCGACCGTTCGCGTCTGTACCATTCTTGGCCAGGTGTCATTTGGTGGGAGCGACAAGAAGGCTAGGACTGAGCTCTATCTGCAAGAAAGTCAGGCTAGGTGGGTCAGGATCACTGAGGCCCGGACACAAGAAGATCAGAGAATTCAAGCCATGATTGAACAGTTAGAGGCCAATGAAAAGAAGCAGCAGGAAGCTTTGTTGGCGGCCCAGAAGGAGATTTCAGAGTTGAAGCTCAGAGCTGGATTGAAGAGATCAAAGGACCAGGACAGACACAAGAGGCTGACCACTGCCATTGCCACCAGGAACCTCCTCATCAGGACCATTAAAGAACACCCAGCTGGTCCAGTGACTGAGGCACTTCTGAAGGAGGTCAAGGAGGATGAGTTTGGATTGGATGTTTGACTTCTTTGCTTGTTCTTCATTTCCATTTAATGTACTTTTCTTTTTGTTGTATTTTGACCCTCCAGGGGCATGTGTTGTAAAACAAACTATGTATTGTTCATCATTTGTAATATATTAGTTTGTTTTCATTGGGCTTCTTTTCTCAGCAACATCAAGCATCTTCCTCGAGGTCTGGAAAGGTCAAAACCAAGAACCAAGCCGGATACCTTGGAAAACAAATAAGCATACTGCATTGCATACTAACTTTTGCTTTATTTTGTAGGTTTTGTTATTATCTTTGTTTCTAACCTTGTTGTGATCTCAGGAAATATTGCTCGCACCGCACGCACCGGTATCCTACTCGCAAAAACCTTCCTGGTATCCAAATGGAGCAAGTACAGCAGGACCTGACAGAGGTCAGAACTCAGATGGCTAATGAAAGAGTGGAGATGAGGAACCAAATGACTCAATTCATGGCTGCAATGACTGGCTTGGCCCAGAGTCAAGAAAGGTTAAGGGAACTAGTGGAAAGACAAACTCCCGAGGAACCTCATCTTGGAACTGGAGGAACAAGTAACAATGAGAGGGGTCAACCTCATGTTAATCCACCAGTATTTGGACCTCATTTAGATCCGGAAGTCAATATCCCAAGAAATGTGCAAGGAAATACTGCTGGAGGGAGAATCTTGCAGGAAGATCCCCAAGAAGAGCAGTTTACTGTTATGGGAGCTGGAGACGAAGTCTATGATAGGAGGTTAGATGAAATTGCTGAGAAGTTGAGATCTTTGGAGTCCCAGAATTCCTTGGGCTTCGATGTAATGGGTATGGGACTAGTGGATGGGGTATGAATTCCCCACGAGTTCAAACCCCTGTGCTTTGAGAAATACAACGGGACCTCTTGTCCACGAACTCACCTGCAGTCTTTCCTGGGAAGACTTAAAGCTTATACTATGGATGAGAAGCTGTGGATGTTCTACTTTGAAGACAGTCTGACTGGGGCTTCAAGGGAGTGGTATTCACACTTGACCAGAGCTACCATTAGATGCTGGAAGGACTTAGCTGAAGCCTTCATCAGGCAACATCAATACAATCTGGACATGGCTCCTAACAGGACCCTTCTGATGGGAATGTCCCAGTCTTCCAGAGAAAGCTTCAGGAATATGCCCAGAGGTGGAGACAGCTTGTTGCTGCTGTCCAACCACCCATGTCGGAAAGAGAAATGGCCGACATGTTCATGAATACTCTGCAAGGAACCTATATTGATAGATTGGCTGCCTTCTCCTCTACCAGCTTCGCAGACGTAGTTATAGCTGGGGAAAGGATTGAAAGCCTTTTAAAAATGGGCAAGATTTATGATAGTGGTGCAAGTTCATCCAGTAATCCCAGAAAGCCTTTTGTGGGACCCCGAAGAGCCGGTGAGACCAACTCCATTCATGCAAGCAGAGGCACACCTCAGTATGTCCACAGATCAGTAGCAGCTGTCACCATTCCAGCTCCGATTCCTCAGCAATCAGCATATCAACAACAACAACAACCACAATATCAACAACAGGTTCAATATCCGCAACAGAGAACCTACAACAACAGCAACAACAATCAACAACAGCGACCCTTTCAGCAAAGACCATCACAGGCAAACAAGGTGATTGACCCTATCCCTATGCCTTATGCCGCCTTATTGCCACAACTCCTGAAGCTTAACTTAATTGAGTTAAGGACGTTGGCACCACCAGATCCCCTAAATCTCCCAAGGAATTATGATGTCAACGCCAGGTGTGCTTTCCACTCCAATGCACATGGTCACAATACTGAAAAATGCAGGGCCTTACAAATGAAAGTCCAAGATCTGGTGGATTCTAAAGCCCTCAACTTTGCACCTCCTCCAAAATTCTACAAATATCTTATGCCTAATCATGGCGGGCCGAGGATTAATTCCATTGAGGAAGACAAACCATCTACCTTGATCACCAGTGTTGCACAAATTCGAACACCTTTGGTCGAAATTAAAGCTCAACTTCTAGAGTGCCAAGTGTTCTCCGGATGTGAGCTCGGTTGTGGGTATTGCAACATTGCAGTCAACGGGTGTGGAAAGTTGAGAAGCGGCATAGATGGTCTTATTAAGGATGGTATCCTTCAGATTTCAACAACGGCGCCTGCAAATCCAGCAATTCCTTTAACAACAATTCCCGATTCTTCTACAACAGCAGCAACAATCATTCCTACCGATTCATCAATATCATGAGCAGTTACTCCGTCCATCACTTCAACAAATCAAATTTCAACAACCATCTCTTCTACAACATCAGCATCCATTTTATTGGCAGAATCTTCTACAACGCCAGCAAAAATTAATGAAGATATCTCAGCAGTTACAATCTACTATGACCCGTCAAATGTTCCGCCTAGCAGCAATTTCCAACAACAAACAGTGGCACCTTCTTCCAGATCACCAGACACAATTTACTATGATCCGCATACTGTCACAATACCCTCCTCTGCAGCAATCAGTCCGGTCACCATTACGGTGCCTGGACCAGTTCCTTATGAAAGCAGCAATGCCATACCTTGGCATTATGGCTCTGATCTATACTGCAACAGGGAGAAAATCACTCTGGATTCATCGACCTCTTCTCCACAAATTGATAATATTGGGGGAGGCGGAGGCTTCACCAGAAGCGGACGCCTTTTTTCCTCACAAACACAAAGGCCTAATGTTGAAGCAGAAGTTGCTGCCAAAGCAAAAGGAAAGAGTGTGGTATCTGAAGAGCCAACTGCCAAGGAAACTCAGAAGACATCTTTTGAACAAGATGTAGACGAGTTCATGAGAATCATAAAAAGGAGTGATTACAAGGTGGTGGACCAGCTTCACCAAACGCCCTCCAAAATCTCCATATCATCATTGTTGATGTGTTCCGAAGCTCACAGGAACGCATTGTTGACGGTCCTGCACGCAGCATACGTGCCGGAGGAGATTACCGTTAATCAGCTAGAAACTGTGGTTGCAAATGTCAACACCATTCATGGACTGGGCTTTACCAATGCTGACTTAACAACGGAGGGACGCAACCATAATAAGGCTTTGCACATCACCTTAGAATGCAAGGATGCTGTTCTATCTCATGTACTGGTGGACACTGGGTCATCACTCAATGTTCTACCAAAGAAAGCCTTAGTGAAGCTGGAGTATGATGGCTTGGCATTACGTCCGAGTAATTTGGTGGTGAGAGCATTTGATGGCTCTAAATGATCAGTGCTTGGGGAGATTGATCTGCCTGTGATGATTGGCCCGCAGACCTTCAAAACTACCTTCTTTTGTGATGGACATTCAGCCGGCCTACAGCTGTTTATTGGGTAGACCCTGGATCCACGCCGCTGGCGCTGTTATGTCTACCCTTCACCAGAAGTTGAAATTCGAGTGGGAAGGCCAAATCATCACCATCTGTGGGGAGGAGGACATTTTTGTTAGCCAGCTGGCTATGTACAAGTATATAGAAATGAACGGGGAGATCCATGAAACCATGAGCCAAGGGTTCGAGGCCTTGAACATTAATGAAGCATCTGTTGTACTAGGAACTTCCATAACATCGTACCAGCAAGCCCGGAAGGTTGTTGAAGAAGGTACCGCCCAAGGCTGGGGCAAGCTGTTGCCCGTGGAAAAGAAAGAAGACCGATTTGGGTTGGGTTACAGACCAACTCAACAAGATCAATCAGAGGCTGCAAAAGAGCCCAAGTTTGTCAGCGGGGGGATGCTCACCCCGGATGCTGTGAACAATTTGGAAGACGAGGAGGAAAGAGACCGCAACCTGGAGAGCTGGATACGTCCAAGGATCCCGGGGAGCCAAGTCCTTAACTGGTCTTCCCAGGAAATTATAAGAGTTACTCCTGCAGAGTAATTATTATTTCCTGTATTTTAAAGCATGCATCAAGTCTTGCATCTTGCC
This sequence comes from Lathyrus aphaca, assembly GCA_963966055.1. Taxonomy (NCBI): domain Eukaryota; kingdom Viridiplantae; phylum Streptophyta; class Magnoliopsida; order Fabales; family Fabaceae; genus Lathyrus; species Lathyrus aphaca. The sequence goes on along the minus strand of OZ014522.1, from coordinate 196,587,925 downwards.
CAAGATGACAAGACTCATTTTGTAATCGGGCCATCTTGTATTTTGTGCAAAGATCAAATTAATGAATATCAGGACATCTTTTGCAAATGAGTCTTTTCTTTTCCGCTCACTATTTTTGATTTTTCTTTTTTGTACAAAAATAAAATGGCAATGTTTTTTTTAGAATAAAATGACTTCATTTTCACTTTTTCTAAATAAGATAAAATTGATCACTAAAATAAACCAATCTAAACCCTTGCAGAAAATGCCCTCCAGACTGCACCGACAGCAACACTGCTATGACTTTGACAATCCAATCAATCAAGCTGATGAAGGGGTTGAAGAAGATTATGAGCTACCTGAAGAGCTAGCTAGGTTGTTAAGGCAAGAGGAAAAAGTTATCACTCCTCATCAGGAGGAGATTGAAACGGTTAATCTTGGTACGGAAGAAGTCATGAAAGAAGTTAAGATCGGGGCCTGCCTGCAAGATTCAGTAAAAGAGCAACTGATTGACATGCTTCGGGAATATGTGGATGTTTTTGCTTGGTCTTATCAAGATATGCCAGGTTTGGACACCTACATTGTCATGCACAAGCTACCTCTGAAAGAAGACTGCCCACCAGTAAAACAGAAGTTGCGCCATACTCGCCCAGATATGGCGATGAAGATAAAAGAAGAGGTACAAAAGCAGTGGGACGCCGGTTTCCTTGCTATGACTAGCTATCCGCCGTGGGTTGCTAATATTGTACCTGTACCTAAGAAAGACGGCAAGGTAAGGATGTGTGTGGATTACCGGGATCTGAACAGAGACAGCCCGAAAGATGACTTCCCTTTACCTTACATTGATGTATTGGTTGATAATACGGCTCAGTTCTCGGTGTTCTCCTTCATGGACGGATTTTTAGGATACAATCAGATCAATATGTCACCTGAAGACATGGAGAAGACCACTTTCATCACACCCTGGGGCACATTCTGTTATAAGGTGATGTCATTCGGACTGAAGAATGCTGGTGCTACTTATCAACGGGCTATGGTAACATTATTCCATGACATGATCCACAAATAAATTGAATGTTATGTGGATGACATGATTGCCAAGTCCCTCATAGAAGAAGACCACCTGGTAAATCTGTTGAAGCTATTCAAACGTCTGAGGAAATACCAACTGAAGTTAAACCCCAACAAGTGCACATTCGGGGTGCAATCGGGTAAGCTGCTGGGGTTTATTGTAAGTGAAAAAGGGATTGAAGTTGACCCTGATAAAGTCAAAGCCATTCAAGAAATGCCTGCACTGAAGTCAGAAAAAGAAGTTCGGGGGTTTCTAGGTAGATTGAACTACATTTCAAGGTTCATATCTCACCTTACTGCAACCTGTGAACCTTTGTTCAAGCTATTAAGAAAAGAACAAACTGTCAGGTGGAACGAAGACTGCCAGAGGGCTTTTGACAAAATCAAGGAATACTTACAAGAGCCTCCAATCCTTATGCCTCCAGTTTAAGGAAGACCTCTAATCATGTACCTGACAGTATTAGAAGAGTCAATGGGGTGTGTGCTGGTCCAGCATGACGAGTCTGGTCGAAAAGAGTATGCAATTTACTACCTAAGCAAAACGTTTACCGACTGTGAACAACGTTATTCACTGCTCGAGAAAACTTGTTGTGTTTTAGCTTGGGCTGCTCGCCGACTGAGACAGTATATGTTGACCTACACCACTTTATTGATCTCTAAGATGGATCCAGTTAAGTACATTTTTGAGAAGCCAGCGCTTACCGGACGGGTTGCAAGATGGCAAATGATCCTCACAGAATACGACATTCAGTACACATCCCAAAAGGCCATCAAAGGCAGTGTATTGTCTGATTATCTTGCTGAACAACCCATTGATGATTACCAGCCTATGAGATTTGACTTCCCCGATGAAGACATCATGTTCATAAAAGCAAAAGATCATGAAGAGCCTGTTCACACTGAAGGGCCTGACCCAGAAGAAGAATGGACTATGATGTTTGATGGGGCTGTTAATATGAATGGTCGTGGTGTTGGTGCAGTACTCATTACACCCAAGGGAGTTCACATGCCTTTCTCGGCAAAAATCACCTTTAACTGCACTAACAACGAAGCTGAATACGAAGCTTGTATTATGGGTCTTGAGGAAGCCATTGACCTCGGGATCAAGACTTTGACTGTATTCGGAGATTCATCTCTGGTAATCAATCAAACCAACGGCAAATGGTACACCCACCTAGATCATCTGATACCTTACCGGGATTATACAAGGAGGTTATTAACTTTCTTCACAACAGTCAAGCTTGAGTATATCCCTCGAGATGAAAATCAGTTTGCAGATGCTCTGGCTACCATTTCATCTATGATCAAAGTTCAAGCTGCCAACTTCGTTCCTCGGATCTCAGTATCCAGACTTGATAGACCTGCATATGTGTTCTCAGCGGATGTTGTCAAAGATGATAAGCCTTGGTTCCATGACATCAAATGCTTCTTGGAGGATCAAACATACCCACCTGGGGCATCTTCCAATGATAAGAAGACATTAAGAAGGCTAGCTGGTAGTTTTTTCCTGAATGCTGATGGTTCCTGTCGCTCCCACCAAATGAGGCTAGGTCAAATGGGGTACAGACGCGAATGGTCGGCGAAAGAAGAAAAGAAAAGAGTCGCCAGCTGGGCATTTTTATCCCGAAGGAAAGGTAATGTTGCATAAACCTAAGAAAAGATAGATAAGACGGTTGCGAACCAGAGAGACTGAGAAAAGGGGTTGGTTACAACTTGGGAAGGTATTAGCACCCAGATTGTCTGTCGTACTCGACGGGATCCATGCTTAAAAGATTTGTGTTTTAAAGGGGTAGTGTCAGTGCAATTTGTGTATCAAAGCTGGAAAGAATGCAAGTGTCAGTGTAAAAAGAAAGTGAAGTGAGATATGTGAAGTGTCAGTGTAAGAACAAGGATGAAATGCTCATGACCATGAGGCTTAAAGAATAAGGCTAGAAAGAGGGGGGATATACAGAGACTTTTGTTCGATAACTGTTAAGTTATGCCTACGTATCCTCTCGTGCAATGAGGAAGTCAGAACACCGTAGTTCGACCCAAAGAGACTGAAAGAAAGATTGACTTTGTGAACTGCTTGCTTGTCTATGCTCAAGTGTATGACCTGTCTGGCTCAGGTGCAAACTGTCTTGCATTAGACGGAAGAAGCAAGTTCTCGCTTGTGAGTGAAGATGATGAGAAAAGAATCCCGGAGGAGACGATTATTGTTTGTTTTTGGTGTTTTCAATCTTTTATTGCTTTTTGGAGTTTGGTCTTAAGAAAATGAGCTTAAGCCTAAACCAATGGGTTAGTAAACTCATCACATCTTCCCTATGATTAGGGGTAATGAGAATACCTTAAGTGTGAAGTCAGCATCTCACACTTAATCACCATGATGTAGGATTAAGATCATTAACCTACTTGTGATTATTTAAGTGTTTTTGTTGTTTTTGTTTAGTGTTAAGTAATGAGTTTAAGCCATAATCAAGGATTTAATGGACTCATTACACCATCCTAATAGAAGGATAATAGATGAGAACATTTAAGCTGAGAAAGACTCCTCAACTTAATCCATGATTAGGGATTAACCTCATGACAAAACAAAGCCTTTATTAAGTGGATTTTAGTTAATGGTAAGATTAAGAAGTGAGTTTTATGATTTGTAAGACAACTTTAGGGGGACTTGTCCATTAACACTAGGGTTAGTCCTTCTTAACCAGTTAAGGAAGAATTAGAACCCTAATGCAAGGCCCAAGTTACAAGCTTGATGTCTTGATGATTATTAGATGAATTGATTAAAGGGTTTAAACACATTAAGGGTTTAACACTTAGGATTAAAGTTATACACTCCATCCTAATAGAAGGATGCAGGCATAAGCTTACTCACAAAGCCTTAGAACCTTTAAGGTTTAGTCCTTGATTATGAGATGAGGAGAGAAGACTCAAAGATGACACAAAGGCAAAAACTAATGGGGGGACTAATCAAACCCTAATGTTTATCATGCTTGGTCATTCCTAGGGTTTGTGGGGTTTAAGAAGGAAAGAAACTTCAAAGAGCCACCAAGGAGAGAAGCAGATGAAAGGATCCAGAAACAAAGAGAAGCAAAACAACTTGCTTCATTCAAGAAGTCAAGTTGCTTGAAGAAATAAGGTAAGAGGGACAAGAATGAGCAAGCTCAATCCAAAGCACAAGACAAAATGCAGCAATGATGCATAAGAGAGATGAAAAGGGATTGTGAGAAGTGAAGGCAAATCCACTTCTCAAAACAACTTACCACCTGAAAAGTTAGCAAAAGAAATGAAATGCAATGCAAATGAGATGAAATGTGATGATGCAAACAAAAACCAGAGGCATGAGTATGATGTTAATGATGCCAAGCGATGATGCAAACATGAGGCAAGGCATGAGAATGATCATACAAACACATGGATGCAAGAGAAGCATGCTTTGAACCATGGGTGTTCATGAAAAGTTATGGAATGCAAAAGACATATAACATAGCAAATGAAAGATGCAATGATCAAACATGATTCTAATATGTCTTAAGATGTATTATGAATCAAATGGATGCACAAAATGTCATGGAAAGTCATGGTATGCAAGCAAATGGAAGATGGATGCAAAGGAAGGCATAAATTAGGGTTTATGATCAACACAACAAAGCAAAATCCAAAACCAGAAGCAAATGACATGATAAAAATTTGAAAATGCAATCAAAGGAACCCTAAACCTATACAAACTCACTGCCCAAAGGAGGGGATCCAACTCTTAACCTAGTGGAAGTTATGAATTTCCTAAGATTGCTAGGGTTTTGAGGTACCTTGTCAAGAAAAATGCAAAAAAAAATGGAAATGCAAGATCAATTCATGCCAATTTTATCCTATAAACTACATGTTATGCAAGATGCAATGCAAAAAGAATAATTGTCCAACTCTCAATGGTTAGGCAGAAATGAATTTTTGAAGTTTGAAACAAAATATTGCCTTGAAATGAAATTAATTCCAAAGAAAATTATCAAAAGGCATCAAGAACAAAAAAGAAATTTGGTTTGAGAGTTGGACAATGTTTCTAAATGTTTTCAAATGCCATGTGAATTTTTTGGTGATTTTTAAATACCTAAAAGTATTTTTAATTAATTAATTTTCATTAATTAATTAAAAATAAACTTTTAAATGATTTAAAAATATTTTTTAATGCAAAAAATAAAAATAAAAATATTTTTGTGTTCTGAAAAATAATGAAAACCTTGACAAAAATTTTCATAATTTTAAAGTAATTTTAGCTATTTTAAAATAAATGTGCAAAACAAATGAAATAAAAATACAAATAAATGAAAGTCAACAGATCCAGTGGCTGGGATTCAAAGCTGGGACGCGGGAATTGACTGCGCGCGTGATCTAGTGGCTGAGATTCAAACTGACTAAAACTAATTAATTAATTTAATTAAATGGAATTAGGGTTTAATGATAGATCCAGGCCATTGAAACGCGCGGGGGATTGACTTAGTCAGCCTAATCTACGCTCCACATTCAAACTACAATTAATGACACAATTAGGGCCACAATCCTCCCTGAAAATTGTTATCTTCCTCTCTAGGTCACTATAGCTTAATCTCTCTGCCCAGAATCCATCCCCAAACATCATAGAGCAAGAATCAACAATCAAAACACATTTATTTTTCATATTAAAGCTGAATCGAAACCAAATGCATTTAGGTCAAAAAAGTTTCAGAAGCTTCATACATATTCAATACTCAATCATTTTCGAAATAAAACATATCAACATGATCAGTGAAGCATAGAGAATCATTTAGGAACTTAAAAACATGTTTCTGGAAAAAATGTTCTTGAGCTCACCTGAACTGAAGCTTTGATCTTTGGAACTTTCTGGTTGGCCCTTTGATCCAAAACGCCTCTAATGAACCTCCTGAGAAGCTTGCAATGCTTGGTTGGAGTTTAAAATGGCTGGTTTGTGAGATTGAGCAAGTTCTGTTCAGTGAAGTGAGGAAATCGTGTTTCAGTTTAAGGATGTTTCAGGGATGAATGAGGGCAGGGAAATGATCAGGGGAGTGTGCTGAGATGTTTTGTGAAGTTTGTTTGAATGTTTGATGCTTGTGGAGTGTGTTTCGAATGAAAATGCATATGAGGCATAAACTTGGAACTATGGATTATGATCTTCTTCAGGCTTGTGTGTGTGGTGTGTTGAGCTGCTTTTGGTCCATGTATGAAGTGGTGATAGGTCAGAGAGTTGTTGGTGGCCTATGGTGATTGGTATGGGTCTTTTGCAAAAAAGTCAAGCTTTGTGTAAGAGAGGTATGGGCTCATGGCTAGCCAAGGACAAGAGGGGTGTCCTGCGCAGCAAGAAGTGAGGAGGACCATAGGATCAATTTTGAAGTCAGCCAGCACATGGATTAGGGTTTGAGTGAGGTTTTGCAACTTTGATCAACTTTGGCCTTTTTGAAGTTTCTTGATCCACAAGTCATGAAAATGAGTAAACTTTTGATGAAATCTGATCCTTAGGCCTTGTTTTATGTTTGTATGAAGATTAGAAGTCCATTTGATAACACAATTTGTCTTGGCAAGTGGTTTTGCAACTTTGCCTCTTTGGTGCATAACTTGAAATTATGTGATTTTTCCCAACTTTGACAAGCCATAACTTTTGATCCAAAATGAATTAGAATGAGTTCTTGTACTTTTTGAAAAGGGAATGATCCATTATACAACTTTCATGACCAAAGTTTTCTCATTTGAGGCATTTTTGAATCAAAAAGCAAGGGTTGAAAAAGTTTCCCAAAATGGCAAGTTTCCATTACAAGTCATTTTCCCAAAAAGTCAACTTTGCAAATGGCTTGAAATTCTTCAATTTTGTGAACTTCTAACATCTTCTATGATCAAATAAAGATCATACATAATCAAAATGATGAAGAACACCCTTTGGTTGGGTCATTGGGGGCCTCAGATGCCCTGATTTTGCACTGACTTGCTCAAGAAGTCAACTCTTGATTAGATGCCTTCCCCATGGAATCTCTTCATGAAAATTGATATGAATGATCCCTATACCATATAGAGACCAATAGAAACAAGAATGACCAAAAATTTTGGAGTTGTGGCCTCTGAAACCAAAACCCTAATTCTAGGTCATCTGTGCAGTTAAACTTGGCTCTGCTTCCATGCCTTCCTCAGTTCTTGTGATTCTTTGACCTCCTTGACTTTGTGGAGATATAATATGATTCTTGAACATACATGGACCCCTTTGAAGTGATTGATGACCTTTGGAGTGGCCCAAATGGCTCTTGGATAGCTCAGATCACAAACCCTAGATGCAGATGACTTAGAAGCAATGCAGTGAATCAAAAATGCAATATGAGATGATGTGATTGAACTTATGAATATGAAATGATCACAAGCCATGGTGTGAATGGGTGAGGGCAAATTTGGGGTGTTTACAGTTCCCTGTACAAGAGAAACTTTGATATGGTACTCCTCAGATGTGTTGATAAGACAGAAGCAGGCTTGCTAATGCATGAGGTGCATGAAGGATCCTTTGGTACCCATGCTGGAGGGCATGCAATGGCTAAAAAGTTGCTAAGATCAGGCTATTACTGGATCACAATGGATGCAGACTGTTGTGCTTATGCCAGGAAATGCCATAAATGCCAGATTTATGCAGATAAAGTGCATGTGCCTCCAAATCCTCTAAATGTAATGTCTTCACCTTGGCCCTTTGCCATGTGGGGCATTGATATGATTGGAAAGATTGAGCCGACTACTTCAAATGGCCACAGATTCATCCTGGTTGCCATTGACTATTTTACCAAGTGGGTTGAAGCAGCTTCTTATGCAAATGTCACAAGGCAGGTGGTAGCCAGATTCCTGAAGAGAGATATCATCTGTCGGTATGGAGTTTCCGAACGAATCATTACTAATAATGGTTTCAACTTAAACAACAAAATGATGGCAGAACTATGCCGGGACTTCAAGATCCAACACCACAATTCTTCTCCTTACAGGCCAAAGATGAATGGCGCTGTAGAGGCAACTAACAAGAATATCAAGAAGATTGTACAGAAGATGGTGGTCACCTACAAAGATTGGCATGAAATGCTACCATTTTCCTTGCATGGGTATCGAGCGTCAATCAGAACATCCACTGGGGCAACACCGTATCAGCTTGTATATGGTATGGAGGCAGTCCTACCTGTTGAAGTTGAATTACCCTCCTTGCGGGTACTGATGGACGTTAAACTGAATGAAGGAGAATGGGTCCGATCCCGATACGAACAACTAAGTCTGATTAAAGAAAAGAGATTGGTTGCAATTTGTCATGGGCAGCTGTATCAGAAAAGAATGAAGAAAGCCTTCGATCAGAAAGTCAGGCTTCGAGAATACCAAGTAGGAGATCTTGTGCTGAAAAGACTCCTCCCTCCTCATACAGACCACAGGGGCAAGTGGACTCCGAATTATGATGGGCCATTCATAGTAAAGAAAGTTTTCTCTGGTGGAGCCCTGATGCTCAGTACTATGGATGGTGAAGACTTCCTGTCCCCTATGAATTCAGATGCAGTTAAAAAATACTTCGCATAAAATGACCCACTGGACATAAAAACAGAATGTAAGTCCAGGCAAAAATAGGGCATCCCAGCGAGTCAAAAACAGAATAAAAGACTTGGGCAAAAGTAAGGGAAAATAATAAAAAATGTACACCCGCTGAGTTGAAAAGCCGCATTGGACAACTCAGGCAAAAATGGGTATCCCGGTGGATTGAAAACCCAAAAGGGCGATCCACGCAAAATAAGGGAATAAGCGAACAACTACATTCTGAATTCATCTGTATCGCTTACAACATGGCAAGCTTCGAAAGCTTAAAGCATCGGTCAGAATCAGCCTCCCTTAGAAAGCAAGATGAGAAGAATGTCAAATTTCATACAAGTCATAGCAAAGGGAAGCTCCTTGAAGCGTCATCAACATTGCCAGCATCTTCTTTTTGTCTCTTGGTTTGTAATGATCTCCTCGTTTCAGGGGATCCGTTTCTTTGCCTGTATCTTGCCAATTCAAGGCACACAAATTAATAAAATCAGATTTTCAGTCATATTCCGTCTCGTATATTTTTTTTTCATTTGCAAAATGTCTGATGTCCTTAAGATATTGATTGCATAAATACAGATGCTTCCCTTCTAAAAATACGTGCTTACAGGAAATATACTTACTCCCGGGAGTGTCTAAACTCCTATGATGGGATCCAGTAAGGGATACCTAGGGATACTTGTACGTTTCTTTGTCATGATAGGATTGCAGGTATTCAAAGCGTAACATGGGGCATGAAAGCTTCTCACCAGCAAGCTGCCAAATCATTACTTACTCGGCACATCTTCCAAATAGCACCAGAGATGCTTTATCCCCAGCTGAGTTGCTAGTCATCATTCCTCCTCAGCCAAGTGCAAAAACAGGGAACCATCTCCCCGTAGAGTTTCAGTCTCTATCCAGAAGAGCAATGCCTGAAGATCTCACAACAAAGTGACGAAAGCTTCTACGGACCCCAGCTGGGTACCTCATCACCAAGATAGGTTTATCAATGACCTACTTCCCCATGCAGAGTCATATATGTCAGATCTACCAGGGATCTCTACAGTAACGGGATCCAAATCCCGGATCGGTATCTTTGCATAATCATAGCATTCGCATCATGTTTTTCCCCAAAGAGCGTAGCATTCCGTCTAATACGGAGCATTACGGCAAAAATCAAACATATTGCATAAACATAAGCCATATGTCGAACTGAACACTTGTAAATACTGACATTCGATCAACAAAATACAAAACACCTCTCAAACTCCCCGACAGAATATTAAAGCATTCCCTTTATACTCACAAATACGGATACATGCTCCTTTTGGCACTTGTCCGTGTCATCATTCCCCAGCAAAATTGCCCGAGCAAACAGGTGCTTGTACATTACAGATGTTTCTTGACGCTCGTCTATGTCATATCCCCAGTAGAAAGCCAAAGCATCCCCTTTGCACTCACCAACACATGTTTACATATATCTACACACTCCCCTGACGCCCGTCCGTGTCACCTTCCCCAGCATAACTACCTAAACACTGATTGTAAATACTTGTTTATAATACACTTCTTCCGACACCCGTCCGTGTCGTGTTCCCTACAGCAAGTTGAACACTTGTCTATGTCTCACCCGTCACTTTTACCGATACTCGTCCATATCTTGTATATACCACTTAAATCCCCTCAGATTCAACACTCGTCTGTGTTCTTTGTTAACCAGTTGATACTCATCCGTATCATTATCACTGAACATGCGTCAAGCGTTTGTTTCTATTGATACTCGTCTGTATCATAGTCTTAAGGATGCTCGTCCGCATCTTTAATCTATACACCGTGTCAAACACTTATGTCTTCATGAAATTAGACACTCGTCTGTGTCTACCCTTTCCCAGAAGAATTCCTAGCAAACCCCATTGATCTATTTCCTTTCATCTGACATTCGTCCTATGTCATGATACCTTTCGGCAGCCGTACCCTGCCAGGTGATTGTCCTTCACCTTTTTGATGATCGTCCTTCATCATCCCCCAGCAGAGTCTCTATTCATTAGAACCCCTTCCTATCCGACATTCGTCCTATGTCATGATATTTTTAGCAGTCGTCCCCTGCTAGGTGATCGTCCTTCACCCTTTTGATGATCGTCCTTCATCACTTTATCCGATGGTCGTCCCCATCGTTGATCTTGTTATCTGACATTCGTCCTATGTCATGATAAACCCTCAGAGCAGCCATACCCTGCTAGGTGATCGCCCTTCACCTCTTGATGATCGTCCTTCATCATGCTTATCCGATGGCCGTCCCCATCGTCGACCTCTCTATCCGGCATTCGTCCTATGTCGTGATAATTTCGGCAACCGTACCTTGCCAGGTGATCGTCCTTCACCTTAGATGATCGTCCCTCATCTTATCCCCAACAGAGCAGCCGTCCCCTGCTAGGTGATCGCCCTTCACCTTTGATGACCGTTCCTCATCATTTAATCTCTTCAACCCGATGGTCGTCCCCATCATTTACCTTTAAATCCCCAGAAGATCTTGATGGTCGTCCCCATCAGGATTGCTTTATTTCCCCAGCATGTCGGTCGTCCCCGTCATCGCTTCATCCCCGGCAGTCGTCCTCTGCTCAACGGTCGTCCTCCGTTGCCCGCACTTTATAATTATACTTTACTTCCTTTTACAATCTATATCCCTTTTCTTCTTCATTCTGTGAGTGCAAATTTGGACTGTCTTTGGTATTCAACCACAAGTTATCTTGTTTGCCTGTTAAGCCGTTGCTTACATCCTGCACAGCTAACCCGTGTTTGAATAGGGGCAGCTGTAAACACCCCAAATTTGCCCTCACTCATTTTCACCATGGCTTATGATCTTTTCATTTGCATAAGTTCAATCATATCATCTTATGTTGCATTTTTGCTTCACTGCATTGGTTCTAAGCCATCTGCATCTAGGGTTTGTGATCTGAGCAGTCCCTAAGCCATCTAAGCCACTCCAAAGGTCATCAATCATCTCAAGAGGGTCCATGTATGTCCAAGCATCATATTATATCCTCTCTAGATCAAGGAAGTCAAAGAATCACAAGAACTGAGAAAGGCATGAGAGCAGAGCCAGATTTAACTACACAGATGACCTAAAATTAGGGTTTTGGTTTCAGAGGCCATAACTCCAAATTTTTTGGTCATTCTTTATTCTATGGGACTCTATATGATATGAGGATCATGCATACCAATTTTCATGAAGAAATTCAATGGGGAAGGCATCTGATCACATGATGACTTCTTGAGCAAGTCAGTGCAAAATCAGGGCATCTAAGGCCCCCAATGACCCAACCAAAGGGGTTTCTCCATCATTTTGAATGTGTATAATCTTTATTTGATCATAGAAGATGTTAGAAGTTCACAAAATTGAAGAATTTCAATCCATTTGCAAAGTTGCCTTTTTGGGAAAGTGACTTGTAATGTAAACTTGCCATTTTGAGAAAGTTTTTCAACCTCCTCTTTTTAATTCAAAAATGCTTCAAATGGAAAATCTTTGGTCATGAAAGTTGTAGATTGGATCATTCCCTTTTCAAAAAGTACAAGAACTCATTCTAATTCATTTTAGATCAAAAGTTATGGCCTTGCAAAGTTGGGAAAAATCATAAAATTTTCACTTTTGCACAAAGGGGGAAACTTGCAAAAACCCTTGCCAAACCAATTTGTGACTTCAAAGTGACTTCTAATCATCATACAAACACAATGCATGACCTAAAATTCATAATGCACCAAAGAATCCCTCATTTTTATGCCTTGATCATTAAGAAACTTCAAAAGGGCCAAAGGTTCACAAATTTGCAAAACCACACATAAGCTTCAATCCACTTGCCAATTGGCCCCAATCTGAATTCCATAGTTGCCCCTTATCCTTGCTGCGCAGGACACCCCATTTTCCTTGGCCTGCCATGACCCATACCTCAAAGGACACCTAACCTTGACTTTTGGCAAAATGGACCATACCAATCACACTATGCCACCACCAACTTTCTGACCAATCACCTTTGTTTATACTAATCAAATGCAAGCCAAACATAACAAGAAGCAAGCCTGAATCCTCCCACAAGTCAGCAACCACCAAAACTCCCCTCTTTGCATTTTCCTTCGAAACTCAATACACAAGCCTCAAACCTCAAAACAAACTTCACAGAACAACTCACCATGCTTCACTGATCATTTCCCAACCATCACTTTGCCCTAAAAAGCCCAGAATCAAAAACACGATTTCCACATTTCATGAACTGAGTTTCTGCCATTTCCATTTTGGGGCCATATAAACTCCATCTAAGCATCACAAACATTTGGGGAGGATCATTGGAGCTTGTTTGAAGCAAAGAACTGGCCAGAAAGCACCATTTTCGAAAGCTTCAGTTCAGGTATCATCAAGAACAATTTTTCCAGAAACGTGTTTTTAAGTTACTAATTGATTCTCCATGATTCACTGATGATTCTGATGTGTTTAGTTTTGAAAATAGTCAAGTATTAAGCATGTATTGAGCTTCTGAAATTTCTACCATATTTTCCGTTTTGCTTCGATTCATGATTTTGATGTTGAATAAATGAGTTTTGATGTTTGATTCTTGCTGGGGTTGAGGGGAGGATCATTTCTGGAGCTTTAGGGGTCTTGGGGTTGCGTATTGAGGGAGATTGGGTGAGGAGCTGGCCGGAGAAGATGACCGGAAGACCGTTCCGGTCATCTGAAAGTAATTAGGGTTCAAGATTAGGGTTTAATCATAATTAGGGAAGTTTGAATTCTGGCCATTCAGATGCGCGCGCTGGTCAATTCCCGCGTCCTAGGTTTGAACCACAGCCCTCAGATCAGCTGACTTTCTCATTTCTTCATTAATTTCATTTTTATTTTATTTGTTTTGTATTTTATTTACACGAATTTTTAAAAATAGGAAAACACATTAAAATTTTCTGAAATTTTTTATCAAACCTTTTATTAATTTTCAGAACCCAAAAATATTTTAATTTTAATTTTTTGCATTAAAAATTATTTTTAAATCATTTAAATGTTTATTTTTAATTATTTAATGGAAATTAATTAATTAAAAATGCATTTAGGTGTTTAAAAATCATAAAAAATTTCACATTGTATTTTAAAACATTTAGAAACATTATCAAACTCTCGAAACAAATTTATTTTTGGTTCTTGACTTACTTTGACATTTTTCATTGGAATTAAAGTTATTTAAAGGCAATATTTTGGTCCTAACTTGGAAAAATTCATTCTGCCTAATCATGAAGAGTTTGATGATGGTTCTTCTTGCATTGCATCCTTCATATCATGTAGTTTTTAGGGTAAAATTGGTTTGAATTTATCTTTCATTTTCAATTTAATGAACATTTTTCCTTTTGAAGTGCCTTGAAACCCTAATTGACTTGAGAAAATCATAACATCCATTAGGTTAAGATTTAGGTCTCCCCCTTTGGGCAGTGAACTTATGTAGGGTTAGGGTTCCTTTGATCCTATTTTCAATTTTTTATCATGTCATTTGCTTCTGGTTTTGAATTTGTTGTTGCATGTTGTGTATAAACCCTAATTCTTGCCTTCATTTGCATCCATCTCTCATATGCTTGCATTCAAGAATTTGCCATGACATTTTATGCATCAACATGACATATAAGACATCTTAGGAAATATTAAAATCATGTTTTACCATTGCATCTTTCATTTTCCATGTTTTGCATTCATTCCACTTCATAAACTTGTCTTGAACTTTTATGGTTCAAAGCATACTTCATTTGAATCCCCATCCTTGTATGATCATCCACAACTCTTGACATGTGTTTGCATCATCTCTTAGCCTCATTAACATCATGTTCATGCTTCTGACTTTGTCTTGCATCATGGCATTTCATCTCATTCTCATTGCATTTCATTTCCTTTGCTAACTTTTCAGGTGGTAAGTTGTTTTGAGAAGTGAATTTGCCTTCACTTCTCACAATCTATTCTCATCTCTCTTATGCATCATTGCTGCATTTTATCTTTGTATTGGAGTGAGCTTGCTCATTCATGTTCATCTCTTACTTTCTTTCTTCAGGCAACTTGTCTTCTTAGGTGAAGCAAGTTGTCTTATTTCTTTCTGCTTCTCCTCCTTTCATCTGTTTCTCTCCTGGTGGCTTTTCTCCTGAAGATCTTTTGCAAGCCTCATTAACCCTAGGAAAACCCAAGCATGATCACAATTAGGGTTTGTTTAGTCCCCCATTAGTTTTTCCTTTGGGTCATCTTTGAGTCTTCCCTTCTCATCTCTTAATCAAGGACTAAACCCTTAAGGTTTTAAGGCTTTGTGATTAAGCTTATGCCTACATCCTTCTATTAGGATGGAGTGTATAACTTTAATCCTAAGTGTTAAACCCTTAATGTGTTTAACTCCTTTAATCAATCCATCTAATAATCACTAAGACATCAAGCTTGTAACTTGGGCCTTGCATTAGGGTTCTAATTCTTCCTTAATTGGTTAAGAAGGACTAACCCTAGTGTTAATGGACAAGTCCCCCTCAAGTTGTCTTACAAACCATAAAATCCATTTCCTAACCTTATCATTAACTAAATTCCACTTTAATAAAGGCTTTGTTTTTTCATGAGGTTAATCCCTAATCATGGATTAAGTTGAGGAGCCTTCCTCAGCTTAAATGTTCTCATCTATTATCCTTCTATTAGGATGGTGTAATGAGTCCATTAAATCCTTGATTATGGCTTAAACTCATTACTTAACACTAAACAAAAACTCCAAAAACATCTAAATAATTACAGGTAGGTTAATGATCTTAATCCTGCATCATGGTGATTAAGTGTGAGGTGCTTACTTCATACTTAAGGTATTCTCATTACCCTTAATCAGAGGGAGGATGTGATGAGTTTACTAACCCTTGGTTTAGGCTTAAGCTCATTAACTTATGACAAATTTCAAAAAAGCAATAAAAGACTGAAAACACAAAAAACAAACAATAATCGTCTCCTCCGGGATTATTTTCTCACCTCATTCACTCACAAACGAGACCTTGCTTCTTCCATCTAATGCAAGACAGTTTGCACCTGAGCCAGACAGGTTGTACACTTGAGCATAGACAAGTCAGCAGTTCACAAGTCAATTTATCTTTCAGTCTCTTTGAGTCGAACTACGGTGTTCTGACTTCCTCATTGCACGAGAGGATACGTAGGCATAACTTAACAGTTATCGAACAAAAGTCTTTGTATATTCCCCCTCCTCCATCATTATTCTTTAAGCCTCATAGTCTTGAGCATTTCACTCTTGTTCTTACACTGACACTTCTCTTATACACTTTAAATTTCTTTTACACTGACACTTGTATTCTTTCCAGCTTTGATACACAGATTGCACTGACACTACCCCTTTTAAACACAAATATTTTAAGCGTGGATCCCGTCGAGTACGGCGGACAATCTGGGTTCTAATACCTTCCCAGGTTGTAACCAACCCCCTTTCTCAGTCTCACTGGTTCGCAACCGTCTTATCCATCTTTTCTTAGGTTTATGCAGCATTACCTTTCCTTCGGGATAAAAATGCCTAGCTGGCGACACTATCCATTCCCTCTCTTTTGCCGACCGTTCGCGTCTGTACCCCTCTTGGCCCTGTGTGTCATCAGGCGGGAGCGACAAGTATCAATCAGTTAAGCAAGGAACACAAACGAGTGTTAATCTGCTGAGGAAATGATACATACAAATACAGATGAGTATCAGAGGATTGTTTATAAGTATGTACAAGTGTTTGACCTGTCGGGGAAATACGTGCAAGACACGGACGAGAGTCAAAAAGATTGAGCAAGGGTCACGGACGAGTGTGTAACTTACTAGGGAAGTATGTGCAAGACACAAACGAGTGTCAAAAAGAATATGTACAAGTATGAACAAGTATCTGTATTGAGAGGAAAAAAGTATTATGGCTTTGTCTGCGGGGGATAAATTTTGTATATTGCTGGTGAAGTGATTTTGGTATTTGCAGGTGATTGGCTTGAACCTGGCTTATGATCATGCAAATGTTTGATTTTTGCCGTAATGCTCCATATTAGACGGAATGCTACGCTTATTTTGGGGGGAAATGATGTGAATGTTATGATTATGCAAAATGAGAGAACCGATCCGAGATCCGGATCCTGCGGGGAGAAAAATCTCTGGGCGATCTGTCTGGAGGGAGAACACCGTTGGGGAAAGAGATCATTGGCCGATCTGTGGGGAGAGAGGATCACCGAACGATCTTCGTAGGGAACTCTGTGGGGATCTTGGCTGGGGAAGCTTCTGTTGAAGAGACTCATGCTGGGGATGAGGAGGCTTCGGCAAACCGCTGTGGAACAAAAAACCCTAGCAACTTTACTGGGGAGAAACCGGCAACTCCGCGGGGAAGCGATTCTACCGGCTCTGCTGAGGATGAGAAAATCCTGGCAACTCTGATGGGGAATAGAAAGTCCTGGTGACTAGCTGAGGAAGGGGACTCTTCCCACTCTGTTGAAGATGAGAAAATCCTGGTGACTCTGTTGAGGAAAAGAAGATCCTGGCAAATCTACTAGGGAAAACTTTTGGCAGCTTGCTGGAGATGAGAGGATCTTGGCAATTTAGCCGAGGAAAACTCTGGCGACCTCACTAGGGAAAATAAGACTCTATCAATTCTTTGGGGAAAAAGAAATTCGTGGCGACTTTTCTAGGGAGAAGGAGTTCCTGGCAGCTTCGCTGGGGAAGAGCAGTTCAGGCATTGCCCGTGAGATCCTGCTTGGGGAGAAAAGAACTTCTAGAAAGTAATATGTTGCAACTCCTTCGTCCAAGCGACACGCTGGGGATTTAAAGAGTTTCTCGAAGGATCCTCTGAGGGGATGATAACTTCGTGGGGGAAAAACTCCTGTCAAGTAACCCTGCTGATGAGGTGATTGCTGACTTGGTTGGGTATACGAGGCTTGATATACCCCGTGATGTGAGATTGTCTGCCTTGAGTACCTGCAACCTGCTAAATAAAAGAAACGCACAAGTGTCCCGAGGTATCCTCAACCGGATTCCGTCATAGGATTTAGATTTGCTCAAGAATGCATATTTCCTGCAAGCGTATATTGAAAATGGCTTATATGTTTTCATGCAGGTGTTGTATTATGAACTTTGTACATTTTGCAAATGAAACAAAAATGTACAAACAAAGTGTGACTGAATATTCTGATTTTATTGATTTGTGTTCCCTGAATAGGCAAGTACAATAAAGAAGCGAACCCCTGAAAGGAGGAGATTGTTGTAAATTGAGAAAATAAAAGTGTTGGCAATGTCAAAGTTGACGCTCCAGTGAACTTCCTTTGCTATGACCTGTATGACCTTGACGTTCTTCTTATCTTGCTTTCTGAAGAAGGTTGATTTTGACTGACGCTTTATTCTTTCAAAGTTTTCGATGTTGTGAGTGATACAGGCGAATTCAGAATGCGGTTGTTCGCTTTTTCCCAGATTTTGCATGGATCGCTCTTTTGGGTTTTCAATCCACCGGGATATCCATTTTCGCCTGAGCTGTCCAATGTGGCTTTTCAACTCAGCGGGTGTACATTTTTTTTTAATTTTCCCCTTATTTTTGCCCGAGTCTTTTATTCTGTTTTTGACTCGCCGGGATGCCCTATTTTTGCTTGGACTTACATTATGTTTTTATGTCCACCGGGTCTTTTATGCGAAGTATTTTTTAACTGCATCTGAATTCACAGGAGATAAGAAGTCCTCGCCATCCATAGTAGTGAGCATCAGTGCTCCACCAGAGAAAATTTTCTATACTATGAATGGGCCTTCATAGTTCGGCGTCCATTTGCCCCTGTGGTCTGTATGAGGAGGAATAATTCCTTTCAGAACAAGATCTCCCACTTGGTATTCCCGAGGTCTGACTTTCTGATCGAAGGCTTTCTTCATTCGCTTTTGATATAACTTCCCATGACAGATAGCTGCTAATCTCTTTTCTTCAATCAGACTCAGTTGATTATATCGAGATCAGACCCATTCTACTTCATCCAGTTTCACATCCATCATTACCCGTAAGGAGGGTAGCTCAACTTCAACAGGTAGGACAAATTCCATACCATACACAAGCTGATAAGGTGTTTCCCCGGTAGATGTTCTGATAGAGGGTCGGTACCCATGCAAGGAAAATGGTAGCATTTCATGCCAGTCTTTATAGGTGACTACCATCTTTTGCAAAATCTTCTTGATGTTCTTGTTAGCGGCCTCAACATCTCCATTCTCTTTGGCCTGTAAGGAGAAGAGTTGTGATGTTGAATTTTGAAGTCCCAGCTGTCGCTTCCAAAGATTTGCATCCCGGTGCCGACACGAACGGTCGGCGAAAAGAGAAATGAAATGAAGTGAATAGAGTCTCCAGTTCGGCATTTTTATCCCGAAGGAAAGGTAATGCTGCATAAACCTAGAAAGAGATGGATAAGACGGTTCTGAACCAGAGAAAATGAGAAAGGGGGTTGGTTACAACCTGGGAAGGTATTAGAACCCAGATTATTCGTCATACTCGACGAGATCCATGCTTACAAGATTATGTTTAAAAAAGGGGTAGTGTATGTGTTGTCTATGTGCAAAATCTAGGAATGAATGTACAGGTGTCAGTGCAAAAGGTGAATTGCTCAGGAACTGAGGCTTTTAAAGAATGCTGAAAGAGGGGGAAGACAAAGAGACTTCTGTTCGACAATAGTTAAGTTATGCCTACGTATCCTCTCGTGCAATGAGGAAGTCAGAACACCGTAGTTCGACTCAAAGAGACTGGAAATAAATTTGACTGTGAACTGCTTGCTTGTCTCTGCTCAAGTGTATGACTCGTCTGGCTCGAGTGCTAACTGTCTTGCATTAGACGGAAGAAGCAAGTTCTCGTTTGTGAATGAGTGTGATGAAAAAAAGAATCCCGAAGGAGATGATTATAGTTTGTTTTTGTGTTTGCAGTTTTATTATTGTTTTTGGTGTTTTGCATAAGTAAATGAGCTTAAGCCTAAATCAAGGGCTTGTAAGTTCATTATATCCTCCCCAATTAGTGATAATGAGCCCACTTAAGTATGAGATAGGAATCTCAACTTAATTACCATGATGATGTAGGATTAAGATCATTAACCTACTTTTGATTAATTAGATGCTTTTAGGTTTTTGTTTAGTGTTAAATAATGAGTTTAACCTCTAATCACAGATTAGTGAACTCATTACACCATCCTAAAAGAAGGATGATAGATGAAGACACTTAAGCTGAGGAAGGATCCTCAACTTAATCCATGGTTTGGGATTAAATTCATTATATAAAAAACCTTTATTAAGTGGTTTTTAATTAAGGGATGAAATTAAGAAATGGATTTTAAGTTTGTAAGACAACTTGAGGGGGACTTGTCCATTAAACACTAGGGTTAGTCACTCTTAACCATAAGGAAGAGATAGAACCCTAATGTAAGGCCCAAGTTACAAGATAAAGTCTTGGTGATTATTAATGTGATTTGATTAAGAGGTGTAAACAAATTAAAGGTTTAACACTTAGGATTAAAGTTATACACTCACTTCCTAAGAGAAGGATGCATGCATAACCCTAATTCCAAAGTGCTAAAACTTTAAGAGTTTAGTCTCTGATTTTTGAGATGAGAAGAGAGACTCAAGGAGACTCAAAGGTAAAATACTAAGGGGAACTATACAAAACCCTAAAAGTTATCATGCTTGGATATCCTATAGTTTGTTAGGCTTAAGAGGAAAGATCTTCAAGGCCACCAATGGAAGAAGCGGATGAAAAGAGAGGGAGAAAGAAGAATAAGTTACTTACTTCCTGAAGAAGATAAGTAAATTGAAGGAAAGAAAGTGAGAAGGATGGAACATAAGTGAACAAGTCCACTTTAAAGACATATAAATATGCATATGAATTAGATAAGAAGAGGTGGGAAGTGAAGGCAAATCCACCTCCCAAATAACTTACCAAAAGTTCCTGAAAATGTTAGTATGAATGCATAAGATGTAAAGCATAAAGAAATGAATTGAAATGAGATGCAAAGACCAAAGCCAGAAGTGATTATGCAATGAAAATGGCATATGAGATGATGCAATGTCATAAAATGTGCATATGAGTGATCATACAAAGATGAGATGCAATGGATGCATGTTTAGAAGCATGAAAATACACGGATGTTCATGAAATGTAATGAATGCAAAGCATATCAAATTAATGAAGAAATGATCAAGTAATGTTCAAGCATGTCTTAAGATGTCTAAGATGTCATACAAGTGAATGAAATGTCATGGCAAGTTCACATGATGATGAACATGCAACGTGAATACAAATGAACATGAGAAATTAGGGTTTTATGAACATATGAGATGCAAATGAACAAAACAGAAGCATACAACATGATAAAAAATTGAAACCAAGCTCAATCAAATCCTAATCCTATACAAGGTCATACCCCAAAGGAGAAAGTCAGAAGTTAATCCTATTGAAAGTTATGAATTATCTAAGTTTGCTAGGGTTTTTGGGTGATTCTTAAGGGAAAATGCAAATCAAGTCGAAAATTCAAGATACATTCATGAGGAAAATAACCTAGAAACTACATGCAATATGTGAAATAATGCAAAAAGAATCAAGTTCAAACTCTTCATGGTTAGGAAGAAATGAATTTTTCAAATTAGGGTTGAAAATGTGATTTTTTAAGAACCCTAATTCAAAGAAAATTGTGAAATTATGATCAAACCTAAAAAGAAATTTGTATGAAGAGTTTGAAAATGTTTCTAAATGTATTGGAATGGTTCATGCTTTTTTTGGTGATTTTTAGAAACCTAAATGTATTTTTAATTAATTAAAATCCTTTAATTAATTAAAACTAACATTTAAATATTTTAAAAATACTTTTTAAATGCAAAAAATAAAATAAAAATCATTTTTGGGTTGAGAAAAACATTTGAATCAGAAATGCAGAAGGAAATATTTTTGTGATGCGTTTTGGTATTTTAAATAAATTATGCAAAAGAAATAAAATAAAATGAATTAAAAATGGATTTAATGGGAAGTCAGCGCATCCAAAGACCCAGATTCAAACAAAATTGGAGGGAGTTGACTGGCGCGTAAATGGGTGGCTGGGATTCAATTTGAGTAATTTAAATTAATTAACTTAATTAAATGAGATTAGGGTTAAGTGGATCAATCCTGGCCATTCGTACACGCGGGTAAAACACATCCAAGGTTCAGAATTCAAACTGGACAGCTAAACCCTAATTAGGGTTAATCACTTTCAGGTGACCGGAGACAAGCTCCGGTCATCTTCTCCGGTGAACCAAAAAACCTAGATCCTTCTACAGGCTACCCACCCCAAATTAGTTTCCCAGAAATGATCCCCAAGCATCATACAAGCAAAATCACTCATCAAACATCATTTATATCACAAAAATCATGCAAATCGAATAAAAAACAATTTCACGGGAAAAGTTTCAGAACAACCATACATGCTCATTTCTCAACCATTTTCAAAAGTAAAGACATCAACATGATCAGGGAAGCATGTAGAACCATTTAAGAACTTAAAAGAAAGGTTCTGGAAATATTGTTCTTGAGGTATACCTGAGTTGAAGCTTTTCAGTTTGGAGCTTTCTGGCCCTTTCTTTGATGCAAACCAACCCCATGAGCTCCCTGATGATGTTTCAATGCTTAGAACAAGTTTGTGATGGCTATTTTGAGGTGTATGGTTCTGGTTTTGCATAAATCGTGTTTTTGATTTTGGAGGTTTCAGGCCATTTTGAGGATTGCTTTGTGTTCTATGAGTGATTTGAAGATGATTAGTGAAGTTTGTTTTGAAGTTTGATGGTTGTATTTTTAGTTTCGAAGAAGGGAAGTTTTTTGGTGATTTTGTGAATTCTGAGTCATTGTGAAATGAGGTCCTTAGGGTTCACATAAGTCATTGTGATTGGTCAGAGAGTGGTGGTGGCACAGCTTGATTGGTATGGTGTATTTTGCAAAAAAAGTCAAAGAATGTGTACCACAAGCATGGCACAGGTTAGAGGAGATCTTATGGCTTGTCCTGCCTCTGCTAGAATTGTGGAGAGCCCTTGGATTTATTTTGATGAGCTGTAACACTTGATGCAAGAGTTTGAAGTGGTTTTGCAATTTTCCCTCTTTGGAAATTTTGTGAAGATTAGGCATGAAATCTTGTGATCCAAGGCACAAATCTGATCAAGCAATGTTGCATTGTCATGTTATGGTGCTTAGAAGTCAATTAGAGGTCATAAAAAGGCTTGGCAAGTGAAACTGCAAAATTCCCTCTTTGGCATGAAACTTGAAATTATGTGATTTTTGCAAACTTTGAAATGCCATATCTTGAGTTATAGGATGAATCAAGACATGTTCTTGTACTTTTAGAAAAGAGAAATACCTAATATACAACTTTCATGTCCAAGAATTTTTCATTTGAAGCATTTTTGGTCATGAAAGAGGAGGTTGAAAATCTTTCCTAAAATGGAAAGTTTCCATTACAAGTCATTTCCAAAAATGGCAAGTTTGCAATTGGCTCAAAATTCTTCAATCTTGTGAACTTACAACCACTTCTAAGATCAAATAAAGATCAAAGAACTTCAATTTGATGAAAATGGTCCTTTGGTACCCTTGTTGGGGGCCTCAGATGCCCTGATTTTGACTTAACTTGCTCAAGAAGTTACCCAATGATCAGATGACTTCCACAATGAATTTCTTCATCAAACGTGGTACACATGATCCTTATAACATATTAAGAACATTAGAAACAAGAATGACCAAAAAAATTGGAGTTAAGGCCACTGAAACCAAAACCCTAATTTTGGTTATCTATGCAGGAAAACCCTAGCTCTACTTCCATGTCTTTGCCAATCTTTGTGATTTCTTGACTTTCATGAACTTTGGGGAGCATAATATAATCATATAACACACATGGACCCTCTTGGAAAGCTTCAAAACCATTGGGATGGCTCAGATTGATTCTTGGATTGCTCAGATCAGAAACCCTAGATGTAGATGAAATGGAACTATGCAGATGAAACAAATATGTAATATGAGATGTAATGCTTATGTTAAAACAAAAATGAAAGATCACAAGCCATGGTGTGAGAAAAAGTGAGGGAAAATTTGGGGTGTTTACAGCTGCCCCTATTCAAGCATGAGTTAGTTGTGCAGGGTGTAAGCGCCCGAATTAATAGTCAAACCAGATAACTTGTGGTTGAATACCAAAGACAACCCAAAATTTGCACTCGTTGGGGATAAGAAGAAAATGGATAAATTTTTTTGAAGATAGTATAGTATGATTATCAAATGAAAGCGATGGAGGACGACCATCGAGTAGAGGACGACTGCTGGGGATAAGGTGGTAAGTTAAGCAATGACAGGGACGACCGACAAGCTGGGGAAATAAAGAGACCACGACGGGGACGGCCATCGGGTAAGGAAATAAAACTCTCTAGGGATTGAGAAAAGCACTGATGGGGACGACCATCAGGCTTGGGAAGTAAAGTAAACAATGATGGGGATGACCATCAGGTTAAAGAATAAATGAAATAAATGAAATAATGATGAGGGACGGTCATCAGAGGTGAAGGACGATCACCTAGCAGGGGATGGCTGCTGAAAATATCACGATATAGGACGAATGTCGGATAGAAAAGGTCAACGATGGGGACGACCATCGGATAAGCATGATGAAGGACGATCATCAAGAGGTGAAGGACGATCACCTAGCAGGGTACGGATGCTCTCGGGGATTATCACGACATAGGACGGATGTTGGATAACAAGATCAACAATGGGGGACGACCATCGAATAAATGATGAGGGACGGTCATCAAAAGGTGAAGGACGATCACCTAGCAGGGGACGGCTGCTGAAAAATATCACGACATAGGATGAATGTCGAATAGAAGGTTCCAACAATGGAGATTCCACTAAAGAGAGGATGAGGGACAGTCATCCAAAGGTGAAGAACGATCACCAGACAGGGGATGGCTGCCGAAAGTATCACGACATAGGACGAATGTCGGATAGGAGAAAGTTGTTTTGGTTGAAGACTTACTGGGGAATAGTAAACACAGACGAGTGCTCACGCCTTTAAAATAAAAGATATAAGTATTTGACAGTGTGTATAGACTAAAGATGCGGACGAGCATCCTTAGGACCACGATACGGACGAGTATCAATAGAAACAAACACTGATACGTGTTTAAGGAAGATGACACAGACGAGTATCAATTAGTTAAACAAGGAACACAGACGAGTGTTAAATCTAACGGGGAGGTGATATATACAAGATACGGGCGAGTATCAGAGGATTGTATATATATGAGTGTATTGATCTGTTGGTGAAGTCTGTGCAAGACAAGGACGAGTGTCGAAATATTGGGCAAGGGACACAGATGAGTATTTGACTTGTTGGGGAAGTATGACACAAACGAGTGTCAAAAAAGAATATGTACGAGTTGTGAACAAATATCTGTATTTGGGAGTGTAGAAGGTATTCTGGCGATCTGCGGGGGGATAAGATGACACAAACGAGTGTCAAGAAGAGCATGTATAAGTATAAACAGGCATCCATGTTTTGAGAGTGAAAAGAGGATGCTTTGGCTTTTATCTGCAGGGGGTATGAGTTTTGTATATTGCCGGTGAAGTATTGATGGTATTTGCAGGTGACTGGCTCGAACCTGGCTTATGGTCATGCAAATGTTTAATTTTTCTCGTAATGCTCCATAATAGACGGAATGCTACGCTTTTTTGGTGAATATGATGTGAATGCTATTATTATGCAAATGAGAAACTCGATCCGAGACTCGGATCCTGCCGGGATAAAGATCTCTGGCCGATCTGCTTGGAGGGAGAACCCGCCAGGGGAAGAGATCATTGATAGATCTGTCCGGAGGGAGAACTCTGTTTGGGGAAATAGATCATTGGTAGATCTGTCTAAGGATGAGAAAGTTTTAGCAACTCCGCTGGGGATATGTTTCAGGTATTTCTCCTCCGGGGAGGCAACTCTGTGGGGAATCAGTTCCATTAAATCTGCTGAGGATGAGAAAAGTCTGGTATCTCTGAAGGGGAATGGAAGGATCTTTGATCACTTTGCTGTGAAATAGCTGTCAGGCACTGCTCGGGAGATCCTGCTCGGGGATGATATAACTTCTGGAAAGTAGTGTGTTGGGGATGTAATGCTTGATATGCCCTATGTTGCGAAAGATTGCCTGTCTTGTGTACCTGTAGCCTGTTGAGACAAAAGAAAACGCACAAGTGTCCTGGGGTATCCTTAACCGGATTCCGTTATAGGAGTTAGAATTATATGAAAGTAATATATTTCCTGCAAGCATTTATTAAAATGGATCATATGCTTTATGCAAGTGTTGTATTATGAACATTGGACATTTTGCAAACGAAACAAAAATGTACAAAACAAAGTGTGACTGAAAACTCTGATTTTATTAATTTGTGTGCCCTGAATTGGCAAGTACAGTCAAAGAAGTGAATCCCCTGAAAGGAGGACATTGCTGTAAATTGAGAAAATAAAGGTGTTGGCAATGTTGAAGTTTACGCTCCAGTGAGCTTCCTTTGCTATGACCTGTATGACCTTGACGTTCTTCTTATCTTTCTTTCTGAAGAAAGCTGATTCTGACTGATGCTTTATCCTTTTGAAGCTTGCCATGTTGTGAGTGATACAGACGAATTTAGAATGCAGTTGTTCGCTTATTCCCTGATTTTACATGGATTGCCCTTTTGGGTTTTCAATCCATCGGGATACCCATTTTTTCCTGAGTTGTCCAATGTGGCTTTTCAACTCAGCGGGTGTACATTTTTTTGATTCTTCCCTTATTTTTTCTTGAGTCTTTTATTCTATTTTTTGACTTGCCGGGATGCCCTAATTTTTCCTGGACTCATATATTGTTTTTATGTCCAGCGGGTCCTTTTTTATGCGAAGTATTTTTTAACTGCATCTGAATTCTCAAGAGACGGGAAGTCTTCATCATCCATGGTTGCGAGCATCAGTGCTCCACCGGAGAAGAATTTGGTTATCACATAGGGACCTTCATAGTTTGGTGTCCAATTGCCCCTGTGGTCTGTATGAGGAGGAAGGATTATCTTCAGAACAAGCTCTCCCACCCTGTATTCCCGAGGTATGACTTTCTGATCGAAGGCTTTCTTCATTCGCTTCTCATATAACTGCCCATGACAGATGGTAACTAACCTTTTCTCTTCAATCAGATTCAGTTGATTGTACCGAGACCGGACCCATTCTGCTTCATCTAGTTTCACATCCATCATTACCCGTAAGGAGGGTAGTTCAACTTCAACAGGTAGGACAGCTTCCATACCATACACAAGCTGATAAGGCGTTGCCCTAGTAGATGTTCTGATTGAGGTTCGATACCCATGCAAGGAAAATGGTAGCATCTCATGCCAGTCTTTATAGGTAACTACCATCTTCTGCACAATTTTCTTGATGTTCTTGTTAGCGGCCTCATTAGCGCCATTCATCTTTGGCCTGTACGGAGAAGAGTTGTGATGTTGAATTTTGAAGTCCCGACAAAGTTCTGCCATCATTTTGTTGTTCAAATTGGAACCATTATCGGTAATTATTCGCTCGGGAACTCCATATCGACAGATGATGTCTCTTTTCAGAAATCTGGCTACCACTTGTCTAGTGACATTTGTGTATGAAGCTGCTTCGACCCATTTGGTGAAGTAATCAATGGCTACCAGAATGAATCGGTGACCATTTGAAGCAGTAAGTTCAATCTTTCCAATCATGTCAATGCCCCACATGGCAAAAGGCCAAGGTGAAGACATCACGTTCAAAGGATTCGGAGGCACATGCACTTTATCTGCATAGATCTGGCATTTGTGGCATTTTCTGGCATATGCACAACATTCTGCATCCATTGTGATCCAATAGTAACCCGATCTTAACAACTTTTTTTCCATTGCATGTCCTCCAGCATGGGTGCTGAAAGAACCTTCGTGTACTTAGTGCATCAGGAGGTCTTCTTCCTTCTTGTCAACACATCTGAGCAGGACCATGTCAAAGTTTCGCTTGTATAAAGAACCATCTGCATTGAGGAAGAAACTGCCAGCCAACCTTCTTAATGTCTTCTTATCATTGGATGATGCCTCAGGTGGGTATGTCTCATTCTCCAAGAAGCATTTGATGTCATGGAACCAAGGCTTGTCATCACTAGCAGTGTCCATAGAGAACACATATGCTGGTCTGTCCAGTCTAGATACCAGAATTTGAAGCACATAATTAGCAGTCTGTACTTTAATCATGGAGGAAATGGTAGCTAAAGCTTCTGCGAACTGATTCTCATCTCGAGGGATGTATTCAAGTTTGACTTTTGTGAAGAAAGTTAATAATCCCCTCGTATAGTCACGGTATGGGATCAGATGCTCCTGATGAGTGTACCATTTGTCGTTGGTCTGGTTGATTACCAAAGTTGAATCTCCGATTACATTCATGGTTTTGATCCTGAGGTTAATGGCTTCCTCAAGACCCATGATATAGTCTTCGTATTCTGCTTCGTTGTTAGTGCAAGAAAAGGTGAGTTTTGCTGAGAAAGGCATATGAACTCCTTTTGGTGTAATAAGCATTGCACCAACTCCATGACCATTCATATTGACAGCCCCATCAAACATCATAGTCCATGCTTCTTCTGGATCAGGCCCTTCAGTGTGGACTGGCTTTTCACAATCTTTTACTTTCAAGAACATGATGTCTTCATCCGGGAAATCAAATCTCATGGGCTCGTAATCATCAATGGGTTGCTCAGCCAGATAGTCAGACAATACACTGCCCTTGATGGCTTTTTGAGAAGTGTACTGAATGTCATACTCTGTTAGAATCATTTGCCACCTTGCAACCCTTCCGGTAAGTGCTGGTTTCTCAAATATGTACTTGAAGGGGTCCATCTTTGAGATCAATAAGGTAGTGTGAGTCAACATATACTGTCTTAGTCGGCGAGCATCCCACGCTAAAGCACAACAAGTTTTCTCGAGCAGTGAATAATGTTGTTCACAGTCGGTAAACTTTTTGCTTAGGTAGTATATTGCATACTCTTTTCGACCAGACTCGTCATGCTGGCCCAACACACACCCCATTGACCCTTCTAATACTGTCAGGTACATTATCAAAGGTCTTCCTTCAATTGGAGGCATGAGAATTGGAGGTTCTTGCAGGTACTCCTTGATCTTGTCAAAAGCTTTCTGACAATCGTCATTCCACCTGACTGTTTATTCCTTTCTTAACAGTTTTAACAGGGGTTCACATTTTGTAGTGAGGTAAGATATGAACCTTGAGATGTAGTTCAATCTACCTAAGAACCCTTGAACTTCCTTCTCAGTCTTAGGTGCAGGCATCTCCTGAATAACTTTGACCTTGTCGGGATCAACCTCAATTCCCTTTTCACTTACAATAAATCCCAGCAGCTTACCGGAACGTACCCCGAATGTGCATTTATTGGGGTTCAACTTCAGCTGATACTTCCTCAGATGCTTAAATAACTTCAGTAGATTCACCAAATGGTCTTCTTTAGTAAGGGACTTGGCAATCATATCATCCACATAGCATTCGATTTCTTTGTGGATCATATCGTGGAATAATGTTACCATAGCCCGTTGATAAGTTGCACCGGCGTTCTTCAGTCCAAACGGAATTACCTTGTAACAAAATGTGCCCAAAGGTGTGATGAAAGTTGTTTTCTCCATGTCTTCGGGTGACATCTTAATCTGATTGTATCCTGAAAATCCGTCCATGAAAGAAAATACCGAGAACTGAGCTGTGTTGTCCACCAATACATCAATGTGAGGTAATGGGAAATCATCCTTCGGGCTAGCTCTGTTCAGGTCTCGGTAATCCACACACATATGCACCTTGCCATCCTTCTTAGGCACGGGTACAATATTAGCAACCCACGGCGGGTAACTAGTTACAGCAAGGAAACCGACGTCCCACTGTTTTTGTACTTCTTCCTTAATCTTCATGGCCATATATGGGCGAGTGCGGTGCAACTTCTGTTTAACCGGCGGGCGATCTTCTTTCAATGGTAGCCTGTGCATGACAATATTCGTATCTAGACCTGGCATGTCTTGACAGGACCAAGCAAAGACGTCGACATATTCCCGAAGCATGCTGATAAGTTGTTCTTTTACTGGAGCTTGCAGACTGGCCCCAATCTTTACTTCTTTCAAATCTTCCTTGGTACCAAGATTAATAGTTTCAGTTTCCTCCTGATGAGGAGTAATCACTTTCTCTTCTTGCCTCAACAACCTTGCTAACTCTTCAGGCAACTCAAAGTCTTCATCAACCCCTTCATCTGCTTGATTAATTAGATTGTTGAAGTCATACAAGGTCATAACAGTGTTGTTGTCGGTGCAATCTGGAGGATTATCTCTGCAAGGGTTGAGATTTGTTCTTTTTAGTGATAAATTTTAATCTTGTTCAGAAAAAATGAAGTTATTTATTTTGAAAACATTGCCATTTTATTGTTGTGCGAAAAATAACAAAAATAAAAAGACAGTGAGCGAAGAAGAAAATTGTTTGCAAAAGATGTCCATTGTTCATTGATATTCCATTTGCACAAAATACAAATATGGCCCTATTAAAAAATGAGTCCTGACACCTTAGGCAAGATGCAAGACTTGATGCATGCTAAAAGCAGGAAATAATAATTACTCTGCAGGAGTAACTCTTATAATTTCCTAGGAAGACCAGTTAAGGACTTGTTGACCTGGGATCCTTGGACAAATCCAGATCTCCAGGTTGAGGTCGCTTTCAGCCTCGTCTTCCACGTTATTGACAACATCTGGGGTTAGCATCCCC
Organism: Lathyrus aphaca; assembly: GCA_963966055.1. Classification (NCBI taxonomy): domain Eukaryota; kingdom Viridiplantae; phylum Streptophyta; class Magnoliopsida; order Fabales; family Fabaceae; genus Lathyrus; species Lathyrus aphaca. Next base: position 196,557,517 of record OZ014522.1, on the reverse strand, counting down.
CCACTTATGAACTTGGGCTCTTTAGCAGCCTCTGCTTGATCTTGTCGGAATGGTTTGTAACCCAAACTGAATTTGTCCTCCTTCTTCTCCACAGGTAGCAGCTTGCCCCAGCCTTGGGCGTTTCCATCTTCAACAACCTTCCGAGCTTGTTGGTAGGAGACAACTGAAGTACCCATCCTATCCTCCTGGGATGCAGCAAATACTTCAGTTGTAGCCTCGTTGACATTCAGCGCTTTGAAACCTTGGCTCATGGTCTCGTGGATATTACCATCCATCTCAATGTATTTGTAGGTAGCCAGATGGCTAACAAAAATGTCCTCTTCACCACAGATTGTGATAATTTTCCCTTCCCACTCGTATTTTAATTTCTGGTGAAGGATCGACGTAACTGCGCCAGCGGCGTGAATCCATGGTCGACCCAATAAACAGTTGTAGGTCGGCTGAATGTCCATCACGTAGAAAGTAGTTTGAAAGACCTTGTCGCTCCCAAAGATTTGCATCCCGGTACAAGCGCGAACGGTCGGCGAAAGAGGACATGAAGATGAACTGAAAAGAGTCGCCAGCTAGGAATTTTTATCCCGAAGGAAAGGTAATGCTGCATAAACCTAGGAAGATGGACAAGACGGCCGTGAACCAGAGAAACTGAGAAAGGGGGTTGCTTACAACCTGGGAAGGTATTAGCACCCAGATTGTCCGTCGTACCCGATGGGATCCACGCTTGAAAGTTTGTGTTTAAAGGGGTAATGTCAGTGCTATTTTGTGTGCAAAAGTTGGAAAAGAATGCAAGTGTCAGTGCAAAAGAAATGTGGAGTGAAATGAAAGAGTGTCAGTGTAGGGAAAGAGTGCAAAACTCAAGACTATGACGCTCAAAGAATAATGCTAGAAGAGGGGGAATGTACAGAGACTTTTGTTCGCTAACTGTTAAGTTATGCCTACGTATCCTCTCGTGCAATGAGGAAGTCAGAACACCATAGTTCGACTCAAAGAGACTGAAAGATAAATTGACTTGTGAACTGCTTACTTGTCTATGCTCAAGTGTATGACCTGTCTGGCTCAGGTGCAAACTGTCTTGCATTAGACGGAATAAGTGAGTTCTCGTTTGTGAGTGAATGAGATGAGAAAAGAATCCCGAAGGAGACGATTATTGTTTGTTTTTGGTGTTTTCAATCTTTTATTTCTTTTGAAGTTTGTCATAAGAAAATGAGCTTAAGCCTAAACCAAGGGTTAGTAAACTCATCACATCCTCCCTCTGATTAGGGGTAATGAGAATACCTTAAGTATGAAATAAGCACCTCACACTTAATCACCTTGATGTAGGATTAAGATCATTAACCTACTTGCATTTATTTAGATGTTTTTGGAGTTTTTGTTTAGTGTTAAGTAATGAATTTAAGCCATAATCAAAGATTTAATGGACCCATTACACCATCCTAATAGAAGGATAATAGATGAGAACATTTAAGTTGAGGAAGGCTCCTCAACTTAATCCATGATTAGGGATTAACTTCATGACAAAACAAACCCTTTAGTAAAGTGGATTTTAGTTAATGACAAGATTAAGAAATGGATTTTATGGTTTGTAAGACAACTTGAGGGAGACTTGTCCATTAACACTAGGGTTAGTCCTTCTTAACCAATTAAGGAAGAATTAGAACCCTAATGCAAGGCCCAAGTTACAAGCTTGATCTCTTAGTGATTATTAAATGGATTACTTAAAGGATTTAAACACATTAAGGGTTTAACACTTAGGATTAAAGTTATACACTTCATCATAATAGAAGGATGCAGGCATAACCCTAATCACAAAGCCTTAAAACCTTTAAGGTTTAGTCCTTGATTAAGAGATGAGAAGAGGAGACACAAAGATGACACAAAGGTAAAACTAATGAGGGGACTAATCAAACCCTAATTGTGATCATGCTTGGGTATCCCTAGGGTTTATGAGGTTTGCAAGAAGATCTTCAAGAAGAGCCACCAAGGAAGAAGCAGGATGAAGGAAGGAGAAGCAGAAAGAAGCAAGTCAACTTACTTCACTTAAGAAGATAAGTTGCTTGAAGAAAGAAAATGAGGAAGGAGAATGAATGAGCAATCCCACTCTAGTACACAAGTAAAATTCAACAAGGATGCATAAGAGAGAGATGAGAAGAGATTATGAGAAGTGAAGGCAAATTCACTTCTCAAACACTCACCACCTGAAAAGTTAGCAAAGGAAATGAAAATGAAAAGTATGCAATGATGCAAACCAAAACCAAAAGCATGTTCATGATGCTAATGATGCAAAGGGATGATGCAAATGTATGTTATGAGGTGGATATGATCATACAAAGGATGGGAATGCAAATAAAGCATATAAGAAGCATGAAAGTTCATGAATGCATATGACATTAAATGAAAGCAAAAACATGGCAAATGAAAGATGCAATGATCAAACATGATTTCAATATGTCCTAAGATGTCTTATATGTCATGTGGATGCACAAAATGTCATGGCAAGTTCATGTATGCAAGCTTATACAAGATGGATGCAAATGACGATGCAAATTAGGGTTATATGATCATATGAGATGCAAAATTCAAAATTAGAAGCAAATGGTAAGATAAAAAATTGAAAATGGACTCAAAGGGACCCTAAACCTATATAAGTTCACTTCCCAAAGGAGAAGGTCAGAAGCTAAACCCTAAGGGACTTATGATTTTTCTAAGTTTCTAAGGTTTTAAGGGTGATGCTAAAGGGAAAATGTCAAATTAATTGAAAATGCATTATAAAATGAAATAAAAATGTTTTTATATGCTTGAAAGTATGCATAACACAATGCAAAAAGAATCATTCACAAACTCAACTTGGATCAAAAGTTATGAATTTTTGAAGTTAGGGTTAAAAATATTCAAATTAAAGAACCCTAATTCAAATGGAAATTGTCAAAGTGTGATCAAAACCAAAAAGAAATTTGTGTTGTGAGTTTGTAAATGTTTCTAAATGTTTGAAAATGTTCTCTGAATTTTCTTGGGATTTTTAAATACCTAAATGTATTTTTAATTAATTAATTCTCATTAACTAATTAAAAATAACCATTTAAATGATTTAAAAATATTTTTTAATGCAAAAAATAAAAATAAAAATATTTTTGGGTTCTGAAAATTAATTATAGCTTGGATAAATTTTTTTAGAATTTTTGAAGTCTTTTTACTATTTTTTAAAAATTCGTAGAAATTAAATGAGAAAAAATGAAATAAAAACTAATTAAATGAAAAGTATGCTGATCTAAGGGCTGGAATTCAAATCTGGAAAGGGAGGGAAAGACCACGCGCGCATCTGGACGACTGACATTCAAATTTGCCCTAATTACGTAATTAAACCCTAATCTGAACCCTAATGACTTTCAGATGAGCGGAACAGTGTTCCGGTCATCTTCTCCGGTGACCCTCTCACTCAATCTCTCTCAATACGCCATGAAACCTCACTAAACTCTCCAGAATCAATCATTAGACAACTCTAAACAAGAATCCAGCAACCAAAATCATTTATTTTCACTCAAGATCAAGAATCAAAGGCAAACGGAAAACACACAAAAATTTCAGAAGCTTCATACATGCTTGTTTCTTACTCATTTTCAAAACTAAATAGATCATGATGATCAGCAAAGCAAACAGAACATTTCTATAACAAGAAATTACATTTCTGGAAAATTTGTTCCTGAAGTTACCTGAAATGGAGCTTTCGAAATGGCACTATCTGGACCTTTCTTTGGTGCTTTTCCCCTCCTCTTGACTCCCTCTTACTTCTGGAATGCTTGGCTGAAGCTTTTGTGGATTCCTTTTGAAGTTTGCTGAAGTTCAGTTCAAAGGGGGACCAAAATTGTGTTTTTGATATGGCTGTTTTTAGGGCAAGATGATGGGTGGGAAATGATCAGGGGTTGATGGTGAGTTGTTCTATGAAGTTTGTTTGGATGTTTATGGCTTGTGTGATGAATTTCGAAGGAAAATGCAAAGAGGGGAGTTTTGGTGAATGCTGACTTATGGGAGGATTCAGGTTCCAAGATTATGTGAAATGGCTTGCCTTTGGTACACATAGCAAGTCTTGATAGGTCAGAGAGTTGTTGGTGGCCTATGCTGATTGGTATGGTTCAATATGCAAGAAGTCAACTTTTGTGTAAGTGAAGGCATGGGCTGGTTCAAGAATGGTACAAGGGTATGGCTCGAGTCAGCTAGCTTCAAGGAGGTCCATGGAATTCATATTTTGTAGCTGGCACAAGTGGCTGAAGAGATTTGATCCATTTTGCAATTTTGAAGAATTTTGGCCCCTTTTGAATTTCTTGAAATTCAAGGCATGGAATGAAATGATTCAAAGCTCAAATCTGATCTTTAGAGGTCACATGAGGATGTTGTGAAGTATTTGTGCATATTTGAAGCGTTTAGAATGCCTTATCATGCCATTTTGCAAAATGCCTCTTTGGTGCAAAAGTGAATTTTATGTGATTTTTCCCAACTTTGGAAAGCCATAACTTGAGTTCCAAAATGAATTAGATCTTGTTATTGTACTTTTTGAAAAGGGAATGATCCAATCTACAACTTTCATGACCAATAATTTTTCATTTGAAGCATTTTTGGTTGAGAAAGAGGAGGTTGAAAAACTTTCCCAAAATGGAAAGTTTACATTACAAGTCAATTCCATATTTGGAAACTTTTGGTTTAGCCCACTTTTCTTCAAATTTGTGAACTTCAAATCACTTCAATGATCAAATAAAGATCATATAACTTCATTTTGATGAAAAATCCATTTTGGTTCCATGTTGGGGGGCCTCAGATGCCCTGATTTGGCTCTGACTTGCTCAAGAAGTTACCCAGTGATCAGATAACTTCCATAATGAATTTTTCCATCAAAATTGGTATGCATGATCCTTATAGCATATAAAGACCAATAGAAACAATAATGACCAAAAAATTTGGAGTTATGGCCTCTGAAACCAAAACCCTAATTTTAGGTCATTTGTGTAGTTAAACCTGGCTCTGCTTCCATGCTTTGCCAGTTCTTGTTGTTTTCTGACTTTCTTGATCTTGGGAGGATATAATATGATGTTTGATCATACATGGACCCTCTTGAGATGGTTTAAGACCTTTGGAATGGCTCATATAGCTCATGGATTGCTCAGATCACAAACCCTAAGTGCAGATGACTTGAGCTAATGCAGTGAAGCAGAAATGCAATATGGGGTGATATGGTTGAACTTATGCAAATGAAAAGATCACAAGCCATGGTGTGAACTTAGTGAGGGGAAATTTGGGGTGTTTACAGACCTGCAGGCTAATTATCACAGGAAGCTCCACTTCTCCAAGAACAGACCTCTTGGAACCATCGAAAGCTCTAACCACCATATTGCTTGGTCGGAGAGCTATACCATCATATTCAAGCTTAACAAGGGCTTTCTTTGGAAAGACATTGAGTGAAGACCCAGTGTCAACTAGAACATGTGAAAGTACATCCCCTTTACACTCCAGAGTGATGTGTAAAGCTTTATTATGATGACGACCTTCCGTAGTCAAATCAGCGTTGGTGAAGCCTATTCCATGACTAGTATTAACATTGGAAACCACCGTCTCTAGCTGATTTACTGTGATCTCCTCAGGCACGTAGGCTGCGTGCAGGACTTTAAGTAATGCATCCCGATGAGCTTCGGAACACAATAGCAATGATAAAATGGAGATCTTATAAGGAGTCTGGTGGAGCTGGTCCACAACCTTGTAATCGCTTCTCTTGATTATTCTCATAAATTCATCCACATCCTGATCAAAGGATGTTTTATGAGCTTCTTTCAAAGTTGGTTCTTCAGGCACCATATTTTTGCCTTTAACTTTGGCAGCAGCCTCTGCCTCAGTGTTAACCCTTGGAATTTGTGACGCGAAGAGGCGTCCGCATCGGGTGAAACCTCCGCCTCCCCCGACATTATCGATCTATGGTGTATGAGCTGAAGAATCAAGAGAGACTCTTTCCCCATTGCAGTAAAGGTCGGAACCATAGTGCCATGGTACAACATTATCTTTTTCATACGGAATGGGTCCAGGTACCGTGATGGTAACTGGACTAACTGCAGCGGAAGTAGGAACTATTATTGTTTGTGGATCGTAATATATGGTGACAGGATTTCTGACTGGTGGTGGTGGTGGAAGACTGAAGCTGGGTTGTTGTCGAGATTGTAGCTAAAAATTGTTGGAATCAGGGACCATTGCTGGGTCGTAATATATGGTGACTGTGGAGATATCATTATTAATGGTTGTTGTCATTGTAGAAGTGGATGTGGTTGAACTAGCATTTGTTGAAGTGATAGAAGAGATGATCGTTGACTTTGTAGAAGAGTCTGTCAGAAAAATTGTTTTTAAAGTTGTAAGAGGGGTGCTTGTTGGTACTGTAGAAGGAATTGCTGATGTTGTAGAAACCATATACGTTATCTACAAGATACCTTCTTTGATAAGGCCATTGATGCCATCTCTTAATCATTCACAACCATTGGTGGAAACTTTGCAAGATTCACACCAGGCCTCACAACCTGGGAACACCTGGCACCTTAAAAGCTGAGCTTTAACCTCGGCCAGATGTGTTTGAATGCTTGCAGTATCTTCAATTAAGTTAATGGGTTGATCCTCCTCAATTGAATTTATCCTTGGCCCACTGTGGCTAGGCATAGGATTCTTTGTGACATTAGGAGGTGGTGCAAAATTTAAAGCATTTGAATCAACTAGATCCTAGACCTTCATGTGCAAAGCTCTGCACTTTTCTGTGGTATGGCCAGGTGCATTAGAATGGAAGGAACATCTGGCATTGACGTCGTAATTTCTCGGAAGGTTCTGAGGATCTGGTGGAGCCAGAGTCCTTAATTCAACAAGATTAAGCTTCAAAAGTTGTGGTAACAAAGTGGCATAAGGCATTGGTATAGGATCAATTACCCTGTTGACTTGAGATGGCCTTTGCTGGAAAGGATGTTGCTGTTGGTTGTTGTTGTTGTAGGACCTTTGTTGAGGAAAATGTTGCTAAGGGAAATGTTGTGGTTGCGGAGTGTATTGTTGTTGAGGTGACGGAGTGGGAATTGTGACAACGGCAATTGATCTTGGTATATACTGGGGCCTTCCTCTGCCCATGTGTACTGAGTTGGGTTCACCCGACCTGCGAGGCCCTGCAAAAGGTTTCCTTGTGCTGCTTGAGCTGGCGCCGTTATCAGAAATCTTTCCCATTTTTAACAAACACTCAATCCTTTCTCCAGCTATGACCACATCTGCAAAGCTAGTGGAAGAGAAAGCAACCAACCTATCAATGTATGTCCCCTGTAGGGTATTCATGAACATATATGCCATTTCTCTTTCCGACATTGGAGGTTGAACGACAACAGCTAATTGCCTCTATCTCTGAGCATACTCTCTGAAGCTTTCCCTAGAGGACTGTGACATACCCATTAGAAAGGTTCTGTTAGGAGCCATGTCTAGATTGTATTGATATTGGCGAATGAAAGCCTCGGCCAAATCTTTCCAATTTCTGATTGTTGCCCTAGTCAGATGAGAGTACCACTCACGGGATGCCCCGGTCAAGCTATCCTCAAAATAAAACATCCATAGCTTTTCATCCATAGTGTAAGCCTTTAGTCTTCCCAGAAAGGATTGAAGATAGTTGGGAGGGCAAGATGTCCCATTATATCTTTCTAAGCAGGGAGGTTTGAATTTGTGAGGAATTCTAACTCCCTCGACTAGCCCCATATCCATAACATCAGATCCTAAGGATTTTGAGACTCCAAAGATCTCAACTTTTCTGCTATCTCGTCCAGCCGACGATCATAGACTTCATCTCCTGCTCCAACTACATTGAACTGTTCCTCCTGAGGGTCCTCTTGCAAGGCACGTCCTCCTGTATTACCTTGGGTGTTCCTGATAGCATTAACATCAGGGTTGAGATGAGGCCCAAACTCCGGGGGGTCAGTACGAGGTTGTACATGATCATTGTTGCTGGTACCCCCTATACCTGGGTGATTTTCTTCAGGAGTTTGTCGCTTGACCAACTCTCTTAATCTTTCTTGGCTTTGGGCCAACCCAGTCATTACTGTCATGAACTGGTTCATCTGAGCCCTCGTTTTAGTTCTTTCATTAGCCATTTGGGTTCTCACGTCAGTCAGATCTTGTTGAACCCAGTCCATCTGTAAGCTCGGAAGGTTGTTTCTTGTAGGATACCGGTGAACTCTGTTGATGGGGAAGACCCTCCTACGAGCAATGTTTCCTGAAACCACAGCAAAGTGAGAAAACAACAACCAAAATACCTACAAAACAAAGAAATGAGGTTAGTATGCAATGCATGATGTCTATTTGTCTTCCGAGGGTATCCATTTTGGTTCTTTGGTTTTGACCTTCCAGACCTCGAGGAATGATGATGTTGAAGAGAAATGAAGCCCAAAGGATAACACTCAAACCATATATTACACATGCAAAGGTACATAGTTTTGTGATTACAATAAGCCCTCATGATGGGTCAAAATAAAACAAAATAAACAAAAGTACAAACAAAAATGAAGTACAAATACGAAGAAATTAGACATCCAGTCCATAGTCATCCTCTTTGACTTCCTTCAGGAGAACATCAGTCACTGGTCCAACTGGATGCTCTGTGATGGTCCTGATAAGAAGGTTCCTGGTGGAAATAGCATTTGTCAACTTCTTATATTTGTCTTGGTCTTTTGATCTCTTCAACCCCACCCAGAGTTTCAACTCAGAGATTTCCTTTTGTGCTACTAATAAGGCTTCCTGATTCTTCTCATTAGCTTCCATATGCTCTATCTTAGCTTGTGTCTGCTGATCTTCCTGTGAACGAGCCTCAGTAATTCTGATCCATATAGCATGACTCTCTTCCAAGTAGTTCTCAACTCTGGCCTTCTGAATCTTAGCTTCTTTGCAAGCATTCTTCAATACCAACTCCCCTGCTCGGGCTCTTCTGATGTAATCATCTGTATTCTCAATCTTGGTCATACGCTCGATCCGAAGCTTCTCCAACCTCTCATTGTCCAGACGAATATCATTCCTCTCCCAGAGGGTCTTCTTTAGAGCTTCAGAAAGTTGAGTATTCCTTTCCTTCAACTTCTCAAACTCCTCTAAACCGACTGTAGCTACATGCTCTACTGCTGATGCTCCTGGCACATCCTCCAGGGTGAATGGCATGCGGGTGATCTGTCCTCTAACACGAGACCAATCAATATACTGAGCTGAAGCTATGTTGTTGCACTTGCCAAGAATGGCAGTCCCTTTTGTCTGAATGTTATCCCAAGCCCAAGCTGCTTGTCGGGCAATGACATGGTTATGTTGAATGTCACAGTAAAGAGTTTCTGATAAGTCCTGCTCTCTTGGTGGATGTACTAAGGCATACCCTAGTTGTCTTTTGAACAACAAATGATTCTAGTTGATGCAACCCTTCACTCCAATCAGAGGTACATTGGGATACTTCCCATAGCTGGTGATTATGTCTCTGCCTTTGGTGCTCTGAGTGCACCACCCGATGTCTTCTGATGTAAGGGAAATCATTCTCTTAGCCTAGTTTCTTGACTGATGAGGATTCAAGAAAGCTTCTGACTTTGGCAAGTGCCTCAATAACCAACAGTAGAAGAGAGGTGCACAACATCTGACTAATCTTCCCCATTACTTCTCATTTCTCTGATGCACTGAGTAGTAGAAATCCCCTAGCAAGGTAGAAACTAGATTCTTCAATAGGAAGATATGGATAGCATTCTTTCTTACAAACTTAGGCTCGTCTGCAAACAAGATGATACCATATATGCTAAGGGCCAAAAGAGCACAAACAGTGTCCCACTTTCCTGCTGCAGCATGACTGGTGGCCTGAGTAATCAAAAAGTCCAAATTGAGGCCTGTGATTCCAGCCTTAGTAGTCATGTTTTGATCAATGATGGTGGTTTCCAAATACAGAGCCTTAGCTATATCCTCATTCCTGGCAGCAATCATCTCAGGGTTGAAAGTAATCCCCCTCCTGATGGGGATATCCAACAACATGGAAAACTCCTCTAACAAAGGACCCAGCTGAAAGTCTGGAAAGGTAAAACATCTGAGAGGGGGTCATAGAACTGAAGGAAAGTGTGGATCATACTCCTATGTGATGCAACCAAGTCCATGATCATGTCCATAATGCCATCATAATGTTCCCTGAATAAATGGACATGATCAGGAGTGATGAGTGTCTGAATCTGCCTGATGCCTGCCAGAGTGGGCTCAAAGAAATGGTATGTGATGTTGCTCTTCCTGGATGTGTCCATACTAATAATGGGTGCTGATAAATTTAACTGAGGAGAAGCACTGATGGAGGTAACTGATGAAAGTGCTGAAGAGAATCTTTGTTGAAGATAGCTGGTGAAGATGGATGATGCAGATGAACAGTCAAAACCAAAACCAAATGAGATGTGGATACCCTGTAAAACAAATAGACAAATGTTAAAATGATGCAAAATGATGTATGCATAATGATATGCAAGGGTTTGTGACCAAGTGTTGGATCTGTTATCTGCCTTGATAAGGTCCATGTGTGTTCAGAAATCCAGATGAAGGCTTAGAGAACCAGTAACCAGGTGGGGGACTCAAATAAAGAGTCACAAGTCCAGGGTTTCAGTCCAAAATGATGTAACCTTAAAACAAATCTAGTAACATGGTATGATGAAGCCAAGGGTTCCTGCAAACCTGTAAACATCCCAACCCCCTCACATGTATTGTTCTAGAACAAAGATCCTCAGACTTGGATCAGTTATGAGAAGTGTAAACACTTCTAACCCAGAGGTACAGTGTTTACATTAATCATAAAGGATCCTCGTCTAATTCACCTTAGATGCTGAAGGTCATCTAAAAGGTCATCCAGACTTAGCAGGCTTCCCAGATAGCCCTAGTACTACAGGAAATCCGTAGCACAAAGTTCTTAAGGAGAAACCCATGTCTGAACCGTGTTTCATATTCCCGCACCAGACCGAAATGGAATGGGAAAGAATATGAAGCCACTTTATCCTATGTGTCACTCAGGTTCCCGATATGGAACCTTACTCACTGAATATCTTTCCCACCAAGGAAAACAAGAAATTCAGCACATGATATGATGAAAAGAAAATGAAATGCATAAAAACAGTAAATGAAGCAATAAATAAGGTTGTACAGAAAGCAATAAATAAAGCAATAAACAAAAAGCACAAGTAGCACATAACACCCCCATAAACACAAATCAAACAAGCGCTAGGAGAAACCCACAAAAAGAACCAGAAGCCCTGGTTGCAAGATATGGTCCCAAGCAGAGTCACCAAGTTGTCGCTCCCAAAGATTTGCATCCCGGTGCAGATGCGAACAGTCGGCGAAAAGAGAAATGAATTGAACTGAATAGAGTCGCCAACTAGGAATTTTTATCCCGAAGGAAAGGTAATACTGCATAAACCTAGAAAGAGATGGATAAGACGGTTGCGAACCAGAGAAACTGAGAAAGGAGGTTGGTTACAACCTGGGAAGGTATTAGCACCCAGATTGTCCGTCGTACTCGACGGGATCCACGCTTACAAGATTATGTTTAAAAAAAGGGGTAGTGTATGTGTTGTCTGTGTGCATAAGCTAGGAATGAATGTGCAGGTGTCAGTGCAAAAGATGAATTGCTCAGGAACTGAGGCTTTTAAAGAATGCTGAAAGAGGGGGAAGACAAAGAGACTTTTGTTCGATAACAGTTAAGTTATGCCTACGTATCCTCTCGTGCAATGAGGAAGTCAGAACACCGTAGTTCAACTCAAAGAGAATGGAAATAAATTTGACTGTGAACTGCTTGCTTGTCTATGCTCAAGTGTATGACTCGTTTGGCTCGAGTGCTAACTGTCTTGCATTAGACGGAAGAAGCAAGTTCTCGTTTGTGAATGAGTGTGATGAGAAAAAGAATCCCGAAGGAGACGATTATTGTTTGTTTTTGTGTTTGCAATTTTGTTATTGGTTTTTATGTTTTGCATACGTAAATGAGCTTAAGCCTAAATCAAGGGCTTGTAAGTTCATTATATCCTACCTGATTAGGGATAATGAGCCCACTTAAGCATGAGATAGGCATCTCAACTTAATTACCATGATGATGTAGGATTAAGATCATTAACCTACTTGTGATTAATTAGATGTTTTTGGGTTTTTTTTTAGTGTTAAGTAATGTGTTTAACCTCTAATCACAGATTAGTGAACTCATTAAACCATCCTAATAGAAGGATGATAGATGAGGACACTTAAGCTGAGGAAGGCTCCTAAACTTAATCCATGGTTAGGGATTAAATTCATTATATAACAAACCTTTATTAAGTGGATTTTAATTAAGGGATGAGTTTTAGAAATGTATTTTAAGTTTGTAAGACAACTTGAGGGGGACTTATCCATTAAACACCGGGGTTAGTCCCTCTTAACCAAAAGGAAGAGATAGAACCCTAATGTAAGGCCCAAGTTACAAGATAAATTCTTGGTGATTATTAATGTTATTTGATTAAGAGGTGTAAACAAATTAAAGGTTTAACACTTAGGATTAAAGTTATACACTCCATCCTAAGAGAAGGATGCAGGCATAACCCTAATTCCAAAGTCCTAAAACTTTAAGAGTTTAGTCTCTGATTATTGAGATGAGAAGAGAGACTCAAGGAGACTCAAATGTAAAAGACTAAGGGGAACTATACACAACCCTAAAAGTTATCATTCTTGGATATCCTATGGTTTGTTAGGCTTAAGAGGAAAGATCTTCAAGGCCACAAATGGAAGAAGCAAATGAAAAGAGAGGGAGAAAGAAGAACAAGTTACTTACTTCCTGAAGAAGATAAGTAACTTGAAGGATAAAAAGTGATAAGGATGGAACATAAGTGAACAAGTCCACTTCAAAGACATATAAATATGCATATGAATTAGATAAGAAGAGGTGGGAAGTGAAGGCAAATCCACCTCCCAAATAACTTACCAAAAGTTCCTGAAAATGTTAGTATGAATGCATAAGATGTAAAGCATAAAGAAATGAATTGAAATGAGATGCAAAGACGAAAGTCATAAGTGATTATGCAATGAAAATGGCATATGAGATGATGCAATGTCATACAATATGCATATGAGTGATCATACAAAGATGAGATGCAACGGAGGCATGTTTAGAAGTATGAAAACACACGGATGTTCATGAAATGTAATGAATACAAAGCATAGCAAATGAATGAATAAATGATCAAGCAATGTTCAAGCATGTATTAAGATGTCTAAGATGTCATACAAGTGAATGAAATGTCATGGCAAGTTCACATGATGATGAACATGCAAGGTGAATGCAAATGAACATGAGAAATTAGGGTTTTATGAACATATGAGATGCAAATGAACAAAATAGAAGCATACAACATGATAAAAATTGAAACCAAGCTCAATCAAACCCTAATCATATACAAGGTCATACCCCAAAGGAGAAAGTCAAAAGCTAATCCTATTGAAAGTTATGAATTTTCTAAGTTTGCTAGGGTTTTTGGGTGATTCTTAAGGGAAAATGCAAGATAAATTCATGAGGAAAATAACCTAGAAACTACATACAATATGTGAAATAATGCAAAAAGAATCAAGTTCAAACTCTTCATGGTTAGGCATAAATGAATTTTTCAAATGAGGGTTGAAAATGTGATTTTTTAAGATCCCTAATTCAAAGAAAATTGTGAAATTATGATCAAACCTAAAAAGAAATTTGTATGAAGAGTTTGAAAATGCTTCTAAATGTATTGGAATGGTTCATGATTTTTTTGGTGATTTTTAGAAACCTAAATGTATTTTTAATTAATTAAAATCCATTAAGTAATTAAAAATAACATTTAAATATTTTAAAAATATTTTTTAAATGCAAAAAATAAAATACAAATCATTTTTAGGTTGAGAAAAATATTTGGATCAGAAATGCAAAAGGAAATATTTTTGTGATGAGTTTTAGTATTTTAAATAAATTATGCAAAAGAAATAAAATAAAATGAATTAAAAATGGATTTAATGGGAAGTCAGCGCATCCAAAGGCCCAGATTCAAACAAAATTGGAGGGAGTTGACTGGCGCGTAAATGGGTGGCTGGGATTCAATCTGAGTAATTTAAATTAATTAACTTAATTAAATTAGATTACGGTTAAGTGGATCAATCCTGGCCATTCGTACACGCAGGTAAAACACATCCAAGGGTCAGAATTCAAACTGGGCAGCTAAACCCTAATTAGGGTTAATCACTTTCAGGTAACCGGAGACAAGCTCCGGTCATCTTCTCCGGTGAACCAAAAAACCTAGATCCTTCTACAGGCTACCTCACCCCAAATTAGTTGCCCAGAAATGATCCCCGAGCATCATACAAGCAAAATCACTCATCAAACATCATTTATATCACAAAAATCATGCAAATAGAATCAAAAACAATTTCACGGGCAATGTTTCAGAAAAACCATACATGCTCATTTCTCAACCATTTTCAAAAGTAAAGACATCAACATGATCAGGGAAGCATGTAGAACCATTTAAGAACTTAAAAGAAAGGTTCTGGAAAAATTGTTCTTGAGGTATACCTGAGTTGAAGCTTTTCAGTTTGGAGTTTTCTGGCCCTTTCTTTGATGCAAACCAACCCCAATGAGATCCTTGATGATGTTTCAATGCTTAGAACAAGTTTGTGATGGCTATTTTGAGGTGTATGGTTATGGTTTTGCAGAAATCGTGTTTTTGATTTTGGAGGTTTCAGGCCATTTTGAGGGTTGCTTTGTGTTCTATGAGTGATTTGAATATGATTAGTGAAGTTTGTTTTGAAGTTTGATGGTTTTGTTTTTTGTTTCGAAGAAGGGAAGTTTTTTGGTGATTTTGTGAATTCTGAGTTGTGGGAGCTTGCAGGCTTGGTTCTTCTATGAAATGAGGTCTTTAGGGTTCACATAAGTCATTGTGATTGGTCAGAGAGTGGGTGGTGGCACAGCTTGATTGGTATGGTGTATTTTGAAAAAAAGTCAAAGAATGTGTACCACAAGCATGGCACGGGTCAGAGGAGATCTTATGGCTTGTCCTGCCTCAGCTAGCATTGTGGAGAGCCCTTGGATTTATTTTGATGAGCTATAACACTTGATGCAAGAGTTTGAAGTGGTTTTGCAATTTTCCCTCTTTGGAAATTTTATGAAGATTAGGCATGAAATCTTGTGATCCAAGGCACAAATCTGATCTAGCAATGTTGCATTGTCCATTTATGGTGCTTAGAAGTCAATTAGAGGTCATAAAAATACTTGGCAAGTGAAATTGCAAAATTTCTTCTTTGAGGCATATTCTTGTACTTTTAGAAAAGGGAAAGACCTAATCTAAAATTTTCATGTCCAAGAATTTTTCATTTGAAGCATTTTTGGTCATGAAAGAGGAGGTTGAAAATCTTTCCCAAAATGGAAAGTTTCCATTACAAGTCATTTCCAAAAATGGCAAGTTGGCAATTGGCTCAAAATTCTTCAATCTTGTGAACTTATAACCACTTCTAAGATCAAATAAATATCAAAGAACTTCAATTTGATGAAAATGGTCCTTTGGTACCCTTGTTGGGGGCCTCAGATGCCCTGATTTTGACTTAACTTACTCAAGAAGTTACCCAATGATCAGATGACTTCCACAATAAATTTCTTCATAAAACATGGTACACATGATCCTTATAACATATTAAGAACATTAGAATTAAGAATGACCAAAAAATTTTGAGATAAGGCCTCTGAAACCAAAACCCTAATTTTGGTTATTTGTGTAGGAAAACCCTAGCTCTGCTTCCATGCCTTTGCCAATCTTTGTGATTTCTTGACTTTCATGAACTTTGGGGAGCATAATATGATCATAGAACACACATGGACCCTCTTGGAATGCTTAATAACCATTGGGATGGCTCAGATTGATTCTTGGATTGCTCAGATCACAAAGCCTAGATGCAGATGAAATGGAACTATGTGTCGCTCCAAAAGATTTGCATCCCGGTGTAGACACAAACTGTAGGCGAAAGGAGAAAAGTGAAATGAACTGAATAGAGTCGCCAGCTAGGCATTTTTATCCCGAAGGAAAGGTAATGCTGCATAAACCTAGAAAAATATGGATAAGACGGTTGCGAACCAGAGAAGCTGAGAAAGGGGGTTGGTTACAACCTGGGAAGGTATTAGCACCCAGATTATCCGTCGTACTCGACGGGATCCACACTTACGAGATTGTGTTTAATGGGGTAATATATGTGCTATCTGTGTGCAAAAGCTGGAAACAAAATATACAAGTGTTAGTGCAAGAAGGTGAATTGCTCAGGACTGAGGCAAAAAAGAGAATGCTGAAAGAGGGAGGAGACACAGAGACTTTTGTTCGATAACAGTTAAGTTATGCCTACGTATCCTCTCGTTCAATGAGGAAGTCAGAACACCATAGTTCGACTCAAAGGGACTGAAAATGAATTGATTGTGAACTGTTTGCTTGTCTATGCTCAAGTGTATGACTCATCTGACTATAGTGCTAACTGTCATGCATTAGACGGAAGAAGCAAGTTCTCGTTTATGAATGAGTGTGATGAGAAAAGAATCCCGAAGGAGCCTACTTAAGTGTGAGATAAACATATCAACTTAATTACCATGATGATGTAGGATTAAGATCATTAAACTACTTGTGATTATTAAAATGTTTTCTGATTTTGTTTAGTGTTAAGTAATGAGTTTAATCTCTAATCACAGATTAGTGAACTCATTACACCATCCTAATAGAAGGATAATAAATGAGAACACTTAAGCTGAGGAAGATACCTCAACTTAATCTATGGTTAGGCATTAAATTCATTATATAACAAATCCTTTATTAAGTGGATTTTAATTAAGGGATGAGATTAAGAAATGGATTTTAAGTTTGTAAGACAACTTGAGGGGGACTTGTCCATTAAACACTAGGATTCCAAGTTATAAGATAAAGTCTTAATGATTATTAGATGGTTTGATTAAGAGGTTTAAACAAATTAAAGGTTTGACACTTAGGATTAAAGTTATACACTCCATCCTAAGAGAAGGATGCAGGCATAACCCTAATTCCAAAGTCCTAAAACTTTAAGAGTTTAGTCTCTGATTATTGAGATGATAAGAGAGACTCAAGGAGACTCAAAGGTAAAAAGCTAAAGGGGACTAATTACAACCCTAATCATTATCATGCTTGGATATCCTATGGTTTATGAGGCTTAAGAAAGATCTTCAAGGAAGCCACCAATGGAAGAAGCAGATGAAAGGAGGAGGAAGCAAGAGAATAAGTTACTTACTTCAATGAAGAAGATAAGTAACTTAAAGAAAGAAAGTGAGAGAGATGGAACATTAGTGAATCAAATTCACTTCAAAGACAAGTTAGAATGCAAATGAAAGAGATATGAAGGAGTGAGAGGTGAAGGAAAATCACCTCCCAAAATAACTTACCCAAACCTGAAAGTGTTAGTATGAATGCATAAAGTATAAAGCATAAAGAAATGAAGTGAAATGAGATGTAAATGAGATGAAATTACCAAATTCAGAAGTGTTTATGCAATTCAAATGTCATGTAAGATGATACAAAGTCATACAAGATGCATATGTGTGATCATACAAAGATGAGATGCAAAGGAAGCATGCTTTGAAGTTTGAAAACACATGAAAGTTTATGAAATGAAATGAATGCTAATCATGGCAAATGAATGGAGAAATGATCAAGCAAGGTTCTAACATGTCCTAAGATGTCTAATATGACATATGAATGCATGCAATGTCATGGCAAGTTCATGTAATGATGCATATGCAAGGTGAATGCAAATGAACATAAGAAATTAGGGTTACATGGACATGTGAGATGCAAATGGATAAAACACAAGCATATGACATGATAAAAATTTTCAATCTAGCTCAAACAAACCCTAACCCCATATTAGGTCACACCCCAAAGGAGAAGGTCAGAAGCCTAACCTATCAAAAGTTATGATTTTCCTAAGTTTTCTAGGGTTTTTGGGTGGTTCAAAGGGAAAAATGAAAATCAATTTGAAAATGCAAGATAAATTCATGAGGAAAGATACCTATAAACTACATGCAATATGTAACACAATGCAAAAAGAATCAACTTCAAAATCTTCTTTGTTAGGCAGAAAAGATTTTTCCAAGTTAGGGTTTAAAAATATGATTTTTATGACCCTTAATTCAAAGAAAATTGGTAAACTATGATCAAACCTAAACAGAAATTTGTGTGAAGAGTTTTAAAATATTTATAAATGCATTGGGATGATTCATGATTTTTTTGGTGATATTTAGAAACCTAAATGTATTTTTAATTAATTAAAATACTTTAATTAATTAAAAATAACATTTAAATATTTTAAAAATAATTTTTTAATGCAAAAAATAAAATAAAATATTTTTTTGGAATGAGAAAAATATTTAAAGTCAGAATGCAAAAGAAAATATTTTTTGAATGCTTTTTGCTATTTTAAAATAAATGAGAAAGAAAATGCAATAAAAATGAAATAAAAATTGATTTAAGTGAAAGTATGCAGATCCAAGGTTCCAGATTGAAACTGGGGAGGGGGAGTTGACTGCGCGCGCAATCTAACGGTTGGGATTTAAACTGTTTTTTAATTAGGTTTTATAATTAATTAAGTGGATTAATGCTAATACGCGCAATCTGAGCCATCCAAGCCTAAACCTAATCAAAATCCAATGGCCACGAATGCATCTGGGCAGCTAACCCTAATTAGGGTTCTAATGAATTTCAGGTGACCGGAGCTAGCTCCGGTCATCTTCTCCGGCCAGCACAAAACACTATCTCTCTCCCTAAGCTATGAGAACCTCCCAAACTCTCCAGAATCAACCATTAAACATTAACAAGCAAGAATCAAGCATCAAAAAGCATTTAAAACACACATACATGATGAATCGAAGCAAAAATCATTTCACGGGAAAAATTTCAGAACATCATGAAATGCTTATTTCTCAACCATTTTCAAAAGTAAAAGCATCAACATGATCAGGGAAGCATAAGGAATCATTTAGAAACTTAAAAAAGGAGTTCTGGAAAAAATGTTCATCATGGCTGCCTGAGTTGAAGCTTTGTGTTCTTGAGCTTTCTGATCCTTTCTTTGGTGCAAATCCACCCCCTTTGACCTCCTAAAGCTAATGGTAAGCTTGAATGAAGCTTAGAATGGCTATTTTGAGTGCTTTGTTTCTGAAGTTGCAGAAATCGTATTTTTGCTTGAGGGTGTTTTAGGCTATGGTGATGGGTGGAAAATGATCTTGAGGTGTTTTTGAGTTGATTGGTGAAGGAAGTTTGAAGTTCTAGTGGCTGAGCTATGAAATTCGAAGAAGGGAAGTTTTTGATGGATTTTGTGAATCTGAGTGTATGAGAGTGTTCAGGCTATTGTGTGTTATGAAATGTGATCCATGATGTTTGTTTAAGCCAATGGGATTGATCAGAAAGTTGTTGTGGCACAGGCTGATTGGTATAATGTGTTTTGTAAAAACGTCAATTTATGTGTACTTGAGGTATTGGCCATGGCAGGGCTAGCTTTTTGGGGGTGTCTGCCTCAGACAGATTCATGGAGAGCCATAGAATCAATTTGAGGCAGCTGGCACAAGTGGATGGAAGGATCCAAGGTATTTTGCAAATTTTGAGAGTTTTGGCCCTTTTGAAATTTCTTGAAGTTCAAGTCATGGAAACACTAGGTTCAATGCACAATTCTTATTGTTTGAAGTTCATTTGACATGTTGTGAAGTGTTTGTGCACATTAGAGGTCATTAGAATGCTTGGCAAGTGAAATTGCAAAATTCCCTCTTTGGCATGAACTTGAAAATTATGTGATTTTTGCCAACTTTGAAAGGCCATATCTTGAGTTCTATTATGAATCAAGACATGTTCTTGTACTTTTTGAAAAGGGAAAGACCTAATATACAACTTTCATGACCAAGAATTTTTCATTTGTAGCATTTTTGGTCATGAAAGAGGAGGTTGAAAAACATTCCCAAAATGGAAACTTTGCATTTCAAGTCATTTCCAAAAATGGCAAGTTTGCAATTGGCTCAAAATTATTCAATCTTGTGAACTTCCAACCATTTCTAAGATCAAATAAAGATCATAGAACTTCAATTTGATGAAAATACCCCTTTGGTTCCATTGTTGTGGGCCTCAAATGCCCTGATTTTGACTTAACTTTCTCAGGAAGTTACCCAGTGAACAGATGACTTCCACAATGAGTTTCCTCATCAAACATGGTACACATGATCCTTATGACATATTAAAAATATTAGAAACAAGAATGGCCCAAAAATTTGGAGTTAAGGCCTCTGAAACCAAAACCCTAATTTGGTCATCTGTGAGTGAAAACCCTAGCTCTGCTTCCATGCCTTTGCCATTTCTTGTGATCCCTTGACTTTCATGAACTTTGAAGAGCATAATATGATGATAGAACACACATGGACCCTCTTGGAAATCTTTGAGACCTTTGGGATGGCTCAGATGGATTCTTGGGTTGCTCAGATCACAAACCCTAGATGTAGATGAACTTTAACTATGTAGTGAAACAAACATGCAATATGAGATGTAATGCTTATGTTAAAACAAAAATGAAATATCAAAAGCCATGGTGGGATAAAGAGTGAGGGAAAATTTGGGGTGTTTACAGCTGCCCCTATTCAAACATGAGTTAGCTGTGCAGGATGTAAGCGCCTGGCTTAACAGACAAACAAGATAACTTGTGGTTGAATACCAAAGACAGTCCGAAATTTGCACTCGTTGGATAGAAGGGATATAAATTGTACATGATAGTATAGTATGATAATCAAATGAAAACAATGGAGGACGACCATCGAATAGAGGACGACTGCTAGGGATAAATTAGTAAGCAAAACAATGACGGGGACGACCGACAAACTAGGGAAATAAAGAGACCATGACGGGGACGGCCATCAGGTAAAGAAACAAGATTCTCTAGGGATCAAAGTAATGAGAAAGCAATGATGGGATGGCCATCAGGCTGGAAAGTAAAGTAAGCAATGAAGGGGACGACCATCGGGTTAAAGAATAAATGAAATAATGATGAGGGACGGTCATCAAAGGCAAAGGACGATCACCAAGAAGGGGACGACTGCTCTTTATCACGACATAGGACGAAGGTCGGATAGAAAAGGTCAACGATGGGGAAGGCCATTGGATAAGCATGATGAAGGACGATCATCAAGAGGTGAAGGACGATCACCTAGCAGGGTACGGCAGCTCTCGGGGTTTATCACGACATATGACGAATGTCGGATAACAAGATCAACAATGGGGACGACCATCGGATGAAATGATGAGGGAAGGTCATCAAAAGGTGAAGGGCGATCACCTAGCAGGGGACGACTGCTCTTTATTACGGCATAGGACGAATGTCGGATAGAAAGTTCCAATAATGGGGATTCCACCGGGGAAAGGATGAGGGACGGTCATCCAAAGGTGAAGGACGATCACCTGGCAGGGTATGGCTGCCGAAAATATCACGACATAGGACAAATGTCGGATATGAGGAAGTTGTTTTGTTGGTGACTTACTGGGGAACGGTAAACACGGACGAGTGTTTCACGCTTAAGAATAAAAGGTATAAGTGTTTGACGCTGTGTATAGATTAAAGATGCGGACGAGCATCCTTAGAACCATGATACGGACGAGTATCGGTAGAAACAAACGCTGATGCGTGTTCAGAGATGATGATATGGATGGGTACCAACTGGTTAACAAAGAACACGGACGAGTATTGGATCTGCTGAGGAGTGGTATAAACAAGATGCGGACGAGTATCAGATACTTCTGTATAAGTATGCACAAGTATTGATTTATTGGTGAAGTTGGTGCAAGACACGAACGAGTGCTCGACTTGCTGGGGAAGGTATGACATGGACGAGTGTCAAACATGTATAAACATAAACAAGTGTCTGTTTTAAGAATGCAAAGGAGATGCTTTGGCTTTCTGTGGGGATAGGATGACACGGACAGGTGTCAAAAGAACATATTATGAACAAGTATTTGTTTTGAGAGTGCAAAGGGTTTGCTTTGGCTTTTATGTGTAGGGGATGCACTTTGTATATTTGCTTGATGAAATATTGATGGTAATTGCACGTTACTGGCTCGAACCTAGCTTGTGATAATGCAAATGTTTGATTTTTGTCGTAATGCTCTGTATTAGATAGAATGCTACTCTCATTTGGTGAATATGATGCAAATGCTATGATTATGCAAAAGAGAAACCGATCCGGGATTCGGATCCCGCTGGGATAAAGATATCTGGATGATCTGCTCGGAGGGATGTCCCGGCTGGGGAAGAGATCATTGGTAGATCCGTTAGGAGAAACTCCGCTGGGGAGAAGGAAACTTCAGCAACTCCGTTGGGAAAGTATGCATGCATTGTTCTCCCGGGGAGAGAATAGAAACCCTGTGGGGAGACAGTTCCCATTAACTTTGCTGAGGATGAGAGATCTGGCACTCTGGTGGGGAATATGAGATTCCTTGCTCATCTTGCTGTGAAGTAAATGCTAGGTACTGCTTGGGGAGGTGATAACTTCTGGGAAGTAGCATGTTAGCGATGCAATGCTTGGCATGCCCCATGCTGTGTATCGAATACCCGCATCCTGTTAAGACAAAAGAAACGCACAAATATCCCGAGGTATCCCTAACTGGATTCCATCATAGGAGTTAGATCTTCCTGAAAGTAAATATATTTCTTGCAAGCATTTATTAAAACTGGCTCATTTGCTTTATGCGAGTACTGTATCATGAATAATGGACAATTTGCAAACGAAACAAAAATGTACAAAACGAGATGTGACTGAAAACTCTGATTTAATTAATCTGGGTGCCCTGAATTGGAGAATACAGTTAAGGAAACAAATCCTCTAAAATGAGGTTGCTATAAATTGAGAAAATAAAAGTGTTGGCAATGTTGATGACGACGTTCCAGTGTAATTCCTTTGCTATGACCTTGTATGACCCTGACATTCTTCTTATCTTGCTTTCTGGAGAAGGTTGATTCTGACTTATGCTTTATCCTTTCGAAACTTGTCGTGTTGTGAGGAATACAGACGAATTCAGAATGCAGTTGTTCACTTATTCCTTGATTTTGCATGGATCGCCCTTTCGGGTTTTCAATCCACCGGGATACCCATTTTTGCCTGAGCTGTCCAATGCGGTTTTTCAACTTAGCGGGTGTACACATTTTTTTATTTTTTCCCTTATTTTTGTCCGAGTCTTTTATTCTGTTTTTGACTCGCCGGGATGCCCTATTTTTGCTTGGACGTACATTCTGTTTTTATATCTTGCAGGTCAATTTATGCGAAGTATTTTTTAACTGCATCTGAATTCACATGGGATAAGAAATCCTCTCCATCCATAGTAGTGAGCATCAGTGCTCCACCAGAGAAGACTTTCTTTACTATGAATGGGCCATCGTAGTTTGGCGTCCATTTGCCTCTGTGGTCTGTATGAGGAGGAAGAAGTCTTTTCAAAACAAGATCTCCCGCTTGGTATTCCTGAAGCCTGACTTTCTGATCGAAGGTTATCTTCATCCTTTTCTGATACAACTGCCCATGACAGATGGCAGCTAGCCTTTTCTCTTCGATCAAATTCAGTTGATTGTACTGAGACCGGACCCATTCTGCTTCATTTAGCTTCACATCCATCATTACCCGTAAGGAGGGTAGCTCAACTTCAACAGGTAGGATTGCCTCCATACCGTACACAAACTGATAAGGTGTTGCCCCAGTAGACGTTTTGATTGAGGTTTGGTATCCATGAAAAGAAAACGGTAGCATCTCGTGCCAGTCTTTGTAGGTGACCACCATCTTCTGCACAATCTTCTTGATATTTTTGTTAGCTGCCTCAATAACGCCATTCATCTTTGGCCTGTAAGGAGAAGAGTTGTGATGTTTGATTTTGAAGTCCCGACACAGTTCTGCCATCATTTTGTTGTTCAAATTGGAACCATTGTCAGTAATGATTCGCTCGGGGACTCCATATCGACAGATGATGTCTCTTTTCAAAAATCTGGCTACCACTTGTCTGGTGACGTTTGCATACGAAGCTGCTTCAACCCATTTGGTGAAGTAATCAATGGCTACCATGATGAATTTGTGGCCATTTGAAGCAGTCGGTTCGATCTTCCCAATCATGTCAATGCCCCACATGGCAAAGGGCCAAGGTGAATACATCACGTTCAAAGGATTCGGAGGGACATGCACCTTGTCTGCATAGATCTGGAATTTATGGCATTTTCTGGCATAAGCACAACAATCTGCATCCATTGTAATCCAGTAGTAACCTGATCTTAATAATTTCTTAGCCATTGCATGTCCTCCAACATGGGTACCGAAAGATCCTTCATGCACCTCGTGCATCAGCAAGTCTGCTTCTCTCTTGTCAAGACATCTGAGTAGCACCATGTCAAAGTTTCGCTTGTATAATGAGCCATCAGAATTAAGGAAGAAATTACCGGCCAACCTTCTTAATGTCTTCTTATCATTAGATGATGCCCCGGGTGGGTATGTTTGATTCTCTAAGAAGCATTTGATGTCATGAAACCAAGGCTTATCATCTTTAGCAGTGTCCACAGAGAATATGTATGCTGGTCGGTCCAGTCAGGATACCAAAATCCGAGGTACATAATTTGCAGTTTGTACTTTGATCATGGAGGAAATGGTAGCTAAAGCATCTGCAAAATAATTCTTGTCCCGAGGGATGTATTCAAGTTTGACTATTGTGAAGAAAGTAAATAATCTCCTCGTGTAGTCACGGTATGGAATCAGATGCTCTTGGTGAGTGTACCATTTGCCGTTGGTCTGATTGATTACCAAAGCTGAAATTCCGAATACATTCAAAGTCTTGATCCTGAGGTCAATGGCTTCCTCAAGACCCATGATACATGCTTCGTATTCTGCCTCGTTGTTAGTTTAGGCAAAGGTGAGTTTTGTCGAGAAAGGCATATGAACTCCTTTAGGTGTAATGAGCACTGCACCAACTCCATGACCATTCATATTGATAGCCCCATCAAACATCATAGTCCATTCTTCTTTTGGATCAGGCCCTTCAGTGTGAACTGGCTCTTCACAATCTTTTGCTTTTAAGTACATGATGTCTTCATCGGGGAAGTCAAATCTCATGGGCTGATAATCATCAATGGGTTGCTCAGCTAGATAGTTAGACAGTACACTGCCTTTGATGGCTTTTTGAGAAGTGTATTGGATGTCATACTCTGTTAGAATCATTTGCCACCTTGCAACCCTTCTGGTAAGTGCTGGCTTCTCAAATATGTACTTGACGGGGTCCATATTTGAGATCAATAGGGTAGTGTGAGTCAGCATATTCTGCCTTAGTCGGAGAGCAGCCCACGCTAAAGCACAACAAGTTTTCTCGAGCAGTGAATAGCGTTGTTCACAGTCGGTAAACATTTTGCTTAGGTAGTATATTACATACTCTTTTCGACCAGACTCGTCATGCTAGCCCAACACACACCCCATTGATCCTTCTAATACTGAAAGGTACATTATTAGAGGCCTCCCTTCAACTGGAGGCATAGGAATCAGAGGTTCTTGTAGATACTCCTTGATCTTGTCAAAAGCCTTCTGACAATCTCCGTTCCATCTGACCATTTGTTCCTTTCTTAACAATTTGAACAGGGGCTCACAGGTTGCATTAAGGTGAGATATGAACCTTGATATGTAGTTCAATCTACCTAAGAACCCCCGAACTTCTTTTTCAGTCCTAGGTGCAGGCATTTCCTGAATGGCTTTGACTTTGTCAGGATCAACCTCAATTCCCTTTTCACTTACAATAAATCCCAGCAGCTTACCGGAACGTACCCCAAATGTGCATTTGTTGGGGTTCAACTTTAGCTGATATTTCCTCAGATGCTCGAGCAACTTCAGCAGATTTACCAGATGGTCTTCTTCAGTAAGGGACTTGGCAATCATGTCATCCACGTAGCATTCAATTTCCTTGTGGATCATATCGTGGAATAACGTTACCATAGCCCGTTTATAAGTTGCATCGGCGTTCTTCAGTCCAAAAGGCATTACCTTGTAACAAAATGTGCCCCAAGGTGTGATGAAGGTTGTTTTCTCCATGTCTTCGGGTGACATCTTGATCTGATTGTAACCCGAAAATCCATCCATGAAAGAAAACACCGAGAACTGAGTTGTGTTGTCGACCAATACATCAATGTGAGGTAATGGGAAATCATCCTTTGGGCTAGCTCTGTTCATATCCTGGTAATCCACACACATGTGTACTTTGCCATCCTTCTTAGGCACAGGTACAATGTTAGCAACCCACGGCGGGTAACTAGTTATAGCAAGGAAACCGACATCCCACTGTTTTTGAACCTCCTCTTTAATCTTCATGGCCATATCTGGGTGAGTACGGCGTAGCTTTTGCTTCACTGGAGGGCAATCTTCTTTCAAGGACAGCTTGAGCATAACAATATCCGTATCTAGACCTGGCATGTCTTGATAGGACCAATCAAAGACGTCGACGTATTCTCGAAGCATGTCGATAAGCTGTTCTTTTACTGAAGCTTGCAGACTGGCCCCAATCTTCACTTCTTTCAAATCCTCCTTGGTACCAAGATTAACTGTTTCAACCTCCTCCTGATGAGGAGTAATGACTTTCTCTTTTTGCCTCAACAACTTGGCTAACTCTTCATGTAACTCATAGTCTTCATCAACCCCTTCATCAGCTTGATTGATTGGATTGTCGAAGTTATACAGGGTCATAGCAGTGTTGTTGTCGGTGCATTCTAGAGGATTATTTCTGCAAGGGTTGAGATTTGTTCTTTTTAGTGATCAGTTTTAATCTTGTTCAGAAAAAATGAAGTTATTTATTTTGAAAACATTGCCATTTTATTGTTTTTTGCAAAAAATAACAAAAATGAAAAGACAGTGAGCGAAAGAGAAAATTGTTTGCAAAAGATGTCCAATGTTCATTGATATTCCATTTGCACAAAATTACAAATATGGCCCTATTACAAAATGAGTCCTGACACCTTGGGCAAGATGCAGGACTTGATGCATGCTGAAAAAAGCAGGAAATAATAATTACTCTACAGGAGTAACCCTTATAATTTCCTAGGAAGACCAGTTAAGGACTTGGTGACCCGGGATCCTTGGACGTATCTAGCTCTCCAGGTTGAGGTTGCTTTCCGCCTCATCTTCCAGGTTATTGACAGCATCTGGGGTGAACATCCCCCTATTGATGAACTTGGGCTCTTTAGCAGCCTCTGCTTGATCTTGTCGGAATGGTCTGTAACCCAAACCGAATTTGTCCTCCTTCTTCTCCACTAGTAGCAGCTTGCCCCAGCCTTGGGCATTTCCATCTTCAACAACCTTTCGGGCTTGCTGATAGGAGACAATTGAAGTACCCATACTATCCTCCTAGGATGTAGCAAATACTTTAGTTGTCGCCTCATTGATGTTCAGTGCTTCGAACCCTTGGCTCATAGTTTCATGGATTTCACCATCCATCTCAATGTATTTATACGTAGCCAGATGACTAACAAAGATATCCTCTTCACCACAGATGGTGATAATCTGTCCTTCCCACTCATATTTTAATTTCTGGTGAAGGGTCGACGTAACTGCGCCAGCGGCGTGAATCCATGGTTGACCCAACAAACAGCCGTAGGTCGGCTGAATGTCCATCACATAGAAAGTAGTCTGAAAGACCTGCGGATCAATTATCACAGGAAGCTCCACCTCTCCAAGAACAGAACTCTTGGAGCCATCAAAAGCTCTAACTACCAGATTGCTTGGTCGGAGAGGTATACCATCATATTCAAGCTTGACAAGGGCTTTCTTTGGCAAGACATTGAGTGAGGACCCAGTGTCAACAAGAACATGTGAAAGCACAACCCATTTACACTCCAGAGTGATGTGTAAAGCTTTTTTGTGGTGACGTCCTTCCGTTGTCAAGTCAGCATTGGTGAAACCTAGCCCATGGCTGGTATTAACATTAGACACTACTGTCTCGAGCTGATTCACTGTGATCTCCTCCGGCATGTAGGCTGCGTGCAAGACTTTAAGTAGTGCATCCCGATGAGCTTCAGAACACAACAGAAGGGATACGATGGAGATCTTGGAAGGAGTCTGGTGGAGCTGATCCACAACCTTGTAGTCACTTCTTTTGATTATCCTCAAAAATTCATCCACATCCTGGTCAAAGGATGATTTATGGGCTTCTTTTGGTACAGGTTCTTCGAGTGCCACACTTTTACCTTTGGCTTTGGCAGCAGCCTCTGCCTCAGTATTAGTTCTTGGAGCTTGTAACGCGAAGAGGCGTCCGCTTCGGGTGAAGCCTCCGCCTCCCCCGACATTATCCACTTGTGGTGTATGAACCAAAGAATCAAGAAGGACTCTTTCTCCGTTGCAGTAAAAGTATGAACCATAGTGTCATGGTACAACATTGTCTTTATCATATGGAATGGGCCCCGACACCGTGATGGTGACTGGACTAACTGCAGCAGAGGTAGGGACCATTATTGTTTGTGGATCATAAAAGATGGTGACAGGACTTCTGATTGATGTTGGTGGTGGTTGACTGAAGCTTGGTTGTTGCTGAAATTGTTGTTGGGATAGTTGTTGATAATTGTTGGAAACAGGGGCCGTTGCAGGGTCGTAATAGATGGTGACCATGGAGACATCGTTGTTAGTGGTTGTTATAGTTGTAGAAGTGGATGCAATTGAACTTTTGTTTGTTGAAGTGATGGAAGAGGTGGTTGCTGATTTTGTAGATGAGTCTATAGGAATAATTGTATTTGCAGTTGTAGGAGAAATACTTGTTGTTGAAAAAGGAGTTGCTGGTGTTGTAGGAGCGGTTGTTGTTATTTGCAGGATACCCTTTCTGATCAAGCCATTAATGCCATTCCTCAAGCTTGCACACCCATTGACGAAAACCTTGCAAGATTCACAACAGGCCTCACAACCTGGAAACACCTGGCATTTTAAAAGCTGAGCTTTAACCTCTGCCAGAGGTGTTTGAATACTTGCAGTATCTTCAAATAAATTCATGGGTGAGCCCTCCTCTATTGCATTTACCCTTGGCCCACCATGGTTGGGCATAGGATTCTTCGTGACATTAGGAGATGGTGCAAAATTTAGGGCTTTTGAATCTACCAGATCCTGGACCTTCATGTGCAAAGCCTTGCACTTTTTTGTGGTTTGACCAGGCGCATTAGAATGAAAAGCACACCTGGTGTTGACGTTGTAATTTCTTGGGAGGTTCTGAGGATCTGGTAGAGCCAATGTCCTTAGCTCGACAAGATTAAGCTTTAGGAGTTGTGGCAATAAGGTGGCATATGGCATTGGTATAGGGTTAATCACCCTATTGACTTGAGATGGCCTTTGCTGAAAAGGGCGTTGTTGTTGGTTGTTGTTGTTGTTGTGGGA
The DNA here is from genome assembly GCA_963966055.1 of Lathyrus aphaca. Lineage (NCBI taxonomy): Eukaryota > Viridiplantae > Streptophyta > Magnoliopsida > Fabales > Fabaceae > Lathyrus > Lathyrus aphaca. The sequence goes on along the minus strand of OZ014522.1, from coordinate 196,528,062 downwards.
TCTTTGTTGAGGAAATTGTGGTTGTTGAGGAAAATGTTGTGGTTGTTGAGGAAAATGTTGTGGTTGTTGAGTGTATTGAGGAGGTGGAGTAGGAATAGTGACGGCGGCAATTGATCTTTGCAGATAATGGGGTCTTCCTCTTCCCATATGTACAGAATTTCTTTCACCGGATCTGCGAGGCCCTGTAAATGGTTTCCTTGTACTGCTTGAACCGGCGCCGTTGTCAGAAATCTTTCCCATTTTCAATAAGCTCTTAATTCTTCCCCCCAGCTATAACCACGTCTACAAAGCTGGTGGAAGAAAAAGCAGCAAGCCTATCAATATAAGTCCCCTGGAGGGTGTTCATGAACATATCTTCCATTTCCCTTTCTGACATCGGGGGTTGAACGAAAGCAGCTAATTGCCTCCATCTTTGGGCGTACTCTCTAAAGCTTTCTCGGGAAGACTGTGACATTCCCATCAGAAGGGTTCTGTTTGGAGCCATGTCCAGATTATATTGATATTGACGAATGAAAGCCTAGGCCAAGTCTTTCCAATTCCTTACTGTGGCCCTGGTCAAATGAGAGTACCACTCACGGGATTCCCCTGTCAAGCTATCCTCAAAATAAAACATCCATAATTTTTCATCCACAGTGTAGGCTTTCAATCTCCCCAGGAAAGATTGCAGATAGGTACGAGGGCAGGATGTACCATTGTATCTTTCAAAACAGGGAGGTTTGAATTTGTGAGGAATTATAACCCCCTATACTAATCCCATATCCATGACATCAAAACCCAGAGAGTTTTGAGACTCCAGAGACCTTAGCGTTTCCGCTATCTCATCCAGTTGACGATCATAGACTTCGTCTTCTGCCCCAACCATAGTAAATTGTTCTTCCTGGGGGTCCTCCTGCAAGGCCCTCCCTCCAGTGTTGCCTTGGGTGTTTCTTATTAGCATTGATTTCTAGGTTCAGATGAGGTCTAAACTCTGGGGGATCAGTACGAGGTTGTACATGATCGTTGTTGCTGGTACCCCCTGTACCTGGGTGGTTTTCTTCGGGAGTTTTCCGCTCAACTAACTCTCTCAGTCTCTCCTGGCTCTGGCCCAACCCAGTCATCACTGCCATAAACTAGTTCATTTGGGCCCTCATCTCAGTCCTTTCATTGGCCATTTGGGTTCTCACGTCAGTTAGGTCTTGCTGAACTTGATCCATTTGTAAGCCCGAAAGGTTGTTTCTCGTTGGATACCGGTGCACTCTATTGACGGGGAACACTCTTCTACGAGCAATGTTTCCTGAAACCACAACAAAGTGAGAAACAACAAAAAACAAAATCCTACAAAACAAAGAAAAAAGGTTAGTATGCAATGCAGGATGCCTATTTGTCTTCCAAGGGTATCCGGTTTGGTTCTTTGGTTTTGACCTTCCAGACCTCGAGGGAAGATGATGTTGAAGAGAGATTAAGCCCATGAAATAATACAAACCATATATTACAAGATGTAAAGATACAAAGATTAATTACAACAAAGTCCCCATGGTGGGTAAAAATACAACAACAAAAATACAATCAAAAAGAAGTACAAACAAAGGAATCAAACATCTAATCCATTATCATCCTCTCTGACTTCCTTCAGGAGAGCCTCAGTCACTGGGCCAACTGGGTGCTCTGTGATGGCCCTGATAAGAAGGTTCTTGGTGGCAATGACATTGGTCAATTTCTTATGCTTGTCCTTGTCCTTTGATCTCTTTAACCCCACCCGGAGCTTCAACTCAGAGATCTCCTTCTGTGCAGCTAACAAGGCCTCCTGACTCTTCTCCTCACTGACTTCCAGCTGCTCTATCCTAGCCTGGGTCCTCTGATCTTCCTGTGAACGAGCCTCAGTGATCCTGATCCACCTAGCCTGACTCTCCTCTAAATAATGCTCATCTCTGGCCTTCTGAATCTTGGCTTCCTTACAAGCATTATTTAATACCAACTCTCCTGCTCTAGCCCTTCTGATGTAATCATCTGTCTTTTCAATCTTGGTCATGTGCTCAATCTGGAGCTTCTCTAACCTTTCATTATCCAGATGACTATCATTCCTCTCCCAGAGGGTCTTCTTCAAAGCTTCAGAGAGTTGAGTATTCCTTTCCTTCAATTTCTCAAACTCCTCTAAATTGACAGTAGCTGCAGGCTCCACTGTTGATGGTCCAGGTACATCCTTTATGGTGAATGGCATACGGGTGATCTGTCCCCTGACATGAGACCAGTCAAGATACTGAGCTGAAGCTATGTTGTTGCACTTGCCAAGAATAGCTGTCCCCTTAGTCTGAATATTGTCCCAAGCCCAGGCTGCCTGTCTGGCAATGGCAAGGTTATGCTGGATGTCACAATAGAGGGTTTCTGTCAAGTTCTTCTCTCTTGGTGGATGTACCAAGGCATACCCTAATTGCCTTTTGAAAAGCAAAAGATTGTAGTTGATGCAACCCTTCACTCCAATCAGGGGTACATTGGGATACTGCCCAGAGCTGGTGATGATATCTTTGCCCTTGGTGCTCTGAGTGCACCATCTGATGTCTTCTGAAGTAAGGGCAATCATTCTCTTAGCCCAGTTCCTTGGCTGATGAGGATTCAAGAAAGTGTCCGACTTCGGCAAGTGCCTTAATAACCAATAGTAGAAGAGAGGGGCACATCATCTGACTAATCTTCCCCTCTGCTTCTCATTCATTTGATGCACTGAGTAATAAAAGTCTCCAAGCAAGGTAGGGACTGGATTCTTCAACAGGAAAAGGTGGATAGCACTCTTGCTTACAAACTTAGGCTCGTCTACAAACAAGATGACTCCATATATGCTGAGGGCCAGAAGAGCACAAACAGTGTCCCACTTCCCTGCTGCAGCATGAAGAGTGGCCTGAGTAACCAAGAAATCCAAATGAAGGCCTGGAATTCCAGCCTTGGTGGTCATATTCTGGTCAATGAGGGTGGACTCCAAGTGCAAAGCCTTAGCTACATCTTCATTCTTAGGAGCAGCCATCTCAGGGTTGAAGGGAATCCCCTTCCTGATGGGGACACCCAACAACATGGAGAACTCTTCCATCAATGGTCCCAACTGAAAATCTGGGAAAGTGAAACATCTGAGAGGAGGGTCATAGAACTGAAGACATGTGTGGATCATGCTCCTTTGGGAGGCATCCAATTCCATGATCATGTCCATAATGCCACCATAATGTTCCCTGAATAAAGGGACATGATCAGGAGTGATGAGTGCATGTATCTGCCTGATGCCTGTCAAAGTGGGCTCAAAGAAATGATGAGTGATGTTGCTCTTCCTGGACGGGTCCATGCTGACAATGGATGCTGATGAAGAAGACTGAGGATAACTGTTGATAAAGGCAACTAAAGAAGATGCTGAAGAAGAGTCTCTGATGAAGACAACTGATGAAGAGAGCTGAAAAGAATCTTTGGTGAAGATAGCTGGTGATGGTAGCTGATGCAGATAGCTGAAGGAATCTGAGCAGCAGAGCAGGTTAAAACCAAACCAAAGACAAGATGTGGATACCCTGTAAAACAAATAGACAAATGTTAAATGATGAAAAATGATGTATGAGAATGATATGCAAAGGGTTTGTGATCAAGTTCTGGATATGTTATCTTCCTTGATAGGGTCCATGTGTGTTCATAAGTCTGGATGAAGGCTTAGAGAACCAGTAACCAGGTGGGGGACTCAAATAAAGAGTCACAAGTCCAGGGTTTCACAAGAACAGTCCAAAATGATGCAACCTTAACAAAAATAGTAACAAGGTATGATGAGGCCAATGGTTCCTGCAAATCTGTAAACAACCCAACCCCCTCACATGTATTGTTCTAGAACAAGGATCCTCAGACTCGGATCAGTTATGAGAAGTGTAAACACTTCTAACCCGGAGGTACAGTGTTTAAAATAATCATAAAGGTTCCTCCTCTAATTCACCTCAGATGATGAAGGTCATAAAAAGGTTATCCAGACTTAGCATGCTTCCCAGATAGCCCTAGTACTACAGGAAATCCGTAACATAGAGTTCTCAAGAAGAAACCCATGTCTGAACCGTGTTTCATATTCCCGCACCAGACCGAAATGGAATGGGAAAGAATATGAAGCCACTATATCCTATGTGTCACTCAGGCTCCCGGTATGGAACCTTACTCACTCAATATCCCTCCCACTAAGGAAAAAAACGGATCCAGCACAGGTGATATGATGATAATATGAAAGGCATAAAAGCAGTAAATAAAGCAATAAATAAAGCTGTACAAAAAGAAATAAATAAAGCAATAAACAAAAAGCACAAGTAGCACATAACACCCCCATAAACACAAATCAAACAAGCGCTAGGAGAAACCCACAAAAAGAACCAGAAACCCTGGTTGCAAGATAAGGATTCCCCAACAGAGTCGCCAAGCTGTCGCTCCCAAAGATTTGCATCCCGGTGCAGACACAAACTGTCGGCGAAAGGAGAAAAGTGAAATGAACTGAATAGAGTCTCCAGCTAGGCATTTTTATCCCGAAAGAAAGGTAATGATGCATAAACCTAGAAAAAGATGGATAAGACGGTTGCGAACCAGAGAAACTGAGAAAAGGGGTTGGTTACAACCTGGGAAGGTATTACCACCCAGATTGTCCGTTGTACTCGACGGGATCCACGCTTACAAGATTGTGTTTAATGGGGTAATATATGTGTTATCTGTGTGCAAAAGCTGGAAAAGAAATATACAAGTGTTAGTGCAAGAAGGTGAATTGTTCAGGACTGAGGCTAAAAAGAGAATGCTGAAAGAGGGAGGAGACACAGAGACTTTTGTTCGATAACAGTTAAGTTATGCCTACGTATCCTCTCGTGCAATGAGAAAGTCAGAACACCGTAGTTCGACTTAAAGGGACTGAAAATGAATTGACTGCGAATTGCTTGCTTGTCTATGCTTAAGTGTATGACTCGTCTGGCTCGAGTGCTAACTGTCTTGCATTAGACGGAAGAAGCAAGTTCTCATTTATGAATGAGAGTTATGAGAAAAGAATCCCGAAGGAGACGATTATTGTTTGTTTTTGTGTTTTCAGTTTTTTATTGTTTTTTGTGTTTTGCATATGATTATGAGCTTAATCCTAAATCAAGGGTTGTAAACTCATTATATCCTCCCTGATTAGGGATAATGAGCCTACTTAAGTGTGAGATAAACATCTCAACTTAATTACCATGATGATGTAGGATTAAGATCATTAACCTACTAGTGATTATTTAAAAAAAATTGGATTTTGTTTAGTGTTAAGTAATGAGTTTAATCTCTAATCACAGATTAGTGAACTCATTACACTATCCTAATAGGAGGATAATAGATGATAACACTTAAGCTGAGGAAGATACCTCAACTTAATCCATGGTTACAGATTAAATTCATTATATAACAAAGTCTTTATTAAGTGGATTTTAATTAAGGGACGAGATTAAGAAAAGGATTTTAAGTTTGTAAGACAACTTGAGGGGGACTTGTCCATTAAACACTAGGGTTAGTCCTTCTTAACCATAAGGAAGAATTAGAACCCTAATGTAAGGCCCAAGTTATAAGATAAAGTCTTAATGACTATTAGATGGTTTGATTAAGAGGTTTAAACAAATTAATGGTTTAACACTTAGGATTAAAGTTATACACTCCATCCTAAGAGAAGGATGCAGGCATGACCCTAATTCCAAAGTCCTAAAACTTTAAGAGTTTAGTCTCTGATTATTGAGATGAGAAGAGAGACTCAAGGAGAGTCAAAGGTAAAAAGCTAAAGGGGACTAATTACAACCCTAATCATTATCATGCTTGGATATCCTATGGTTTATGAGGCATAAGAAAGATCTTCAAGGAAGCCACCAATGGAAGAAGCAGATGAAAGGAGGAGGAAGCAAGAGAATAAGTTACTTACTTCAATGAAGAAGATAAGTAACTTAAAGAAAGAAAGTGAGAGAGATGGAACATTAATGAATCAAATTCACTTCAAAGACAAGTTAGAATGCAAATTAAAGAGATAAGAAGGAGTGAGAGGTGAAGGCAAATCCACCTCCCAAAATAACTTACCCAAACCTCAAAGTGTTAGTATGAATGCATAAAGTATAAAGCATAAAGAAATGAAGTGAAATGAGTTGAAAATGAGATGAAATGACCAAAGTCAGAAGTGTTTATGCAATGAAAATGTCATGTAAGATGATACAAAGTCATACAAGATGCATATGTATGATCATACAAAGATGAGATGCAAAGGAGGCATGCTTTGAAGTTTGAAAACACATGAAAGTTTATGAAATGAAATGAATGCTAATCATGGAATATGAATGGAGAAATGATCAAGAAAGGTTCTAACATGTCCTAAGATATCTAAGATGACATATGAATGCATGAAATGTCATGGCAAGTTCATGTAATGATGCATATGCAAGGTGAATGCAAATGAACATGAGAAATTAGGTCACACCCCAAAGGAGAAGGTCAAAAGCCTAACCTATCAAAACTTATGATTTTCCTAAGTTTTCTAGGGTTTTTGGGTGGTTCAAAGGGAAAAATGCAAATCAATTTTAAAATGCAAGATAAATTCATGAGGAAAAATACCTATAAACTACATGCAATATGTAAAACAATGCAAAAAGAATCAAGTTAAAACTCTTCTTTGTTAGGTAAAAATGATTTTTCCAAGTTAGGGTTTAAATATATGATTTTTATGACCCTTAATTCAAAGAAAATTGGTAAACTATGATCAAACCTAAAAAGAAATTTGTATGAAGAGTTTGAAAATGTTTCTAAATGCATTGGGATGATTCATGATTTTTTTGGTGATTTTTAGAAACATAAATGTATTTTTAATTAATTAAAATAATTTAATTAATTAAAAATAACATTTAAATATTTTAAAAATACTTTTTTAATTATAAAAATAAAATAAATTTTTTTTTTGGAATGAGAAAATATTTAAAGTCAGAATGCAAAAGAAAATATTTTTTGAATGCTTTTTGCTATTTTAAAATAAATGAGAAAGAAAATGCAATAAAAATGAAATAAAAATTGATTTAAGTGAAAGTATGCAGAGCCAAGGTTCCAGATTCAAACTGGGCAGGGGGGAGTTGACTGCGCGCGCAATCTAACGGCTGGGATTCAAACTGAGTTTTAATTAGGTTTTATAATTAATTAAGTGGATTAATGCTAATACGCGCAATCTGAGCCATCCAGACCTAAACCTAATCAACATCCAATGGCCACAAATGCATCTGGGCAGCTAACCTTAATTAGGGTTCTAATGACTTTCAGGTGACCGGAGCTAGCTCCGGTCATCTTCTCCGGCCAGCACAAAACACTATCTCTCTCCCTAAGCTTTGAGATCCTCCCAAACTCTCCAGAATCAACCATTAAACATCAACAAGCAAGAATCAAGAATCAAAAAGCATTTAAAACACACATACATGATGAATCGAAGCAAAAATCATTTCACGGGCAAAATTTCAGAACATCATGAAATGCTTATTTCTCAACCATTTTCAAAATTAAAAGCATCAACATGATCATGGAAGCATAAGGAATCATATAGAAACTTAAAAAAGGAGTTCTGGAAAAAATGTTCATCATGGCTACCTGAGTTGAAGCTTTGTTTTCTTGAGCTTTTTGATCCTTTCTTTGGTGCAAATCTACCCCCTTTGACCTCCTGAAGCTAATGGTAAGCTTGGATGAAGCTTAGAATGGCTATTTTGAGTGCTTTGTTTCTGAAGTTGCAGAAATTGTATTTTTGCTTGAGGGTGTTTTAGGCTATGGTGATGGGTGGAAAATTATCCTGAGGTGTTTTTGAGTTGATTGGTGAAGGAAGTTTGAAGTTCTAGTGGCTGAGCTATGAAATTCGAAGAAGGGAAGTTTTTGATGGATTTTGTGAATCTGAGTGTATGAGAGTGTTCAGGCTATTGTGTGTTATGAAATGTGATCCATGATGTTTGTTTAAGCCATTGGGATTGATAGAAAAGTTGTTGTGGCACAGGCTGATTAGTATGGTGTGTTTTGCAAAAAAGTCAATATATGTGTATTTGAGGTATGGGCCATGGCAGGGCTAGCTTTTTGGTGTGTCTGGCCTCAACAAGATTCATGGAGAGCCATAGAATCGGTTTGATGCAACTGGCACAAGTGGATGGAAGGATCCAAGGCATTTTGCAAATTTTGAGAGTTTTGGCCCTTTTGGGATTTCTTGAAGTTCAAGTCATGGAAACACTAGGTTCAATGCACAATTCTGATTGTTTGAAGTTCATTTGACATGTTGTGAAGTGTTTGTGCACATTAGAGGTCATTATAATGCTTGGCAAGTGAAATTGCAAAATTCCCTATTTGGCATGAACTTGAAAATTATGTGATTTTTGCCAACTTTGAAAGGCCATATCTTGAGTTCTATGATGAATCAAGACATGTTCTTGTACTTTTTGAAAAGGGAAAGACCTAATCTATAACTTTCACGACCAATAATTATTCATTTGAAGCATTTTGGTCATGAAAGAGAAGGTTGAAAAACTTTCCCAAAATGGAAAGTTTGCATTTCAAGTCATTTCCAAAAATGGCAAGTTTGCAATTGGCTCAAAATTCTTCAATCTTGTAAACTTCCAACCATTTTTAAGATCAAATAAAGATCATAGAACTTCAATTTGATGAAAATACCCCTTTGGTTCCATTGTTGGGGGCCTCAGATGCCCTGATTTTGACTTAACATGCTTAGGAAGTTACCCAGTGAACAAATGACTTCCACAATGAGTTTCCTCATAAAACTTGGTACACATGATCCTTATGACATATTAAAAACATTAGAAACAAGAATGGCCCAAAAATTTGGAGTTAAGGCCTCTTAAACCAAAACCCTAATTTTGGTCATCTGTCCAGTGAAAACCCTAGCTCTGCTTCCATGCCTTTGCCAGTTCTTGTGATCCCTTGCCTTTCATGAACTTTGAAGATCATAATATGATGATAGAACACACATGGACCCTCTTGGAAAGATTTGAGACCTTTGGGATGGCTCAGATGGATTCTTGGGTTGCTCAGATCACAAACCCTAGATGCAGATGAACTTGAACTATGCAGTGAAACAAACATGCAATATGAGATGTAATGCTTATGTTAAAACAAAAATGAAAGATCACAAGCCATGGTGGGATAAAGAGTGAGGATAAATTTGGGGTGTTTACACTATGCAGATGAAATAAATATGTAATATGAGATGTAATGCTTATGTTAAAACAAAAATGAAAGATCACAAGCCATGGTGTGAGAAAAAGTGAGGGAAAATTTGGGGTGTTTACACCGACATAACTCAGCCATCATCTTGTTGTTAAGATTGGAACCATTATCAGTAATGATTCGCTCGGGAACTCCATATCGACATATGATATCCCTTTTCAGAAATCGAGCTACCACTTGCCTGGTGACATTTGCATACGAAGCTGCTTCAACCCATTTGGTGAAGTAATCAATGGCTACCAGGATAAATTTGTGACCATTTTAATCAGTCGGTTCAATCTTTCCAATCATATCAATGCCCCACATGGCGAAGGGCCAAGGTGAAGACATTACATTCAAAGGATTAGGAGGCACATGCACTTTATCTGCGTAGATCTGGCATTTCTGGCATTTTCTGGCATAGGCACAACAGTTTGCATCCATTGTGATCCAATAGTAACCCGATCTTAATAACTTCTTTGCCATTGCATGTCCTCCGGCATGGGTACCGAAAGAACCTTCGTGTACGTCGTGCATCAGTAGGTCTGCTTCCTTCTTGTCAACACATCTGAGCAAGACCATGTCGAAGTTTCGCTTGTACAAAAAACCATCAATATTGAGGAAGAAGCTACCAGCTAGACTTCTTAATGTATTCTTATCATTTGACGATGCCCCAGGTGGGTATGTCTGAGTTTCCAAGAAGCATTTGATGTCGTGGAACCAAGGCTTGTTGTTAGTGACAATGTCCACAAAGAATACATATGCTGGTCTGTCCAGTCTAGATATCAAAATCCGAGGTACATAATTAGCGACCTGTACTTTGATCATGGATGAAATGGTAGCCAAAGCGTCTGCAAACTGATTCTTATCTCGAAGGATGTATTCAAGCTTAACTATTGTGAAGAAGGTCAACTGTAATGCCCGTTTATTTAATTAATTATTTAATTAAATATAAGTGTATTGTGTTATGTTGATTTGCGATGTTTTGTGTATTTGAAGTTGATTTAAGTTGATTTCTGAAATATCAGAATATTCTGTTGATGTTCATAAGTTGGTTCAAGTTGAATTGATTAATTAAGTTGATATAAGTTGTGATAGACGATATGAAGTATCTTCGTTTATTGTGGGATATGTTGATTAGGTCGTTGGACCATTTGGTTAATAATCGGAAGATAATCTAATTAAGTCCGGAGAAAATAATTATATAGTGAATTATTAAATTAAATTTTGGTGTTGTGGTGAATTAAGTCGTTAAGTCAGAAAAATAAGTCGGAAGCCGTAGAAATAATATCGGAGTTAATATTATCGTTGTTGTAATGGATTTAATTAGTGGGCTTGAAACCGTGTTGGAAATAGCAATTAAGGGGGTGTTGCGGTTGGGCCCATTAGTTATAATTGGATTATTATTATTATTATAATAAAAAGAAAAATAAAGAGGAGAATTAGTCAAGAGGAGAAGTTGGAATCAGTAGAAGTTGAGAAAAGGGAATCGTGGAAATTAGAGAAAACGAGGAAAAAGTCTTAGAGAAAAATAAAAGTTTTAGAGGAGAGAAAACAGCTTGGGAGAAAAGAAGGAGAAAGAAGGATTCATGTTCATATCTTAATTTTCGCACATTTGGTACAGCTTCCACTAAACAGGTGATAACGTTTTACTCGTAATTCTGATTAAAGCGATTCTTGAATTTCTGGAAAGCTTACGAAATTCCCTTCGATTTGATATATAATTTCGTGTCAATAAGTTCTGTATTGAAGGAGAAAAACGCATTTGAAGTTTGGAAGTTCATGCTGGAAATTGGTCAAATAGTAGTTACGGGATTGATGGTGATGAAGGCTGAATTTTGGTCAATATAGGAACTCAATGGCAGCGTGTTCGTATTTCTAATCTCCATGGATGAAAGAGGAGAGGAAAAGGGCCACATATGCAAAGGGGTTGGAAATTCGATCGGAGATTCGAAGCGGTCATCGATTAAGGAAAGGGTGGGGTTCGAATTATATAACCGGGATTATGATTATTAATATGTGGGATTGAGGTTATATGATTTTCGTATTCTCTATCGTTGAAGTTGTGTTAATTGGTGTTGCTCTGATTTATAGTGTCGAACAAATGTTTCTGTGGTATAATAGTACAATTGATTCATGAGTTTTGTTGTGGAGAAATCGGTTGCTGGAAAAAAAATTAATTTGGGGACGGAACCCCTAAACAAAGGGTAGCGCACTCCACCCATGTAAGAAACAGCTAGGTGGCGCAGGCCACAGCCAGGTGGCGCAGGCCACATCCCTGGTAGTGGGGGCCACCCCAAATTGTGTGATTTTAAGTGTGGTTTTAAGTGGTGCTTTAGGTGCAGAAATTTCTGGTCCATATGAATTTATCTTAATTCATTTAATTATTCTACGTTTTCTGTATATAAATAATGGATATAGTAGTAGCATATAAATAAGTAATCTTCTGTAGTGGTGTTTTGGCTGAACATTTGAAAAGAAATGATAACGTAGTAGATAAACTAGTAACATGTTTTATTAGAAGTAGAAGCAAGTTTTAGCAGATAATTTTGGTTGCAGCAGAAAATGAGTTTAGTAGGTTTGGAACATTTTAACAGAGTATGAATTGAAGATGTAGAGGTAGTTTTTGCAACAAGGTTTAATTTAAAGACAGTCTAAATTAATGGCAGAAAAAGGTGAATATTGGTAAGTTTGAATTGAGAAGGATAAGTGGAATTTATCAGTAGTTATAACAAAAGATTAAGTAGTGACGAATTAGCCAGTTTAATTGATCTAAGCGGAAAATTTAGTTATCCTGAATTTAACAAAAAATGTCGAGTTAGTTCAGAATAATAAATAGGCAATTTTCGTCGGTGTATTTGTTATTTAGTGTTGAACGTGTGTATTTTCTAGTATAGTTTCTTATGTTGTTTTGTCCCGGTTTGGGAGCATTTTTAAGTTAAAGGTCGAAGGACCTATGTTGATTATTTGAGTTGTAGGTCGTAAGACCAATGTTGATGTTCAAGTTGTAGATCGTATAACCAACGTTGAAAGTTGTAGGCCTATGGGCAAAGTTGAATCGGTGTTGAATTAAAGTTGCGATGTTGTTTGTTGTATGTTGTTGGAGTTGATTGTTGTGATGTGTTGAGTCGTTGTATCATGGCATACACTGCATTTCTAAGTTGGAGCGGATGCTCACCATGTTGGCCTGGATTGGCAAAATATTTAAGTTGAAGGCTTATGCCTTGCAGATACCTCGGTAACCTGGTATATTTTAAGTTGGGAGTTTTACTCCAATGGTACCACATGCATATACACAGTCGAGTCACATTCCGTGTCGTATTAATTATGTTGTTTGTGTTGTTTATGTTGCCAAGTTGATAAAGTTGTTCTTGTTTCTTACGTTGATAAAGTTGTATACGTTGCTCAAGTTGAATAAGTTGGTTATGTATATTCAAATTGATTATGTTGCTAAGTTGATTATATTATTATGTTGGACAAGTTGATTATGTTACTAAGTTGATTATATTATTATGTTGGACAAGTTGATTATGTTACTAAGTTGATTATATTATTATGTTGGTTAAATTGATTATGTTGCTAAGTTGATTATATTATTATGTTGGACAAGTTGATTATGTTACTAAGTTGATTATATTATTATGTTGGATAAATTGATTATGTTGCTAAGTTGATTATATTATTATGATGGATGAGTTGATTATAGAATTATGTTGCATGAGTTGTTTATATATTTATGTTTGTAAAGTAGGTTATGCTGATATTGAAGAAGTTGAGTATGTTGTATATGTTCGTCGAAGTTGAGGAAGGTTTCTATGCTATGTTTATAGTTGGAATTGATTATGTTGATGTGTGAATTAAGATGATAAAATATGTTGGTAGTTTGGGGTGTAGAGTAAGACGTTGTTATTGATAGTGTGAAAATTGTATGATTCTATCTAGCGTATTAATTATCATACTCTTGTTTATATGGTTCGATATCTCACCCTTTTTCTGTTATTGAATGTTACCTTGATTGGTAACATGCAGGTATTCCAAATTAGAGTTGCTTACTTTCGTAATCAAGTCGGTGTCGTCGCTCTGATACGTAACACTCGGGGGGATGAACGCTTAGTTTTTTTTTATTATTATATTATGTTTTTGTTGAGTTAAGTTGTTTCAATGTGAAATGTGTTATTACCAAGTTGATCGGTTGAATAAGTTGTTAAAACTGATGCAAAGTTGAATATTGTGAATGTCTGAGAACCAGTAACCAGGTGGGGGACTCAAATAAAGAGTCACTTGTCCAGGGTTTGAAAGAATCAGTCCAAAATAATGTAACCTTAAAACAATTCCAGTAACAGGGTATGTTGAGGCCAAGGGTTCCTGCAAACCTGTAAACAATCCCGCTCACTCACGTGTATTGTTCAGATATATTATGAGAAGTGTAAACACTTCTAACCCGGAGGTACAATGTTTACCCTAATTATAAAGGATCCTCCTCTAATTCACCTCAGATGCTGAAGGTCATCTAAAAATGTCATCCAGACTTATCAGGCTTCCCAGATAGCCCTAGCACTACAGGAAATCCGTAGCACAGAGTTCTCAAGAAGAAACCCATGTCTGAACCGTGTTTTCATATTCCCGCACCAGACCAAAATGGAATGGGAAAGAATATGAATCCACTTTAATCCTATGTCTGTCACTCAGGCCTTTGTGTTGGACCTTTCTCACTGGAATACCCCTCCCACCAAAGCAAACCAGCAAACCAGCACATGATATGATAATAATAAATGAAATGCATAAAACAGTAAATGAAAGCGATAAAGTAAATGCAGTAAATAAAGCTGTACATAAAACAATAAATAAAGCAAAAACAAAAGTACACATAGCACATGACACCCCCAGTAAACACAAACAAACAAGCGTTAGGAGAAACCCACAAGAGAACTAGAAGCCCTGGTTGCAAAGGTCCCCAGCAGAGTCGCCAAGCTGTCGCTCCCCCGGACTCTCGTCCCGATGCAGACGCAGACGGTCGGTGATGTTGGAGGTTGAGGTTGAATAGAGTCTCCAACTAGGCATTTTTATCCCGAAGGAAAGGTAATGCTGCATAAACCTGGAAATATATGGATAAGATGATTGTGAACCAAAGAGATTGAGAAAGGGGGTTGGTTACGACCTGGGAAGGTATTAGCACCCAGATCGTCCTTCGTACTCGACGGGATCCATGCTTACTTGATTGTGTTTAAAAGGGGTAGTGTATGTGCTGACTGTGTATAATAAAACTAGGGAGAAATGTACAGTGTGTCAGTGCAAAAGAGAAGGGTGGGTGCTCAAGAATGAGGCTTAGAAAAGAAAGCTGAAAGGAGAGGGGAGACAAAGAGACTTTTGTTCGATAACTGTTAAGTTATACCTACATATCCTCTCGTGCAATGAGGAAGTCATAACACCGTAGTTCGACTCAAAGAGACTAGATGATTTGTTGTGAACTGCTTGCTTGTCTATGCTCAAGTGTATGACTGGTCTGGCTCGAGTGCTAACTGTCTTGCATTAGATGGAAGAAGCGAGTTCTCGTTTTCAGAGTGAGTGTGATGAGAAACGAATACCGGAGGAGACGATTATTGTTTGTTTTTGTGTTTTCAGTTTTTTATTGTTTTTGGTGTTTTGCATAGGATAATGAGCTTAAGCATGAATTAAGGGTTGTAAACTCATCATATCCTCCCTGATTAGGGATAATGAGCTTACTTAAGTGTGAGATAAGCATCTCAACTTAATTACCATGATGATGTAGGATTAAGATCATTAACCTACTTGTGATTATTAAATGCTTTTGGATTTTTGTTTAGTGTTAAGTAATGAGTTTAATCTCTAATCAAGGATTAGTGAACTCATTACACCATCCTAAGAGAAGGATAATAGATGAGAACACTTAAGCTGAGGAAGACCCCTCAACTTAATCCATGGTTAGGGACTAAATTCATTATATAACAAGCCTTTATTAAGTGTATTTTATTAAAGATGAGATTAAGAAGTGGATTTTATGTTTGTAAGACTTATCTTGAGGGGGGACTTGTCCATTAAACACTAGGGTTAGTCCCTCTTAACCATAAGTAAGAGATGGAACCCTAATATAAGGCCTAAGTTACAAGCTTAAGTATTGATCATTATTAGGTATTTTGATTAAGAGGTGTAAACAAATTAAAGGTTTAACACTAAGGATTAAAGTTATACACTCCATCCTAAGATAAGGATGCAGGCATAACCCTAATTCAAAGTCCTAAAGCTTTAAGTGTTTAGCCTTTGATTATGAGATGAGAAGAGAGACTTAAGGAGAATCAAAGGTAAAAACTAGGGGGAACTATATACAACCCTAAAATTATCATGCTTGGATGTTTCTATGGCTTGTGAGGCTGAAAGAGAAGATCTTCAGGAGGCTACCATGGAAGAGAAGCCGATGAAAAGAGAAGAGAAAGAGAATAGGTTACTTACTTCCTGAAGAAGATAAGTAACCTAAAAGAAAGAGATAGGAGCAAGAGAGCACAAGTGAAACATGTTCACTTCAAAGACAAGTAAGATATGCATATGAAGAGATGAGAAGAGGTAGGATGTGAAGGCAAATCCACATCCCAAGCAACTTACCATAAGCCCATGAAATGTTAGTGTGAATGCATAAGAGGCAGAGCAAAAGGAAATAAAGCAAATTAAAATGCAAAGACCAAAACCAGAAGTGAATATGCTATGAAAATGTGTTATGGAATTATGCAAAGTCATACATGATGCATATGAATGACCATACAAGGATGAGATGCAAAGCAAGGCATGTTAGAAGCATGAAAACACATGGATGTTCATGAAATGTAATGAATGCAAAGCATAGCAAATGAATGAAAAAATGATCAAGCAATGTTCAAACATGTCTTAAGATATCTAAGATGGCATACAAGAGCATGAAATGGCATGGAAAGTTCATATGATGATGATATGTAAAGATGAATGCAAATGAACATTGAAAACTAGGGTTTTATGAATGTTTGATATGCATATGACCAAAACAAAAGCATACACCATGATAAAAATTTGAAAATGAAGTCAAACAAACCCTAAACACACACAAGATCACTTCCCAAAGGTGGAGGTCAGAAGCTAAACCTAGAGAAAGTTATGAATTTTCTAAGTTAACTAGGGTTTTTGGGTGATTCTAAAGGAAAAATGCAAATCAATTTGAAAATGAAATGCAAAATTATGAGATAAATAACCTAGATACTAGATGCAAAGTGTGAAAGAATTCAAAAAGAATCAAGTTCAAACTCATCATGGTTGATTAGAAATGATTTTTCAAGTTAGGGTTAGAAAAAATGTGAATTTTATGAACCCTAATTCAAAGTAAATTGTGAAAACATGATCAAACCTAAAAAGAAATTTGTGTGATGAGTTTTTAAATTGTTCTAAATGCCTAAGAATGCTTCATGATTTTTTTTGTGATTTTTAGATACCTAAATGTATTTTTAATTAATTAAAATCAATTAATTAATTAAATAAAACATTTAAATGATTTAAAAATACTTTTTTAATGCAAAAATTAAAAATAAAAATGTTTTTGAGTTTAGAAAAATATTTGAAGTAAAAATGCAGAAAATGAGATTTTTAAAAGTATTTTTGCTATTTTAAATAATTATGTGAAGATAAATGCAAGAAAAATAAAATAAAATAGAAAGTATGCAAAATTTAAGGCCAGGATTTGAACTGGTTGACTTGGCGTGTGATCCTAAGGCTAGGATTGAATCTGACTAATTAAATTAATTAAACTAATTAATATTAATTAAATGAGGATTATGGTTTTAATGAAGCTATCTGGGCCGTCCAAAAACGCGCTAACACAAGATCAAAGGGTCCACATTCAAACTGAGGAATTAATTAGGTTTAGCCCTAATGACTCTCAGGCGGCCGGAACAGTGTTCCGGTAGTCTTCTTTGGCACCCCCTCACCTGAGTTCACTCAAAACACCACCCCAAGCCCTCTAAAGCTCCAGAATGGATCATTTAACAACCCTAAGCACGAATCCAGTCCCAAAAACAATTTATCATGCATCAAACTCATGAATCGAACAAGAATAAGTTTATGTCAAAAATCTCAGAAGCACGATACACACTCATTTCTCAACCATTTTGAAAACTAAACACATCAGCATGATCAGGGAAGCATGTAGATTGATATTGTAACTTAAAAAAAGAGTTCTGGAAAAAAAGTTCTTGGTGACTACCTGAGTTGAAGCTTTGTAATTTGGTGCTTTCTGGACCTCTCCTTGATGCTAATCCACTCAAATGATCACCCTGATGCTTCTGAAAGGCTTAGATGGAGTTTATATGGCTTGGTTTGTGATTTCCAGATCTGATAGTGCAGGAATCGTGTTTGTGTTTGAGTAGCTTCCAGGCCATGGTGAAGGGTGTTTTGTGATCCTTAGGTGATTTTGAGATGAATGGTGAAAGAATGAGTGAGTTTTGATGCTTGTGCTGAGAGATTCGAAGACTTGAAAGTTTTGGGGATTTTTGGTGATTCTGAGCTTGTGGATGTTTTTGGATTGTTCTCTATGATGTTTGAGGTCCTTGATGTTTGTATAAGTCATACTGATTGGCCAGAGGAGTTGGTGTGGCACAGTTTTATTGGCATGGTGTATTTTGCAAAAAAAGTCAATGTTGTGTCATAGAGAGCATGGCATGGGTCAGAGGAGCTTTCAAGGCTTGTCCTGCTTCAGCTTCATTCAAGTATGGCCCTTGGATTAGATTTCATGAAGTGGATGGCTTGATTCATGTGATAGCATGGATTTTGCAATTTTCCCTCTTTGGATTTTCTTGAAGTGCAAGGCATGAAAACTTGTGATTCTTGGCACAATTCTGATCAAGGCAAGTTATGTGATGTTGTTATGATGCTTAGAGATCAATTAGAGGTCACAAGAAGTCTTAAAACTTGGTTTTGCAAAAATCCCTCTTTGGCATGAACTTGAAAATTATAAGATTTTTCCCAACTTTGAAACATCATATCTTGAGTTCTAGGATGAATCAAGAGGAGTTCTTGTACTTTTTGAAAATGGGAAGATCCAATCTACAACACTTTCATTTTTGAAGATTTTTCATTTGAAGCCTTTTTGATCAAGAAAGAGGAGGTTGAAAATCTTTCCCAAAATGGAAAGTTTTCATTACAAGTCATGTCAAAAAATGGAAAGTTTGCAAATGGCTTGAAATTCTTCAATCTTGTGAACTTCTAACCACTTCTAAGATCAAATAAAGATCACAGAACCTTAAAATGATGAAAATGACCCTTTGGTACCATTGGTGGTGGCCTCAGATGCACTGATTCCGACTTTTCTTGTACAATAAGTTACCAGTTGATCAGATGCCTTCCACAATGAATTTCTTCATCAAATTTGGTACACATGATCCTTATAACATATTAAGACCAATGAAGTCAAGAATGACCAAAAATTTGAGGTTAAGGGCCTCAAACCCAAAACCCTAATTTTAGGTCATCTGTGAAGGAAATCTTCAGTCTGCCTCTATGCCTTTGCAAAGCTTTGTGATCTCTTGACTTTAATGAACTTTGGGGAGCATAAGATGATCATAAAATGCTCATGGACCATCTTGGAATGCTTCAAGACCTTTGAGATAGCTCAGATCACTTTTTGGATTGCTCAGATCACAAACCCTAGATGCAGTTATGTAGATGAAATAAACTATGCAGTGAGAGATGATATGATTATGCAATGCTATATGAAAGATCACAAGCCATGGTGTGAGAAAAGTGAGGGAAAATTTGGGGTGTTTACAATAAGGTTTGCACTTTTGTTCATACTCTGGAAAAAAATCATCGTGCAGATGCCCCTATTCAAACATGAGTTAGCTGTGTTGGATGTAAGCAACGACTTAACAGGCAAACAAGATAACTTGTGGTTGAATACCAAAGACAGTCCAAAATTTGCACTCACAGAATGAAGAAGAAAAGGGATATAGATTGTAAAAGAAAATAAAGTATAGTAAAGTGTGGGCGGCGGAGGACGCCCGTCGAGCAGAGGACGACTGCTGGGTAAAGAGCAATGACGGGGACGGCCGACATGCTGAAAAGTGTGTGAAATAAAGCAATGACGGGGACGACCATCATGCTGGGGATGAAAAGGGGTTATGATGGGGACGGCCACCAAAATAAAGTTGTGAGATTCTCTGGGGATTACTGAAAAAATGACGGGGACGGCCATCAAGTTCATAAAGCAAAGTAACCAACGACGGGGATGGCCATCGGGTTAAAGAATAAATGAAATAAACAGATGATGAGGTACGGTCATCAAAGGTGAAGGACGATCACCTAGCAGGGGACGGCTGCTCTGTTGGGGTTAAGATGAGGGACGGTCATCTTAGGTGGAGGACGACCACCTGGCAGGGTACGGCTGCCGAAAATATCGCGACATAGGACGAATGTCGGATAAAAGGTCAACGATGGGGACGACCATCGGATGAGCATGATGGAGGACGACCATCAAGAGGTGGAGGACGACCACATAGCAGGGGACGGCTGCTCTCAAGGTTTATCATGACGTAGGACGAACGCAAGATAACCAAAATCAACAATGGGGACGGCCATTGGATAAAGTGATGAAGGACGATCATCAACAGGTGAAGGACGATCACCTAGCAGGGGACGGCTGCTAAATATATCACGACATAGGACGAATGTCGGATAAAAAGGTCAACGATGGGGACGGCCATCGGACGAGCATGATGGAGGATGACCATCAAGAGGTGGAGGACGACCACCTAGCAGGGGACGGCTGCTCTCAAGGTTTATCATGACGAATGTCAGATAGAAAGAAATTTGTTTTACTAGGGAACAGTAAACACGGACGAGTGTTTACGTCCAAGAAATAAAAGGTATAAGTGTTTAGGTGTTTGTGTATAGATTAAAGATGCGGACGAGCATCCTTAAGACTATGATACGGACGAGTATCAGGTAGAAACAAATACTGACACGTGTTCAGAGATGATGATACGGACGAGTATCAACTAGTTAACAAGGAACACGGACGAGTGTTGATTCTGAGGGGACTCTTCTGGGGAAAAGTAGACACAGACAAGTGTCTAAATTCAGGAAGACAAGAGTGTTTGATACAGTGTATGGATTAAAGATTCGGACGAGCATCCCTAAGACTTTGATACGGACGAGTATCAGGTAGAAACAAACGCTTGACACATGTTCTGAGATGATGGTACGGACGAGTACCAACTGGTTAACAAAGAACACGGACGAGTGTCGAATCTGAGGGGGTACAAATGGTGTATACAAGATACGAACGAGTATCTGTATAAATAAAATAAGTATGAGTGGTGTGTAGATGAGTGTTCAACCTGCTGGAGAGAGTGACACGGACGAGTGTCAAAAGGTATATTATAAACAAGTATATGCTTTACAAAGTGTTTAGGTTACTTGTGCTGGGGAAAGTGACATGGACGGATGCCAAGGAAAGTTATATATATACAAGTATCTGTGAGTGCAAAGGGGACGTTTTGGCTTTCTTCCAGGGATATGACACGGACGGGTGTCGAGAAGTATCTGTAATATACAAGTGTTTGTTTGCAAAGAAAAGCTCGGGCGACTTTACTGGGGAATGATGACACGGACGGGTGCCACAAGGAGTGTGTATTCGCATTGGTGAATGTGAGGCAACTGCTTTTGCTGGGGAATCCGGGGGGTATTTTGTATATTGTTGATGGGTTGATAATATTCACAGGTGTTTGATTCAAACCGTGACTTATGATTATGCAACATGTTTGATTTTTGCCGTAATGCTCCGTATTAAGACGGAATGCTACGCTTTGCTTGGTGAATATGATGCGAATGCTATGATTATGCAAAGGATACCGATCCGGGATGCGGATCCCATTGCTGTGAAGATCTCTGGTCGATCTGTTGGAGTGGACATCCCAGCTGGGGATGAGATTGTTGGTAGATCTGATGAGATAATTCTTCTTGGGGAAATGGGTCAATGATAGACCTATTCTCGTAAATGAGGGACCCAGTTGGGGTCTGTAGGAGCTTTCTTCACTCTGTTGTGATTCCCTTCATGCGTTGCTCTTCTGGATAGAGGCTGAAATTCTGTGGGGAGATGGTTCCCAGGCTTTTTGTATTTGGAGGAGTAACGGATGGTAACTCAGCTGGGGGAGAAACAACAGGTGGCAACTCAGTTTGGGAGAAAAACACTCTGGGTGCTAAAACTGAGTGTTGATTGGCCAGCTTGCTGGGATGAAGCTTTCATGCCCCCATGTTGCGCTTCGGATACCTGCAATCCTGCAAAGATAGAGAAACGTACAAGTAATCCCGAGGTACCCTTTGCCGGATTCCGTCATAGGAGTTAGACACTTCTGAGAGTAAGTATATTTCCTGCAAGCACGTAGTTTTTATTTTTTGAGGATAGGCATCTGTATTCATGCAATCAGTATTTTAAAGATATCAGACATTCTTTGCAAATAAAGTGAAGTGTACGAGGTGAAACTTGACTGAAAATCTGTTTTTATTAATTCATACGCCCTGAATTGGCAAGATATAGTCAAAGAAACATATCTCCTGAAATGAGGAGATTGTTACAAATTGAGAAACAAAACGCTGGAAATGTTGACGACGCTTCAAGGAGCTTCCCTTGGCTATGACTTGTATGACTTTTGACGTTCTTCTCGTCTTGCTTTCTGAAGAAGGCTGATTCTGACAGAAGCTTGATCTTTTGAAGCTTAACCGGTTGTAAGTGATACAGACGAATTCAGAATGCAGTTGTTCGCTTATTCCCTTATTTTGCATGGATCGCCCTTTCGGGTTTTCAATCCATCGGGATACCCATTTTTGCCTGAGCTGTCCAATGCGGCTTTTCAACTCAGCGGGTGTACAATTTTTTGTTTATTTCCCTTATTTTTGCCCAAGTCTTTTATTCTGTTTTTGACTTGCCGGGATGCCCTATTTTTGCCTGAACTTACATTCTGTTTTTGTGTCCAGCGGGTCATTTTTATGCGAAGTATTTTTTAACTGCATCTGAATTCACAGGGGACGGGAAGTCTTCACCATCCATGGTGCTGAGCATCAGTGCTCCACCAGAGAAAACTTTCTTTACCACGAATGGTCCTTCATAGTTTGGAGTCCACTTGCCCCTGTGGTCCGTATGAGGAGGGAGGATTCTTTTCAGCACAAGATCTCCTACTTGGTATTCTCGATGCCTGACTTTCTGATCGAAGGCTTTCTTCATTCTTCTATGATACAACTGCCCATGACAGATTGCAGCCAATCTTTTCTCTTCAATCAGACTCAGTTGCTCGTATCGGGATCGAACCCATTCTGCTTCATTCAGCTTAACATCCATCAATACCCGTAGGGAGGGTAATTCAACTTCAACTGGTAAGACTGCCTCCATACCATACAACAGCTGATACGGTGTTGCCCCAGTGGATGTTCTGATTGACGTGCGGTACCCATGCAAGGCAAATGGTAGCATCTCATGCCAGTCTTTATAAGTGACTACCATCTTCTGCACAATCTTCTTGATATTCTTATTAGCTGCCTCAACAACGTCGTTCATCTTTGGCCTGTACGGAGAAGAATTGTGGTGTTGGATCTTGAAGTCCTGACATAGCTCTGCCATCATTTTGTTGTTTAAGTTGGAACCATTATCAGTAATGATTCGCTCGGGCACTCCATATTGACAGATGATATCTCTCTTCAGGAATCGGGCTACCACTTGTCTTGTAACATTGGCATAAGAAGCTGCTTCAACCCACTTGGTAAAATAGTCAATGGCTACCAGGATGAATCTGTGGCCATTTGAAGCAGTCGGTTCGATCTTGCCAATCATATCAATGCCCCACATAGCAAAGGGCCAGGGAGCAGACATCACATTCAGAGGATTGGGAGGCACATGCACCTTATCCGCATAAATCTGGCATTTATGGCATTTTCTGGCATAGGCACAACATTCGGCATCCATTGTGATCCAGTAATAACCTGATCTTAGCAACTTTTTAGCCATGGCATGCCCTCCTGCATGGGTACCAAAGGATCCTTCGTGCACTTCATGCATTAACAAGTCTGCTTCTGTCTCGTCAACGCATCTGAGGAGTACCATATCAAAGTTTCTTTTGTACAGGGAGCCATCAGTGTTCAGAAAGAAACTACCAGCAAGCCTTCTCAAAGTCTTCTTATCATTGGAAGATGCCCTAGATGGGTATGTTTGATCCTCCAAGAAGCATTTAATGTCATGGAACCAAGGCTTATCATCTTTTACAGCGTCTGCTGCAAATACATATGCTGGTCTGTCAAGTCTGGACACTGAAATTTGAGGCACAAAGTTGGCAGCTTGAACTTTGATCATAGATGAAATGGTAGCCAGAGCATCTGCAAACTGATTCTCATCTCGAGGCATATACTCAAGCTTGACCGTTGTGAAGAAAGTCAATAACCTTCTTGTATAATCCCTGTAAGGTATCAGATGATCCTGGTGGGTGTACCATTTGCCGTTGGTTTGATTAACTACCAGAGTTGAATCTCCGAATACAATCAATGTCTTGATCCTGAGGTCAATGGCTTCCTCAAGACCCATAATGCAAGCTTCGTATTCAGATTCGTTGTTAGTGCAGTTGAAGGTGAGTTTTGCCGAGAAAGGCATGTGAACTCCTTTAGGTGTAATGAGTACTGCACCAACACCACGACCATTCATGTTAACAGCCCCATCAAACATCATAGTCCATTCTTCTTCTGGGTCAGGCCCTTCAGTGTGAATAGGCTCTTCATGATCTTTCGCTTTTATGAACATGATGTCTTCATCAGGGAAGTCAAATCTCATAGGCTGGTAGTCATCAATAGGTTGCTCAGCAAGATATTCAGACAATACACTGCCCTTGATGGCTTTCTGAGAGGTGTACTGGATGTCATATTCTGTGAGAATCATCTGCCATCTTGCAACCCGTCCGGTAAGTGCTGGCTTCTCAAAAATGTACTTAACTGGGTCCATCTTGGATATCAATAAGGTAGTGTGGGTCAACATATACTGTCTCAGTCGGCGAGCAGCCCACGCTAAAGCACAACAAGTTTTCTCGAGCAGTGAATAACGTTGTTCACAGTCGGTAAACTTTTTGCTCAGGTAGTATATTACATACTCTTTTCGACCAGACTCGTCATGCTGGCCCAGCACACACCCCATTGACTCTTCTAATACTGTCAAGTACATTATCAGAGGTCTTCCTTCAACTGGAGGCATAAGGATTGGAGGCTCTTGTAAGTACTCTTTGATCTTGTCAAAAGCCTTCTGGCAGTCTTCGTTCCACCTGACCGTCTGTTCTTTTCTTAACAGCTTGAACAAGGGTTCACAGGTTGCGGTAAGGTGAGATATGAACCTTGAGATGTAGTTCAATCTACCTAGAAACCCTCGAACTTCTTTTTCAGACTTCGGTGCAGGCATTTCTTGAATGGCTTTGACTTTATCAGGGTCCACTTCAATCCCTTTCTCGCTTACGATAAAACCCAACAGCTTACCAGATCGCACCCCGAATGTACACTTGTTAGGGTTCAGCTTTAGTTGGTACTTCCTCAGACGCTTGAATAACTTCAGCAGATTTACCAGGTGATCTTCTTCTGTGAGGGACTTGGCAATCATGTCATCCACATAACACTCGATTTCCTTATGGATCATATCGTGGAATAATGTTACCATAGCCCGTTGATATGTTGCACCTGCATTCTTCAATCCGAATGGCATCACCTTGTAACAGAACGTGCCCCAGGGTGTGATGAAGGTTGTCTTCTCCATGTCTTCAGGTGACATCTTGATCTGATTGTATCCTGAAAATCCGTCCATGAAGGAGAATACCGAGAACTGAGCCATATTATCGACCAATACATCAATGTGAGGTAATGGGAAATCATCTTTCGGGCTAGCTCTGTTCAGATCCCGGTAATCAACACACATCCTTACCTTGCCGTCTTTCTTAGGCACAGGCACAATATTAGCAACCCACGGTGGATAGCTAGTTACAGCAAGGAACCCGGTGTCCCACTGCTTTTGTACCTCTTCTTTGATCTTCATTGCCATGTCTGGGCGAGTACGGCGCAGTTTCTGTTTGACCGGTGGGCATTCTTCTCTTAAAGGCAGCTTGTGCATAACAATATCGGTGTCCAACCCTGGCATATCCTGATAAGACCAAGCAAACACATCCACATATTCTTGAAGCAGGTCAATCAGTTGTTTCTTCACTGAGTCTTGTAAGCAGGCCCCAATTTTAACTTCTTTCACATCTTCATCTGTACCAAGATTAATCGTTTCTATCTCCTCCTGATGAGGAGTGATAACCTTTTCCTCTTGTCTCAACAATCTGGCTAACTCTTCAGGAAGCTCGTAATCTTCTTCAACCCCTTCATCAGCTTGATTGATCGGATTGTCAGAGTCATACGAAGTCATAGCCGTGTTGTTGTCGGTGCGGTCTGGAAGGCACTCTCTGCAAGGGTTCAGTTTGTTCATTTTAGTGATTGATTTTAATCTTGTTTAGAAAAGTGAAATAAAGTTGTCATTTTGAAAACATTGCCATTTATTTTTTGTACAAAAAGAAAAATGGAAAAACAGTGAGCGGAAAAGAAAAAGACTCATTTGCAAAAGATGTCTGATATTTCATTGATTAATCTTGTTGCACAAAAATTACAGATGGCCCGATTACAAAATGAGTCTTGTCATCTTGGGCAAGATGCAAGACTTGATGCATGCTTAAAATATACAGGAAATAATAATTACTCTGCAGGAGTAACCCTTATAATTTCCTGGGAAGACCAGTTTGAGATACGGCTCCCCGGGATCCTTGGACGTATCCAACTCTCCAGGTTGCGCTCATCTTCCGACTCATCTTCCAAGTTGTTGACAGCATCAGGGGTGAGCATCCCCCCACTAACAAAATTGGGCTTCTTAGCAGCCTCTGCTTGATCTTGTTGAGTTGGTTTGTAACCCAACCCAAATTTATCCTCTTTCTTCTCCACAGCCAACAGTTTGCCCCAGCCTTGAGCATTCCCTTCTTCCACAACCCTCCGGGCTTGCTTGTAGGATGCCATGGAAGTCCCAAGTACAGCAGATGTTTCATTAATATTCAGGGCCTCAAACCCTTGACTCATTGTCTCGTGGATCTCCCCATCCATCTCAATGTATTTATATGTAGCCAGATGGCTAACAAAAATATCCTCCTCTCCACAAATAGTAACGACCTGGCCCTCCCACTCGAATTTTAACTTCTGGTGAAGGGTAGACGTAACTGCGCCAGCGGCATGAATCCATGGTCTACCCAACAAACAGCTGTAGGCAGGCTGAATGTCCATCACGTAGAAGATCGTTTTGAAAGTTTGTGGGCCAATCGTTACAGGCAACTCAATTTCTCCCAGAACTGATCTCTTAGAGCCGTCAAAGGCTCTCACTACCAAGTTACTGGGTCGTAATGCCAATCCTTCATACTCCAGCTTCACAAGGGCTTTTTTAGGCAAGACATTGAGGGATGACCCTATATCTACCAGTACATGTGAAAGAACTGCACCCTTACACTCCATGGTAATGTGCAAAGCCTTGTTGTGATTGCGGCCTTCCGAAGTCAAATCAGTGTTAGTAAATCCTAGTCCATTACTAGCATTAACATTTCCAACCACGGCTTCCAACTGATTGACGGTGATCTCTTCTGGCACATAAGCTGCGTGCAAGACTTTTAGTAGTGCGTTCCGATGAGCCTCGGAGCACATAAGCAATGATAGAATGGAGATCTTGGAAGGCGTCTGGTGAAGCTGGTCCACTATCTTGTAATCACTTTTCTTGATGATTCTCATGAATTCATCAACCTCTTGATCAAAAGGTGTTTTCAAAGCTTCTTTAACAATTTGCTCTTCTTGCACCATGTTCTTCCCTTTCGCCTTGGCAGCAGCTTCTGCTTCAGCAGTGGGTCTTTGAATTTGAGGGGCAAAGAGACGTCCGCTTCGAGTGAAGCCTCCGCCTCCCCCCACATTGTCTATTTGTGGTGAAGAAGTTGATGATTCAAAAGTGACTTTCTGTCCTTCGCAGTATAGATCGGAGCCGTAATGCCAAGGGATGGCATTACTGCTTTCATAAGGTACTGGCCCAGGCACTGTGATAGTGACTGGACTGATGGCAGCTGCAGAAGGGACCATGATAGTCTGTGGATCATAGTATATTGTGACTGGTGCTCTGATAGGAGTGGCATTTTGTGAGTTGTAGGCAGAATCATTGGCAGGATCATAATAAATTGTAACCATTGAGACACTTGCTGTTGAAGTTGTAGGAGACATTGTTGGAAGGATGGGTGTTGTTGTTGTAGGAGACTCTGAATGAAGGGGTGCTGAAGTTGTAGAAGGGATGTTTGTTGATATCTGGTCCGTTGAAGTAACAGATGAAGCATTTGTTGATGAGATTGAAGAGTTGTTTGGAACAATGGTTGTTGCAGTTGTAGACGATTCTGGAACTGTTGTTAAGGAGATTGCTGGATTGGTAGGTATTGATGTCGTGATTTGAAGCAGGCCACTCTGGATGAGACTATCTATGCCTTCTCTCAAGTTATCACACCCATTCACTGAAATGTTGCAATAAGCACATCCTAGCTCACATCCAGGGAACATTTGACATTCAAGGAGTTGCGCTTTAATCTCTACCAAGGGTGTCCGAATCTGACCCACACTGGTTATCAAGTAAGACGGCTTATCCTCTTCAATAGCATTGATTCTGGGTCCTCCGTGGTGTGGCATAGGATTCTTGTTAACATTTGGTGGTGGTGCAAAGTTTAGAGCTTTGGAATCCACTAAATCATGCACTTTCATGTGCAAAGCTCTGCACTTCTCTATACTGTGGCCAGGTGCATTTGAATGAAAAGCACATCTGGCGCTGGCGTCATAATTTCTGGGCAGACTGGCAGGATCTGGAGGTGCCAATGTCCTTAGCTCAACTAGGTTGAGTTTTAGGAGTTGTGGCAATAATGTGGCATAGGGCATAGGGATCAGATCGATCACCCTATTGGCCTGAGAAGGTCTCTGTTGGAATGGTCTTTGCTGATTGTTGTTGTTGGTGTTGTTGTTGTTATAATTTCTCTGAGGAGGATACTGAGTTTGTTGCTGATAATTTTGTTGCTGTGGTTGATAAGCTGGTTGAAGATGAATTGGAGCGGGAATGGTGACTGCTGCCACAGACCTATGAACATATTGGGGCCTGCCCCTGTTGGCATGGATAGCATTGGTCTCACCAGTTCTTCTTGGGCCCACAAAAGGCTTTCTTGGGTTGCTGGATGAGCTAGCACCGTTGCCAGAAATCTTACCCATCTTTAACAGGCTTTCAATTCTTTCCCCGGCTATGACCACGTCAGCAAAGCTAGTGGAAGAAAAGGCAGCTAGCCTGTCAATATATGTCCCTTGGAGGGTGTTCATAAACATATCTGCCATCTCCCTTTCTGACATGGGTGGCTGGACAGCAGCAGCAAGCTGTCTCCACCTCTGAGCGTACTCCCGGAAGCTTTCCCTGGATGATTGAGACATCCCCATCAGGAGAGTCCTGTTGGGAGCCATATCCAAGTTGTACTGATATTGTCTGATAAAGGCCTCAGCCAAGTCCTTCCAACACCTGATGGTTACTCTGGTCAGGTGAGAGTACCATTCCCTTGAAGCTCCTGTTAAGCTATCCTCAAAATAAAACATCCATAGCTTTTCGTCCATGGTATATGCCTTCAGCCTCCCCTGAAAGGATTGTAAATGGGTCCGGGGACAGGAGGTTCCGTTGTACTTCTCAAAGCACGGTGGTTTAAATTTGTGGGGAATCCTGACCCCGTCCACTAAGCCCATGTCCATAACATCAAAGCCCAAAGAATTCTGGGACTCCAGGGATCTTAGTTTCTCAGTAATCTCATCTAGCCTTCTGTCATAAGCTTCCTCCCTAGCTCCCATCACTGTGAACTGATCTTCCTAGGGGTCTTCTTGCAGTACTCTACCTGCAGTGGAAGCCCCTTGCACATTAACAGGGATGTTGATCTCTGGATGAAGGTGGGGTCCATAGACTGGAGGATTAACATGAGGTTGAACTCTCTCATTATTGCTTGTCCCAGCAGTCCCTGGATGGGGGTCTTCCTGATTCCGCCCCTCTACCAGTGCTCTTAATCTCTCTTGGCTTTGAGCCATATTATTCATCACCTCCATAAACTGAGTCATCTGATTCCTCATCTCCAATCTCTCGTTGGCCATTTGAGTCCTGACCTCCGTAAGGTCCTGCTGTACTTGGTCCATTTGTATGCCCGGAAGATTGTTGCGGGTGGGATATCTGTGTGGACGGTTGAGTGGAAACACCCGACGTCGAGCAATAGTTCCTGAGAGTCACAACAGAGTTAGTAACAATAAAACAAAAACCTACAAAACAAAACAAAAGGTTAGTATGCAATGCAGTATGCTCATTTGTTTCCAAGGTATCCGGCTTGGCACTTGGTTTTGACCTTTCCAGACCCTTTGTGGAAGATGCTTGTGATGTTGCTTGAAGAATTCAGATAAAACAAACCAACACATATATTACAAAAAGTAAATGATACATAGTTTGTTTCTTTACAATACATGCCCTCTGAGGGGTCAAAAATACAACATAAAGAAAAGTACATGAAATGAAAGCAACAACAAGCAAAAGTCAGACACCAAGACCAAACTCATCCTCCTGAACTTCCTTGAGAAGTGCTTCAGTCACAGGATCAGCTGGACGCTCTGTAAGGTTCCTGATAAGGAGATTCCTTGTAGTAACAGCTGCAGTTAGCTTCTTGTGTCGACTCTGGTCCTTTGACCTCTTCACACCAGCTTTAATCTTCAACTCTGAGATCTCTCTCTGGGCTGCTGCCAGGGCTTCCTGCTGCTCTTTTGCACTAGACTCCAGCTGCTCAATCTTGTCCTGAGTCCTCTTATCCTCCTAAGTACGGGCTTCGGTGATCCTGACCCACCTATCCTGACTCTCCTTCAAATACAAATCAGTCCTAGCTCTCTGGAACTGAGCCTCTTTGCAGGCATTTTTCAAGATCTGCTCTCCAGCCCTTGACTTCTTGATATAATCCTCAGACTTCTCAATCCTAGCTAGATGCTCCACCTTTAGCTTTTCTAACCTCTCAATGTCCAGGCGACCATCACTCCTCTCCCAGAGGGTCTTCTGTAGAGCCTGAGTCAGATTCTCATTTCTCTCTTTCAGTTTCTCAAACTCCTCTAAGCTGACAGTTGCTGGAGGTGGTGCTGTGGAGGGTCCAGGCATATCTTCAAGGGTGAAGGGCATTCCAGAAACTTGAGCCCTGGCATGAGACCACTCATAGTACTGAGCTGAGGCTACATTATTGCATCTCCCAAGAATGGTTACCCCCTTAGTCTGCACATTGTCCCAAGCCCAGGATGCTTGCCTGACAATAGCCAGATTAGGCTTGATCTCACAATAGAGGGTCTCAGCTAGATCTTGTGCCCTAGGAGGGTGGACTAATGCATAGCCCAGTTGTCTTTTGAATAGCAGAGGGTTGTAGTTGATGCAACCCTTCACTCCTACCAGAGGCACATTGGGAAATTGCACACAACTAGTAATGATGTCTCTGCCCTTGGTGCTCTGAGTGCACCACCTGATATCATCTGAGGTTAAAGCAACAAGCCTCCTAGCCCAGTTCTTTTGCTGGTGAGGGTTCAAGAATGCATCAGTCTTTGGCAAATGTTTGAGCAGCCAAGTATGGAATAAAGGAGCACAGCATCTCACTAATCTTCCCCTTTGCTTTTCATTCCTTTGGTGAACAGAGTAGTAAAGATCTCCCAGTAAGGTGGGCACTGGGTTCCTCAGGATGAAAAGATGGATTGCACTCTTGCTAACAAACTTAGGCTCATCTACAAAAAGTATGACCCCATATATGCTAAGGGCCAATAAAGCACAGACTGCCTTCCACTCCCCCAAGGAGGCCTTCAGGATGGCCTGGGAGGTCAAGAAATCCAGATGTAGACCAGAGATTCCTGCTTTGGTAGTCATATTCTGCCCAATCAGAACTAGTTCCAGATACAAGGCTTTTGCCACCTCTTCATTACTAGGGAAAGCCATCTCAGGGTTGAAGGGGACTCCATCCCTGATAGGTACACCAATCAGTGATGAATACTCTTCCAACAAGGGTCCCAACTGAAAATTCTGAAAGGTGAAGCACCTCAGAGGGGGATCATAGAACTGCAGGCAAGTATGAATCAAGCTCCTCTGTGAAGGGTCCAAATCCATAATCACATCAAGGATTCGTCCATAATGTTCTCTGAATAGTGGTATATGGTCTGGAGTAATCAGGGTCTGAATCTTCCTGATGCTAGCCAACTCAGGCTCAAAGATATGATAGGAGATGTTACTCTTCTTGGGTGCCATGTTGCTGAAGAAGAGCTGAGACAGATGCTGAGAATAACACTGAAGATGGGCCACTGACAGGCTGAGACTGGTGATGCAGGTGACTGAAGCAGGTAGCTGATAACTGAAGCAAGCACTGATGAAAATAGGTCTATGTTGAAGAAGGGGTCAAAACCAAGCCAAAATGTAGGATGGATACCCTGAAAAACAAATAAACACATGTTAAAATGATGTAATGATGATGTATGCAAATGATATGCAAGGGTTTGTGACTGAGCTGGATCTGATTAACTGCCTTGATATAGGTCCATGAATGTTCAAGAAATCCAGATGGAGGTTCATAAGTCCAGTAACCAAGGTGGGGGACTCAAATAAAGAGTCACATGTCCAGGGTTAAAATCACAAGAACTGTTCCAACATGGAGTACTCTTAATCAAAACAAAGTAACAGGGTATGTTGAGGTCAAGGGTACCTGCAAACCTGTAAACAACCCAACCCCCCTCACAGGTGATGTTCTAAAACAAGGATCCTCAGACTTGGATCAGTTATGAGAAGTGTAAACACTTCGAACCCGGAGGTACAATGTTTACAATAACCATAAAAGATCCTCCTCTAATTCACCTCAGTTTCTGAAGGTCAATAGTAAAGGTCATCCAGACTTAGCAGGCTTCCCAGATAGCCCTAGCACTACAGGAAATCTGTAGCACAGAGTTCTCAAGAAGAAACCCATATCTGAACCGTGTTTCGTATTCCCGCACCAGACCAAAATGGAATGGGAAAGAACATGAACCACTCTAGCCTAGGTGTCACTCAGGTCCCAGGTATAGGACCTCAACTCTCAATGGAACACCCACCCACCAAAGCAACAAAACAGATCCAGCCAGCACAGTATGACAGTATGATATATGTAAAGCTATAAAGAAAGCAATAAAACAACTGTACATAAAGCAAAAATAAATACAAACATAAGCACAAATAGCACATAACACCCCAATAAACACAAATCAATCAAGCGCTAGGAGGAACCCACAAAAAGAACCAGAAGCCCTGGTTACAGTATAAGGGTCCCCAGCAGAGTCGCCAAGCTGTCGCTCCCACCAAATGAAGCCGGGTCAAATGGGGTACAGACGCGAACGGTCGGCGAAAGGAGGGTGTGAGAACACACAGGAGTAAACTCACAGGGAATGAATAGAGTCGCCAGCTAGGCATTTTTATCCCGGAGGAAAGGTAATGCTGCAAAGACCTAGAAAAGATACGGATAAGACGGTTGCGAACCAGAGAGACTGAGAAAGGGGGTTGGTTACAACCTGGGAAGGTATTAGTACCCAGATTGTCCGTCGTACTCTACGGGATCCACGCTTAAAAGATTTGTGTTTTAAAGGGGTAGTGTCAGTGCAATCTGTGTATGAAAGAGCTGGAAAAGGATATACAGGTGTCAGTGTAAGAGAAGTGCAAAGTGTGATATATACAGTGTCAGTGTAAGGACAAGAGTGAAATGCTCAGGAGTATGAGGCTTAAAGAATAAAGCTGGAAAGAGGGAGAATATACAGAGACTTTTGTTCGATAACTGTTAAGTTATGCCTACGTATCCTCTCGTGCAATGAGGAAGTCAGAACACCGTAGTTCGACCCAAAGAGACTGAAAGGTGAATTGACTTGTGAACTGCTTACTTGTCTATGCTCAAGTGTATGACCTTTCTGGCTCAGGTGCAAACTGTCTTGCATTAGACGGAAGAAGCAGGTTCTCGTTTATGAGTGAAGGTGATGAGAAAAGAATCCCGGAGGAGACGATTATTGTTTGTTTTTGAGTTTTCAGTCTTTTATTGCTTTTGAAAGTTTGTCATAAGTTAATGAGCTTAAGCCTAAACCAATGGATTAGTAAACTCATCACATCATCCCTCTGATTAGGGGTAATGAGAATACCTTAAGTGTGAAGTCAGTTTCTCACACTTAATCACCTTTGATGCAGGATTAAGATCATTAACCTACTTGTGATTATTTAGATGTTTTTGGTGTTTTTGTTTAGTGTTAAGTAATGAGATTAAGCCATAATCAAAGATTAAACAGACTCATTACACCATCCTAATAGAAGGATAATAGATGAGAATGTTTAAGCTGAGGAAAGCTCCTCAACTTAATCCATGATTAGGGATTAAACTCATGACAAAACAAGCCTTTGATTAAGTGGATTTTATTTAATGGTGAGATGATGAAGTGAATTTTATGGTTTGTAAGACAACTTGAGGGGGACTTGTCCATTAACACTAGGGTTAGTCCTTCTTAACTAGTTAAGGAAGAATTAGAACCCTAATGCAAGGCCCAAGTTACAAGTATGATGTCTTGATGATTATTAAGTGAATTGATTAAGAGATTTAAACACATTAAGGGTTTAACACTTAGGATTAAAGTTATACACTCCATCCTAATAGAAGGATGCAGGCATAAACTTAATCACAAAGCCTTAAAGCCTTTAGGGTTTAGTCCCTGATTATGGGATGAGAAGAGAAGACTCAATGAGACACAAAGGTAAAAGCTAAATGGGGGACTAATCAAAACCCTAATCATTGTCATGCTTGG
Organism: Lathyrus aphaca; assembly: GCA_963966055.1. Lineage (NCBI taxonomy): Eukaryota > Viridiplantae > Streptophyta > Magnoliopsida > Fabales > Fabaceae > Lathyrus > Lathyrus aphaca. Next base: position 196,493,892 of record OZ014522.1, on the reverse strand, counting down.
GTGTTCCTAAGGTTTGTGAGGTTTACAAGAGAAATCTCTTCAAAGGAACCACCAGGAAGCAGATGAAAGGAGCAAAGAGAAGCAAAGTAACTTGCTTTCAAGAAGTCAAGTCACTTGAAGAAAGAAGGTAAGAAGAAAAAGAATGAGCAAGCTCAATCTCAAACACATAACAAGATGCAGCATGGATGCATAAAAGAGATGAAAAGAAGTTATGAGAAGTGAAGGCAAATTCACTTCTCAAAGTGACTTACCACCTGAAAAGTTAGTGAAAGAAATGCAATGCAATGCAAGATGAGATGAAATGACATGATGCAAATCAAAACCAGAAGCACATACATGATGTTAATGATGCTATGAGATGATGCAAACATGAAACAAAGCAAGGGGATGATCATACAAACTTATGGATGCAAAAGAAGTGAGTTAAGAACCATGATCATGCATGAAAAGTTATGAAATGCAAATGGCATACAACATGGCAAATGCAAGATGCAATGATCAAACATGCTTTAAATATGTCTTAAAATGTCAAATGAATCAAATGGATGCACAAAATGCTATGGCAAGTCAAGGTATGAATGCAAATGCAAGATGGATGCATATGGAAGCCCAAATTAGGGTTTATGATCAATGCATCAAACAAAAACCAAAATCAGAAGCAAACATCAAGATAAAAAATTGAAAATGCATTCAAAGGATCTCTAAACCTATACTAACTCACTGCCCAAAGGAGAGGTTCCAACTCTTAACCTAATAAAAGTTATGAATTTCCTAAAATTTCTAGGGTTTTAGGGTACCTTAACAAGAAAAATGCCAAACAAATGGAAAATGAAAGATCAAATCATGCCAATTTAATCTCACAAACTACATGCTAAACAAAATGCAATGCAAGAAGAACCAAAGTCCAACTCTCAATGGTTAGGCAGAAATGATTTTTTGAAGTTTGGATCAAAATAATGCTTTGAAAATGAATTAATTCCATGGAAAATTATCAAAATGCATCAAGATCAAAAAATAAATTTGGTTTGAGGGTTAGACATTGTTTCTAAATGATTTTAAAGGTTTCATGAATTTTTTGGTGATTTTTAAATACCTAAAAGTATTTTTAATTAATTAATTCTCATTAATTAATTAAAAATAAACTTTTAAATGATTTAAAAATATTTTTGAATGCAAAAAATAAAAATAAAAATGTTTTTGGTTTCTGAAATTAAATAAAAGTTTGTATAAAAAATTTCAGAATTTTTAAAAAGGTTTTGCTATTTTTAAATAAATGTAGAAAACAAATGAATTAAAAAGAAAAATAAAATGAATTAAAGCTGAAAAAGGAAAAGTATGCGCATCCAAAGGCCAGGATTCAAACTAAAAGGGAGGGAATTGACCTACGCGCGTATCTGGACGGTCCAAATTCAAACTTTCGCAATTAAGACTAAACCCTAATTAATTAACCCTAATGACTTTCAGGCGACCGAAACACTGTTCCGGTCGTCTTCTCCGGCCAATCAAAACACCTAACTTCTTCCCTAGGTCACTAAACCCCAAATTTCTTGCCCAGAAATGATCCCCAAGCATCATACATCATGAATCAGCAAACAAAACACATTTATCATTCACCAAAAACAAGATTCGAAGCAAATCGTGAAACTGAACAAAACTTTCAGAAGTTCAATACATGCTCATTTCTTGATCATTTTCAAAAGTAAACATATCACGATAATTAGTGAGGCATGTAGATTCATTTAGAAACTTAAAAAGCAAGTTCTGGAAAAAAAGTTCATGAAGCTACCTGAGATTGAGCTTTCGATTCAGGAGCTTTCTGGCTGGTTCTTTGGCTCAAACAAGTCCCAATGATCCTCCTTTGAAGCTTTTGACACTTAGTTGGAGTTTGTGTGGCCTCTAGAGAAAGTTGGCAGAAGCTCAGGTCAAGTGTATTTTGAAATCGTGTTTTTGATGTAGGGGGTTTCAGGCCATGGTGAGGGGTGGTTTGTGATCAGTGAAGTGAGTTGAGATTGTTTGTGAAGTTTGTTCTTGTGTTTGAGGCTTGTGGAGAGTGTTTCGAAGGAAAATGCAAGTTGGAGAGATTTTGTGAATCCTGTCTTCTGGGAGGTTTCAGCCTTGTGTGTGTTATGTGTTGGGTTGCTTTTGGTACACATTTCAATCCTTGATAGGTCAGAGAGTTGTTGTGGAGCAGTGTGATTGGTATGGAGCAAAATGCACAAAGTCAACTCTTTGTGTAAGAGAGGTATGGGCCATTTCTGCCAAGGTACAAAGCATGGCTTGGCTGCAGCTTGAAACAAGGAGAACCATGGAAGAGGTTTTGAGACAATGCAGCAAGTGGTATAAAGTTTATGATGTGTTTTGCAAATTTCACAAGTTTTGGCCCCTTTATGAATTCTTGAGTTTCAAGGCATGAAAATGCAAAGTTCCTTGGCCCATTATGAATTTTAGGTGTTGCATGATCATGTTGTGAAGATTAGAAGTGCATTTGATAGCTTTAGAACACTTGATCAAGTCATTTTGCAAAATACCTCTTTGGTAGAAACTTTGAAATTTTGTGATTTTTGCCAACTTTGACAAACCATAACTTTTGATCCAAAATGAATTAGGTCATGTTCTTGTACTTTTTGAAAAGGGAAAGATCTATTCTACAACTTTCATGACCAAAGTTTTTCCATTTGAAGCTTTTTTGAATCAAAAAGTAAAGGTTGAAAAAGTTGCCTAAAATGGCATTTTCATTAAAAGTCAAACTTGCCCAAAAAGTCAACTTTGCAAAAGACTTGAAATTATTCAATTTTGTGAACTTCCAACCTCTTCCATGATCAAACAAAGATAAAATACAATCAAAATGATGAAGAATACCCTTTGGTTGGGTCATTGGGGGCCTCAGATGCCCTGATTTTGCACTGACTTGCTTGAAAAGTCAACTCTTGATCAGATGACTTCCCCATGGAATTTCTTCATGAAAAGTGATATGCATACTCCCTATACCATATAGAGACCAATAGAAACAAGAATGACCAAAAAATTTGGAGTTATGGCCTCTGAAACCAAAACCCTAATTTTAGGTCATCTGAGCAGTCAAGCCTGGCTCTGCTTCCATACCAATCCCAGTTCTTGTGATCCGTTGACATTCTTGACTTTGAGAGGATGTAATATGATGCTTGAACATACATGGACCCCTTTGAAGTGATTGATGGCCTTTGGAGTGGCTCAAGAAGCTCTTGGATTGTTCAGATCACAAACCCTTGATGCAGATGACTTAGAATCTATGCAGTGAATCAAAAATGTGATGTGAGATGCTATGATTGAGTTTATGCATATGAAAAGATCACAAGACATGGTGTGAATGGGTGAGGGAAAATTTAGGGTGTTTACAGCAGATTGATTGATAAACCCATTGAAAACAATGATCCTATGCCCACTCCCAACTTTGAGTTCCCTGTGTTCGAAGCTAAGGAAGAGGATGTTGAAGAGATTCCTGATGAGATTTATGGGTTGCTTGAGCATAAGGAGAAGTTTATTCAGCCTCATGGAAAGTCTATAGAGTTGGTCAACTTGGGTTCTGAGGATGATAAGAAAGAAGTCAAGATTGGAGCATTGCTTGGTTCTGATGTTAAGAAGATGATGGTTGAGCTTCTCAGAGAATATGTTGATGTATTTTCTTGGTCCTATCAGGACATGCCAGGTCTTGATACTAATATTGTGGAGCATATATTGTCGTTGAAGCCCGAATGTCCACCTGTGAAGCAAAAGTTGAGAAGAACTCATCCTGATATGCCATTAAAGATCAAAAAGGAGGTTCAAAAGCAGATTGATGCAGGTTTTCTTGTGACATCTAATTATCCTTAATGGGTGGCCAATATTGTGCCTGTTCCAAAGAAAGACGAAAAAAGTCTGAATGTGTGTTGATTACAGGGATTTGAATAAAGCTTGTCCAAAAGATGATTTTCCATTTCCACACATTTATGTGTTGGTAGATAATACGGCTAAGTTTGATGTGTTCTCTTTTATGGACAGATTTTCCTGTTATAATCTAATAAAGATTGCACCCGAGGACATGGAAAGACCATATTTATTACACCATGGGAACATTCTGCTACAGAGTGATGCCCTTTGGATTGAAGAATGCTGGTGCGACATACCAAAGAGCTATGACCATACTTTTCCATGATATGATGCACAAAGAAATTGAGATGTATGTTGATGATATGATCGCTAAGTCGAGGACTGAAGTGGAACATGTTGAACATTTGCTGAAGTTGTTTCAGAGGTTAAGGAAGTTTAAGCTTCGTTTGAATCCTAACAAGTGCACGTTCTAGAAAGTTGTTAGGTTTCATTGTCAGCCAAAGAGACATTGAAGTTGATCCTGATAAAGTGAAAGATATTCGGGAAATTCCTGCTCCAAGAACTGAAAAAGCAAGTAAGAGGATTCTTGGGCCGTTTGAATTATATTTCGAGGTTTATCTCTTACATGACTACCACATGTGCCCTGATCTTCAAGATGCTTCGGAAAGACCAAGGTTGTGTCTGGAAAGATGATTGTCAGAAGGCGTTTGAAAGTATCAAAGAATATCTGCTTGAACCTCTTATCTTGTCTCCTCCGGTGGAAGGTATACCGTTTATCATGTACTTGATTGTGCTGGAAGATTCCATGGGTTGTGTGTTTGGTCAGCAAGATGAATCTGGAAGAAAAGAATATGCAATTTACTACTTGAGTAAGAAATTCACTGATTGTGAGTCTCGGTACTCCATGCTTGAAAAAACTTGTTGTGCCTTAGCTTGGACTGCAAAGCGTCTTCACCAGTATATGCTGAATCATACAACTTGGTTGATCTCTAAAATGGATCCGATCAAGTATATATTTGAAAAGCCTGCTTTGACTGGGAGGATTGCTCGTTGGCAAATGTTGTTGTCAGAATTGATATCGAGTACCGAGCTCAAAAAGCTATAAAAGGTAGTATCTTAGCTGACCATTTGGCACATCAACCGATTTATGATTACCAGCCTATCATGTTTGATTTCCCAGATGAGGATGTGATGTTTTTGAAGATGAAAGATTGTGATGAGCCTTCGATTGAGGAAGGGCCAAAGCCTGGATCTCGATGGGGTTTAGTTTTCGATGGTGCTGTAAATGCGCGCGGAAGAGGAATTGGGGCAATGATCGTTACTCCCCATGGTTCACATATTCCTTTTGCTGCAGGGTTGACTTTCCCTTGTACCAATAATGAAGTTGAGTATGAAGCCTGTATTATGGGTCTTGAGGAAGTTGTTGATTTGAGAATTAAGCATCTTGATGTGTATGGAGATCCTGCCTTGGTAATCAATCAGATCAAGGGTAAGTGGGTAACTCATCAACCCCATTTAATCCCTTATAGAGATTATTCCAGGAGGATATCAACTTTCTTCACAAAAGTTGAGTTTCATTATGTGCCTCGTGATGAAAATCAAATGGCAGATGCTTTAGCAACTATAGCTTCTATGATAAAAGTGCACCAGTGGAATGATGTTCCCATGATCAGTGTGATGCGACTTGAAAGACCAGCTCATGTGTTTGCAGTTGAAGAGGTCCATGATGAAAAGCCTTAGTATCATGATATTAAATGTTTTCTCCAGAGTCATAAATACCCACTTGGGGCATCCAATAAAGATAAGAGGACTTTGAGGAGATTGGAAGACAATTTCTTCCTGAATAGAAATGTGCTTTATAAGAGGAATTTTGACATGGTCTTGCTCAGATGCGTGGATAGACACGAAGCAGACATGTTAATGAAAGAAATTCATAAAGGATCTTTTGGTACTCATGCTAATGGGCATGAAATGGCTAAAAAGATGTTGAGAGCAGGTTAGTATTGGTTGACAATGCAATCTGATTGTTGCAAGTATGTGAAAAAGTGCCATAAGTGCCAAGTGTATGTTGATAAGATTCATGTGCCACCAACTCATCTCAATGTAATTTCTTCCCCATGGCCTTTCTCTATGTGGGGAATTGATATGAATGGTATGATTGAACCCAAGGCTTCGAATGGACATCGTTTTATTCTCGTGTAAATTGACTACTTCACCAAGTGGGTGGAAGCGGCAACATATGCTAATGTGACCAAACAAGTTGTGGTTCGGTTTATCAAGAATAACATTATCTGCAGATATGGTGTTCCAAATAGAATCATTACTGATAATGGTTTGAACTTGAATAATACGATGATGAAAGATCTTTGTGAAGAATTCAAATTCAACACCATAATTCTTCTCCTTATAGACCGAAGATGAATGGGGTTGTTGAAGCTGCGAATAAGAACATTAAGAAGATCATACAAAAGATGGTTGTGACATATAAGGACTGGAATGAGATGCTCCCTTTTGCTTTGCATGGGTATCGTACATCTGTCCGCACTTCGATAGGGGAAACCCCTTTCTAACTTGTTTATGGTACAGAAGCAGTGCTCCCCATCGAGGTTGAGATCCCGTCAATGAGAGTTCTGATGGAAGCCATGTTGACTGAGGTTGAATGGTGTCAAAGTAGATTTGATCAGTTGAATTTGATTGAGGAAAAAAGAATAACAACTGTGTGTCATGGTTGGTTGTACCAACAAAGAATGAAGAAATCTTTTGACAAGAAGGTCAAACCTCGTATATTCAAAGAAGGCGACCCCGTGCTCAAAAAGATCCAGTCTTTCATCACAGAGAAGGCTTTCTTAACAACATATGGTCCATCATATTTCGGAGGGTGAGGAGATCACTCGTCCTGTGAATGTGGATGCAGTCAAGAAATAATTCGCCTAAAAAAATAAAAGAACAGCTCGTTAAGTTGAAAATCTGAAAGGGCGGCTTAGGCAAAAATGAGTGTCTTGGTGGATTGAAAACCCAAAAGGGTGGTTTAGGAAAAAATTAGAGACATAAACAAAAATAATTATCCCGGTAGATTGAAAACCTGAAAGGGACATCTAGGCAAAAGTTAGGGATTATGGAAAGTAACTGCATCGATAGACTGGGTCAATTGTAGTGATTGAGGATTTCAGATTCTATCCCTCAGAAGAACTGCCCATCAAAGATTCTTATTCACTCATCCTTGAATGAAATTTCGGAAACAGTGGAGTTCAAAGTTGATAGGGAGAATAATGATCATTGTATTTCAATGTAGCCTTTTTCCATGTATTTACCATTTTTCAAACTTGTAATGATCCATGGAGTCATGCCATTTGCTGACTACCATTCTATCAATGAATTTGAGCTTTTATCCAATTGTTTGCAATTCTTTATATTGTTTTTGTTTACAAAATTTCAATTTATTGTTGATAATGATTTTTGAAACAAATTTAATAAATTTAATCTTTGAAGATTATAAAAACATTTTTTATTTTGGTATGTGAACAAAGATATCAATAGTGATTTCAGGGATGGTAAATTCCGGATGTGTGTAACTCGTCTCTCCCAAAGCAGGGTTGGATCTGAATGTGTCCTTGCGGAACTCCTGAATAGTCCTGACATGTTGATATTAATGATGATTTGTGCCCCACCAGCATGGACGGGGATTGTAAATGCTCCTAGTTCTGTTCCCTTCCCCAGAAGAGTTGTTGGAAGGGACATCCTAGAAAATCCCCAGCTGAGTTTTGATCTCTTCCTCAACAGTTTAACTTTGACTTGAGAAGCATTGCGAATCCTCAACCGAGTTCTTTTTCCTCAGCTTCATTTGGTTATGTCCCTTAGCAGAAGTATTGATATATCAATCAGTTTAGAGGTTTTCTTTCACTTGTTGGTGGGTATTGATTTAAAATCCCCCGTAACTGTGTTTTTGCTATGATGTTAATTTCTGCTATCCCCACATGGGTCAAAAAGTCCAAATTTTCGGTGATGATTGATCTCCATAGACCCCCAGTAGGTCTGTGTGTGATGGTTTCCAGCAGATTTATATTCAACAAGTTTTACACTCTTTCCCCAAGCAGAGCAAAAGTGGCATAACTCCTCCCCATGCAGAGCAAGAGCGGCATGACTCTTTCCCCGAATGGAGCAAGAATAATATGATGATTATTCTCTGTAGGATTTTTATTAAGAACAATCCTGTCTTCGGCAAGTATCATGGAAGCTTTCTCCATCCCCGACAGATTGTTACGTTTCCTCAGCAAGGTGGTATTCCTATGCAGAGTTGATGATTGATGTTTGATACTCCAGTAGGCTATGCTTTATTTGCATCACTGGTAGATCTTTATTTTTTTCCCAAACAAAGTTATGAAGATATTTATCCCCACCAGAGTTTAACAGGGGCTCTTCCCTCTCAGAGTAGAGTTTCTGGTGTTATTCTTTTATGGATTCTTGAAGATTTTTTTGTGGATTAGATCCCTAGCAATTGTTTTCCCCAGTCTGATGTTATGCCTTGTAGCAGGATTTTATTCCTTTGATGGCTTTTGGATGTTCCCATGCACAGTTTTGAATTGAATCTCCAGCATGGTCCCCGACCTTGTTATCCTGATTAGCCGAGTATCCAGTTGTTGTGGTGTTTATGTCACCCGTTGCTTATCTTTATGTTTGTTTTGTCAGCATATTCATACGCATACTCATATGCATAAGCATAGCATCTTCTTGCATTCTTGCATTTATCTTTGTTCCCCGCTCTTTGGTGTGATCTTTCCCCACACGGTGTGTGTGTGTGTTGTCTTCCTCTCAAGTTTAGAGTGTCGACCATTAAGTAGAAAGTGTTGATCCTTTCTGTTTCCCCACTGAGTTTGTTTCTCATGGATGATTTTGATTCAATTTCCTCACCAGTTTATTATCTGGATGGAATTTCCCCGATTGAGATATTTCCTCCTCGGGATGAGTCTTATTTGACCGTTTCTCTCCAATTCGTTCTTGGATTGAATTTTGGCCCCTTTTGATGAGTTAATATTTGCTTTGGAATTAAGTTATCATTGTTTGATAGTGGGAAATAGTTTCTCCAACTTGAGTATGTTACTTTGGAATTAAGTTATCCATTACTCGATAGTGGGTAATGTTACCTAGCTAATCAAGCTCTTTTACTTGTACTCCTACCCAGTAAATCCGGTAGTCGAGAGTTCTTCTTTCTACCCAGTAAAAAGGTAATAGAAGTTGTTTCCCTTTGCTTATACTCCTACCTAGTAAATCCGGTAGTTGAGAATTTTTCTATCCAGTAAAAAGGTAGTGGAGGTTATCCCTCTTTGTTTTGCTCCTATCCAGTAAATCGATAGTTGAGTCCATCATCTTCATATCTTCTACCCAGTAAACCAGTAGTTGGTGATTCTTTTCCAATTTGGTATTCCTCCATCTTTGGGCTCGAATACTTTGATTGTTGGTGTAAACACCCCAAATTTTCCCTCACTCATTTCACCATGGCTTGTGATCTTTTCATTAGGATAAGTTCAATCGTATCATCTCATATTACATTTTTGCTCCACTACATGGTTTCAAAAGTCATCTGCATCTAGGGTTTGTGATCTGAGCAATCCCTGAGCTATCTGAGCCACTCCAAAGGTCTTCAACCATCTCAAGAGGGTCCATGTATGTTCAAGCATCATATTATATCCTCCCAAGATCAAGAAAGTCAGAAAATCACAAGAACTGAGGAAGGTATGGAAGTAGAGCCAAGCTTAACTGCATAGATGACTTAAAATTAGGGTTTTGGTTTCAGAGGCCATAACTCCAAATTTTTTGGTCATTCTTATTTCTATTGGTCATTATATGTTATGAGGATCATGCATACCAATTTTCATGAAGAAATTCAATGGGGAAGGCATCTGATCATTAGATGACTTCTTGAACAAGTCAGTGCAAAATCAGGGCATCTGAGGCCCCCAATCACCCAACCAAAGGGTCTTCTCCATCATTTTGGATGTATATGATCTTTATTTGATCTTAGAAGAAGTTATAAGTTCACAAAATTAAATAATTTCAAGCCATTTGCAAAGTTGCCATTTTGGGAAAGTGACTTGTAATGCAAAATTGCCATTTTGGGAAAGTTTTTCAACCTCCTCTTTTTTATTCAAAAATGCTTCAAATGAAATATTATTGGTCATGAAAGTTGTATATTGGATCATCCCCTTTTCAAAAAGTACAAGAACTTGATCTAATTCATCATAGAACTCAAGTTATGGCCTTGCAAAGTTGGGAAAAATCACAAAATTTCACTTATGCACCAAAGAGGGAAGTTTGCAAAAACACTTGCCAAAGCATTTTTGTGACCTCAATTTGACTTCTAACCATTGCACAAGCATCATACATGACATAAAATTCAGAATTGCCCAAAGAAATTCAAAGTTTCATGCCTTGAACTTTACAAAATCCAAAAGGGTCCAAAACTTCATGAATTTGCAAAATGGTTCAAAACCTTTCATCCACTTGCCACAGCTCATCAAATCTGATTTCATAGCATTCCTTGATCCTTGCTGTGCATAGCCATGCCCCTGTCTCAGCCTGCCACTTGCCCATACCCCAAGTACACCAACTCTTGACTTTGTGCATTTTGCCCCATACCAATCAACATAGGTCATCACCCACCCTCTGACCTATCCCAGCATGATAAGTGTACCAAAAGCAAGTCATTCCATAACATAATACAAGCTGAAACCTCCAAGAACTCAGCAATCACAAAAACTCCCTCTTATGCAAAAGCCTTCGAAATTCATAGCTCAGCCATCAAACCTCAAAACAAATTCCATCATTCAACTCCATATCCATTGCTGATCATTTCCCACCCTTCATCTTCCCCTAAAACACCCTGAATCAAAAACACGATTTTGACATTTCATGAACTGAATTTCTGCCAACTTCATTTTGAGGCCATTTAAACTCCAAACAAACATTGCAAGCTCTTGAGAGGAGTCATTGGAGTTGATTTGAGGCAAAGAACTAGTCAGAAAGCTCCTGGGTTGAAAGGTCCACTTCAGGTAGCCATGGCATTTATTTTTCCAGAACCTTCATTTTATGTTATAGAATGATTCTATGTGTTCCCCTGATTACCATGATATGTTTGGTTTCGAAAATAGTTGAGTTTTAAGCATTTTATGAGCTTCTGAAATTTATGATATGTTTTCCGTTTTGCTTGGATTCATGTTCTTGATGATGAATAAATGAATTTTGTTGTGTGATTCTTGTTGGGGTTGATGTGGGGATCATTTCTGGAGAGTTTTAGGGCTTGGGGTTGCGTATTGAGAGAGATTGAGTGAGAGGCTAGCCTGAGAAGATGACCGGAACACTGTTCCGGTCACCTGAAAGTGATTAGGGTTCAGATTAGGGCTTAATTGTGTAATTAGCGTAGTTTGAATTCTGTCCCTTGGATAGCGCGCGAAGTCAATTCCGTCCATCTTGAGTTTGAACCTGGACCTTTGGATTGGCTGACTTTCTCATTTTCTCATTTTATTTAATAATTATTTCATTTGTTTTCTATTTATTTGAATGAATTTTAAAAAATAGCAAATGACATCAAAAAATTCTGGAAATTTTACTCCAAGCTTTTATTTATTTTCAGAAACCAAAAATATTTTTATTTTTATTTTTTGCATTAAAAATTATTTTTAAATCATTTAAATGATTATTTTTAATTAATTAAAAATACATTTAGGTATTTAAAAATTCCAAAAAAATTCAGAGAGATTTTTAAAACATTTAGAAACATTATCAAACCCTTCACACAAATTTCCTTTTGGTTCTTGACCTATTTTGACATTTTTCTTTGGATTTAGGGTTCTTAAAAGTCAATATTTTTACCCTAACTTAGAAAAATCCTTTCTGCCTAACCATGAAGAGTTTGATGTTGGTTCTTTTTGCATTGCATTCCTCATGTCATGTAGTTTCTAGGGTAAAATTGGTTTGAATTTATTCTTTATTTTCAATTTGTTTTGCATTTATCATTGAGAGGTATCTTAAAACCCTAATAAAATTGAGAAAATCATAACTTCTTTAGGGTTAAGAGTTAGGTCTTCCTTTTTGGGCAGTGAACTTGTATAGGTTTAGGGTACCTTTGATCCCATTTTCAATTTTTTTATCTTGTCATTTGCTTCTGATTTTGAATTTTGCTTTGTATCTTGTGCATAAACCCTAATTTACATCTTCCTTTGCATTCATTCCTCATATGCTTGCATACATGAACTTACCATGACATTTTGTGCATCCACATGACATACAAGACATCTTAAGACATATTGAAATCATGTTTGATCATTGCATCATCCATTTGCCATGCCTTTGCTTTCATTTCATGTCATATGCATTCATGTACTTTCATGGTTCTTACATGTTTCATTTGCATCCTCCTTGCTTGTATAATCATCCACATCACATGACATGCTTTCATGCTATCCCATAGCATCATTGGCCTTATGATATGCTTCTGATTTTGGTTGGCATCCTTGCATCTCATCTCATTTTCATTTCACTTCATTCCTTTGTTGCTAACTTTTCAGGTGGTAAGTGTTTGAGAAGTGAATTTGACTTCACTTCTCATAATCTCTTATCATCTCTCTTATGCATTCATTGCTGCATTTTATTTGTGGACTAGAGTAAGCTTGCTCATTCATGCTCATTCCTCACTTTCTTTCTTCAAGCAACTTGTCTTCTTAAGTGAAGCAAGTTGTCTTGCTTTCTCTTGCTCCTCCTTCTTTCATCCTGTTTCTTTCATGGTGGCTTCTCTCTTAAAGATCTTCTTGCAAGCCTCATAAACCCTAGGAACACCCAAGCATGATCACAATTAGGGTTTGATTAGTCCCCCCATTAGTTTTACCTTTGTTTCATCTTGAGTCTTCTCTTCTCATCTCTTAATCAAGGGCTAAACCTTAAAGGTTTTAAGACTTTGTGATTAAGCTTATGCCTGCATCCTTCTATTAGGATGGAGTGTATAACTTTAATCCTAAGTGTTAAACCCTTAAAGTGTTTAAATCCTTTAATCAATCCATCTAATAATCATTAAGACATCAAGCTTGTAACTTGGGCCTTGCATTAGGGTTCTAATTCTTCCTTAATTGGTTAAGAAGGACTAACCCTAGTGTTAATGGACAAGTCCCCCTCAAGTTGTCTTACAAACCATAAAATCCACTTCTTAATCTTACCATTAGCTAAAATCCATATAATAAAGGCTTTGTTTTGTCATGAGGTTAATCCCTAATCATGGATTAAGTTGAGGAGCTTTCCTCAGCTTAAATGTTCTCATCTATTATCCTTCTATTAGGATGGTATGATGGGTCCATTAAATCCTTGATTATGTCTTAACCTCATTACTTAACACTAAACAAAAATACCAAAAAACATTTAAATAAATGCAAATAGGTTAATGATCTTAATCCTACATCATGGTGTCAAAGTGTGAGGTGTTTACTTCACATTTAAGGTATTCTCATTACCCCTAATCAGAGGGAAGATGTGATGAGTTTACTAACCCTTGGTTTAGGCTTAAGCTCATTTTCTTATGAAAAACACAAAAAGGCAATAAAAGATTGAAAACACAAAACAAACAATAATCGTCTCCTCCGGGATTCTTTCCTCACCTCATTCACTCACAAACGAGAACTCGCTTCTTCCGTCTAATGCAAGACAGTTTGCACCTGAGCCAGAAAGGTCATACACTTGAGCATAGAACAGTAAGCAGTTCATAAGTCATTTTATCTTTCAGTCTCTTTGAGTCGAACTACGGTGTTCTGACTTCCTCATTGCACAAGAGGATACGTAGGCATAACTTAACGGTTATCGAACAAAATCTCTGTCTATTCCCCCTCTTTCAGCATTATTCTTTAGCCTCATTGTCTTGAGCTTTGCATTCCTGTTCTTACACTGACACTTCACACATTTCACTTCACATTTCTTTTGCACTGACACTTGCATTCTTTCTAGCTTTGATACAGAGATTGCACTGACACTACCCCTTTAAAACACAAATCTTTCAAGCGTGGATCCCGTCGAGTACGGCTGACAATATGGGTGCTAATACCTTCCCAGGTTGTAACTAACCCCCTTTCTCAGTCTCTCTGGTTTGCAACCGTCTTATCAATCTTTTCTCAAGTTTATGCAGCATTACCTTTCCTTCGGGTTTAAAATGCCTAGCTGGCGACTCTTTTCTTTTAAGTTCACCCTTGTGTGTTCTCTCCTTTTCGCCGACCGTTCGCGTCTGTACCCCTATCTGACCCAGTCTCATTTGGTGGGAGCGACAGCTTGGCGACTCTACTGGGCACCCTTATATTGTAACCAGGGCTTCTGGTTCTTTTTGTGGGTTCCTCCTAGCGCTTGTTTGATTTGTGTTTACTAGGGTGTTAGGTGCTATGTGTGTTTATTGTATTTTGCTTTATTTATTGCTTTATGTACAACTTTATTTATTGCTTTCATTTACAGTCTTATGCATACTATCATACTGTCATTGCTGGATCTGGATTGTTGTTTTGGTGGGTGGGGTTCCATTGAGAGTTTAAGGTCCTATATCTGGGACCTGAGTGACACCTAGGCTAGAGTGGTTCATGTTCTTTCCCATTCCATCTCAGTCTGGTGCGGGAATATGAAACACGGTTCAGATGTGGGTTTCTTCTTGAGAACTCTGTGCTACAGATTTCCTGTAGTGCTAGGGCTATCTGGGAAGCCTGCTAAGTCTGGATGACCTTTTGTTATGACCATCAGAAGCTGAGGTGAATTAGAGGAGGAACTTTTATGATTATTGTAAACACTGTACCTTCGGGTTAAAAGTGTTTACACTTCTCATAACTGATCCAAGCCTGAGGATCCTTGTTCTAGAACACTACATGTGAGGGGGTTGGGTTGTTTACAGGTTTGCAGGAACCCTTGGCCACATCATACCCTGTTACTGTTTTGTTTAAGAGTACCTCACTTTGGACAGTTCTTGTGATTAACCCTGGACATGTGACTCTTTATTTGAGTCCCCCACCCTGGTTACTGGATTCTCAAGCCTTCATTTGGACTTTTGAACATATATGGGCCTTATATCAAGACAGATAATCAGATCCATCTAGATCACAAACCCTTGCATATCATTTGCATATTCATCATTGCATCATTTAACATTTGTTTATTTGCTTTTCAGGGTATCCACTTCATTGTATCTTGGTTTTGGTTTTGAACCCTTCATCTGCATAGACCTCTGCTTCAGCTGTCTCCATTAGTTATCTGCTTCAGTTATCTCCACCCTCACCAGCATCAGTCTATCAGAGACTTATCTCCAGTCTTAGTCTGTGATCTTCATGAGCACCCACCTTCAGCTTCTGCATCAGCACTCATGACTACTCCCAGGAAGAGCAACATATCCTACCACTTTTTTGAGCCTGTGTTGACTGGTATCAGGCAAGTCCAGTCACTCATCACACCTGACCACATCCCATTGTTTAGAGAACACTATGGAGGTATCCTGGATATGGTTATGGACCTTGACCCCTCTCAGAGGAGCATGACCCACACATGCTTACAGTTCTATGACCCTCCTTTGAGATGTTTCACCTTTCCAGACTTCCAGTTAGGGCCTCTGCTGGAAGAATTCTCTTTGTTGATTGGAGTGCCTGTCAGAGGTGGAATCCCCTTCAACCCAGAAATGACTTCTCCCAAGAATGAAGAGATAGCAAAGGCAATGTACTTGGAGCCTGCCCTGATTGAGCAAGGTATGACCACAAAGGCTGGGATCCCTGGTTTGCCCTTGGACTTCTTGATTTCTCAAGCTATCTTGAAGGCTTCATTGGGAGAATGGAGGGCAGTCTGTGCACTGTTAGCCCTTAGCATATATGGGGCTATATTGTTTGCAGATGAGCCCAAATTTGTCAGCAGGAATGCCATCCATTTGTTTCTCCTGAAGAACCCAGTACCTACATTGCTGGGAGATTTCTATTATTCCATCCATCAGAGGAATGAGAAACAAAGGGGGAAGTTGGTAAGATGTTGTGCTCCTTTGTTTTACACCTGACTGCTCAGACACCTTCCTAAGTCTAATGCCTTCCTGAACCCACGCCAACAGAAGAATTGGGCCAAAAGGCTCATTGCTTTGACTTCAGATGATATTAGATGGTGCACCCAGAGCACCAAAGGCAAAGACATCATCACTAGTTGTGGACAGTACCCAAATGTGCCTCTGATAGGAGTAAAGGGTTGCATCAACTACAATACTTTACTGTTTAAGAGACAACTGGGTTATGCCTTAGTTCACCCTCCCAGAGGACAAGATTTAGCCTAGACCTTGTATTGTGAAGTTCAACCTAATTCAACTGTTGTCAGGCAGGCATCCTGGGCTTGGGACAACATCCATACAAAAGGGGTTGCTATTCTTGGAAGATGTAACAATGTTGCTTCAGCTCAGTATTATGACTGGTCCCGTACTAGAGCTCAGATTACCAGAATGCCTTTCACCTTGGAAGACATGCCTGGACCATCTACTGTACAGCCAGCAGCAACTGTCAGCTTAGAATAATTTGAGAAGCTGAAGGGAAGCAATGAGAAGTTATCTGAGGCTTTAAAGAAAACTCTTTTGGAGAGGAGTGATGGTCGTCTGGACATTGAGAGATTAGAGAAACTCAAGGTTGAGCATCTGACCAAAATTGAAAGGACAGAAGACTACATAAGGAAAGCAAGGGCTGGAGAACAGATATTGAAGAATGCCTGCAAGGAGGCTAAGATTCAGAAAGCTAGGGCTGAGCACTATCTGCAAGAGAGTCAGGCTAGGTGGGTCAGGATCACCGAAGCCTGTACACAAGAAGACCAGAAGACTCAAGCCAAGATTGAACAGCTAGAGGCCAATGAGAAGAAGCAGCAGGAAGCTCTGTTGGCTGCACAAAGAGAGATATCAGAGTTGAAGCTCAGAGCAGGATTGAAGAGATCAAAGGACCAGGACAGGCATAAGAGGCTGACTACTGCCATTGCTACCAGGAACCTCCTCATTAGGACCATTACAAAGCACCCAGCTGGCCCAGTGACTGAGGCACTCCTGAAGGAGGTCAGAGAAGATGAATTTGGACTGGATGTCTGATTCTTTGCTAGTTGTTTGTTTCCATTTGATGTACTTTTCTCTTTTATTGTATTTTGACCCTCCATGGGCATGTATTGTAAAACAAACAATGTATTGTTCACTATTTGTAATATACTTTAGTTTGTTTTTCATTTGGGCTTTCTCTCAACAACATCAGGCATCTTCCTCGAGGTCTGGAAAGGTCAAAACCAAGAACCGAACCGGATACCTAGGAAAACAAATAAGCATGCTGCATTGCATACTAACTTTGTTTTTGTTTTGTAGGTTTCGTTATTATTTGTGTTTCTAACTTTGTTGTGATCTCAGGAAACATTGCTCGTCACCGAGTGTTCCCTGTCAACCGCGCGCACCGGTACCCAACTCGTAACAACCTTCCCGGCATTCAAATGGAACAAGTACAGCAGGACCTGTCTGAGGTCAGAAACCAGATGGCTAATGAGAGAGTGGAGATGAGAAATCAGATGTCTCAGTTCATGGCAGTAATGACTGGCTTAGCCCAGAGTCAAGAAAGGTTAAGAGAGCTGGTGGAAAGACAAACTCCTGAAGAGCCTCATCTCGGAACAGGAGGAACTAGCAACAATGAACGGGGCCAACCTCGTATTGACCAACCAGTATATGGACCTCATCTGGATCCAGAGGTTAACATCCCAAGGAATGTTCAAGGTAACACTACTGGGGGCAGAATCCTACAGGAGGATCCCCAGGAGGAACAGTTCACTATCATAGGAGCTAGAGATGAGGTGTATGACAGGAGATTGGATGAGCTTGCTGAAAAGTTAAGATCTTTGGAATCTCAGAATTCTTTGGGCTTCGATGTGATGGACATGGGATTAGTGTATGGGGTGAGAATTCCCCACAAATTCAAACCCCCATGCATTGAAAAGTACAATGGTACCTCCTGTCCTCGCACTCACCTGCAGTCTTTCCTGGGAAGGCTCAAAGCTTATACTATGGATGAAAAGTTGTGGATGTTCTACTTTGAAGACAATCTGATTGGGGCTTCAAGAGAGTGGTATTCATATTTGTCTAGGGCCACCATAAGATGCTGGAAGGATTTGGCCGAGGCTTTCATCCGTCAGTATCAATACAAACTGGACATGGCTCCCAATAGGACCCTCCTAATGGGAATGTCTCAATCTTCTAGAGAGAGCTTCCAGGAGTATGCTCAAAGATGGAGACAACTTGCTGCTATTGTCCAACCACCCATGTCAGAAAGGGAAATGGCTGACATGTTCATGAACACATTGCAAGGGACTTATATTGATAGGCTGGCTGCTTTCTCCTCTACCAGTTTTGCTGATGTGGTCATAGCTGGTGAGAGAATTGAGAGCCTATTGAAGATGGGCAAAATCTCCGACAGCGGTGCAAGTTCCTCCAGCAATCCAAGAAAACCTTTTACGGGACCCCGAAGGGCAGGTGAAACAAACTCCATTCATACAAGCAGGGGCAGACCTCAATATGCTCACCAGTCGGTAGCAGCTGTTACCATCCCAGCTCCGTTGCCACAACAACCATCATATCCCCTACAACAGCAGCCACAGTATCAACAACAACCTCACTATCAGCAACCATCCCATTTTCCGCAATAGAGAACCTACAACAACAGTAATAGCAACCAGTAGCAGCGTCCTTTCCAATAAAGGCCATCACAAGCAAACAGGGTAATTGACCCAATCCCAATGCCGTATGCTGCACTCTTGCCACAACTCCTGAAGCTCAACCTAGTTGAGTTAAGGACATTGGCTCCTCCAGATCCTCTTAATATGCCGAAGAACTATGATGCAAATGCCAGGTGTGCTTTCCACTCAAACGCACCGGGGCATAATACTGAAAAATGCAGAGCCCTACAGATGAAAGTCCAGGATCTGGTGGACTCAAAAGCTCTCAATTTTGCACCTCCTCCAAATGTTACAAGAAATCCAATGCCTAGTCACAACGGGCCTAGGATTAATGCTATTGAGGAGGGCAAACCATCCACTTTAATCAACAGTGTTGCACAAATCTGAACACCCTTGGTTGAAATCAAAGCCCAGCTGTTAGAATGCCAAGTGTTCCCCGGATGTGAGCTCGGCTGTGGATATTGCAACATTGTTGTTAATGGATGTGAGAGACTAAGAAACGGCATAGATAATCTTATTAAGGATGGCATCCTTCAGATTACGACAACAATAACTACAACTCCAACAATTCCTTCACCAACAATCACAGATACTCCTACAACTTCAGCAACCATTGTTCCAACGGATTCTACTACAACTCCAACAAATGCTCAATCGATCACTTTAACAGATGCAAGTTCAGTCACAATTCCTTCTACAACGACAACACCCATTACTCCATCAGTTCCTGCTACAACTTCAACACCCGTACCGTCTACAACATCAGCAACAGTTAATGAGAGTGTCTCAACAGTTACGATATACTACGATCCTGCAAATGTTCCTTCCAACAACTCACAACAAATTACTACTCCTGTCAGAACTCCAGTTACCATATACTACGATCCACACACCATTGTGGTCCCCTCTGCAGCTGCTATCAGTCCGGTCACTATCACAGTGCCTGGGCCAGTTCCTTACGAAAACAATAGTGCCATCCCTTGGCATTATGGTTCAGATCTATACTGCGAGGGGCAGAAAATCACTTTAGAATCATCAACTTCTTCACCTCAGATAGACAATGTGGGGGGAGGCGGAGGCTTCACTAGAAGCGGACATCTCTTCGCCTCGCAAATACCAAGACCTGTTGCTGAAGCAGAAGCCGCTAAGGCAAAAGGGAAGAGCATGGTGCAAGAAGAACCAGTTGCCAAAGAAGCTGTGAGGACTCCTTTTGATCAGGAGGTTGATGAGTTCATGAGGATCATCAAAAGAAGTGATTACAAGGTGGTGGACCAGCTTCACCAAACACCTTCCAAGATCTCCATACTATCATTGCTAATGTGCTCCGAGGCTCATCGGAATGCACTATTAAAGGTCTTGCACGCAGCTTATGTGCCAGAGGAGATTACTGTCAACCAGTTGAGGTTGTGGTTGGGAATGTCAACGCTAGTCATGGACTAGGATTTACCAACATTGATCTGACAGTGGAAGGTCACAATCACAACAAGGCTTTGCACATTAACTTGGAGTGTAAGGGTGCAGTTCTTTCTCACGTACTGGTAGACATAGGGTCATCCCTCAATGTCCTGCCCAAGAAAGCCCTTGTGAAGCTGAAACATGATGGATTGGCACTACGCCCAAGCAACTTGGTAGTGAGAGCCTTTGACGGTTCTAAAAGATCAGTTCTGGGAGAGATAGAGTTGCCTATAATGATTGGCCCACAGGTTTTCAAAACGACCTTCTTTGTGATGGATATACAGCCTACCTACAGCTGTCTATTGGGTAGACCATGGATACACACCGCTGGCACCGTGACGTCAACCCTTCACCAGAAGTTAAAATTCGAGTGGGAAGGCCAAGTCATTACCATTTGTGGAGAGGAGGATATCTTCGTTAGCCAGCTGGCTACTTTCAAATACATTGAAATGGATGGGGAATCCATGAAACAATGAGTCAATGGTTTGAGGCCCTCAACATTAATGAAGCATCTGCTGTGCTTGGGACTTCCATAACATCATATCAGCAAGCCCGGAGGGTTGTTGAGGAAGGTACCGCCCAAGGCTGGGGCAAGCTGCTGCCCATGGAGAAAAAAGAGGACCGATTCAGGTTGGGTTACAAACCAACTCGACAAGATCAACCAGAGGCTGCAAAGGAGCCCAAGTTTGTCAGCGGGGGAATGCCTACCCCTGATGCTGTGAATAGTTTGGAAGATGAGTCAGAAGACGAGCGCAACCTGGAAAGCTGGATACGTCCAAGGACCCCGGGTAACCATGTCTCAAACTGGTCTTCCCAGGAAATTATAAGAGTTACTCCTGCAGAGTAATTATTATTTCCTGTCTTAAAGCATGCATCAAGTCCTGCATCTTGCCCAAGATGTCAGGACTCATTTTGTAATCGGGCCATCTTGTATTTTGTGCAAAGATCAATTAATGAATATCAGGACACCTTTTGCAAATGAGTCTTTTCTTTTTCCGCTCACTGTTTTTCATTTTTTATTTTTTGTACAAAAATAAAATGGCAATGTTTTTCAAAATAATAAACATCATTTTCACTTTTTTCTAAACAAGATAAAACTGATCACTAAAATGAACAAATCTAAACCCTTGCAGAGAGTGCCCTCCAGATTGCACCGACAACAACACCGCTATGACTTCGTATGACTTTGACAATCCGATTAATCAAGTTGATGAAGGGGTTGAAGAAGATTATGAGCTACCTGAAGAACTAGCAAAGTTGTTAAGACAATAGGAGAAGATTATAACTCCTCATCAAGAGGAGGTTGAAACGGTTAATCGTGGTACAAAAGAAGACCCGAAAGAAGTTAAGATCGGGGCCTGTCTGCAAGATTCAGTGAAAGAACAACTTATTAACATGCTTCGGGAGTATGTGGATGTTTTTGCTTGGTCTTATCAGGATATGCCAGGGTTAGACACCGATATTGTTATGCACAAGCTGCCTCTGAAAGAAGACTGTCCGCCAGTAAAACAGAAGTTGCGCCGTACTCGCTCAGATATGGCAATGAAGATAAAAGAGGAAGTACAGAAATAGTGGGACGCCGGCTTCCTTGTTGTAACTAGTTACCCGCCGTGGGTTGCTAACATTGTACCTGTGCCTAAGAAGGATGGCAAGGTAAGGATGTGTGAGGACTACCGGGACCTGAACAGAGCCAGCCCGAAAGATGACTTCCCATTACCTCACATTGATGTATTGGTCGACAATACGGCTCAGTTCTCGGTGTTTTCCTTCATGGATGGATTTTCAGGATATAATCAGATCAACATGTCACCTGAAGACATGGAGAAGACAACTTTCATCACACCCTGGGGCACATTATGTTATAAGGTAATGCCATTCGGGCTGAAGAATGCTGGTGCCACTTATCAACGGGCTATGGTAACATTATTCCATGACATGATCCACAAAGAAATCGAATGTTATGTGGATGACATGATTGCCAAGTCCCTCATAGAAGAAGACCACCTGGTGAATCTGTTGAAGCTATTCAAGCGTCTGAGGAAGTACCAATTGAAGTTAAACCCCAACAAGTGCACATTCGGGTGCGATCTGGTAAGCTGCTAGGATTTATTGTGAGTGAAAAGGGAATTGAAGTTGACCCTGATAAAGTCAAAGCCATCCAAGAGATGCATGCACCAAAGACTGAGAAAGAGGTTCGAGGGTTCCTAGGTAGGTTGAACTACATTTCGAGGTTCATATCTCACCTTACTGCAACCTGTGAACCTTTGTTCAAGTTGTTA
Organism: Lathyrus aphaca; assembly: GCA_963966055.1. Classification (NCBI taxonomy): domain Eukaryota; kingdom Viridiplantae; phylum Streptophyta; class Magnoliopsida; order Fabales; family Fabaceae; genus Lathyrus; species Lathyrus aphaca. Next base: position 196,471,594 of record OZ014522.1, on the reverse strand, counting down.
AGAAAAGAAAAAACGGTCAGGTGGAATGAAGACTGCCAGAGGGCTTTTGACAAAATCAAGGAATACTTACAAGAGCCTCCAATCCTTATGCCTCCAGTTGAAGGAAGACCTCTAATAATGTACTTGACAGTATTAGAAGAGTCAATGGGGTGTGTGCTGGGCCAGCATGACAAGTCTGGTCGAAAAGAGTATGCAATATACTACCTAAGCAAAAAGTTTACCGACTGTGAACAACGTTATTCACTACTCGAGAAAACTTGTTGTGCTTTAGCATGGGCTGCTCGCCGACTAAGGCAGTATATGTTGACCCACACTACCTTATTGATCTCAAAGATGGACCCAGTTAAGTACATATTTGAGAAGCCAGCGCTTACCGGACGGGTTGCAAGATGGCAAATGATCCTCACAGAATATGACATTCAATACACATCTCAAAAAGCCATCAAGGGCAGTGTGTTGTCTGATTATCTTGCTGAGCAACCCATTGATGATTACCAGCCTATGAGATTTGACTTCCCTGATGAAGACATCATGTTCATAAAAGCAAAAGATCATGAAGAGCCTATTCACACTGAAGGGCCTGACCCAGAAGAAGAATGGACTATGATGTATGATGGGGCTATTAATATGAATGGTCGCGGGGTTGGTGCAGTACTCATTACACCAAAGGGAGTTCACATGCCTTTCTCGGCAAAACTTACTTTTAACTGCACTAACAACGAAGCTGAATACAAAGCTTGCATTATGGGTCTTGAGGAGGCCATTGACCTCAGGATCAAGACTTTAATTGTATTCGGAGATTCAGCTTTGGTAATCAATCAAACCAACGGCAAATGGTATACTCACCAGGAGCATCTGATACCTTACAGGGATTATACGAGGAGATTACTGACTTTCTTCGCTACAGTCAAGCTTGAGTATATCCCTCGAGATGAAAATCAGTTTGCAGATGCTCTGTCTACCATTTCATCCATGATCAAAGTTCAAGCTGCCAACTTTGTACCTCGGATTTTAGTATCCAGACTTGATAGACCAGCATATGTATTCTCTGCAGACCTTACTAAAGATGATAAGCCTTGGTTCCATGACATCAAATGCTTCTTAGAGGATCAAACATACCCACCTGGGGCATCTCCAATAATAAGAAGACATTAAGAAGGCTAGCAGGTAGTTTCTTCCTGAATACTGATGGATCTTTGTACAAGAGGAACTTCGATATGGTACTTCTCAGGTGCGTTGATAAGACATAAGCAGACTTGTTAATGCACGAGGTGCACGAAGGATCTTTTGGTACCCATGCGGGAGGGCATGCAATGGCTAAAAAGTTGTTAAGATCAGGCTACTACTGGATCACAATGGATGCAGACTGTTGTGCTTACGCCAGGAAGTGCCATAAATGCCAGATTTATGCAGATAAGGTGCATGTGCCTCCAAATCCTTTAAATGTAATGTCCTCACCTTGGCCCTTTGCCATGTGGGGCATTGACATGATAGGCAAGATTGAGCCAACTGCTTCAAATGGTCACAGATTCATCCTGGTAGCCATTGACTATTTTACCAAATGGGTTGAAGCAGCCTCGTATGCGAACGTTACCAGGCAAGTGGTAGCCCGATTTCTGAAGAGAGAAATCATCTATCGGTATGGAGTGCCTGAGCGAATCATTACTGATAATGGTTCCAACTTGAATAATAAAATGATGACATAACTGTGCCGGGACTTCAAGATCCAACACCACAATTCTTCTCCTTATAGGCCAAAGACGAATGGCGCTGTTGAGGCAGCTAACAAGAATATCAAGAAGATTGTGCAGAAGATGGTGGTCACATACAAAGACCGGCATGAAATGCTATCATTTTCCTTGCATGGGTACTGTACGTCAATCAGAACATCCACTGGGGCAACACCGTATCAGCTTGTGTATGGTATGGAGTCAGTTTTACCTGTTGAATTTGAATTACCCTCCTTACGGGTATTGATGGATGTTAAGCTGAACGAAGCAGAATGGGTCCGATCCTGATATGAACAACTAAACCTGATTGAAGAGAAGAGATTAGCTGCAATCTGTCATGGGCAGCTGTATCAGAAACGAATGAAGAAAGCCTTCGATCAGAAAGTCAGGCTTCGAGAGTACCAAGTAGGAGATCTTGTGCTAAAAAGACTCCTTCCTCCTTATACAGACCACAGGGGCAAGTGGACTCCGAATTACGATGGTCCATTCGTAGTAAAGAAAGTCTTCTCTAGTGGAGCACTGATGCTCAGTACTATGGATGGTGAAGACTTCCAGTCCCCTGTGAACTCAGATGCAGTTAAAAAATACTTCGCATAAAATGACCCGCTGGACATAAAAACAGAGTGTGAGTCCAGGGAAAAATAGGGCATCCCAGCGAGTCAAAAATAGAATAAAAGACTCGGGCAAAAATAAGGGAAAATAATCAAAAAATGTGTACACCCGCTGAGTTGAAAAGCCACATTGGACAGCTCAGGCAAAAAATGGGTATCCCGGTGGATTGAAAACCTGAAAGGGCGATCCACGCAAAATAAGGGAATAAGCGAACAACTGCATTCTGAATTCGTCTGTATCACTTACAACATGGCAAGCCTCGAAGGATTTAGGCATCAGTCAGAATCAGCCTCTTCAAAAGCAAGATGAGAAGAACGTCAATGTCATACGAGTCAAAGCAAAAAGGAAGCACACTGAAGCGTCATCAACATTGCCAGCACCTTTTTTGTTTTTCAATTTGTAACAATCTCCTCATTTCAGGGGATTTGTTTCTTTGATTGTATTTGCCAATTCAGGGCACGCAAATTAATAAAATCAGATTTTCAGTCACATGCTGTCGCGTAAATTTTATCTTTATTTGCAAAAAAAAATGTCCGATGTCTTTAATATAATGATTGCATAAATACAGATGCGTCTTTTCTAAAATTACATACTAGTGGGAAATGTATTTGCTCTCGGGAATGTCTAAATTCCTATGATGGAATCCGGTAAGAGACACCTCGAGGTACTTGTATGTTTTCTTTGTCATAACAGGATTGCAGGTCTCCTTATCCTCAGAAGGATCCTCACAGAAACCTCTAGGAAGGTCGTTCAGTGATCGTTCCTCCCTTTCCAAGTGCAAAGACAGGGAACCACCTCCTCGCAGAGTTCCAGCCTCCGTCTAGAAGAGCAATGCCTGAGGATCTCACAACAAAGTGACGAAAGCTTCCGCAGCCCCAGCCGGGCCCCTCATCATCAAAGATAGGTCTATTAGTGACCTGTATCCCCAAGCAGTCATACATCTTAGCAGATCTACCAATGATCTCATCCCCAACTGGGATATCACTACAAGCAAATCAGCCAGAGATCTTCATAGCAACGGGATCCGAATCCCGGATCGGTATCTTTTGCATAATCATAGCATTCGCATCATATTTTCCCCCAAAGCGTAGCATTCCGTTTAATACGGAGCATTACGGAAAAAATCAAACATATGGCATAATCACAAGCCGTGTTTTGAATCAGTCACCTGTGAATATTAACATCCCATCAACAATATACAAGACACCTCTCAAAATTCCCGGCAGAATGCCAAAGCATTTTCTTTGCATTTCCCAGATACAGATACATGCCCCTTTTGACACTCGTCCGTGTCATCTTTCCCCAGAAAGTCGTCGGAACGCTTTCCACAAACAGATACTTATGCATCACAGATAATCCTCGACATTCGTCTGTGTCATATCCCCAACAGAAAGCCAAAGCGTCCCCTTTGCACTCACAAAAACATATTAATGCACTCTCCTGACACCCGTCCGTGTCACCTACCCCCAACACAGTTTCCTAACCCTTGCTTATTATACTTTCCGGACACTCGTCCGTGTCATCCTACCCCACAGGTCGTCAAACACCTTTTATATTTATAAATTCATAACTTATACACTTCCTCTTATGATACTCGTCTGTATCATACTCTCCCCGGCAAGTTGAGCACTCGTCTGTGTCTCACTCATACTTTCTTACTCATACAGATACTCATCAGTATCTTGTATACACCGTCTATTTCCCCTCAGAGTCGACACTTGTCTGTATTCTTTGTTACCCGGTTGATACTCGTCCGTATCATCATCTCTGAACATGCATCAACGTTTGTTTTTACCGATACTCGTCCATATCATGGTCCTGAGGATGCTCGTCCGCATCTTTAATCTATACACAGAGTCAAAACACTTATACCTTTCTTTCATTGAATGTAGACACTCGTCTGTATCTACTATTCCCCAGAAGAGTTCCTAGTAAATTCTTGGCAAAATTTCCTTTCTATCTGACATTCGTCCAATGTCACGATACTTTCGGCAACCGTACCTTGCCAGGTGATCGTTCTTCACCTTTTCGATGATCGTCCTTCATCATTTCCCCAGCGGAGTCTCCATTATTGGAATCCATTTCTATCCGACATTCGTCCTATGTCGTGATATTTTAGCAGTCGTCCCCTGCTCGGTGATCGTCCTTCACCCTTCTGATGATCGTCCTTCACTCTTATCTGGTGGTCGTCCCCATCGTTGATCTTGTTATCTGACATTCGTCCTATGTCATGATAAACCTCGAGAGCAGTCGTACCCTGCTAGGTGATCGTCCTTCACCCCTTGATGATCGTCTTTCATCATGCTTATCCGATGGCCATCCCCATTGTCGACCTTTTCTGTTAGGCATTCGTCCTATGTCGTGATACTTTTGGCAGCCGTACCCTGCCAGGTGATCGCCCTTCACCTTAGATGATCGTCCCTCATCTTATCCCCGATAGAGCAGTCGTCCCTTGCTAGGTGATCGTCCTTCACCTTAGATGACCGTCCCTCATCATTTATTTCATTAACCTGATGGTCGTCTCCATCATTGACTTTACCTTTAAAATCCCCAGAGAACCTTGTTTATTTTATTTGATGGCCGTCCCCATCATGATCTCTTTATTTCCCCAGCATGTCGGTCGTCCCCGTCATTGCCTTGTCCCCAGCAGTCGTCCTCTGCTCGATGGTCGTCCTCCATCGCCCGCACTTTATAATCATACTTTACTCCCTTTTACAATCTATATCCCTTTTCTTCTTCATTCAGTGAGTGCAAATTTTGGATTGTCTTTGATATTCAACCACAAGTTATCTTGTTTGCCTGATAAGCCGTCGCTTACATCCTGCACAGCTAACTCATGTTTGAATAGGGGAAGCTGTAAACACCCCAAATTTTCCCTCACTCATTTCACCATGGCTTGTGATCTTTTCATTAGCATAAGTTCAATCATATCATCTCATATTACATTTTTGCTCCACCGAATGGTTTCAAAAGTCATCTGCATCTAGGGTTTGTGATTTGAGCAATCCCTGAGCTATCTAAGCCACTCCAAAGGTATTAAATCATCTCAAGAGGGTCCATGTATGTTCAAGCATCATATTATATCCTCCCAAGATCAAGAAAGTCACAAAATCACAAGAACTGAGGGAGGTATGGAAGCAGAGCCAAGCTTAACTACACAGATGACTTAAAATTAGGGTTTTGGTTTCAGAGGCCATAACTCCAAATTTTTTGGTCATTCTTATTTCTATTGGTCATTATATGTTATGAGGATCATGCATACCAATTTTCATGAAGAAATTCAATGGGGAAGGCATCTGATCATTAGATGACTTCTTGAACAAGTCAGTGCAAAATCAGGGCATCTGAGGCCCCCAATCACCCAACCAAAGGGTCTTCTCCATCATTTTTGATGTATATGATCTTTATTTGATCTTAGAAGAAGTTAGAAGTTCACAAAATTAAATAATTTCAAGCCATTTGCAAAGTTGCCATTTTGGGAAAGTGACTTGTAATGCAAAATTGCCATTTTGGGAAAGTTTTTCAACCTCCTCTTTTTGATTCAAAAATGCTTCAAATGAAAAATTCTCGGTCATGAAAGTTGTAGATTGGATCATTCCCTTTTCAAAAAGTACAAGAACTTGATCTAATTCATCATAGAACTCAGGTTATGGCCTTGCCAAGTTGGGAAAAATCACAAAATTTCACTTATGCACCAAAGAGGGAAGTTTGCAAAAACACTTGCCAAAGCATTTTTGTGACCTCAATTTGACTTCTAACCATTGCACAAACATCATACATGACATAAAATTCAGAATTTCCCAAAGAAATTCCAAGTTTCATGCCTTGAACCTTACAAAATCCAAAAGGGGCCAAAACTTCATGAATTTGCAAAATGGATCAAAACCTTTCATCCACTTACCACAACTCATCAAATCTGATTTCATAGCATTCCTTGATCCTTGCTGCGCATAGCCATGCCCCTATCTCAGCCTGCCACTTGCCCATACCCCAAGTACACCAACTCTTGACTTTGTGCATTTTGCCCCATATCAATCAACATAGGCCATCACCCACCCTCTGACCTATCTCAGCATGATATGTGTACCAAAAGCAAGCCATTCCATAACATAACACAAGATGAAACCTCCAAGAAATCAGCAATCACAAAAACTCCCTCTTATGCAAAAGCCTTCGAAATTTATAGCTCAGCCATCAAACCTCAAAACAAATTCCATCATTCAACTCCATATCCATTGATGATCATTTCCCACCCTTCATCTTCCCCTAAAACACCCTGAATCAAAAACACGATTTTGACATTTCATGAACTGAATTTCTGCCAACTTCATTTTGAGGCCATTTAAACTCCAAACAAACATTGCAAGCTCTTGAGGGGAGTCATTGGAGTTGATTTGAGGCAAAGAACTGGTCAGAAAGCTCCTGGGTTGAAAGCTCCACTTCGGGTATCCATGGCATTTATTTTTCCAGAACCTTCATTTTATGTTATAGAATGATTCTATGTGTTCCCCTGATTACCATGATATGTTTGGTTTCGAAAATAGTTGAGTTTTAAGCATTTTATGAGCTTCTGAAATTTCTGATATGTTTTCCGTTTTGATTCGATTCATGTTCTTGATGATGAATAAATGAATTTTGTTGTGTGATTCTTGTTGGGGTTGATGTGATGATCATTTCTGGAGAGTTTTAGGGCTTGGGGTTGCGTATTGAGAGAGATTGAGTGAGAGGCTAGCCGGAGAAGATGACCGGAACACTGTTCCGGTCACCTGAAAGTGATTAGGGTTCAGATTAGGGCTTAATTGTGTAATTAGCGTAGTTTGAATTATGGCCCTTGGATAGCGAGCGAAGTCAATTCCCTCCATCTTGAGTTTGAACCTGGGCCTTTGGATTGGCTGACATTCTCATTTTCTCATTTTATTTAATAATTATTTCAGTTTGTTTTCTATTTATTTGAATGAATTTTAAAAAATAGCAAATGACATCAAAAACTTCTGGAAATTTTAATCGAAGCTTTTATTTATTTTCAGAAACCAAAAATATTTTTATTTTTATTTTTTGCATTAAAAATTATTTTTAAATCATTTAAATGATTATTTTTAATTAGTTAATGAGGATTAATTAATTAAAAATACATTTAGGTATTTAAAAATTCCAAAAAAATTCAGAGAGCTTTTTAAAACATTTAGAAAAATTATCAAACCCTTCACACAAATTTGTTTTTGGTTCTTGACCTATTTTGACATTTTTCTTTGGATTTAGGGTTCTTAAAAGTCAATATTTTTACCCTAACTTAGAAAAATCCTTTCTGCCTAACCATGAAGAGTTTGATGTTGGTTCTTTTTGCATTGTATTCCTCATGTCATGTAGTTTCTAGGGTAAAATTGGTTTGAATTTATTCTTCATTTTCAATTTGTTTTGCATTTATCATTGAGAGGTATCTTAAAACCCTAGCAAAATTGAGAAAATCATAACTTCTTTAGGGTTAAGAGTTAGGTCTTCCCTTTTGGGCAGTGAACTTGTATAGGTTTAGGGTACGTTTGATCCCATTTTCAATTTTTTATCTTGTCATTTGCTACTGATTTTGAATTTTGCTTTGTATCTTGTGCATAAACCCTGATTTACATCTTCCTTTGCATTCATTCCTCATATGCTTGCATACATGAACTTACCATGACATTTTGTGCATCCACATGACATACAAGACATCTTAAGACATAATGAAATCATGTTTAATCATTGCATCATCCATTTTCCATGCTTTTGCTTTCATTTCATGTCATATGCATTCATGTACTTTCATGGTTCTTACATGTTTCATTTGAATCCTCCTTGCTTGTATAATCATCCACATCACATGACATGCTTTCATGCTATCCCATAGCATCATTGGATTTTATGATATGCTTCTGATTTTGGTTGGCATCCTTGCATCTCATCTCATTTTCATTTCACTTCATTCCTTTGTTGCTAACGTTTCAGGTGGTAAGTGTTTGAGAAGTGAATTTGCCTTCACTTCTCATAATCTCTTCTCATCTCTCTTATGCATTCATTGCTGCATTTTATTTGTGCAATAGCGTGAGCTTGCTCATTCATGCTCCTTCCTCACTTTCTTTCTTCAAGCAACTTGTCATCTTAAGTGAAGCAAGTTGTCTTGCTTTCTCTTGCTCCTCCTTCTTTCATCCTGTTTCTTTCATGGTGGCTTCTCTCTTGAAGATCTTCTTGCAAGCCTCATAAACCCAAGGAACACCCAAGCATGATAACAATTAGGGTTTTATTAGTTCCCCCATTAGTTTTATCTTTGTGTCATCTTGAGTATTCTCTTCTCATCTCTTAATCAAGGGCTAAACCTTAAAGGTTTTAAGACTTTGTGATTAAGCTTATGCTTGCATCCTTCTATTAGGATGGAGTGTATAACTTTAATCCTAAGTGTTAAACCCTTAAAGTGTTTAAATCCTTTAATCAATCCATCTAATAATCATTAAGACATTAAGCTTGTAACTTGGGCCTTGCATTAGGGTTCTAATTCTTCCTTAATTGGTTAAGAAGGACTAACCCTAGTGTTAATGGACAAGTCCCCCTCAAGTTGTCTTACAAACCATAAAATCCACTTCTTAATCTTACCATTAGCTAAAATCCATATAATAAAGGCTTTTTTTTGTCATGAGGTTAATCCCTAATCATGGATTAAGTTGAGGAGCCTTCCTCAGCTTAAATGTTCTCATCTATTATCCTTCTATTAGGATGGTGTATTGGGTCCATTAAATCCTTGATTATGGCTTAACCTCATTACTTAAAACTAAACAAAAATACCAAAAAACATTTAAATAAATGCAAATAGGTTAATGATCTTAATCCTACATCATGGTGTCAAAGTGTGAGGTGTTTACTTCACATTTAAGGTATTCTCATTACCCCTAATCAGAGGGAGGATGTGATGAGTTTACTAACCCTTGGTTTAGGCTTAAGCTCATTTTCTTATGAAAAACACAAAAAGGCAATAAAAGATTGAAAACACAAAACAAACAATAATCGTCTCCTCCGGGATTCTTTCCTCACCTCATTCACTCACAAACGAGAACTCGCTTCTTCCGTCTAATGCAAGACAGTTTGCACCTGAGCCATACAGGTCATACACTTGAGCATAGACCAGTAAGCAGTTCATAAGTCATTTTATCTTTCAGTCTCTTTGAGTCAAACTACGGTGTTCTGACTTCCTCATTGCACGAGAGGATACGTAGGCATAACTTAACGATTATCGAACAAAAGTCTCTGTCTATTCCCCCTCTTTCAACATTATTCTTTAGCCTCATTGTCTTGAGCTTTGCATTCCTGTTCTTACACTGACACTTCATACATTTCACTTCACATTTCTTTTGCACTGACACTTGCATTCTTTCTAGCTTTGATACACAGATTGCACTGGCACTACCCCTTTAAAACACAAATCTTTCAAGCGTGGATCCCGTCGAGTACGGCGGACAATCTGGGTGCTAATACCTTCCCAGGTTGTAACCTACCCCCTTTCTCAGCTCTCTGGTTCGCAACCGTCTTATCCATCTTTTCTCAGGTTTATGCAGCATTACCTTTCCTTCGGGATAAAAATGCCTAGCTGGCGACTCTTTTCTTTTCAGTTCACCCTTGTGTGTTCTCTCCTTTTCACCGACCGTTCGCGTCTGTACCCCTATCTGACCCAGTCTCATTTGGTGGGTGCGACAGTTGGTTATTCCCTGGAAGAGTGTTTACTCTCCCTCTTTGAATCTTTTACCTTGATTATATCTTATTAATTTTCCCCATGTAGAGTCAGCTATCCAGTGATTTATTTTCCTAGTAACTCTTTTGGTGTCTTTCGTTTTCCCAACGGGTTTTTCTTCTGTGTCCCCAAGCTTTTTCTTTCTTCCGGTGGTCGCATGTTCCCCACAGAAATCTTGGGTTTACATATCTTATCATATTCATATCATATTATGATATCTTAGGACAAAAATTTGGGTTTTCTGTATTTAAGTCTCTCCCATCTTGCAGAGACGAAGATGTCAATCTTCATATCTTCAGATTGAAGAAACTTTAATAGGGGAAGTTGTTGCACCCTAAATTTTCCCCTAAGTTTTCTTTGCATTTTCATATGCATCTTGCATACAAACAAGATCGTGTTGGTTGCTCGTTTCTTCTCGGGTTAGGTTTATACCTCGTAGAGGATCACCGTTATCTTTAATTACTTTATTTTTTTATGTTTACTAACCATTAATTAAAATCCAAAAAAATATTTTGTTTCCTTTTACCAACCTTTTTTTCAAGAAGAGGAACCATTGAAAATGCCAAAAATTGCAGCCTGCAGCTCGAGTAAATTTCACAGACAAAATTCGAAGTTGATCCGCAAATAATTCAAATTTATCTAATCAAGGATTTCCCAAGTTAATTGATTCATTCAAAGGATTTCCAAGGTTCATGTGTTTATTTCTTCGACGTACAAAAAGAATCGGGCCACAACAACCAAGCAACCTCATTTGAATAAAATATTCAAATTTTGGTTTGGTTAACCGGTTAACCGGTGCAAAATTTGAATATTTTATTCAAATTCAGCACCCTTAGATTATTGATTTAATTGGAATATTCTAGATCCATTGGTTTCTGATTTCTCTACATCACTTTGATCATTTCCTACCATAAACCCTCACTAATCACCACTCTTTTCCATTTCCCACCAAAATTTTAATTACAAAGCCTAATTTTAATTACCAAAGCAAGCTCCATTCCACCAAATTCCCATACCTAAAGCCTTTAAATAGAACCATAATTTCATTCATTCACCAATCTTTTGATAGCCACAAAACCTCTTGCAAAATACTGCCCCAACACCAAAATTCTCCAAAGCTCACTTTCTTTCTTTTGAAGTTATCAAGAATTCACATTAAATTCTTGACTAACTTGAGCTAAACCTTCATCCTTTTCTTCTCTTGTTCATCCATTTCAGTAGATTTAAGCTTGATTTGTTTCAATTTGAAGAAGTGCTTTTGGTAATTCATCTTCCATAAACCCATATTCACCATCAACATTCAAGATGTGGATCTTTGGTGCCTTTGTTTCTAGATCCTTTGGATCTTTATTTGTTGTTTGATTGCAGGGATTCCACTGTATTTTGGTTTTGAAATTCGTGCAAATTCAGATCATGATCATCAAATGTTTGAGAAAAGGCTTTAAAATTGATCATGCTGAATTTTCTGCATTTTTCTGCTTCTGGTATAGCGTTAGCCGGTTAACCATTTTTAGTTCAAAATTGGTTAACCATTTTTACGCAGATTTTGCCTTCCTTAACCGGTTAACCCATTTGGTTAACCGGTTAACGCAAGTCAGAATGGTGTTTTTGGCTTGTTTCAAGCCTCTTTTTTGGTTCTTCTTTCTTCTCCTTTTTCATCCTTTTTATTTTTACCTTAGGTAGCACTTTTGGGAGTGATTTCTCCTTAATTTCAATGAACTTTGAGTGTAGATTAGAGTAGTTAATGTTCATTAATTCAAAACTACCTTTTAATGGATTATTCAATTCATTTAAGGTACTTTGCGTTAGTGATACATTTTCATGCTTGAATCCACCGAGATGAGTGATTTAACTTAAGGATGGAAGAATACAATGAGTGCGGCTCAATTTTGTATTCGCCTTTAGTTTTGTGCGATATTGCGTGCGGATAGCGATTTACATATCATTTATCTCACATGCATTAGCACTAACATTATGCACCTTAATTGGTGGTGGTCGGCCTTATTTGTAGGGTAATTACTTCGTAAATTACTCGGCGATTGCTTAACATAGACCTAAATGTGTCTCGACTTCGGAATAAAAATCTAATTGGATACTTGCACTTTCGTGGACCGGATCTCTTGTTGATCGTGTAATCCCAAAGTGGTTAATCATATTGCATTAAGAATCGAAACATGAATATTTGATGAGTATGTGCTTTGGGTCTCCCAATCGCCTTTCAAATTTCATTGAATTTAGTTTGATTTGCCTTAATTAATCGCTATAGTGTAAAATGCTAAGCGGATCCGGTTGCCTTTCGATTTTGGTTGATCTTTTTGGTTGTGGTTGATTAAGTTCACCATGCCATTATTATTATGTAAATATTATTATACTATTATTATTATTAATATTTTAGATTCTTTCACTTTAATTTCTTTTCGCTACTAACATTTAAATCCTTGCACTTTTATTGCTTTTATTTTATTTCGCTTTATTATATTTTATTCATCCATATCATGTTTATTATTTGCTCTCATTATTGTTTTGTTGATTTTCCTTTTGTCCATTTGGACACAAAAACATTAATAAAGGATTAAACTTCTAAAAAACTTGTGACTTTAATTTGTGGACTATTGGTTACTATCCTTGGCTTTGGAATGAAGATTTAGACTTAGATTCTTAGGACACATTTCCTATTCCTTGACCTTCATGAAGTTGGAATTTGCCTTTATTTGGCCCTTTTGCTAGCTTATAAGGATGAAACTCTTATGCTCATAATTTGAAGTGTCATCAAGTTTGGTTAGATCTTTCTTCCCTAATCTCCTTATTTTCTTTTTTAGGATAGCCCCTTCATCTCCTCCCCTTCTTTAATTTTCAAAATATTCTCCCTTTTTCAAAAGATTTTTTTTTTAAATCATCACCTCTTTAATAAATAAAACCTTGACTTTTGTCAAGTGGCTTTTACTCTTTTTTCTTTTTTTTTTAAATCAATGAATCTAATCATGTTGACCTTAATTCAAAAAATAAAAAGAATCAAACTCATTCAAGTTGTTTTGTGTCTTTATGCACTTTTGTTTACTCTCTTTAAAAGAGTGCCGATTATGAGCATTATTCTTTAGTCGGGTGCAAGTCTTTCAATCTCCATGGTTGTAGTTTGATGTAATTGAGTCTCTTGTCATTCGTGGGGGTTTAGTGGCATACTCGTTGATTTTATCCGAGTTGGCGCCTCCCCATAATGATGTATGAGTCCATGCCTTCATTCTCATGGTAGTTTGTTTGGCCATCCACTTGAAGATGAAAAATTCTCTTCACTTAATAAAATTAATTACAACCCACCCTTTTCACTACTTGTACCACGAACTACGGGGTTTTGATCTTACATTGAACTTTGTGGGTACGTAGGCATGAGGTGGTAAACCTCACCAAACTCAAAAAAATATAAAAAATAATTCTTTTCTCAGCCCACCACTCTCATTTAACAAACTTTTTTCAAACCAAAAGCAGTAAATTTTTCAAAGGGCTCCCGTGGAGTACCACAAACATTTTGGGTGCGTAAAACCTTCCCATTGTGTAACTTATCCCCTTACCTATTTTTCTGTTGTGTTTCTTTAGCGTTTTGCTTTTAGATTCATTAGGATTTGTTCGCTCTTTTTTTCCTTTTCCTCTTAGAATAAAAATAAAGCGCGATGGCGACTCTATTTACTTTGAGTTAAGTTAACTAATAGCTTACACTCATGATTTTACCTCTACAAGATGTCCTGACATAAATAATGGACATCTTAACTTCTCAACAATTAAACATATATCAAATATATTCCAAGATTCTAGGTGCTTTTAGAAGTGGATCAAGGAAAGGTTTGAAGCCCAACAGAAGACTATAAAAGGAGACTTAGACCTAGGATTAAATCAACCTTTATAACTTTTGTATCACTCGTATATTTTTAATCTAAATACTTTGTAAAATAAGGGTTTAGAGTTTGGGAGTCATTGGCTCTCTTAGGAGTTAGAAGTCTCCCCTATGCAATATGGGATGCAGGGTGGAAGGCACAAAGGGCATAAGCAGAAGCCTTTAGGTAATGGTTTGTGTAATGTTCTTGGACGAAGCTTTGAAGCAAGTAAATGATAACTTGTAGGTTAAGAAAACGTAACAGGTTTTGGAGATCAGCAGAAGACAGAGACATCACAGGTGGTGATGAAGGGTGTTTGAAGGAGTCTCATATCAAAGGTTGTAAACGAGTAGAGTTTAACCTTAGATAAATATGTTCATTGAAGGTAGTGATTAGGATAAAGTTATAAACCGTGAGTTTAGATTTAGGGTAATACTACAAGATAGTGAAGTCTTCATCCTGGATTGGTATCCCCCAAATGTAGGTTTGTTAACACTAAACTGGGTCAACAATTACTGTATTCTTTATATTCTACAGATTTACAGTTTTTATGTATGTATGTTCTTGACTGAGATGTTCTAAAATGTTGTCTTGACATCAGTTGGTATTTGTGCCGCACTACTTCAAAACAACATCGGTTTTATTCTACTGTTCACTAAAGTGCAATAATCATTATCTTAACATTAAGATAGAACATTGGAGCATTTGCATAACAAAAATTTCACATTGCATAAAAGTAATAGTTACCCAGGAAAAGAAGTAGCTGATCATCAGCCAAAGGAAGCAATTCCTTGACTTTCATCATACGAAAAAAAGTCCAAATGGCCAATGACTCAAGCTCGGACACAATCAACTTGTCATAATCAAAACCGATAATTGACAACAGATCCTTCATCCAATAGTGGGGGAAATGGGGATGCCCGTCTGAAGCATATAGGAAATGGGGACACATCGGTCCACAACGGACCTTAACAAATCAGTCTTTATAATACTTATAGTTGTATGCATAAGCTTGAAGGAAACTCCTACGAGGAATCTCACTTATCTGAATATAGCTTCGGCTATTGAAATTCTGTGATCAGGTATGAGATGTCCTATGAGATGTCCCAACACTTGACAGATTTAACCAAAACTTAAAGTGCAAGAAAATTAAACAACACAGAAGTTTGTTAACCCAGTTCAGTGTATAACGACACTTACATCTGGAGGCTACCAAGCCAGGAGGAAATCCACTATAAGTAATATTAATTCTAGACTTAAACAACCCAGTTTAATCTTTCACTTAATATCTACCCAATGCAATTTCTACCTAAGACACTACTTAGATATGAGTACCAACTCACTCCCCCTCAATCACACAGTGATCTTGTTTACAAGTTTAATAAAATTGAAGACATTCTTCAAACAAAACAGCTTGATCTTACTTCACAGTTTCAATCAAGTCACAAATGCACTTTTGCTTAAAAGCTCATAAAGTGGTACAATTTAAACAACCTGCTATTAAAACAATAAACACCCTATTTGGTCTTCTGAAATTCGTACTCAATTCTGTGAGTTTCTGTTGATTAAATAGGTGTTTGTAATTTGGGTTTTCTGTAGGTTAATCCAGTCCTAAAACACAGCAGCTTCCACCTAGAATTAGGGTTTGTTACTTCCTAGATTCTAGGTGATTTAGTTCTTCTGTTTAAACTGAATCCTCATAATAAAACTCCCTACAGATGTGCCTTGTTCTGTTTTTATCCATCCATAATTAATTCCAGATAATTCTCCTTAAATATCTCAGATTAGTTAATCAATAATTAATTCTGGTATCAGGTTTGAGATGTCTCAACATCTGTTGGGACATCCTGAAAAACTGAACTTAAGTCATTTACACAATGTCCCAACATCTGGTGTGACATCCTGAAATAAGTTCTTATACTCTGTTTGATAATGTCCCAACATTGGATAGGACATTCTGAACTGAATTCAATATTTCTTGTTGGTCAAAAATTCTGCCAATTCTAGACATCTACAAACTCCCCCTTTGGCTAATTTTTGGCTAACATCTTTTCTGGTTATCAGAGTGCAGCAGAAGTTCTTTTATCAGAGTATAACATTACTTTTCTGTTGAATAATATTTGAGATTACTCCCCCTCAAACATATATGTACCCAGTCTTGTTGCAACAGAAAAAAAAACACTTATTCAGTTCAGAAGCAAACAGATTTTTCATTCATAAACAAACAGCATTACACATTGTTGTTGGTGTTGTTCTCCCCCTTGTTAGACACAAATTTTGGGGCCAAAGAGACTAAATCTAAATTACAATGCAGCTGTCATTACATTTGTCCTCACATACAGATAATCACTCAGATTCCTCACATTCAGTTTCTTCATCATCCTCAGTTTCTTCATCAGAAGCAGCTTTCTGATCACCTTCACTTTCTAGCCTTTGGATGATTTCTTCAAGCTTCAGCTTCCTTGCTTCAAGTTCTTTGCAAGTGCTCTTCAGTTCAGCAATCAATGAAGCCTTGGAGATTGGAGTCTTGGCAGTTGAAGGACCTGCAGATGTCCCAGAAGGTGCTTCAACATCTGCTGCATGATGACTTAGGAACAGTTTGTAGTGAAAGGCCAGAGGGCTTTCTCTTTTGCAGATTGTGTCCTTCTCAGTGAGGATCCCTGGGTATTGACTTAGCACTATACCACACAGCAAGGAAGGAAAAGCTATTGGCAGCTTTGTTGCAGAAGAGCTAGCATGCTTCAAGGTCTGTTCAAAGATGTAGGCACCATAATCCAGCTTAGTTTGAGTGCCCACATCATAAATAAACCTGCCCAAACCAGTGGATATTGAAGATGTGTGATTGGTAGGCACCCAGTTTGCTGTACCAATCCTGTTCAGCATGGCATATTTTCTTGTCAGCATGCTCACTGAGAGCTTTCCTTTAACTGGCCAAGCCTTGACCTGGTTTGCAGTGATAACCTTGCAAACTTGGTTATCAGTCTTCCCTAGTTCACTTGATCCATCAGATTCTCTTCCAAGGAACTAGTTGATGATCTGAGGAGAGAACTCTACACACCTGCCTCTAACAAAAACTTTTCTAAATTCAGAAGACTTACCATTGGCACAATCTTCCTGAAGATTGACTATGAATTCTTTGACAAGAAGCTCATAGCAGGGAGAGAGGTTGGAGACTGTTTTGAAGAGACCAGCAGCAGATATGAGATCAATCAGTTCAGTGCACTCAAGTGCATTACTGCTCAGCTCTCTTTCAAAGGCTACCCTTCTTTGGTACACAAACTTCCATCTGTTTACACTTGAAACATGATGAAATGAGATGTTGTCCAAGAGAGCTTCTGGAACAGCAGTTGAAGCCCTAGAGGGTGCTGGTTTCTTCTTTGGAGGAGATGTTGGGACATCTGCTTCAACATCTGAGTCTGATGGGGTGACAACTTTCCTCTTTTGTGTTTGGACTTTGCTCCATTGCTTTGTAGGACCAAAGACAGTTTTGGCCTTGTCTTTATTTGGGGTAGCTTTCTTCTTCTCAGGAACTGCATGTCCTGCTTGCATCTTTCCTTTCCTAGTCCTGAGCCTTTTGGCTATGCTAGGTCTTACAGAGGCAATGATCTCTATATCAGAATCCTGCTCTAGGTTCACCACAGGAGGAGATTGAGCAGTCTCTTCTTCAGCTGGATGATCATCAGAGATATGCTCTTCAGTTGAGGCTTTGGTCTGATCCTCAGATTCTTCCTCACCACTTTCATTTGAGGCCTTTTTCTGGTCCTCAGATTCTTCTGCAGCAGCATCAGATGAACTCTTTTGTTGATCCTCAGATGTTTCAACATCTATTGGGACATCCTGTTGAGCAGGAGTGTCCTTTGCAGCTTGAGTTTGATCTTCTTGAGGGGCAGGCATGGTGTTCAGAGGAATAGAAACGCCACTAACCACTCTCTGTTCAGAAAGGATCTTGGTAACCAACTCCTTTATGGAAGCATCCACATATTCAGAAGATTTTTGAGGCATGTTTGCTGGTGAAGGAATGCCTTTGGATTTGCTGCAGACTTGATCTTTTGCTCCTTTTGGAGTTCTTGGCTTTTTAGCATGAGGAACACTTCCTCTTATCTCGTCCAATGGGGTTGACTCCATGGGTACCACAGAAATAGGGGTTGCATGAACCACATCTTCTTTGTTGAGAGTTTCTTCAGGAATGTTAGGGTTTTGAGACATTGTCAAAGAAGATGGATGAAGAGTTTTAGGGATGATGATTTCTGAAGAACAGCTAGATAATGTGATTCGCTTTTGATAGTATGATGAGAATATGGATAGCTGATTATAAGTTGTTATTATATAAGTAGCCGTTACATTGAAAATGATTAGGAATGGAATACCCAAGGTTCTTGACCAGACTGGTGTTGCCATCTGGTACTTATGCCACACAATGTCATATGACATGTTGGCACATCTCCTTAACTGCTAAATCTCACATAAACAGATTCCCAATTTGCCCCTTAAGTTCTCAAATTGTGTAGCATCCAATGCTTTGGTAAAGATATCAGCCAACTGCAGATTTGTAGCTACATGTTCCAATGAAATCACTTTTTCTTCTACAAGATCTCTGATGAAATGATGTCTGATATCAATATGCTTGGTCCTGCTATGTTGGATAGGATTCTTTGATATGTTAATTGCACTTAAGTTGTCACAGTACAATGTCATGACATCCTGTGGGACATTGTACTCAGTGAGCATTTGCTTCATCCAAACCAACTGAGAACAACTGCTTCCAACTGCTATATATTCAGCTTCAGCTGTAGATAAGGATACACAATTTTGTTTCTTACTGAACCAAGAAATCAAATTGTTTCCTAGAAAGAAGCATCCTCCTAAAGTGCTTTTTCTGTCATCAGCACTTCCAGCCCAATCAGCATCACAGAAGCCAGTGAGAATTGGTTTGCATCCATGAAAGTACATTATGCCATAGTCACAAGTACCATTAACATATTTAAGAATTCTCTTGACTTGATTGAGATGACTGACTTTTGGATCAGCTTGATATCTTGCACATACACCTACTGCAAATGCTATGTCTGGTCTGCTAGCAGTCAAATATAACAAGCTTCCAATCATGCTTATATATATGCTTTGATCTACATTCTCACCCTTTTCATCTTTAGTCAGCTTTAAATGTGTGGGGGCAGGAGTTCTCTTATGAGTAGCATTTTCCATTCCAAATTTCTTGACTATGTTCTTGGTATACTTGCTTTGGGAAATGAACATGGAGTCTTCCATTTGCTTTATTTGCAGACCAAGAAAGTAGGTTAATTCTCCTACTAGGCTCATTTCAAATTCAGATTCCATCTGGTTGACAAAATGTTTGACCATCCTGTCAGACATCCCACCAAAGACAATGTCATCTACATATATTTGAGCAATCATGACATTTCCTTATTCATCTTTAACAAACAAGGTTTTGTCAATTCCACCTTTCCTGTACCCTTGCTTGATAAGAAAAGTAGTCAATCTTTCATACCATGCCCTTGGAGCTTGCTTCAGACCATAAAGAGCCTTCTTTAGTTTGTATACATGATTGGGACAGCTTGGATCAACAAATCCTTTAGGCTGTTCTACATATACTTCTTCATTAAGATAACCATTTAAAAAGGCACTTTTCACATCCATTTGAAATAGCTTGAACTTTAAGATACAAGCAATTCCCAAAAGTAGTCTGATTGATTCAAGCCTTGCTACTGGTGCAAAGGTTTCATCAAAGTCTACTCCTTCAATTTGTGTATATCCTTGAGCTACAAGTCTAGCTTTGTTCTTTGTAACAACTCCTTGTTCATTTGACTTGTTCTTATACACCCATTTTGTTCCAATCACATTTATGTCATCAGGTCTAGGAACAAGACTCCACACTTCATTCCTTGTGAATTGACCTAATTCCTCTTGCATAGCACAAATCCAGTATTCATCAGTAAGAGCTTCCTTGATGGTTTTAGGTTTTACTTTAGAAACAAAACAGGAACCTGAAATCACTTCTCTTGATCTAGTGCTTACACCTCTGTTGGGATCACCAATTATCAAATCTTTGGCATGATCCTTCTGTATTCTGATGGAGGGAGGTTTGCTGGATTCTTCTGTCCTTGTATAAGTTTGAGTGAAGTTATAATGATCATTCTTTTCTTCAGCTTCAATCTTGATATCAGCAGATGTTCCAACATCTTCTGGGACATCTGTAGGAGCATCATCAATTATCACATTTATGGACTCCATGATAACCTTGGTTCTAGAATTAAATACTCTATATGCTCTGTTGTTTATAGAGTATCCAAGAAAAATCCCTTCATCACTTTTGGGATCCATTTTTCTTCTTTGCTCCCTGTCTGCCAGAATATAACATTTACTTCCAAATACATGGAAGTACTTAACTGTGGGTTTTCTGCCCTTCCAGACTTCATATATTGTGGACAAAGTTCCTTTCCTTAGAGTAACTCTGTTATGGATGTAACAAGCTGTGTTCATAGCTTCAGCCCAGAAGTATAAAGGTAACTTTTTAGCATGGATCATAGCTCTTGCTGATTCTTGAATAGTTCTATTCTTCCTCTCAACTATCCCATTCTGTTGAGGAGTGATTGGTGAAGAATATTCATGATTGATTCCTTCTGAAGAGCAGAAATCTAAGAACTTTTGGTTCTCAAATTCTTTTCCATGATCACTTCTTATTCTGATCACACAGCTGGCTTTTTCCCTTTGTATTCTTTGGCATAAGTCTTTGAATACATCAAATACATCAGACTTTTCTTTGATAAAATTTATCCATGTATACCTTGAAAAGTCATCAACGACTACATAGGCATACCTCTTGCCACCAAGGCTTTCAACCTGCATAGGTCCCATAAGATCCATATGCAATAGTTCCAAAACTTTGGAAGTTGTCAGATGTTGGAGCTTTGGATGGGACATCTTGGTTTGCTTGCCTATTTGACATTCACCACATATTTTACCATCATCAATCTTCAGTTTAGGAATACCTCTTACAGCATCCATAGATATTATCTTCTTTATGCCTCTGAAATGAAGATGACCTAGCCTTTGGTGCCATAGTTTCACTTCTTCTTCTTTAGCTAAGTAGCAAGTTGAAGTGAGACTGAAGTCTTGAGATTCCCACATGTAACAGTTGTCTTTAGATCTGGCTCCTTTCATGACAACCTATTTTTCTTTGTTAGTCACTATGCATTCAGTTTTAGTAAAGTTTACACTGTACCCTTGATCACATAATTGACTTATGCTGATCAGGTTAGCAGTTAAACCTTTAACTAGCAGCACATCATCTAGTCTTGGAACATCTTGACAGTCCAAGGTCCCAACTCCCTTGATTTCTCCTTTAGCTCCATCTCCAAAGGTTACATACCTGGATGAATGTGACTTTAAGTTTACTAGAAGATTCTTCAATCCAGTCATGTGTCTTGAACATCCACTGTCAAAATACCAGTCTTCTTTAGCTGATACTCTTAGTGATGTATGTTCTATATATGCAGCACTTTTCTTTGACCATTTGAATTGAGATTTCTTTTGATGCCTCTGCCCTGTGTGTTGTTCATTAGTAGATATCCAAGATTGATTGTTGATCTTGTTCTTGTGTATGTAGCTTTGATCAGCCTGAATGCTAGCTTTTGGTCTCCATACCTTCTTGATGACTTCTGTCTTCTGCTTAGGAGGTTGCTGATTTCTTTGATGTTTATGCAGCACTTTCTTGGTAACTTCTATTTTCTTCTTAGAAGGTTGCTGATACATCTGATTTGGATATCCATGCAGCTTATAACAATAAGGTTTGATATGTCCAAATCTTCCACAGTGATGACATCTCCATCTTTGATACTTCTTCTTCATTTTGTTCTTTCCAGAATGTTGAGACATCTGTTGGAACATTATGTTTGACTTTGTGTTCTTTTCCTGATGTTGAAGCATCTGTTGGGACATCTTGTTTGACTGTATGGATTTTGAAGTAGTTTTGCTAGAGCTGGCTTCATCTTTATGTACTCTGTTAAATCCCAGTCCACTTTTATCCCCTGAATGCTTATTGTTGTTGAGAATAACATCCAGTGTATTTGAGCTGCTGTTCAACATTCTAACAGATTTGGACATGTGTTCCAACTTGGAGTTGAGAAGACTTACTTCACTTTTCAAGGTGTCAATGATCTCTTGATCACTTGCTTTTTCATCTTCTAGTGCCTCATTCTGCTTCTTTATCTTTATAACCTCACTGCATATTTCAGTACTTCTTTTGTATAGATCTTTGTAAGCTTGCTCAAGTTCCTCAACAGTAAGCTCCCCATCACTGGAATCACTTTCAGATTCACATAGTCCAGCTAAAGCAGTGATATGCTTAGCTGATTCTTCTTCTGAATCACCTCCTGAGTCTTCATCAGACCAGGTCACAGAGAGTCCTTTCTTTTGCCTTTTTAAGTAGGTAGGACATTCATTCCTGATGTGTCCATATCCTTCACATCCATGGCATTTGACTCCTTTTTCTTGACTGGTCTTTTCATCATAATTTGACCTTCTGTTAGCATCATAAGGCCTCTTGTTCTCAGAAGAGTTTGTGTATCTTCCATTGGGTTTGGATTTGCCTTCCATTCCTCTGAGAATCTTTTTGAATTGTCTTCCAAGCATAGCAATGTTGTCTGATAAGCTTTTACCAATATCTGATTCATCATCTTCTTCTTCATCAGTATTTGTCACCAAGGCTATGCTTTTGTTCTTCTTAACATTTGTGTCATTCATTCCCATCTCAAATGTTTGAAGGGAACCAATGAGTTCTTCAACTTTCATAGTGCATATGTCTTGAGCTTCTTCTATTGCTGTGACTTTCATGTCAAATCTTTTTGGTAAATATCTGAGGATCTTTCTTACAAGCTTTTCATCAGTCATCTTTTCTCCCAAAGCTCCAGAAGTATTAGCTACTTCTAAGATGTTCATGTAGAATTCATGAACTGTCTCATCTTCCTTCATCTCAAGTTTTCAAACTTGGTGGTGAGAAGTTGAAGTCTTGACATCTTTACCTTTGATGTTCCTTCATGAGTTGTTTTGAGAGTATCCCACACATCTTTGGATAGCTCACAGTGATGCAAGAGTCTAAAGATGTTCCTGTCAATGCCATTGAATAGAGCATTTAAGGCCTTGGAGTTGCCTAGTGCTGAATCTTCTTCCTCCTTACTCCATTCTTCTTCAGGTTTCAACACTTTTGATCCATCTTTGGTGTCTTGGATAGGATGTTCCCATCCAATGTTGACTGCTCTCCAGGCCCTGTTGTCAAGTGATCTTAAGAATGCAATCATTCTTGGTTTCCAGTAGTCATAATTAGATCCATCCAGTATAGGTGGTCTATTTACTGATCCTATATCTCTGTCCATGTTTCCAGAATTTGTATTCCCTAGATCTCACCCAGTATAAACAGGCAGGGTGCCTGCTCTGATGCCAATTGAAATTCTGTGATCAGGTATGAGATGTCCTATGAGATGTCCCAACACTTGACAGATTTAACCAAAACTTAAAGTGCAAGAAAATTAAACAACACAGAAGTTTGTTAACCCAGTTCAGTGTATAACCACACTTACATCTGGAGGCTACCAAGCCAGGAGGAAATCCACTATAAGTAATATTAATTCTAGACTTAAACAACCCAGTTTAATATTTCACTTAATATCTACCCAATGCAATTTCTACCTAAGACACTACTTAGATATGAGTACCAACTCACTCCCCCTCAATCACACAGTGATCTTGTTTACAAGTTTAATAAAATTGAAGACATTCTTCAAACAAAACAGCTTGATCTTACTTCACAGTTTCAATCAAGTCACAAATTCACTTTTGCTTAAAAGCTCATAAAGTGGTACAATTTAAACAACCTGCTATTAAAACAATAAACACCCTATTTGGTCTTCTGAAATTCGTACTCAATTCTGTGAGTTTCTGTTGATTAAATAGGTGTTTGTAATTTGGGCTTTCTGTAGGTTAATCCAGTCCTAAAACACAGCAGCTTCCACCTAGAATTAGGGTTTGTTACTTCCTAGATTCTAGGTGATTTAGTTCTTCTGTTTAAACTGAATCCTCATAATAAAACTCCCTGCAGATGCGCCTTGTTCTGTTTTTATCCATCCATAATTAATTCCAGATAATTCTCCTTAAATATCTCAGATCCGTTAATCAATAATTAATTCTGGTATCAGGTTTGAGATGTCTCAACATCTGTTGGGACATCCTGAAAAACTGAACTTAAGTCATTTACACAATGTCCCAACATCTGGTGTGACATCCTGAAATAAGTTCTTATACTCTGTTTGATAATGTCCCAACATTGGATAGGACATTCTGAACTGAATTCAATATTTCTTGTTGGTCAAAAATTCTGCCAATTCTAGACATCTACAGCTATCAACACCCTTCACCTCGAAATAGGAAAAGAATAAGCCTATGGTTGGGGTGATGTACCAAACGTCACATACTCGCTCGAAATCCTTAACAAAACCCCAACTATTGGGACACAGCTGAGAGGGGGAAATATAGACGATTTTCTACACGTAAATCTCAAAGTCAATAAAAGGTATCAAAATGTTAAAATCTTCAAGAATGCTCAGATATAAGTAAAATAATTCTTCAGATACATTCTTTGGGCGAAGAACACATGCTCGCTATTGTGGACCACATGATTCCAAAATGGAATCATCTTCGGAACCAGTGGATGATATTTTCCTCAGAGAATGGACCATTGCAATATCAGTGTCATCAAGAATGCTATTTTTGTAGCCCATGACTTCAAAATCAAAAGGAGCAACAATCTCCATTAAAATCTCTACAGAACCTGGAGAGTTAGAATCAAATTCACTTTCAGAGGAAAGAACTTCGCTATAAAATTTATCCATAACTCGCCTATGATCCCATAACCCTAAAGGATCGTCCAATGCTTGTGTATATTTCTCCCATAGTCCTCTCCTTTCCTCTTCACTCTTATGAATAACCTTCCCCTCATTATCACACTCTCTAAGGATTACCATTGCTATTAAAAAATAGGAAAGATTAAAGCAAGAATCAAGTACCTGAATAAGGGTGCCAAACTTGAGGACTAGAGGCATGCGTAAGAAATAAGAGCGTTAGAAGAAAGGGGAGAGGAGAAACAACTTTAAATATGAAGGCCTAACATTCAAGAATAGATAGAGACTAGCCATTCATGAGGCACTAAAGTCATCATAAGGCTAGGAAGTCTTAGTGACACAACCTTTCAGTTGCTATATTCTGCCACGTTGTTGCATGGTTTTTGTGACTTGTTTCACTAAACTCCTTTGATATACAATGTGGTTTCAAATCACAATCAATGGTCAACAGTTCGATTCAATTTTAATCCCGTGAAGCTGATTAAGGAAGGGTAATATAAGTCTCCAAGTAACCCTGCTTGGAAACTGAGTTTAAATAGATGATTGTTAGGTTTCATATGTGTCGCTCCCACCTGATGACACAGGGCCAAAAGGGGTACATACGCGAATGGTCGGCGAAAGGAGAGAGAACACACAAGGGTGAACTCAGAAGACAAGAGTCGCCAGCTAGGCATTTTTATCCCGGAGGAAAGGTAATGCTGCATTAACCTGAGAAAAGATGGATAAGACGGTTGCGAACCAGAGATACTGAGAAAGGGGGTTGGTTACAACCTGGGAAGGTAATAGCACCCAGATTGTCCGCCGTACTCGACGGGATCCACGCTTAAAAGATTTGTGTTTTAAAGGGGTAGTGTCAGTGCAATTTGTGTATCAAAGCTGGAAAGAGTGCAAGTGTCAGTGTAAAAGAAAAGTGAAGTGTATAAGAGAAGTGTCAGTGTAGGAACAAAAGTGTAATGCTCAAGACTATGAGGCTTAAAGAATAATGCTGGAAGGAGGGGGAATATACAGAGACTTTTGTTCGATAACTGTTAAGGTATGCCTACGTATCCTCTCGTGCAATGAGGAAGTCAGAACACTGTAGTTCGACTCAAAGAGACTGAAAGATAAATTGACTTGTGAACTGCTTGCTTGTCTATGCTCAAGTGTATGACCTGTCTGGCTCGGGTGCAAACTGTCTTGCATTAGACGGAAGAAGCAAGTTCTCGTTTGTGTGATAAGATGATGAGAAAAGAATCCCAGAGGAGACGATTATTGTTTGTTTTTGGTATTTTCAATCTTTTATTGCTTTTTAGTGTTTGTCATAAGTTAATGAGCTTAAGCCTAAACCAAGGGGTTAGTAAACTCATCACATCCTCCCTCTGATTAGGGGTAATGAGAATACCTTAAGCATGAACTAAGCACCTCACACTTAATCACCATGATGTAGGATTAAGATCATTAACCTACTTGCATTTATTTAGATGTTTTTGGAGTTTTGGTTTAGTGTTTAATAATGAGTTTAAGCCATAATCAAGGATTTAATGGACTCATTACACCATCCTAATAGAAGGATAATAGATGAGAACATTTAAGCTGAGGAAGACTCCTCAACTTAATCCATGATTAGGGATTAATCTCATGACAAAACAAAGCCTTTATTAAAGTGGATTTTAGTTAATGGTAAGATTAAGAAGTGACTTTTATGATTTGTAAGACAACTTGAGGGGGACTTGTCCATTAACACTAGGGTTAGTCCTTCTTAACCAGTTAAGGAAGAATTAGAACCCTAATGCAAGGCCCAAGTTACAAGCTTGATGTCTTAGTGATTATTTAGATGGATTGATTAGAGGACTTAAACACATTAAGGGTTTAACACCTAGGATTAAAGTTATACACTCCATCCTAATAGAAGGATGCAGGCATAAGCTTAATCACAAAGCCTTAAAACCTTTAGGGTTTAGTCCTTGATTATGAGGTGAGAAGAGAAGACTCAATGATGACACAAAGGTAAAAGCTAAATGGGGGGACTAATCAAACCCTAATTGTTATCATGCTTAGTTATTCCTAGGGTTAATGAGGCTTGCAAGAAGATCTTTAGAGAAACCACCAGGAAGGAAGCAGATGAAAGGAGGAAGAAGCAGGGAGAAGCAAAACAACTTGCTTCACTTAAGAAGACAAGTTGCCTGAAGGGAGAAAGTGGGAAAGAGCATGAATGAGCAAGCTCACTCTAATACAAAGATAAAATGCAGCAATGATGCATAAGAGAGATGAAAAGAGATTGTGAGAAGTGAAGGCAAATTCACTTCTCAATGGCTTACCACCTGAAAAGTTAGTAACAAGAAATGAAATGAAGTGAGAATGAGATGAAATGCAATGATGCAAACCAAAGTCAGAAGCATAAACATGATGTTAATGATGCTAAGAGATGATGCAAACACATGTCAAGAGTTGTGGATGATCATACAAGGATGAGGATGCAAATGAAGCATGCTTTGAACCATAGAAGTTCATGAAAGGTTATGAAATGATATGAACATATAACATGGCAAATAAAGGATGCAATGATCAAACATGATTCTAATATGTCCTAAGATGTCTTATGAATCATGTGGATGCACAAAATGTCATGGCAAGTTATTGAATGCAAGCATATGAGAGATGGATGCAAAGGAAAGCATAAATTAGGGTTTATGAACAATATGCATCACAAAAATTCAAAACCAGAAGCAAATGATATGATAAAAAATTAAAAATGGGATCAAAGGAACCCTAACCCTACACAAGTTCACTGCCCAAAGGAGGGGACCTAACCCTAAACCTAATGGAAGTTATGATTTTTCTAAATCAACTAGGGTTTCAAGGAACTTCAAAAGGAAAAATACTCATCAAATTGAAAATGAAAGATAAATTCAAACCAATTTTACCCTAGAAACTACATGCTATGAAGGATGCAATGCAAGAAGAACCATTATCAAACTCTTCATGGTTAGGCATAATGGATTTTTTCAAGTTAGGATCAAAATATTGCCTTTAAACAAATTTAATTCCAATGAAAATTGTCAAAATGCATCAAGAACCAAAAAGAAATTTGTTTTGAGAGTTGGATAATGTTTCTAAATGTTTTTAAATGCAATGTGAATATTTTTGTGATTTTTAAATACCTAAATGCATTTTTAATTAATTAATTTCCATTAACTAATTAAAAATAAACATTTAAATGATTTAAAAATAATTTTTAATGCAAAAAATAAAAATAAAAATATTTTTGGGTTCTGAAAATTAATGAAAGGTTTGACAAAAAATATCAGAATTTTTTAATATGTTTTGCTATTTTTAAAAATTCGTAGAAGTTAAATATAAATAAAATGAAATAAAAATGAATAAAATGGAAAGTATGCAAATCCTGAGGCCGAGGTTTAAACGAATTTGGAGGGAATTGACTGGCGCCAGATCCTGTGGCCCAGATTCAAACTGGCTGGATTTGAATTAAACCTAATTAATTAATTTAATAAATCTGGATTAGGGTTTTAATGGTGAATCTGGTCCATTCATTCGCGCGCGGGTCAACCCAGGTCAACAAGATCTATGGATCACATTTAAACTGAGCCCTAACCACCATTAATGCACTAATGACTTTCAGGTGGCCGGAAATGACCTCCGGTCATCTTCTCCGGCCAGATCTCCCCTGAGATTTTGCTATCTCTCTCCCCAAGCTTCTAAAACCTAATCTCTCTGCCCAGAATCCAACCCCATACATCACTCAACAAGAATCACTCACTAAAACAAATTTATTTCACATATTCAAGCTGAATCGAAGCAAATTAGTTCTAGGTCAAAAAATTTCAGAGAGCTCATACATGCTTAATCCTTTACTATTTTCAAAACCAAACACATCAGCATTATCAGTGAATCATGGAGAATCAATTAGTAACTTAAAAACACGTTTCTGGAAAAATTGTTCTTGAGCTCACCTGAACTGGAGCTTTGATCTTTGGAACTTTTTGGCTGCTTCTTTGGTCCAAGATGCCTCTAATGAACCCCCTGAGAAGTTTGCAATGCTTGTTTGGAATTTCTTATGGTTGGTTTAAGAGATTGATGAAGTTATGTTCAGAAGGGGTGGAAAATCGTGTTTCTGCTTGGGGTGGTTTCAGGATCAAATGAGGAATGCGAAATGATCAGAGGATCATGGTGAGTGGTTTTGTGAAGTTTGTTTTGATGTTGGAGACTTGAGTGCTGAGTTTCGAATGAAAATTCAAGGGGGAGAGTTTTTGGGAACTATGGCAATGCTGTGGTTTCAGGCTCCAAGATTGTATGAAAATGATCCATGAGGCATGTATGTGAAGCTGTGATTGGTCAGAGAGTTGTTGCTGGCCTAGCTTGATTGGTATGGCTCACCTTGCATAAAGTCAACTTTTGTGTAAGAGGAGGTATGCGCTGGTTCAGTCATGGTACAAAGGCATGGCTTGGATCACCATGCTTCAAGGAGGTCCATGGAAGTCACTTTTGGCAGCTGGCACAAGTGGATGAGAAGCTTTGATCCATTTTGCAATTTTGAGGAAGTTTGGCCCCTTTTGAAATTTATGAAGTTCATGGCATGACACTTGAGAAATTCTTGTGCAATTCTGAGTTTTAGGTCATGACTTATGTTTGTATAATGCTTAGAGGTCACATTGAAGTCACATTTTGCCTTGGTATGAGGTTTTGCAATTTTTCCCTTTTGTGCAAAAGTGAAAATTCAATGATTTTATCCAACTTTGACAAGCCATAACTTTTGATCCAAAATGAATTAGAATGAATTCTTGTACTTTTTGAAATTGGGAAGATCCATTCTACAACTTTCATGACCAAATTTTTTTCATTTGAAGCATTTTTGAATCAAAAAGAGAAGGTTGAAAAACTTTCCCAAAATGGCAAGTTTTCATTACAAGTCACTTTCCCAAAAAGGCAACTTTGCAAATGACTTGAAATTTTCCAATTTTGTGAACTTCTAACACCTTATATGATCAAATAAAGATCATATACATTCAAAATGATGAATAACACCCTTTGGTTGGGTCATTGGGAGCCTCAGATGCCCTGATTTTGCAATGACTTGCTCAAGAAGTCATCTCTTGATCAGATGCCTTCCCCATGGAATTTCTTCATGCAAATTGATATGCATGATCCTTATAACATATAGAGACCAATAGAAACAATAATGACCAAAAAATTTGGATTTATGGTCTCTGAAACCAAAACCCTAATTTCAGGTCATCTGTGCAGTTAAACCTGGCTCTGCTTCCATGCCTTTCTCAGTTCTTGTGATTCTTTGACTTCTTTGACCTTGAGAGGATATAATATGATGCTTTAACATACATGGAACCCTTTGAAGTGATTGATGACCTTTGGAGTGGCTCAACTGGCTCAGGGATGGCTCAGATCACAAACCCTAGATGCAGATGACTTTGAAACAATGCAGTGAAGCAAAAAGGCAATATGAGATGCTATGATTGAACTTATGCATATGAAAAGATCACAAGCCATAGTGTGAAATGAGTGAGGGCAAATTTAGGGTGTTTACAGCTGCCCCTATTCAAACATGAGTTAGCGGTGTAGGATGTAAGCAACGGCTTATCAGGCAAACAAGATAACTTGTGGTTGAATACCAAAAGACAGTCCGAAATTTGCACTCACATCATGAAGAAGAAAAGGGATATAGATTGTAAAAAGGAAATAAAGTATGTTTATAAGGTGCGGGCAACGGAGGACGACCGTCGAGCAGAGGACGACTTCTGGGGATAAAGCAATGGCGGGGACGGCCGACAAGCTGGGGATATAAGAGATTATGATGGGGACGACCAACAAGCTATAAGACTCTCTGGGGATTATAGGTAAATGATGGGACGACCATCAGGTTGAGGAAATAAACGAAACAGATGATGAGGTACGGTCATCAAAGGTGAAGGACGATCACCTAGCAGGGGACGGCTGCTCTGTTGGGGATAAGATGAGGGACGGTCATCTAAGGTGAAGGACGATCACCTGGCAGGGTACGGCTGCCGAAAGCATCACGACATAGGACGAATGTCGGATGGAAAGGTCAATGATGGGGACGGCCATCGGCTAAGCATGATGAAGGACGATCATCAAGAGGTGAAGGACGATCACCTAGCAGGGTACGGCTGCTCTCGGGATTTATCATGACATAGGATGAATGCCAGCTAACAAGATCAACGATGGGGACGACCATCGGATAGAATGATGAAGGACAATCATCAAGAGGTGAAGGACGATCACCTAGCAGGGGACGGCTGCTGAAAATATCATGACATAGGACGAATGTCAGATAGGAAGGGGTTCTAATGAATAGAGACTCCACTGGGGGTGATGAAGGACGATCGTCAAAAAGGTGGAGGACGATCACCTGGCAGGGTACGGCTGCCGGAAGGTATCATGACATAGGACGAATGTCAGATGAAAGGAAATAGATCAATGGGGTTTTCTAGGAATTCTTCTGGGAAAGGGTAGACACAGACGAGTGTCTAAATTCAAGAAGACATAAGTGTTTGACACGGTGTGTAGATTAAAGATGCGGACAAGCATCCTTAAGACTATGATGCGGACGAGTATCAATAGAAACAAACGCTTCACGCATGTTCAGAGATGATGATACGGACGAGTATCATCTGGTTAACAAAGAACACGGACGAGTGTTGATTCTGAGGGGATTTAAGTGGTATATACAAGATACGGACGAGTATTTGTATGAGTAAAAAAATGAGTGAGGCACAGACGAGTGCTCAACTTGCTATGGAGAGCACGACACAGTCGGGTGTCGGAAAAAGGTGTATTATAAACAAGTATATGGTTCCCGAAGTGTTTAGGTAACTATGCTGGGGGGTGACACGGATGGGTGTCAAGGAATTGTATACATGTATCTGTGTTAGTGAGTGCAAAGGGGACGCTTTTGCTTTCTGCTGGGGTATGACACAGACGAGTGTCAAGAAGCATCTGTAATATAAGTGTCTGTTTGGGTGATTTTACTGGGGAATGATGACACGGACTAGTGCAAAAGGAATGTGTTCCTGTATCTGTAAGGGGGATGCTTTGGCTCTCTAGTGAGGAATTGGGGAATGTTCTGTATATTGTTGATAGATTGTCAGTATTTACAAGTGTTCAGTTCGACACATGGCTCATGATTATGCAATATGTTTGATTTTTTCCGTAATGCTCCGTACTAGACGGAATGCTACGCTTTGTGGGGAAAATGGGATGCGAATGTTATGATTATGCAAAGATACCGATCCGGGATTCAGATCCCGTTGCTGTGGAGATCTCTGGCTGATCTGCTTGAGGTGGATGTCCCAGCTGGGGTTTGTAGCTTTTTTTTTTCTCTGTTGTGAGATCATCAGACGTTGCTCTTCTGGATAGAGGCTGAAACTCTGTGGGGAAATGGTTCCCTATCTAGCACTTGGCTGGGGAAGAAAAAAGATCACTGAAAGATCTTCCTAAAGATTTCTGTGGGGACACTGCTGAGGATGATACTTGACAACTCAGCTGAGGATATGAACACCTTCCGGTGCCGCCCCTTTGAAGGAAATGTTGGCGAAGTGATGCCTGGCAACTCTGACGGGGAGAAAGCATCTCTGGTGCCGCTTGGAAGGTGTGCTGAGGAAATAATGATTTGGAAGCCCACTGGGGAGAAGCTTTCATGTCACATGTTGTGCTTTGGATACCTGCAATCCTGTAAAGACAGAGAAACACACAAGTACCCCGAGGTATCCCTTATTGAATTTCGTCATAGGAGTTTAGACACTCCCAGGAGTAAATATATTTCCTGTAAGCACGTATTTTTAGAAGGGACGCATCTGTATTTATGCAATCAATGTATTAATGACATCGGACATTTCGCAAATAAAATGGACGAGACGAAACATGACTGAAAATCTGATTTGATTAATTCGTGTGCCCTGAATTGGCAAGGTAGAGTCAAAGAAACGGATCCCCTGAAATGAGGGAATCGTTACAAATTGAGAAACAAAAAGATGCTGGCAATGCTGATGACGCTTCAAGGAGCTTCCCTTTGCTATGACTCGTATGACTTTGACGTTCTTCTCATCTTGCTTTCTGAAGAAGGCTGATTCTGACCGAAGCTTGAACCTTTCGGAGCTCACCTTGTTGTAAGTGATACAAACGAATTCAGAATGCAGTTGTTCGCTTATTCCCTTATTTTGCGTGAATCGCCCTTTCGGGTTTTCAATCCACCGGGATACCCATTTTTGCCTGAGTTGTCCGATGCGGCTTTTCAACTCAGCGGGTGTACATTTTTATTTTTTTTCCCTTATTTTTTCCCGAGTCTTTTATTCTGTTTTTGACTCGCCGGGATGCCCTATTTTTGCCTGGACTTACATTCTATTTTTGTGTCCAGCGGGTCATTTTTATGCGAAGTATTTTTTAACTGCATCTGAATTCACAGGGGACAGGAAGTCTTCACCATCCATAGTGCTGAGCATCAGTGCTCCACCAGAGAAAACTTTCTTTACTATGAACGGGCCATCGTAGTTTGGAGTCCACTTGCCCCTGTGGTCTGTATGAGGAGGGAGGAGTCTTTTCAGCACAAGATCCCCTACTTGGTACTCTCGGAGCCTGACTTTCTGATCGAAGGCTTTCTTCATTCTTTTCTGATATAGCTGCCCATGACAAACTGCAGCCAATCTCTTCTCTTTGATCAGATTCAGTTGCTCGTATCGGGATCGGACCCACTCTGCTTCGTTCAACTTAACATCCATCAGTACCCGCAGGGAAGGTAATTCAACTTCAACAGGTAGGACTGCCTCCATACCATACACAAGCTGATACGGTGTTTCCCCAGTGGATGTTCTGATTGACGTACAGTACCCATGCAAGGCAAACGGTAACATTTCATGTCAGTCTTTGTAAGTAACCACCATCTTTTGCACAATCTTCTTGATATTCTTGTTAGCTGCCTCAATAGCGCCATTCATCTTTGGCCTGTAAGGAGAAGAATTGTGGTGTTGGATCTTGAAGTCCCGGCATAGTTCTGCCATCATTTTATTGTTTAAGTTGGAACCATTATCAGTAATGATTCGCTCGGGAACTCCATACCGACAGATGATGTCTCTCTCCAGAAATCGGGCTACCACTTGCCTTGTAACATTTGCATAGGAAGCTGCTTCAACCCATTTGGTAAAATAGTCAATGGCAACCAGGATGAATCTGTGGCCATTCGAAGCAGTTGTTTCAATCTTGCCAATCATATCAATGCCCCACATGGCAAAGGGCCAGGGTGAAGACATCACATTCAGAGGATTCGGAGGCACATGCACTTTATCCGCATAGATCTGGCATTTATGGCATTTTCTGGCATAGGCACAACAGTCTGCATCCATTGTGATCCAGTAATAGCCTGATCTTAGCAACGTTTTAGCCATTGCATGCCCTCCTGCATGGGTACCAAAGGATCCTTCGTGCACTTCGTGCATCAACAAGTCTGCTTCTGTCTTATCAACGCATCTGAGAAGTACCATATCAAAGTTTCTCTTGTACAGGGAACCGTCAGTATTCAGGAAGAAACTACCAGCTAGCCTTCTTAATGTCTTATTGTCATTGGAAGATGCCCCAGGTGGGTATGTCTGATCCTCCAAGAAGCATTTGATATCATGGAACCAAGGCTTATCATCTTTAACAACATCTGCTGCAAATACATATGCTGGTCTGTCAAGTCTGGATACTGCAATTTGAGGTACAAAGTTGGAAGCTTGAACTTTGATCATGGATGAAATGGTAGCCAGAGCATCTGCAAATTGATTCTCGTCTCGAGGGATATACTCAAGCTTGACCATTGTGAAGAAATTCAACAACCTCCTTGTATAATCCCGGTAAGGTATCAGATGATCTTGGTGCATGTACCATTTGCCGTTGGTTTGATTAATTACCAGAGTTGAATCTCCGAATACAGTCAACGTCTTGATCCTGAGGTCAATGGCTTCCTCAAGACCCATAATACAAGCTTCGTATTCAGCTTCGTTGTTAGTGCAGTTAAAGGTGAGTTTTGCCGAGAAAGGCATGTGAACTCCTTTGGGTGTAATGAGTACTGCACCAACACCACGACCATTCATGTTAACAGCCCCGTCAAACATCATAGTCCATTCTTCTTCTAGGTCGGGCCCTTCAGTGTGAACAGGCTCTTCATGATCTTTTTCCTTTATGAACATGATGTCTTCATCAGGGAAGTCAAATCTCATAGGCTGGTAATCATCAATGGGTTGCTCAGCAAGATAATCAGATAATACACTGCCTTTGATGGCCTTTTGGGATGTGTACTGAATGTCATATTCCGTGAGGATCATTTGCCATCTTGCAACTCGTCCGGTAAGTGCTGGCTTCTCAAAAATGTACTTAACTGGGTCCATCTTTGATATCAATAAAGTAGTGTGGGTCAACATATACTGTCTTAGTCGGCGAGCAGCCCACGCTAAAGCACAGCAAGTTTTCTCAGCAGTGAATAACGTTGTTCACAGTCGGTAAACTTTTTACTTAGGTAGTATATTGCATACTCTTTTCGACCAGACTCGTCATGCTGGCCCAACACACACCCCATTGATTCTTCTAATACTGTTAAGTACATGATTAGAGGTCTTCCTTCAACTGGAGGCATAAGGATTGGAGGCTCTTGTAAGTATTCCTTGATTTTGTCAAAAGCCCTCTGGCAGTCTTCATTCCACCTGACTGTTTGTTCTTTCCTTAACAATTTGAACAAAGGCTCACAAGTTGTTGTAAGGTGAGATATGAACCTTGAAATGTAGTTCAATCTACCTAGAAACCCCCGAACTTCTTTTTCTGACTTTGGTGCAGGCATTTCTTGAATGGCTTTAACTTTATCAGGGTCAACTTCAATCCCTTTTTCACTTACAATAAATCCCAGCAGCTTACCAGATCGCACCCCGAATGTGCACTTGTTGGGGTTTAACTTCAGTTGGTACTTCCTCAGACGCTTGAATAACTTCAACAGATTTACTAGGTGGTCTTCTTCTGTGAGGGACTTAGCAATCATGTCATCCACATAACATTCAATTTCTTTGTGGATCATGTCATGGAATAATGTTACCATAGCCCGTTGATAAGTAGCACCAGCATTCTTCAGGCCGAATGGCATTACCTTATAACAGAATGTGCCCCAGGGTGTGATGAAGGTTGTCTTCTCCATGTCTTTAGGTGACATTTTGATCTGATTGTATCCCGAAAATCCATCCATGAAGGAGAACACCGAGAACTGAGCCGTATTATCAACCAATACATCAATGTGAGGTAAAGGGAAGTCATCTTTGGGGCTGGCTCTGTTCAGATCCCGGTAATCCACACACATCCTCACCTTGCCGTCCTTCTTAGGTACAGGTACAATATTAGCGACCCACGGCAGATAGCTAGTCACAGCAAGGAAACCGGCGTCCCACTGCTTTTGTACCTCTTCTTTTATCTTCATTGCCATATCTGGGCGAGTACGGTGCATCTTCTGTTTTACTGGTGGGCAGTCTTCTTTCAGAGGTAACTTGTGCATGACAATGTCGGTGTCCAACCCTGGCATATCCTGATAAGACCAAGCAAAAACATCCACGTACTCCCGAAGCATATCAATCAGTTGTTCTTTTACTAAATCTTGCAGGCAGGCCCCGATCTTAACCTCTTTCACGTCTTCTTCCGTACCAAGATTAACCGTTTCAATCTCCTCCTGATGAGGAGTGATAACCTTCTCCTCTTGCCTTAACAACCTGGCTAGCTCTTCAGGTAGCTCATAATCTTTTTCAACCCCTTCATCAGCTTGATTGATTGGATTGTCAAAGTCATACGAAGTCATAGCAGTGTTGTTGTCGGTACAGTCTGGTGGGCACTTTCTGCAAGGGTTTAGATTGGTTTATTTTAGTGATCAGTTTTTATCTTGCTTAGAAAAAGTGAAAATGAAGTTATTTATTTTGAAAAACATTGCCATTTTATTTTTGTACAAAAAGAAAAATGAAAAACAGTGAGCGAAGAAGAAAAGACTTGTTTGCAAAAGATGTCCTGATATTCATTAATTGATCTTTGCACAAAATACAAGATGGCCCAATTACAAAATGAGTCTTGACATCTTGGGCAAGATGCAAGACTTGATGCATGCTTTAAAACACAGGAAATAATAATTACTCTGCAGGAGTAACCCTTATAATTTCCTGGGAAGACCAGTTAAGGACTTGGCTCCCCGGGATCCTTGGACGTATCCAGCTCTCCAGGTTGCGGTCGCTTTCCTCCTCGTCTTCCAAGTTGTTCACAGCATCCGGGGTGAGCATTCCCCCGCTGACAAAACTGGGCTCTTTGGCAGCCTCTGATTGATCTTGTTGAGTTGGTTTGTAACCCAACCCAAATCTATCTTTTTTCTTCTCTACGGGCAGCAGCTTGCCCCAGCCTTGGGCAGTACCCTCTTCAACAACCTTCTGGGCTTGCTGATAAGACGTTATGGAGGTTCCCAGTACAGCAGATGCTTCATTAATGTTCAGGGCCTCAAACCCTTGGCTCATAGTTTCATGGATCTCTCCATCCATTTCTATGTACTTGTATGTAGCCAGATGGCTAACAAAGATGTCTTCTTCCCCATAGATAGTGATGATCTGGCCTTCCCACTCGAATTTCAGATTCTGGTGAAGGGTAGACGTAACAGCGCCAGCGGTGTGGATCCAGGGTCTACCCAACAAACAGCTGTAGGCCGGCTGAATGTCCATCACATAGAAGGTAGTTTTGAAGGTCTGCGGGCCAATCATCACAGGCAGATCAATCTCTCCTAGCACTGATCTTTTAGAGCCATCAAATGCTCTCACCACCAAGTTACTTGGACGCAGTGCCAAGCCATCATACTCCAGCTTCACTAAGGCTTTCTTTGGTAGAACATTGAGTGACGACCCAGTGTCCACCAGTACATGAGATAAAACAGCACCCTTGCATTCCAAGGTGATATGTAAAGCCTTGTTGTGGTTACGCCCCTCTGTTGTTAAGTCAGCATTGGTAAAGCCCAGCCCATGACTGGTGTTGACATTTGCCACCACGGTTTCTAGCTGATTAACGGTAATCTCCTCTGGCACATATGCTGCGTGCAGGACTTTCAATAATGCATTCCTGTGAGCTTCAGAACACATCAACAGGGATAATATGGAGATTTTTGAGGGAGTTTGGTGAAGCTGATCCACCACTTTGTAATCACTTCTTTTTATGATCCTCATGAACTCGTCTACATCTTGCTCAAAAGATGTCTTCTGAGTTTCTTTGACAACTGGCTCTTCAGGTACCACACTCTTTCCTTTTGCTTTGGCAGCAGCTTCTGCTTCGGCATTAGGTCTTTGCACTTGTGAGGCAAAAAGGCGTCCGCTTCTGTTGAAGCCTCCACCTCCCCCAACATTATCAACTTGTGGAGAAGAGGTTGAAGAATCCAAAGTGATTTTCTCCCCGTTGCAGTAGAGATCAGAGCCATAATACCAAGGTATGGCATTGCTACTTTCATAAGGAACTGGTCCAGGTACCGTAATAGTAACTGGACTAACTGCTGCAGAGGAGGGTACTGTAATGGTGTGCGGATCGTAGTAAATTGTGATCGGTGACCTGGCAGGAGGTGCCACTGTTTGTCGCTGAAAGTTGTTGTTTGGAGGAACATTTGATGGATCATAGTAGATGGTGACTGCTGAGACATCTTCATTAATTTCTGTTGGCGTTGTAGAAGACTCCGCTGATAAAATGGATGTTGATGTTGTAGAAGAAATGGTTGTTGAAATCTGATTTGTTGAAGTGATGGACGGAGCCATTGCTGATGATATTGATGAATCGGTAGGAATGATTGTTGCTGCTGTTGTAGAAGAATCAGGAATTGTTGTCAAAGGAATTGCTGGATTTGTAGGCGCTGTTGTTGAGATCTGAAGGATACCATCCTTGATAAGACCATCTATGCCGCTTCTCAAATTATCACACCCGTTGACTGCAATATTGCAATACCCACAACCGAGTTCACACCCGGGGAACACCTGGCACTCTAGAAGCTGAGCTTTAATTTCGACCAGAGGTGTTCGAATTTGTGCAAAACTGGTGATCAGAGTAGATGGTTTGTCTTCCTCAATGGCATTAATCCTTGGCCCACCATGATTAGGCATAGGATTTCTGTTGACATTCGGAGGCGGTGCGAAGTTGAGGGCTTTAGAATCCACCAGATCTTGAACTTTCATTTGCAATGCCCTGCATTTTTCCGTATTGTGGCCTGGTGCATTGGAATGGAAAGCACACCTGGCGTTGACATCATAATTCTTCGGGAGATTAGAAGGATCTGGTGGTGCCAATGTCCTTAACTCAACCAAGTTAAGCTTTAGGAGTTGTGGCAATAAGGCAGCATAAGGCATATGGATAGGGTCAATCACCCTGTTTGCCTGCGATGGTCTTTGTTGGAAGGGTCTTTGTTGTTGATTGCTATTGTTGTTGTAGGCTCTTTGTGGCGGATACTGAACTTGCTGCTGATAATGTGGTTGTTGATATGCTGATTGCTGAGGAATCGGAGCTGGAATAGTGACAGCTGCTACTGATCTGTGAACATACTGAGGTCTGCCTCTGCTGGCATGAATGGCATTTGTCTCACCGGTCCTTCGAGGTCCCACAAAAGGCTTCCTGGGATTACTGGATGAACTTGCACCATTATCAGAAATTTTTCCCATTTTTAAAAGGCTTTCAATTCTTTCACCGGCTATAACTACGTCAGCAAAACTAGTGGAAGAAAAGGCAGCCAGCCTATCAATATATGTTCCTTGCAAAGTATTCATGAACATGTCGGCCATTTCTCTTTCCGACATGGGTGGTTGGACAACAGCAGCAAGCTGTCTCCACCTTTGGGCATATTCTCTGAAGCTTTCTCTGGAAGATTGAGACATTCCCATCAGAAGGGTCCTGTTAGGAGCCATGTCCAGATTGTATTGATATTGTCTGATGAAGGCTTTAGCTAAGTCCTTCCAGCATCTGATGGTAGCTCTGGTCAGGTGTGAATACCACTCTCTTGAAGCCCCAGTTAGGCTGTCTTCAAAGTAGAACATCCACAGCTTCTCATCCATGGTATATGCTTTAAGTCTTCCCAGGAAAGACTGCAGGTGAGTTCGTGGACAGGAAGTTCCATTGTATTTCTCAAAGCACGGGGGTTTGAACTTGTGGGGAATTCTCACCCCATCCACCAACCCCATATCCATTACATCGAAGCCCAAGGAGTTTTGAGACTCCAAAGTTCTCAACTTCTCAGCAATTTCATCAAACCTCCTATCATAGACTTCGTCTCCAGCTCCCATGACAGTAAACTGTTCCTCTTGGGGATCTTCTTGCAAGATTCTCCCCCGGTAGTATTTCCTTGCACATTTCCCGGGATGTTGACTTCCGGATCCAGATGAGGTCCAAATACAGGTGGATTAACATGAGGCTGACCTCTCTCATTATTACTAGTTCCTCCAGTTCCGGGATGAGGTTCCTCGGGAGTTTGTCTTTCTACCAATGCCCTTAACCTTTCTTGGCTCTGGGCCAAGCCAGTCATCACAGTCATGAATTGGGCCATTTGGTTTCTCATCTCCACTCTTTCATTAGCCATCTGGGTTCTGACCTCAGTCAGGTCTTGCTGTACTTGCTCCATTAGAATACCCGGAAGGTTGTTGCGAGTAGGATACCGGTGTGCATGGTTGATAGGGA
The DNA here is from genome assembly GCA_963966055.1 of Lathyrus aphaca. Classification (NCBI taxonomy): domain Eukaryota; kingdom Viridiplantae; phylum Streptophyta; class Magnoliopsida; order Fabales; family Fabaceae; genus Lathyrus; species Lathyrus aphaca. The sequence goes on along the minus strand of OZ014522.1, from coordinate 196,431,018 downwards.
ACACTCTTCTGCGAGCAATATTTCCTGAAGTCATAGAAAAGTTAGAAACAAATAATATAAAACCTACAAAACAAAATAAAAGTTAGTATGCAATGCAGTATGCTTATTTGTTTTCCAAGGTATCCGGCTTGGTTCTTGGTTTTGACCTTTCCAGACCTCGAGGAAGATGCTTTGATGTTGTTGAGAAAAGAAAACCCAGATGGAAACAAACTAAAATATATTACAAATGATGAATAATACATAGTCTTTTTTTACAACATATGCCCCTGAAGGGTCAAAATACAATACAAAAGAAAAGTACATCATATGAAAACAACAATAAAAAGTCATACATCTAGTCCAAACTCATCCTCCTTAACCTCCTTCAGAAGCGCCTCAGTCACTGGACCAGCTGGATGCTCTGTAATAGTTCTGATGAGGAGGTTTCTGGTGGCAATGGCAGTGGTCAGCTTTTTGTGCCTGTCTTAGTCCTTTGACCTCTTCAAACCAGCCCTAAGCTTCAACTCTGAAATCTCCTTCTGGGCTGCCAGCAAAGCTTCCTGCTGCTTCTTTTCATTGGCCTCTAACTGCTCAATCTTGGCTTGAGTTCTCTGATCTTCTTGAGTACGGGCTTCAGTGATCCTGACCCACCTAGCCTGACTCTCTTGCAGATAGAGCTCAGTCCTAGCCTTCTGAAGCTTGGCCTCTTTACAGGCATTTTTCAATATTTGTTCCCCAGCTCTTGCTTTTCTGATGTAGTCCTCTGTTTTCTCAATCTTGCCCAAATGCTCCACCCTAAGCTTCTCCAACCTTTCAATGTCCAGACGACCATCACTCCTTTCCCACAGGGTATTCTTCAGAGCTTGAGATAGATTCTCATTCCTTTCCTTCAGCTTCTCAAATTCTTCTAGGCTGAGAGTTGCTGCTGGCTGTACTGTAGATGGTCCAGGTGTGTCCTCCAAAGTGAAGGGCATCCCAGTAATCTGGGCTCTAGCATGGGACCAGTCATAGTACTGAGCTGAAGCAACATTATTGCACCTCCCAAGAATAGCCATCCCTTTTGTCTGGATGTGTCCCAAGCCCAAGATGCTTGTCTGACAGCAGCTAGATTAGGCTTTATTTCACAATACAGGGTCTCAGCTAAATCTTGTACTCTAGGAGGGTGAATCAAAGCATAGCCCAGTTGTCTCTTGAACAGAAAAGGATTGTAGTTGATGCAACCCTTTACTCCTATCAGAGGTACATTTGGGTATTGCCCACAGCTAGTGATTATGTCCTTGCCTTTGGTGCTCTGGGTGCACCATCTGATGTTATCTGAGGTTAAAGCAATGCGCCTCTTGGCCCAATTCTTTTGTTGGTGGGGATTCAGGAATGCATCTGACTTAGGAAGGTGCTTGACCAGCCAGGTGTGAAACAAAGGAGCACAACATCTCACCAACTTCCCCCTTTGTTTCTCATTCCTCTGATGAATGGAGTAATAGAAATCTCCCAACAATGTGGGTACTGGGTTCCTCAGAAGGAAAAGATGAATGGCATTCTTGCTGATAAATTTGGGCTCATCTGCAAACAGTATGACCCCATATATGCTGAGGGCTAATAGTGCACAGACTGCCCTCCATTCTCCTAAAGAGGCCTTCAGGATGGCCTGAGAAATCAAGAAATCCAAGTGCAAACCAGGGATCCCAACCTTTGTTGTCATGTTTTGCTCAATCAAAGTAGGCTCCAGGTACAGTGCTTTTGCTACTTCTCCATTGCTGGGAGAAGTCATCTCTGGGTTGAAGGGGACACCACCCCTGACAGGTACTCCAATCAATGATGAAAACTACTCCAACAGAGGTCCTAGCTGAAAGTCTGGGAATGTGAAGCATCTCAAAGGAGGGTCATAAAACTGTAGGCAGGTGTGGATCATTCTTCTCTGAGAAGGGTCCAGGTCCATAACCATATCAAGGATACCTCCATAATGCTCTCTGAATAATGGGATGTGGTCAGGGGTGATAAGTGACTAGACCTGCCTGATACCAGTCAACACAGGCTCAAAGAAATGGTAAGATATGTTGCTCTTCCTGGGAGTAGCCATGAGTGCTGACGAAGAGCTGAAGACAAGTGCTGATGAGGATCAAGACTGATACTGGAGATGAGCCACTGATAGGCTGATGCTGGTGATGATGAGGATAGCTGAAGAAGATGCCTGATGAAGCAGAGATCTATGCAGAAGAAGGGGTCAAAACCAAGCCAGATATAGTGTGGATACCCTGAAAAACAAATAAACAAATGTTAAATGATGCAATGATGATGTATGCAAATGATATGCAAGGGTTTGTGATCAAGCTGGGTCTGATTATCTGTCTTGATATAGGCCCATGTATGTTCAAAGGTCCAGATGAAGGCTCAGAAATCCAGTAACCAGGGTGGGGGACTCAAATAAAGAGTCACGTGTCCAGGGTTAATCACAAGAACTGTCCAAAGTGAGGTACTCTTAAACAAAATAGTAACAGGGTATGATGTGGTCAAGGGTTCCTGCAAACCTGTAAATAACCCAACCCCCTCATAGGTAATGTTCTAAAACAAGGATCCTCAGACTTGGATCAGTTATGAGAAGTGTAAACACTTCTAACCCGGAGGTACAATGTTTACAATAACCATAAAGGATCCTCCTCTAATTCACCTCAGATTCTGAAGGTCATAATAAAGGTCATCCAGACTTAGCAGGCTTCCCAGATAGCCCTAGCACTACAGGAAATCTGTAGCACAGAGTTCTCAAAAAGAAACCCACATCTGAACCGTGTTTCATATTCCCGCACCAGACCGAAATGGAATGGGAAATAACATGAACCAATCTAGCCTAGGTGTCACATACTCTCAATGATAATGACAGTATGAAATATGAAAGACTGTAAAGGAAAGCAATAAATAAAGTTGTACATAAAGCAATAAATAAAGCAAAATAAATAAACACACATAGCACATAACACCCCAGTAAACACAAAATCAAACAAGCGCTAGGAGGAACCCACAAAAAGAAACAGAAGCCCTGGTTGCAGTATAAGGGTCCCCAGCAGAGTCGCCAAGTTGTCGCTCCCACCTGATGACACAGGGCCAAGAGGGGTACAGACGCGAACGGTCGGCGAAAGGAGAGAGAACACATAAGGGTGAACTCAGAAGACAAGAGTCGCCAGCTAGGCATTTTTATCCCGGAGGAAAGGTAATGCTGCATAAACCTGAGAAAAGATGGATAAGACAGTTGCGAACCAGAGATACTGAGAAAGGGGGTTGGTTACAACCTGGGAAGGTATTAGCACCCAGATTGTCCGCCATACTCGACGGGATCCACGCTTAAAAGATTTGTGTTTTAAAAGGGTAGTGTCAGTGCAATTTGTGTATCAAAGCTGGAAAGAGTGCAAGTGTCAGTGTAAAAGAAAAGTGAAGTGTATAAGAGAAGTGTCAGTGTAAGAACAAAAGTGTAATGCTCAAGACTATGAGGCTTAAAGAATAATGCTGGAAGGAGGGGGAATATACAGAGACTTTTGTTCGATAACTGTTAAGTTATGCCTACGTATCCTCTCGTGCAATGAGGAAGTCAGAACACCGTAGTTCGACTCAAAGAGACTGAAAGATAAATTGACTTGTCAACTGCTTGCTTGTCTATGCTCAAGTGTATGACCTGTCTGGCTCAGGTGCAAACTGTCTTGCATTAGACGGAAGAAGCAAGTTCTCGTTTGTGTGAGAAGATGATGAGAAAAGAATCCCGGAGGAGACGATTATTGTTTGTTTTTGGTATTTTCAATCTTTTATTGCTTTTTAGTGTTTGTCATAAGTTAATGAGCTTAAGCCTAAACCAAGGGGTTAGTAAACTCATCACATCCTCCCTCTGATTATGGGTAATGAGAATACCTTAAGCATGAAGTAAGCCTCTCACACTTAATCACCATGATGTAGGATTAAGATCATTAACCTACTTGCATTTATTTAGATGTTTTTGGAGTTTTGGTTTAGTGTTTAATAATGAGTTTAAGCCATAATCAAGGATTTAATGGACTCATTACACCATCCTAATAGAAGGATAATAGATGAGAACATTTAAGCTGAGGAAGACTCCTCAACTTAATCCATGATTAGGGATTAATCTCATGACAAAACAAAGCCTTTATTAAAGTGGATTTTAGTTAATGGTAAGATTAAGAAGTGACTTTTATGATTTGTAAGACAACTTGAGGGGGACTTGTCCATTAACACTAGGGTTAGTCCTTCTTAACCAGTTAAGGAAGAATTAGAACCCTAATGCAAGGCCCAAGTTACAAGCTTGATGTCTTAGTGATTATTTAGATGGATTGATTAGAGGACTTAAACACATTAAGGGTTTAACACCTAGGACTAAAGTTATACACTCCATCCTAATAGAAGGATGCAGGCATAAGCTTAATCACAAAGCCTTAAAACCTTTAGGGTTTAGTCCTTGATTATGAGGTGAGAAGAGAAGACTCAATGATGACACAAAGGTAAAAGCTAAATGGGGGGACTAATCAAACCCTAATTGTTATCATGCTTATTTATTCCTAGGGTTAATGAGGCTTGCAAGAAGATCTTTAGAGAAACCACCAGGAAGGAAGCAGATGAAAGGAGGAAGAAGCAGGGAGAAGCAAAACAACTTGCTTCACTTAAGAAGACAAGTTGCCTGAAGGGAGAAAGTGGGAAAGAGCATGAATGAGCAAGCTCACTCTAATACAAAGATAAAATGCAGCAATGATGCATAAGAGAGATGAAAAGAGATTGTGAGAAGTGAAGGCAAATTCACTTCTCAATGGCTTACCACCTGAAAAGTTAGTAACAAGAAATGAAATGAAGTGAGAATGAGATGAAATGCAATGATGCAAACCAAATTCAGAAGCATAAACATGATGTTAATGATGCTAAGAGATGATGCAAACACATGTCAAGAGTTGTGGATGATCATACAAGGATGAGGATGCAAATGAAGCATGCTTTGAACCATAGAAGTTCATGAAAGGTTATGAAATGATATGAACATATAACATGGCAAATAAAGGATGCAATGATCAAACATGATTCTCATATGTCCTAAGATGTCTTATGAATCATGTGGATGCACAAAATGTCATGGCAAGTTATTGAATGCAAGCATATGAGAGATGGATGCAAAGGAAAGCATGAGTTAGGGTTTATGAACAATATGCATCACAAAAATTCAAAACCAGAAGTAAATGATATGATAAAAAATTAAAAATGGGATCAAAGGAACCCTAACCCTACACAAGTTCACTGCCCAAAGGAGGGGACCTAACCCTAACCCTAATGGAAGTTATGATTTTTCTAAATCAACTAGGGTTTCAAGGAACTTCAAAAGGAAAAATGCTCATCAAATTGAAAATGATAGATAAATTCAAACCAATTTTACCCTAGAAACTACATGCTATGAAGGATGCAATGCAAGAAGAACCATTATCAAAATCTTCATGGTTAGGCATAATGGATTTTTTCTAGTTAGGATCAAAATATTGCCTTTAAACAAATTTAATTCCAATGAAAATTGTCAAAATGCATCAAAAACCAAAAAGAAATTTGTTTTGAGAGTTGGATAATGTTTCTAAATGTTTTTAAATGCAATGTGAATTTTTTTGTGATTTTTAAATACCTAAATGCATTTTCAATTAATTAATTTCCATTAACTAATTAAAAATAAACATTTAAATGATTTAAAAATAATTTTTAATGCAAAAAATAAAAATAAAAATATTTTTGGGTTCTGAAAATTAATGAAAGGTTTGACAAAAAATATCAGAATTTTTTAATATGTTTTGCTATTTTTAAAAATTCATAGAAGTTAAATATAAATAAAATGAAATAAAAATGAATAAAATGGAAAGTATGCAAATCCTGAGGCTGAGGTTTAAACGAATTTGGAGGGAATTGACTGGCGCCAGATCCTGTGGCCCAGATTCAAACTGGCTGGATTTGAATTAAACCTAATTAATTAATTTAATAAATCAGGATTAGGGTTTTAATGGTGAATCTGGTCCATTCATTCGCGCGCGGGTTAACCCAGGGCAACAAGATCTATGGCTCACATTCAAACTGAGCCCTAACCACCATTAATGCACTAATGACTTTCAGGTGGCCGGAAATGACCTCCGGTCATCTTCTCCGGCCACATCTCCCCTGAGATTTTGCTATCACTCTCCCCAAGCTTCTAAAACCTAATCTCTCTGCCCAGAATCCAACCCCATACATCACTCAACAAGAATCACTCACTAAAACAAATTTATTTCACATATTCAAGCTGAATCGAAGCAAATTAGTTCTAGGTCAAAAAATTTCAGAGAGCTCATACATGCTTAATCCTTGACTATTTTCAAAACCAAACACATCAGCATTATCAGTGAATCATGGAGAATCATTCAGTAACTTAAAAACACGTTTCTGGAAAAATTGTTCTTGAGCTCACCTGAACTGGAGCTTTGATCTTTGGAACTTTTTGGCTGCTTCTTTGGTCCAAGATGCCTCTAATGAACCCCCTGAGAAGTTTGCAATGCTTGTTTGGAATTTCTTATGGCTGGTTTAAGAGATTGATGAAGTTCTGTTCAGAAGGGGTGGAAAATCGTGTTTCTGCTTGGGGTGGTTTCAGGATCAAATGAGGATTGGGAAACGATCAGAGGATCATGGTGAGTGGTTTTGTGAAGTTTGTTTTGATGTTGGAGACTTGAGTGCTGAGTTTCGAATGAAAATGCAAGGGGGAGAGTTTTTGGGAACTATGGAAATGCTGTGGTTTCAGGCTCCAATATTGTATCAAAATGATCCATGAGGCATGTATGTGAAGTTGTGATTGGTCAGAGAGTTGTTGCTGGCCTAGCTTGATTGGTATGGCTCAACTTGCATAAAGTCAACTTTTGTGTAAGAGGAGATATGGGCTGGTTCAGTCATGGTACAAAGGCATGGCTTGGATCAGCATGCTTCAAGGAGGTCCATGGAAGTCACTTTTGGCAGCTGGCACAAGTGGATGAGAAGCTTTGATCCATTTTGCAATTTTGAGGAAGTTTGGCCCCTTTTGAAATTTATGAAGTTCATGGCATGAAACTTGAGAAATTCTTGTGCAATTCTGAGTTTTAGGTCATGACTTATGTTTGTATAATGCTTAGAGGTCACATTGAAGTCACATTTTGCCTTGGTATGAGGTTTTGCAATTTTTCCCTTTTGTGCAAAAGTGAAAATTCAATGATTTTATCCAACTTTGACAAGCCATAACTTTTGATCCAAAATGAATTAGAATGAATTCTTATACTTTTTGAAAATGGGAAGATCCATTCTACAACTTTCATGACCAAAGTTTTTTCATTTGAAGCATTTTTGAATCAAAAAGAGAAGGTTGAAAAATTTTCCCAAAATGGCAAGTTTTCATTACAAGTCACTTTCCCAAAAAGGCAACTTTGCAAATGACTTGAAATTTTCCAATTTTGTGAACTTCTAACACCTTTTATGATCAAATAAAGATCATATACATTCAAAATGATGAAGAACACCCTTTGGTTGGGTCATTGGGGGCCTCAGATGCCCTGATTTTGCACTGACTTGCTCAAGAAGTCATCTCTTGATCAGATGCCTTCCCCATGGAATTTCTTCATGAAAATTGATATGCATGATCCTTATAACATATAGAGACCAATAGAAACAAGAATGACCAAAAAATTTGGATTTATGGTCTCTGAAACCAAAACCCTAATTTCAGGTCATCTGTGCAGTTAAACCTGGCTCTGCTTCCATGCCTTTCTCAGTTCTTGTGATTCTTTGAATTCTTTGACCTTGACAGGATATAATATGATGCTTGAACATACATGGACCCCTTTTAAGTGATTGATGACCTTTGGAGTGGCTCAACTGGCTCAGGGATGGCTCAGATCACAAACCCTAGATGCAGATGACTTTGAAACAATGCAGTGAAGCAAAAAGGCAATATGAGATGCTATGATTGAACTTATGCATATGAAAAGATCACAAGCCATGGTGTGAAATGAGTGAGGGCAAATTTGGGGTGTTTACAATATGCTACCAAGAGATCGGGGTCATCTTTAAATTTATTTCACCTTTGGGTTTATAAAGTAACTGTTCTTTTTGATATTTGGTGGTGGGGTCTTGAATTTGGGATTGAGAGCATGTTGAGATGAGGTAATATAAGTGAGATTTGTGTTTTTGGTATTTTGATGATTTCTAATGGTGTTTTTGGTTTGGTGTGCTCGCAAAGATCTTACGACCTTTTACTTACGTACCCCTTAAAAGAGAATTGAGAGATCAGAGCATCGTAGTTCCTCCTAAAAGGCTAGATCTAGGAGGAGAGGTTGATTTTGTATCTTGGTTAAAGCACATGATGATGATGCTCAAATTATTTATATTTGTGTCTTGATCAAAGCCTAATATTGAGTCTAAAAAGTTTGTAACTGATAGGGGTGCTTGAATTGCATATCTCAAGGCATAAGTTGAATCTAGTATCTTGATTTGCATAGCTCAAGAAAGGCTGAATGGGTACCCTAAATTTTATCGCTCAAGGAGGACTGAATGGTTGACCTGAATTGCATAGCCCACGAAAGCTGAATTTGGATGGAAAATGACTTGTGGAAAGTGATCTTAGTTATAGTCCAAGTGTATGACTGAAAGAAATTAGCTTAGTTAGATTCTAAGACTATGACTGTAATGAATTAGCTTAGTTAAAGTCCAAGGCTATGACTGTAATTGAATTGACTATAAAGTATTTGACTTTCGTGTCTTGATTGAAGCCCAAGGTTGAAGATAAAAGAGACTCAGTATAGAGAATTTGTCATCTCTAAAGAGGGAAAAAGTGATTTATATGTGCCTTGATTGAAGCCCAAGGTTGAAGCTAAACAAAGAAACCTGACTCTTGATTGTTTGTATCTTGTATGAAGCCCAAGAGGGTAGGCTGACTTATGATGAGAGACTGACTCTATATGAAGAGTGTTTTGTTTGTTATTTTATAAAAGGTTTAAGGTCATCAGAGATTCCTTTGTCTAGAGAGATTCATCATCAGGGAGAGGGAGACTATTGTATGTGTTTGATTCTAAAGGATTTGTTCCTATACTTTTAGGAAGCCTTTGAGGTTCCTTGAATTAAGCCCAAGAGGAGGCTATGTTAACTTTAAGAGGCCCATGGATCCTTGAACAAAGCCTAAGAGGAGGCTGGGGATGGTTTACAAAGAAGCACTTTACCGAGAAACTTCTTATCTCTGTAAACTCTTAGTAAGATGTAAAGAAAAAATCCTAAGTGTTTTGAATGGTGTATCTGTTTGGATGAATATAACCTAACTACTTAGAGATTCTAGAAGATGCAAATGTATAAAGATGAAATGCATGCAGACAAATAAATGTGTCAATTAATGTCTTGAACATTTTTTAGTATGTCATTGCTATGGTTTAAATATTCTTAAATATTTTTAAGAATGATGTTGGGAGTTACACTGGAAAGCAGATGTCTAAAATCCCAAGGGAGAGAGATTACATATATGTTTTATATTGTATCCTCTTTGATGATTAAGAAGTGTTTTATTATCTTTCTTTAGTATGAGATGAAGAAAGATAGATTTAAACAAAAAAAACCCTAATCTAACAAGCAAACAATAGTTTAAGAAAACAACAAGAAGTTAGAAGGAGAAGTGATGGATCAAAAGCCAATAATAGGGCTTATAGATAAGGATGACTATGTAATTTGTTTTGTATTTTATTATCTTGTGATTTCATACACATGGTAGGATTTAGGTGTTGAAAAGCTGCCTACCGCCTAGAAAGCAGTTCACCAGAGTGAAGCTTAGTCTAGTATCGGGTGTATTAGATCTTTAGTCATAAAGATGGAAAAATAAAAATGAGATGATACTTGTAAATAAGTGGCCCATAATCTCTGTTTAGGAGATTGAAAATTATTTAAGAAAACAGTTGGAGGGATCAGAACTTATACGGAAGCCTGACGGAGTTTTAAAACAGACCGGAGAAAGTTTAAAACAGAAAAAATGGGTCCTAAACACAAAGTACTCCCCATGAAAAATTTCACAATTCATTTTGATTAAAAGAATGTTATGTGTAAAGAAATTCACAGAAAGAGATTCACAGATGAAAATTCAATGCGGTGAAAAATGTGATTGCACCGATTTTCTTTTCGAAAATGGATCAGATGAACCCTAATGGATCATTTTTCAAAAAAAGATGGGTATTACACTCTAATAGAGGCCCATGGTTGTGATAAAAATCAAATTGAGGGTGATAAAAATCAAAACCCTGGTTTTGATATTTTAAACATTTATATTTTGAATAAAATTATTAAAACATTTGATCAATTTCAAACATAAGTAAAAAACAAGAGAAATTATTGGATCAATGTTTGAAAATTCATATTTTATCCATAGAATAACTTGAGATTCTTTTTTTTAAATCGAGAGAAATAATATTTTGAAAATTTTAAAAAACAATTACAAATAATTTCTTTACAAAAATATAAAATATATTAACAAACAATTTTGTGATTTTTTATAGAATAAAATAATCAAACATTTTTCAGAATTAATGAAAAAAGAATCATTCAAAAACTCCAAAGAATCGGAGAGAAATTAATTTTGGAATCAATTAAATAACACTTGAAAATTCAAATATTTGAAAATTTGAAAAAGGGCACCAAGAACACATGAAGAACATGCGCGTGTTCTTCACGCTGCCCAGAAATCTGATTTTTGCAAAATGTAAGTTATATCACTGAATATGCAATGAAATTGAATGAAATAAAGACCAAACTTATGTGATTTTAACCCACGAACACGATGGTGCCCATTAATTTCATTTATTTTAAGTGTAGAATGAAAAATCAGCGATGAACACTGAAGAACCCTAATTTGGCCTAAGCCTCATGAAATTCCACGTGATGATAATTTTTTGAAATTGATTGAGGGGAAACATTTGATATATGAATTGAGAGTTGACCAAGTTTGAGGCTTACTTGCACTTGGAGTTGCACCAGCTGAAATGATTTGATTTGGAGGTGTTACAGAAGACTTATGATGATCTAAACAACTTCCTTAGATGATATGGAGTGTGTTTGAACACTTGGACTTGATTGCAATTGGCTGGATCAAGTTGTGACCTTCAAGTTGCAGAAACAAGGTTTCTTTGAGGTTTTGAAGGGTGATTTTAGGTTGGAGGTGTTTCTGAGTTAGTTCAAGTGTTTGAACACCTCATATACATCATATGTGATGTGTTTGGAAAATTATATTGAGTTGATAGTGACCACAACTCAAAACCCAATAGTGTTTGATCAAAATGTCAAGTTTTGAGTCTTTAAGAGTGAAGAAGAGACAACTTAGAATTCAGAGGCTTTGGTGTGATTTTTAAGTTCAAATGAGGTCTCTATTTATTAGAAAATATTTTGAGATTTCTTAGCTTCCAAGTCTTGAAGTGATAAGCTTTGGCTTGGATGATCATTTCTTATGAAAATATCTCTTACACAAGGCATGATGATATGCTTTCATAGAGTAGCTAGTTGCAGCTTAATTCCCATTCTTCAGATGTTTTGGTCTTAGATTATGGATAGATGTAGCTGATTGATCAAGAGATCCAAGCATATGCCATTTTGGAGCGTGGTGACCATTGGATAAAAATGCATATGTGTTGAGACTCGTAAATACCATAAATGGAAATTCCTTAGTGCAATAATGAATTTGCAGGTTTTTAATGATTTCTTTGATGCTCTTGGCCACTTGATCTGATCTTGTGACTCATAGAAATCATATGGAAAATTTGATCAAAACTGATTTTTCAAAAATAGTTGTGACATGGTGTGTTCAAGAAAGATCGTTTCATGGAAGTTGGTTCTTTGAATTGTTGTTAACATTTGTGATATTATTGGTATTTTCACAAGGATCTGAATAAACTTGGAACTATGTGAAAAAAGTCTTCAAGTTTTGATATTTTGTTTGATTTTGTACTTAGGCAGATTTTGTCTAAGTGTTGAAATTTCCAATTTTTTCTTGATTTTGATCAATATTCAATTTAAAATCCATGATGAATTGGAGTTTTGTGTATTTGAATAATTTGTAGTTTGTGGTAATATCTTTCATTTGAGATTTTGTTCACAAAAATTTGATGCTTGGATCACAAGATATGATGCTTGGAAGTAGGGTACTTGCACACTTTTTCTTATAACTTAGAAATTTTTCTAAGTTTCAAAAATTGTCCCTTTTGCAAGTTATCTTCAAATTTATGATTTTTTGCGATCAAATGCATCAATGGACCATATATTATTGTAATATAGATCATGAGGATCATTTGTGGGTTAAAAAGTCAAACTTTGACTTTTTGGTATAGATGGAAATTACATTGGATACCCCTGAGTTTCTGATTTTTTGATTGGACTACCTCTGAGGTATTTTGAACTTATAAATGGACTTCCATCATGCATATGAGCTATTTAAACCATCCACTATGGAATTGGCTCATGTCCAGATGAAAATGTTGAATTTAGGTTCCCCGATCAGTCAAAAACCCTGATTTGGGGCACTATGAAACCCTAACTTTGAAATCCTTGATCTCTGCATCTCTTAAACTTATAGATGTCTTGTCAAAATCATATCAACCTTTATTGATGACATATGGAGTCCTGTGCTCCTTTTCCCATGAAAAATTTCATCTGGAGGGCTCAGTTGACTGAAACCCTGATTGGGGATACTGATGACTCGGGGCCCAAATCACTGAAATTTTTGTACATCTTTGAACGATCCTTCATAATTTGAGATTTCTTGATCCTTTGAGAATGATTGAAGGATTGAAAATATTAGGTATCAATTATTGGTCCTTTTCCTGAATCCTCGGAGGGACTCAGGAATCTTGATTCATTGCGAGGATACTATCCAGACCAGTCTTGAGGTTACAAAGGCTTTATTACAACATTGTTGTAGAGCTCCAAGGAATCAAAACTTGAGAACTGAAGTTCTATCCATGAAAGAACTGGAGAGAAGACTCTTTATCACATGGGATAAATGCGAGTATAGTTATGCGAATCTAAATGCAAGTATAATTATGAATGTATGAATGAATGTGTATGTTGACAAAATAGACACGACACACAAGTTGACAAGACAGAGAATATTGGGCCAATCCAAAGATGGAATATCACCGTGGCTTAGCTGGATTGCTCATTGTAGAGGGGAAATCTTGTTGTTGATTTCTGAAGACATGGCTCTGCAAGGAGACACAAGTTCATCCTTGTGGGATATTCCAGAAGTTTGGCTGCTTTTGGAGTAACTAAATGATTTCCTTTTATGTTCACAGACCAAGGAAATAAAGTGAAGTAAATTCATTTTAATTTCAAGAAAAAGACAAATCAGTTTTGAAAATGTCATCTTGTAAAGTAGAAAAAAAATAAGAGTTGCAAGCAAATAGGCAAAGGCTCAAATTTTCATATAGAGGGTGGTAATCAGCCGAAGGCATGATTCCATAGAATATTTACAAAGTAGAAAATGGTAATTTATAGGTAAAAGGGCTACATTGAAACATAATGATCCTCATCCTTCTACCAATTATGAGTTCAGAGTCTTCAAAGCTTCCATTGATGATGACTTTGATGAATGACTTTCTTCTGATGATCCAATCTGGTCGGATGCAGTAACTTTCCATGAATCCCTAACGTTTTACCTAGATTTCTCTAGTGGGATATATTATTTTTGAATGTCTCTAATTTTTTCCTGGATCTCCCTTTCGGGGTTTCAATCCACTGAGACTATTTTTTTCGTTTTTAGAAGAAGTATTTCTTGACTACACCAATATTTCTAGGATAAGTGAATTCCTCATCGTCCATTGTTGCGAGTATAAGGGCACCGTATGAGAAGGCTTTCTTGACCACATAAGGACCGTCATAATTCGGAGTCCATTTTCCCCGAGAGTTTGTGAGAAATGATTTTATTTTATTGAGTATGATATCTTCTTCTTTGAAGATACGAGGTCAAACCTTTTTGTCGAATGCTCTCTTCATTTGTTGTTAATATAACTGGAAATGACAGAGGGTAGTCATTCTCTTTTCTTCTATCAGATTGAGTTCGTCAAATCTGCTTTAGCATCACTCAACTTCAGTGAGTTTGACCTCCATCAATATCCTTAATGATGGGATTTCAACGTCTATGGGAAGCACTACTTCCATGCCAAATACTAGTGAGAAAGGGGTTTCCCCTGTTAAAGTGCGAACGGAAGTTCGATATCCATGAAGTGTGTAAGGGAGCATCTCGTGCCAATCCTTGTATGTCATGACCATCTTCAGGACACTTTTCTTGATATTTTTATTGGCGACTTCCACTGTGCCATTCATCTTTGGCCGATAAGGAGAAGAGTTATGATGTACAATCTTGAACTCTGCGCATAATTTCTTCATCATTTTGTTGTTCAAGTTGGACCCATTGTTAGTATTGAGTTGACTTGGAATACCGTAACAACAAATGATATTGTTTTTGATAAATCAGACAACCACTTGTTGGGTTACATTAGCGTATGATGCTACTTCGACCCAAATGGTGAAGTAATCAATGGCTACCAGAATGAGTCGATGTTCATTTGAAGCTTTGGGTTTGATCATTCCAATCATTTCGATTCCCCATATTGAAAATGGCCATGGCGAAGAGAGAGCCTTGAGAAGTGTCGAAGGCGTATGAATCTTATCAACATAAATTTGGCATTTATGACATCTCTTTGCATGCTTGCGGCAATCTTCCTCCATTATGATCCAGTAGTATCCTGCTCGGAGTATTTTCCATGCCATCATATGTTTGTTCGTATGAGTACCAAAGGATCCTTCATGAATTTCTTTCATGATCATTTCTGCTTCGCACTCGTCTACGCATCTGAGTAGAACCATATCGAAGTTTCTATTGTAAAGTATATCTTGGTTGAGGAAGAAGTTGCATTCCAGTCTTCCGAGGGTCTTCTTGTCTTTTCTTGATGATCCAAATGGGTATTCCCTTTTCCGCGGGAATTGTTGAATGTCATAATACCAAGGTTTTCCATCAATGGCAATTTTGATTGCGAAGATGTATGTCGACCCATCCAGGCTCATAATTTCAATTCTTGGTATGCCATTCCATTGATTAACTATAATCATGGAAGAGAGAGAGTAGCAAGTGCGTTAGCCATGTGATTTTCCTCACGAGGGATGTGATACAATTCAACTTTGTTGAAGAATGGAAGCAATCTCCTTGCTTAGTCCTTGTAAGGGATCATTCCCTGATGTCATGTTTCCCATTCTCCTTTGATCTGATTGATCACTAAGGTAGAATCTTCGTACACATGTAAATTCTTGATCCAGATATCAATTGCTTCTTCGGGATCCATGATGCAAGCTTCATACTCAGCCTCGTTGTTTGTACATTTGAAGGTCAATTTGGAAGTGAATTGAATGTGGGTTCCGTTTGGAGTAACAATGATTTCCCCAATTCTATTTCCATAAGAATTGACTGCCCGGTTTCCAAAGGGATTCTGGTTTCTGTCCTTCGTCTGGCAGTGGTTCATCATAATCTTTCATCTTAAGATACATGACGTCTTCGTCTGGGAAGTCAAATGTGATTGATTCCTAATTATTGATGGGATGATGAGCTAAATGATCATCTAGGATACTTACTTTGACGGATTTCTGAGCGTGATACTCAATTTCGTATTCTAATAATAGCATTTGCCAACGAGTTATTCTTCTTGTCAATGCAGGTTTCTCAAACACATATTTGATCGGATCCATTTCTGAAATGAGCCAAGTAGTATGAAAGATCATATATTGACGAAGACGTTTAACTTCCCAAGCTAAAGGACATAAATATTTCTCGAGCATTGTGTACCGAGTTTCATAATCAGTGAATTTATTGCTCGGATAATAAATAACATATTCTTTTCGTTTCGTTTCGTCTTGCTGGCCAAGTACACATCCCATGGAGTCTTCCAAAACGGTGAGGTACATGATTAAAGGCCCGTCTTATATTGGAGGAGACAATATTGGTGGCTTCAATAAGTATTCCTTGATGTTTTCAAAGGCTTCTTGGCAGTCTTCTATCCATTCATGGCTTTGATTCTTCCGTAGAAGTTTGAATATTGGCGCGCATGTCGCGACCATGAGAAATATAAACTTGGAAATGTAATTGAGACGTCCCAGGATTCCTCATACTTGTTATCTATTTTTCGGAGCAAGCATTTCTTGAATAGCCTTTGACTTTGTTGGGATTGACTTTGATTCCTTTCTAATTGACGATGAATCCTATGAGATTTCCTTATCGGACACCAAAGGTGGACTTGTTAGGATTTAGTTGTAGTTTATATTTTCTCAGGCGTTGGAAAAAATACAGTAGATGTTCAACGTGTTCCTCTTCAGTCTTTTACTTGGCGATCATGTCATCAACGTATACTTCGATCTCTTTATGCATCATGTCATGAAAGAGAGTTGTCATTTCCATTTGATAGGTAGTACCCACATTCTTTAATTCGAACGATAATACTTTGTAACAAAAGGTGCCATATGGTGTGATGAAACATGTTTTCTCCATGTCTTCGGGTGCTATTTATATCTGGTTATAGCCTGAAAATCCATCCATGAAGGAAAATACTTTGTACTTTGTTGTTCTGTCTACCAACATGTCGATGTGTGGTAAGGGGAAGTCGTCCATCAGACTTGCTTTGTTAAGATCCCTGTAGTCTACACAAATCTGACTTTTCTATCCTTCTATGGAACAGGCACAATGTTTTCCAACCATTGAGGATATTCTGAAGCAGCGAGGAACCCATCATCAATTTGCTTTTGGACTTCTTCCTTGATTTTGATAGCCATATCTGGATGAGTTATTTTCAACCTCTTCTTGACTTGAGAGCATTCTAGCTTAAACGGTAGATGATATTCCATG
This sequence comes from Lathyrus aphaca, assembly GCA_963966055.1. Lineage (NCBI taxonomy): Eukaryota > Viridiplantae > Streptophyta > Magnoliopsida > Fabales > Fabaceae > Lathyrus > Lathyrus aphaca. Next base: position 196,414,118 of record OZ014522.1, on the reverse strand, counting down.
ATGTCGGTATCCAACCCTGGCATATCCTTGTAGGACCAAGCAAATACATCTGAAAATTCTTTTAGTAGTGAAATCAGGCTTTTCCTTTCAGCTGAACTGAGTATCGCGACGATCTTAACGTCTTTTCTATCTTGTTCTGAACCCAAATTGACTATTTCCAATGGTTCTTTGTAAGGTTGGATGGAATTCTCCTCGTGTTTGAGAAGTCTGGAGATCTCTTCTGGAATTTCTTTGTCATCTTCCTTTTCAGCTTCGAATACCGAGAATTCAAAGTTGGGAGAAGGCATTAGATCACGTGTTTCAATGGGGTTAAAATAGTTAATCTGCACGATGATGATATAGAGAAAACACATTTAGAGAATGCAAAAGAAAGTTTATGAAGATTAGTTTTGAATTTTTTTTTTAATTTTTGTTTTTTTTTTAGGGATTACCATTTTCTGAAATAAAAAACAAGAGAAAACAATAACAATTGTTGAAATACATAATGACATTTTATTTATGATTTGTCGATTCTTGAAATGTACAGCCCTATAAAACAAAACTCTTTCACTTTGGACTAAGTGAAGAGGATATTTATAGTAAGTAATCCCTATAACACATTCCTTGCCATTCGGGCAAGATGAAAGGTCAAAATAAAGCTAAGCAATTACTTTGGAATATAGACAATGTTTGGGACATCAACAGAGACCCAATAATAACGAACTCCGTTGGAGATGCAGAAATCTGGAACTCGTCTTCCCGGAGTAACTTTGGTGATGACATTGATTTCTGGTGAAGGAGGATCCGCAAAGTTTTCCTTCCATGCATCTTGATCATGCGAGAAATTGTCAGTTGTTTCTTCATCGATGCTCTCAAAAGAGTCTCCCTATCTAGTTGGCTGGATGTCTTTGATATCGATGCAAGAACTTGCAGGAGTAATGTACTTTACAAGGTAATCATATTTCCCACATGGTTGTCCCAAGGTGTTCCACGTTTCTGTGGGAGCTGATGAGTCATCCTCAGTAATGACATTCACTTCTGGTAGTGCAAATTTGAGGAAGTCTTGTCATGAAACCCTTGTAAATTTGTCAAGATGGCAATGTTTGTCTCTCAAATTTTCCTGATAAGGTTCTCATGTGGGTAGATTATCCATTGGATCTTCAGACATATAATCAAAGTCGTTTATCATTGGAGTGTCTTCCAATGAGTTATGAGGAGCATGAGGTTCTTCAGAGATTTTTCTGTCCTTAGCCTCTCGAATGTACTTTGAAATAGAGATTGGCAAGTCAAATGACCTACGTGCTTCATCCTGAGAAATGTATCCTTCATCATTGAGGTATGTTTTCCACTCGTCATCAGAATCTTTGGAGCCTTCTGAACTGTTGCAAAATATGTTACGGTAAGCAAGAGTCGCCACCGACTTTTATTTCATCCAATTAGGAAAGGCATAAAATAACATGAAAGACCTTTAAAAAGATTTTGAGTTCGGGGGGCAAGTTATACAAAGGGAAAGTGTTAGCATCCTTTGTATCCATGGTTATCCATGGGCTCTTAACTGCTTAGCTCACTTTATAATTGTTTCGTTTGAAAAGTGTAGTGTGTGATTAAAATATTTTTGTAAAGATTTAACTTTGTAATGATTCTCGTATGAATGTATACAAAGTGTTTACTTGTTTGAAAATATTTTGAAAAAAGGAGTGTGGGGTGTAAAAAAGTATTTGTTTTGAAAGTTATGAGAAAGCGTTTAAGAATTACTTACCCTAAGTTGTAAGGTCTTTCTTGTTATTTTTGTTTCCTTAGGGATAGAACTATCCTTACTATCAGTTAGTAAGTAGTCTTATCCTTGGATTTGGAGGGACATGCGTAGGATCATCGTTATGGTCGTAGAAGAGAACATGTAAGGATTCCTTAACAATTCAAAGGGACTATAATCATTTTCGTAGGGACAAGATCATTTATTCGAAGGCAACTTGAAGGGTCATCGAGGGATTATGATCTTTTTCGTAGGGACAAGATCATTTATTAAAAGGCAACTTTGAAGGGACAACAAGGGACTATGATCTTTCATTCGAAAAGGAAACCGTGATGATTTATTTCTTTAGGCAACAAGTTAAGGTATCCCTACGTTCGAGGGACTTAACCATTTATTGTAAGGCAACAAAGAGAGATTACCCTAAAGGTGTAGGTGTGCAAGTGTGTTTTGTTCAGTTATTTTAGTCTTGGAAATTATCTAACGGTTGATTTTAGTCTTGCCATACAATCCTATTAAGCACGCATCTAACAATTTACAGTGCGGAAAATAAAATTCTAATTTAAGCTATTACATGGCCTTGGGAGAGATACATAATCATAGAAAAACCTGGCAGAAATATAAACCTAAGTAATATATTACAAGGCTTTAGCAGTTACATTAAAAAAAATCGGGCGAGGAAAATAATTCAAGCAATCTATACAATTATTCTAATAAATAAGATCGAGAAGAAAATATGAAGGAGATAAAAGTTTTGGATATCGATTAATTGATTTTATGATTGATTTTTTAGAGAAAAAAATAAATGATTAATTAAAGAAACCAATTTTATAAAAAAAATAAATCTAGTTTAATTTATAAAAAAATTTTTTTTGGTATTTTATGATTTTATAAAAAAAAGGATTATTAAGTTCCTATTTTTCTTATTAGTTAAAAAAATTAATTGAATTTAAATAAATAATTTAATAAAAATAAAGAAATAAGGAAAAAAAGAAAGGAGAAAATAAGGTCAAAAACAAAGGGAGGGACGCTGGGAATAGTCCTTTGAGTTCATTGGTGCCCTCAATTTGATCTGAAAGTTCCTATAGAATGAGATACGAAGCTTGGCTTCTCTTATGCCCTAACAATGGAAACCCACAGTTGCCGCATGAAAGCCTACAAACAATGGATCTAAACAATCCTAAACACGATATTAAGCATGAATATGAATAAGAAGCAGATTAAAACATCATGTAATGCAAGATTCGAAAATTGGAAAAGAAGCAAAACGGCCATGGTTCATATAGCACTATTCATGATGCTCCAACCTTCAATGATGATATGAATGATCTCCTGGGATGTTGTAGAGTGTATTTAAACGTATGGAAGTGACTGAAACTTGCTGCAAATTATTTTAGAGTTTTCCATAGTTTTCACACTTTTTTGGAATTTCTCTTAGGGTTTTGAGAGCATGGAGTTTCGTCCCTGTGGTTTGTGGAGGCCATGAGTTTATATAAGGGATCATTTTAGGTCAGAAAACTCCATGGGCTTAGGTCAAGCTGATTCACTTTTGAATGACATTGAAAAATTTCTATTTTGGTGCATATCTGTCGCTCCCGGGATTTTCATCCTAGTACAAACGCGAAAGTGGCACGAAAACGGTAGTTTCGCCAGCTAGGCATTTTTATCCCGAATGAATGGGAAAGGTAATGCTGCACAAACCTGAGGAAGAAGGAAAGGACAAGGTCCTGCGAACCAAAGATCTGGGTTCGGGAGTCGGTTACGACCTGGGAAGGTATTAGCACCCCAAATCGTCTGTCGTACCCGACGGGATCTACGCTTGTTTGTTTGTTTCAAAGGGTGAGATGATAAAGTGATGCAGAACAACTGAACTGCAAACTGGGATGGAAAATGAAATGAGAAAGGAATAAGAAAATGAAAAGAAGGAGGGAAATGTAGGGAAAATAAAGAATGTGCTAGAGCGGGCCCTACCCCGCTGCCTACGTACCTCATCGGGATAATGAGGATCAGAGTCGATGTAGTTCTCCTAACTAAGGTGGGAACTATTTGTTTGTGTTTTTTATAGCTGGAACTGCGTATGTCTATGCTCAGGTGTTGCAGGCTCATCTGGTACGAGTGCGTTTACCGTCTTGCATGTGAGACAAGTCGTCGCAAGCTCGCGTTTAGAGTGAATGAGATGAGAAGAGAAGTTCCCACATGATAGTCGCTTATTATTTGTTTTTTTATTTTATGAGAAATGTTTTGAATTTGTTTGTGAACATTCTCATACTAAGAACTATCCGTCGTGGTAAGTACTTACACCTCGCCCCGAAACAGGACGCGTATAAGTACTCCGCAACAAAGTCTCGTGTCGTACAAGAACGTTCGGTTTTTATTAAGTGTTTTATTGTTTTTCTTTATGAGATGAGAAAGAAAGACTCAAGTTGCAAAAGGTAAGAACTAATGGACTAAGACTCAATCCTAATTTTAGTTATTTATTCAAAAGTGGTCCTAATGGTTTATGTGGTTTTCTAAACCTAATGAATGAAAGGAACTAGAAACTACTAGAATTCAACTTACTTACTAAGGAAGTTAAGTTGATTCTAAGAACAATGGGGAAGCCTATACAAATAAGAAATTCAAATAATAAGGCAAAGCGTTAAAATTAGAATAAAGAAATGAAATCTAGAAAATGCATATTAGGGTATAAAGCTACAAGTAAGCCTAAACTTATCTAATAGAAATTCTAAGCCTAAGTCCTAAAGCTAAGGGAACTATCTAATATTATCATTCTAAAATCAGTAATTAAACTATACTAAGTCATTTTAAGATCCTAAGACTAAGCCTAATTAAACTAGTCCTTAATGAACCATAATATCCTAAACTAAACTAGGTGGATTTTACATGTAAAAATAGCCTAAAGATTAATGCACTAAAAATATTAAAAGTCCTGGAAAAAATATGAAATTAATTTTATAGGGTCCTAAAACTGACTATAACATTGTGCTAAAAAAATTTCTAAAAATTCAGAAGTTAACTATACTTAAAAATCACTTAAATCTACCTAAGGATTAACTACAATTTTGCATGAATTAAGCTACCAAAATAGTGGATAAACTGGCCTAAAATTCTACCAAAAAATATCCTAAGTTCTATTATTAGTGCTCTAAACACAACAAAAAGAATGGGCCAAAAATCCTACAGGAAGTGGAAAATATAAAATGAACAAAATCACATGCCATTAAAGGAATTCAATAAAATGCTAATTAAATGAAATTTGTAGGAGCGAAATTAATCGCTTTAGAATCCAGTAGGTCTTGAACAACATGTTTCAGTGCTTTGCAGTTCTCTGTGGAATGCCCGGGAGCTCCGGAATGAAATTTGTATCTGAGGTTTATATCATAACCCTCGGGAATTTGGCCTGGCTTCGGGGGTTGTAGAGTTCGGAGTTGAATTATCTGGAGTTGTAGGAGATTCTTCAAAAGCTGTGAATAGGACATCGGCGGAGCTTCAAAATGTCTTTCTCTGTTCTTCTGAGGGTAGTATGCACGAGGAGCTCTTTGTTGATACCCTTGTTGGCATTGCGACTGTGGTGGTTGGACTTGCTGTTGAACAAGTTGAGTTGAGATAGTGACAGGGGCCACTTGCTGATAAAAACCTCTGTTACTTCCTCCCCTCTGCGCGTATACTGCTCCAGTCTCTCCTTCTCTTCTCTTCACGAAGGGTTTCTTGATACCAGAATTTGAAGCGCCTCCGTTCTGAATCTTCCCTTGCTTGATCCAACTTTCTATCCTCTCGCTAGTCAAGATGATATCTGATAATCCACTTGAAGAACATCCCGCTAGCCTTTCCATGAAATTCCCAGGGAGGGTATCCAGGAACAGGTCTACCATTTCTCTCTCCAACAAAGGCGGTTGCACTATAGCGGCCACTTCACGCCACCTTTGTGCGTAATCCTTGAAGCTCTTAGAGCTCTTCTGAGCCAGACTCTGAAGTTGAGTGCGACTGGGCGCCATGTCGATATTATACTGATACTGCTTGAGGAATGCTTCTCCCAATTCCTTCCAGTTTCTTACAGAGCTTCTCTCTAGCTTCATATACCATTCCAAGGACCCTCCGGAGAGACTATCCTAGAAGTAGTACATCCAGAGCTTTTCATCCCTAGTATGGGCAGCGATCTTCCGATAGAATGCCAGCAAGTGAGTCTTTGGGCAGGAGCTACCGTTATACTTGTCAAAAGTAGGCAACCTGAATTTGTGAGGAATAACCACCCCGGGGACTAGGCCCATGTCAGACACATCTATCCCCAAAGTGTCTCTACACTCGAGGGCTTTGACTTTCTCAGCAAGCATAAAAAAGTCTTGAAGATTTCCTTCTCCACCAAACCCCATGTCGTTGTTGAAAGGAGAGAACTGATCCTCTTATCTGTCTTGTACCGGAATGAAAGTTGTTGTGACCTGTTCTGGAACTTGAGGTCCACCGGGGACATTGTTGGTTTGGGAGGAGTCACTTGCACGTCAGGAGTGGTTACAGGAGGATTAGTCTGAGGAGGGTTGAGCCCTTGAATTGCATTCCTTAACTCTTGTTGTTCCTGAGCCATCCCTTGCATCATGACCATGAATTCTCCCATTCTGGTGCGAAACTCATTAAGTTCAGTTTGCATAGCTTCCATGACTATCCTATGATTGCTGCGAGTTGTGTAGCGATGTGGGATATCTTGTCGGAGATGTCGGGTCTTGGCAGCTCTCGCAATCTTTTCCTGAAACACAGATAAGTTAAGCATCCTGTAGAAAACCTGCAAAAAACAAAGAAGAAATGCACATGATACATATGCAATGCAATGTGTTCCTTTTATTCCCAAGGTTTTTCCTTTTTCCGGTCCTGGTATTAGGAGAATAATAATTGGGAAGAAGACCCAAGTGATGTTCAAATAAAGTGACGGCCGTGGAGAATTGGTGCTCATTACCCCGTGTCGGTGCAACAAATAACAAATAAGAGATTCAAAGCAAGTCAATCACATAAACTAAAGTTTGAAACAATAAAGTCCCCGAAGGGTGCCAATTAAAAGAACAACAAAGTATATCAATAAAAGGAATCCCACAACAAGCCTGTGGGTAATCCAAGTACAATAGCATGAAACTAAACTCTAAGGAGCTCTAAGTCTTGCAGCCTCCAGCTAAGACACTTGACATTCTGGAACAACTGAATGATATCCGGATGATCGGGCTCCTGAATGAGTCTCTGGATGAGGAGATCCCTTAGATCAAAGGAAGCATGTAACTCTTCAATCTGCTGCAGAAAAGCCATCTCATTCTCTTTGCTCGGACTCGGCTCGACCTTTGACTTCTTCACATCAGCACGAAGCTTCAGCTCTTCAACTTCTTTTTGAACATCTCCAGCTATTTGTTGACTCTTTGTCATCTGATGAAGGTATTCTCTCTTTTGCTCTTGTGCCTTTTGAACTAACTTCCCTTATTCAACAAAAAGCATCCTGGAGGTTCTTGATCTTCAACTCGAATTCAGCTTCTACCTCCTTTTGCTTTTTCTGATTATCGCTCCACTTCTCCTGCCAAAGTGTGATGGCCTCATTAGCCTCATTCAGTTCTTTCTTATCCCTCCGGAGCTGACTCTCCTTATGGATCTCGGCCAATCCTCTCTTCCTAAAGTATATCTCTCTTTCCTCAAAGTCCTTCTGCTTAAGCCGAACTGTCTCTTCAGCTCGGAGAGCTCTATCTTCTAACTGCTGGTTCTGAATCATCAATTTCTGACAAGAATTGTAAGCCTCTTGATTCTCAACTCTAAGCTGCTTGACCAAAGCTTCCAATTTCTGGTAATCTTCCAAAGGCACCGTTGCTGGAGGTGGAGTCGGTATAGAAAAAAGGACTAGAGCCGTTTGGAACTCCTGCTTTATCCAAGCTTCGAATTCAGGGAACATCCGGTTATTGCTCTTGCCTAGACATGTCGTTCTTTTCTTTTGATCACCTTCCAAGAACCTGCAACTTTTCTGACCAACAGAAGATTGTCTTTTACCGAGAAGTAAAAAGTTTGGAATAACTCGGATTTATCGGGGATCTCTTTGAGCACGTACCCTAACTGTCTTCTTAAGACAATGGGATTGTAGTTGATACCTCCTGACAGTCCTAATAAAGGCACATTGAGGTAATTCCCACAACTGGTAATGAAACTCTTTCCTTTCAACCTCAAAGTAAACAATCTAATATCTCTGGCAGACAATGTACTTAGCTTCTGGGCCCAAGTAGTATTAGGATCAGTAAAACTCTCAGTGGTAGGAAAATGTTTCATGACCCACTTGTAGAATAAGGGAGCACAACATCTAACTAGACCTCCTCGCTTCTTCTCATTCTTATAGTGCACTGAATAATACAAGTCACCTAGGAGAGTGGGCACCAGATTCTTCAACACAAATAAATGAATAACATTTATGTCCACAAATATTTCCATATCAGCGAACAGGAGGATCCCATAAATGGACAGTGCTAAGATGGCGCAAACAGAATCCCATTGTTTTGTCACTGCAAGTTCTCCAGCCTTTCTAACCAGATACTCTAGAGTGAAACCAAGTACTTTTGCTTTGGTGGTAGACAGATTTGCAGATACTTCAGATGAGCTCAAATAAAGAGCTTTAGCGATGTCAGCATGGGTTGGCCTTGTCATCTCTGAGTTGAAAGGAATCTGATCCTTGACTGACACTCCCATAATCTCAATATACTCTTCCAGTAAAAGACCCAACTGAAAGTCATGAAAAGTGAAACACCTGAGCCGTGGATTGTAATACTGCAACAAAGTGTGAATGGCGCTTCTTTGAGAGCTATCCAAGTTGAATACCAAGTCCAGAATATCGCCATACTTTTCCTTGAAGTATCCCAGATGACCCAGGGTAATAAGAGACACCATTCGGTTGATCAAGTCCACTTTGGTATCAAAATATTTGTAGTGCACAGTCCTTTTTATGACGTATTCCATTCTGAAGTAATGTTATGACCAGGAACCGGGAGTAACGCAAACCCTGAGAATAAAAGAAACACAAATGATTAATGATGCCATGATGCTTATGTAAGGAGAGGCATGTGATCAGTGAAGTGTCCGTGATGTGCCAATCATATAATCAGGTTTCGGTACAAGGCCACAATATCAACATATCACAATAACAATCCCTCTGATCCGGGATCCATATCTTAGAACCAGAGAACCAGATCACAAAAACTGAACCAATGGCAAAGCGGGTATGTTGAAGGTCTTAGAGTTCCTGCAAACCTGTAAACCCCTCCCAATCTCACGGGTGTGCTACTCGGGTCTACATCAAGGACTCTCAAAGCCGAATAGCAATAATACGTTCACCATTTCCGAGAAATGGCTCATGACCAAATCAGGGAATCGGTTTGGCATTATGTACTACTCAGGGAGGCCTCAGCTGAGTCCGGAAAAACAAGCATCCCTCACAAGTCCCCAGCTTCAAGCACTGAATCGAGAAACAATAGTACATTCATCCTGAAGGGTACAATACTACCTTCATATGAACAATTTGCTTTAACTGGGTTCCTATGAGAGAACCAGGCCATCCTATGCGAGTTCCCAATGGACCCTTGGATGCGAGTAGGTTTGCCAACACATGTGGTCTGCCACTGTCATCACTGGAGAGGGGTGTTCCCATTAAGGTCCTCGAAGATCAGTCACCAGATGCACATAACTATCAAGGTCGTACCCTGAAGTGGAGAAGAACCCCCACACAGAATGGTCCCAAGATGGTCGCAATCTGGGTGTGGAACACATCGCCATTCATCATGTAACCATGCGAGTACAACATGTCCACGCTAATCCTATAGTGCACTCAAGCCGGGTATTTGGCTTATCTCATAGTAACTCCCAACCCGCAAAAAAAATGAAAACCAACACAGCCAGACAGTCCAGTATATATGATGCATGGAAAATAAATACTGAAAGTAGTAAATAAATGATGTGAAGTAAAGCTGTAAAGTAAAACTGTAAACGAAAACAGTAAAGCTAAACTAAAGCATACAGCAAACAGATAAACACCCATAGAAACAAAACCGAATAGGTGCTAGGATTGACTCTACAAGGGAAACTAGAGATTCTGGGTTCGCTCCCCAACAGAGTCGCCAGCTGTCGCTCCCGGGATTTTCATCCTAGTACAAACGTGAAAGTGGCGCGGAAAGGGTAGAGTTGCCAGCCAGGCATTTTTATCCCAAATGAATGGGAAAGGTAATGATGCACAAACCTGAGGAAGAAGGAAATGACAAGGTCCTGCGAACCAAAGATTTGGGTTCGGGAGTCGGTTACGACCTGGGAAGGTATTAGCACCCCAAATCGTTCGTCGTACCCGACGGAATCCACGCTTGTTTGTTTGTTTCAAAGGGTGAGATAATAAAGTGCTGCTGAACAACTGAACTGCTAAATGGAATGGAAAATGAAATGAGAAAGGAATAAGAAAATGAAAAGAAGGAGGGAAATTTAGGGAAAATAAAGAATGTGCTCGAACGGGCCCTACCCCGCTGCCTACGTACCTCATCAGGATAATGAGGATCAAAGTCGACGTAGTACGCTTAACTAAGGCGGGAACTATTTTTTGTGTTTTTTATAGCTGGAACTGCGTATCTCTATGCTCAGGTGTTGCAGGCTCGTCTGGTACGAGTGCGTTTACCGTCTTACATGCGAGACAAGTCATTGGAAGCTCGCATTTAGAGTGAATGAGATTAGAAGAGAAGTTCCCGCAGGATAGTCGCTTATTATTTGTTTTTGTCTTTTATGAGAAATGTTTTGAATTTGTTTGTGAACATTCTCATACTAAGACATATCCATCGTGGTAAGTACTTACACCTCGCCCCGAAATAGGACGCGTATAAGTACTCCGGAACAAAGTCTCGTGTCGTACAAGAACGTTTGGTTTTTATTAAGTGTTTTATTGTTTTTCTTTATGAGATGAGAAAGAAATACTCAAGTTGCAAAAGGTAAAAACTAAGGGACTAAGACTCAATCCTAATTTTAGTTATTTATTCAAAAGTGGTCCTAATGGTTTATGTGATTTTCTAAACCTAATGAATGAATGGAACTAGAAACTACTAGAATTTAACTTACTTCCTAAGGAAGTTAAGTTGATTCTAAGAACAATGGGGAAGCCTATACAAATGAGAAATTCAAATAATAAGGCAAAGCATTAAAATTGGAATAAAGAAATGAAATCTAGAAAATGCATATTAGGGTATAAAGCTACAACTAAGCCTAAACTTATCTAATAGAAATTCTAAGCCTAAGTCCTAAAGCTAAGGGAACTATCTAATATTATCATTCTAAAATCAGTAATTAAACTATACTAAGTCATTTTAAAATCCTAAGACTAAGCCTAATTAAACTAGTCCTTAATGAACCATAATATCCTAAACTAAACTAGGTGGATTTTACATGTAAAAATAGCCTAAAGATTAATGCACTAAAAATATTAAAATTCCTGGAAAAAATATGAAATTAATTCTATAGGGTCCTAAAACTGACTATAACATTTGCTAAAAAATATCCTAAAAATTCAGAAGTTAACTATACTTAAAAATCACTTAAATCTACCTAAGGATTAACTACAATTTTGCATGAATTAAGCTACCAAAACAGTGGATAAACTGGCCTAAAAGTCTACCAAAAAATATCCTAAGTTCTATTATTAGTCCTCTAAACATAGCAAAAAGAATGGGCCAAAAATCCTACAGGAAGTGGAAAAAATAAAATGAACAAAATCATGTGCCATTAAAGGAATTCAATAAAATGCTAATTAAATGAAAAATCGAAATTAAATCAAAAATAACCAAAATTCAGAAAATAAAATTCTCACAAATTTCTAAATTGAATTTTCGAGCTACTGGAATTTTTATAGAATTTTAAGATGAATTTTTATATTTTTTATGGAATTATCTCTAACCTATCCTAAACTAAAAATTAAAATCTAAAAAGAAATAGAAGGGGGGTGCGAATGGTACTTTTTATAATTAAAATCCCCAAACGGGCTTAAACCAGGGGTACTAAAAGCAAAGAAATAGGGCCCAATACGCGCAAGGAGATGAGGGAGCATGGTATGGATTCGGTCAACCTTTGTTGACCCAATCAGGACCATTGGATTGGTTCTTCCTACGGTAATCACATCATGTGGCTTGCAGATGCATGGACATGGCTACCTACGGTGTACTACCCACGTGGGACTGGCCGCACAAAGAGCCTACCGGACGGTGACAAGTGTCACCACCGGTATGGCTAGGGAATCTCAAAAATCTAATCTTATCCTCTTTGAATTGTAACCGGAGCACTTAATCTGAATTAAACGAATCTTTATGACTCATGATTGTAGATTAACTCACCTAATATTCTCTTGATTTTCATTAATTTACATTAATCATCCCATATAATTAATAGTTATAACAAAATAATAAAACAAAAAGAACAAAACTGAAGAACACAATGCCAAAGCGAAACCCTAATCTTCTCCTCTCCCCTTTCTCTCTCTCGCCGCTTCTCCTTCTTCTTCTTCTCCGCTCTTTCTTCTTCCCCCTCAACTTCATCTTCTTCGCCGCCGCCTCCTAATCTTTCAACCTAAACCTCTTCTTCTTCCTCACACTGTCGCCGTCCTCAAACCTCTTCTCTTAACCTAGCCTTGCCGAAAACCCGCCGGCCGACTCCATTAACAAAATCCTCACCACAAACCCTCACCTATTTTCTATGCTTATTTCTAATCCGAAAACAGTTTAACCTAAATCCTCCCTAAATGGCAGGATCGTGCAATCCGAAAATAACAGAAACAACGATAAGATCGTAGCATACTCAACTCATAATGAACTTTCTAAGAATTCAAATCTGCGACTATCAATAAGGAGCAGATAGCGTACCTGATTTTGATCAACAACGGAGAACACGCCTCAAGGTACGATTTCATTGGATTACGTCACCGTTCTTCTTCTATCCGCACATCAGGACTCTTGAGGTGTATTACGGTGAATGATTATGTGTGCGATTCAGATTTTTTATTTGCAGGTGAATTCTTGATGAAGATGATGCGATTTATGTGGAGGCTTTGAATTTGTGTTGTTACTGCTTCACTGATTCTTAAGGTTATCAATCAATAACCGAATTGATGAGTTCTTTGTGATTTGTATTGAATATGAACACGTGACGATCGTCTCGAAGATTGAATGGTCGCTCATGCCGAGAACATGTTGCGATTCATGAAGAAGTTCAATCTTCCGCTTCGGTTTCACTACAGGACGGTGCAGAATCTCGACCCTTTGATTGTTATGTGTGATATTGATTTCACGTAATCCTTGATTGCTTCGTACTGATCTTGATTCAACCGCAGATTACAGGTAGCATATTGGATGAGGATGATTGATGAAGAATTTGGTTGAAGATTGAAGCAGAACGGATGACGGAGAATGAGGTTCAGACTGATTGATCTTTGAAAAACTCAAACACCATGGCGGAGTATTAAGAATGGAGATCAGAAGAATGGTTAAGAAGAAGAATAATGGAGAAGAAGATTGAAGGAAAAGTTTGGTCAATTGAAGAAGAAGAAGAAGAATAGAGTGAAGTTGGTTCTGATTTATAGATGATTCCAGATGAAACTTCCAGAAGAAAAATCGGTTAGGTATTTGTTATTTTTGTTAGAAGTTAGTTAGAGATTAGAAAAAATAGTTAAAATTATGAGTTTGTTATTTTTTATTTTCTATTTTGAATTAGTTATAGGCTTTAATCCTTATCCATGTTCTGCATATGACTGAAACTTTTCTTCCCTTTTGCTAATTTCTATTGGCCTTCTATAACTGAGCTTTTCATGAATTGCCGTTAATGTGCATTCTTGACTTTTTTCCACAGGAATTGAAGTAGTTGCTGATGGTTGTTGTGTAGATGTCGATGCCCTTGATGCATGCCTAAAATCAGATAACGTAGGCTAGGAGTTAGATAAGGTAGACCTGCTGGTCGGTGTTGAAGATCTTATAGTAGATCTTGACAAGGGTGTTGAAGACATAGAAGGGGCCGTGGGTTTGGCTGTAGGAATTGTAGTAATCCTCGTGAAAAGAACTGTAGTCTTAGCAGAAGGAACAATGGGATTTTCCGCAGCTACCATTGTCCTAGTCGAAGGTAATGATGTCCGGGAAGTAGGTGTTAATCGTATTCTGATCTACGATGAAGTCATGTGAATCATTGTTTCTTAATCTGAATTTGTTGCAGACTCGGAATTGTCATGAAGTTGTTGATGATCGTTGAAGCCTTGTGAAAATTATTATAGTAAAAAGGCTTTGAAGATAGTGATAAAGGAGATTCTGCTATGGCTATTGATGAGGATTGATGAGGATATCAGCGATATTTTGAATGTTTTTTTTGACGTCGAAGATTCAGATTGATGAAGAAAGTTGAAGGATGAAGAGAGTTTTTTTTCTTCAAATATTTTTTTGTATTTTTTGTTATATCAGTTGGTTACCATTGATTTTCTGTTGAAGTTTTGTTATGTAACTGCAATTAAGAGGTTTAGTGAATGATGAAGAAGTTGGTTATACTTTCTGTTTTTTCCTGTTATGGATTTCCCCTTTTCCTTCAATATTTGGTAAAAAAATGGATAGGGCCATGGGATTTTGGTATATGGATTAAAAACAATTTGGATAAAAACGTGATCTTAACAAAGGAGTATTACTTGACTAAATCAAGTGAAAAGTATGAGTTTTTTTTTAGCAAAAATTAAACAAATGGATGTGAAATAAAAGGGATTTTGGGTCATGATACATGAGTTCAATTTGAACATTATTTGGTTCTAAAAAAAGGATGAAATTAAATGGGTAATTGTACTATGGTTTGGAATATAGACATGAAATGGATGGGTTTTGGAGATTGCATAAAATAAAAAAATGGATGATAAAGTATGCTAGTATGGACCTTAATCTGTAAATCCAAACCAACTGGCATACAAAACAAATCAAATCACTTTGCGTTACCAATACCCTTAATCCATATTTCGAACAACCAGAATAAGTCCCATGCGAATAACGGCTTGGCGCGCCAACAGAAATCCACAGCTTTACGCTTGACAAGTCGATCCTCATGATACCTTGGTGAACAATGATCTCCGATATGAGACCCCAATTAACCATGTACACACAGAATCTTCAATAACCCTCACCTCAAATAATAATGAAACTCCTTGCTTGACAAGATTTACTTTTGAACAACCTTCATAAGGAAACTTTATTGGGTATCTCAAGATCAGGGAAATAAACCCTAAATTCACACCAATACCCTCCTGATTCAACACTTCTGATGAAACCTCTGAATATGACGAATATTAGAACTTGGTATACATCCTTATAAGAATATGCTCATGATGATGTGAATTCAACCTTCGTCTCGGTATTGACTTCCAAATCTAGATCATAGGGAGATGCTTTGATCCCATGCCTCATGAGTTCATGAAATGCATGATTGCGAATGTTATGACCTAGTGGGTAATGCAGATGAATGCAAAGCGGTAAGCCAATGGAGGTAATAAATACGAGGGAAAATTTTGAGGTATTACAATATCTTGCTATCATGACTTTCTCCTCTTGTATGCATGAATTTAGGATCATATATTATGGATATATCTTCAATATTTGATTCTAAAATAGACCTAATATCAAATCTTTTGATTTTTCAATATTTATTTTGATTAAAATTGAATTTAAATGAATTAAATTCTATAAAATATGAAATAAATAAATAAAAGCAAAAGATATGACTTAGGGGTCGTGGACCAACTTAGGATTAAGTTTGGATTGTGAAAAGATAGGCCCATTTTGCAAAAACTCAAGTTTTGGTCATTATTTGCTTTATGCACCTCCTCAATTTTGCTCAACTTTAACAATGCACAACTTTCTTATCACATGAATGTTCTCTTGGACTTTTTAGAAAACTTAAAGTGTCTCTGAATCATTCCTTTTGGTCCCATGTCAATTTGATCTTCCATGTTCAAGTTATGAGCTTTTGAAAAAGTTGACTTTTGGTTGACTTTTTAGAGGTCCTCTAATGTCTTGGCCCATATCTCTCAAATGAAACATTTTTGGCCTTGGCCTTAGAGAGACAAAGTTGTATATAAATGAATTTTCTTCAAGATAGGCTATAGTTGGGAAATTTATAATGAAGTATGTGAAAGTTGGGTCCGGTCAAAGTTCAGTTGACTTTCTCCTTAAGTAACCTAATTTAGCAACTTTTGACTTGTGATGAATTTAAGGTTTTCTTGATGAATCATGATCAAACCTTGATATAATGATGAATATTACTTCATAATCTTGATGTTGACCAATTTGTTTGAAGTTTGACTGTATGTTGACCACATTTGACTTTTTACCCAAGTTAACTGATTATTGATTATCTGAGCATCTGACAGACCAAACTTATAGGGCAAGTCTTGAAACTTGACATGAGGATCCTTTTAAGTATACGGGATACCATGAAGTCCACTTGAGGCATTAGAAGTCCAATTTGCTTCGAGGAACACAAAACCCTAATTTGAGATCCACTGCTTAGGAGGAGGCTTTGTCTGATGAAACCTTGAGTTTCTTTGAGCAATTGAGAATCTTATGAACATTAGGAGACCTCTTGAGACATATTGTCTTGAAGATATGAGGGAAAATTTTGGGGTACAACAGCTGCCCCTATTCAATCTTCTTAAACCCGAGGGATTAGATTGGCATACACGGCATTCGTGACCTGAAGGTGGAAGAGGATTGAACACCTAAAGCCCAAAAATTTGCACTCGCCGGTGCGCAAAGTAACATTGTAGGTTGATTGTATTGCTTGAATGGGCTTAAAAATGCCATTTGGAGTAGTTAGTATTTGGTGGAGAGATGATGATCCCGGAGAAAACGTTTCTCGAATGTAATTCCTGGAGGATAAAGCAGTCCAAGATGTAGATACACATAATGTTGAGGAATAGAGTATCCCACAATATCGATAGGTATAATCCTGAGAGATATAGCAGCTCAAGACACCAATAGACATAATCCTGGGGGAGGTAGCAGCCCAAAATATTGATAGATGTAGTCCCGGGGGGTGTAGCAGCCCAAGACGCCGATAGATGTGATCTCGGGGGATGTAGCAGCTCAAGATATTGGTAAATGTAATCCTGGGGGTTTATAGCAGCCCAAGATATTATTAAATGTAATCCTAGGGGTTTCTAGTTGCCCAAGATATTGGTAAATGTAATCCTGGGGGTTTATAGTAGCCCAAGATAGAGACAGATATAATCCTGGGGGTTTCTAGCCACCTAAGACGTTGGTAGATATGATCCTGGGGGTTTCTAGCAGCCCTAGACATTTATAGATGTAATCCTAGGGATTTCTAGCATCCCAAGATAGAGATAGATGCAGTCTTAGGGGTTTATAGCAGCCCAAGGCATTGATAGATGTAATCCTGGGGGTTTATAGCAGCCCAAGATAGAGACAAATGTAGTCTTAGGGTTTTATAGCAGCCCAAGATGTTGATAGATGTAATCCTGGGGGTTTATAGCAGCTTAAGATAGAGACAAATATAATCTTTGGGGTTTCTAGCTGCCCAATATATTATCTGAAGGATAATAAGTTGATGATGTTCGTCTGTTGGGGAATTAACCTGAAGCAAATCAAGGTTAGTTCTATGCAGTGTCATGATGTATGTAATGCATTGCATGACGTTCTTAATGCGAATGAGAATGTTATATGTATTTTTTATGCGTATACTATGATATGCGGTAAATGATGTATGGATGAATTATATAGTATGGGCATATTAGTGGCTTCATATAACAATTGTTAGTTGGGGAAAATAAATCCCTATCTGCTATTGAGGAAAATGAAGACATTGTTTCAGTCTACTTTTAGAATATTGTACTTTGGATTCTTCGACTTCTGTTTGGAAATGAAGGCATTCGAGGAGAGTTGATCATTTTTCGTGCTTTTTATTGAAGGATTAAGTTCCTAAATACCCTGACTGGGGATAAAAGGGACGAAGATTCCTATGAGAGACTTATCTGACCGAATGTTAACTCTTTTGGGGATATAAAGCTAGAGAGAATCCTTCCTGGGACTTTATAGGGTTGGAAGTACAAGCTTTTTCGGGGAAGAGGCTACTTGGAATACTTTGCTGGAATAAACCTGTAGAGATTACTTTATGGGAATGGATCTGTGGAGATCTGTTAGACCTAAGCCTTGCTGGGGATTCCAATCTCCAAGAGTCCTTAGTAAATTCTATTATTGTAATTTTATGCATTTTGGTAAACATTAATCATATTTGAAAGCATATATTCATTCAAAGTAATCAATGGATTCAAAACTTTTGATATTCTCGACTTCCCCGAGTAATTTTCTAGGAATTTCATGACTGAATCCGAAGACATAATACTGACACCATCTGATACTATTGGCACAGACAATTGATTTCCCTAATGGCTTTTGCTGAAACCCGGTATCGAGGCAGTGTAATGAGAGGAATGTGCTTTCAGACTGCGGTGGATCGTGTACACCCTGGGTAATGGTTAAGGAGCTCGCAACTGAATTTGATCTAATTAGATTTGAAAAGAGAGTGTTGCCCCTAACCGAGGAGGATGATTTGTCCTAGAATGGAAGTATTTTAAAGGAGCTTCCTCAAGATAAATAAACGAGGTGCCCTATAATAACATGCCCCTGGAATCGTGAACTTGGTAATGTTACTTCTGGTAATTTAGATGAGGAGATCTGCCTCTAGCTATTAAGCATCGTTGAATCTTGACCTGACTGTTTTCACTCCCCGGACTTTCGTCCCGGTGAAAACTCGAACCGTCAGTGATGTTGGAGGTTGAGGTTGAATAGAGTCGTCAGCTAGGCATTTTTATCCCGAAGGAAAGGTAATGCTGCATAAACCTGGAAGGATATGGATAAGACGGTTGCGAACAAAAGAAATTGAGTAAGGGGGTTGGTTACGACCTTGGAAGGTATTAACACCTAGATCGTCTGTCATACTCGACGGGATCCACACTTTCTTGATTGTGTTTAAAAGGGGGATAATATATGTGATAAACTGTGCATAAGGAGCTAGGGAGAAAAGAATGTACAGAGTGTCAGTGCAAAAGGAAAGTGAATACTCAAAATTGAGGCTACGGAAAGAGAAACTGGGAGGAGGAGAGGGGGAATTCAAAGAGAATTTTGTTCGATAATTGTTAAGTTATGCCTACGTATCCTCTCGTGCAATGAGGAAGTCAGAATACCGTAGTTCGACTCAAAGAGACTTGATGTTTTGGTGTGAACTGATTGCTTGTCTATGCTCAAGTGTGTCACTCGTCTGGCTCGAGTGCTAACTGTCTTGCATTAGACAGAAGAAGCGAGTTCCCGTTTTCAGAGTGAGTGTGATGAGAAAAGAATCCTAGAGGAGACATTTATTGTTTGTTTTTGTGTTTTTAGTTTTTTTATAGTTTTTGGTATTTTGCGTAAGATAATGAGCTTAAGCCTATATCAAGGGTTGTAAACTCATTATATCCTCCCTGATTAGGGATAATGAGCCTACTTAAGCATGAGATGAAGATCTCAACATAATTACCATGATGATATAGGATTAAGATCATTAACCTACTTTGGTAATTATTAAGTGTTTTTGGGTTCAGTGTTAAGTAATGAGTTTAATGTCCAATCAAAGATTAGTGACCTCATTACACCATCCTAAGAGAAGGATGATAGATGAGAACACTTAAGCTGAGGAAGACTCCTCAACTTAATCCATGGTTAGGGTCTAAATTCATTATATAACAAGCCTTTATTAAAGGGGATTTTAATTAAAGGTGGGATTAAGAAATGAATTTTATGTTTGTAAGACTAACTTGAGGGGGACTTGTCCATTAAACACTAGGGTTAGTCCCTCTTAACCAAAAGGAAGAGATGTAACCCTAATATAAGGCCCAAGTTACAAGCTTAAGTCTTAATCATTATTAGGTGTTTTGATTAAGAGGTGTAAACAAATTAAAGGTTTAACACTAAGGATTAAAGTTATACACTCTATCCTAAGATAAGGATACATGCATAACCCTAATTCAGAGTCCTAAAGCTTTCACTATTTAGCCTTGATTATGAGATGAGAAGAGAGACTCAAGAAGACTCAAAGGTAAAAACTAAGGGGGACTATGTACAACCCTAAAGTTATCATGCTTGGATGTTCCTATAGTTTGTGAGGCTTAAAGAGAAGTCTTCAGAAGGCCACCAAGGAAGAAGAAGCAGATGAAAAGAGATGAGAAAGAGAATAGGTTACTTACTTCCTGAAGAATTAAGTAACCTAAAAGAAAGAGACATGAGCAAGAGAGAGCACAAGTGAAGAAAGCTCACTTCAAAGACAAGTAAATATGCAAATGAGGAGATAAGAAGAGGTTGGATGTGAAGGAAAATCAACATCCTAAACAACTTACCTGAAGCCCCTGAAATGTTAGTATGAATGCATAAGATAGAAAAAAAAGGAAATAAAAAAATGAAGATGCAATGATCAAGACCAAAAGTGAATGTGCTATGCAAATGTGATATGCAAATGTGCTATGAAATGATGCAAAGACATGTGAGATGCTTATGAATGTTCATACAAGGGATGAGATGCAAAACAAGGCATGTTAGAAGCTTAGAAACACATGGATACACATGAAAAGCAATGAATGCAAAGCATACCAAATGAATGAAAAAATGATCAATAAATGTTCAAACATGTCTTAATATGTCTAAGATGGCATACAAGAGCATGGAATGTCATGGCAAGTTCACATGATGAAGGCATACAAAGATGAATGCAGATGAACATAGAAAATTAGGGTTTTATGAATGTATGAGATGCACATGGTCACAACAGAAGCATACATCATGATAATAATTTGAAAATGAACCCAAACAAACCCTAAACACATACAAGATCACTCCCCAAAGATGGAGGTCAGAAGCTAAACCTAAAGGAAGTTATGAATTTCCTAAGTTAGCTAGGGTTTTTGGGTACTTCTAAAGGAAAAATGCAAAACAATTTGGAAATGCAATGCAAAATTATGAGTTAAATATCCTAGATAGTATATGCAAAGTATGAAACAATGCAAAAAGAACCAAATCCAAACTCATCGTGGTTGATCAGAAATGATTTTTTCAAGTTAGGGTTAGAAAAATGTGAATTTTATAAACCCTAATTCAAAGAAAATTGTGAAAACATGATCAAACCTAAAAAGAAATTTGTGTGACAGGTTTGTAAATTGTTCTAAATGTATGAGAATGCTTCATGATTTTTTTTGTGATTTTTAGATACCTAAATGTATTTTTAATTAATTAAAATCAATTAATTAATTAAATAAAACATTTAAATGATTTAAAAATTCATTTTTATTGCAAAAATTAAAAATAAAAATGTTTTTGAGTTTAGAAAAATATTTGAAATAAAAATGCAGAAATGATGATTTTAGAAATGTTTTTGCTATTTTAAATAATTATATGAAAATAAATGTAATAAAATAAAAAGAAAATAAAAAGTAATGCAAAGGGACGGTTCAGATTGGATTTTGGGGAGATCTAAGGCTGAGATGTGAAGTCAGCTTGACTTCCAGTATGCGCATCTAAAGGCTATGGTTTAAAACTCAATCTCGCGCGTGATACATGGGTCATAATTGAATCTGGCTTAATTAAATAAAATTATATTAATTAATTATTATTAGGGTTTTAATGAGTGATCCCGGCCATCGAAATACGCGCTAAATGTAACATCCCGATTTTTAGCAATTATTTATTTATTTATATTAATTGATTAATGGTGTGATTTTGTGGTTAATTGATTTAATTGAATTATTGGATATAATTGAATTATTTGATTTATTGGAATTAATTGAATTATGTGATTTAATTTAATTATTCGAATTAATTAATTTAATTGAAGTATTTGATTTAATTGAATTATTTAATTTATTAGATTTATTTTAATTAGTGGAATAAAATAGAATTGATAGAAATTTTTAATTGGGCCTAGATTGGGATTATGAATAATAAGTGTGAGAGTGTATTGAGTAAAGCCCATTAGAGTTATGAGAAAATTGTGAGATTGATAAAATAAGAGAATTAGATAAAATAGGGTTAGAAGATAGAAAAGGGAAAAGAGGCTAAGGAGAGAAAGGGGAGAAGAGAAGAGGAGCTCAAGAGTAAAGAACAAATTCATCTACAATTCAAGGTAAGGGTGAGTTTTTGTATAATTATTGGGTTGTATGATAATATATGGATGAGTAGAAACATGTTTAGATTGAAATTCCTAATTTTTATGATTTTGACATTTTTAGATTTTGATGATAATCCTTGAAATATGGTGATTAATTATGTTTGATATTAGTATTGTGGTATACTATAGAGACCCATATTGTATTGAATAGAACAAGATGAATTTTCTTAAAATCTTGTTCCTGTAGCGAAACGCATACCCATATGCGGGACCCTGTAACATGTTGTTCAAAATTTTGATAACACTAAGACATGATAACGTTCAGCTTTTAATGATACACTTTATGCTTGTAAATCCTGTAGCTATTGTTTGAAAAATTAGAATTAATGTATGTGATATGCCTTTATGCTATGTTGATCCTTCTTTTTTTGTTTTAATTGAAAGGTAATCCATATATGTATATATAGTCCCTATAGCCATACAAATATTATTTACATTAATTAGATAGGTGATGTTTCACAAAAGAAAAAGAAAGTCACATGTTTATCCCCTTTTGACCAATGGAATTGCAACTATGATTCTAAATAGATGTGCCAAACCTGTATAGGCCATATCAGAGTGTTTTGGTGAACATGAAACAAGATAGTGAGAATTAAATGGTCTCTGTAGTGTAGTTGATATAAAAATGATTATATGGATACTGTAATGGACATAAAACCAATTGGTAGGTTCTAATTTAATATAAAGTAACTATTGGAATAAAACAATACTCTAGTGGTACTTTATGAGAATCATGTTCCAGGTTACTAATATTTGATATTTTATTAGTATAATTAATAATACTAATAATAAAAATAATAGTTTAATATATTATTGTATAATATAATTGTTTAGGAATATCCCATTATCCGTATTAATTTAGAATTTAGGATTAATTTGATGATTAATTTGGTAATCATTTGGAGATTAATTTGATAATTATTTTAGTAATTATTTTGGTGATTAATTTATGATTAATTTGATGATTAATTTGGTAATTAATTTGGAGATTAATTTAGTGATTAATTTGATGATTAATTGGTGATTAATTTGGTGATTATTTTAATGGATCGTTTATTCTAGATTTAATCGGTATTGTGTAGTTTGCGAATCGAGATTGAATTGTGTTGATACCATGCGTATTATTTGCTAAGTGTGGTGACAATATTGGAGTAGTGAATATTGAGATTGTATTGTAAAGTGTGTTGTATACTGTTTTGAAAATGATTTGTGAATGGATGATGCATAAATATGTGCAAGTATGTGTAATTGTGTGGTAATTCAAATGTGAGATGAATTATAGAAGATATGCAAGAATATTAAGATTAGAGGATGATCTTAATTGCATATGGTTGTTGAACTTGCACATGCATCATTTGTCAAGAGGCAATGCTTGTTAGTTCTGTGGGAGCTAATGACTTGTCCCAAACCTAGAGGACGAGTTTGAAAGCTTAGAGGACGGGCTTTTGATGTGTTATCGATCTAGAGGATGGACCCGATTTAAATGTAAAAATCGAAAAATGATAACAAGAGGTTGGTACCACATGCATGAGTTGCATTTGAGTCTTGCATCGAGTCTCATTGTGTTTATGGTTACAATATGAGATTATGTGTATTTTGTGAATTGTTGAATTTGTGAAGTTGTGGACTGTGAGTATATACGTGTGAATAGTATGTGTACTTGAGTGATATTATGCTAATGAAACTTTTGAAGTGTGAGAATTATTGTGTATGCTTATATGCCTTAAATTATATATTATCTTATGATTTTGATAATTATATGAATTCCCACCCTTCTGTTGGAATGATGTTTTATACGACATCGCTCAGGTATCAAGGATTAGAGTTGCTTCTAGCGCAAGGTATCCGTTGGAGTAGTTGTCTTACTTGCTTATTTATTTTGGGTTTTGAGTCGTGCTCTGGTCATGTAACACTGGGGAAACATTTGATTCATGTTTGAGAGATACAATTGTATATTCTATTTATTTTATTAATTTGATTTGAATTTTATGGTGAAGTGACTTTTATGCCTAAGTTGATTAAATGAATGAAATTTATTTGAGACTTGGATGTTATGAGATTCTTAATGAAAGTGATTCCGCTGCTACATGCTAATGTGAAAAATATATCTGAAAAGCATGATTTTATTTTAAGTGTTATTGAGCATGACATGTGTTGTATGATGTTTTGAATCATGTGTGACACCCTTAATTGAGATGCATGATAAATTACTCTGATTATGTATATATTTTCCGTGGGGTTTAGAAGGATGTTACATTAGTGGTATCAGAGCAGGTCGGTCCATCCAGCCAGGTTGTCTAATGTTGTTTGTCCCCTGGAATGCGACATGTGTGTGAAAACACTGTTGATACGCATTAGTTTTCTAACCTCTGTCTGCAGGAGTAGGATTGTAACAAGTGGGGGAGAAGCTTTTGCTTCTCTGAGATGTTTTACTTTTGGAATGTTTGTTGGTGTGCTGCTGATTGCAAGGAACACTATTATAGTTTGGTAAAGATTGTTTATGCCTCATCATGATTGTCGACTATCTATTGACAAATTGAGGAACGGATCACCCTTAATCTCTTGTTGATAGTAGAAGTAATCACGTTGAATGGAATAGATGTGTCTTGCGAGCTTAAATGATGTGTACAGTGAATTATCTGAAGTTAAGCCAAGTGCTTACAGCAAGTGAATGAGTCGGTGTAAGATGGTGCTGAGATGTTCATGTTGATGGATACTTTGATTATTAGTGAAAGTGGAGAAGTTGGTGTTTTACTAATTGTTTGTGATTTTCTTAAAGTTTTTCCTGATGAGATAAGTGATTTACCGTCGGAACGTGAGGTGGAGTTTATGATCGACTTAATTCCTGGAACTAATCTGATATTGATGGCTCCATATCATGTGTCTGCATCAGAATTGAAAGAATTGAAGAGTCAACTTGAAGATCTACTTGAGAAGAGTTTTATTCTTCTGAGTGTATCACCGTGTAGTGCACTAGTTTTGTTGGTTAAGAAAAAAGAAAGTTTTATGAGGCTTTGTATGGACTATAGACAATTGAACAAGGTGACTATCAAGAATAAATATCCACTTTCGTGGATTGATGATTTGATGGATCAGTTGGTTAGTGCGAGTTTTGGTTGGAGGAAGTGAGTTTCATTTGCCATGTGATTTCGAGTAGAGGTATTGCAGTTGATTCGTCGAAGGTTGAAGTTATATCGCAATGGGAAGCTCCAAAATCTATTTTTGAGATTAGAAGTTTTCTTGGTTTGGATGGTTATTATCGAAAATTCATTGAAGTATTTGATAAGTTATCTTTGCCATTTATGCAGTTGACTAGAAAGGGTTAAGCTTTTGTTTAGGATACAAAGTGTGAAGAAAGTTTTCAAGAGCTTAAGAGAAGGTTGATGACAACTCCTGTTTTGATTTTTCCTGATCCGACAGAACCGTTGTTATGTTTGTGTTGAAAATTTGGAAGCATTATTTGTTGGATCGATATTTGAGGTGTTTAGTGATCATAAGAGTTTTAAGTATCTCTCTAATCAGAAAGAGTTGAATGTGAGGCAAATGAGATGGTTGAAGCTTTTGAATGGATTATGACTTTGGTTTGAATTACCATCCGGGTAAAGTAAACATGGTAGTTGATGCACTGAGTCAGAAATTTTTGCATATGTCGATGATGATGGTAAGAGAGTTGGAAATGATTGAACAATTTCGAGATATGAGTTTGGCTTGTGAAGAGACTTCTTATGGAGTTATACTTGGTATATTGAAGCTTACTAGTGGTATTCCGGATGAGATTCGAGAAGGTCAAAAATTTGATTTAGGTTTGGTAGATCAATTGACTTTGATCAATCAAGGTAGAAGTGGTGATTTTCGGATTGATGAGAATGGTATCATGAGGTGTCGTAATCGAGTTTGTGTTCCGGATATAGTCGAGTTGAAGAAGAGTATTCTTGAGGAAGGTCATCGTAGTGGATTGAGTATTCATCCGGGTGCGACTAAGATGTATGAAGTTTTGAGGAAGTATTTTAATGGCCTTGTATGAAGGTAGATATTGCAAAGTTTGTGTATTCTTGTTTGATTTATCAGAAGTTGAAGATTGAACATCAGAAATCGTCGGGTTTGATGCAACTATTATCTATTCCTGATTGAAATGAGATAGTACATCGATGGATGTTGTGTTTGGTTTACCTAGAAAACCGAGTAATTTTGAAGCTATTTGGGTTATTGTGGATAGATTGAAGAAATTTTCTCACATTATTCCGATGAGAATGGATTACCCGTTGGAGAAGTTAACAAAGTTGTACATTGAGAGGATTGTCAGCTTACATGATACTCCATCTAGCATTGTGTTAGATAGAGATCCGAGATTTTGGGAGAGTTACAAAGTACTTTGGGTACAAAGTTGTGTTTGAGTTGCTTATCATTCGCAGACCGATGGTTAGATGGAGAGGACGATTCAATCACTTGAGGATATTTTAAGATCTTGAGTGTTGGAATCAGGAGGTGACTTGGGAACTTGAGAGTCAGATGATGGAGTCTATTCTTGAGTTGTTCGTTTGAGGCAATTTTCGAGGGCGAAAATCTTTTAAGTGGGGGAGA
This sequence comes from Lathyrus aphaca, assembly GCA_963966055.1. Classification (NCBI taxonomy): domain Eukaryota; kingdom Viridiplantae; phylum Streptophyta; class Magnoliopsida; order Fabales; family Fabaceae; genus Lathyrus; species Lathyrus aphaca. The sequence continues at coordinate 196,387,564 of OZ014522.1, read as the reverse complement.
GTTGTAACATCCAGATTTTTAGCAATTATTTTTTATTTATATTAATTGATTAATGGTGTGATTTTGTTGTTAATTGGTTTAATTGAATTATTGGATATAATTGAATTATTTGATTTATTGGAATTAATTGAATTATGTGATTTAATTTAATTATTCGAATTAATTAATTTAATTGAAGTATTTGATTTAATTGAATTATTTAATTTATTAGATTTATTTTAATTAGTGGAATAAAATAGAATTGATAGAAATTTTTAATTGGGCCTAGATTGGGATTATGAATAATAAGTGTGAGAGTGTATTGAGTAAAGCCCATTAGAGTTATGAGAAAATTGTGAGATTGATAAAATAAGAGAAATAGATAAAATAGGGTTAGAAGATAGAAAAGGGAAAAGAGGCTAAGGAGAGAAAGGGGAGAAGAGAAGAGGAGCTCAAGAGTAAAGAACAAATTCATCTACAATTCAAGGTAAGGGTGAGTTTTTGTATAATTATTGGGTTGTATGATAATATATGGATGAGTAGAAACATATTTAGATTGAAATTCCTAATTTTTATGATTTTGACATTTTTAGATTTTGATGATAATCCTTGAAATATGGTGATTAATTATGTTTGATATTGGTATTGTGGTATACTATAGAGACCCATATTGTATTGAGTAGAACAAGATGAATTTTCTTAAACTTAAACTGGCTTAATTAATGAGATTAGGGTTAATGACACTCAGGTGACCGGAGATAAGCTCCGGTCGTCTTCTCCGGCGGCCATTCTCTCCTATCTCTCTCCCTAGGCCATGAAACTACCCCGAATTCTCTAGAATGCATCCCCAAACAACATTAAACAAGAATCAAGCATCAAAAACTATTTATTTTGCATGCACAACATGAATCGAACAAGAACATTTTTAGGTCAAAATTTTCAGAAAAACGATACATGCTCAATCCTCAACCATTTTTAAAAGTAAAAGCATCATGATGATCAGTGCAAGGAGTAGAACCAGTTTATAACTTAAAAAGCAAGTTCTGGAAAAATGTTTGAAGATGGTTACCTGAGCTGAAGCTTTGCTACTTTGGGCTTTCTGGACCTTCCTTTTATGCTAATCCACTCCACTTGATCCTGTGAAGCTTATGGAAGGCTTGAATGAAGTTTAAATGGCTTGGTTTGGAAGATTCAGTTCTGATAGTGCAGGAATTGTGTTTTTGTTTTAGAGTGTTTCAGGCCATTGTAATGGATGCTTTGTGATCCTTATGATGTGTATGATTGAATGGTGAAGAGAGTTTGGAGTTTGAGTGGCTGTGCAAAGAGTTTTGAAGGAATGAAGTTTTTTTCCAAATTTTGTGAATCTGATGATGGAGCTCCTTTCAGGCTTGTGTGTTATGTGTTTTGAGGTCCATGATGTTTGTATAGAGAGTTGGGATTGGTCAGAAAGTTGGTGGTGGCTTAGGCTGATTGGTATGATTTCATTTGCAAAAAAGTCAAAGAATGTGTACCACAAGCATGGCATGGGACAGAGGGGATCCAAAGGGTGGATCTGCTTCTGCTAGCATTGTGGAGAGCCCTTGGATTGAATTCCATGAACTGTATGGCTTGGATTGCAAGATTGCATATGTTTTGCATTTTGGCCACTTTGAAAATTTGTGAAAAATGAGCCATGAAAACTTGTGAAGCAAGGCATGGATTTGGTCTTGTAATGTTGCATGATCATATTATGGTATGTAGAAGTCAATTAGAAGTCACAAAAGTGCTTGGAACTTGATTTTGCAAAATTCCCTTTTTGGCACATATTTGAAAATTATGTGATTTTTGCCAACTTTGAATCCTCATAACTTGAGCTCTAGGATGAATCAAGAGGAGTTCTTTTACTTTTTGAAAATGGGAGGATACAATCTACAACTTTCATGTTCACCAATTTTTCATTTGAAGCCTTTTTGATCAAGAAAGAGGGGGTTGAAAATCTTTCCCAAAATGGAAAGTTTTCATTACAAGTCATGTCCAAAAATGGAAAGTTTGCAAATGGCTCAAAATTCTTCAATCTTGTGAACTTCTAACCACTTATAAGATCAAATAAAAATCATAGGAACTCAAAATGATGGAGATGACCCTTTGATGCCCTTGTTGGAGGCCTCAGATGCCCTGATTTTGACTTTTCTTGCTCAACAAGTTATCCATTGATCAGATGTCTTCCACAATGAATTTTCTCATCAAATTTGGTAGACATGATCCTTATAACATATAAAGACAATTAGAATCAAGGATGACCAAAAAATTTGAGGTTAAGGGCCTCAAACCCAAAACCCTAATTTTAGGTTATTTGTGTAGAAACTGCTCAATCTGCTTGAACACCTTTGCAATGCTTTGTGACATTTTGACTTTTAAGAACCCTGGGGAGCATATTATGATCATAGAACACACATGGATCTTATTGAAAAGCTTCAAGGCCTTTGAGATGACTCGGATCACTTATTTGGATTCTCCTGATCACAAACCCTAATTGTGCAACTTATGTAGTGAAACAAATATGCAATGTGAGATGACATGCTTATGCAAATTCAATATGAAAGGTAATAAGCCATGGTGTGAGAAAACGTGAGGGAAAATTTGGGGTGTTTATAGCTGCCCCAGATGAATTGTAAAATAACATGACATGCCCCCTTGATTGGAATATAGTTGTAAACACCCCAAATTTGCCCTCACCCATTCACACCATGGCTTGTGATCATTTCATATGCATAAACACATTCATAACATCTCATACCACATTTTTGATTCACTGCATTGGTTCAAAGTCATCTGCATCTAGGGTTTGTGATCTGAGCAATCCAAGAGCTTCTTGAGCCACTCCAAAGGTCATCAATCACTTCAAAGGGGTCCATGTGTGTTCAAGCATCATATTATATCCCCTCAAAGTCAAGAATATCAAAAAATCACAAGAACTGGAAATGGCATAGAAGCAGAGCCAGGTTTGACTGCACAGATGACCTAGAATTAGGGTTTTGGTTTCAGAGGCCATAACTCCAAATTTTTTGGTCATTCCATTTTCTATTGGTCTCTATATGGTATAGGGAGTATTCATATCAATTTTCATGAAGAAATTCCATGGGGAAGTCATCAGATCAAGAGTTGACTTTCTGGGCAAGTCAATGCAAAATCAGGGCATCTGAGGCCCCCAATGACCCAACCAAAGGGTGTTCTTCATCATTTTGATTGTATATGATCTTTATTTGATCATAGAAGAAGTTGGAAGTTCACAAAATTGAAGAATTTCAAGTCTTTTGCAAAGTTGACTTTTTGGGAAAGTTGACTTTTTAATGAAACTGCCATTTTGGGAAACTTTTTCAACCCTTGCTTTTTGATTCAAAAATGCTTCAAATGAAAAAACTTTGGTCATGAAAGTTGTAGAATGGATCATTCCCTTTTCAAAAAGTACAAGAACATGGCCTAATTCATTTTGGATCAAAAGTTATGGCTTGTCAAAGTTGGCTAAAATCACAAAATTTGAAGTTTTCTACCAAAGAGGCATTTTGCAAAATGAATTGATCAAGTGTTCTAAAGGCTTCAAATGTGCACAAACTCATTACAACATGATCATGTGACTTCTAAAAATCAGAATTGGCCCAAGAATTATGCATTTTGATGCTTTGAACTTCATGAATTTCCAAAGGGGCCAAATCTTGTGAAAATTGCAAAACATATCATAAACTTCATGCAACTTGCTGAATCATCTCAAATCAAGTTCCATGGTTCTCCCTAAACTCAGCTGAGCCAAGCCATACCCCTATCCCAGCCTGCCACTTGCCCATACCTCCAAGTACAACTTGCTTGACTTTTTGCAAATCACCCCATACCAATCAGCATAGCCCACACCAACTCCACAGACCTATCACAACTTGATATGTGGACTTTATGCAAGCCATAACACACAAGAACACAGCCTAAGACTTCAGCATTCACAAGTTCACAAAAATCATCCCTCTTGCATTTTCTTTCGAAATTGACTCCACAAGCATCAAACCTTCAAACTTCTTTCACCATTCAACTCACCATGATCCACTGATCATTTCCCACCCTTCATTTGGCCCTAAAACCTTCACAATCAAAAATACGATTTCCATACTTCACAAACTGAACTTCTGCCATTTTCATTTTGGGGCCATATAAACTCCAACTAAGTGTCAAAAGCTTCTAAGGAGGATCATTGGGACTTGTTTGAGCCAAAGAAACAGCCAGAAAGCTCCTGAATCGAAAGCTCCATCTCAGGTAGCATGATGAACATTTTTTCCAGAACTTTAATTTCTTGTTAGAATATTGTTCTGTATGTTGCCCTGATCATGGGGATCTATTTATTTTTGAAAATGAGCCAGAAACAAGCATGTTATGATGTTCTGAAAGTTTGACCTAAAAACTTCTTTGATTCGATTCGTGTTTTTGTTGGAAGTTAAACATGATTTTGTGTTTGATTCGTGTTTGGGGTGGGTAGAGGATGAATTCTGGAGAGTTAGAGCCTTTGAAATGGCCTGGAGAGTGAGATTGAGTTTTTGGTTGATCGGAGAAGATGACCGGAACACTGTTCCGGTCACTTGATTTTGTTTAGGGTTCAGATTAGGGCACTAATCATAATTAGTGAATTTTGAATCTTGGTCGTCCAGATGCGCGCCAGGTCCACTCCCGCGCGTGTGAGTTTGAATCATGTCCCTTGATCTTGCATACTTTCCCATTTTCAGTTTAAATTCATTTTATTTTTCATTTAAATGCATTTGTTTTGTTCATTTTATAAAAAATAGTAAAACATCTCTAAAAATTCTGAAATATTTTTTCAAAGTTTCAATTAATTTTCAGAAACCAAAAACATTTTTATTTTTATTTTTTTGCATTAAAAAATATTTTTAAATCATTTAAAAGTTTATTTTTAATTAATTAATGAGAATTAATTAATTAAAAATACTTTTAGGTATTTAAAAATCACCAAAAAATTCATGAAACCTTTAAAACCATTTAGAAACATTGTCCAGCCCTCAAACCAAATTTCTTTTTTGATCCTGATGTCTTTTGACAATTTTTCATGGAATTAAAATCATTTCAAGGCAATATTTTGATCCAATCTTCCAAAATTCATTTCTGCCTAACCATTGAGAGTTGGACTTTGATTCTTTTTGCATTGTGTCTTGCATATCATGTAGTTCATAGGATTAAATTGGCATGATTTGATTTTGCATTTTCAATTTGTTTGACATTTTTCTTGACAAGGTACCTTAAAACCCTAACATTCTTAAGAAATTCATAACCCTCACTAGGTTAAGAGTTAGAACCTCTCCTTTGGGCAGTGAGTTTGTATAGGTTTAGGGTTCCCTTGGATGCATTTTCAATTTTTTATCTTGATGCTTGCTTCTGGTTTTGGTTTTTGTTTTGTGCATTGATCATAAACCCTAATTTGGGCTTTCATTTGCATCCATCTTCCATTTGCTTGCATACCATGACTTGCTATGACATTTTATGCATCCATTTGATTCATATTACATCTTAGGACATATTGGAATCATGTTTGATCATTGCATCTTGCATTTTCCATGTTGTATGCCATTTGCATTTCATAACTTTTCATGTATATCCATGGTTCTAAACATGCTTCTCTTGCATCCATATGTTCATATGATCATCCTCATGCCTTGATTCATGTTTACATCATCTCATAGCATCATTAGCATCATGTGTATGCTTCTGGTTTTGATTTGCATCATGTCATTTCATCTCATCTTGCATTGTATGGCATTCCTTTCATTAACTTTTCAGGTGGTGAGTAACTTTGAGAAGTGAATTTGCCTTCACTTCTCACAATTTCTTTTCATCCCTCTTATGCATCATTGCTGCATTTTGTTTTGTATTTGAGATTGAGCTTGCTCATTCTTCTTTATCTTACTTTCTTTCTTCAAGTGACTTGTCTTCTTAAATGAAGCAAGTGACTTTGATTCTCTTTGATCCTTTCATCTACTTCCTGGTGGTTCCTCTGAAGTTTTCTCTTGTAAACCTCACAAACTTTAGGAACAACCAAGCATGACAATAATTAGGGTTTTGATTAGTCCCCCATTTAGATTTTACCTTTGTGTCATCCTTTGAGTCTTCTCTTCTCATCTCATAATCAAGGACTAAACCCTAAAGGCTTTAAGGCTTTGTGATTAAGCTTATGCCTGCATCCTTCTATTAGGATGGAGTGTATAACTTTAATCCTAAGTGTTAAACCCTTAATGTGTTTAAATCCTTTAATCAATCCACTTAATAATCATCAAGACATCAAGCTTGTAACTTGGGCCTTGCATTAGGGTTCTAATTCTTCCTTAATTGGTTAAGAAGGACTAACCCTAGTGTTAATGGACAAGTCCCCCTCAAGCTATCTTGCAAACCATAAAACTCACTTCTTCATCATACCATTAACTAAAATCCACTTAATAAAGGCTTTGTTTTTTCATGGGATTAATCCCTAATCATGGATTAAGTTGAGGAGCTTTCCTCAGCTTAAACATTCTCATCTATTATCCTTCTATTAGGATGGTGTAATGAGTCTGTTTAATCCCTGATTATGGCTTAATCTCATTACTCAACACTAAACAAAAACACCAAAAACATCTAAATAATCACAAGTAAATTAATGACCTTAATCCTACATCAAAGGTGATTAAGTGTGAGAAGCTGACTTCACACTTAAGGTATTCTCATTACCCCTAATCAGAGGGAAGATGTGATGAGTTTGCTAATCCATTGGTTTAGGCTTAAGCTCATTAACTTATGACAAACTTTCAAAAGCAATAAAAGACTAAAAACACAAAAACAAACAATAATCGTCTCCTCCGGGATTCTTTTCTCATCTCATTCACTCATAAACGAGAACTTGCTTCTTCCGTCTAATGCAAGACAGTTTGCACCTGAGCCAGACAGGTCTTACATTTGAGCATAGGAAAGTAAGCAGTTCACAAGTCAATTCATCTTTCAGTCTCTTTGGGTCGAACTACGGTGTTCTGACTTCCTCATTGCACGAGAGGATACGTAGGCATAACTTAACAGTTATCGAACAAAAGTCTCTGTATATTCCCCCCTTTCCAGCTTTATTCTTTAAGCCTCATAGTCTTGAGCACTTCATTCATTTCTTACAGTGACACTTTCATATTACACTTTACACTTCTTTTACACTGACACCTGTACATCCTTTTCCAGCTCTCTATACACAAAATGCACTGACACTACCCCTTTAAAACACAAATCTTTTAAGCGTGGATCCCGTCGAGTACGACGGACAATCTGGGTGCTAGCACCTTCCCAGGTTGTAACCAACCCCCTTTCTCAGTCTCTCTGGTTCGCAACCGTCTTATCCATATCTTTTCTTAGGTTTATGCAGCATTACCTTTCCTCCGGGATAAAAATGCCTAGCTGGCGACTCTATTCATTCCCTGTGAGTTCACTCCTGTGTGTTCTCACATCCCCCTTTCGCCGACCGTTCGTGTCTGTACCTTTATTTGGGCCATTCCCATTTATCGGGAGCGACAGCTTGGCGACTCTGCTGGGGACCCTTATACTGTAACCAGGGCTTCTGGTTCTTTTTGTGGGTTCCTCCTAGCGCTTGTTTGATTTGTGTTTACTAGGGTGTTATGTGCTAATTGTGTTTGTATATTTGTATTTATTTTTGCTTTATGTACAGTTTATTTACTGCTTTCTTTACGGCTTTATATACACCATACTATCATACTGTGTTTGGTTGGATCTGGTTTTGTCTTGGTGGGTGGGGTTCCATTGAGAGTTAAGGTCCTATACCTGGGACCTGAGTGACACCTAGGCTAGAGTGGTTCATGTTCTTTCCCATTCCATTTCGGTCTGGTGCGGGAATATGAAACACGGTTCAGATATGGGTTTCTTCTTGAGAACTCTGTGCTACAGATTTCCTGTAGTGCTAGGGCTATCTGGGAAGCCTGCTAAGTCTGGATGACCTTCATTATGACCTTCAGAAACTGAGGTGAATTAGAGGAGGATCTTTTATGGTTATTGTAAACACTGTACCTCCGGGTTAGAAGTGTTTACACTTCTCATAACTGATCCAAGTCTGAGGATCCTTGTTTTAGAACATCACCTGTGAGGGGGTTGGGCTGTTTACAGGTTTGCAGGTACCCTTGACCTCAACATACCCTATTACTTTGTTTTGATTAAGAGTACTCCATTTTGGAACAGTTCTTGTGATTTTAACCCTGGACATGTGACTCTTTATTTGGGTCCCCCACCTTGGTTACTGGACTTATGAACCTCCATCTGGATTTCTTGAACATACATGGACCTATATTAAGGCAGTTAATCAGATCCAGCTTGATCACAAACCCTTGCATATCATTGACATACATCATCATTGCATCATTTGACATTTGCTTATTTGTTTTTCAGGGTATCCATACTGTATTTTGGCTTGGTTTTGACCCCTTCATCTGCATAGACCTATCTTCACCAGTATCTGCTTCAGCTATTCCTCATCAGCTACCTACTTCAGTCACCTGCATCACCAGTCTCAGCCTGTCAGTGGCCCATCTTCTAGTATCAGTCATCATCATCAGCATCTGTTTCAGCTTTTCTTCAGTAACATGGCACCTAAGAAGAGCAACATCTCCTATCATTTCTTTGAGCCTGAGCTAGTTGGCATCAGGAAGGTCCAGGCCCTGATTACTCCAGACCATATACCACTATTCAGAGAACATTATGGAGGCATCCTTGATGTGGTTATGGATTTGGACCCTTCCCAGAGGAGCTTGATTCATACTTGCCTGCAGTTCTATGATCCCCCTCTGAGGTGCTTCACCTTCCAGAATTTTCAGTTGGGACCCTTGTTGGAAGAGTATTCATCACTGATTGGTGTACCTATCAGGGGTGGAGTCCCCTTCAACCCTGAGATGGCTTTCCCTAGTAATGAAGAGGTGGCAAAGGCATTGTATCTGGAACCAGTTCTGATTGGGCAGAACATGACAGCAAAGGCTGGAATCTCTGGTCTACACTTGGATTTCTTGACCTCTCAGGCTATTCTGAAGGCCTCCTTGGGGGAGTGGAAGGCAGTCTGTGCATTATTAGCCCTTAACATATATGGGGTTATATTATTTGCAGATGAGCCTAAGTTTATTAGCAAGAATGCAATCCATCTTTTCATTCTGAGGAACCCAGTGCCCACCTTACTGGGAGATTTCTACTACTCTGTTCACCAAAGGAATGAAAAGCAAAGGGGAAGATTGGTGAGATGCTGTGTTCCTTTGTTCCATACCTGGTTACTCAAACACCTGCCCAAGACTGATGCATTCTTGAACCCTCATCAACAAAAGAATTGGGCAAGGAGGCTTGTTGCTCTAACCTCAGATGACATCAGGTGGTGCACCCAGAGCACCAAGGGCAGGGACATCATTACTAGTTGTGGGCAATTTCCCAATGTACCTCTAATAGGGGTGAAGGGTTGCATCAACTACAACCCTCTGCTATTCAAAAGACAACTGGGCTATGCACTGGTCCACCCTCCTAGAGTGCAAGATCTAGCTGAGACCCTTTATTGTGAGATCAAGCCTAATCTGGCTATTGTCAGGCAAGCATCCTGGGCTTGGGACAATGTCCAGACTAAAGGAATGGCCATTCTTGGGAGATGCAACAATGCGGCCTCAGCTCAGTATTATGAGTGGTCACATGCCAGGGCTCAAATTTCTGGGATGCCCTTCACCATTGAAGATGTGCCCGGACCATCCACAGCACCACCTCCAGCCACTGTCAATCTGGAGGAGTTTGAAAAGCTCAAAGAGAGGAATGAGAATTTGTCTGAAGCCTTGAAGAGAACCCTCTGGGAGAGGAGTGATGGTCGTCTGGACATTGAAAGGTTAGAAAAGCTTAAGGTGGAGCAGCTAGCCAGGATTGAAAAGTCAGAGGACTACATCAAGAAGTCAAGGGCTGGAGAACAGATTTTGAAGAATGCCTGCAAAGAGGCCCAGTTCCAGAGAGCTAGGACTGATCTTTATCTGAAGGAGAGCCAAGCTAGGTGGGTCAGGATCACTGAAGCTCGCACTCAGGAGGATAAGAGAACCCAGGACAAGATTGAGCAGTTGGAGGCTAATGCAAAGGAGCAACAGGAAGCCCTGGTAGCAGCCCAGAGAGAGATCTCAGAGCTGAAGATTAGGGCTGGTGTGAAGAGGTCAAAGGACCAGGGCAGACACGAGAAGATAACCACTGCCATCACCACCAGGAATCTTCTCATCAGGAACCTCACAGAGCATCCAGATGATCCTGTAACTGAAGCACTTATGAAGGAAGTCCAGGAGGATGAGTTTGGTCTTGGTGTCTGACTTTTTGCTTGTTGTTGCTTTCATTTCATTGTACTTTTCCTTTTTATGTTGTATTTTTGACCCCTCAGAGGGAATGTATTGTAAAAAACAAACTATGTATGTTTTTCCTTTTGTAATATATTGGCTAGTCTGTCTTTTATCTAAGTTCTTTCAAGCAATATCAACAACATCTTCCTCGGGGTCTGGAAAGGTCAAAACCAAATGCCAAGCCGGATACCTTGGAAACAAATAAGCATACTGCATTGCATACTAACTTTTGTTTTGTTTTGTAGGTTTTGTTTTGTTGTTACTAACTCTGTTGTAGTTCAGGAACTATTGCTCGACGACGGGTGTTCCCACTCAACCGTCCACACAGATATCCCACCCGCAACAACCTTCCGGGCATACAAATGGACCAAGTACAGCAGGACCTTACAGAGGTCAGGACTCAAATGGCCAATGAGAGACTGGAAATGAGAAATCAGATGACCCAGTTTATGGAGGTGATGAATGGATTGGCACATAGCCAAGAGAGATTGAGGGCCTTAGTAGAAAGGCAGACCCAGGAGGAACCCCATCTAGGGACTGGGGGAACGAGCAACAATGAGAGGGTTCAGCCTCATGTTAATCCTCCAGTCTATGGACCCCACCTTCATCCAGAGATCAACATCCCTGCTAATGTGCAAGGGAATGCCACTGCAGGCAGAGTATTACAGGAAGACCCCCAGGAAGATCAATTTACTGTTATGGGAGCTGGGGATGAAGCCTATGACAGAAGGCTAGATGAAATTGCTGAGAAACTGAGATCCCTGGAGTCCCAGAATTCTTTGGGCTTTGATGTTATGGACATGGGTCTAGTGGACGGGGTAAGGATTCCCCACAAGTTTAAACCTCCGTGCTTTGAGAAGTACAACGGAACTTCCTGTCCCCGAACCCATTTGCAATCCTTTCTGGGGAGGCTGAAGGCATATACCATGGATGAAAAGCTATGGATGTTTTATTTTGAAGATAGCTTAACAGGAGCTTCAAGGGAATGTTACTCTCACTTGACTAGAGCAACCATTAGATGCTGGAAGGACCTGGCTGAGGCCTTTATCAGACAATACCAGTACAACTTGGATATGGCTCCCAACAGGACCCTCCTGATGGGAATGTCTCAATCATCCAGGGAAAGCTTCCGGGAGTACGCCCAGAGGTAGAGACAGCTTGCTGCTACTGTCCAACCACCCATGTCAGAGAGGGAAATGGCTGATATGTTTATGAACACCCTCCAAGGGATATACATTGACAGGCTAGCTGCCTTTTCTTCCACTAGCTTTGCTGACGTGGTCATAGCCGGGGAAAGAATTGAGAGCCTATTAAAGATGGGCAAGATTTCTGACAGCGGTGCAAGCTCGTCCAGCAACCCCAGAAAACCTTTTGTAGGTCCAAGAAGAACCGGTGAGACCAATGTTATTCAGGCCAGCAGGGGCAGACCACAATATGTTCATAGGTCAGTGGCAGCAGTCACCATCCCCTCTCCACTTCCTCAGCAACCAGTATATCAACCACAACAACAAACCCATTACCAGCAACAAACTCAGTACCCTCCTCAGAGAAACTACAACAACAACAACAACAGTCAACAAAGACCATTTCAACAGAGACCATCTCAGGCCAATAGGGTGATCGATCCGATCCCTATGCCTTATGCCGCTTTACTGCCACAGCTCCTGAAGCTCAACCTAGTTGAGTTAAGGACGTTGGCACCACCAGATCCTTCCAGTCTGCCAAGAAATTACGACGCCAACGCCAGATGCGCTTTTCATTCTAACGCACCTGGCTACAGTACGGAGAAGTGCAGAGCTTTACAGATGAAGGTGCAAGACCTGGTAGATTCTAAAGCTCTAAACTTTGCACCACCGCCAAATGTTAACAAGAACCCTATGCCCAACCATGGAGGGCCCAGAATTAATGCTATTGAGGAAGATATGCCGTCTTTCTTAATAACCAGTGTTGGGCAGATCCGGACACCCCTGGTAGAGATTAAAGCTCAACTCCTTGAATGCCAGATATTCCCTGGGTGTGAACTTGGGTGCGGTTATTGCAACATTTCGGTAAACGGATGTGATAACTTGAGAAGCGGCATAGACAGTCTTATTCAGAATGGTCTACTTCAAATCACAACATCAATACCTTCAAATCCAGCAATCTCTCCGACAACAGTTCCAGAATCTCCTACAACTGCAACAACAATTATTCCAAACAATTCTTCAGTTTCATCAACAAATGCTTCAAATATCACCTCAACAAGCCATCTATCAACAAACATTACTTCTACAACGTCAGCACCCCTCTATTCAGAATCTTCTCCTACAACACCGGCAAACATCTCAGCAGTCACTATTTATTATGATCCGTCAAGTATTCCTCCGAACAGCAATTTTCAACAACAAGCAGTGGCATCTCCTGCCATATCACCAGTTACTATCTACTATGATCCACATACTATTGCAACACCCTCCTCTGCTGCAGTCAGCCCGGTTACCATCACGGTACCTGGGCCCGTTCCATATGAAAGCAGTAATGCCATCCCTTGGCATTACGGCTCTGACCTGTACTGCGAAGGGCAGAAAATCACTCTTGAATCATCAACTTCTTCACCACAAATAGACAATGTGGGAGGAGGCGGAGGCTTCACTCGAAGCGGACGTCTTTTTGCCCCACAAATTCCAAGACCCACTGCTGAAGCAGAAGCTGTTGCCAAGGCAAAAGGGAAGAGCATGGTGCAGGAAGAACAAGTTGCTAAAGAAGCTTCAAAGACCCCTTTTGATCAAGAGGTTGTTGAATTCATGAGAATCATCAAGAAAAGTGATTACAAGATAGTGGACCAGCTTCACCAGACACCTTCCAAGATCTCCATTTTATCATTGCTAATGTGCTCCGAGGCTCATCGGAACGCACTATTAAAAGTCTTGCACGCAGCTTATGTGCCAGAGGAGATTACCGTCAATCAGTTGGAAGCTGTAGTTGGAAATGTTAACGCTAGTCATGGACTAGGATTTACCAACACTGATTTGACAACGGAAGGCCGCAATCACAACAAGACTCTGCACATTACCTTGGAGTGTAAGGGTGCAGTTCTTTCTCATGTGTTGGTGGACACAGGGTCATCCCTCAATGTCCTACCTAAAAAAGCCCTTGTGAAGCTGGAGTATGAAGGATTGGCATTACGCCCCAGCAACTTGGTAGTAAGAGCCTTTGACGGTTCTAAGAGATCAGTTCTGGGAGAAATTGAGTTGCCTATAACGATTGGCCCACAGACTTTCAAAACGACCTTCTTCGTGATGGATATATAGCCTGCCTACAGCTGTCTATTGGGTAGACCATGGATACACGCCGCTGGCGCCGTGACCTCAACCCTTCACCAGAAGTTAAAATTCGAGTGGGAGGGCCAAGTCGTTACTATTTGTGGAGAGGAAGATATTTTTGTTAGCCATCTGGCTACATACAAGTATATTGAGATGGATGGGGAGATCCATGAAACCATGAGTCAGGGATTTGAAGCCCTAAACATTAACGAAGCATCTGCTGTACTTGGGACTTCCATGACATCCTACCAGCAAGCCAGGAAGGTTGTTGAAGAGGGGAATGCTCAAGGATGGGGCAAGCTGTTGCATGTGGAAAAGAAAGAGGACAGATTTGGGTTGGGTTACAAACCAACTCAACAAGATCAAGCAGAGGCTGCTAAGAAGCCCAGTTTTGTTAGTGGGGGGATGCTCACCCCTGATGCTGTAAACAACTTGGAAGATGAGTCGGAAGATGAGCGCAACCTGGAGAGCTGGATACGTCCAAGGATCCCGGGGAGCCGTATCTCAAACTGGTCTTCCCAGGAAATTATAAGGGTTACTCCTGCAGAGTAATTATTATTTCCTGTATATTTTAAGCATGCATCAAGTCTTGCATCTTGCCCAAGATGACAAGACTCATTTAGTAATCGGGCCATCTGTAATTTTGTGCAAACAGATCAATCAATGATAATCAGACATCTTTTGCAAATGAGTCTTTTTCTTTTCTGCTCACTATTTTTCATTTTTCTTTTTGTACAAAAATAAATGGCAATGTTTTCAAAATGATGAACTTCATTTCACTTTTTCTAAACAAGATTAAAATCAATCACTAAAATGAACAAACTGAACCCTTGCAGAGAGTGCCTTCCAGACCGCACCGACAACAGCACGGCTATGACTTCGTATGACTTTGACAATCCAATCAATCAAGCTGATGAAGGGGTTGAAGAAGATTACGAGCTTCCTGAAGAGCTAGCCAGGTTGTTAAGGCAAGAGGAGAAGGTTATCACTCCTCATCAGGAGGAGATTGAAACAGTTAATCTTGGTACGGATGAAGACGTGAAAGAAGTTAAGATCGGGGCCTGCCTACAAAACTCAGTGAAAGAACAACTGATTGATCTGCTTCGGGAGTATGCGGATGTGTTTGCTTGGTCTTACCAAGACATGCCAGGGTTGGACACCGATATCGTCATGCACAAGCTGCCTCTGAAAGAAGACTGCCCGCCAATAAAACAGAAGTTGCGCCGTACTCGCCCAGATATGGCAATGAAGATAAAGGAAGAGGTACAAAAGCAGTGGGACGCCGGTTTCCTTGCTGTAACTAGCTATCCGCCGTGGGTTGCTAATATAGTACCTATGCCTAAGAAAGACGGCAAAGTGAGGATGTGTGTTGACTACCGGGATCTGAACAGAGCCAGCCCGAAAGATGACTTCCCATTACCTCACATTGATGTATTGGTTGATAATACGGCTCAGTTCTCGGTGTTCTCCTTCATGGATGGATTTTCAGGATACAATCAGATCAAGATGTCACCTGAAGACATGGAGAAGACAACCTGCATCACACCCTGGGGCACGTTCTGTTACAAGGTGATGCCATTCGGATTGAAGAATGCTGGTGCAACATATCAACGGGCTATGGTAACATTATTCCACGATATGATCCATAAAGAAATCGAATGTTATGTGGATGACATGATTGCCAAGTCCCTCACAGAAGAAGACCACCTGGTGAATTTGTTGAAGCTATTCAAGCGCCTGAGGAAGTACCAACTGAAGTTGAACCCCAACAAATGCACATTTGGGGTGCAATCTGGTAAGCTGCTGGGCTTTATTGTAAGCGAGAAAGGGATTGAGGTTGACCCTGATAAAGTCAAAGCCATTCAAGAAATGCCTGCACCAAAGACCGAGAAAGAAGTTCGAGGGTTTCTAGGTAGATTGAACTACATTTCCAGGTTCATATCTCACCTTACAGCAACCTGTGAACCATTGTTCAAGCTGTTAAGAAAGGAACAAACGGTCAGGTGGAATGAAGACTACCAGAGGGCTTTTGACAAAATCAAGGAATACTTGCAAGAACCACCAATCCTTATGCCTCCAGTCGAAGGAAGACCTCTGATAATGTACTTGACAGTATTAGAAGAGTCGATGGGGTGTGTGCTGGGCCAGCATGACGAGTCTGGTCGAAAAGAGTATGCAATATACTACCTAAGCAAAAAGTTTACCGACTGTGAAAAACGTTATTCACTCCTCGAGAAAACTTGCTGTGCTTTAGCGTGGGCTGCTCGCCGACTGAGACAGTATATGTTGACCCACACCACTTTGTTAATATAAAAAATGGACCCCTTTAAGTACATTTTTGAGAAGCCAGCTCTTACCGGACGGGTTGCAAGATGGCAGATGATCCTCACAGAATACGACATTCAGTACACATCTCAGAAAGCCATCAAGGGCAGTGTATTGTCTGATTATCTTGCTGAGCAACCTATTGATGATTACCAGCCTATGAGATTTGACTTCCCTGACGAAGACATCATGTTCATAAAAGCAAAAGATCATGAAGAGCCTGTTCACACTGAAGGGCCTGACCCAGAAGAAGAATGGACTATGATGTTTGATGGGGCTGTTAATATGAATGGTCGTGGTGTTGGTGCAGTACTCATTACACCCAAGGGAGTTCACATGACTTTCTCGGCAAAGCTCACCTTCAACTGCACTAACAACGAAGCTGAATACGAAGCTTGCATTATGGGTCTGGAGGAAGCCATTGACCTCAGGATCAAAACATTGACTGTATTCGGAGATTCAGATCTGGTAGTTAATCAAACCAACGGCAAATGGTACACCCACCAGGATCATCTGATACCTTACAGGGATTATACAAGAAGGTTATTGACTTTCTTCACAAGGGTCAAGCTTGAGTATATCCCTCGGGACGAGAATCAGTTTGCAGATGCTCTGGCTACCATTTCATCTATGATCAAAGTTCAAGCTGCCAACTTTGTACCTCAAATTTCAGTATCCAGACTTGACAGACCAGCATATGTATTTGCAGCAGATGTTGTCAAAGATGATAAGCCTTGGTTCCATGACATTAAGTGTTTCTTGGAGGATCAAACATACCCACCTGGGGCATCTTCCAATGATAAGAAGACTTTGAGAAGGCTTGCTGGTAGTTTCTTTCTGAACACTGATGGTTCCTTATACAAGAGAAACTTTAATATGGTACTCCTCAGATGCGTTGATAGAACAGAAGCAGACTTGTTGATGCACGAGGTGCACGAAGGATCCTTTGGTACCCACGCAGGAGGGCATGCAATGGCCAAGAAATTGCTAAGATCAGGTTATTACTGGATCACAATGGATGCCGACTGTTGTGCCTATGCCAGGAAATGCCATAAATGCCAGATCTATGCGGATAAGGTGCATGTGCCTCCGAATCCTCTGAATGTGATGTCTTCACCCTGGCCCTTTGCTATGTGGGGCATTGACATGATTGGCAAGATTGAGCCGACTTCTTCAAACGGCCACAGATTCATCTTGGTAGCCATTGACTATTTTACCAAGTGGGTTGAAGCAGCTTCATATGCAAATGTTACAAGGCAAGTGGTAGCCCGATTTCTGAAGAGAGATATCATCTGTCGATACGGAGTTCCCGAGCGAATCATTACTGATAATGGTTCCAACTTAAACAATAAAATGATGGCAGAGCTATGCCGGGACTTCAAGATCCAACACCACAATTCTTCTCTTTACAGGCCAAAGATGAACGGCACTGTTGAGGCAGCTAACAAGAATATCAAGAAGATTATGCAGAAGATGGTAGTCACATACAAAGACTGGCATGAAATGCTACCGTTCGCCTTGCATGGGTACCGCACGTCAATCAGAACATCCACTGGGGCAACACCGTATCAGCTTGTGTATGGTATGGAAGCAGTCCTACCGGTTGAAGTTGAACTACCCTCCCTACGGGTACTGATGGATGTTAAGCTAAACGAAGCAGAATGAGTCCGATCCCGATACGAACAACTGAGTCTGATTGAAGAGAAAATATTGGCTGCAATCTGTCATGGGCAGTTGTATCAGAAAAGGATGAAGAAAGCCTTCGATCAGAAAGTCAGGCTCCGAGAGTACCAAGTAGGAGATCTTGTGCTGAAAAGACTCCTCCCTCCTCACACAGACCACAGGGGCAAGTGGACTCCGAACTATGAAGGACCATTCGTAGTAAAGAAAGTTTTCTCTGGTGGAGCACTCATGCTCAGTACTATGGATGGTGAAGACTTCCCGTCCCCTGTGAATTCAGATGCAGTTAAAAAATACTTTGCATAAAAATGACTCGCTGGACATAAAAACAGAATGTAAGTCCAGGCAAAAATAGGGCATCCCGGCGAGTCAAAAACAGAATAAAAGACTCGGGCAAAAATGAGGGAAAATAAACAAAAAAATGTACACCCGCTGAGTTGAAAAGCCGCATTGGACAGCTCAGGCAAAAAATGGGTATCCCGATGGATTGAAAACCCGAAAGGGCAATCCATGCAAAATAAGGGGATAAGCGAACAACTGCATTCCGAATTCGTCTGTATCACTTACAACTTGGTTAGCTTCAAAAGGATCAAGCACCGGTCAGAATCAACCTTCTTCAGAAAGCAAGGCGAGAAGAACGTCAAAAGTCATACGAGTCATAGCAAAAGGGGAAGCTCCTTGAAGCGGCGTCAACATTGCCAACATTTTGTTTCTCAATTTGTAACAATCTCCTCATTTTAGGGGATCTATTTCTCTGACTGTATCTCGCCAATTCAGGGCGTATAAATCAATAAAATCAGATTTTCAGTCATGTTTTGTCTCGTACATTTTATTTTCATTTGCAAAATGTCCGATGTCCTTAAGATACTGATTGCATAAATACAGATGCTTCTCTTAAAACACGTGCTTGCAGGAAATATACTTACTCCCGGGGGTGTCTAGACTCCTATGATGGAATCCGGTAAGGGATACCTCGGGATTACTTGTACGTTTCTATCTTTGCAGGATTGCAGGTATCCAAAACACGACATGGGGCATGAAAGCTTCACTCCCAGCAGGCTGGCAAATCAACACTCACTCAGTCTTAGCACCCAAGTGCTTGCTCCCCAGCTGAGTTGCCACTTGTTGTTTCTCCCCAGCCGAGGTGCCAATCATTCTTCCTCCTCAGCCAAATATGAAAGCCAGGGAACCATCTCCCCACAGAGTTTCAGCCTCTATCCAGAAGAGCAACGCACGAAGGAATCACAACAGAGTGAAGAAAGCTTCTACAAACCCCAGCTGGGTCCCTTATCACCAAGAATGGGTCTATCAGTGACCTATTTCTCCAAGCAGATACATCTAATCAGATCTACCAATGATCTCATCCCCAGCTGGGATGTCCACTTCAAACAGATCGGCCAGAAATTTTCGCAGCAACGGGACCCAAATCCCGGATCGGTATCTTTTGCATAATCATGGCATTCGCATCATATTCACCCCACAAAGCGTAGCATTCCGTCTAATACGGAGCATTACGGCAAAAATCAAACATATTGCATAATCATAAGTCATGGTCTGAATCAAACACTTGTGAATATTGACAAATCCATCAACAACATACAGAATATTCCCCAGATTCCCCAGCACAGAGCTAAAGCAGCTGCCTTACACCCACAAACATCAGTACATACTCCTTGTGGCACCCGTCCGTGTCATATCCCCAGCGGAAAGCCAAAGCATCCTCTTTGTACTCACAGATACATATGTATATAGTTTTCTTGACATCCGTCCGTGTCACCTTCCCCAGCATAATCACCTAAACACTTTGTTAAGCATATACTTGTTTATACTATACTTTCCTTGTGACACTCGTCCGTGTCACTCTCTCCAGCAAGTTGAACACTCATCTATACACCACTCATACTTATTTTTACTTATACAGATACTCGTCCGTATCTCATATACACCATTTATATCCCCGCAGATTCGACACTCGTCCGTGTTCTTTGTTAACCAGTTGGTACTCGTCCGTACCATCATCTCAGAACATGCGTCTAGCGTTTGTTTCTACTTGATACTCTTCCGTATCATAGTCTTAAGGACGCTCGCCCGCATTTTTAATCCATACACTGTGTCAAACACTTATGTCTCCTTGAATTTAGACACTCGTCTGTGTATACTATTCCCAGAAGAGTCCCATCAGAATCAACACTCGTCCGTGTTCCTTGTTAACCAGTTGATACTCGTCCGTATCATCATCTCTGAACACGTGTCAGTATTTGTTTCTACCTGATACTCGTCCGTATCATAGTCTTAAGGATGCTCGTCCGCATCTTTAATCTATATATAGCGTCAAAACACTTATACCTTTTATTTCTTGGATATAAACACTCGTCCGTGTTTACTATTCCCCAGTAGATCGCCCGCAAAGCAAAACTTCTTGTTATCTGACATTCGTCCTATGTCATGATAAACCCTGAGAGCAGCCGTACCCTGCTAGGTGATCGTCCTTCACCTCTTGATGATCGTCCTTCATCATGCTCATTCGATGGCCGTCCCCATCGTCGACTTTTTATCCGACATTCGTCCTATGTTGTGATATTTTTAGCAGTCGTCCCCTGCTAGGTGATCGTCCTTCACCTTTTGATGATCGTCCTTCATCATTTTTATCCGATGGCCGTCCCCATTGTTGATATTCTTATCTGACATTCGTCCTATGTCACGATAAATCTCGAGAGCAGCCGTCCTCTGCTAGGTGATCGTCCTTCACCTCTTGATGATCGTCCTTCATCATGCTCGTCCGATGGCCGTCCCCATCGTTGACCTTTATCCGGCGTTCGTCCTACGTCGCGATATTTTCGGCAGCCGTACCCTGCCAGGTAATCGTCCTTCACCTTAGATGACCGTCCCTCATCTTATCCCCCAACAGAGCAGCCGTCCCCTGCTAGGTGATCGTCCTTCACCTTTGATGACCGTCCCTCATCATTATTTCATTTATTCTTTAACCCGATGGCCGTCCCCGTCGTGGTCCCTTTTCCTTTTCCTGATGATCGTCCTTCATCAGTTTAGCCCGATGGCCGTCCCCATCGTTGGTTACCTTACTTTATGAACTTGATGGCCGTCCCCATCATTTTTCATTAACCACCAGAGAACCTTATAGCTTTACTTGATGGCCTTCCCCATCATAATCTCCGGTATCCCCAGCATGTCGGCCGTCCCTGTCATTGCTTTATTTCACACATTCTCCCCAGCATGTCGGCCGTCCCCGTCATTGCCCTTTCCCCAGCAGTCGTCCTCTGCTCGACGGTCGTCCTCCGTCGCCCGCACTTTATAATATACTTTATTCTCTTTTGCAATCTATATCCCTTTTCTTCTTCATTCCGTGAGTGCAAATTTTGGACTGTCTTTGGTATTCAACCACAAGTTATCTTGTTTGCCTGATAAGCCGTCGCTTACATCCTGCACAGCTAACTCATGTTTGAATAGGGGCAGCTGTAAACACCCCAAATTTGCCCTCACCCATTCACACCATGGCTTGTGATCATTTCATATGCATAAACACATTCATAACATCTCATACCACATTTTTGATTCACTACATTGGTTCAAAGTCATCTGCATCTAGGGTTTGTGATCTGAGCAATCCAAGAGCTTCTTAAGCCACTCCAAAGGTCATCAATCACTTCAAAGGGGTCCATGTGTGTTCAAGCATCATATTATATCCCCTCAAAGTCAAGAATATCAAAAAATCACAAGAACTGGAAATGGCATAGAAGTAGAGCCAGGTTTGACTGCACAGATGACCTAGAATTAGGGTTTTGGTTTCAGAGGCCATAACTCCAAATTTTTTGGTCATTCTTGTTTCTATTGGTCTCTATATGGTATAGGGAGTATGCATATCAATTTTCATGAAGAAATTCCATGGGGAAGTCATCAGATCAAGAGTTGACTTTCTGGGCAAGTCAATGCAAAATCACGGCATCTGAGGCCCCC
The DNA here is from genome assembly GCA_963966055.1 of Lathyrus aphaca. NCBI lineage: Eukaryota > Viridiplantae > Streptophyta > Magnoliopsida > Fabales > Fabaceae > Lathyrus > Lathyrus aphaca. The sequence goes on along the minus strand of OZ014522.1, from coordinate 196,365,921 downwards.
AATGACCCAACCAAAGGGTGTTCTTCATCATTTTGATTGTATATGATCTTTATTTGATCATAGAAGAAGTTGTAAGTTCACAAAATTGAATAATTTCAAGTCTTTTGCAAAGTTGACTTTTTGGGAAAGTTGACTTTTTAATGAAATTGCCATTTTGGGAAACTTTTTCAACCCTTGCTTTTTTATTCAAAAATGCTTCAAATGAAAAAAGTTTGTTCATGAAAGTTGTAGAATGGATCATTCCCTTTTCAAAAAGTACAAGAACATGACCTAATTCATTTTGGATCAAAAGTTATGGCTTGTCAAAGTTGGCTAAAATCACAAAATTTGAAGTTTTCTACCAAAGAGGCATTTTGCAAAATGACTTGATCAAGTGTTCTAAAGGCTTCAAATGTGCACAAACTCATTACAACATGATCATGTGACTTCTAAAAATCAGAATTGGCCCAAGAATTATGCATTTTGATGCTTTGAACTTCATGAATTTCCAAAGGGGCCAAATCTTGTGAAAATTGCAAAACATATCATAAACTTCATGCAACTTGCTGAATCATCTCAAATCAAGTTCCATGGTTCTCCCTAAACTCAGCTGAGCCAAGCCATACCCCTATCCCAGCCTGCCACTTGCCCATACCTCCAAGTATAACTTGCTTGAATTTTTTCAAATCACCCCATACCAATCAGCATAGCCCACACCAACTCCACAGACCTATCACAACTTGATATGTGGACTTTATGCAAGCCATAACACAGAAGAACACAGCCTAAGACTTCAGCATTCACAAGTTCACAAAAATTATCCCTCTTGCATTTTCTTTCGAAATTGACTCCACAAGCATCAAACCTTCAAACTTCTTTCACCATTCAACTCACCATGATCCACTGATCATTTGCCACCCTTCATTTGGCCCTAAAACCTTCACAATCAAAAATACGATTTCCATACTTCACAAACTGAACTTCTGCCATTTTCATTTTGGGGCCATATAAACTCCAACTAAGTGTCAAAAGCTTCTAAGGAGGATCATTGGGACTTGTTTGAGCCAAAGAAACAACCAGAAAGCTCCTGAATCGAAAGCTCCATCTCAGGTAGCATGATGAACATTTTTTCCAGAACTTTAATTTCTTGTTAGAATATTGTTCTGTATGTTGCCCTGATCATGGGGATCTATTTATTTTTGAAAATGAGCCAGAAACAAGCATGTTATGATGTTCTGAAAGTTTGACCTAAAAACTTCTTTGATTCGATTCGTGTTTGTGTTGGAAGTTAAACATGATTTTGTGCTTGATTCGTGTTTGGGGTGGGTAGAGGATGAATTCTGGAGAGTTAGAGCCTTTGAAATGGCCTGGAGAGTGAGATTGAGTTTTTGGTTGATCGGAGAAGATGATCGGAACACTGTTCCGGTCACCTGATTTTGTTTAGGGTTCAGATTAGGGCACTAATCATAATTAGTGAATTTTGAATCTTGGGCGTCCAGATGCGCGCCAGGTCCACTCCCGCGCGTGTGAGTTTGAATCCTGTCCCTTGATCTTGCATACTTTCCCATTTTCAGTTTAAATTCATTGTATTTTTCATTTAAATGCATTTGTTTTGTTCATTTTATAAAAAATAGTAAAACATCTCTAAAAATTCTGAAATTTTTTGTCAAAGTTTCAATTAATTTTCAGAAACCAAAAACATTTTTATTTTTATTTTTTTGCATTAAAAAATATTTTTAAATCATTTAAAAGTTTATTTTTAATTAATTAATGAGAATTAATTAATTAAAAATACTTTTAGGTATTTAAAAATCACCAAAAAATTCATGAAACCTTTAAAATCATTTAGAAACATTGTCCAGCCCTCAAACCAAATTTCTTTTTTGATCTTGATGTCTTTTGACAATTTTTCATGGAATTAAAATCATTTCAAGGCAATATTTTGATCCAATCTTCCAAAATTCATTTCTGCCTAACCATTGAGAATTGGACTTTGATTCTTTTTGCATTGTGTCTTGCATATCATGTAGTTCATAGGATTAAATTGGAATGATTTGATTTTGCATTTTCAATTTGTTTGACATTTTTCTTGACAAGGTACCTTAAAACCCTAACATTCTTAAGAAATTCATAACCCTCACTAGGTTAAGAGTTAGAACCTCTCCTTTGGGCAGTGAGTTTGTATAGGTTTAGGGTTCCCTTGGATGCATTTTCAATTTTTTATCTTGATGCTTGCTTCTGGTTTTGGTTTTTGTTTTGTGCATTGATCATAAACCCTAATTTGGGCTTTCATTTGCATCCATCTTCCATTTGCTTGCATACCATGACTTGCTATGACATTTTATGCATCCATTTGATTCATATTACATCTTAGGACATATTGGAATCATGTTTGATCATTGCATCTTGCATTTGCCATGTTGTATGCCATTTGCATTTCATAACTTTTCATGTATATCCATGGTTCTAAGCATGCTTCTCTTGCATCCATATGTTCATATGATCATCCTCATGCCTTGATTCATGTTTGCATCATCTCATAGCATCATTAGCATCATGTGTATGCTTATGGTTTTGATTTGCATCATGTCATTTCATCTCATCTTGCATTGTATGGCATTCCTTTCATTAACTTTTCAGGTGGTGAGTAACTTTGAGAAGTGAATTTGCCTTCACTTCTCACAATTTCTTTTCATCCCTCTTATGCATCATTGCTGCATTTTGTTTTGTGTTTGAGATTGAGCTTGCTCATTCTTCTTTATCTTACTTTCTTTCTTCAAGTGACTTGTCTTCTTAAATGAAGCAAGTGACTTTGATTCTCTTTGATCCTTTCATCTGCTTCCTGGTGGTTCCTCTGAAGTTTTCTCTTGTAAACCTCACAAACTTTAGGAACAACCAAGCATGACAATAATTAGGGTTTTGATTAGTCCCCCATTTAGATTTTACCTTTGTGTCATCCTTTGAGTCTTCTCTTCTCATCTCATAATCAAGGACTAAACCCTAAAGGCTTTAAGGCTTTGTGATTAAGCTTATGCCTGCATCCTTCTATTAGGATGGAGTGTATAACTTTAATCCTAAGTGTTAAACCCTTAATGTGTTTAAATCCTTTAATCAATCCACTTAATAATCATCAAGACATCAAGCTTGTAACTTGGGCCTTGCATTAGGGTTCTAATTCTTCCTTAATTGGTTAAGAAGGACTAACCCTAGTGTTAATGGACAAGTCCCCCTCAAGCTGTCTTGCAAACCATAAAACTCACTTCTTCATCATACCATTATCTAAAATCCACTTAATAAAGGCTTTTTTTTGTCATGGGTTTAATCCCTAATCATGGATTAAGTTGAGGAGCTTTCCTCAGCTTAAACATTCTCATCTATTATCCTTCTATTAGGATGGTGTAATAAGTCTGTTTAATCCCTGATTATGGCTTAATCTCATTACTCAACACTAAACAAAAACACCAAAAACATCTAAATAATCACAAGTAAATTAATGACCTTAATCCTACATCAAAGGTGATTAAGTGTGAGAAGCTGACTTCACACTTAAGGTATTCTCATTACCCCTAATCAGAGGGAAGATGTGATGAGTTTGCTAATCCATTGGTTTAGGCTTAAGCTCATTAACTTATGACAAACTTTCAAAAGCAATAAAAGACTAAAAACACAAAAACAAACAATAATCGTCTCCTCCGGGATTCTTTTCTCATCTCATTCACTCATAAACGAGAACTTGCTTCTTCCGTCTAATGCAAGACAGTTTGCACCTGAGCCAGACAGGTCTTACACTTGAGCATAGGCAAGTAAGCAGTTCACAAGTCAATTCATCTTTCAGTCTCTTTGGGTCGAACTACGGTGTTCTGACTTCCTCATTGCACGAGAGGATACGTAGGCATAACTTAACAGTTATCGAACAAAAGTCTCTGTATATTCCCCCCTTTCCAGCTTTATTCTTTAAGCCTCATAGTCTTGAGCACTTCATTCATTTCTTACACTGACACTTTCATATTACACTTTACACTTCTTTTACACTGACACCTGTACATCCTTTTCCAGCTCTCTATACACAAAATGCACTGACACTACCCCTTTAAAACACAAATCTTTTAAGCGTGGATCCCGTCGAGTACGATGGACAATCTGGGTGCTAGCACCTTCCCAGGTTGTAACCAACCCCCTTTCTCAGTCTCTCTGGTTCGCAACCGTCTTATCCATATCTTTTCTTAGGTTTATGCAGCATTACCTTTCCTTCGGGATAAAAATGCCTAGCTGGCGACTCTATTCATTCCCTGTGAGTTCACTCCTGTGTGTTCTCACATCCCCCTTTCGCCGACCGTTCGCGTCTGTACCTTTATTTGGGCCATTCCCATTTATCGGGAGCGACAATAGTGACAGTGCCCCTTATATATATTGGCTTTGATCCAACTGAGTCAGGCCCAGGAAGCAACTTTGTCAGTCAGAAGGACTCTGGTTTATTGAATTTTCATCATGTAAGCTTCTCTGTTGTCAAACACTTAGTTATATGCAAACAATGATATTCAAAATGAAACGCTTATGTCTGTCTTGAAGTTTTGAAAAAGAATTATTTTAGCAAAACATTGTTTGTAAAAACTGTGATGTTAACTCAAGATTTATAATAAGCCGTAAGGGAGTCAGGATACCTTTTTGTAGCAGTACGCTTTCGAACTAACCATGCTTCAGTTAGGACTTTTAAAGAGTTGTAACGTGGTCTGGTTCACGGTTTAAGAAACAAAGGATAAAGGCTCAAGTTTTATTTGTACCCAACCTATCCTTCGTGATGTTCTTCAGTCCTGTGTTTGATTAACTTATGCATTGAGGCTCCAAAGGAGTTTAGAATTGTAACATTGACATTTGCGATGGTTTAGAAACTAGAAGTTTACTTGAAAAGCTAGTCATCTTTTTTTTGTTGAGGATTTGTAGTGACATTTTTTTCTCTTGACTTTGTTATCCTTTCCTTTTGCCTGAATAGTTTGTTTCAAGATTACAGTCAGTGGGATGTCTCAATTTTTACTAAGTCTCCTTCATAAATTTTGACTTAATGAGCTTTTATTTTGCTAGATATTGACCGTCGGACTTAATGATTACAGGGAACCATCATTAGTTGTGTACAAAAAGGACAAGTAGCATAATTGAGTTAACGGAGGAACTACCCTGCCCCATGTTATGATTAATGGTTTTAATTTGTGTGAGAATTAAAACTCCTACTTCATAGGCTCAAACTGGTTGACTAGGGATTAAATTCCTTATATCTCCACTGTTTAGGAATCGAAACAATGCATGCACATCGTCAGCATAGTCTGTTCAAAAGCATACTATATGAAATTATGGTATTTTCTTCGTCATCCTCCCTCTAAAGGCTTACAACTTTAACAAAAGTTAAATATCACAAAAGATAAGTAAGAAGCATAGTTTAAATATAGTGAAACAAATGGATTAATTCAAAAAAAACGTATGCAATGCATTAACGTGAAAACAAAAGTTTGACATAATAGTTAGTGTTTAAGCCAACAAAAGAAATTACAAAGGAAAATTCAAATGTTCTCAAAGCCTCTTCCTCTAAACTTGTCACTCCAGATGTCTGGAAGCTTCGATGTTTGATGGATGATAGAAGAATTCAATCTGGTCTTCTGGCGTAACCTTGAGGACTCCTTCATCAACCAGGTCTTGAATCTTATTCTTCAATGCCCAACAGTTATTAGTGTCATGTCCAGGACTATTGGAATTTTATGCACACCTTGCATTAGGATCGTAGCGAGAAGAGGAAGTAATGGGTCTCTGAGGAGGTTCTCTTAACGCAACCAGATTCATCTCTAACAAGTATTGCAAATTTTGCGACATTGGCGTGTTAATTTTGGTAAACTGTCTTTTATGTTCCTTGTGTTGAGGCGAATTAACCCTATGAGATCTTCTTCCTTTAATTGAAATACTATCAGTAGCAACATATCTCTTTCCTTCTCTTATCCTCATCTTCCTTTCAACCAAGTCAGCTTGTTTCATCGGAGTTTGACTGATGATTAGATTCCCGACTCTGTTGTCTTGAATTTTATTGACGAAGACTCTCAGCTCTTCTTGCCCCTGGGCTAAGTTTTGGATAAGAGCCACCTAACCATTCATCTGGATTCTCATCTATTCCATCTCGGCTTGCAGTTGTTCCAACTGATCATCCTTGTTGTCTTCAGGAATCTTCTTTTTCCTGTCCTTATTGAGGAGGACTTTCAACTCTTCTTTCCCCTAGGAAAAAATTAATGATCACTTCTTGAAATTGAGCATTCTGGGTTTGGATATCTTTCATAGTCTGCTCGAGATCCATCTCAACTGAAATAAACAGCGAGAAGATAAGAAACCTATTACGGACACCTGTTATGCAATGGTATGGCATGTAAATACATATGCAATGTTTTCAAGGACCTCGTGGGATTTAAGTTTATTAGAGAAAAACATAAACAAAGCTTTTATTAGTAAGTTAAAAATATAACTGCCTCTCGGGCTTACACGAAGGAAAAAACAAGAAAAAGTTACAAGGAAATAAATTGTAAAACATTTGAGACTTAAGACTCAAGTCTCCCATGGACGTTTCCTCTTCGTGTTGAGATATGTATTGAGGTTCCGCTCTTCTTGAAGTCTCCTTGTCAGGTATCCCTTTCCTCCTTCAGTTGGATCCAAGATTTCAGTAGCTCTTCCAGGTCAGTAGGCAAGTCAGGATGAATTGTGTAAGGGACATCTCCTTCAACAATATGCTCAACGATCACCGATAGAACAACAAGATATGGCATCATAAGAATTTGAGCATGAGACCACACCCATCTGAGGTAAGGCTCCATAGGGATGAATTATTTTGGTTCCAGAGTGTTGTTATTAATCTTATTCACCGTGTGTATGCATAGGAATTTCGACATCATGCGTTTTAGTGCACAAACGCTTTAATAGCTTTTATAAAGATCTTTTGAAAAGTTGATCAGTCTTTCTTACAAACATGTCCAGAATCTCGAGAAGGTTTGTAATGATTTGGCTTATAAGTCGAAAGTGGCTTGTCGAAAGAGACGCTGGATTGCTGACTGGAAGTTCTTCACATCACTACGGATAAAGTTTTGTTGTTACTTCGATAATGAAGAATTCAACAAAGGAAAATCTGATAGAAGGACTTTGGATTTGAATTTTAAATCAACTTGATACAACAAAGAGATGCACCGTTTCATCAGTTGAAAAGCAGTTTTGTATGAATAACTATTTCATTTGGTAAAGGGGACGTGGAAGGTTTTCAGAAGACATTAGCATGCACAATGCCAAGTGGCATTTGTCTAGGATTTGACCGTTGTTCGACGGTTAGGATATTTGTATATAAATAGGATAGTTTGCTTTGTGAAAGTGTGTGAAAAATGTTGTACAAATTCCTGTAAAATCACTCAAGTACTTGTGTGTAAAGAGAAAAAAGGAGTTTATTTTGGAAATGTACGTATCAACACCAATTTTATTTCAAGTTATAAAAGCTTTAAGTTTTTTTCCTTAACTCTTTGTTCTTCGTTTCTCCTTTACTTTCCATTCACGTTTCCAGCAAATTTTATATTTCAGTCAATTTATATTCAAGAAATTATTTACCTTCATGTCAAACTTTAGTTTTATTTTATTAAGTCTTCAAATGCGTTAGTTGATTCAAATATACAAACACCTTCAACTTCAATATAAATAACAATAATTGGTTTACTCTAGAACATTTCGACAGAAACATATAAACACCAAGTTTATATTATTCTTCATTTGATTCTTAGCACGCGAAGTCCTAGGACTTGTTTGGTTGATCCTTCCAGTTACCCTTTTCTAAGAGATTTGGTTAACCAGAGGTTGTTCGCCAGAAACACCAGCGAACAAATTGGCACACCCGGTGGGACCTGTGCTTTAATAACAGACTACGTGTGTTTATAACATTGTATGTTTCTCCGTAGCGGAAAAGTAACAGTAAATAACGTAGAAAGACCTAGGCGAACTAGAGTAAGGAAAATGGCTATCCCACCACCAGTAAATAATGATGAAATTCCAGTTTCCACTGCCATTCCTTCGACAGGAGGGAATGTGGAAACACTCCACATTTCAGAAGGAAGAAATCCCTACATATCGGGATCGATACCAGGAATGTCGTTGTCTTAACGTGGACCTAGTTCCTCTAACATTGGGCATCCGATACCTATGAGTACTCCCCCCTGGGGGAAATAACTTCAGGCCCTATCAATCGAATTTTTCCACACCTATGTTTGGAAGAGAACAACCTTATGGAATGCCAACTTCAATGATGGCTAGTTTACATAACGTAACACCATTATATTCTGATACCGTGGCCCACATGTCTTCGCCACTACAAGGTCCAGGTTATGGTGGAAACGTTAGTAGACCAAACCAACCCCCACCAGGACTCCATAAACCAACAATTACGACTAATTCTGCGCAGGAAATCCGTCAACAAATGGACGAAAGTAACCCTGAAATGGTCCATAGGTTGACTCAACAAATGCGGGAAGTATTTAACCCTTTAATACAAAGCACCACTCAAACAAACCAAATATTGGCAACACAAATGGTGCTTATTGCTGAATTCTTTGGAGTACCCCAAATTCTACAGAGAGAGCCGGTGGTCCATAATCCAGTAATCAATGTCGAAGAGGAACCAACAATAAATCAGAGACCTGTGGGCAACCCTCAGGAAAATCGTAGGATCCAATAAGAGGTTGTCGAACAGCCTCGCGTCGAAGTTCCCATACCACAAGAGCCTAGGAGATTGGTAGTCCAGAGAGGTCAAGATGCTGATGACATCTTGCAACAAAGAATGCGCTATAATAATCCACCTGTCGAAAATAATCTAGCGGCCATGGTCGAAAGGATAATGGCGGAAAATGGGGTAAATGTGGGGTTACAAAGGCCTAATTATGTTTCCCCACTATCTGAATATATCCTACAACAGGAATTACCCCCAAGGTGGAAGATCCCCAAGTTTACTAAATTTTCAGGGGATACTAGTGAGTCCACCATAGAGCACATAGCACGTTATTTGATAGAGGCAGGCGAAATAACACAAAATGAGAACTTGAGGATAAAATATTTCCCAAGTTCCTTAACAAAAAATGCTTTTACTTGGTTTACATCCCTACCAGCAAATTCCATTCATACATGGACTCAATTGGAGAGGTTGTTCCATGAACAGTTCTACATGGACAAACTAAAATAAGTCTAAAGGAATTAGCTAGTGTAAAAAGAAAAATCTCAGAGCCCATTGATGACTATCTCAATAGATTCAGATTACTAAAGGCAAGATGTTTCAAACAGGTGCTAGAGCAAGAACTTGTCAAAATGGCTGCAGGAGGTTTAAATTATTCCATAAGGAAGAAACTAGACACCCAGTACTTAAGAGATATGGCACAACTGGCAGATAGGATAAGGCAAATTGAAAGGCTGAAAGCTGAGAAATATAGGGCTAACAAAAGCAAAAAAGAAAGGGTAGCCTATGTAGGAATGCATCAAGATGATGACTATGACGAAGACGAATCAATTGTTTTCGACGAACAAGAAATTGACCTGGCAGAATTAAAACAAGGTCCCGCATATTCTTGCAAGGTGTTAGCTCCATCAAATGGGAAGAATCCTGTTGAAACGGGTAAGAACAATAAATTCCCTAAAAGAACGTACATGTTCGACGTTACCAAGTGTGACGAAATATTTGATCTGTTGGTAAAAGATGGTCAACTAATAAGACCATCGGGTATAAAAAAACCCCTATTGACCAATAGAAAAAGAGAGGTTTTTGTAAGTACCATAATTTTCTAGGTCATAAAACTTCTCAGTGTTTCCTTTTCAGGGACCTAGTTAAAAATGCAATCCAGGACGGAAGGCTGGAGTTTGGAGAGAAACTAAAGCAACAAAGAAGGTCTGAAGCTACCCATGTGCAAGTAGTGGAAGCTAATTATGACGAGGCTTTCGACATGAATATGGTCGAGATGGAGAAAATGTCAGATGACAGTTTCGATTTGATTGAAGCCACTAAAGGTTTCGACAACGTTGTCAACATGGTGGGAGTTACTAAAGATTCTCCTATTCGCCACAACGTAGAGAAAGTATCAGGAGATGAATTGACTATGCCTGTTCTGATCAAGGTCACTGAGGATCTTGGAGAGAAAAGCAATGTTGAGGTTGTTGAGGATTCCTACAACCAAAATAAGGTTGAGGCCACTGAGGGTTTCGACCACCAAGATGAACCCAGGGTCACTGAAGACGCTAAGCATCTAAGGAAGGAAGTTACTGAAAGCTTCCACAAAAGAGTCAACAAATTGGCTGGAGATGGGGTAGTCTGGGATACCTTAGGAGAGCCTAGTGGGAAATTAGACTACTTGGTAAAATACAGTTCGTCTGCTAGTGCCAAGATCAACATTAACGAAATCCAGCCAACAGGCCGGGATGATACTTTTGACAATAATGAGGAGAAAGTTGAGGCTTTCCCCAACACTAATGAGACGGCCTCAATAATGAAAATGAAGTCACTGGGGGAAATGTTCAGAGCCAGTCGAAGGAGGTTACTGAAGGCCTTAACAATGATACTAGCTGTAAACACCCCAAATTTTCCCTCACCCATTCACACCATGGCTTGTGATCATTTCATATGCATAAGTTCAAATCATACCATCTCATATTGCATTTTTGATTCATGGAATTAATTCTAAGTCATCTGCATCTAGGGTTTGTGATCTGAGCAATCCAAGAGCTTCTTGAGCCACTCCAAAGGTCATCAATCATTTCAAAGGGGTCCATGTATGTTCAAGCATCATATTATATCCTCCCAAAGTCAATAAAATCAAAGAATCACAAAAACTGGGAAAGGCATGGAAGTAGAGCCAGGTTTAACTGCACAGATGACCTAGAATTAGGGTTTTGGTTTCAAAGGCCATAACTCCAATTTTTTGGTCATTCTTGTTTCTATTGGTCTCTATATGGTATAAGGATCATGCATATCAATTTTCATGAAGAAATTCCATGGGGAAGGCATCTGATCAAGAGTTGACTTTTTGAGCAAGTCAGTGCAAAATCAGGGCATCTGAGGCCCCCAATGACCCAACCAAAGGGTGTTCTTCATCATTTTGATTGTGTATGATCTTTATTTTATCATAGAAGATGTTAGAAGTTCACAAATTTGAAGAATTTCAAGCCATTTGCAAAGTTGACTTTTTGGGAAAATGACTTGTAATGGAAAATTGCCATTTTGGGAAACTTTTTCAACCCTTGCTTTTTGATTCAAAAATGCTTCAAATGGGAAAACTTTGGTCATGAAAGTTGTAGAATGGATCATTCCATTTTCAAAAAGTACAAGAACTTGTTCTAATTCATTTTGGATCAAAAGTTATGGCCTTGCAAAGTTGGACAAAATCGTTGAAATTTCACTTTTGCACAAAATGGAAAACTTGCAATTTCTCATGGCAAGCCTTTATGTGACTTCAACATGACCTCTAATCATAATACCAATGCAATGCATGACCCAAAATCAGAATTGGCCCAAGGGATTTCTCATTTATTTGCCTTGATCTTCACATAACCATAGGCCATTTTTCATGAAAGTGTAAAGAGGGATTTTTGGCAAAATCATTCTCAAAGGAATTGTATGATCTCTAGCTGGTTTTAATACATTGTCATGACCTAATGAGGCATCCCACATCAGAAATTCAGCAAGGTTTCTCACATTCACATAGCCAAAAGTCATGAAATGTCACAAGTGGGCAAGTTGCAAAAACTCTCTCAACTCATGATCCAAATGCAGCAGCCTCTCATGAACCATCCAAGGGTCATCCTTGACTCAAGCTGAGGCAGGACAAGCCTCTAGAATGCCTCTTCCATAGCCCATGCTGCAAGTACACAAAACTTGACTTTTTAGCCAATCACCCCATACCATTCCCACAGTGCATACCTGCCCTCCTAGATTGTTAGGATTGCTTATGGATTGCCTCAAGGTCATAAAACACAACATACTCAAGCCTGGAAGACACACATTACAGCACACTCCAAAAACTGTCAAAACTTTCCTCTCTTCGAATCTCCTTCCACAGTCATCAAACATTCATTCTTTCTTCACCAATGAACCACAAATCCTCCATGGAACAAAAACCCACCATTAAAACAGCCTGAAACCCCCTAGAACACAACTGTAAAATCTGCTACACCAGAACTCATCTTCCCAAATCAGCCATCAACAAAAGTTTTGAAGCATTCCATTGAGCTCAGGGGGACCAGAGGAGTCAGTTTGCATAAGAGAAAGGCTCAGAAAGCTCCAGTTCGAAGAACTTCAGTTCAGGTATTGTCGCTCCCGACAAATGAAACTGGATCAGATGAAGGTACAGACGCGAACGGTCGGCGAGAGGGACAATGAGAACACACAGCCGTGAACTCACTGGAGTTGAATAGAGTCGCCAGCTAGGCATTTTTATCCCGGAGGAAAGGCAATGCTGCATAAGCCTAGAAAGAGATGGATAAGACGGTTGCGAACCAGAGAGACTGAGAAAGGGGGTTGGTTACAACCTGGGAAGGTATTAGCACCCAGATTGTCCGCCGTACTCGACGGGATCCACGCTTAAAAGATTTGTGTTTTAAAGGGGTAGCGTCAGTGCAATTTGTGTATAAAGAGCTGGAAAGCAATATGTACAGGTGTCAGTGTAAAGTGTTATAAGTGATGTGAAGTATGAAAGTGTCAGTGTAAGAACAAAGTGGAATGCTCAAGATCATGAGGCTAAGAAAATAAAGCTGGAAAGAGGGGGAATATACAGAGACTTTTGTTCGATAACTGTTAAGTTATGCCTACGTATCCTCTCGTGCAATGAGGAAGTCAGAACACCGTAGTTCGACCCAAAGAGACTGAAAGATGAATTGACTGATGAACTGCTTGCTTGTCAATGCTCAAGTGTATGACCTGTCTGGCTCAGGTGCAAACTGTCTTGCATTAGACGGAAGAAGCAAGTTCTCGTTTGTGAGTGAAGATGATAAGAAAAGAATCCCGGAGGAGACGATTATTGTTTGTTTTTGTGTTTTCAGTCTTTTATTGCTTTTGAAAGTTTGTCATAAGTTAATGAGCTTAAGCCTAAACCAGTGGATTTAGTAAACTCATCACATCTTCCCTCTGATTAGGGGTAATGAGAGTACCTTAAGTGTGAAGTCAGATTCTCACACTTAATCACCTTTGATGTAGGATTAAGATCATTAACCTACTTGTGATTATTTAGATGTTTTTGTTGTTTTTGTTTAGTGTTGAGTAATGAGATTAAGCCATAATCATGGATTAAACAGACCCATTACACCATCCTAAAAGAAGGATGATAGATGAGAATTGTTTAAGTTGAGGAAAGCTCCTCAACTTAATCCATGATTAGGGATTAAACTCATGACAAAACAAGCCTTTATTAAGTGGATTTTAGTTAATGATATGATGATGAAGTGATTTTTTAGGGTTTGTAAGACAACTTGAGGGGGACTTGTCCATTAACACTAGGGTTAGTCCTTCTTAACCAGTTAAGGAAGAATTAGAACCCTAATGCAAGGCCCAAGTTACAAGTGTGATGTCTTGATGATTATTAGATGGATTGATTAAGGGAGTTAAACACATTAAGGGTTTAACACTTAGGATTAAAGTTATACACTCCATCCTAAGAGAAGGATGCAGGCATAAGCTTAATCACAAAGTCTTAAAGCCTTTAGGGTTTAGTCCCTGATTATGAGGTGAGAAGAGAGGACTCAAAAGAGAGACACAAAGGTAAAACTAAGTGGGGAGACTAAACAAAACCCTAATCATTGTCATGCTTGGTTGTTCCTAAGGTTTGTGAGGTTTTCAGGAACAATCTTCAAAGGAGCCACCAGGAAGCAGATGAACCAGATCAAGAGAAGCAAAGCAAAGTGACTTGCTTCATTCAAGAAGTCAAGTCACTTGAAGAAAGAAAGTGGGAAGAACAAGAATGAGCAAGCTTAATCTCAAACACATATAGGAATGCAGCAATGGATGCAAGAGGGATGAGAAGAAAAGTTATGAGAAGTGAAGGCAAATTCACTTCCCAAGTTACTTACCACCTGAAATGTTAGAAAGAAATGCAATGCAATGCTAGATGGGATGAAATGGTATGATGCTAGACAAGACCAGAAGCATGTTGATGATGATTATGATGTTATGAGGTGCTTCAAACATGAGGCAAGACATGGGGATGTTCATACAAGACTATGGATGCAAATGATGCAAGTTAAGAACCAAGAACATACATGAAAAGTTATGAATCATACAAAACAAATGACATGGCAAATATGTAGTGCAATGATCAAAGATGCTTCCTAAATGTCTTAAGATGTCAAATGAATCACAAGAATGCACAAAATGCAATGACAGGTCAAGTTATGCAAGGAAATGCAAGAATGATGCAAAAGAAAGCCCAAATTAGGGTTTATGAATCAGACATCAAACCAAAACCCAAAACAGAAGTAAACCCTAAGATAAAAATGGAAAATGCCACCCAAAGAAACCCTAAACCTATACTAAACCAAGGTCCAAAGGGGAGGTCTCAACTCTTAAACAAACTCAAGTTATGATTTTTCTAAGTTATTAGGGTTTTTTAGGGTTCCTAAACAAAAGAAATACCAAACAAATTGAAAATGAGGAATCAAATCATGGCCACTTAATCCTAGAAACTACATGCTAAACACAAAACAAAGCAAAAAGAATCAATGTCCAACTCTTCTTAGATAAGCAGAAATGATTTTTTGAACTTAGGATCAAAATAATGCACAAAAAATGATTTAATTCAATGGAAAATTCTTAAAATGCATCAAGATCAAAAAAGAAATTTGGTTTGAAGGTTGGACAATGTTTCTAAATGTCTTAGAACACTTCATGAATTTTTTGGTGATTTTTAAATACTTAAAAGTATTTTTAATAAATTAATTTCCATTAATCAACTAAAAATAATCTTTTATATATTTAAAAATACTTTTTTAATGCTAAAAATAAAAATAAAAATATTTTTGTGTCATAAAAATTAATAAAACTCTTGAGAAAAAGTTTCATAATTTTTAAACAAGTTTTGCTATTTTAAATAAATTGTGCAAATAAAATGAAAAGAAATGAAATAAAAATAAAGAAAATGGGAAAGTAATCAGAATGGAGGGTGGAGATTGAGGCTGGATTCAAATGCGTTGACTGGCGCGCAGATCCAAGGGCCATGGTTGGTTCAGATTAATTAACTTAATTATGGATTAATTAAACTAATAAAATGAATTAGGGCTAATCAAATGCATCTGGGCCACTCAATCAAGCGGGAAGTCAAACAAGTCAAAGGATCCTATGCTCCACATTCAAACTAGAGTTAATGACTGGATTAGGGCACAAATTACTTTCAGGCGGCCGGAGAAGACTTCCGGTCGTCTTCTCCGGCCAGCATCTCCCCTGAAAATCCCCAAAACTCCAAAAACCTAACTAAAACGAAATCTAAGAACTGGGAAATGATCCCCACTCACTCACGAACCAAACCCCCTAATCAAAACACATTTATATTTCCTAACAAGGCTGAATCGAAGCAAGAAAGAATTAGGGCACGCAAGTTTCAGAGAGCAATTAAATTCTCATTTCATCACCATTTCAAAAACTAAGAACATCAGGATGATCAGTGAATCACATAGAACAAGTTTGTAACAAGAGAAATGATTTCTGGAAAAATAATTTTCGAGCTACCTGAGATTTGGAGCTTTCAACTTGAGGACTTTCAGGCCACTTCTTTCAGTGCAAACCACTCCACTTGATCCCCAGAAGATGTTTGAATGCTCAAAAGAAGTTTGAGCTGGCTGGATAGTGAGATTCGAAAGCTTCTGCTCAAGCTTGATCAGAAATGGCAATGGTGAAATAGAGAGCTTCAGGTCATGGTGAATGGTTGTTTGTGATCCTGAGGGTGAATGGAGAAGCTTTACAAAGTTTGTTTGACTGTTTGTGAGCTAGGATGAGAGTTTCGAATGAAACTGCAAGCTGGTGTCAAAATGGTGCAGTGATGTTGTAGCTTGTTTAAGGCTTGGTTCTTGGTTGCTTTGGGCTCAATGAGACATGGTGAGATGATTGGTAAAGATGGTTTGGATGTATGTGAGCTGGGCAGAGAGTTTCGAAGGCAAAAGCAAAGTGGAGTGTTCTTGTGTTGTGGTGTCTATGAGATGCTTCAGCCTTGCCTTCTCCTATCTTTGGCTTGCCAAGGGATATTGTATTATAATCCTATAGGTCAGATGATGTGACCTGGCCTATAGTGATTGGTAAGTTTACTTTTGCAAAATGTCCATTTCTTTGTAAGAGAAAGCATGGCTTGGTCTAGGCTTGGTACAAGGGCTAGGGCTGGCGCAGCATGGTGTGGTGAGAGAGCTAGCAAGGTTCAAAGGCCAAGGCTGCAAGTTGAGGGAAGTGTCATGAGTGTTTTGCAAGTTGCTACCTTTTTGTACTTTCATGAAAAAATGCCTTGCTACATGAACTAAACACATGTGATCTTGGTTCAAATCTGATTTTTATGACTTAGAGAATGTTTATGTGCTGGTTTGTAGTGAATTAGAAGTCACATAATGCATTGGTTCATGACTTTGCAAAATTTCCATTTGAAGCATGCCTTGAAAATCAATGATTTTAGCCAACTTTGCATTGCCATAACTTTTGATCCAAGAAGAGTTTGATCATGTTCTTGTACTTTTTGAAAAGGGAAAAATGAGATCTACAACTTTCATGACCAAAGTTCTTCCATTTGAAGCATTTTTGGATCAAGAATCATGGCTTGAAAAATGACCTAAAATGAGGCATTCTTGAAAAGTCAACTATGCCCAAAAAGTCAACATTTGCAAAAACCCTAAATTCTTGATTTTTATGAACTTCAACCTTCTTCCATGATCAAATAAAGATTATATACACTCAAAATGATGAAGATCACCCATTGGTTGGGTCATTGGGGGCCTCAGATGCCCTGATTTTACACTGACTTGTCTGAAAAGTCAACCCTTGATCAGATGACTTCCCCATGGAATTTCTTCATGAAAATTGACATGCATACTCCCTATACCATATAAAGAGCAATGGAAACAAGAATGACCAAAAAATTTGGAGTTATGGCCTCTGAAACCAAAACCCTAATTTTAGGTCAACTGTGCACTTCATCCTGGCTCTGCATCCACTCAAACCCTAGTTCTTGTGATTCCTCTGCATTTTTGACTTTGAGGAGATGAAATATGATATAAGAACACACATGGACCCCTTTGAGTTGATTGGTGGCCTTTGGAATGGCTCAGGATGCCTTGGGATTGCTCAGATCACAAACCCTAGGTGCAGATGCCTTAGAAACTATGCAGTGAATAAAAATGAGATATGAGGTGATATGATTGTGTTTATGCATATGAAATGATCACAAGCCATGGTGAAATGAGTGAGGGCAAATTTGGGGTGTTTACAGCTGCCCCTATTCAAACATGAGTTAGCTGTGCAGGATGTAAGCGACGGCTTAACAGGCAAACAAGATAACTTGTGGTTGAATACCAAAGACAGTCCAAAATTTGTACTCACAGAAATGAAGAAGAAAAGGGATATAGATTGTAAAAGCAAATAAAGTATATTGTAAAGTGCGGGCGACGGAAGACGACCGTCGAGCAGAGGACGACTGCTGGGTAAAGTGTGTGAAGCAAAGCGATGACGGGGATGGCCGACATGCTGGGGATATAAGGTAAAGCTAAGACGGGGACGGCCGACTAGCTGGAGAAATAAGATTATGATGGGGACGGCCATCAAGATAAAGTTGTAAGATTCTCTGGGAATTAATGAAGCATGACGGGGACGGCCATCAAGTTCACAAAGGTAAAGTAACCAACGATGGGGACGGCCATCGGGTCGAAAAAAGGAAAAAAGGGACCACGACGGGGACGGCCATCGGGTTAAAGAATAAATGAAATAAACAGATGATGGGGTACGGCCATCAAAGGTGAAGGATGATCACCTAGCAGGGGACGGCTGCTCTGTTGGGGATAAAAGAAATATGATGGGGAACGGCCATCAAAGGTGGAGGACGACCACCTGGCAGGGTACGGCTGCCGAAAAATATCAACGATGGGGACGGCCATCGGATAGAAAAGGTCAACGATGGGGACGGCCATCGGACGAGCATGATGGAGGACGACCATCAGGAAGTGGAGGACGACCACTCAGCAGGGGACGGCTGCTCTCAAGGTTTATCATAACACAGGACGAGTGTTAGATAACCGAAAATCAACAATGGGGACGGCCATTGGATAAAGTGATGAAGGACGATCATCAAAAGGTGGAGGACGACCACCTAGCAGGGGACGGCTGCTAAATCAACGATGGGGACGGCCATCGGATGAGCATGACGGAGGACGACCATCAAGAAGTGGAGGACGACCACTTAGCAGGGTACGGCTGCTCTCAGGGTTATCATAACACAGGACGAGTGTTAGATAAAAAGGAAATTTGTTGGTGATCTACTGGGGAGATAGTAAACACGGACGAGCGTTTACATCCAAGAAACAAAAGGTATAAGTGTTTGGGTATTGTGTATAGATTAAAGATGCGGACGAGCATCCTTAAGACTATGATACGGACGAGTATCATGTAGAAACAAACTGACACATGTTCAGAGATGATGATACGGACGAGTATCAACTGGTTAACAAAGAACACGGACGAGTGTTGCACCTGAAAGTATCCTTCTGGGGAATAGTAGACACAGACGAGTATCTGTATTCAAGAAGACAAAAGTGTTTGACACGGTGTATGGATTAAAGATGCGGACGAGCATCCTTAAGACTTATGATACGGACGAGTATCATGTAGAAACAAACATTAGATGCAATGTTCTGAGATGATGATACGGACGAGTACCAACTGGTTAACAAAAAACAAGGACTACTGTCGAATCTGTGGGGAGGTAAGTGATGGTGTATACAAGATACGGACGAGTATCTGTATAAGTGTATCGTGAGTAGTGAGTATATAGATGAGTATTTATCTGCTGGGGAGAGTGACACGGACGAGTGTCAAGAGAGAAAAGTATAATATTAACAAGTGTGTGGGTGATAAAGGTGTAAGCGACTGCGCTGGGGATATGACACGGTCGGGTGTCAAGAAAAGTGTATATATGAGTATATGTGAGTGCAACGAGGGTGTCTTTGGCTTTCTGCTGGGGTATGACACGGACGGGTGTCAGGACGTATCTGTAATACGGGTGATCTTGTTCGTAAAGATGTTCAGGCGACTTTACTGGGGAGTGATGACACGGACGGGTGCCAAAAGGTGTATATACTGGTGTTTGGGATTTGTGAGGCAACTGCTTTTGCTGGGACCCTGGTGGGGATTTTTGTATATCGTACTCTGTATACCGACAGATTGTCAATATTTACAAGTGTTTGATTCACAACATGACTTATGATTATGCTATGCGTTTGATTTTTTTGCCGTAATGCTCCGTATTGGACGGAATGCTACGCTCTGGGGGATAGTATGATGCGAATGCTATGATTATGCAAAGAGGCACAGATCCGGGATTCGGATCCCGCTGCTGCGAAGATCTCTGGTTGATCTGCTTGAAGTGAACATCCCAGCTGGGGATGAGATCATTGGTCGATCTAATGATGTATCTGTTTGGGGATATAGGTCACTGATTGACATATCCTTATAATACGGGACCCAGCTGGGGTTTGTAGAAGCTTTCTTCCTCTCTGTTGTGATTTCTTCGTGCGTTGCCCTTCTGAATGGAGGCTGGGGAAGGTTGCTGGTCACTCAGCTGGGGAGAGCAATGGGAAGTAACTCGGCTGGGGATAGAGCACTTCAGATGCTGAGATTGAGTGTATGTTGATTTGGCAACTTTGCTGAGGAAGTGGGCACCTTCCAGTGCCATGCGGAAGATAGACCGAGTTGATAATGATACACCAGCTTACTGAGACGTAACTTGCATGCCCCAGGTTGCGTTCTGGATACCTGCAATCCTGCAAAGATAAGGAGACGCACAAAAGGTCCCGAGGTATCCTTTACTAGATTCCGTCATAGGAGATAAGTGCTTTCGAGAGTAAGTATATTCCCTGTAAGCATGTGCTTTTATTTTTAGAGAAAGGCATCTGTACTTATGCAATTGTATTTTAGAGACATCAGACATCCTTTGCAAAAATGTACAAAACGAAACATGACTGAAAGTCTGATTTTATTAATTCATGTGCCCTGAATTGGCAAGATACAGTCAAAGAAACATATCTCCTGAAATGAGGAGATTGTTACAAATCGAGAAATAAAGTGCTGGCGATGCTGACGACGCTTTCAAGGAGCTTCCTCCTCTGCTATGACTCGTATGACAATGACGTTCTTCTCGCCTTGCTTTCTGAAGAAAGTTGATTCTGATTGAAGCTTGATTCTGTCGAAGCTTTCCAAGTTGTAAGTGATACAGACGAATTCAGAATGCAGTTGTTCACTTATTCCCTTATTTTGCATGGATCGCCCTTTCGGGTTTTCAATCCATCGGGATACCCATTTTTGCCTGAGTTGTCCAATGCGGCTTTTCAACTCAGCGGGTGTACATTTTTTTGTTTATTTCCCTTATTTTTGCCCGAGTCTTTTATTCTGTTTTTGACTCGCCGGGATGCCCTATTTTTGCCTGGACTTTCATTCTATTTTTATGTCCAGCGGGTCATTTTATGCGAAGTATTTTTTAACTGCATCTGAATTCACAGGGGACGGGAAATCTTCACCATCCATGGTGCTGAGCATCAGTGCTCCACCAGAGAAAACTTTCTTTACCACAAATGGTCCTTCGTAGTTTGGAGTCCATTTGCCCCTGTGGTCTGTATGAGGAGGGAGGATTCTCTTCAGCACAAGATCTCCTACTTGGTACTCTCGATGCCTGACTTTCTGATCGAAGGCCTTCTTCATTCTCTTCTGATATAACTGCCCATGACAAATTGCGGCCAATCTTTTCTCTTCAACCAGACTCAGTTGTTCGAATCGGGACCGAACCCATTCTGCTTCACTCAGTTTAACATCCATTAATACCCGTAACGAGGGTAGTTCAACTTCAACAGGTAGGACTGCTTCCATACCATATACAAGCTGATACGGTGTTGCCCCAGTGGATGTTCTGATTGATGTGCGGTACCCATGTAAGGCAAATGGTAGCATTTCATGCCAGTCCTTGTAAGTGACTACCATCTTCTGCACAATCTTCTTGATATTTTTATTTGCTGCCTCAACAGCGCCGTTCATCTTTGGCCTGTAAGGAGAAGAATTGTGATGTTGGATCTTGAAGTCCCGGCATAACTCTGCCATCATTTTGTTGTTCAAGTTGGAACCATTATCAGTAATGATTCGCTCGGGCACTCCGTATCGACAGACGATATCTCTCTTTAGGAATCGGGCTACCACTTGTCTTGTAACGTTTGCATATGAGGCTGCTTCAACCCACTTGGTGAAATAGTCGATGGCGACCAGGATAAATCTGTGGCCATTTGAAGCAGTTGGCTCAATCTTGCCAATCATATCAATGCCCCACATGGCAAAGGGCCAGGGTGAAGACATGATGTTCAAAGGATTGGGAGGCACGTGCACCTTATCTGCGTAAATCTGGCATTTATGACATTTTCTGGCGTAAGCACAACAGTCTGCATCCATCGTGATCCAGTAATAGCCTGATCTTAACAATTTCTTAGCCATGGCATGCCCTCCTGCATGGGTACCAAAAGATCCCTCGTGCACTTCATGCATCAACAAATCTGCTTCCGTCTTGTCGACACATCTGAGGAGTATCATGTCAAAGTTCCTTTTGTATAAGGATCCATCAGTGTTCAGAAAGAAACTACCAGCAAGCCTTCTCAAAGTCTTCTTATCATTGGAAGATGCCCCAGGTGGGTATGTCTGATCCTCCAAGAAGCACTTAATGTCATGGAACCAAGGCTTATCATCTTTGACAATGTCTGCGGCAAATACATATGCTGGCCTGTCAAGTCTGGACACTGAAATCTGAGGTACAAAGTTAGCAGCTTGAACTTTGATCATGGATGAAATGGTAGCCAGGGCGTCTGCAAACTGATTCTCGTCCCGAGGGATATACTCAAGCTTGACTGTTGTGAAGAAAGTCAGTAACCTCCTTGTATAATCCCTGTAAGGCATCAGATGATCCTGGTGGGTATACCATTTTCCGTTGGTTTGATTAACTACCAGAGCTGAATCTCCAAATACGGTCAATGTCTTGATCCTGAGGTCAATGGCTTCCTCAAGACCCATAATGCAGGCTTCGTATTCAGCTTCGTTGTTAGTGCAGTTGAAAGTGAGTTTTGCCGAGAAAGGCATGTGAACTCCTTTTGGTGTAATGAGTACTGCACCAACACCACGACCATTCATGTTAACAGCCCCATCAAACATCATAGTCCATTCTTCCTCCGGGTCAGGCCCTTCAGTGTGAATAGGTTCTTCATGATCTTTTGCTTTAATGAACATGATGTCTTCATCAGGGAAGTCAAACCTCATAGGCTGGTAGTCATCAATGGGTTGCTCAGCAAGATATTCAGATAGTACACTGCCTTTGATGGCTTTCTGAGATGTGTACTGTATGTCGTATTCTGTGAGAATCATCTGCCATCTTGCAACCCGTCCGGTAAGAGCTGGCTTCTCGAAAATGTACTTAACTGGGTCCATTTTTGAGATCAACAAGGTAGTGTGGGTCAACATATACTGCCTTAGTCGGCGAGCAGCCCACGCTAAAGCACAACAAGTTTTCTCGAGCAGTGAATAACGTTGTTCACAGTCGGTAAACTTTTTGCTTAGGTAGTATATTGCATACTCTTTTCGACCAGACTCGTCATGCTGGCCCAGCACACACCCCATTGACTCTTCTAATACTGTCAAGTACATTATCAGAGGTCTTCCTTCAACTGGCGGCATGAGGATTGGAGGTTCTTGTAAATACTCCTTGATCTTGTCAAAAGCCTTCTGGCAATCTTCGTTCCACCTGACCGTCTGTTCCTTTCTTAACAGCTTGAACAAGGGTTCACAGGTTGCTGTAAGGTGGGATATGAACCGTGAGATATAGTTCAATCGACCTAAGAACCCTCGAACTTCTTTCTCAGTTCTCGGTGCAGGCATTTCTTGAATAGCCTTGACTTTATCAGGGTCAACTTCAATCCCTTTCTCGCTCACAATAAAACCCAGCAGCTTACCGGATCGTACCCCGAATGTGCACTTGTTGGGGTTCAGCTTTAGTTGGTACTTCCTCAGACGCTTGAACAACTTCAGTAGATTCACCAAGTGATCTTCCTCTGTAAGGGACTTGGCGATCATATCATCCACATAACACTCGATTTCCTTATGGATCATATCGTGGAATAATGTCACCATAGCCCGTTGATATGTGGCACCAGCATTCTTCAGTCCGAATGGCATCACTTTGTAGCAGAACGTGCCCCAAGGTGTTATGAATGTTGTCTTCTCCATGTCTTCAGGTGACATCTTGATTTGATTATATCCTGAAAATCCGTCCATGAAGGAGAATACCGAGAACTGAGCCGTGTTATCCACCAATACATCAATGTGAGGTAATGGGAAATCATCTTTTGGGCTGGCTCTGTTCAGATCCCAGTAGTCAACACACATTCTTACTTTGCCGTCTTTCTTAGGCACAGGCACTATGTTAGCAACCCACGGCGGATAGCTAGTTACAGCAAGGAACCCGGCGTCCCACTGCTTTTGTACCTCTTCTTTGATTTTCATAGCCATGTCTGGGCGAGTTCGGCGCAGTTTCTGTTTAACTGGTGGGCATTCTTCCCTCAAAGGCAGCTTATGCACAACAATGTCGGTATCCAACCCTGGCATATCTTGATACGACCAAGCAAACACATCAACATACTCTTGAAGCAGATCTATCAGTTGTCTCTTCACTGAGTCTTGCAGGCAGGCCCCGATTTTAACTTCCTTCACGTCTTCGTCTGTACCAAGATTAATCACTTCAATCTCCTCCTGGTGAGGAGTAATAACCTTTTCCTCCTGTCTTAACAACCTGGCTAGCTCTTCAGGAAGCTCATATTCTTCTTCAACCCCTTCATCAGCTTGATTGATCGGATTGTCAAAGTCATACGATGTCATAGCCGTGCTGTTGTCGGTGCTGTCAGGAAGGCACTCTCTGCAAGGGTTAAGTTGTTCATTTTAGTGATCTGATTTTAGTCTTATTTAGAAAAATGAAGTTGTCATTTTGAAAACACCGCCATTTATTTTTGTACAAAAAGAAAAATGGAAAAACTATGAGCAGAAAAGAAAAAGACTTGTTTGCAAAAAGATGTCTGATATTTCATTAATTAATCTTGTTTGCACAAAAGTACAGATGGCCCTGATTACAAAATGAGTCTTGTCATCTTGGGCAAGATGCAAGACTTGGATGCATGCTATAAAAATGCAGGAAATAATAATTACTCTGCATGAGTAACTCTTATAATTTCCTGGGAAGACCAGTTCGAGACACTGCTCCCCGGGATCTTTGGACGAATCCAATTCTCCAGATTGCGCTCCTCTTCCAGCTCGTCTTCCAGACAGTTGATAGCATCAGGGGTAAGCATCCCCCCACTGACAAAACCAGGCTCTGCAGCAGCCTTTGCTTGATGTTGAGTTGGTCTGTAACCCAACCCAAATTTGTCCTTCTTCTCCTCCACAGCTAAGACCTTGCCCCAGCCTAGGGCAGTTCCTTCCTCAACAACCTTCCGGGCTTGCTGATAAGATGACATGGAGATACCTGACACAGCAGATGCTTCATTGACATTCAAGGCTTCAAAACCTTGGCTCATTGTTTCATGGATCTCTCCATCCATCTCAATGTATTTATAAGTAGCCAGATGGCTAACGAAAATATCCTCTTCCCCACAGATTGTGACAACTTGACCTTCCCACTCAAATTTTAACTTTTGGTGAAGGGTAGACGTTATTGCGCCGGCGGCGTGAATCCAGGGTCTACCCAACAAACAGCTGTAGGCGAGCTGAATGTCCATCACATAAAAGATAGTTTTAAAGGTCTGCGGGCCAATTGTCACGGGCAGCTCAATCTCTCCCAGAACCGATCTCTTAGAACCATCAAAGGCTCTTACTACCAGGTTGCTGGGTCTCAATGCCAATCCATCATATTCTAGCTTCACCAGAGCCTTCTTTGGTAAGACATTCAGGGAAGAACCTGTGTCCACCAGCACATGAGAAAGGACAGCTCCTTTGCATTCCATGGTTATGTGCAAGGCTTTGTTGTGATTGCGGCCATCCGCTGTCAAGTCAGAATTGGTAAACCCTAGCCCATTGCTAGCAGTAACATTTCCAACCACGGTTTCCAATTGGTTGACAGTAATCTCCTCAGGCACGTAAGCTGCGTGCAAGACTTTAAGTAGTGCATTCCGATGGGCTTCGGAGCACATAAGCAGTGAGAGGATAGAGATTTTGGATGGCGTCTGGTGAAGCTGATCCACAACTTTATAATCACTCTTTTTGATGATTCGCATAAACTCATCAACTTCCTGATCAAATGGAGTCTTCAGGGTTTCTTTGGCAGCTGTGTCTTCCTGCACCGGGCCTTTTCCCTTTGCCTTGGCAGCAGCTTCTGCTTCGGCTGTAGGTCTTTGGACTTGTGAAGCAAAGAGACGTCCGCTTCGAGTGAAGCCTCCGCCTCCCCCCACATTATCTACTTGTGGTGCAGGTGTTGACGTTTCAAGAGTGATTCTTTTTCCTTCGCAATACAAGTCAGAGCCATAGTGCCAAGGGATGGCCCTATCGCTTTCATATGGTACTGGTCCAGGCACCGTGACAGTGACCGGACTGATTGCTGCTGCTGAAGGGACTGTTATTGTCTGTGGATCATAAAAGATTGTAACTGGTGCTCTGGCGGGAGCAGCACCTTCTGAATGGTAGGCGGAATTATTTTCAGGATCGTAGAATATGGTAACAGTAGAGACATCTTCATGATTGATTGCTGGTGTTGTAGGAGGTATCGTTGGAAGGACTGATGTTGTTGTTGATGGAGATTCGAAATGGAATGAAGCTGAAGTTGTAGCAGGAGAAACTGTTGAAAACTGATCATTTGGAAGGACAGGTGAAGTACTTGTTGATGTTGCTGGTGAATTGTCGGGAACAATAGTTGCTGCAGTTGTAGGAGGGTCTGAAACCGTTGCTGATGAAGTTGTCGGATTTGTCGGAAATGATGTAGTGATCTGTAGCAGGCCACTCTGAATAAGGCTGTCAATGCCATTCCTCAGGTCCTCACACCCATTCCATGAAATATTGCAATAGGGACACCCTAGTTCACACCCCGGAAATATCTGGCTTTCACGGAGTTGAGCTTTGATTTCCACCAATGGTGTCCTGATCTGATCCACACTGGTTATTAAATAAGACGGTTTGTCTTCTTCAATAGCGTTAATTCGAGGACCACCATGGTTTGGCATTGGGTTTTTATTGACATTGGGCGGAGGTGCAAAATTCAGAGCCTTGGAGTCTACCAAGTCTTGTACCTTCATATGCAGAGCCCTGCATTTTTCTGTACTGTGACCAGGTGCGTTTGAGTGAAAAGCACACCTAGCATTGGAGTCATAGTTCCTTGGTAGACTGTTGGGATCCGGAGGTGCCAACGTTCTTAGCTCAACTAGGTTGAGTTTCAGAAGTTGTGGCAGCAAGGCGGCATACGGCATCGGGATCGGGTCGATCACTCTGTTAGCTTGAGATGGCCTCTGTTGGAATGGCCTTTGTTGATTGTTGTTGTTGGTGTTGTTGCTGTTGTAGTTTATTGGAGGATATTGATTCTGCTGATACTGAGGTTGTTGTTGGAAGTTTTGTTGAGGAGGTTGATAGACTGGCTGAGGATGAGCTGGAGCAGGAATGGTGACTGCTGCTATTGACCTTTGAACATATTGGGGCCTACCCCTGTTTGAATGGATGGCATTGGTCTCGCCAGTTCTTCTCGGGCCTGCAAAAGGCTTTCTTGTACTACTGGACGAGCTTGCACCGTTGTCTGAGATCTTTCCCATTTTTAACAAGCTTTCAATTCTCTCCCCGGCTATGACAACATCTGCGAAGCTAGTAGAGGAGAAAGCAGCCAACCTGTCAATATACGTCCCCTGGAGAGTGTTCATAAACATGTCTGCCATTTCTCTCTCAGACATTGGTGGTTGAACGGCAGCAGCCAGTTGCCTCCACCTTTGGGCATATTCTCGGAAACTCTCCCTCGAAGACTGTGACATTCCCATCAGGAGAGTCCTGTTGGGTGCCATGTCTAGATTATACTGATACTGTCTGATGAAGGCCTCTGCCAGGTCCTTCCAGCATCTAATTGTTGCTCTTGTCAGATGGGAATACCACTCCCTCGAAGCTCCAGTCAAGCTATCTTCAAAATAGAACATCCAGAGCTTCTCATCCATTGTATAGGCCTTCAGCCTTCCCAGAAATGATTGTAGATGGGTCCGGGGGCATGAAGTCCCATTATACTTTTCGAAACAAGGAGGCTTGAACTTATGGGGGATCCTGACCCCGTCTACCAAACCCATGTCCATGACGTCGAAACCCAAAGAATTTTGAGATTCTAAGGACCTCAACTTCTCAGCTATTTCATCCAATCTTCTATCATATGCTTCTTCCCCAGCTCCTATTACTGTGTACTGGTCTTCTTGAGGGTCTTCCTGTAATACCCTGGCTGCAGTGGCTGTCCCTTGAACATTTGCAGGAATGTTAATCTCAGGATGTGGATGTGGGCCAAACACAGGAGGGTTAACATGGGGTTGCACCCGTTCATTGTTACTTGTGCCAGCAGTCCCCACATGGGGCTCATCTTGATTCCTTCCTTCTACCAAAGCTCTGAGCCTCTCCTGGCTTTGAGCTAAATTGTTCATCACTTCCATGAATTGTGTTATCTGAGTTCTCATCTCCAACCTTTCGTTGGCCATCTGGTTTCTGACCTCCGTAAGGTCCTGCTGCATCTGATCCATCTGAATTCCCGGAAGGTTGTTTCTAGTTGGGTACCTGTGTGGCCTGTTGAGGGGAAATACCCGGCGGCGAGCAATAATTCCTGAGTATCACAACAGAGGTTAGCAACAACACAACAAAAACCTACAAAACAAACAAAAGGGTTAGCATGCAATGCAGTTATGCTTATTTGCTCTCAAGGTATCCGGCTTGGCATTCAGTTTTGACCCTTCCAGACCCTCGAAGATGCTGCTGTTGAAGTTGCTTTCGAAATAAACCCAGATGGAAACTAACACAAATATATTACAGAAGGTGAAATAATACATCTTGTTCATTTTACAACACCAGCCCACTAAGGGGTCAAAATACATCACAAAAACAAAAGTACATGGAATAGGAATAACAACAAGCAAATGATCAAACTCCAAGGCCAAACTCATCCTCACGAACTTCCTTAAGAAGTGCTTCGGTCACAGGATCAGCCGGACGCTCCGTAAGATTCCTGATGAGAAGGTTTCTTGTTGCAACAGCTGCAGTCAACTTCTTGTTCTGACTTTGGTCCTTAGACCTCTTCACTCCTGCTTTGATTTTCAGCTCTGATATTTCCCTCTGGGCTGCTTCCAGGGCTTCTTCCATCTGTGCCATCTTGTCTTGAACTCTCTTGTCTTCCAGAGTACGGGCCTCAGTGATCCGGAACCACCTGGCCTGACTCTCCTTTAAGTACAAGTCTGTCCTTGCTCTCTGGAACTGGGCTTCTTTACAAGCATTCTTCAGAATCTGCTCACCAGCCTTAGACTTGTTGATATAATCCCCAGACTTTTCAATCTTAGTCGAGTGTTCCACTCTCAACTTCTCCAATCTCTCAATCTCCCTCACTCCTTCACTCCTCTCCCGGAGGGTCTTCTGCAAGGCCTGGGTTAACTTCTCATTTCTTTCCTTCAAGCTTTCAAACTCCTCCAAACTGATGGTGGCAGGGGGTGGTGCTGAAGATGACTCAGGCATGTCTTCTATGGTGAAGGGCATTCCAGAGAATTGGGCCCTAGCATGGGACCACTCATAATATTGTGCTGATGCCACATTGTTGCACTTCCCCAAAATAGTGACTCCCTTGGTTTGAACATTATCCCAGGCCCAAGCAGCCTGCCTAACAACAGTCAAACTGATCTTGTTCTCACAATAGAGAGTCTCCACTAAGTCCTGTACCCTGGGAGTATGAACCAGTGCATAGCCCAATTGCCTTCTGAACAGCAGAGGGTTGTAGTTGATACTTCCCTTAACACCTATTAAAGGCACATTGGGAAAGTGCCCACAGCTGGTGATTATATCTCTGCCCTTGGTGCTCTGAGTACACCATCTGATATCTGCTGAAGTGAGAGTAGTGAGCCTCTTAGCCCAGTTGCTTTGCTGATGAGGATTTAAGAATGCATCTGTCCTGGGTAGACGCTTAAGAAGCCAAGCATGGAATAATGGAGCACAACACCTCACTAGCCTCCCCCTCTGCTTTTCATTCTTCTGGTGCACTGAGTAATAGAGATCTCCTAGCAAGGTTGGCACTGGGTTCTTCAGGATGAGCAAATGGATTGCATTCTTGCTAATGAATCGAGGCTCATCTGCAAACAACACAATTCCATACACACTTAAGGCCAACAGAGCACAAACAACTCTCCACTCCCCCAGGGAAGCCTTCAAACTAGCTTGAGAAATTAGGAAGTCCAGATGAAAACCAGGGATCCCAGCTTTAGAGGTCATATGCTGTTCAATCAAAACAGGCTCCAGGTGCAAAGCTTTTGCCACCTCTCCATTGCTGGGAAAGACCATTTCAGGGTTGAAAGGGATTTCCCTCTTGATAGGCAAACCAATCAAAGATGAGTATTCTTCTAAAAGAGGCCCCAACTGAAAGTCTTGAAAGGTGAAACATCTCAATGGGGGGTCATAAAACTGAATGCAGGTGTGGATCAAACTCCTCTGGGATGGGTCCAGATCCATGACCAAGTCAAGTATATCCCCATAATGTTCCCTGAACAAAGGTATGTGATCTGGAGTGATCAGGGTTTGGATCCTCCTGATGTCTGATAAGTCTGGTTGGAAGAAATGATAAGTGATGTTGCTTTTCTTTGGAGCCATAAGTGCTGAAGACTGAGTAGAGTGCTGATGAAGATGCTGAGGAGAAGGGCCACTGATTGGCTGGAATAGATAGCTGGTAGCAAGTGCTGATGAAGACAGGTCAATACTGCAGATAGGGTCAAAACCAAAACCAAATGAAGATGGATACCCTGAAACAAATAAGCAAATGTCAATATGATGCAATGATTATGTATGCAAA
This sequence comes from Lathyrus aphaca, assembly GCA_963966055.1. Classification (NCBI taxonomy): domain Eukaryota; kingdom Viridiplantae; phylum Streptophyta; class Magnoliopsida; order Fabales; family Fabaceae; genus Lathyrus; species Lathyrus aphaca. The sequence goes on along the minus strand of OZ014522.1, from coordinate 196,335,619 downwards.
TGATATGCAAGGGTTTGTGACTGAGCTGGATCTGATCAAAATGCCCTGATATAAGTCCATGTGTGTTCAAGAATCCCATATGGAGGTCTATAAATCCAGTAACCAAGGTAGGGGGACTCAAATAAAGAGCCACATGTCCAGGGTTTTAGAATCACAAGAACTATCCAACATGGAGCATTCTTAACAAAGTCAAAGTAACAGGGTATTCTGAGGTCAAGGCACCTGCAAACCTGTAAACAGCCCAACCCCCTCACAGGTGATGATCTAGAACAAGGATCCTCAGACTTGGATCAGTTATGAGAAGTGTAAACACTTCTAACCCGGAGGTACAGTGTTTACAATAACCATAACAATTCCTCCTCTAATTCACCTCAGTTTCTGAAGGTTAATACTAAAAGGTCATCCAGACTTAGCAGGCTTCCCAGATAGCCCTAGCATTGCAGGAAATCTGCAACACAGAGTTCTCAAGAAGAAACCCATATCTGAACCGTGTTTCATATTCCCGCACCAGACCGAGATGGAATGGGAAAGAATATGATTCACTCTAGCCTAGGTGTCACTCAGGTCCCAGGTATAGGACCTTAACTCTCAATGAATCACCCACCCACCAAAACAAAAACCAGATCCAGCCAGCAGCACAGTATGACAATATGATATAATGCAAAGCCATAAAGAAAGCAGTAATCAACTGTACATAAAGCAAAAATAAATACAAATATACAAACACAAATAAGCACATAACACCCCAGTAAACACAAATCAAACAAGCGCTAGGAGGAACCCACAAAAAGAACCAGAAGCCCTGGTTGCAGTATAAGGTATCCCCAGCAGAGTCGCCAAGCTGTCGCTCCCGACAAATGAAACTGGATCAGATGAAGGTACAGACGCGAACGGTCGGCGAGAGGGACAATGAGAACACACAGCCGTGAACTCACTGGAGATGAATAGAGTCGCCAGCTAGGCATTTTTATCCCGGAGGAAAGGCAATGCTGCATAAGCCTAGAAAGAGATGGATAAGACGGTTGCGAACCAGAGAGACTGAGAAAGGGGGTTGGTTACAACCTGGGAAGGTATTAGCACCCAGATTGTCCGCCGTACTCGACGAGATCCACGCTTAAAAGATTTGTGTTTTAAAGGGGTAGCGTCAGTGCAATTTGTGTATAAAGAGCTGGAAAGCAATATGTACAGGTGTCAGTGTAAAGTGTTATAAGTGATGTGAAGTATGAAAGTGTCAGTGTAAGAACAAAGTGGAATGCTCAAGATCATGAGGCTAAGAAAATAAAGCTGGAAAGAGGGGGAATATACAGAGACTTTTGTTCGATAACTGTTAAGTTATGCCTACGTATCCTCTCGTGCAATGAGGAAGTCAGAACACCGTAGTTCGACCCAAAGAGACTGAAAGATGAATTGACTGATGAACTACTTGCTTGTCAATGCTCAAGTGTATGACCTGTCTGGCTCAGGTGCAAACTGTCTTGCATTAGACGGAAGAAGCAAGTTCTCGTTTGTGAGTGAAGATGATAAGAAAAGAATCCCGGAGGAGACGATTATTGTTTGTTTTTGTGTTTTCAGTCTTTTATTGCTTTTGAAAGTTTGTCATAAGTTAATGAGCTTAAGCCTAAACCAGTGGATTTAGTAAACTCATCACATCTTCCCTCTGATTAGGGTTAATGAGAGTACCTTAAGTGTGAAGTCAGATTCTCACACTTAATCACCTTTGATGTAGGATTAAGATCATTAACCTACTTGTGATTATTTAGATGTTTTTGTTGTTTTTGTTTAGTGTTGAGTAATGAGATTAAGCCATAATCATGGATTAAACAGACCCATTACACCATCCTAAAAGAAGGATGATAGATGAGAATTGTTTAAGTTGAGGAAAGCTCCTCAACTTAATCCATGATTAGGGATTAAACTCATGACAAAACAAGCCTTTATTAAGTGGATTTTAGTTAATGATATGATGATGAAGTGATTTTTTAGGGTTTGTAAGACAACTTGAGGGGGACTTGTCCATTAACACTAGGGTTAGTCCTTCTTAACCAGTTAAGGAAGAATTAGAACCCTAATGCAAGGCCCAAGTTACAAGTGTGATGTCTTGATGATTATTAGATGGATTGATTAAGGGAGTTAAACACATTAAGGGTTTAACACTTAGGATTAAAGTTATACACTCCATCCTAAGAGAAGGATGCAGGCATAAGCTTAATCACAAAGTCTTAAAGCCTTTAGGGTTTAGTCCCTGATTATGAGGTGAGAAGAGAGGACTCAAAAGAGAGACACAAAGGTAAAACTAAGTGGGGAGACTAAACAAAACCCTAATCATTGTCATGCTTGGTTGTTCCTAAGGTTTGTGAGGTTTTCAGGAACAATCTTCAAAGGAGCCACCAGGAAGCAGATGAACCAGATCAAGAGAAGCAAAGCAAAGTGACTTGCTTCATTCAAGAAGTCAAGTCACTTGAAGAAAGAAAGTGGGAAGAACAAGAATGAGCAAGCTCAATCTCAAACACATATAGGAATGCAGCAATGGATGCAAGAGGGATGAGAAGAAAAGTTATGAGAAGTGAAGGCAAATTCACTTCCCAAGTTACTTACCACCTGAAATGTTAGAAAGAAATGCAATGCAATGCTAGATGGGATGAAATGGTATGATGCTAGACAAGACCAGAAGCATGTTGATGATGATTATGATGTTATGAGGTGCTTCAAACATGAGGCAAGACATGGGGATGTTCATACAAGACTATGGATGCAAATGATGCAAGTTAAGAACCAAGAACATACATGAAAAGTTATGAATCATACAAAACAAATGACATGGCAAATATGTAGTGCAATGATCAAAGATGCTTCCTAAATGTCTTAAGATGTCAAATGAATCACAAGAATGCACAAAATGCAATGACAGGTCAAGTTATGCAAGGAAATGCAAGAATGATGCAAAAGAAAGCCCAAATTAGGGTTTATGAATCAGACATCAAACCAAAACCCAAAACAGAAGTAAACCCTAAGATAAAAATGGAAAATGCCACCCAAAGAAACCCTAAACCTATACTAAACCAAGGTCCAAAGGGGAGGTCTCAACTCTTAAACAAACTCAAGTTATGATTTTTCTAAGTTATTAGGGTTTTTTAGGGTTCCTAAACAAAAGAAATACCAAACAAATTGAAAATGAGGAATCAAATCATGGCCACTTAATCCTAGAAACTACATGCTAAACACAAAACAAAGCAAAAAGAATCAATGTCCAACTCTTCTTAGATAAGCAGAAATGATTTTTTGAACTTAGGATCAAAATAATGCACAAAAAATGATTTAATTCAATGGAAAATTCTTAAAATGCATCAAGATCAAAAAAGAAATTTGGTTTGAAGGTTGGACAATGTTTCTAAATGTCTTAGAACACTTCATGAATTTTTTGGTGATTTTTAAATACTTAAAAGTATTTTTAATAAATTAATTTCCATTAATCAACTAAAAATAATCTTTTATATATTTAAAAATACTTTTTTAATGCTAAAAATAAAAATAAAAATATTTTTGTGTCATAAAAATTAATAAAACTCTTGAGAAAAAGTTTCATAATTTTTAAACAAGTTTTGCTATTTTAAATAAATTGTGCAAATAAAATGAAAAGAAATGAAATAAAAATAAAGAAAATGGGAAAGTAATCAGAATGGAGGGTGGAGATTGAGGCTGGATTCAAATGCGTTGACTGGCGCGCAGATCCAAGGGCCATGGTTGGTTCAGATTAATTAACTTAATTATGGATTAATTAAACTAATAAAATGAATTAGGGCTAATCAAATGCATCTGGGCCACTCAATCAAGCGGGAAGTCAAACAAGTCAAAGGATCCTACGCTCCACATTCAAACTAGAGTTAATGACTGGATTAGGGCACAAATTACTTTCAGGCGGCCGGAGAAGACTTCCGGTCGTCTTCTCCGGCCAGCATCTCCCCTGAAAATCCCCAAAACTCCAAAAACCTAACTAAAACGAAATCTAAGAACTGGGAAATGATCCCCACTCACTCACGAACCAAACCCCCTAATCAAAACACATTTATATTTCCTAACAAGGCTGAATCGAAGCAAGAAAGAATTAGGGCACGCAAGTTTCAGAGAGCAATTAAATTCTCATTTCATCACCATTTCAAAAACTAAGAACATCAGGATGATCAGTGAATCACATAGAACAAGTTTGTAACAAGAGAAATGATTTCTGGAAAAATAATTTTCGAGCTACCTGAGATTTGGAGCTTTCAACTTGAGGACTTTCAGGCCACTTCTTTCAGTGCAAACCACTCCACTTGATCCCCAGAAGATGTTTGAATGCTCAAAAGAAGTTTGAGCTGGCTGGATAGTGAGATTCGAAAGCTTCTGCTCAAGCTTGATCAGAAATGGCAATGGTGAAATAGAGAGCTTCAGGTCATGGTGAATGGTTGTTTGTGATCCTGAGGGTGAATGGAGAAGCTTTACAAAGTTTGTTTGACTGTTTGTGAGCTAGGATGAGAGTTTCGAATGAAACTGCAAGCTGGTGTCAAAATGGTGCAGTGATGTTGTAGCTTGTTTAAGGCTTGGTTCTTGGTTGCTTTGGGCTCAATGAGACATGGTGAGATGATTGGTAAAGATGGTTTGGATGTATGTGAGCTGGGCAGAGAGTTTCGAAGGCAAAAGCAAAGTGGAGTGTTCTTGTGTTGTGGTGTCTATGAGATGCTTCAGCCTTGCCTTCTCCTATCTTTGGCTTGCCAAGGGATATTGTATTATAATCCTATAGGTCAGATGATGTGACCTGGCCTATAGTGATTGGTAAGTTTACTTTTGCAAAATGTCCATTTCTTTGTAAGAGAAAGCATGGCTTGGTCTAGGCTTGGTACAAGGGCTAGGGCTGGCGCAGCATGGTGTGGTGAGAGAGCTAGCAAGGTTCAAAGGCCAAGGCTGCAAGTTGAGGGAAGTGTCATGAGTGTTTTGCAAGTTGCTACCTTTTTGTACTTTCATGAAAAAATGCCTTGCTACATGAACTAAACACATGTGATCTTGGTTCAAATCTGATTTTTATGACTTAGAGAATGTTTATGTGCTGGTTTGTAGTGAATTAGAAGTCACATAATGCATTGGTTCATGACTTTGCAAAATTTCCATTTGAAGCATGCCTTGAAAATCAATGATTTTAGCCAACTTTGCATTGCCATAACTTTTGATCCAAGAAGAGTTTGATCATGTTCTTGTACTTTTTGAAAAGGGAAAAATGAGATCTACAACTTTCATGACCAAAGTTCTTCCATTTGAAGCATTTTTGGATCAAGAATCATGGCTTGAAAAATGACCTAAAATGAGGCATTCTTGAAAAGTCAACTATGCCCAAAAAGTCAACATTTGCAAAAACCCTAAATTCTTGATTTTTATGAACTTCAACCTTCTTCCATGATCAAATAAAGATCATATACACTCAAAATGATGAAGATCACCCATTGGTTGGGTCATTGGGGGCCTCAGATGCCCTGATTTTACACTGACTTGTCTGAAAAGTCAACCCTTGATCAGATGACTTCCCCATGGAATTTCTTCATGAAAATTGACATGCATACTCCCTATACCATATAAAGAGCAATGGAAACAAGAATGACCAAAAAATTTGGAGTTATGGCCTCTGAAACCAAAACCCTAATTTTAGGTCAACTGTGCAGTTCATCCTGGCTCTGCATCTACTCAAACCCTAGTTCTTGTGATTCCTCTGCATTTTTGACTTTGAGGAGATGAAATATGATATAAGAACACACATGGACCCCTTTGAGTTGATTGGTGGCCTTTGGAATGGCTCAGGATGCCTTGGGATTGCTCAGATCACAAACCCTAGGTGCAGATGCCTTAGAAACTATGCAGTGAATAAAAATGAGATATGAGGTGATATGATTGTGTTTATGCATATGAAATGATCACAAGCCATGGTGAAATGAGTGAGGGCAAATTTGGGGTGTTTACAGGTATCCCTCAAGAACAAATTTTCCAGAACTTCGTTTACTTGTTATAAATTGATTCTACATGTCATCCTGATCATCATGATGTGTTTAAAAATGAAAATGAGTGGAAAATGAGTTTGTATTGATGTTCTGAAGTTTTTCCCGTGAAAAATGTTTGCTTCGATTTGCTTGATTCATGTAGTTTAAATGTTGTTTGATGATTGATTCATGTTCCATGATGTTAGAGGATCATTTCCCTGTGTTCAATTTGAAGTGGGGTGGCTTGTAGCATGATCTAGGGTTTTGGTTCGCCGGAGAAGACGACCGGAAGTCTTCTCCGGCCACCTGAAGTTGATTAGGGTTAATCTGTGTCATTAATGTGAGTTCGAATGAGGAGCGTTGGATGGTTTTTCCCGCGTGCGTTTTGATGGACAGGATCTTTCCATTTTGCCCTAATCCATAATTAACCTAATTAATTCAGTTTAATTAATTTTAAATGGAAATTAACTGAATTTGAATTTCAGCCTTTGGATGTGGCGCGTGGTCAAACCCTAATCCCCCAGAATCAATCCTGTCCCTTGGATGCGCATACTTCTGTTTTTATTCATTTTTAATTCATTTTTTACCATTTGTTTTACATATTTAATTTTAAATAGTTAGAAAATTCCAAAAATATTTTTCTTTTGCATTTTCATTTCAAATATTTTTCTCAACCAGAAAATATTTTAATTTTTATTTTTTGCATTAAAAATTATTTTTAAATCATTTAAAAGTTTATTTTTAATTAATTAATGAAAAAACATTTCAAGGCATTTAGAAACATTGTCCAACTCTCAAACCAAATTTCTTTTTTGTTCTTGATGCCTTTTGATAATTTTCTTTGGATTTAATTTCATTTCAAGGCATTATTTTGTTTCAAACTTCAAAAATTCATTTCTGCCTAACCATTGAGATTTGGACAATGACTCTTTTTGCATTGCATATTGCATAACATGTAGTTTATAGGATAAAATTGGCATGAAATGATCTTGCATTTTCAATTTGTTTCGCATTTTTCCTGACAAGGTACCTTAAAACCCTAGCAATCTTAGAAAATTCATAACTCTCACTAGGTTAAGAGTTGGATCCCCTCCTTTGGGCAGTGAGTTTGTATAGGTTTAGGGTTCCTTTGAGTGCATTTCCAAATTTTTGTCATGCCATTTGCTTCTGGTTTTGGATTTTTTGCTTTGTATGTTGCATATAACCCTAATTTATGCCTTCCTTTGCATCCATCTTCCATTTGCTTGCATACCATGACTTGCCATGACACCTTGTGCATTCATTTGATTCATAAGACATCTTAGGACATATTAGAATCATGTGTGATCATTGCATCTTTCATTTGCCATGTTCTATGTCATTTGCATTCCATAACTTTTCATGTATGTTCATGGTTCTAAGCATGCTTCTCTTGCATCCATATGTTTGTATGATCATTCTAATGCCTTGCCTCATGTTTGCATCATCTTTTAGCCTCCTTAAAATCATACTCATGCTTCTGGTTTTGGTTTGCATCATGACATTGCATCTCATTTTGCATTGCATTTCATTTCTTTACTAACTTTTCAGGTGGTAAGTTGTATTGAGAAGTGAATTTGCCTTCACTTCTCACATTTTCTTCTCATCTCTCTTATGCATCATTGCTGCATTTTGTATGTGTATTGGATTGAGCTTGCTCATTCTTGTTCATCTTACTTTCTCTCTTCAAGCAACTTGACTTCTTAAGTGAAGCAAGTTGTTTTGCTTCTCTTTGCTCCTTTCATCTGCTTCCTGGTGGTTCCTCTGAAGATCTTTCTTGCAAACCACATAAACCCTAGGAACAACCAAGCATGACAATAATTAGGGTTTGATTAGTCCCCCACTTAGCTTTTACCTTTGTGTCTCTTTGAGTCTTCTCTTCTCATCTCATAATCAAGGACTAAACCCTAAAGGTTTTAAGGCTTTGTGATTAAGCTTATGCCTGCATCCTTCTATTAGGATGAAATGTATAACTTTAATCCTAAGTGTTAAACCCTTAATGTGTTTACATCCTTTAATCAACTCACTTAATAATCATCAAGACATCAAGCTTGTAACTTGGGCCTTGCATTAGGATTCTAATTCTTCCTTAATTGGTTAAGAAGGACTAACCCTAGTGTTAATGGACAAGTCCCCCTCAAGTTATCTTACAAACCATAAAAATCACTTCTTCATCATACCATTAACTAAAATCCACTTAATAAAGGCTTGTTTTGTCATGAGGTTAATCCCTAATCATGGATTAAGTTGAGGAGCTTTCCTCAGCTTAAACATTCTCATCTATTATCCTTCTATTAGGATGGTGTAATGAGTCTGTTTAAATCCCTGATTATGGCTTAAGCTCATTACTTAACACTAAACAAAATCAAAAAAAAAACATCTAAATAATCACAAGTAGGTTAATGATCTTAATCCTACATCAGGATAATTAAGTGTGAGATACTGACTTCACACTTAAGGTATTCTCATTACCCCTAATCAGAGGGAGGATGTGATGAGTTTACTAAATCCATTGGTTTAGGCTTAAGCTCATCAACTTATGGCACACTTTCAAAAGCAATAAAAGATTGAAAACACAAAACAAATAATAATCGTCTCCTACGGGATTCTTTTCTCATCTCATTCACTCACAAACGAGAACTTGCTTCTTCCGTCTAATGCAAGACAGTTTGCACCTGAGCCAGACAGGTCATACACTTGAGCATAGACAAGTAAGCAGTTCCCAAGTCAATTTATCTTTCAGTCTCTTTGGGTCGAACTACGATGTTCTGACTTCCTCATTGCACGAGAGGATACGTAGGCATAACTTAACATTTATCGAACAAAAGTCTCTGTATATTCCCCCTCTTTCTAGCTTTATTCTTTAAGCCTCAAGATCTTGAGCATTATACTCCTGTTCTTACACTGACACTGTACATATTACACTTCACATTTCTTTTACACTGACACTTGCATTCTTTCCAGCTATGATACACAAATTGCACTGACACAACCCCTTTTAAACACAAATCTTTTAAGCGTGGATCCCGTCGAGTACGACGGACAATCTGGGTGCTAATACCTTCCCAGGTTGTAACCAACCCCCTTTCTCAGTCTCTCTGGTTCGCAACCGTCTTGTCCACCTTTCTAGGTTTATGCAGCATTACCTTTCCTTCGGGATAAAAATGCCTAGCTGGCGACTCTTTCTTGTCTTTTGAGGTCACCCTTGTGTGTTCTCTCTCCTCTTTCGCCGACCGTTCGCGTCTGTACCCCATTTGACCTAGCCTCATTTGGTAGGAGCGACAGCTTGGCGACTCTGCTGGGGATCCTTATACTGTAACCAGGGCTTCTGGTTCTTTTTGTGGGTTCCTCCTAGCGCTTGTTTGATTTGTGTTTACTGGGGTGTTATGTGCTAATTGTGTTTATATATTTGCTTTATTTACTGCTTTATGTACAATTATTTATTGCTTTCTTTACAGCTTTATATACATCATACTGTCATATTATCATCTGGCTGGATCTGGTTTCTGTTTTGGTGGGTGGGGTTTCATTGAGAGTTTAAGGTCCTATACCTGGGACCTGAGTGACACCTAGGCTAGAGTGGTTCATGTTCTTTCCCATTCCATTTCGGTCTAGTGCGGGAATATGAAACACGGTTCAGATATGGGTTTCTTCTTGAGAACTCTGTGCTACAGATCTCCTATAGTGCTAGGGCTATCTGGGAAGCCTGCTAAGTCTGGATGACCTTTACTATGACCTTCAGAAACTGAGGTGAATTAGAGGAGGATCTTTTATGGTTATTGTGAACATTGTACCTCCGGGTTAGAAGTGTTTACACTTCTCATAACTGATCCAAGTCTGAGGATCCTTGTTTTAGAACACCACCTATGAGGGGGTTGGGCTGTTTACAGGTTTGCAGGTACCTCTAGCCACATCATACCCTGTTACTTGTTTGATTTAAGAGTACTCCACTTTGGACAATTCTTGTGATTTAACCCTGGACTTGTGACTCTTTATTTGGGTCCCCCACCTTGGTTACTGGACTTTTGAACCTCCATCTGGACTTCTTAAGACATACATGGACTTTATATCAAGGCAGTAACCAGATCCAGCTTGATCACAAACCCTTGCATATCATTTGCATACATCATCATTGCATCATTTAACATTTGTTTATTTGTTTTTCAGGGTATCCACATCATATTTGGCTTGGTTTTGACCCCTTCATCTGCATAGACCCCTCTTCATCAGCTACCTGCTGCAGTTACCTTCATCATCAGCCTCAGCCTAATAGTGGCTCATCTCCAGTATTGATTTTTGATCTTCATCAGCACCTGTCTTCAGCTCTTCATCAGCATTTGTTTCAGCTCTTCATCAGCAGTCATGGCACCCAAGAAGAGCAACATCTCATACCACTTCTTTGAGCCTGTGCTGGCTGGCATCAGGCAGGTCCAGGCACTTATCACTCCAGACCATATCCCACTACTCAGAGAACATCATGGAGGCATCCTTGATGTGGTTATGGACTTGGACCCTTCTCAGAGGAGTTTGATTCACACCTGCCTACAGTTTTATGACCCTCCTTTGAGATGTTTCACTTTCCAAAACTTTCAGTTGGGGCCTCTGCTGGAGGAATTCTCATCATTGATTGGAGTACCTGTCAGGGGTGGTATCCCCTTCAACCCTGAGATGGCTTTTCCCAGCAATGAAGAAGTGGCAAAAGCACTGTGCCTGGAACCTGTTTTGATTGAATAGAACATGACAACAAAGGCTGGAATCTCTGGCCTACACTTGGATTTCTTGACTTCTCAGGCTATCCTGAAGGCCTCTCTGGGAGAATGGAAGGCAGTTTGTGCATTGTTAGCCCTCAGTGTTTATGGGATCATATTATTTGCAGATGAGCCCAAGTTTATCAGCAAGAATGCCATTCATCTTTTCGTTCTGAGGAACCCAGTGCCCACATTGCTGGGAGACTTCTATTATTCTATTCACCAAAGAAATGAGAAGCAAAGAGGGAGGTTGGTGAGGTGCTGTGCTCCCCTATTTCATACTTGGATGCTTAAACACTTACCCAAGACTGATGCCTTCCTGAATCCTCACCAACAGAAGAATTGGGCTAGAAGACTTATTGCTTTGACCTCAGATGACATCAGATGGTGCACCCAGAGCACCAAAGGCAGGGACATAATAACTAGCTGTGGACAGTTCCCCAATGTACCTCTAATAGGAGTGAAGGGTTGCATCAACTACAATCCTTTGTTGTTTAAGAGACAGTTGGGCTATGCTTTGGTTCATCCTCCTAGAGTTCAAGACTTGGCTGAAACCCTGTATTGTGAGATAAAGCCTAATCTAGCTGTTGTCAGGCAAGCATCCTGGGCTTGGGACAGCATCCAGACCAAAGGGATGGCCATTCTTGGGAGATGCAATAATGTGGCTTCAGCTCAATATTATGAATGGTCTCATGCTAGGGCTCAGATTTCTGGGATGCCTTTCACCATTGAGGATGCACCTGGACCATCCACAGCACCACCTTCAGCCACTGTCATCCTGGAAGAATTTGAGAAACTTAAGGAGAGGAATGAGAATCTGTCTCAAGCTCTAAAGAGGACCCTATGGGAGAGGAGTGATGGTCGTCTAGACATTGAGAGGTTGGAAAGGCTTAAGGTGGAGCATCTAGCCAGGATTGAGAAAGCAGAGGACTACATCAAGAAGTCAAGAGCTGGAGAGCAGATTTTGAAGAATGCCTATAAAGAGGCCCAGTTTCAGAAGGCTAGGACTGATCTCTATCTGAAGGAAAGTCAAGCTAGGTGGGTCAAGATCACTGAAGCTCGTACTCAAGAGGATAAGAGAACTCAAGACAGGATTGAGTAGTTGGAGGCCAATGAAAAGAAGCAACAGGAGGCTCTGCTAGCAGCCCAGAAGGAGATTTCAGAGTTGAAGCTTAGGGCTGGTGTGAAGAGGTCAAAGGACCAAGGCAGACACAAGAAGCTGACCACTGCTATTACCACCAGGAACCTTCTTATCAGAAACATTACAGAGCATCCGGCTGATCCTGTAACTAAAGCACTTCTGAAGGAGGTTAAGGAGGATGAGTTTGGTCTTGGTGTCTGACTTTTTGCTTGTTGTTGCTTTCATGTCATGTACTTTTCTTTTTATGTTGTATTTTGACCCCTCAGAGGGCATGTGTTGTAAAAACAGACCATGTGCTATGCACCTTTTGTAATATATTTGTTAGTTTGTTTCTTTCTCTCAAGCAACATCAAAGCATCTTCCTCAGGGTCTGGAAAGGTCAAAACCAAGCACCAAGCCGGATACCTTGGAAACAAATAAGCATATTGCATTGCATACTAACTTTTGTTTTGTTTTGTAGGTTTTTGTTTTGTTTGTTACTAACTCTGTTGTGGTTCAGGAATTATTGCTCGCCGTCGGGTGTTCCCTCTCAACCGTCCGCACAGATATCCCACTCGCAACAATCTTCCTGGTATCCAGATGGACTAAGTACAGCAAGATCTGACAAAAGTCAGGACTCAGATGGCCAATGAAAGGCTGGAGATGAGAAACCAAATGACCCAGTTCATGGAAGTAATGAATGGCTTGGCCCAAAGTCAAGAAAGGTTGAGGGCATTGGTAGAAAGGCAGACCCTAGAAGAACCCCATCTGGGAACTGGAGGAACAAGTAACAATGAGAGGGGTCAGCCTCATGTTAACCCGCCAGTATATGGGCCTCATCTTCATCCAGAGATCAACATCCCTACTAATGTACAAGGAAATACTACTGGGGGAGGATTTTACAAGAAGACCCCCAAGAGGAGCAATTCACTGTAATGGGAGCTGGGGATGAAGTCTATGATAGGAGACTTGATGAAATTGCTGAGAAGTTGAGATCTCTGGAGTCTCAAAATTCCCTGGGTTTTGATGTCATGGATATGGGGTTAGTGGATGGGGTAAGAATTCCCTACAAGTTTAAACCCCCGTGCTTCGAGAAGTACAACGGAACTTCCTGTCCACGAACTCACTTGCAGTCCTTTCTGGGGAGACTCAAAGCATACACCATGGATGAAAAACTGTGGATGTTTTACTTTGAAGACAGTTTGACTGGGGCTTCGAGGGAATGGTACTCTCATTTGACCAGAGCTACAATCAGATGCTGGAAGGACCTAGCTGAGGCCTTCATCAGACAATATCAATACAATCTGGACATGGCTCCTAACAGAACCCTTCTGATGGGAATGTCTCAGTCCTCCAGAGAAAGCTTCAGGGAATATGCCCAGAGGTGGAGCAGCTTGCTGCTGCTGTCCAACCACCCATGTCGGAAAGAGAAATGGCCAACATGTTTATGAACACTCTGCAAGGGACATATATTGATAGGCTAGCTGCCTTTTCTTCCACCAGCTTCGCTGACGTAGTTATAGCTGGAGAAAGAATTGAGAGCCTTCTGAAGATGGGCAAAATTACTGATAATGGTGCAAGTTCGTCGAGTAATTCCAGGAAGCCTTTTGTGGGATCTAGAAGAACCGGTGAGACTAATGCTATTCATGCCAACAGGGGCAGACCTCAGTATGTTCATAGGTCAGTGGCAGCAATCACTATTCCAGCTTCGATTCCTCAGCAACCAGCATATCAACCACCACAACAACAAACACACTATCAGCAGCAAGTTCAGTACCCGCCACAAAGAAGCTACAACAACAACAACAACAATAATCAACAATAAAGACCCTTTCAACAAAGACCATCACAGGCAAATAGGGTGATTGATCCAATCCCTATGCCTTATGCCGCTTTATTGCCACAACTCCTGAAACTCAACTTGGTTGAACTAAGGACATTGGCGCCACCAGATCCCTCCAGTCTTCCAAGAAATTATGATGTCAAAGCCAGATGTGCTTTCCACTCCAATGCACCTGGCCACAATACGGAGAAGTGCAGGGCTTTACAAATGAAGGTACAAGACCTGGTGGATTCTAAAGCCCTCAACTTTGCACCCCCGCCAAATGTCAACAAGAATCCCATGCCCAATCATGGAGGACCAAGAATTAATGCCATTGAGGAAGACAAGCCATCTTTCTTAATCGCCAGTGTTGGGCAGATTCAGACACCTCTGGTAGAAATCAAAGCTCAGCTCCTAGAATGCCAGATGTTCCCCGGGTGTGAGCTCGGTTGTGGTTATTGCAACATTTCAGTCAACGGGTGTAATAACTTGAGAAGCGGCATAGATGGTCTTATCAAAAATGGTATACTTCAGATTACAACATCGGCACCTACAAATCCAGCAATCCCATTGACAACAATTCCTGACTCTCCTACAACTGCAACAACAATCATTCCGACCAATTCATCAGTACTATCAACAATGGCTCCGTCCATCATTTCAAAAAACCAGATGTCAACAACCATTTCTTCTACAACGTCAGCATCCCTTCATTCTGAAAAATCTTCTACAACACCAACATCCATTTCACCAGCAGGACCTTCTACAACGCCAACAGAAATTAATGAAGATATCTCAGCAGTCACTATTTATTATGATCCGTCAAGTGTTCCTTCAAACAACAACTTTCAACAACAAACAGTGGCACCTCCTGCCAGGTCACCAGTCACCATCTACTACGATCCGCACACTATCTCTGTACCCTCCTCTGCAGCAGTCAGTCCAGTTACCATCACGGTGCCTGGACCAGTTTCATATGAAAGCAGTAATGCCATACCTTGGCATTATGGCTCTAACCTCTACTGCAACGGGGAGAAAATCACTTTGGACTCTTCCACTTCTTCTCCACAGATTAATAATGTTGGGGGAGGCGGAGGCTTCACCAGAAGCGGACGCCTTTTTGCCTCACAATTGCAAAGACCTAACGCCGAAGCAGAAGCTGCTGCCAAAGCTAAAGGAAAGAGTGTGGTAGTTGAAGAGACAACTGTCAAAGAAACTCAGAAGACATCTTTTGAACAAGATGTAGACGAGTTTATGAGGATTATAAAGAAAAGTGATTACAAAGTGGTGGATCAGCTTCACCAAACTCCCTCAAAGATCTCCATATTATCCCTGTCAATGTGTTCAGAAGCTCACAGGAATGCATTGCTGAAAGTCCTGCACGCAGCATATGTGCCAGAGGAGATCACAGTTAATCAGCTAGAAACCGTTGTGGCAAATGTCAATACCAGTCACGGACTGGGTTTTACTAATGCTGACTTAACAACTGAGGGATGCAACCACAACAAGGCTTTACACATCACTCTAGAATGCAAGGGTGCTATTCTATCCCATGTACTGGTGGACACTGGGTCCTCACTCAATGTTCTACCAAAGAAAGCCTTGGTGAAGCTGGAGTATGATGGCTTGGCACTGCGTCCAAGTAATTTGGTGGTAAGGGCATTTGATGGCTCAAAGAGATCGGTGCTTGGGGAGATTGATCTGCCTGTGATGATTGGCCCGCAGACCTTCAAAATTATCTTCTATGTGATGGACATTCAGCCGGCCTACAACTGTTTGTTGGGTAGACCTTGGATCCATGCCGCTGGCGCTGTTACGTTTACCCTTCACCAGAAGCTGAAATTCGAGTGGGAAGGCCAGATCATCACCATCTGTGGTGAAGAAGATATCTTTGTTAGCCATCTGGCTACGTACAAGTATATTGAGATGGATGGAGAAATCCATGAAACTATGAGCCAGGGATTTGAGGCCCTGAACATAAATGAAGCATCTGCTGTACTTGGAACCTCCATGACATCCTATCAGCAAGCCAGGAAGGTTGTAGAAGAGGGGACTGCCCAGGGCTGGGGAAAGCTGCTGCCCGTAGAGAAGAAGGAGGACATATTTGGGTTGGGTTACAAACCAACTCAACAAGATCAATCAGAGGCTGCCAAGAAGCCCAACTTTGTCAGCGGGGGAATGCTCACCCCAGATGCAGTGAACAACTTGGAAGACGAGGAGGAAAGCGACCGCGACCTGGAGAGCTGGATACGTCCAAGGATTCCGGGAAGCCAAGTCCTTAACTGGTCTTCCCAGGAAATTATAAGGGTTACTCCTGCAGAGTAATTATTATTTCCTGTATTTTTAAGCATGCATCAAGTCTTGCATCTTGCCCAAGATGACAAGACTCATTTTGTAATCAGGCCATCTTGTAAATTTTGTGCAAACAGATCAATCAATGAATGTCGGACATCTTTTGCAAATGAGTCTTTTTCTTTTCCGCTCAGTGTTTTTCATTTTTCTTTTTGTACAAAAATAAAATGGCAATGTTTTCCAAAATGATAAACTTCATTTCACTTTTTTCTGAAAACAAGGTTAAAATCAATCACTAAAATGAAAAATCTAAACCCTTGCAGAGAGTGCCTTTCAGACTGCACCGACAACAACACAGCTATGGCCTCGTATGACTTTGACAATCCGATCAATCAAGCTGATGAAGGGGTTGAAGAAGATTATGAGCTTCCTGAAGAGCTAGCCAGGTTGTTAAGGCAAGAGGAGAAGGTTATCACTCCTCATCAGGAGGAGATCGAAACGGTTAATCTTGGTACGGAAGAAGACGTGAAAGAGGTTAAGATCGGGGCCTGCCTACAAGACTCAGTGAAAGAACAACTGATTGATATGCTTCGAGAGTATGTAGATGTCTTGGCTTGGTCTTATCAGGATATGCCAGGGTTGGACACCGATATTGTCATGCACAAGCTGCCTTTAAAAGAAGACTGCCCGCCAGTAAAACAGAAACTGCGCCGTACTCGCCCAGATATGGCAATGAAGATAAAAGAAGAGGTACAAAAGCAGTGGGACGCCGGATTCCTTGCTGTAACTAGCTATCCTCCGTGGGCTGCTAATATTGTACCTGTGCCTAAGAAAGATGGCAAGGTGAGGATGTATGTGGATTACCGGGATCTGAACAGAGCCAGCCCAAATGATGACTTCCCTTTACCTCACATTGATGTATTGGTTGATAATACGGCTCAGTTCTCGGTATTCTCCTTCATGGACGGATTTTCAGGATATAATCAGATCAAGATGTCACCTGAAGACATGGAGAAGACAAATTTCATCACACCCTGGGGCACGTTCTGTTACAAGGTGATGCCATTCGGACTGAAGAATGCGGGTGCAACATATCAACGGGCTATGGTGACATTATTCCACCACATGATCCATAAAGAAATTGAATGTTATGTGGATGACATGATTGCCAAGTCCCTCACAGAAGAAGACCACCTGGTAAATCTGCTGAAGCTATTCAAGCGTCTGAGGAAGTACCAACTGAAGTTAAACCCCAACAAGTGCACATTCGGGGTGCGATCTGGTAAGTTGCTGGGATTTATCGTAAGTGAAAAAGGGATTGAAGTTGACCCTGATAAAGTCAAAGCCATTCAAGAAATGCCTGCACCGAGGACAGAAAAAGAAGTTCGAGGGTTTCTAGGTAGATTGAACTACATTTCGAGGTTCATATCTCACCTTACAGCAACTTGTGAACCTTTGTTCAAGCTATTGAGAAAAGAGCAAACGGTCAGGTGGAACAAAGACTGCCAGAAGGCTTTTGACAAGATCAAGGAATACTTACAAGAGCCTCCAATCCTTATGCCTCCAGTTGAAGGAAGACCTCTGATAATGTACTTGACAGTATTAGAAGAGTCAATGGGGTGTGTGATGGGCCAGCATGACGAGTCTGGTCGAAAAGAGTATGCAATTTACTACCTGAGCAAAAAGTTTACCGACTGTGAACAACGTTATTCACTGCTCGAGAAAACTTGTTGTGCTTTAGCGTGGGCTGCTCGCCGACTAAGGCAGTATATGTTGACCCATACTACTTTATTGATATCAAAGATGGACCCAGTTAAGTACATTTTTGAGAAGCCCGCACTTACCGGACGGGTTGCAAGATGGAAAATGATCCTCACAGAATATGACATCCAGTACACATCTCAGAAAGCCATTAAGGGCAGTGTATTGTCTGATTACCTTGCTGAGCAACCCATTGATGATTACCAGCCTATGAGATTTGACTTCCCTGATGAAGACATCATGTTCATAAAAGCAAAAGATCATGAAGAGCCTATTCACACTGAAGGGCCTGACCCGGAAGAAGAATGGACTATGATGTTTGACGGGGCTGTTAATATGAATGGTCGTGGTGTTGGTGCAGTACTCATTACACCCAAAGGAGTTCACATGCCTTTCTCGGCAAAGCTCACCTTTAACTGCACTAACAACGAAGCTGAATACGAAGCTTGTATTATGGGTCTTGAGGAAGCCATTGACCTCAGGATCAAGACTTTGACTGTATTCGGAGATTCAGCTCTGGTAATTAATCAAACCAATGGCAAATGGTACACACACCAGGATCATCTGATACCTTACAGGGATTATACAAGGAGGTTATTGACTTTCTTTACAACAGTCAAGCTTGAGTATATCCCTCGGGACGAGAATCAGTTTGCAGATGCTCTGGCTACTATTTCATCCATGATCAAGGTTCAAGCTGCCAACTTTGTACCTCGGATTTCAGTATCCAGACTTGACAGACCAGCATATGTATTCTCAGCAGATGTTGTTAAAGATGATAAGCCTTGGTTCCATGACATTAAGTGCCTCTTGGAGGATCAAACATACCCACCTGGGGCATCTTCCAATGATAAGAAGACATTGAGAAGGCTTGCTGGTAGTTTCTTCCTGAACACTGATGGTTCCCTGTACAAGAGAAACTTTGATATGGTACTCCTCAGGTGCGTTGATAGAACAAAAGCAGACTTGTTGATGCACGAGGTGCACGAAGGATCCTTTGGTACCCATGCTGGAGGACATGCAATGGCCAAGAAGTTGCTAGGATCAGGTTATTACTGGATCACAATGGATGCCGACTGTTGTGCTTACGCCAGGAAATGCCATAAATGCCATATTTATGCGGATAAAGTACATGTGCCTCCGAATCCTCTGAATGTGATGTCTTCACCCTGGCCTTTTGCTATGTGGGGCATTGATATGATTGGCAAGATTGAACCGACTGCTTCAAATGGCATCAGATTCATCCTGGTTTCTATTGACTATTTTACCAAGTGGGTTGAAGCAGCTTCATATGCAAACGTTACAAGGCAAGTGGTAGCCCGATTTCTAAAGAGAGACATCATCTGCCGGTATGGAGTGCCCGAGCGAATCATTACTGATAATGGTTCCAACTTAAACAACAAAATGATGGCAGAACTATGTCGGGACTTCAAGATCCAACACCACAATTCTTCTCCTTACAGGCCAAAGATGAATGGCGCTGTTGAGGCAGCTAATAAGAATATCAAGAAGATTGTGCAGAAGATGGTAGTCACCTACAAAGACTGGCATGAAATGCTACCGTTTGCCTTGCATGGGTACCGCACGTCAATCAGAACATCCACTGGGGCAACACTGTATCATCTTGTTTATGGTATGGAGGCAGTCCTACCTGTTGAAGTTGAATTACCCTCGCTGCGGGTACTAATGGATGTTAAGCTGAACGAAGCAGAATGGGTCCGATCCCGATACGAACAACTGAGTCTGATTGAAGAAAAAAGGTTGGCTGCAATCTGTCATGGGCAGCTGTATCAGAAAAGGATGAAGAAAGCCTTCGATCAGAAAGTCAGGCTCCGAGAGTACCAAGTAGGAGATCTTGTGCTGAAAAGACTCCTCCCTCCTCATACAGACCACAGGGGCAAGTGGACTCCGAACTATGAAGGACCATTCGTAGTAAAGAAAGTTTTCTCTGGTGGAGCACTGATGCTCAGTACTATGGATGGTGAAGACTTCCTGTCCCCTGTGAATTCAGATGCAGTTAAAAAATACTTCGCATAAAATGACCCGCTGGACATAAAAACAGAATGTAAGTCCAGGCAAAAATAGGGCATCCCGGCGAGTCAAAAACAGAATAAAAGACTCGGGCAAAAATAAGGGAAAATAAATAAAAATGTACACCCGCTGAGTCGAAGAGCCGCATTGAACGACTCAGGCAAAAAAGGGTATCCCGATGGATTGAAAACCCGAAAGGGCGATCCATGCAAAATAAGGGAATAAGCGAACAACTGCATTCTGAATTCGTCTGTATCACTTACAACTTGGTAAGCTTCGAAAGGATCAAGTTTCTTTCAGAATCAGCTTTCTTCAGAAAGAAAGACGAGAAGAACGTCAAATGTCATACGAGTCATAGCAAAGGGAAGCTCCTTGAAGCGTCATCAACATTGCCAACATCTTTTGTTTCTCAATTTGTAATAATCTCCTCATTTTAGGGGATCTGTTTCCTTGACTGTATCTTGCCAATTCAGGGTACTCGAATTAATAAAATCAGATTTTCAGTCACACATTGTCTCGTACTCTTTTATTTGCAAAAATGTCCGATGTCGTTAACATATTGATTGCATAAATACAGATGCGTCTTTCTAAAACTACGTGCTTGCAGGAAATATACTTACTCCCGGGAGTGTCTAAACTCCTATGATGGAATCCGGCAAGGGATACCTCGGGATTACTTGTGCGTTTCTATGTCTTTACAGGATTGCAGGAATTCAAAGCACAACATGGGGTACAAAAGCTTCACCCCAGCAAGCTGGCAAATCAATATCTACTCAGTCTCAGCACCCGAAGTGCTTTCTCCCCAGCTGAGTTGCCATCCGATATTTCCTTCTCAGCCAAGTACAAAAGCCAGGGAACCGTCTCCCCACAGAGTGTCAACCTCTATCCAGAAGAGCGACGCCCGGAGATCTCACAACAGAGTGAAGAAAGCTTCTACAAACCCCAGCTGGGTCCCTCATTAATGAGACAGGTCTATCGACGACCTATTCCCCAAGCAAAGTCATACATAACAGATCTACCAAGTGATCTTATCCCCAACTGGGATGTCCACTTCAAGCAGATCAGCCAGAGATCTTCGCAGCAACGGGATCCGAATCCCGGATCGGTATCTTTGCATAATCATAGCATTCGCATCATATTCACCCCACAAAGCGTAACATTCCGTCTAATACGGAGCATTGCGGCAAAAAACAAACATATTGCATAATCATAAGCCATGATCTGAATCAAACACTTGTGAATATTGACAATCTGTCAACAATATACAGAAAACTCCCCAAAATTCCTCGGCAGAGAGCCCAGACATTTCTCTTACAAATACAAATACACTCCCTTTTGGCACCCGTCCATGTCATCATTCCCCAGTAAAGTCGCCCGGGCATTCTTTACAAACAGACACTTACATATTACAGATACTTCTTGACACCCGTCCGTGTCTTATCCCCAGTAGAAAGCCAAAGTGTCACCTTTGCACTCACCATACAAATGCATATCTATACAACTGCCCTGACACCCGTCCGTGTCATATTCCCCAGCATAGTTACCTAAACACTTGGTAAACCATATACTTGTTTATATTACACTTTTTTCCTTTTGACACTCGTCTGTGTCACTCTCCCAAGGAAGTTAAACACTCATCTGTACACCACTCATACTTATTACTCATACTTTTTGCTCATACAGATACTCGTCCGTATCTTATATACACCACTTATATCCCATCAGATTCGACACTCTTCTGTGTTCTCTGTTAACCAGTTGGTACTCGTCCGTATCATCATCTCAGAACATGCGTCAAGCGTTTGTTTCTACCCGATACTTGTCTGTATCGTAATCTTAAGGATGCTCGTCCGCATCTTTAATCTATACACCGTGTCAAACACTTATGTCTTCTTGAATGTAGACACTCGTCTGTGTCTACTATTCCCCAGAAGAGTCCCCGCAGAATCAATACTCGTCCGTGTTCTTTGTTAACCAGTTGATACTCGTCTGTATCATCATCTCTGGGCATGTGTCAGTTTTTGTTTCTACCTGATACTCGTCCGTATCATAGTCTTAAGGATGCTCGTCCGCATCTTTAATCTATACACAGTGCCAAAACACTTATACCTTTTCATTTTCTTGGATATAGACACTCGTCCGTGTTTACTTTCCCCCAACAAAATCCCCAACAAAACTTGTCAAACTATTACTTTTCTATCTGGCATTCGTCCTATGTCATGATACCTTTCGGCAGCCGTACCCTGCCAGGTGATCATCCTTCACCTTTTGGATGACCGTCCCTCATCCTTTCCCCAACGGAGTCTCTATTCATTAGAACCCCTTTTCTATCCGGCATTCGTCCTATGTCGTGATTTTTAGCAGCCGTCCCCTACTAGGTGATCGTCCTTCACCCTTTGATGATCGTCCTTCATCATTTTATCCGATGGCCGTACCCATCGTTGATCTTGTTATTTGGCATTCGTCCTATGTCATGATAAACCTTGAGAGCAGCCGTCCCCTGCTAGGTGATCGTCCTTCACCTCTTGATGATCGTCCTTCATCATGCTCATCCGATGGTCGTCCCCATCGTCGACCTTTTATCCGACATTCGTCCTATGTCGTGATTTTTAGCAGCCGTCCCCTGCTAGGTGATCGTCCTTCACCCTTTGATGATCGTCCTTCATCATTTTATCCGATGGCCGTCCCCATCGTTGATCTTGTTATCTGGCATTCGTCCTATGTCATGATAAACCTTGAGAGCAGCCGTCCCCTGCTAGGTGATCGTCCTTCACCTCTTGATGATCGTCCTTCATCATGCTCATTCGATGGCCGTCCCCATCGTCGACCTTTTATCCGACATTCGTCCTATGTCGCGATACTTCCGGCAGCCGTACCCTGCCAGGTGATCGTCCTTCACCTTAGATGACCGTCCCTCATCTTATCCCCAACAGAGCAGCCGTCCCCTGCTAGGTGATCGTCCTTCACCTTTGATGACCGTCCCTCATCATTATTTCATTTATTCTTTAACCCGATGGTCGTCCCCGTCGTGGTCCCTTTTCCTTTTCCTGGTGATCGTCCTTCACCTTTGATGACCGTCCCTCATCATTATTTCATTTATTCTTTAACCCGATGGTCGTCCCCGTCGTGGTCCCTTTTCCTTTTCCTGATGATCGTCCTTCATCAGTCTAGCCCGATGGTCGTCCCCATCGCTGTTTACATTACTTTATGAACCTGATGACCGTACCTCATCATTTATTTTTTACCTATAATCCTCAGAGAATCTTATAGCTATACATGATGGCCGTCCCCATCATAATCTCTTATATCCCCATCATGTCAGTCGTCCCCGTCATTGCTCTTTCCCCAGCAGTCGTCCTCTGCTCGACGGTCGTCCTCCATCGCCCGCACTTTATGATGTACTTTATTTTCTTTTACAATCTATATCCCTTTTCTTCTTCATTCTGTGAGTGCAAATTTTGGACTATCTTTGGTATTCAACCACAAGTTATCTTGTTCGCCTGATAAGCCGTTGCTTACATTCTACACAGCTAACTCATGCTTGAATAGGGGCAGCTGTAAACACCCCAAATTTGCCCTCACCCATTCACACCATGGTTTGTGATCATTTCATATGCATAAGTTCAAATCATACCATCTCATATTGCATTTTTGATTCACTGCATTAATTCTAAGTCATTTGCATCTAGGGTTTGTGATCTGAGCAATCCAAGAGCTTCTTGAGCCACTCCAAAGGTCATCAATCATTTCAAAGGGGTCCATGTATGTTCAAGCATCATATTATATCCTCCCAAAGTCAATAAAATCAAAGAATCACAAAAACTGGGAAAGGCATGGAAGCAGAGCCAGGTTTAACTGCACAGATGACCTAGAATTAGGGTTTTGGTTTCAAAGGCCATAACTCCAATTTTTTTGTTCATTCTTGTTTCTATTGGTCTCTATATGGTATAAGGATCATGCATATCAATTTTCATGAAGAAATTCCATGGGGAAGGCATCTGATCAAGAGTTGACTTTTTGAGCAAGTCAGTGCAAAATCAGGGCATCTGAGGCCCCCAATGACCCAACTAAAGGGTGTTATTCATCATTTTGATTGTGTATGATCTTTATTTTATCATAGAAGATGTTAGAAGTTCAAAAATTTGAAGAATTTCAAGCCATTTGCAAAGTTGACTTTTTGGGAAAATGACTTGTAATGGAAAATTGCCATTTTGGGAAACTTTTTCAACCCTTGCTTTTTGATTCAAAAATGCTTCAAATGGGAAAACTTTGGTCATGAAAGTTGTAGAATGGATCATTCCCTTTTCAAAAATTACAAGAACTTGTTCTAATTCATTTTGGATCAAAAGTTATGGCCTTGCAAAGTTGGACAAAATCGTTGAAATTTCACTTTTGCACAAAATGGAAAACTTGCAATTTCTCATGGCAAGCCTTTATGTGACTTCAACATGACCTCTAATCATCATACCAATGCAATGCATGACCCAAAATCAGAATTGGCCCAAGGGATTTCTCATTTATTTGCCTTGATCTTCACATAACCATAGGCCATTTTTCATGAAAGTGTAAAGAGGGATTTTTGGCAAAATCATTCTCAAAGGAATTATATGATCTCTAGCTGGTTTTAATACATTGTCATGACCTAATGAGGCACCCCACATCAGAAATTCAGCAAGGTTTCTCACATTCACATAACCAAAAGTCATGAAATGTCACAAGTGGGCAAGTTGCAAAAACTCTCTCAACTCATGATCCAAATGCAGCAGCCTCTCATGAACCATCCAAGGGTCATCCTTGACTCAAGCTGAGGCAGGACAAGCCTCTAGACTGCCTCTGCCATAGCCCATGCTGCAAGTACACAAAACTTGACTTTTTAGCCAATCACACCATACCATTCCCACAGTGCATACCTGCCCTCCTAGATTGTTGGGATTGCTTATGGATTGCCTCAAGGTCATAAAACACAACATACTCAAGCTTGGAAGACACACATTACAGCACACTCCAAAAACTGTCAAAACTTTCCTCTCTTCGAATCTCCTTCCACAGCCATCAAACATTCATTCTTTCTTCACCAATGAACCACAAATCCTCCATGGAACAAAAACCCACCATTAAAACAGCCTGAAACCCCCTAGAACACAACTATAAAATCTGCTACACCAGAACTCATCTTCCCAAATCAGCCATCAACAAAAGTTTTGAAGCATTCCATTGAGCTCAGGGGGACCAGAGGAGTCAGTTTGCATAAGAGAAAGGCTCAGAAAGCTCCAGTTCGAAGAACTTCAGTTTAGGTATCCCTCAAGAACAAATTTTCCAGAACTTCGTTTACTTGTTATAAATTGATTCTACATGTCATCCTGATCATCATGATGTATTTAAAAATGAAAATGAGTGGAAAATGAGTATGTATTGATGTTCTGAAGTTTTTCCCGTGAAAAATGTTTGCTTCGATTTGCTTGATTCATGTAGTTTAAATGTTGTTTGATGATTGATTCATGTTCCATGATGTTAGAGGATCATTTCCCTGTGTTCAATTTGAAGTGGGGTGGCTTGTAGCATGATCTAGGGTTTTGGTTCGCCGGAGAAGACGACCGGAAGTCTTCTCCGGCCACCTGAAGTTGATTAGGGTTAATCTGTGTCATTAATGTGAGTTTGAATGAGGAGCGTTGGATGGTCTTTCCCGCGTGCGTTTTGATGGCCAGGATCTTTCCATTTTGCCCTAATCCATAATAACCTAATTAATTCAG
Organism: Lathyrus aphaca; assembly: GCA_963966055.1. NCBI lineage: Eukaryota > Viridiplantae > Streptophyta > Magnoliopsida > Fabales > Fabaceae > Lathyrus > Lathyrus aphaca. Next base: position 196,310,078 of record OZ014522.1, on the reverse strand, counting down.
TTTAATTAATTTTAAATGGAAATTAACTGAATTTGAATTTCAGCCTTTGGATGTGGCGCGTGGTCAAACCCTAATCCCCCAGAATCAATCCTGTCCCTTGGATGCGCATACTTCTATTTTTATTCATTTTTAATTCATTTTTTACCATTTGTTTTGCATATTTAATTTAAAATAGTTAGAAAATTCCAAAAATATTTTTCTTTTGCATTTTCATTTCAAATATTTTTCTCAACCAGAAAATATTTTAATTTTTATTTTTTGCATTAAAAATTATTTTTAAATCATTTAAAAGTTTATTTTTAATTAATTAATGAAAATTAATTAATTAAAAATACTTTTAGGTATTTAAAAATCACAAAAAAATTCATGTAACCTTTAAAAACATTTAGAAACATTGTCCAACTCTCAAACCAAATTTCTTTTTTGTTATTGATGCCTTTTGATAATTTTCTTTGGATTTAATTTCATTTCAAGGCATTATTTTGTTTCAAACTTCAAAAATTCATTTCTGCCTAACCATTGAGATTTGGACAATGACTCTTTTTGCATTGCATCTTGCATAACATGTAGTTTATAGGATAAAATTGGCATGAATTGATCTTGCATTTTCAATTTGTTTTGCATTTTTCCTGACAAGGTACCTTAAAACCCTAGCAATCTTAGAAAATTCATAACTCTCACTAGGTTAAGAGTTGGATCCCCTCCTTTGGGCAGTGAGTTTGTATAGGTTTAGGGTTCCTTTGAGTGCATTTACAAATTTTTGTCATGTCATTTGCTTCTGGTTTTGGATTTTTTGCTTTGTATGTTGCATATAACCCTAATTTATGCCTTCCTTTGCATCCATCTTCCATTTGCTTGCATACCATGACTTGCCATGACACCTTGTGCATTCATTTGATTCATAAGACATCTTAGGACATATTAGAATCATGTGTGATCATTGCATCTTTCATTTGCCATGTTGTATGTCATTTGCATTCCATAACTTTTCATGTATGTTCATGGTTCTAAGCATGCTTCTCTTGCATCCATATGTTTGTATGATCATTCTAATGCCTTGCCTCATGTTTGCATCATCTTTTAGCCTCCTCAACATCATACTCATGCTTCTGGTTTTGGTTTGCATCATGACATTGCATCTCATTTTGCATTGCATTTCATTTCTTTACTAACTTTTCAGGTGGTAAGTTGTATTGAGAAGTGAATTTGCCTTCACTTCTCACATTTTCTTCTCATCTCTCTTATGCATCATTGCTGCATTTTGTATGTGTATTAGATTGAGCTTGCTCATTCTTGTTCATCTTACTTTCTCTCTTCAAGCAACTTGACTTCTTAAGTGAAGCAAGTTGTTTTGCTTCTCTTTGCTCCTTTCATCTGCTTCCTGGTGGTTCCTCTGAAGATCTTTCTTGCAAACCTCATAAACCCTAGGAACAACCAAGCATGACAATAATTAGGGTTTGATTAGTCCCCCACTTAGCTTTTACCTTTGTGTCTCTTTGAGTCTTCTCTTCTCATCTCATAATCAAGGACTAAACCCTAAAGGTTTTAAGGCTTTGTGATTAAGCTTATGCCTGCATCCTTCTATTAGGATGAAATGTATAACTTTAATCCTAAGTGTTAAACCCTTAATGTGTTTACATCCTTTAATCAACTCACTTAATAATCATCAAGACATCAAGCTTGTAACTTGGGCCTTGCATTAGGGTTCTAATTCTTCCTTAATTGGTTAAGAAGGACTAACCCTAGTGTTAATGGACAAGTCCCCCTCAAGTTGTCTTACAAACCATAAAAATCACTTATTCATCATACAATTAACTAAAATACACTTAATAAAGGCTTGTTTTGTCATGAGGTTAATCCCTAATCATGGAGTAAGTTGAGGAGCTTTCCTCAGCTTAAACATTCTCATCTATTATCCTTCTATTAGGATGGTGTAATGAGTCTGTTTAAATCCCTGATTATGGCTTAAGCTCATTACTTAACACTAAACAAAAACAACAAAAAAACATCTAAATAATCACAAGTAGGTTAATGATCTTAATCCTACATCAGGATAATTAAGTGTGAGATACTGACTTCACACTTAAGGTATTCTCATTACCCCTAATCAGAGGGAGGATGTGATGAGTTTACTAAATCCATTGGTTTAGGCTTAAGCTCATCAACTTATGGCACACTTTCAAAAGCAATAAAAGATTGAAAACACAAAACAAACAATAATCGTCTCCTACGGGATTCTTTTCTCATCTCATTCACTCACAAACGAGAACTTGCTTCTTCCGTCTAATGCAAGACAGTTTGCACCTGAGCCAGACAGGTCATACACTTGAGCATAGACAAGTAAGCAGTTCCCAAGTCAATTTATCTTTCAGTCTCGTTGGGTCGAACTACGGTGTTCTGACTTCCTCATTGCACGAGAGGATACGTAGGCATAACTTAACAGTTATCGAACAAAAGTCTATGTATATTCCCCCTCTTTCTAGCTTTATTCTTTAAGCCTCATGATCTTGAGCATTATACTCCTGTTCTTACACTGACACTGTACATATTACACTTCACATTTCTTTTACACTGACACTTGCATTCTTTCCAGCTATGATACACAAATTGCACTGACACAACCCCTTTTAAACACAAATCATTTAAGCTTGGATCCCGTCGAGTTCGACGGACAATATGGGTGCTAATACCTTCCCAGGTTGTAACCAACCCCCTTTCTCAGTCTCTCTGGTTCGCAACCGTCTTGTCCATCTTTCTAGGTTTATGCAACATTACCTTTCCTTCGGGATAAAAATGCCTAGCTGGCGACTCTTTCTTGTCTTTTGAGGTCACCCTTGTGTGTTCTCTCTCCTCTTTCACCGACCGTTCGCGTCTGTACCCCATTTGACCTAGCCTCATTTGGTGGGAGCGACACTAGCAATCTCACTGGCATTTGTGAGGTTGCAAATAAAGACAATATGGAAATCAAAGTTGAGATTGTTGAAGGCCTTCCACCAAAAATCACTTATGGGATACTTCGCAGAACCATGGAAGATCCTAACGAGAAAGTAATCCAAACCAAGAGTGTCCCAGCATTAAAGGGGTCCTACGAAGCCGAAGAGGCTCTCATAAAGAAAATGGAAAAATTGAATCTTGCTGATAGGCAAGGGTTGGATATCAACATGGTCGAAGCTTCGCAAAAGAACAAAGGAAAGAATGAGGTGGAATGTCGTCGAGAGGAGTATCAAAGGACAACCTATCCAAAGGAATATGAAAATTTGGAAGAATTTATCCAAAGGTGCCAAAAGAAGAATACTGAAGTGATGCTATGTCCGTGCTGCAGCTCCATTTTCGACAGAAAGGTGGAAACAAACTTGGAGGAAGTGGAGAAGTCAATGGCAAGGAACAATTGGTTTCAAAAGCCAGCAGTCGAAGCCGGTGGATATGATCCGAGAAGAAGCAGATATCACTTCCAGAACCCTGGGGGTAGGTACTACAATACCTACAATCCATCGGGCAAAGTACCTAATGACAGATGGGTACAACCCATTAGAGATGCCCAGAGGCCTAGAGAATGGAAAAGCTTTGAAGTTCAAAGGGGATCCTTAGTCGAAATAAGGAAGGAAGCTGAGAAGCAGAGGCACATGACATATCCTTCATAGAACTACAAAGGGAAGATCCGCATGTTGAAATCTCAATGGAGGAGGTTCCAGAGGCAAAAAAGGACTGAGAAAGAAGCAACGAACGGACTAAATGCCAAGGAGAAAAATGTTGGCGAAAACAAAGCAGAATCCAGCACAAACACTCAAGTGGTAGAAAATGACAAGCTTCACAAAGGAAAAGACACCATCAACTGACTACCATTGTTAAAGCGTACCAACATAGTGGCAGAAGTTGACGAAGCTACTGATAGTTTCGAGTCTGACGAAGAGGGCTCATTCGACGTGATTTGTAATGTAGTCTCAGTACTTCCTAGGGACTACGACATAGTAATGGATGTAGAGGATGAATAGGATACCATGATGGATAGTACAGTGGGGCCAAGACCCGTATGCTACTATATCATGAATAACAACTGTGTCGAAGAACAAAATGCTTTATTCGAAAAACCAGATGAGTCAATGAGGGGACATCTGAAACCCTTGTTCATAAAAGGAAAGGTCGAAGACACATGCGTCAACAAAATCCTAGTAGATGGAGGGGCTGTTGTAAACCTAATGCCCCACTATATGTTGAAGAAAATTGGCAAAAATGACTCTGATGCAAAACCACACAACATGGTTCTGTCGAACTATGAAGGAAAAGTAGGCACAACCATGGGTGTCATTCAAGTAGATCTAACAGTTGGCACTATCACCAGGCAAACAAAGTTCATAGTTATTGCGTCAAGGGTGAACTACAACTTGCTGCTAGGTAGGGAGTGCATCCATGGAGTAGGAGCAGTAACCTTGTCGATGCACCAAAGGATAGTCATATGGCGTCCTGATGGGATCGTCGAAAATATTGCGGCAGATCAAAGTTATTTCATGGCTGAAGTAAACAGCGTAACTAGTCGAAGCTTCGACAAAAACTTGACCCACATAGCTCCTTGCAACCCAGCTGACTTCGACCTGACAGCGTCGAACAACGCCTATTGCTCTATGTACTTACATCCAACACATGGATTTCTATGGGACAAAGAGGTAATTCGCGAACCAAGCCATGTTTGGGGAACTACTGATATAGAACCAACTGGTTGGGATAGCGAATTCAACGATAACTATGAGTGAAGCTACAGCACTAACGAGATTGACGGCCTATATGGCCGAAAATAAACTAAAAGCGGCTCTTGAAGCCGAAGCAAAGTATATGGTTGTCGAAGCCAAAAAAGAAATTTCACATCCACCATGCCCTCACGAAGGAATTGATGAAGAAAATAAAAATAAGCAGATAGGCAAATGGCGGAATCACAAGCTGGACGCCATCTACGACGACGAACCATTGGGGTTCGAAAAAGACCCAACTTCAACTAGCTTGAAGATGGTGGCACAAGATCCTCTGGAAGAAATCAATCTTGGACTGGGGGTAGAAAGAAGGCCAACTTATATAAGTGCAAATATGGACCCCCATTTCAGAATCAAATTTGTTCAGTTGCTGAAAGAGTTCAAGGACTGTTTCGCATGGGACTATGACGAAATGCCCGACCTCGACAGGCGCTTGGTCGAACTGAAACTTCCTATAATTGAAGGAAAGAAGCCTGTGAAGCAAGCTCCAAGGTGTTTCGCACCAGAGGTTTTGTCAAAGATAAAAGAGGAGGTCGAAAGGCTTTTCAAGTGTAAATTCATTCGTCCGACCAGGTATGTCGAATGGATTGCAAATATTGTACCTGTAATAAAGAAAAATGGCTCATTGAGGGTGTGCATTGATTTTCGAGACTTAAATTCTACCACCCCAAAGGATGAATATCTTATGCCACTAGCAGAAATGCTAGTAGACTCTGCAACAGGGCACGAGTACCTAAGTATGCTAGATGGATATTCTGGCTATAACCAAATCTTCATTGTAGAGGAAGATGTTGCAAAAACAGCCTTTTGGTGTCCCGGAGCAATAGGGACGTACGAATGGGTAGTTATGCCCTTTGATTTGAAAAATGCTAGGGCTATATACCAAAGGGCTATGAATTCCATATTTCATGATTTCATTGAAACATTCATGCAAGTATACATTGACGATATTGTAATAAAGTCTGTTTCAGAAAAAAATCATTTAAACCATCTTCGACAATCCTTTGAGAGGATGAGAAAACATGGTTTAAAGATGAACCCCCTTAAATGTGCGTTTGGTGTGCAGGCTGGAGATTTCCTAGGTTTTGTGGTCCACAAAAAGGGAATCGAAATAAACGCCAATAAAGCTAAAGCAATAATGGAGGCGAAAGCACCTTCGACAAAGAAAGAATTGCAATCACTACTGGGGAAGATTAATTTCCTTAGAAGATTTATTTCAAACCTCAGTGGGAAAACGCAATATTTCTCCCCCTTGCTTGGAGTCAAGAAAGAAGATTTCACATGGGGGCAAGAACAACAAAAAGCTTTTGACAAGATCAAAGGATACTTGGAAAGCCCTCCAGTCTTAACGTCACCTAATAGACGAAGAAGCATGAGGTTATATATCTCAGCATCCGACTAGACCCTTGGAAGCATGCTTTGTCAGGAGGATGAAAATGGCATCGAAAGAGCCATCTATTATCTCAGCAGAGTATTAAACGACGCTGAAACTAGATATAGTGTAGTAGAAAAGTTATGTCTTTGTGTATATTTCTCTTGTACAAAATTGAAACACTATATAAAACCAGTTGATGTATTTGTATCATCTCGTTTCGACGTAATAAAATATATGCTTTCTAAATCTATTTTACATAATCGAACTAGGAAATGGGCATTAGCATTAACTGAATACTCCTTAAGATACCTGCCTTTAAAAGTTGTAAAAGGTCAAGTAGTGGCTGATTTCATAGCTGACCATTCCATAGACGACAGTGAAATAAAGTACGTCGAATTACAGCCTTGGAAATTATATTTCGACGGTTCCAGCCACAAGAATAGTGCAGGTATAGGAATATTGATTATTTCTCCTAATAAAATTCCAATAAAATTCAAGTATAGGGTCGAAGACCCTTGTTCAAACAATGAAGCTGAGTATGAAGCTTTAATTGCTGGACTTGAAACCTTGTTGGAATTGGGGGCAACTCGAGTCGAAATAATGGGCGACTCAGAACTAGTAATAAAACAACTAACCAAAGAGTACAGATGTGTTAAAGAAAATCTGATCATGTACTTCGTCATAGCCAACAGGCTCCTGAAAACATTTGACATTGTGACCCTTAAACATATTCCTAGAATACAAAATCAAGAGGCCAATGATTTGGCTCAGATTGCATTAGGTTACAGGGTATCAAAAGAAAATATGGAGAAAGCTATTGAAGTAAGGGGAAGGGTTGTATCAACCAAATTATCCCCATCAGATTTAGAATCAATGAAACTTGGTTATAGGGATGACGAAAACTTCGAAATTTTTAATATAGATAATTCAGACATGGATGACTAGAGAAAACCTATAAGAGGTTATATACAAGACCCAAGGACTGTGTCGAATTCGTGAAGGGTTGTCAAGAGTGCCAAGTCCACGCAGGAATACCACATGTCCCTACAAGCAAATTACATTCGATCATAAGACCTTGGCCATTCAGAGGATGGGCTTTGGATCTATTTGGAGAAATTCAACCTGCTTCATCAAAAGGGCAAAGATATATCTTAGTAGGAGTGGATTACTTTACTAAATGGATCGAAGCCATACCGCTAACCAATATGGATCAAGAAGCAGTTATAGAATTTATCCAAAAGTACATAATCTATAGGTTTGGGATACCAGAAACAATAACCACTGACCATGGGTCTGTGTTTACTGGTAAAAATATGCAAGCCTTTGCAAATGAAATGGGTTTTAAGTTATTAACGTCTACACCCTATTATGCCCAAGCTAATGGACAAGTCGAAGCAGCGAATAAGGTAATAATAAATTTGATCAAAAACATGTAGGTAAGAAGCCTTGAAATTGGCCCAAAACCTTAGATCAAATTTTATGGGCATGTCGAACGTCACCTAAAGAAGCTACTAACTCTACCCCATTCAAATTAACATACTGATGTGAGGCATTGCTTCCAGTCGAAATCTATTTACAATCCCTACACATCCAAAGACATCATGAAATTCCTTAAGATGTATATTGGAGTATGATGATGGATGAATTAGTAGATTTAGACGAAGAAAGGTTACGTATGTTGGATTTGATTAAAAGACAGAAGGAAAGAGTTGAGAAATCTTATAATAAGAAAGTGAAGTCAAAAATCCTTCTTGAGGGTGATTTAGTTTGGAAGGTAATACTTACCATGGATCGAAAAGATAGAGTAATGTGAAAGTGGTCCCCCAAGGGGGAAGGACCTTTCAAAGTTTTAAGTGTTTTCTCAAATGGCGCTTACAAAGTTGAAGAAATAGGCAAAGATGAGAGAATAATTAAAATAAATGGAAAATACTTAAAGAAATATAAAACAATTATGCAAGAAGTAAAGATAAAGGTAGAATGATTATATTAATTACTTCGCCAAATAGTGGGTGGTAAAGTCAATACAAAGTTTTCCTTCTAAGGCTAATAAAGGAACTAAGGAAAATAATACATATACCACCCCCACCCTGTTACAAATTCCTAGAGAAAATATTCTTTAAGTTCTATGAATTTCTTCCTCTGAACATCAATTCGACATTCACACAGACTTTTGTTGAGAGATATTTCTTCAATCTCTTTGCCTAAAGTTTGGGCCCTGTCTGCATGATGAATTCCCACCTTTATTTCCTCTTTGATTTCTGCAGCATTGGGTTGTTCAAGTTCTACCATACGTTTCTGATCTTGAGCAACTTTGGCTTGAAGTTCAACTATTTGTCTCTCAAAGTCCTGAATATTCTTTTTACATTCAAACACTTGTTGAGAGTAAGTGTCGGAGAGTTTTGATAGCTCAGAAACCTTGTCCGTCGAAGCCGCTGCAACATCCCACTCAGCACTTTAAGTGTCTGTTTTGTTGGAAATCATTTTGATGTACTCTCTTCGACGGTTGAGATCTACACAGGTTACATCAATGATTTGAACAAGATCTAGCACCAGACGAGTTTCATCAGTGCTGGCTTCTAAAATGTTCACTTGCTTGAGGATTTTCTTCAGTTCGCATTGCTGAGTAGGGTCCTCCTCCAGAATTATGAACAGATCAACACCAAGCACTTTGCTCTTGATTTCACCCATAAGAGCACTGAGGGCCTTAACTTCAGAAGTGGCTCCAGAGCTTGTCGAACTGCTGGAAGAATTTTGGAAATTGTAACGTTGGCTAAGCATAACCTTCAGATAGTCCAAAGGTTTCCTTACCTTTAAGCTCTCAAGTTCCTCATGAGTAAAGGAAGTCGAACCTGAAGATGGAGGTTTGTTCTGAGTTGAATTAGGAAGGGTTTGAACGCTAGGTCCAGTGCCTTGTTTCGACTAGTTTTGTTTTGCTGCAGCCTTAGCTTCAAGTTTCTTCTCCTTAGCGTCTGTAGCTTTGGGTGACTTTTCTTTTTCCCGAGTCATAGATCCAACATCAGCTTTTTCGCCTTTACCATCTTCGGCAGGTTCTTCTTCATTGACTTTGGATTTTGGGTTATCAGGAGAATTATCTACAAAATGTTCATCCATTATGGTGTCGAATGCATAACAGGTATGGGGTTCCAATATATCGTCCTTTGAAATTTCTTTCTCTTGGACTTGTTTCTCCACATTCGTCTCACCAACATCATGGGGAGGCTCACCAAGGTTGATTTCAACCTGGAAAAAAAAGAAAGATGAGAAGCAATAGACAATATGCATACAAAAGTCAATTCAAAAGTCAGTCGAAAATAATTACCTGAGGAATCTCAGTATGAAAACTAGAGTTCCCACTTTCCGCGTCCCGTGCAGGTTTAATTATTGGACTGGTGGGAGGAGTTTTCTTCGATCTGACGAGTGACCTTTCAGAAGCAATTGTCCTTATGTTGCTAGATTTCTTCCTTTTCAGGGGCTGTTGATTTGGGGATTCATCACCAGAATCTTCAGAAACCTCCTTCACTATTTCTTTCTTTCTTTTTAGAGGGGTAGGTGGTTTTCGACTCACTTGAGAAACAACAAGATTCCAATAAGCCAAAGGCCAAAACAATTTCATAATTGACACAATTCTCTTAAATATGAGGAAAGAATAAAACCTTTTTCGCCATCGAAGAAGTTTTCTTAGCAGGCTTGACAGGTTGGTCTTCGACATATGCCTTCTTGCTTGGAATCTTGGCAGCTGGAAAGAGAGAGTTGTTAAAAAGGAAGGAATAAAACATAAGAAAGTAAACACAAAATAAATTCAAATTGTGAAAACACCTTCAAGAATGGTAGATTCCACGCGTACGTGTTCTATTCCAATATGAAGGTGCCCAAGGAAATTTTCCAGATGATATTTGGTCGAAACCACACGTTCGACTAACTTTTTTCGTGACTCTTTAAGAAGTTTTAAATCTTCTTCACATACGAACCAATCTGGGAAAGGTGGGCTAAGAGCCACACCAAAATCAGCAGATGGTAGAGGGGGAAACTTTGGTGGATAACTGGAATACGCAAAGTTGTAACGCACCTCTAGTGGAATATAAAAGGGTATTACCAGTTTCCCCATCCTTTCAGTGAATTTATGCTTTAGAGTCATAGATGCTTCACCTATGGTTCGCCTAAGATCATCTGGCCTGTATGCTGTTTCAAAATATTTTTGGAATTTTTGAATTTCCTTAACATGCTGATCAATACCTTTTTTCGTTCTCTCCTGCACAAAAGAAAAAGCGTTCGTCAGAAGTTTGTTGAAGGTAGCTACATCATAAAATCTTGTAAGATAGTACTCCTTCCACCAAACGTCGAATTCTTGAGTGCAGAAGAAGATGGGTCGGAAGACCACCGGTCGAACCTCCAGAGCAGCGTCGTTCAATTTCTCCATAATCTTCATACTTTTCGCCTCAGTAAAAAACGAATTGTAAAAGAGAATAGACCCTTTTTTGGGGTAAATTGACCTAGGTTTCAGTTGTATCAACCCAAACTGCCGAGCAACTAAATTTGGTTGATAAACTAGCAAGGCTACCTTAGAATTACTCATGGTTGGGTAAGAAGGTAGGAGTCTTGGCGTTAGTAGCATTTCCCAAATAGCCAAGAAGTTGTCTTCTTCCTTTTTGTGTTCGACAGGGAGTTGTCTGGTAAACCACTTAGGCCCTATAGTCCTATTGGCAAAGGGGGCCATGTTAGTAGTAAAATTGTAGCTCTTGGCGAACATATTTATAAAATTGGTTAAATAACGTTGAAGGCTTTGCCCTTCTTCAGAAGGAGTTAATTGAGCCATCCTTTCCCATTCGACGTGCTTGTCCTTGATGTGCTCTTCATTTACCACACCTTTGTCGAAGATTCTGGATTCAAAGGTGGCGTTGAGCCATAGTTGATGGAGCCAAAAGGGACTCGCCAGGCTGAGTTTGCCCTTATCCTTGATTTGTTTCAGGTTTTCGACTCCCTCACTCATGGATTCATAGAGGATAGCCAAGATCATTTCGCTCAGTCGAAGGTTTTTACCAGCATGAAGCTGATTAGCTATGGTGATGTATTTTTTGGCTACCTGGAGGGATCTTGTGCAAAACACAAATTTTGATAACCAAAGAGTCAAAAAGGCTATGTGTTCTGTGTCCGACACATCAGGGGAGTCTTTGTTGTGGTAGTGAGCAATGAAGGGGGAGTATGAGGCAAAGCTAGTGTCGAAAGCTATGGTGCTTTTATCTAATACAGTTGGGTCGAAATCTATGCCTAGTGGGCTAAGACCAACTATAGCAGCTAGGTCGAAGAGAGTTGGTGTCACCATTCCACAAGGAAGGTGGAAGGTATTATAGGTGCTATCCTAAAAATAAAGGGAAGTGAGAATCATGGTAGGGCAATAGTTTGGGCCTTCTTTCGACAGTTGAATTAGGTCATAAATGCCTATTTTCTTCCAAGTCTCACCCTTGACTGCTTTGACCTTTTCCACCCAATTTAGGTATTCAGATGGGTCTTTCGACCAAGGGAAGCTTCTAAAAATCCTAGGATGATTTAAATAAGTTAAGTCTAGGGCATCAGTTTCAGTTTGTGTTTCTGGGGATTTGTCACTAGATGGGTTTATTTTCCCTGCTCCTATGGGTTTTGAACGTGCATAAGTGGGAAAGAACTCTTTAAGATGAGTTTGATCAGTGTTTGGGTTAAGGAGAGGACCTAACATGGCATGGTATTTACCAGAAACAAGAGTGGTAATGAGTACCTGAGAATAGTAAATGCTCTATTTTTCTCTTTGATTCAGAGGCTTTGGGATGTATTGCTGGTTATCCACCACCTTTGGGCCAAGGATACTGTGCGCAGGAGGAAGAACTTATGTGTTCTTTGTAACACCCCATTTTCTACCCACGAAATATAAACAATTCAGAGTTCGTAAAATTTTTCTACAAAACGGGATATCACATATTCAACTTTAAACAGTTTCCAATTTAAGGAAATCATACTAAATACATAGCACTTTTTCGTAAATTCAACATATACAACGTCATTCACTCCAATAGTTCAACTTCATAAAATATTACGCAGCGGATTCATAAATTGATTCATAACATCTTTAAACAACATAATAACAACCTTAAAATAAGAATTTAAGCAACTCTAAGTTCTTCGACTAATTAAAATTCAGCAATAATAAAAGATTAACAAAGCAGACACGCGACAATCCCCCCCGAGTGCTACGTATCAGAGCGACTGACCACCGACTCGACCAATGGTAACCGGTTACTTCTCAGGATTACCTGCACGTTGTCACATAAGGACAACATTCAACAGAAGGGGTGAGTTACGATAATTATAAGCAATATATGAAAAACAATACAATGAATAAGTATCGTAAACAAACACCACTTCACGACTTATATCGAATATCAACATAAACAATTTGAGTAAAATGCAATTTTAATGCGACTCGACTAATTATGCATGTGGTACCAATAGGAGTAAGACTCCCAACTTAAACAATTGCCAGGTTATCGAGGCATCAAGGCATAAGCCTTCAACTTTCAACTTAAATTGCCAATCCAGGCCAACGTGGTGTGAGCAACGGCTCCGATAAATGCACGTGATTTAAATGATATGCACGACTTTAAACTTAGACTACTTAACAACAAGAGCAACACAACAACAATTACAAAATAATCAATTTATATTCAGCATTGGCTTGTAAAGCCTACAACATAACAACTTTAAGACTTTCCGTAACCGGAACAATTTACCAACTCAGTTGTACCTGTAACACAACTTTACAACGTAATTTCAACAAAACAACGCATCACAATCAACAATAATATTATCCGACTTATCCCGATAAATTTCATTAAATTTCGAGCAACTCCGTTTTTCGCCTAATTCGGCTAGACCGACTAAATCGGTACCTGTTTTCTAACTCTCTGCTGTTAACACAATCTCGTTACAAAACTTAAGTTTTCTACGTTCTATTAGAAGTCAACTGTTATAGAATTCCTGCTACTGCCTCTATATCTGCTAATTTAGTAAACCTGCATTTTCTGCTAACTTAACTGGTTTCCTATTGTTCGTGCTCCTGATAAATTAATTATACATTCTCAGTATCACTCATTCTTCATACTAAGTAATCTAATTCACAATTTAATTTATATAATAATCCACAAGATTTCTTAAACAATTAGAATATGGACCCTATATAATTTAATTAAGAAATTGTTTGGATTATATAATTAATTAAGAAACTAAAAGACATTTGATTAAAAAAAATGAAATTCTTCCCACTCATGACAGGGTGGCCTGCGCCACCCATGTCTCTCCATGAAGCATGGCCTGCGCCATGCATGTTCTTCCAAGGAGCATGGCCTGCGCCATGCATGCCTCTCCAAGAAGCATGTCCTGCACCATGCCTAGGCAATTGGGCCTTATGGCCTGCGCCATAGGCACCTCAAAAAAAAGAACATGGTCTGCGCCATATGTCTTACACAGGTATGGCCTTCGCCATGAATCTCAATTTCCACTACAGGTCCTGTTCTCCGTCCCCAAATCAACAAAAATTTCTAGTATTTTAATACAACTCAACACAGCAACATACACCAATCGACTTTTCAATCACAATTTCAACAATCGAAACAACTAATCTCATAATCAAACATTTAAAATCATAATATATAGATTTTTCAACCTAATTACCCGAATCAACCCAAATCAAAGTATTGAAATTCATACCCGATTATAAGAATCGAACCCACCCTTACCTTATTATTTTGGATCGAAGGTTGCTCTAAGAATCAGATTCCGACGGTTTGTTCTTTGTTCTCTTACGCTTGTGTAGCAGTTTCAGTTTTCTTTCCTCTTCTACTTCCACTGATCCCTCCACTTCTTTTTCTTTTTGTTTCTATTAACTTATTTTATTATTTTAATAAACTAATAAACTATTATATTACTAATGGGCCTAACATAACACCCCTTATTTTACTAATTCAAACACGGTTTCAAGCCCACTAATTAAAATAACACAACAACTATTATAATTAATTCTAATAATATTTTCTACGACTTAACGACTTAAATTCACCACAACACCAAATTTTAATTTAATAAATCACTACTAATTATTTTCTCTAGATTTAATTAGATTATCTTACGATTATTAACCAAATGGTCCAAACAACCCGATCGACATATCCAACAATACACGAAAATACTTCATATCTTCTTCCATAACTTATATCAACTTAATTAATTAAATTCTACCTAAACCAACTTATAATTATCAACACAATATTCCGATATTTTGGAAATCAACTTAAATATGCAAATCACCACAAATCAACACAACACAATACACTTATATTTAATTAAATAATTAATTAAATAAACAGGCGTTACATTCTTCTTATCTTTTTGAGAGCTTGAGGTCGCCATTGTTGACTTTGAAGAAGCTTGAGGAAAGATGAAGATTTGGGTTTGAGAGAAGAAGAAGTTTGGAAAATTTGAAGTTTGGAGATTAAAAAGTTCTTTCAAGAGAGAAAATGGACTATTTATACTGAAGAAATGAAGGAAGACGTTTGGGTCTTCAAGTTGTTTAGAGTACGTGTCTACGCACCAGTGGATATAAAAAAGGTGTGGAAGTTGAAAAGGGTACAGTAGACCTAGTCTCATAGAGTCATGGAGATCATGTCTTGGAACGTGGGTTGAAGTTGATCGGTTGAGAAAATCTAATGATTACTTAGATATGATTTGACAAAGTGAGATTTTGGGAATCAGCGCATTTAATGCAAAAAACATGGAGTTGAAATATAATTTGGCAGCAAAGATGCTTTCTCCAGAGAGTTAGTCGAAACACCTTTGCTGGGGGGAAATTTGTATGCATAGGAATTTCGACAACATGAGTTTTAGTGCACAAAAGCTTTAATAGCTTTTATAAATATCTTTTGACAAGTTGATCACTCTTTCTTCCAAACATGTCCAGAATCTCGAGAAGGTTTGTAATGATTTGGTTTATAAGTCGAAAGTGGCTTGTCGAAAGAGATGCTGGATTGCTGACTGGAAGTTCTTCACATCATTACGGATAAAGTT
This sequence comes from Lathyrus aphaca, assembly GCA_963966055.1. NCBI lineage: Eukaryota > Viridiplantae > Streptophyta > Magnoliopsida > Fabales > Fabaceae > Lathyrus > Lathyrus aphaca. The sequence goes on along the minus strand of OZ014522.1, from coordinate 196,294,874 downwards.
TTGTTGTTACTTCGACAATGAAGAATTCGACAAAGGAAAATCTGATAGAAGGAATTTGGATTTGAATTTTAAATCAACTTGATATAACAAAGAGACGCACCGTTTCATCAGTTGAAGAGCAGTTTTGTATGAATAACTGTTTTGTTTGGTAAAGTGGACGTGGAAGGTTTTCAGAAGAAATTAGCATGCACAATGCCAAGTGGCATTTGTCTAGGATTTGACCGTTGTTTGACGGTTATGATATTTGTATATAATAGGATAGTTTTCTTTGTGAAAGTGTGTGAAAAATATTGTACAAATTCCTGTAAACTCACTCAAGTAATCATGTGTAAAGAGAAAAGGGATATTATTTTGGAAATGTACGTATCAACACCAGTTTTATTTCAAGTTATAAAAGGTTTATGTTTTTTCTTTAAATCTTTGTTCTTCGTTTCTCCTTTACATTCCATTCACGTTCCCAGCAAATTTTATATTTCAGTCAATTTATATTCAAGCAATTCTTTACCTTCATGTCAAACTTTAGTTTTCTTTTATTAAGTCTTCAAATGCGTTAGTTGATTCAAATATACAAACACCTTTAACTTCAATATAAATAACAATAATTGGTTTACTCTAGAACATTTTGAAAGAAACATATAAACACCAAGTTTAGATTATTCTTCATTTGATTCTTAGCACACGGCATCCTAGGACTTGTTTGGTTGGTCTTTCCAGTCACCCTTTTCTAAGAGATTTTGTTAACCAGAGGTTGTTCGCCAGAAACACCAGCGAACACCATGCCCCAAGCATGTATACACCTTTGACGGTAACCTTTAGGATCATTGTCATAATCAAACACAATACCTTGGAGTGCTAAAGAAGGATTATAAGTAATGCCTCCCCTTATGCCAAGGAGTGACACATTAGGGAACTCGCCACAACTGTTAATAATAGTGATGTTTTCCATGGATCGGGAACACTAATGGATATCTGAATGTGAGAGTGACATTATCCTAATAGACCACCTCAAACCTTGTTCATTCTTCATCATAGATCGAGGAAGGTGTGAAATAAACCACCTTGATAGTAGAGGTATGCAACACATCAGAGTCCCTCACGCCTTCGTAGTACGAGTGTGAAGAGAGTGCAACATATCTCCAAGCAAAGTAGGCACAAGATTATGAGTCAAAAATATTTTAATTGCATGCACATCCATGAATTGGTCCGGATTAGGGAACAATACCAAAGCATAAATCAACAGGGCCAAGATCTCCTCAAAAGCGTAGTAACGCATAACATCTAAAAACAACTGAGCTTTCTCTATCAAGATTTTAACAAAAAGACCTTTAACTCAACCTCTATTTTCCAAATTGGATACAATATCTGACTTCTTTAGATGCAAAGCTGCTATAATAATTTTAGGTTTAGGCTCCTTTTCTAGACCGGTGAAAGGTTTTTGATCAAGAGTAGGTACACTAAGTAGTTTAGAGAATTCTTCCATTGTGGGCACCAACTGATAATCGGTAAATGTGAAACAGTGATGTTTAGGGTCAAAGAACTGGAACAAACCACTCATCATGTCTTCATTAAACCTTGAGGTAACCAAACCAAGTAGACAACCATGTCTTTCGGTGAATTGAGAGTTCTCAGGAACGTTTGAGACTAATTCCTTAAGCTTGGAAGGTATCCTTACAAATTGATTAGGATAGTGTTTATGCGAGCGGAAGCCATAACTTGCATCAAAGAACAAAGATAATTCCCTTGGTCCTTGAAATGGTTAGTGAAAATGCTATATTATGATCTCATGATGTTATGAGGTTATGTTCATGTTTAAAGCAAGTAAATGGAAAGCACACAGAAGTCACACAAGAGCGTTAGGTTTAAGAGCTTGCATGAATTCCATAGGTAAGTACCCTCCCCACTGAAGTTTAGTTGGTTCAACCTGTCCTAGCAATAGTAACCGGGTTCTAAGGAATCTCCATATCACTGATTCTTCTCAAAGGCTTTATCTCAATGAGTGTAACATCGAGTATCAACCAACTTTAGACTGCACCAAAGTCGGCTATCTCACTACTTTCTACTGGCCAAGATGGGTTAATTAAGGTTCTAAAGGGAAGTTAGTGTAAATGACACCACATGAAAGCCTGATATTATCATCAACTGACTTGAAAAAAATCAGTACCAACTAAAATTTCATACTAACTGTAGCTACCATATCAACCATAGTGGTATACGCCTGACAATTTTCTTGGTCTATTGCTACTTACCTAAGGTACACTAGATCCGAGTATAGGATCTTTCACACGAGTATCTCCCAAGATAAATACCATTTAAAAGTAAAGCATAAAATTTAAACAAGTTAAAGAAAGTATTAAAGTGATCTAACTCTAAGGTAACCCCTCTTTTTTTAGAGATAAACTCTTCCCCACTAGAGTCTCTAGTTCTGTAACATGGTGGGAGAACTGACTTTTAGTTTTTTGTCGCAAAATATGTTGTGGTAAGCAAGAGTCGCCACCGAATTTTATTTCATCCAATTAGGAAAGGCATAAAAGAACAGGAAAGACCTTTAAAAATATTTTGAGTTCAGGGGGTAAGTTATACAAAGGGATGGTGTTAGCATCCTTTGTATCCTTGTTTATCCATGGGCTCTTAACCGCTTAGCTCACTTTATACTGGTTTCGTTTGAAAAGTGTAGTGTGTGATTAAAATATTTTCGTAAAGATTTAAATTTGTAATGATTCTCATATGACTGTATACAAAGTGTTTACTTGTAAGGTCTTTTTGTTATTTTCATTTCCTTAGGGATAAAATTGTCCTTACTATCAGTTAGTAACTAATCTTATCCTTGGATTTGGAGGGACAAGCATAGGATCATCATTATGGTCGTAGAAGGCAACATGTAAGGATACCTTAAAAATTCTAAGGGACTATCATCATTTTCGTAGGGACAAGATCATTTATTCGAAGGCAACTCGAAGGGTCATCGAGGGACTATGATATTTTTCGTAGGGACAAGATCATTTATTCGAAGGAAACTTTGAAGGGACAACGAGGGACTATGATATTTCATTCGAAAAGGCAACCGTGATTATTTATTTCTTTAGGTAACAAGTTAAGGTATCCCCATGTTTGAGGGACTTGACCATTTATTGTAAGGAGAGTGATTACCCTAAAGGTGTAGGTGTGCAAGTGTGTTTTGTTCAGTTATTTTAGTCTTGGAAATTAGGGTTATCTAACGGTTGGTTTTAGTTTTGCCATACAATCCTATTAAGCATGCATCTAACAATTTATAGTGCGGAAAATAAAATCATAATTTAAGCTATTACATGGCCTTGGGAGAGATACATAATCATAGAAAAAACCTGACAGAAATATAAAGTGCAGAAAAATAAACCTAAGTTATTACAAGGCTTTAGCAGTTACATTAAAAGAAATCGGGCAAGGAAAGTAAATATGAACAATACAAATTCAAGCAATCTATACAATTATTCTAAGAAATAAGATCGGGAAGAAAATATGAAGGAGATAAAAGTTTCGGATATCGATTAATTGATTTTATGATTGATTTTTTAGAAAAAAATGATTAATTAAAGAAATCAATTTGATTAAAAAGATAAATCTAATTTAATTTATAAAAAAAATATTTTTTGGTATTTTATGATTTTATAAAAAAAAAGGATTATCAAGTTCCTATTTTTCTTATTGGTTAAAAAAATTAATTGAATTTAAACAAATAATTTAATAAAAATAAAGAAAAAAGAAAGAAATAAGGAAAAAAAGAAAGGAGAAAATAAGGTCAAAAACAAGGGGAGGGACGCTGATAGTAGTCCTTTGAGTTCATTAGTTCCCTCAATTTGGTCTGAAAGTTCATGTAGAAGGAGATACGAAGCTTGGCTTCTCTTATGCCCTAATAATGGCAACCCACGGTTCCTGCGTGAAAGCCTTCAAACAATGGATCTAAATAATCCTAAACATGATATTAAGCACGAATATGAATAAGAAACATATTAAAACATCATGTAATGCAAGAATCAAAAATTGGAAAAGAAGCAAAACGACCATGGTTCATATAGCACTATTCATGATGCTCCAACCTTCAATGATGATATGAATGATCTCCTGGGATGTTGTAGAGTGTATTTGAACATATGGAAGTGACTAAAACTTGCTGCAAATTATTTTATAGTTTGCCCTAGTTTTCACACTTTTATTTAATTTCTCTTAGGGTTTTTAGAGCATGGACTTTCGACCCTATGGTTTGTGGAGGTCATAAATTTATATAAGGGATCATTTTAGGTCAGAAAACTCCATGGGCTTGGGTCAAGTTGATTCACTTTTGAATGGCATTGAAAACTTTCTATTTTGGTGCATATCTTGCTATCATGACTTTCTCCTCTTGTATGCACGAATTTGGGATCATATATTATGGAGATATCTTCAATATTTGATCCTAAAATAGACCTAATATCAAATCTTTTGATTTTTCAATATTTATTTTGATTAAAACTGAATTTAAATGAATTAAATCCAATAAAATATGAAATAAATAAATAAAAGAAAAAGATATGACTTAGGGGTCGTGGACCAACTTAGGATTGAGTTTGGATTGTGAAAAGATAGTCCCATTTGGCAAAAACTCAAGTTTTGGTCATTATTTGCTTTATGCACCTCCTCAATTTTGCTCAACTTTAACAATGCACAATTTTCTCAATTTTTATCACATGAATGTGCTCTTGGACTTTTTAGGAAGCTTAAAGTGTCCTTTAATCACTCCTTTTGGTCCAATGTCAATTTGATCTTCCATGTTCAAGTTATGAGCTTTTGAAAAAGTTTACTTTTTGTTGACTTTTTAGAAGACCTGTAATGTCTTGGCCCAAATATCTCAAATGAAGCATATATGGCCATGGCCTTAGAGAGACAAAGTTGTAGAGAATTGAATTTCGTTCAAGATAGGATTTAGTTGGGAAATTTATAATGAAGTATGTGAAAATTAGGGCTTGTAAAAGTTCAGTTGACTTTCTCCTTAAGAAACCCTAATTTAGCAACTTTTGCCTTGTGATAAATTTGAGGTTTTCTTGATGAATCATGATCAAACCTTGATCAAATGATGAATATTACTTCATAATATTAATTTTGGCCAAACTTTTTGATGTTTGACTGTATATTTACCAGAATTGACTTTTTACCCAAGTTAACTGATTATTGATTATCTAAGCATCTGACTGACCAAACTTGTAGGGCAAGTCTTGAAACTTTACATGAGGATCCTTTGAAGTGTTAGATCAATATTTTGATTCTGCTTCTCTTATAAGAACAAAATATGACACTTAAAATTATCTTCTATGTGCAGGACATAAGTTCTTATGAAAAGATAAGTTCTAACGTGTTCAACATCTTCTACAACGGATACTAGCGAAACTCATTATCACAAAGAAGATCTGATCACAAGTCAATAAGAAGTTCTCATCAAGTACAAAATCAAGCTGCAAACTTTTAGACACTCTGATGTGAATACAACATGTTCTGATTCTATTATCAAGTACATTTATTAGGGAATCAAGAATAACGGCTGGAAATGAAGATCTCTATTTTTGGAAGGCATTTATGACTATTATTATTCATCCAAAAATGGCACAATATGTTCCCAATGGATCTCTTCATCATAAATCTATATACTAGGATCATTTGAAGAAATTGCTCTCTCTTCTCTCGCGCGAAAAATCTACGAACAATTTTTTTTCTCATTCTTAATTTGTAAGAACTATCATAGTTGTGATAATTTCTTTTTAGAAGCATTTTTAGTTACACAATTTTATAAAACATATTGATATTCCTTGAGTGACTAAGTTTAGTTAGTAGACTCAAGAAGATTTTGACAGTAGGTCATTATGTTTATATTCAATATTTGAATTAGTGGATTAAGACCTCGTTGAGAGAGGAGAAATCACCTTGGCGGGTGGGCTGTATGTAGTTTGAGCTCAAACGAACCAGGATAAATCAAAGTGTTCCTTGTCATTTTATCTTTAGAAAACCCAATTCCATCCCCCCTTCCTTGTTATTTTTCTCCTTCATGAAGTATATGGGATACCATGAAGTCCACTTGAGGCTTTAGAAGTCCAATTTGCTTTGAGGAACACAAAATCTTAATTTGAGATCCACTTCTTGGGAGGAGACTTTGTCTGATGAAACCTTAAGTTTCTTTGAGCAATTGAGAATCATATGAACATTAGGATTCCAACCCCCCATTCCTTGTGTTTTTGCTCCTTTAATTGGCATCAGAGTGCTAGGTTCTGAGCGATACACTTAACTGTGTCAGAAAAAGATACAGAAGATAAACACAATGGAAGATGCAATCAATAACAATAATGATTACCAAAATGACAAGATCAATGGAAAACCTCCTGTGTTCAATGGCGACAATTTTGACTACTAGAAGGATGTTCTGGAGAGTTTCTTTATAGCTCTGGATGGAGATCTCTGGGATATGGTGACTGATGGACACATTCATCCTGTTGGAGTTTATGGTCAGAAGATCGAAAATAAGAATATGACAGCTTAACAGAAGAAGGAATTCAGAAATCATCACAAGGCCAAAACCATACTTCTGAGTGATATTTCATACACAAATTATGAAAAAATGAAAAATAGAGAATCATCCAAACACATGTTCGACTCTCTGAGGATGACACATGAAGGCAACACTCAAGTCAAGGAGACAAAAGCTCTGGCTCTTATCCAGAAGTATGAGGCATTCAAGATGGAAGCAGACAAAACGATTGGGAAGATGTTCTTAAGGTTTCAAATTTTGGTTGTTGTACTGAAAGTTCTAGACAAAGGCTACTCAACAGCAGATCATGTTAAGAAGATCATCAGAAGCTTGCCAAAGGCTTGGAGACCCATGGTCATTGCTCTTAAGTTGTCAAAGAATATGAATGAAATATCTCTTGAAGAACTGATAAGCTCACTGAGGAGTCATGAGATAGAACTAGAAGAAGATGAACCCCCAAAAAAGGTAAGTTTGTTGCTCTTAAATATAACAAATCTGAATCTAAAGCTTTGCAGGCAGAAGAAGAAAGTTCTGGAGGCTCATCAGAAGAAGACAAACTATCACTTATTTCTAGAAGAGTTCAACAACTTTGGAAGCATCATCAGAAGAAGTTCAGGAATCCTAGAAGATCAAGCAATCACTCTGAATCATCCTCTGGCTATAAGAAGTCCAAAAGCAAAGAAGTAGTTTTCTATGAATGCAAGGAACCTAGACACTACAAGAGTGACTGTCCCAAACTTCAGAAAGAGAAGCCCATAGAGAAGTTGAACAGAGACTAGAAGAAAAGTATCATGGCCATATGGGACGACTTAGAATCTTATGAAGATGAATCAGAGTCAGACGATGAACACGCCAACATTGCATTAATGGAAAAGATACCAAAAGATGTCAACTCATCAGAATCAGAATCAGTTTCTGATACAGAAGAGGTATTCTCTAAACTTTCTAGATCTCAATTAGAAGATAGCCTCTCAGAGATTCTTGAAAAGTATCAGAACCTTCAATTCAAATACAAAGACCTGAAACAAATCTAGTATCTGAATCGGAGGAGACTAGAAATCTGAAGGCAGAAAAATCTGAGCTAAAAGAAAATATTTTAGATTACAAGATCTCTCTTGAAAAACTTAAAGCTCAGAAGGAATCTGAATCAGAAGTTTTATCTAGTTCTGATAGTATCATAAAACAATATGATTACAGTTTTAAAAAATTTCTAGCTAAAAACATAGATAGAAGAAAAATTTCCTCAATGATCTATGGAGTTAGCAGAAACGGTAGAAGAGGTATAGGTTATGTAAAACCTAAAGGAGAAGAACCACTAAAGTTTAAACATGTTGATGATATGATTATAAAAGTTAACACTCCTTTAAGTTCTCACTTGACCTATGGTCATAATCATGATATGAAATATACTAGTGAGTCATCTTTTTCTACAAGTTCTGATGAGAAATTCAAACTCAATCAGAAGTTTGTAAAATCTAAAAAACAAGGACCCGGAAAGATATGGGTACCCAAAGATAAAATTGTGTATGTTGCAGATGTCTTTAACAGCCAGACTGAAACACCAATCTTGGTACCTGGACTCTAGATGCTCGCGACACATGACGGGAAGAAAGCATATATTCCAAAGTCTTGAGATGAAAGTTGGAGGTTACGTAGGTTTCAGAGGCAATCAAAAAGGAAAGATCATTGGCTCTGGAACTATTGGTAACAATACACTTCCCTATATCTCTAATGTTCTGTTAGTAGAAGGATTAATGCATAACTTGTTATCTATAAGCCAATTAAGTGACAATGGTTATGATATAATATTCAATCAAAAGTTCTGTAAAGCTGTTAGTCAGAAAGATGGAACAATCATATTTAGTGGAAAGAGAAAGAACAACATCTATAAAATAAAACTCTCTAAACTGAAAAGTCAGAATGTAAAATGCATGATGTCTATGGATAACGAACAATGGATTTGGCACAGAAGATTGTGACATGTTAATATGAGAAGATTGTCTCAGATTAACAAACTCAATCTGGTCAGAGGACTTCCAAATTTGAAGTTCAACTCAGAAGCTCTGTGTGAAGCATGTCAGAAAGGAAAATTTTCTAAACCTTCTTTTAAATCTAAAAATGTTGTTTCTTCCTCTAGACCATTAGAACATCTGCACATTGATTTATTTGGACCAGTGAAAACTGCCTCAATCAGTGGTAAGAAGTATGGATTGGTGATCGTAGATGACTATAGCAGATGGACATGGGTAAAGTTTCTTAGACACAAGGATGAGTCAATTGTTGTATTTTCTAACTTCTGTAAACAAGTCCAAAACGAAAACGAGTTTAGAATTGTCAAAGTCAGAAGTGATCATGGTGGAGAGTTTGAAAACAAAAAATTGGAATTATTTTTTAATGAAAATGGCATCTCTCATAATTTCTCTTGCCCTAGAACTCCACAATAAAATGGAGTTGTAGAATATAAGAACAGAACATTACAAGAGATGGCCAAAACCATGATCAATGAGACTAACATGGCTAAACACTTTTGGGCAGAAATAGTAAATATAGCATGCTACATTCATAATAGAATCTCTATAAGACCTATTCTGGAAAAGACTCCTTATGAATTGTGGAAGAACATAAAGCCCAACATTTCTTATTTTCATCCTTTTGGATGTACTCTCTTTATTCTAAACACTAACGATCCTCTGAACAAGTTTGATTCTAAGGCACAAAAATGTTATATGTTAGGATACTCTGAATGTTCGAAAGGATATAGAGTATACAACACAGAAACAAGAATTGTGATAGAATCCATGTATGTCAAATTTGATGATAAGTTTGGTCCAGAAAAACCAAAGCAGAATGAATCTCTTGCAGATATATAAGTTCAAATCACTGAATGAAGAACATATGAAGAACAACCATCCACAGAACAAGACAAGACAACTACCTCAACAAACTCTGAAGAACCCAATCAGAGGAGACAATCCAGAAGCACGTTGAATCACCCAGAAGGTACAATTTTGGGAAAGAAAGATGATACAATCAGAACAAGATCCTCCTTCAGAAACTCTGAAGAATCTTTAATGGGACTTGTTTCACTGATTGAACAAACCTCTATGGAAGAAGCTCTTTCAGAAAATGATTAGATACTTGCAATGCAGGAAGAACCAAATCAATTCACCAGAAATCACGCATGGGATTTAGTTCCTAGACCAAAAGAATTCAACATCATTGGAACTAAATGGGTATTCAGAAACAAGCTCGATGAACTAGGTGAAGTTGTCAGAAACAAAGCACGACTGGTTGCACAAGGTTATAGTCAGCAAGAAGGAATAGACTATACAAAAACCTTTGCACCAGTCGCAAGGTTAGAGTCTATCAGACTTTTAATCTCTTTTGCTGTAAATCATGACATCACTCTTTATTAGATGGATGTTAAGAGTTCATTCTTAAATGGTTATATTGATGAAGAAGTTTATGTGCACCGACCTCCTAGTTTTGAAAACTTAAAATTTCTAGAACATGTTTTCAAACTGAAAAAAAAAATCCTTATATGGTTTGAAACAAGCTCCCAAAGCTTGGTATGAAAGACTAAGCAATTTTCTTCTGGAAAATAATTTTACCAGAGGGAAAGTGGACACAACTCTCTTCTATAAAACCTTTAAAAATGATATTCTGATTTGTCAAATTTACGTAGATGATATTATTTTTGGTTCTACTAAAAGTTCCTTGGGAAAGGAATTTGCTAAGTCCATGCAGGCAGAATTTGAAATGAGCCAGATGGGAGAATTAAAGTTCTTTCTGGGAATTCAAATAAACCAAACATCAGAAGAAACATATATTCATCAAAGCAAATAAGTCAAAGAACTTCTTAAGAAATTTGACATGTCAGAAAGTAAAATATCCAAAACTCCAATGCATCCCACATGTATTCTGGAGAAGGAATAGGTAAGTAAGAAAGTAGATCAGAAGATCTACAGAGGTATGATTGACTCTCTTCTTTACTTAATTGCCTCAAGACCAGATATTTTGTATAGCATTTGTTTATGTGCTAGATTCCAATCATATCATATAGATACTTACTTAACAGTTGTTAAGAGAATCTTCAGGTATCTGAAAGGTACTACTAACCTTAGCTTATGCTACAGAAAGTCCAAAGAATATAAGCTTGCAGGGTACTATGATGCTGATTTTGCTGGAGACAGAACAAAAAGAAAAAGTACTTTTGGAAGTTGCCAATTTCTGGGAGACAACCTAATATCTTGGTCCAGAAAATGATAATCAACCAATGCACTCTCAACTGCTGAAGTTGAATACATAGCAGCAGCTGGATGCAGTACTTAGATGCTCTGAATGAAAAATCAGCTTTAGGATTTCAACATTTATAAGAGTAACATTCCTATCCTATGTGATAATACTTCTGCTATCTGTCTTTCTAATAACCCTATTTTACATTCTAGAGCTAAACATATAGAAGTTAAGCATCACTTCATTAGGGACTATATTCATAAGGGAATATTATTGTTAAATTTTATAGATACAGACCATCAATGGGCTGACATCCTTACAAAACCCCTGGCTAAAGATAGATTTAATTTCATTCTGACTAATCTCAGTATGGAATTATGCCTAGAATGACAATGTTTAAATCTATATATTTAATTCTCAGAATTTCTATAATACCTTATCTTCTGATCAATAGTACTTATATTTTTAGAAGGAAAATTGCTTCAGAAGTTTTCTTTTCGATCTGACTGTCTACTTCTTAGACTTCTGTGTCAAGGAAATAACATGCAGATCATTACATCAACACTTGTCAATGAAGCTCAGAGGTGTCCTCAGAATCCGAATATGTGTTCAAACTCCGAGGAAGGACAGAACATGCACTCTAGCTCTTAGACATCTGTTCTCTGAAGAAGAACACATGTTCAACTTCTGGGAAACTGAAACGGATGAAAATACAACATTGAGGTGCTAGCCACGTTGGTAATTGTTCCAAAATATTTTACGCAATCCCCTGTCAGAATTCAATTAATGTTGTTAATCATGATGTTTGTGCATTAATGTTTTCCACTAATTGTGATTTTCTTTTTTCTGTTTCAAAATCAATATATATATATATATATATATATATATATATATATATATATATATATATATATATGATTATTTTTACCTCACAAACACTTTTCACATTTTCACTTTCACTTTCACTCTCTTGTTTCTGTTTTCACTGCATTCTTGCTCCAAAACCTTCATCTTGTGATCAATGTTTTCTTTCTCTAAAGACGTTCAACAAGCTTCTTGTTAACAAGCTCTAGTTTCTCAAGCTTCAGAAAAACTCCACACTTCTCCAGTCAGAACGCTTCTCACACCTATAGATAAACTATAAGTTCTTTGTGAGCTATTTGTAGATTTTGATAGCTTGAAGGATAATGGGTTTGATTTAACTCCAGAAGTTGCATCTCAAGGTTGGGAAAAGTATTTTGACCGTCTGATGGGTCCAATTTTTCCTAAGTTGGTAAAGGAATTTTGGATTTTTACTAGTACTTCCAACACTCAAGTAACTTCTTACATTCCGGGTAAGAAGATTGTTATCATTGAAGAACACATTGCCAAGTTGATACAATCTGATGGAACTGTAATCAAGTGCAGTGAAATGGATAAATTTTCTGATACTTCACTCGTTTCTCAAGAAATTTTCACAAGTGGGAAACCCTCCAACAAAATCAAAGATCTGAAGGATCATTTGAGAATTTGGGCTAAAATCATTATGGGTTGCATCAGCCACAGGAAAGCCACCAACTCCCCAAATGACATTAACGTGGATCAACAATTTCTACTATATTTCATATCCACCATCAAGAAGGATCCCGTTTTGTATCCTAGAGAAGTTATCACCGCCAGGAAGATTCCTTGGAAGGATATTCCTCTGTTCTTTGTTGATACACCACCAGAAGTTGTTGTAAGATACTTGGAATCTTACAAGCTTGATGGAATTGACCCTGGGTTCAATCCTGAAGGACTTAGAAGACTGGCTCCAGAAGTTTCCATAAATAAGAATAAGAAAAGGAAAGCCTCTGAAGGAACCTCTCAGAAGACATCAAAGATGGAAAGAAAGAAAGGTACTTCTTCTTCGTCTGATTTTGTCTCTGTTGTAGAATCCGTAACAAATACAACATCTAAAAACCCTTATGATACCATTCCTTCTGTCACTCCTATATCTTCTAACCCTATAACTTTTGAAGCCCCAACCACTGTCATTCCAAACATAAACCAATCTTCTGAAATCCCTGTCTCTATTATTCCTCAACAAGAACATCCTCAACCTTCTGAGAATATCCCTCAACCACAAATCACTCAACCAGAAACTACTATACAACCTGAAACAATTCCACTCCAAAATTCTCAACCTAAAAATCCTCCATCATCTCCAAAATCTTCTGAACACCATTCACCACAAACTCTAGATGACTTTGACATTCCCATTGATCTAACACCTCCCTTTGATCTAAACACTTCAACCTTTGTTGAAACCCACTCAGAACTTCAACAAGTTATGTCTAATATTGATGTTTTTCCCACATACATAGTTACCTCTCAAGCTCAATTGTCTAATCCACCACCATCACCAACAAATCAACAAATTCATGGAATCAACTATCCTCTGAACTCTGACTATCCTAGACTCGTTTTTTACTTATCCCCCATACGTGAAGAACCCTTATCTTCTTATGAATTAACACCTCCAAAAACTCCCACATACATTAACATTCCAGATACTCCCACTCCAACCAATGAACCTGAAGACCCCCTTAGAACATTCATTGATGTAGAAGCTTTACAAAAACTCTCGTCTATTTCTAACAAAACTTCTATACCCATACCAAGACCAAAACCAACCAAATCAGATGTTGGTGCGTTATTATTGGCTTTCGAAGCAGAAATGAAAAACAGGCTGGAAAATATGAAGATTGTTTGTGCAGAAAATCTTGACCCCGCTGCTTCTGATTATCTTTGGACAACATTCAAAAAGTGGTTTAATTCTGAAACCAAGAAGCTGACAAATATCTGTTATGATATTGCTCAACAGAACTTCTGTGAAAATCTAAAGAAGTGGTCACAAACTTGGAGAAGAAGAAACCCATCTTCTGGATGATAAACCTTGGAAAGAACAAGAGCTAAAGGAGTCCATTTCTGCATTTAAGCTAGTTATTGTTCCTTCTGCTGAAGATAGAGGAAAAGAAGCTACTAAAGAATCTTCTGCTGAAGAACCATCTGTGCAACCTTCTACTCAAGCTGCTGCAACTGTTGAAGATGCTACTCCAACATCTTTAGTATTGAAGACTCTGGCTGAACTGAAGAAAGAGAATGAGATTGTTAAGCTAAGATTAGACAAGCAAGATGAGACAAATGTTGAACTCAAGACAATGATTGGGCAACAAGTTGAATCAACTTCTCAGATAAAGTCTCTTCTGGAAGCATTGATCACCAAGATTAACCTCCAACCTTGATCATGTCTTCTATGTTTATCTGGAAATGAAGATCTCTATTTCTGGAAGCATTTATTATCTTTTTCTGTTTATCTTCTTTTTGAATTATGATAAAAAAAGGGAGAACGTAAACTATTTTGATCTATAACATTCTACCAAGGCTAAGCCTCAAACATCCTAAAACTCTGATAAACTTGTTTCAATGTTTTTCAGAACATAACAAATATTTAACTCAGGGGGAACGTAAGCTAGAAGAACTTCTCATCATCATAAAGGGAGTTTCTATATCTTTTGTTCTTAATAAAAATATTATGTTTTGTCATCATCAAAAAGGGGGAGATTGTTAGAACAAGATTTTGATTCTACTTCTCTTCTATAGTTTTGATGATAACAATAATTATAAGAACAAAATATGGCACTTAAAATTATCTTTTATGTGCAGGAAATAAGTTCTTATGAAAAGATAAGTTCTAACGTGTTCAACATCTTCTACACAGGATATTAGTGAAACTCATTATCACAAAGAAGATCTGATCTCAAGTCAATAAGAAGTTCTCATCAAGTACAAAATCAAGTTGTGAAGTTTTAGACACTCTAATGTGAATACAACATGTTCTGATTCTATTATCAAGTACATTTATTAGGGAATCAAGAATAACAGATGGAAATGAAGATCTCTATTTTTGGAAGGCATTTATGACTATTATTATTCATCCAAAAATGGCACAAGATGTTCCCAACGGATCTCTTCATTGCAAATCTATATACATGGATCATTTGAAGAAATTTCTCTCTCTTCTCTTGCGCGAAAAATCTAAGAACAATTTTTTTCTCATTCTTAATTTGTAAAAACTATCACAGTTGTGATAATTGCTTTTTAGAAGCATTTTTAATTACACAATTTTGTAAAACATATTGATATTCCTTGAGTGACTAAGTTTAGTCAGTAGAATTAATAAGACTTTGACAGTAGGTCTTTGTGTTTGTATTAAAGATTTGAATTAGTGGATTAAGACCTCGTTGAGAGAGGCGAAATCACCATGGCGGGTGGACTGGATATAGTTTGAGTTCAAACGAACCACGATAAATCAAAGTGTTCCTTGTCATTTTATCTTTAGAAAACCCAATTCCAACCCCCCATTACTTGTGTTTTTGCTCCTTTATGAAGTATATGGGATACCATGAAGTCCACTTGAGGCTTTAGAAGTCCAATTTGCTTTGAGGAACACAAAACCCTAATTTGAGATCCACTTCTTAGGAGGAGGCTTTGTTTGATGAAACCTTGAGTTTCTTTGAGCAATTGAGAATCTTATGAACATTAGGATACCTCTTGAGACATATTGGGTTGAGGATATGAGGGAAAATTTTGGGGTATAACTGTACGAACCTCTTGAGAGATCAGGTGAAGGAAGCCTCCATTGTGGAAAAAAAATTTAATAGGACCAAAGTTTTCATCTTTGATGTAGGTTTTGTTGCTGCTAAAGAACAACCAAGACCTTTTCTTGATTCATTGCTGACAGGAATTATGACTTGACCCCAACCTTTGATATTGTTGCTTTCCAGGGCTTGGAGAGCATCTTTATAGGAAGTGATTGACGTTCCTATTTCTGGCTGATGCTCGTTGCTTACAGAAAGATCATGGAATTAAGTTCCAATGACGTCTTCTAGTTCTAAATATGAGAATGATGATAAATTGCTAACAATCAGAGCTCTTTCCCTGAATACAGTTACCAATTTGTTATTCCTCACAAATCTTAGTTTTTGATGAAGTATGGAGGTCACTGCCCCAACCTCATGAATCCATGGTCGGCCGAGTAAACAACTGTATGCCGCATGAATGTCCATAACTTGAAAGGTAACTTGGAAGGTGTGAGGTCCAATGTTTATGGGAAGATCCACTTCGTCGATAATTGTTTTTTGAGATCCATCAAATTCTTTGACTACAACCTCACATTTTCTCATAGGAGGACCTTGAATAGTCAGTCTTGTGAGAGTGGACCTTGTAATTACATTCAGTGATGAACTTGTGTCTATGAGTACGCTGGCTAGAGCATCATCGTCGTAGTTGATAGTAATGTTCAATGCCATATTAAGATTCCTTCCTTCTTTAGGAAGATCGCTGTCATTAAATACCAAGTTGTTGAAATTAGTGATGTTGGAGACGATACTTCAAATTGGTTCATGGTTACATCATGTTCTACGAAAGCTTGCTCCATAACCTTTTGTAATGCTTCTCGGTGAGCTTATGAGTTGAGCAGAAGAGATAAATCCGAAATTCTCGAAGGAGTTTGTAGTAATTGATCCATAATGTTATACTCACTTCTCTAGATGAGCATGGGGATTTCATCTTTATCCTTTGTTGCAAACTCTGAATTACTTGACTGATTAATTGGCGGGTCAATAACTTCAGCTCGAGGTTCCTTTCCCTTTGCAGTTTTTTCAACTCCTCGGTTGAATATTTGTCCATTTCTTGTATCTCGACTGATATCAGCGACGTTTACAAGGGATGGTAAGGGTTCTTCCTTCCCTCCTTCCATGGTTGTTGACCCGTACTTATATGGAATTGCTTTCTCTGAAGAATAAGGAACTGAGTCTTGTAAGTAGATTGCCAAAGGGGTTAGACGAGCCTTTCGGCTGTCGAAAGTAACCTTTATTGGTGCTGGCTTAGGAGATTTTCCACTATCAAAGGGAACTTCCAAGCATTTCTTTTCTTTGATTAAAGGTATTATATTGAATATATATTTATCGATTTCATATTCCATAGGTTCGACTTTTGAAACTTCTTGTATCATGTTGATGAACTGAGACTCTTGGAGACGAGTAACTCTTTGCTCTATTTGATCTTGGAGATTCATGCATACTATTACTAATCCTTGTTTATCTGCTGAATAGACCTCACAATGTTCATAACTCTAAGGTGGCAAAAGAACATATCCACTTTGTATACGATGCATCTTGACTTTGTCTGAATCTTGTATTCGGGCGTCAAAAGTTTGTCGTCTAGCCGGAGTACCATTGTTAAGGCTAATCTGACTAGTTTCTTCGTCCATGTAAATTAGAAGCCACCAATGGTCCAACAAGGCTTGAAGATCTCTTTGCACTGTTGCACACCCTTGATTACCTTCAGAGAAACCTCTGTAGTTTCAATAATCATGCATTGATAAGAATCCAAGTCTGATGTGCTTTGAGTATAATTTGACTAAACAGGTATTCATTAGGCGAATGTCGAATATTTGAATCATGTTGATCTGAGGATCATTCACTTCATGGTAATCTTGAATCCATCCTAAATCCATTTGTCATTGAAGGGCTTCTTGTACAAAGGAGCACCCTTGATCATTAGTTGAACAGGCAGAGAACCCTTGGTAGTTGCACCATGGTAAATCATGATGCATACTTTATCTGGAATACAACACAACCAGTTTGACATTCATTGCTTGGATGTCGAAATTTTAAATAATTCCCAGAGGAGAAGAAACAAAATTAATTCCTCGGTGTCGCTCCTGGGATTTTCATCCTAGTACAAACGCGAAAGTGGCGTGGAAAAGGTAGAGTTGCCAGCCAGGTTTTTTTATCCCTAATGAATGGGAAAGATAATGTTGCACAAACCGAAGAGAAAAGAAAAGGACAAGGTCCTGCGATCTAGAGATTCTGGGTTCCGGAGTCGGTTACGACCTGGGAAGGTATTAGCACCCCTGACCGTCTGTCGTACCCGACGGGATCCACGTTTGTTAGTCTGTTTCAAAGGGTGAGAAATAAGATGTTGATGAACTGATTTTTCTACTGGAACTAGAACTGGAAAAGGGAACTGTCAAAAGAGATCGAAAAGAAAGGGGGAAAATGTAGGGAAAATAAAGAATGTGCTCGAACGGGCCCTACCCCACTGCCTATGTACCTCATCGGGAAAATGAGGAACAGAGTCGACGTAGTTCGCCTAACTAAGGCTGAGATTTTCTTGTGTTTTAAGATGACATTGCCAAGGCTCTAACTCAGGTGTTGTCTGCTCGTTGAATCGAGGGCGTTACCGCGTTGTTTTCGAACTGTTGAGACAAGTCATGATCATCCACAAAGAAAGGGAGATGGGAAGAGAAGACGCGGTGTCTTTGTTTATTGTCTTTTAGAAGAAGTGTTTTGATTTTTGTGTTTACTGTATGTACAACACTAAAGACTATGATACATGAGCGAATACTTTCCAAGGTCTCCCCCAATGGAACGTTTGTATATCATCCTAGAAGAGTGAAGGAGACCTTCATTAATCATTTCTCGTATGGCTTAAGGCTCGTGGCGTATTGTACATACTTTCCATTATTAATTTTTTTTATCTTTCTTTAAAGATGAGAAGTGAGACTCAAGTTGCAAAAGGAAAACTCTAAGGGAAACTAGACTTACCCTAGGTAATTTGTGTTCACATGGGAATCCTATGGTTAGTGAAGCTTGAAAGGAGAAATCCTACCTAATCAGATACTAAACCTGAAATTTGAGTATACAAAAAGTAATGAATAACATGGTCCTCCTATGTCATGGTTGGTGAGAACGTATAATGAATCGTGAAATGAACGAAATGATGGATTGGGTGGGTCGATTGCACGGTGCTGAGACACGCGACTTATGGTTCGTGACATACAAGGTTTATGCTTTGGTTTATTGAAGTGGAACAAAGGTGTAATTGTGGAAAACCTAAAATCATATGAAACTTGTTCATTTATTTTTGAAATTATTCGACGTTGGATCAAATATCTCTTTTCTTCCCTTTTTGAAATTTGGTTTTATAACGCTTCATTTTATCTTTTTCTACACTAGCTATAAATATCATACAAGCATGAAATGTATTCTACACTATTACATCACAAAGCATAAAACCATACAAAATACAATCAAAGCGTAATGGAAAAAATCTAAATCCGTAAGCATAGTCCTCGAATAATACCTTGCACAACAAAAAGAGTGTTAGTAAATGAAATTAACATGAGTATGCAAAAATATGAACAAAACAGATTAATGTGTAAAATTGCAAGAATTACTAAAAAGCACATAAAGCATAAAATCAAAATAAATGCCAAAAAAGTCGAAAAAAGAATTAAAAACAAACAATTTATTTTTTATTATGCTAAAAATGTTATTTTTATATTTCTGGAATTTTATAATATGAGAAACCATTTTCTTATTGATATTTAAATGAAACTAAAAGAATTTAAAGAAAATTAAAAGAAACCAGGGGGTGCTGGGAAAGATAATTTGTAGTTAAAAAAACGTGGGCCTACACAAGGGGGTGTGAATAGCATTATTCCAAGTGTCACCACCAGAGTGGACCACCGAAAACCACCATTATCTTACTTTATCCAAGAATTGACGATGATGAAATTGGTTTTACAATTTTCAAATTCACAAAAATAATTAAACTCTCAGAACTCTCCCTCTCCAATGCTCCTATGCACTTAATAAACCCCAATCTCGCCAGAGAGCGGCGACCGGTGGCGGCGCCACCGTCCTCTCCGGCGGTCCAACACCACCAAATCAAAACCTTTCTTCACCAACCCTTCCTCGTTGACAAAGAGTTGAAGAAATCGTGTCTCCATGTTCGGTTATTGCTTTTTTGTTATGTATTTGTTGATCGATTCGGAAGCGTTTTGGTTGATTGATTATGTGGTGTTTTTCGTTATTGATTTTGCAGGAAAGGCTATGGAGGACATGGCTTGATGAAGAGTTGAAGAAAGGGATCATTTTGAAAGTTTGATGGTGCGGCACGAGGCAAGTCGGGGACGTTACTCTAGTGAAACGATTTTTCTAAACCTTTTTTCCCTTTTTCCGTGTTATACCGTCTCTTTTTCTCTTCCTCGATATTCCTCACTCTTCTTCATCTCTTTCTGATGTAGTTCAATTCGTCCTTGTTGTTGTTGTGTTCTGAACCTTTGTTTTTGTAGGTTATTGAAGGTACGCATTTGATGGAAGATTAAACAAGCAATTGGTTTGAAGATAATGAATAGATTGGAGAATGAAGATGAAGAGTATGGTGAAGAATTTCAGAGAGAAGATGAATGAAGAAAATGTGACCCCCTAGAATCTGCAGCAAACTCTTCTTTTATAGAAGAGGAAAATCAAACTCAATGGGGATTTCCAGGTAAAATTTGTTAGGAATTCGGTTAGGGTTTGTTAGAGGTGGTTAGTTATGAAATTCTGTTAGGTTTTTAGTTATTATTAGTTAGGGTTTATTAGGATCATGTTTCAGTTAAGACAGTTATGGAGGTTATAAGTGTTAGCATTTCTGTTATGGGAAGTTGAGTTTAGATAGGTTAGAAAAACATGAAGTTAGTTGTATGAAAATAAATATCTATGGTTTGTTATTTTTTTCTTAGAAACTTGTTAACTCGATTAGGGTAGTATGAAGATGTTAATTAGATCTTGTTAACAGTTTTGAAACAATTTATGGTTTATGTAGAGCATGATGAAACAAGCTAGGTACATTCGTGAAAGCGGACGCGACTAAACATTGGGATCTATGAAAGTCAAGTATGACTCTATTGGTTAGTTAATGAGATTGGTTGAAGTTTGTTAGGTTAGAGGCTAGATACAGTTAGCAAACAGTTAAAAATTCCGTTTAGGTCCATGTTAATGGTTAGGGATGAATGATTGTGAACCCATAACAATTCTATTAAGTACATGTTGTGAGTCTCAGCTTGAACTTGAAGCACGGGTGATAAGATGCCGTTTAGTTCACCGCAAATCTGTTCAGATTTTTATTGAACTTGAATACCAATCTATGTTTTGTTCTGGTTGAATCTGAATGTTGCATTTTATCTATTTTGCTTGCTGCTTTGTCCTTGATAGTCACATGATGCATATCATTCCTTTGTATTTGAATTCAGATTGATGAGAATGGCTTATGCTTCTAGCCAATGATACTAATGAATTTGTGTATGACATTAATTGACTCCTGTTTGCTGCAAGGCTGTTGATGACAATGTCCAGGAAAAGTATGGATGACAATTGGCATAGAGGCTCCATCCTCGTGGCATGAAGAAATACGGCGACATGAAGAAACTCGATATATCATGGATTATTTAGCAGTTTGAGAAGATGGAAAAGTGGTGATCAAAGTGAATTTGAAGTGGAATTAGGTTTATAATAAATGGGAGTTGACTGTGGTCAACTATAGGTCAAACCCCCTCTTTTATTGAATTTTTCTTGATGATCGTCCTTCACCATTTGATGACCGTCGCTCATTATTTCATTTATTCTCTTACTTGATGGTCGTCCCCGTCGCGGTTTATTTACCCTTTAACCTGATGGTCGTCCCCGTCAGTTGTTTTCCTCATTTCTTTCATCCCCAGAGAGTTTTGTTTCTTTACCCGATGATCGTCTCCGTCGCGGTCCCTTTATTTCCCAGCATGATGGACGTCCCCGTCATTACTTTACTTACCGATTTCATCCCTAGCAGTCGTCCTCTGCTCGATGGTCATCCTCCATTCATTTCATTTAATACTCATGCTATATTGCCTATTACAATTTATATCCCTTTTCTTCTTCTACCCAGTGAGTGCAAATTTTGGACTGTCTTGGTATTCAACCATAAGTTATCTTGTTTGTCTGTTAAGCCAGACGTTTACACCCTGCACAGCTAACTCATGCTTGAATAGGGGCAGTTGTATACACCCCAAATTTTCCCTCACTTTTTCTCACACCATGGTTTGTGATCTTTTCATATTGCATTGCATAAGCATACCATCTCATATTGCATAGTTTATTTCATCTGCATAAGTTGCATCTAGGGTTTGTGATATGAGCAATCCAAGAAGTGATCTGAGCTATCTCAATGGTCTTGGAGCATTCCAAGAGGGTCCATGAGTGTTCTATGATCATTTTACATCTCCAAGAAGTCTTTGAAGTCACAAAATCACAAAGGATTGCACAGAGGTCCAGGCAGGCTAGGGGTTTCTGCACAGATGACCTAAAATTAGGGTTTTGGGTTTGAGGCCCTTAACCTCAAATTTTGTGGTCATTCTTAATTCTATTGGTCTTAATATGTTATAAGGATCATGTGTACCAAATTTGATGAATAAATTCATTGTGGAAGTCATATGATCAACTGGTAACTTATTGTGCAAGAAAAGTCAGAATCAGTGCATCTGAGGCCCCCACCAATTATACCAAAGGGTCATTTTCATCATTTTGAGGTCCTATGATCTTTATTTCATCTTATAAGTGGTTATAACTTCACAAGATTGAAGAATTTCAAGCCATTTGCAAACTTTCCATTTTTGGACATGACTTGTAATGAAAACTTTCCATTTTGGGAAAGATTTTCAACCTCCTCTTTCTTGATCAAAAATGCTTCAAATGAAAAATCCTTAAACATGAAAGTTGTAGATTTAATCTTCCCATTTTCAAAAATTACAAGAACTCCCCTTGATTCATCCTAGAACTCAAGATATGATGTTTCAAAGTTGGGAAAAATCTTGTAATTTTCAAGTATGTGCCAAAGAGGGATTTTTGCAAAATCAAGTTTGAAGACCTCTTATGACCTCTAATCCACTTCTAAGCTTCATTACATGATAACACAACATTTCTTGACCAAAATTATGCCTTGGATTACAAGTTTCCATGGATCAATTTTCACAAAATTTTCACAGAGGGAAAATGCAAAACATGTGATAACTCTTGATCCAAGTGCTGCAGATCATCATAATCAATCCCATGGCTCTCCTTGAAGCTGGCTGAGGCAAGACACCCCTTCAAACAACCTCTGACCTGTTCCATGCCTCAAGTACACATTCTTTGACTTTTTTGCAACTTGGCCCATACAAATCACACTATGCCACAACAACTCTCTGGCCAATCAACATTGTTTATGCAAGCATTAAGAAACTCAAAACACATAACCTTGGAGCCTGAAACCTCACCACAATCAGATTGCCCAAAATTTCCCTAAAACTTCTCATTTTCGATTCTCTCAAACCAGCCACTAAAACTCAAAAATTCTTCCACCAATCATCTCAAAATCATCCATAGAACAAAACCCAACCCTTAAAATGGCCTGAATCACTACACACACAAACCTCCATTTCTGCTACATCAGAGCTGGACCACACAAAATAGCCACTCTCAAAGCCTTTCAAGCATTCCACTAGCATCAGGAGGACCGAAGGTGACTTTTTGCACAAGGGAAGAGCTCTGAAAGTCCATATTTGAAGATCATCAGCTCAGGTAAGCTCAAGAACAAAATCTTTCAGACCTTTGATTTCTTGTTATAATATGAATCTACATGCTTCCCTGGTTGCCATGGTGTGATTATTTTTTAAAATGAGTGAGAGATGACTCTGTATCGTGCTTCTGAAAGTTTAACCCTAGAACGTGTTCTTCTTCGATTCCCCTTTTTGATGCAAGATAAATGAGTTTTAGGGCTAGATTATTATTTGGGGAGGTTAGATGATTCATTTTGGAGGTTTTAGGGGCTTGGGGTGGTGTTTTGAGCATTTCCGGTGAGATAGTGCGCCGGAGAAGATGACCGGAGGTTTTTTCCGGCCACCTGAGAGTGATTAGCCCTAATTGCATTTAATTAGCCAGGTTTGAATATGGGCCATAGGATTTGTTTTTCCCGCGTGTGTTGAATGGCTCAGATTACTCCATTAAACCCTAATCCATTTAATTTAATTTTAATTAGTTTAATTAGGATAAGTTAATCAGAATGAATCCTAGCCCTACATTCACGCACGCAGTCACCCAACCTTTAAATCCTAGCCTTAGATCCTGATTACTTCTCATTTTATTTAATTTTTATTTCATTTTATTGCATTTCTTTCACATAATTATTAAAAATAGCAAAAAAAACATTTTTAAAATCTCATTTTCTGCATTTTCACCTCAAATATTTTTCTTAACTTAAAAACATTTTTTATTTTAATTTTTGCATTAAAAAAGTATTTTTAAAACATTTAAATGTTTTATTTAATTAATTTATTTATTTTAGTTAATTAAAAATACATTTAGGTTTCTAAAAATCACCAAAAAATTCATGATGCTTTCTCATACATTTAGAAACATTTACAAACTCATCACACAAATTTATTTTTAGGTTTGATCACATTTTCACAATTATCTTTGAATTAGGGTTCATAAATTTCACATTTTTTAACCCTTACTTGAAAAATCACTTCTGATCAACCATGATGAGTTTGAACTTTATTCTTTTTGCATTTCATTTTCAATTTTTGCATTGCATTTTCAATTAGAAGTACCCTAAAAACCCTAGTTAACTTAGGAAATTCATAACTTTCACTAGATTTAGTTTCTGACCTTCTCCTTTGGGGAGTGATCTTGCATGTGCTTAGGGTTTGTTTGAGTTCAATTTCAAATTTTTATCTTAATGTATGCTTCTGTTTTGGTCATTTGAATCTCATACATTCATAAAACCCTAATTTCTCAAGTTCATTTGCATTCATCTTTGCATATTGATAACACTAAATTTCACCGTATTTCTGACTCCGATTTCACATGCATTCTTAGGTTTTATTGTTATTTTGTTATGTTATTACTTTGTTTTTCTTGATATTCAGGTTTTCTATGTAATCGGGGCCTAAATCTAGAAAAGGAGCGAAAAAGGAGTGGAAACGGACGAAAACCAAGAAATTCAGCTTTTTACACTTACGGCATCCGCCATGGCTGGCGCCATGGGATCTCCCATGACGTGGCCACGTCTCAAGACCACTCCAAAACTGCCAAGACCCACAATCCCCACTCTCTTCTTCCCTATTAGTCTCATGGCGGGCACCATGGCCTTGTGGCGGGCACCACAAGGCTAAAACTTTTCCCTCCACTTTTTAGTGGGGGGCCATCCTGGTGTTTTCTTGCTATTTGTTTTCCTATAAATAGGGCCTTAGATTTTTGTTTTCAATGATCCAAACTTAGAATCTCTTAGGAATATATCAATTTTAAAGTAGTTATCATTCCACATCGGGGTGTTACTGCAATCAAGTGATCGAGTCTGTATACGTCTGTGTGATCGAGTTTTGGAGCACTCTGGGAGGAAGTTATCCTGCCACCATTTTAATTCCAGTTCATATTTTATTTTTCCGTATTTCTTTACTTTTATTTACTTTCCGCATTTCCTTACTTTTATTTATTTCTCGCACTCGCTTTACTTTATTTATTTCTCGCACTCGCACTACTTTTATTTATTTCTCGCACTCGCACTACTTTTATTTACTTTCCGCACTCGCACTACTTTTGTTTACTTTCCGCACTCGCACTAATTACTTTTATGAAAAATTATAAAAAGAACTTTTACTTTACTATGTCTAACTAAATCCATAAAGGTTAGAATGTAAGGATCGTAATTGAACCAGTAATCCGTACAATTGTTTGTAGAAACACTTAAGGGCTATTTTAACTTTCAATATAAGTTTAATTGTTTTTAACTATTTCAAAAACAACCAAAAGTGCTCTGTCTAGTTCATTAGGAGTTTTTAGATTAAAAAGAAAAGAGATTTTAAAACGATTTTCGGACGCGTTAAGAAGTTTAGAGTCTGGTTCGTGAGAACCTCTTTTTGCTAAGAAATCCAGGTTAAAGTACTTTTCAACTTAGTTAAGATACTATATTTCTTAAAAATAGGTTTACTACTCTAACGCAGTACGCACCTTTTTATCCGTGACAATAGGAGGGGTTGATTAGAGAGTACAACTAGGTTCTGAATACGCAAAAGCGACAAATCTTGTTAAATTAGTTATTTTCAAAGTAGAAAATATTGCCCATAAGTAGTTCTATTAACAAGCACCGGATTATCAATTGATTATGTGAATTACATTCGAGCCTGTCTTTATTAATTGTTTAAAATTATTATTTTATTTACTATTGCACACTCCTTAAAACCCTTATATTCAGTTGCCTTAGATACACACCATAACAACATGTATGATAGATTGACACTTGGTCTCTGTGGATTCGACAATCTTTTATATTACTCTGATGTGTTCGTACACTTGCGAAAAACACGCATCAAGTTTTTGGTGCCGCTGCCGGGGACCAATTTCGTCAAATTTCATACCCTGTAGTTATACCGTTTAGACTAAGGTTGTTACCCACCGGTCAATGCGAAAGACTCGCAGTGTCGGAAGTTTAGTAGACCCTCTAGCTGAACCTGAACGTTACGCTCGTGCACGTTTATTTTTCCATAGGAATAGGAGAGCTATGGCCGAAGATCAAAACCAAAGACCTCTTAAGGACTTCGCCCAACCATCAAACGAGGAACCTAGTTCCAGTATAGTAAACCCCGCTATCCCCGCCAATAATTTTGAACTTAAACCATCCCTGCTGCAATTAGTGCAACAGAGACAATTCGCAGGTCTTGCTACTGAGAACCCAAACCAACATTTAAAAAACTTTCTTCAGTTAGCAGACACCTTTAAAACCAATGGAGCTCCTCCTGAGACGATACACTTAAGATTATTTCCTTTTTCCCTCAGAGATAAAGCTCTATCATGGTTAGATTCCCTTCCACCCAATTCCATTACAACTTGGGAAGACCTTAGAAAATTTTTCCTTGCTAGATATTTTCCCCCAAGTAAGACCGCTCTTCTTCGGAACCTAATAACCAGATTTACCCAAAACCAAGGAGAGTCGTTGTTCGAAGCCTAGGAGAGATATAAAGAGCTATTAAGAGCATGCCCACATCATGGCTTAGAGAATTGGCTAATCATTCAAACCTTCTATAATGGACTTCATTATAACACTAAGATGACCATCGACGCTGCCGCTAGTGACGCACTGATGAACAAACCTTACCCTGAAGCTAGTGACCTTATCGAAGATATGGCCCAAAACCATCAATCATGGGGAGTAGAACGAGCGACAATGGAAAAGAAGGAAGCCCAATGAGGAATACATGAGCTAAGCTCTATGGACATGATGCAAGCTAAAATGGACGCGTTAGCCCTTAGAGTCGAACATATGTGTACAACTCCGAATACTGTAGCTGCAATTTCGCCGAATTGTGAGATATGTGGGATGCAAGGACACCAATCTGCTGAATGCAATTTGTTAAATGAGACCAGCCCTGAGCAAGTGAACTACACCCAAGGGAACCCATTTTAAAACACATATAACCCTGGATGGAGGAATCACCCAAAATTCTCCTACAAAAATAATAACCCTATCCAAAATACCGCACCTCCAAGACAACAAGGTTACCAAGCCCCAAGAACAAATCAACCTATGCAACCTGTACCACCAAGTCCGAGCCTTGAGAAAATTGTGGAAAATTTTATCACCGCTCAAACACAACAAAATAAAGAGGTCATGAACCAAAATGTCCATGTTAACGAACTAATTACCCAGTTAGGAACCAAGGTTGACCAAATTATTACTCATAATAAGATGCTTGAATCCCAGATCTCTCAGGTAGCTTTAAACCAAGACCCTCAGACTACACCTGGAGGACAGTTCCCTGGACAACCTCAACAAAACCCAAAAGGGCAAGCAAATGCCATTACTCTACAAAGTGGAACCGCTTATAAGGAACCTTCTAGCCCTAGATTAAGTGAGCCCGAAACTTCTAAGAGAAATGAGGAGAAGGAACCAGAGGAATCTGAAAACCCGGAAGGTCAAGAAAAAGGAGAAGAACCTAAAAATAAAACCTATGTACCACCACCGCCATACAAACCACCAATACCATACCCTCAAAGATTAAATAAAACCCAAATAGATAATCAGTATCAAAAATTCGTTAAGGTTATAGAAAAACTTTACGTAGAAATCCTCTTTACAGAAGCCATCACCCAAATACCTTCTTACGCTAAGTTTCTCAAAGACATACTTACAAATAAACATAGACTTGAAGATCCGAAACCCATGGAATGTAATTCTATTTCCGAAAATAGGTTAGCAAAGAAAGATAAAGATCCCGGAAATTTTTCCATTCCTTGTATTTTGGGGAATCATGTCATCGAAAAAGCCTTTCTAGACTTAGGAGCTAGTGTGAGCCTAATGCCTTTAGCAGTTTGTGAGAGATTAAACTTAGGAGAATTACAACCTACTAAGATGTCACTTAAATTAGTCGATAGATTCGTTAAATACCCTATAGGCATACTTGAAGACGTCCCTGTTAGGATAGGTCAGCTGTTTATACCTACTGATTTTGTTGTCATGGACATTAAAGAAGATGACGACATACCAATCCTCCTTGGTAGACCGTTCTTATCGACTAATGGAGCCGTAATAGATGTTAAAAAAGGGAAACTAACCTTTGAGGTAGGTGACGAAAAGATAGAATTTGTCCTTTCAAAATTCCTTATGGCACCTGTAATAGGAGATGCTTGTTACGCCTTAGATATCATTGATGAATGCATTAGGGAATTAGAACAAAAAGAAGAAATTGAATCTATAAAATTGCCATCAACCCTTATTTGGGAAGATGACAGTTATAAAAAACCCTACATTGATGATAACCTTCACGAATGTTTATCTCTTACCCCAGATCATATGCCTTACCCTATAAAACCAACCGTAAAACTTAAGGAACTGCCTAAGAACCTGAGATACGAATTTCTTGATGAAGAAATGAACCGTCAAGTTATAGTTAGTGCTACCTTAATCCAAGAGGAAACCAACCAATTATTAGATGTTTTACGAAGGTACCCCTCAGCCTTAGGATATAAGATCTCAGATCTAAAAGGAATAAGCCCATCCGTATGCATGCATCGGATTTTGCTTGAAGAAGAATCAAAACCCTCCAGAGAACACCAACGAAGAATAAATCCTATGATGAGTGAAGTAGTTAAGACTGAAGTTCTTAAGTTACTAGAGGTAGGTATACTATATCAGATCTCGGATAGTAAATGGGTGAGCCTTGTGCATGTAGTACCTAAAAAGGGAGGCATCACAGTCGTGCAAAACGAGAAGGGCGAACCTGTAGCAAAAAGAACCGATGGAGGTTGGCGTATGTGCATAAATTATAGAAAATTAAATAAAGCAACTAGGAAGAATCATTTCACATTACCATTCATAGACCAAATGTTGGAGCGCCTAGCCAGACACTCTTACTTTTGTTACCTAGATGGATATTCAGGATTCTTCCAAATACCTATTCACCCCGAAGATCAAGAAAAAACTACCTTTACATGCCCTGTTGGAACTTTTGCCTACAGAAGAATGCCTTTTGGACTCTGTAATGCCCCAGCCACTTTCCAACGCTGCATAATGTCTATCTTTGTAGACTATTTAGATGGAATCATGGAAGTATTTATGGATGATTTCTCGGTTTGTGGATCTGATTTCAAAAATTGTTTTATCAACCTTGAGAAAATCCTGGAGAGATGTGTAGAGGTAAACCTTGTGCTAAATTGGGAAAAATGTTATTTCATGGTCACCGAAGGGATTGTTTTAGGACATATAGTTTCCGAAAAAGGTATAGAGGTAGACAAAGCTAAAATAGAAGTCATAGAGAATCTAAAACCGCCGAAGACTATCAGGGAGATAAGAAGTTTTCTTGGACATGCCGGATTTTACCGACGTTTTATCAAGGACTTCTCCAAAATAACAAAGCCCTTAACTGGTCTTTTAATGAAAGATGCTGAAGCATTTAATCTTCTGAAGCAAGCTCTGATTTCAGCACCTATAATGAAACCCCCTGATTGGTCAGAACCGTTTGAGATAATGTGTGACTCTAGTGAATATGCTGTAGGAGCCGTTCTAGGTCAGAGAAAAGATAAAAAGTTACACGTAATTTATTATGCCAATAGAACCCTAGACACTGCACAGCTCAACTATGCAGCAACCGAAAAAGAGCTCCTAGCTGTAGTTTTCGCCATAGACAAATTTAGATCTTATCTAGTAGGAGCCAAAATTATAGTTTACACCGACCATGCTACCATTCGTTACTTACTAAGTAAAAAGGATGCCAAACCTAGGTTACTTCGATGGATTATATTACTGCAAGAGTTTGATTTAGATATCCGTGATAAGAAAGGCACAGATAATGTAGTAGTTGATCACCTTTCTAGGCTAGAATACCTGAAACCTGACTCAGTACCCATAAATGATGATTTTGCCTATGATAGACTGATTGCCCAACTAGAAACTATTGAAGATGATAACCCAGACCCACATGAGCATTCTCATAAATCCTTAGCTATAAGTAATGTACCCTAGTATGCAGACTTTTTTAATTACCTAGCCGCTGACATCATACCCCCTGATCTGAATTACCACCGGAAGAAGAAGTTCTATAGTGATGTGAGAAACTTCTATTGGGACGAACCATTTCTTTTCAAAAGAGGTAAAGATGGCATTTTCCGCTGTTGTGTTCCAGAAGAAGAGTTACATAATATAATTGAGCATTGTCACTATGCACCCTATGGTGGACATGCAAGCACATCTAAGACCTACGCCAAGATTCTTCAAGCTAGTCTATTCTGGCCTACTATGTGGCGTGATGTCCATGCTTTCATTGTCAAGTGTGACAGATGCCAACGTACGGGAAATATTTCAAGACGTAATGAAATGCCTCTAAGAAATATCCAAGAAGTAGAACTCTTCGATGTATGGGGTATAGACTTTATGGGACCGTTCCCACCATCTTTAGGAAATCAGTACATCTTAGTAGATGTTGACTACGTGTTTTAATGGATTGAAGTTATCGTTGCACCCACGAATGACACCAGAGTAGTCATCAAATTATTCAAAAACTATATATTTCCCAGGTTTGGAACCCCCCGTTTAGTCATAAGTGATGGAGGATCACACTTCATATCGAGAATATTTGATAAACTTTTAAGCAAGTATGGAGTTAAGCATCGAGTGGCAACACCATACCACCCACATACCAATGGACAAGTGGAAGTATCTAATAGGGAGATCAAACAAATTCTTGAGAAGACTGTCTCTATAACTAGAAAAGATTGGTCGCAGAAACTTCAAGAAGCATTATGGGCCTATAGAACCGCTTTCAAAACCCCTATAGGAACAACCCCTTATCAACTGGTCTATGGAAAAACATGTCACTTACCTTTTGAGTTGGAGCATAAGGCCTATTGGGCCATCAAAACTTTGAATTTGGATTACCTAACTGCTAGTGAAAAACGTATCCTTGATATCCATAAATTAGAAGAGCTCAGACAATCTGCCTACAAAAATGCCATCATATACAAAGAAAGAACAAAAGCTTGGCATGACAAAAGAATCATAAGAAAAGACTTCAAAATAGGAGATCCTGTTCTCCTGTTCGATTCTAGGTTACGACTTTTTCCAGGGAAGCTTCATTTGAGATGGACTGGCCCTTTCGAAGTATCTAAGATTCTAAGATCTGGTGCTATTGAAATCAAGAACCAAACATGTAAATCGTTCATCGTCAATGGACAGAGGTTGAAGCCCTACGAAGGAGGTGACATCCCAACAATATACACATGCCATACTCTGAGTGATCCCCCATATCCTTCAAATGATGTATAAAATCCGGTCGTCGAGCTAATGACGTTAAACAAGCGCTTCATGGGAGGCAACCCACGGTTTTCTTATTTACGTACTTTTTATTTATTTATTTTTTCCTTTATTTTAATTTGTTTACTTTATTATTATGTCAGGACTAACGATTGAATGTTTTATGTGATTTCAGGACTTGTTTGCTAACCTTGTGCAGAATGCAGAACCCCGATGACATGCACATGGCCTTTAGAGATGACGCACAGAGAGAGCGTTACTATGTCCACATGAGACGCCCTATGGCACCTACTAGGTACCCAGACCAAGATTGCATGGATTCCTTGGGGATAGAGCCAAGCGTCAGATTCTTATGCCACCAACTCCAGTGGGACCAGTTTGACGATATGAACAACACTTACAGGAACTTGGCTCTAGAGTTCCTCAGCTCGTTTCATTATGATCCTTGGGTTGGGCCCGTTGGACACGCTGTTTTCAGGTTGTTCGGGACTGACTACTCATTCTCTCACAAAGAGTTTGGTGATTTACTAGGTTTTCAGACTACTCCTAATGTTATTCCAGAGACACCGATGGGGTATTTTATGAGCAGAGAAGTGGAAACGTTTTGGTCTAACATCTCAGGTGGAGGGAGCCAAGATCCTTCTGTTGCACCCCAAAATTTTCCCTCCACAAGACAAGACTTTGTGTACTAAGAGGTTCACAAGGTTCACAAGGTTCACAAGACATCTCATGAGGTTCACAAGGTTCACAAAGTTCACAATTAGTCAGAAGATTTGACAATTCCCTCAGACAATGCATCCTCCTAAGCAATGCATCCTAAACTAGGGTTTTGACTTTAATCAGGCTAAATGGACTTACAAGACTTCAAGTGAGCTTCATAGCATCTTTTATGTGTTTAAGAATCCCCATGTCAAGTTTCAAGACTTTCCCAAAAGATTTGCTCAGTCAGATGATCAGATAGGTCAAAATCAGTCAAAGCAGTCAAAAAGTCAAACTGAGGTCAACTATGGTCAAACCAAAGTCAAACTTCATGATTTTTTGCCAACATCAAGTATATGAAGTAAAATTCATCATTTTATCAAGGGTTGATCATGATTCATCAAGGAGATTTCAGATAATCAAGAATCAGGAGTTTCTAAATTAGGGTTTTCACAGGAAAAGTCAACTGAACTTTGACCAGCTATAACTCTCACATGCTTCATCAAAAATTTTCCATCCAAAAGCTCATTTTGAAGGAAATTGAATTCTCTACAACTTTGTGTCTCACAAGCCAAGCCCAAAAATGCTTCATTTGGAAGGTATGAGCTAAGACATTATAGGTCCTTTTAAAAGTCAACAAAAAGTCAACAACTTCAAAAGAGCATAACTTGAGAATGGTAAAAGATATGGACATGAGACCAAAGAGGTTGGTTATAGGACTCTTTAAGCTTTCCAAAATGTCCAAGAACACCCTCATAACATTAAAATTGAAGGATTTGTGCCCTTGCAAAGTTGGGAAATTTTTGAGTGGTTTATGAAGTAAATGGGGTCTTAGAACCATAATTCTTCAAATGGGATGACTTTTTGGTGATCCAATATGTTCCATGACATCATGCACAAAATTTATTTTATATTTTCATAATTTTATTCATTTTATTTTTATTTATTATGATTTTTTATATTAAAAATCATTTTAAATTCAAATAAAATATAAAATGGTGAAGATTTTAAAATATTTTACTTCTAGAATGTCATAAAAGTTACTTGGATCTAATTGATACAAAAATTATGAAGATTGTCTTAAAATAGCAAGTTCATATCAAGGAATATTCAAATTTTAAAGCTAATCTTTTTCAATCTTCAAATGATCCAAATATCCATCAAATTGGTGAAGTCTTTGACCTAATTCACTCACTCATATATAATGAACACTTAACAAATCATTGGACACGAATTCACAGCCTCCTCATATAATCTTCAAGCTTCAAAAATCTCACCAAAAAGTCCAATTCGGTTTGGTATTTTTAGCCCCTTTCAAGACAAACCAAAGGTTGCAAATTGTTCCTTGAGGTTCATTGATTGATTCTGGATCATAACATCATCCATTCATGCACTAAATCGTGAAAACCGAATGCACATTATTCATGTTTTAAAATTTTTCGATTTGAATGATTTACACATTGTTAATGAAAACTAACTGTTGGTTTGTGTTTATGATGATGTTTGGATGTTTTCTGGATAAATTAATTTGATTTTAGGTCCAAGATGGAGAAATCACCATGGCTAGGGTTCTTCGGCCGTTTTAGGGTTTTATGATTTATCAATTATAAATGAATTCTAAGACCATAGATCAACTCTAATTAACCTCTGGATTATGTTGGTATATTCAATTTGATAAAATGTTACTGTTTTGTTGATGATTGAATTTCGTAGGGTTTGCTGCAAATGAAAATTCGCGGGAAAACTTATAGCAAAATTCGCAGGAAAATTTGCAGGTCTGGAGGTAGAAGATGACTAGCGCGAATTCAAAATTTGAATTTAAATATGTATTATATATTAATGTTTGTATTATAATAACTGAATGATGCTGATGGTGTGGTGGTAAGGACGCGCATGTATAAGGATCTGGGCAGGGGTTCGAACCCCAGCCTCAACATTTTTTGCTTATTTTCTTCATGTTTTTCAGGCTTAAAATATAATGAATGCTAGTCATACATTGTTCACCAAAGCACGCATAGCCCAGTGGAAGGGAGGCTGGTCCAGGATGTGTAAAGCCTAGGGCCTGGGTACGAATCCCAGCCCCAGGTAAGTTGCAATTTTTTTTATTTTTTGTGATTTTGTTTTATTTAATTCCTTTGTTTAATTATTTTATTATAAAAAATATATAATTATGTTTAATATGTAAAGAATTCTAAATTAATATTTATATGTTCTAAAAAATTCTCAGAAATATTTTCTAAAACTAATTTCTTATTTGTTTGAATTAAAATATGTATATATAATTAAATTGATATTGTATATTAAAAAAAACTTAATATTTTTATATATAACCTAATTTATTTTCTAAACCCTAATTATTTTATAAACCCTAATTTATTTTCAAAACCCTAATTTTCTTTTATAATTGTAATTTCTTATTTTATTATGTTTGTTTAATTATAATTAATAAATATTTCTAATATGTATATATAATAAAATTATTAAACTATTTAGCATGTTATTAGTATATATAATTATTATTATTTATTTCTCTTCTTAAAATTCTTAAAAAAAAAGATTATTTATTTAAATTTAAAATTTTAATTTTAATTATTATAGTGTATATTATTGTGCTAATTTCTTTTTTCTCTTATATTTATTTTCTTATTATTACTAACCTTTTATTTATTTATTATATGCTTATTATTTAAATTGTTTTATTATAATGTAATTGTACAGGCTATGTAATAATTGTAGTATTATTATTGTTATTTATTTAAATTGCTATGGTTAGTAAAATAGGGCGTGAAAACCTGTTTGTGTTTAAAATTGAATTTAGATCACTAATTATAACATAAATACTTGAATTTGCACACGCACACACGTAAGTCGATCTTGGATCGCCATCTCACTTCTTAAGGTTTACCTCTCAAGTTGCCTAAACAAAAAGGTCAAGTAAGGTGTATAAAGCAAAGTCCCTTCTCTTATTAATATCATCTAGTCCCTTTAAAGAATTATAAGATCAAGTCCCTTCATGGTTGCCTTCGTAAATGATCTTGTCCCTTTCGAATAAAAGATGATAAGTCCCTTCGAATTGCTAATACACCTTACAGTTGCCTAATCACAAATGTCCCTTTACATGTCCCATACAACATCCAAGGTAATGACTACCTATTCCTTAATAATAAGGATAGTCTTACCATTGAAAGAACATTTAAGAACTTAAAAGATTCAAATTAGGGTAGGTTCCTCTTATGTACTTGCTCACCTTTTCAAAAACATTTCATAACACTTCACATTTTTCAAACAATTTTCAAAACAAAGTCTTTATATATATCCGTACAAGGATCATTATAAAGTACTTAAGAAATTTTTTAATCACACTACACTTCTCAAAACAATTTAAAGTGAGCTAAGTAACTAAGAGCCCATGGATAACCATGGATGTAAAGGGTGCTAACACCTTCCCTTTACATATCCTACCCCCCGAACCCAAAAATCTTTTAAGGTCTTTCCTGTTCTTTTATGCCATTTCCTTTGGATAAAATAAAAGTCGGTGGCGACTCTTGCTATCCACAACATTTAACTAAAGTCAGTTCTCCCACCGTGTTACAGAACTGGCGACTCTGCTAGAGATTTAATAAAAGAGGGGTACCCTTAGGAATTAGATCACTTTAAACTTGTTTGCTTTGTTTGCTTTACTTTACTTGTTGGGTGCTCTTATGTGTGAAAGATCCTAACCCGGATCTAGTGTACCTTAGGTAAATGGCAATAGACCAAGGAAACTGTACGGCGTATACCGATATGGTTGATCTGGTGGCCATAGTTAGTGTGACTTCTTGGTTGGTGCTTATGTTCCTTAAGTCAAGTTGAGGATAATATGAGGCTGCCATATGTTGTCAATACACTAACTAACTTTTAGAACCCTAGTTATCCCATCTTGGCCTTTAGAAAGTAGTGAGATGACCGACTTTGGTGAAGACTGAAGTTGGTTGATACTCGATACAACGCTCATTGAGATTCTAAACTTGGAGGGTTTTGGTTGGCAAGTAAGTTGCCAACTGAACAACCACCCTTGTGAAGGATCAATGATATTGAGATCCCTTAGAACCTGGTTACTTTATAGGACAGGATGAACCATCTAAACTTCAGGGGAGGGTACTTACCTTTAAACCTCATGAAAGCCTTCAAACCTAGGGCTATTGTGTGACTTGTTTGTGTGTGCCACATGTTTGTGATTGAACATAACATCATGACATCATCATTTATCATAAGTATAGCATTTTCACTAACCATTTAAAGGACCAAAGGATTTATCTTTGTTCTTTGTTGCAGGTCATGGCTTCTGCTCGTAGGAACACTATCCGGATCAACTTTGTAGGAATACCTCCTAAGCTTAAGGAATTGGTCTCTCAAGTTTCTGAAAACTCCCAATTCATCAAGAGACATGGTCACCTACTGGATCTAGTCACTTCAGGGTTCAATGAAAACATGATGAGTGTTCTGTTTCAGTTCGTTGATCCTAAACATCATTGTTTCACATTCTCTGATTATCAGCTGGTTCCTACAATGGAAGAGTTCTCCAAGCTTCTGGGTATACCTATCCTTGATCAGAAACCCTTCACAGGCTTGGAAAAAGAGCCTAAACCTGAAGTCATTGCTGCAGCTCTACATCTGAAGAAGTCAGACATTGTCCTAGAAACGAGGAGTGGAGTTAAGGGTATTCTTGCTAAAGTGTTGATAGAGAAGGCTCAAGTGTTCTTGAAGGCTATGAGCTATGATGCTTTTGAGGAGATTTTAGCCTTAATGATTTATGGCTTAGTGTTGTTCCCCAATCCAGACCAGTTCATAGACTTACACGCCATCAACATATTTCTGACTCGCAATCCAGTGCCTACATTACTTGGAGACATCTTACACTCTCTTCATACCCGTACTATAAAGGCACGAGGAAATCTGATGTGTTGTATACCTCTATTGTCTAGGTGGTTTATTTCTCACCTTCCTCGATCAGTGATGAAGAATGAACAAGGGTTCAGATGGTCCAAGAGAATCATGTCACTCTCTCATTCAGATATTCATTGGTGTTCTAGATCTATGGAGAATGTTACTATCATTGATCGTTGTGGTGAATTCCCCAATGTGCCACTTCTAGGCATAAGAGGAGGCATCACTTACAACCCTTCCTTAGCTTTACGACAGTTTGGTTATGCTCGGAGTGATGGTCCTCATGACATGTTGATTCAGGGTATTGTGTTTGACTACGACAACAATCTGCAAGGTTACCGTCAAAGGTTCATACGAGCATGGGGAAAAGTGAACAAGGTTGACAACAAGACTCTGGAGCCTAAGTACACTATTCCTATGGAAGCTTATCTCAGATGGGTACGATCTCGTGCTCAGACTCTTATGATGCCATATTCCGCCATCCTGCCAATTACTATGGAGCCGGTTGCTGAAGGAGATACTTCTTATACCATCCTTCACCCAGACATGCCCACTGACATGGAAGACTTACAGAGGTCCTGGATCCAGTTGAAGGAGCAAAGGGATACTTTTGAGACTCATTACAAAGCAAGTTAAGAAAGAATTCTGGAGTTAACAAAGCAACTTCACGAGGAGCAGAATCTCAACTCATACCTCAACACAAAGAGGAAGCGTCTATGGGAGACTTAAAACCCCATTTTTTGTACTTATTTCATTTTTATTGTAAGCCCAAAGGCAAACAAATTTATTACTAATAAAAGTTTACTTTCTTGGTTGTTTAAGCAAATTTAAATCCTACGGTCCTTGAAAACATTGCATACGCATTTATACACCATATCATTGCATCACATGTTTCTTATGTACAGGTTTCTTATCTTCTCGCTGTCTATTTTAGCAATGGCTCTTGAACAAACAGTTAAAGATCTCCAGGCACAAAATGCACAGTTCCAATAGCTGATCCTGAACTTGTCCAAGGGGCAGGATGAATTGAAGACACTGCTGGCCAAGAAGACCAAGAAGACTAGAAGGTCATGAGGCCTAATCAACATGGGAAGAAGGTTCAGAGGTCCTGTCAAGACCAAGGAACAGGTTGAAGATTATGAGTCTGAGGAGTCTGAGAAAGAGGGAGGCAGTCTCCATAATACAATGGGGGATTCTGATTCTGAAGCTAACTACTATCATGATCCTAATGAAGATAAGTTCAAAATGCTGGTGGATAGAATGGATGCTATGGAATTGCAAAAGTCTTCTGGGCTGGATTTTGAAGACCTAAGTTTGATATCTGGAGTGGTTATACCCATAGGTTTCAAGGTCCCTGCTTTTGTAGTGTATGATGGTGTTTCTTGTCCCAAATGCATCTAAGGTCTTATGTCCGGAGAATCCAACCCCATACTGCTAATAAGAAGTTGTGGATCCATTTCTTCCAAGAGAGCTTGTCTGGAGCTCAATTGGAATGGTACTATCAGTTGGAGAGTGTCAACATCCGTGATTGGAATGATCTTGCTGAAGCCTTTTATAAGCAATATCAATACAATGCTGATTTAGCCCCTACTCGCATACAACTGCAGAGCATGTCTATGGGTGCTAAAGAAAATTTCAAGGAGTATGCCCAGAAGTGGAGAGATTTGGCTGGTAGGGTACAACCTCCTCTAACTGACAGGGAGTTAGTGGATATGTTCATGTGTACGTTGAATGGTCCTTTTTATAGTCATCTCATTGGAAGCTCATCATCTGGCTTCACTGAGTTGATAATGACAAGAGAGCGTGTAGAAAGTGGTATAAGGAGTGGCAAGATACAAGTGGGTGCTTCTTCATCAAGTACTACAAAGAAGTCCCCTAGTGGGAAGAAAGAGTCAAATGTTGTTTATGGTCAACCTGATCGTAATAGGAGGCACCAATCTGTGAGTGCAGTTCATATCTCCTATCCTACTCCTGCAACACCAGAGCCACCACATGGTAATCAACAGAGGCCTAGAAGACAGTTCACCAAGCTCAACATGTCAATGGCCCAAGCCTTGCAACACTTGTTGAAGGGTGAACTCATCACTTTGAAGGACCCTCCTCAGAACCCCAATGTTACCTCTCCCAGGTACAATACTAATGCACGATGTGCATATCATTCAAATTGTCAGGGACATGATACCAATAATTGTTGGATATTGAAGAATAAGATTCAGGATATGATTGATGCTGGAGAAATTGAGTTTGACCCTCCGGGTACTCCAAATGTGATTACTGCTCCCATGCCAAATAATGAAAAGACTGTTAATGCCATTGATGAAGTTTCACATATTTCCTCAGTTGCAGATGTGACTACACCATTATCTGTTATTAAGAAGAAGTTGGTACAAGCTGGGTTCTTTCCAGGGTGTAATGAAGATTATTTCTATTGTGCTTATAAACCGGATAGTTGCTGGAAGTTGAAGGACGGAATTCAACGTCTCATGGACAATTACACAATATTGTTTGAGAGGACACCTTCTGTAGAAAGCATGGTTGAACACATAACTAAAGGTGCGAAGGTTGAAGAGGTGGATATGGTTGATAAAGTGCCAGTAAGGATCACTTCCAAGGGCCCTGTCAAAATCACTCATAAGGGTCCAATTAAGATTACTGCTGAAGGCCCTGTGAAGATTGTTGTTGAAACTAGAGTGGCTCCTATGATCATCACCACTCCGGGTCCTATTCCATATACTTCTGATAAAGCGGTGTCGTGGAATTATGGCTCCGATGTTTATATTCATGGTGTTAAGCTGGAATCCTTAGCTGATGCACCTGTTGTTAATGAAAATCTTGATGTTGGTAATATTGCTGGATCTAGTAAGATCACACGAAGTGGAAGAGTTTTCTCTCCTCCGGTTACCTCTAAGAATATAGTTACTCCAATTATTACCTCCACTGCTGATGCTCGGGGCAAAGGTCCTGTTATTGAACCTGTGCAAGCTGATGCACCAACTGCTGATGATCTTTCTAAGCAGATGGAAGAAGTACTAAAGATCATTCGCAAGAGTGATTATGATGTTGTTGATCAATTGGGGCATACTCCCTCCAAGATTTCTATGTTGTCTTTATTGTTGTGTTCTGAGGCTCATGCTAAAGCCTTGATTAAATTTTTGAAGACTGCTCACGTACCAAATGAGATTTCTGTAGACCAGTTTGAAAATTGTGTTGCACACTTGACCTATGATAATGGGTTAGGTTTCTCCGATGCTGATTTGACTCCTGCTAAGAGGGATCATAATAGGGCTCTACATATCTCTATTGAATGCAAGGGCACTACCCTGTCACATGTGTTAATAGACAATGGTTCCTCGTTGAATGTGTTGCCCAAAGAAGTTCTGAATAAGCTTAGTCCTGAAGATGCTGTGTTGAGGCCCAATAATATAGTAGTGAAGGCCTTTGATGGTTCAAGAAGAGTGGTACACGGAGAAGTAGATCTCCCAATCAAAGTAGGTTCTCAGGTCTTCAATGCTACCTTTTATGTAATGGATATTCGTCCGTCGTATTCTTGTTTGCTTGGTCGCCCCTGGATCCATGGGGCAGGTGCTGTGACTTCTACTTTACATCAGAAGCTGAGATATCAAGTAGAGGGAAAGGTTGTCATTGTTTACGGAGAGGAAGGATATATGATTATCCATGTGAACACATTTAAATATCTCAAAGTGGAAGGTGAATATGTTGAAACTCCGTGCCAGACGTTTTAAGTAGTTCCTTGGGTTGTTCCTAATTTTGAAGCTCCTCCTGTTGTCAAGAAAGTTCCTGTGGTCACCAGAGTACCTCCTACAATGGCCTCCCTCAAGGATGCTAGAGCTGTGGTGGATGAAGGTGGTTGTACTATTTGGGGTCAGCTTCCTGACATTCCTTACAAGTCTGACAAATTTGGTTTGGGTTTCACTGTAGAGTCCCAGAAGGTTGTTCGTCGTGCTCGTGCTGTTCGTATAACTAATCAAGGGATTATGAAAGATCAGATCAATGATGTGGGTGACTATGATGAAGACTACAACTTGGATGCTTGGATTTTTCCTACTGTGGGTGCTGGGCTCAATAATTGGAAAGTTGAAGATGTTATTCCTATCACCTTTAGTCAGGAGTAAATACTATTACTGTGTTGTTACTTTTAAGTTTGTAATTTTTGAACAATTAAACTCTTAAGCCTTGTGCCTTACCTGGGGCACAATGGTATGCTTGTTTCGGGATGTTATTTCATTTGCATACTTCATTCAATAAAAATCAGTGGACGTTTCGTTTTCGTAAATATTGTGCTCCTTGTCTTTCTTTTATTTTTATTTTTGTCTTATCAGCTATGTGTTCTTACACACACCCACATCACTAAAATGCAGATCCTCATCCACTCTGGATCCTGTTGATAACAGTTCTACTATTGCCAATTATAATTTCGAGAATCCAATCTATCAAGCTGAAGATGGAAATGAGGACGATTGTGAAGTACCTGTAGAGCTTTCTAGGTTGTTACAACAAGAAGAGAAAGCTATACAACCACATGAAGAGCCAATCGAAGTTGTGAATCTGGGAACTGAAGAAAACAGAAAAGAGGTCAAGATAGGGGCTGAATTAGAGGATGGTGTTAAGAGCAGGTTGATTCAAATGTTACATGATTATGTGGAGATTTTTGCTTGGTCCTATGAAGATATGCCAGGGTTGGATACAGACATTGTGGTTCACTGTTTACCGGTAAAAGAAGATTGTCGTCCAAAGAAGCAGAAGGTTTGTCGCATGCGTCCTGAAATGTCAGAGAAGATTAAGGCAGAGGTGATGAAACAGTTTGATGCAGGGTTCTTAGCTGTGACTTCTTATCCTCAATGGGTTGCAAATGTTGTACCAGTACCTAAGAAAGATGGTAAGGTACGTATGTGTGTAGATTACAGGGATTTGAACAAGGCCAGCCCTAAAGATGACTTTCCACTTCCTCATATTGATGTTCTGGTAGACAACACTGCTCAACATAAGGTATTGTCTTTCATGGATGGTTTCTCTGGTTACAATCAGATCAAGATGGCACCTGAAGATATGGAGAAGACAACATTTGTTACACAGTGGGGCACCTTTTGTTATAAAGTGATGCCATTTGGTTTGAAGAATGTCGGGGCAATATATCAACGTGATATGGTGGCTTTGTTTCATGATATGATTCATCATGAGATAGAGGTGTATGTGGATGATATGATAGCCAGGTCCCAGAATGAAGAACAACATCTTGATCATCTGCATAAGTTGTTTGAGAGGTTGAAGAAATACAAGTTGAGATTGAACCCAAACAAGTGTACTTTTGGAGTTAGATCTGGTAAGCTCCTGGGTTTCATTGTCAGTGGAAAAGGTATTGAAGTAGATCCGGCGAAAGTGAAAGCTATACAAGAGATGCCAGCTCCCCGTACTGAGAAGGAGATTAGAGGTTTCTTAGGACGATTGAATTACATTGCAAGATTTATTTCCCAATTAACTGCTACCTATGAGCCAATCTTCAAGTTGTTGAAGAAAGATCAGGTAATGGAATGGAATGATGAGTGTCAGATAACATTTGATGAAATCAAGAGATATCTTCTAGAACCTCCAATTTTGATGCCACCAGTTGATGGAAGACCCTTGATCATGTACTTAACAGTGTTAGACAACTCAATGGGGTGTGTGTTAGGGCAACATGACGAGTCTGGTCGAAAAGAGCATGCAATATACTACCTTAGCAAAAAGTTTACCGACTGTGAAACAAGATACTCACTGCTCGAGAAAACTTGATGCGCTTTGGCATGGGCTGCTCGCCGACTAAGACAGTATATGTTGACTCATACTACCTTGTTGATTTCGAAGATGGATCCAATCAAGTACATATTCGAGAAACCTGCTCTCTCCGGACGAATAGCGAGATGGCAAATGATCCTAACAGAATATGATATACAATATACTACTCAGAAGGCCATTAAAGGAAGTGTTGTAGCTGATCATTTGGCTCATCAAGCAGTGGATGATTATCAGTCAATGAGTTTTGAGTTCCCTGATGAAGACATTATGATTATTACCAAAGAACCTGGACAATATGACGGACCTGAACAAGGATCCCGATGGACTATGGTTTTTGATGGAGTCTCTAATGCACTTGGTAATGGTGTTGGTGTTGTGATCAGTTCCCCAAAAGGTTGTCATACCCCAATTACTGCCAGACTTTGTTTCTATTGTACTAATAACATGGCTGAGTATGAGGCATGTATCCTGGGTATCAAAGCTGCCATTGATATGAAGATTCAGTTCCTTGACGTGTATGGGGATTCAGCCCTGGTAGTGAGTCAGATCAAAGGAGATTGGAATACCAAGCATGATAATCTCATTCCTTATAAAGAGCATGTGTTGTCTTTGATCCCATATTTTAAAGAGATTACTTTTGGACATATTCCACGAAGAGAAAATCAGTTGGCAGATGCATTAGCCACCATGGCATCCATGTTTGAGATCAGCTGGGATGATGAAGCTCCCAAGATTACTATTGATAGATTTGAAAAGCCTGCATACTGCAACGAGATTGACACTGAAGAAGCAGAAGAGAAGCCTTGGTTCTATGAAGTGAAGAGATATCTTGAAGCCCAGGAGTTCCCTGAAGGGGCATCTGTCAAAGATAAGACGTTTCTGAGGGGGTTTTCTGCTAAGTTCCTTTTGAGTAATGGAATTTTGTACAAGCGCAATCATGATTCAACTTTGCTTCGTTGTGTGGATAAGAAAGAAGCAACAGAGATTATGGAAGACATGCATGATGGGATCTTTGGCACTCATTCTAGTGGTCATACCATGGCAAAGAAGATATTGAGAGCAGGTTACTATTGGTCTACCATGGAAGCTGACTGCTATCAACATTCCAGAACATGTCATAAGTGTCAAATCTATGCTGACAAAGTACATATACCTCCATCCCCATTGAACGTGTTGACTGCTCCTTGGCCTTTTGCCATGTGGGGCATTGATATGATTGGTGAGATCAAGCCTACTGCTTCTAATGGGCATCGTTTCATCCTGGTTGCTATTAATTACTTTACAAAGTGGGTGGAGGCAGCTTCATTTGCATCTGTTACTAAGAATGTGGTGGCTCGATTCATTGAGAATAATCTCATATGTAGGTATGGCATCCCTGAAAGGATTATTACTGACAATGGCTCTAATCTGAACAACACTATGATTACTGATCTCTGCATGCAGTTCAAGATTAAGCATCACAACTCTTCTCCGTATCGTCCAAAGATGAATGGGGCAGTAGAAGCTGCTAATAAGAACATTAAGAAGATTATACAGAAGATGACTATTACTTACAAGGATTGGCATGAGATGTTACCATTTTCTCTTCATGGTTATCGTACTATAATACGTACTTCAACAGGGGCAACCCCATTCTCCTTAGTATATGGTATGGAAGTAGTTCTGCCCATTGAAGTTCAGATTCCCTCCTTAAGAATTATGAAGGATGCAGGCTTGGATGAAGATGAGTGGATTCAGACTCGACTTGACCAGATAAATTTGATTGATGAGAAAAGATTAGCAGCTGTTTGTCATGGCCAGATGTACCCGAAACGGATGATCAAAGCTTTTAATAAGAAGGTTAAGCCAAAGGTATATCAGGCTGGTGATTTAGTAATCAAGCATATCATACTACCACAGGGTAATCCTAGGGGCAAGTGGACTCCTACATATGAAGGACCATTTGTGGTCAAAACAGTATTCTCAGGAGGTGCCATGATGCTTATGACTATGGATGGTGAAGACTTCCCACAGCCTGTAAACGCAAACATAGTTAAAAGATACTACGCATAAAAAGAGACCCGCTAGGTTGACTGGCC
This sequence comes from Lathyrus aphaca, assembly GCA_963966055.1. Lineage (NCBI taxonomy): Eukaryota > Viridiplantae > Streptophyta > Magnoliopsida > Fabales > Fabaceae > Lathyrus > Lathyrus aphaca. The sequence continues at coordinate 196,249,946 of OZ014522.1, read as the reverse complement.
TAGGCAAAAATAAGGGCATCCTGGCGAACCAAAAGGGTTCGGGCAAAAATTAGGGATATATATAAAAAATGTACACCCGACAAGTCGAAAACCTGAAAAGGCGGCTTGGGCAAAAAAAGGTATCCCGGTGGATTGAAAACCTGAAAGGGCAATCCAGCCAAAAGTTAGGGATTAAAGCGTATGACTATGTCTCGTTTGGATCACCCATGTAACTACAACCAGTTGTGCTACCTAATTCAAGATCGAACAGATAAAGCTCAATCCAATCGTTTCCGTCTCGAAAGCAGAAGATGAGATACTTGAAGATAATGGCAATAGTAGAATTGAAACTCAATAGGATTATTTCCCACATAGCTGATTTTCTTTGTTTTGTAAAAAATTTTACGACGAATTCCTCTTACTAGGATTTCTGTCTCCTTATACATGTATAGATCACTTTGTGATATAAATTAAATTTCATCTTTGAATCCAGATTTACTTTTACCCTATTTACATAAGCGAAACGTCCATTGGTTGTGTTTTAATGTATGTATGCTTTTGAATATGATTGATGTTTACCAGAAATGCATAAATGCTTAATATGATTGACGTTTACCAGAAATGCATGAAAATGCAGTAATAGTATTTACTAAGGACGAACGAGGGAAGGAATTCAACGAAGCTTCGCTGGTTCATCCTCACAAGACAGCTACAAATCCCCCATCATAGATACTTCGAGTTACATCTCCCCTTGAATTTATGTCCATCTCTTTTATCCTCAGTCGGGATATTCAGGAACTTATTCCTTCAAAAGGAGTACGACGAACGAAAACGGGAAGTTATGAATACTATGTTATCAAACGAGACGGGAACGAGTTCCTCATGTTCTTCAGCAACGAATCGGGATTTATTTTCCCTGGCCAGCAGTTGTTATACAAAGATATCCAGACGCTTCAGGCTGCATGATTTATACATACATCATTTACATCATAACATACATACCATAAATGCATAATACACTTACTTAGGTGCATCATACTATGTATGCATACATATTGAATAAACTAACATTCCCCTTGCAGGATAGTTATATGCAGGTAAAACAATATCAACAACTTACAACAGGTCAGAAATGATCCATACATTTGCTCAAGATGTCCTTGAATAGCAGGCAAACGGTCTGTAAAACGATCCATTCCCTGGTTCAAGATATTTTTCAGAAGAACAAATCCTGACGTTCTTTTGGCCTTTGAATAGCAGGCAAGCGGTCTGTAAGAAGATCCATTCCCTGGTTCAAGATATTATTCAGAAGAACAAATCCTGACGTTCTTTTGGCCCTTGAATAGCAGGCAAACGGTCTGTAAAAAGATCCATTCCCTGGTTCAAGATATTATTCAGAAGAATAAATCTTGACGTTCTTTTGGCCCTTGAATAGCAGGCAAACGGTCTGTAAAAAGATTCATTCCCTGGTTCAAGATATTTTTCAGAAGAACAAATCCTGACGTTCTTTTGGCCCTTGAATAGAAGGCAAATGGTCTGTAAAAAGATCCATTCCCTGGTTCAAGATATTTTTCAGAAGAACAAATCCTGGCGTTCTTTTGGCCCTTGAATAGTAGGCAAACGGTCTGTAAAAAGATCCATTCCCTGGTTCAAGATATTATTCAGAAGAACAAATCCTGACGTTCTTTTGGCCCTTGAATAGCAGGCAAACGGTCTGTAAAAAGATCCATTCCCTGGTTCAAGATATTTTTCAGAAGAACAAATCCTGACGTTCTTTTGGCCCTTGAATAGCAGGCAAACGGTCTGTAAAAAGATCCATTCCCTGGTTCAAGATATTTTTCAGAAGAACAAATCCTGACGTTCTTTTGGCCCTTGAATAGCAGGCAAACGGTCTGTAAAAAGATCCATTCCCTGGTTCAAGATATTTTTCAGAAGAACAAATCCTGACGTTCTTTTGGCCCTTGAATAGCAGGCAAACGGTCTGTAAAAAGATCCATTCCCTGGTTCAAGATATTTTTCAGAAGAACAAATCCTGACGTTCTTTTGGCCCTTGAATAGCAGGAAAACGGTCTGTAAAAAGATACATTCCCTGGTTCAAGATATTATTCAGAAGAACAAATCCTGACGTTCTTTTGGCCCTTGAATAGCAGGCAAACGGTCTGTAAAAAGATCCATTCCCTGGTTCAAGATATTTTTCAGAAGAACAAATCCTGACGTTCTTTTGGCCCTTGAATAGCAGGCAAACGGTCTGTAAAAAGATCCATTCCCTGGTTCAAGATAATTTTCAGAAGAACAAATCTTGACGTTCTTTTTGCCCTTGAATAGCAGGAAAACGGTCTGTAAAAAGATCCATTCCCTGGTTCAAGATATTTTTCAGAAGAACAAATCCTGGCGTTCTTTTGGCCCTTGAATAGCAGGCAAACGGTCTGTAAAAAGATCCATTCCCTGGTTCAAGATATTATTCAGAAGAACAAATCCTGACGTTCTTTTGGCCCTTGAATAGCAGGCAAACGGTCTGTAAAAAGATCCATTCCCTGGTTCAAGATATTATTCAGAAGAACAAATCCTGACGTTCTTTTGGCCCTTGAATAGCAGGCAAACGGTCTATAAAAAGATCCATTCCCTGGTTCAAGATATTTTTCATAAGAACTAATCCTGACGTTCTTTTGGCCCTTGAATAGCAGGCAAACGGTCTATAAAAAGATCCATTCCCTGGTTCAAGATATTATTCAGAAGAACAAATCCTGACGTTCTTTATACCTTAAACGGTCTGTACAAAGATGCATTCCCTAATCCAAAATACTTCTAGAAGAGATAATCATCACAAGATTTATTTCTATTGGTCCATTCAACAACTCAAATCATGTTGCATAAATGATTCAGAGACGACTTATACAAAGACCTAGTACTAATATCCAGTATCAACATACAAACATCATCACATTTTGATACTTTAGATGGCATCTCCAAGCCCATCTCCAGATGGCATCTCTAAGCCCATCTTCATTTCTTCCAAGTGGCATCTTCAAGCCCACTCAAGCATATACAATTAATCGTCATTGTTATTTTACGCACCGGTGAGTGCAAATTTTTGGGCTTTTGTGTTCAATCCCCTTCAACCTTCCAGGTCACGACTGACACATATACATATCTAACCCCTCAGGTTTCAGAAAGTTGAACAGGGGCAGCTGTTGCACCCCAAAATTTTCCCTCCACAAGACAAGACTTTGTGTAATAAGAGGTTCACAAGGTTCACAATACATCTCATGAGGTTCACAAGGTTCACAAAGTTCACAATTAGTCAAAAGATTTGACAATTCCCTCAGACAATGCATCCTCCTAAGCAATGCATCCTAAACTAGGGTTTTGACTTTAATCAGGATAAATGGACTTCCATGACTTCAAGTGAGCTTCATAGAATCTTGTATGTGTTTAAGAATCCCCATGTCAAGTTTCAAGACTTTCCCAAAAGATTTGCTCAGTCAGATGATCAGATAGGTCAAAATCAGTCAAAGTAGTGAAAAAGTCAAACTGAGGTCAACTATGGTCAAACCAAAGTAAAACTTCATGATTTTTTTTCCAAAATCAAGTATATGAAGTAAAATTCATCATTTGATCAAGGGTTGATCATGATTCATCAAGGAGATTTCAGATCATCAAGAATCAGGAGTTTCTAAATTAGGGTTTTCACAGGAAAAGTCAACTGAACTTTGACCAGCCATAACTCTCACATGCTTCATCAAAAATTTTCCATCCAAAAGCTCATTTTGAAGGAAATTGAATTCTCTACAACTTTTTGTCTCACAAGCCAAGCCCAAAAATTCTTCATTTGGAAGGTATGAGCTAAGACATTATAGGTCCTTTTAAAAGTCAACAAAAAGTCAACAACTTCAAAAGAGCATAACTTGAGAATGGTAAAAGATATGGACATGAGACCAAAGAGGTTGGTTATAGGACTCTTTAAGCTTTCCAAAATGTGCAAGAACACCCTCATAGCATTAAAATTGAAGGATTTGTGCCCTTGCAAAGTTGGGAAATTTTTTAGTGGTTTATGAAGTAAATGGGGTCTTAGAACCATAATTCTTCAAATGGGCTGACTTTTTGGTGATCCAATATGTTCCATGACATCATGCACGAAATTTATTTAATATTTTCATAATTTTATTCATTTTATTTTTATTTATTATGATTTTTTATATTAAAAATCATTTTAAATTCAAATAAAATATAAAATGGTGAAGATTTAAAAATATTTTGCTTCTAGAATGTCATAAAAGTTACTTGGATCTAATTGATACAAAAATTATGAAGATTGTCTTAAAATAGCAAGTTCATATCAAGGAATATTCAAATTTTAAAGCTATTCTTTTTCAATCTTCAAATGATCCAAATATCCATCAAATTGGTGAAATCTTTGACCTAATTCACTCACTCATATATAATGAACACTTAACAAATCATTGGACACGAATTCACAGCCTCCTCATATCATCTTCAAGCTTCAAAAATCTCACCAAAAACTCCAATTCGATTTGGTATTTTTAGCCCCTTTCAAGACAAACCAAAGGTTGCAAATTGTTCCTTGAGGTTCATTGATTGATTCTGGATCATAACATCATCCATTCATGCACTAAATCGTGAAAACCGAATGCACATTATTCATGTTTTAAAATTTTTCGATTTGAATGATTTACACATTGTTAATGAAAACTAACTGTTGGTTTGTGTATATGATGATGTTTGGATGCTTTCTGGATAAATTAATTTGATTTTAGGTCCAAGATGGAGAAATCACCATGGCTAGGGTTCTTCGGCCGTTTTAGGGTTTTATGATTTATCAATTATAAATGAATTCTAAGACCATAGATCAACTCTAATTAACCTCTGGATTATGTTGGTATATTCAATTTGATAAAATGTTACTGTTTTGTTGATGATTGAATTTCGTAGGGTTTGCTGCAAATGAAAATTCGCGGGAAAACTTATAGCAAAATTCGCAGGAAAATTTTTAGGTCTGGAGGTAGAAGATGGCTGGCGCGAATTTAAAATTTGAATTTAAATATGTATTATATATTAATGTTTGTATTATAATAACTGAATGATGTTGATGGTGTGGTGGTAAGGACGCGCATGTATAAGGATCTGGGCAGGGGTTCGAACCCCAGCCTCAACATTTTTTGCTTATTTTCTTCATGTTTTTCAGGCTTAAAATATAATGAATGCTAGTCATACATTGTTCACCAAAGCACGCATAGCCCAGTGGAAGGGAGGCTGGTCCAGGATGTGTAAAGCCTAGGGTCTGGGTTCGAATCCCAGCCCCAGGTAAGTTGCAATTTTTTTTATTTTTTGTGATTTTGTTTTATTTAATTCCTTTGTTTAATTATTTTATTATAAAAAATATATAATTATGTTTAATATGTAAATAATTCTAAATTAATATTTATATGTTCTAAAAAATTCTCAAAAATATTTTCTAAGACTAATTTCTTATTTGTTTGAATTAAAATATGTATATATAATTAAATTGATATTGTATATTAAAAAAAACTTAATATTTTTATATATAAACTAATTTATTTTCTAAACCCTAATTATTTTATAAACCCTAATTTATTTTCAAAACCCTAATTTTCTTTTATAATTGTAATTTCTTATTTTATTATGTTTGTTTAATTATAATTAATAAATATTTCTAATATGTATATATAATTAAATTATTAAACTATTTAGCATGTTATTAGTATATATAATTATTATTATTTATTTCTCTTCTTAAAATTCTTTAAAAAAAAAGATTATTTATTTAAATTTAAAATTTTAATTTAATTTTTATAGTGTATATTATTGTGCTAATTTCTTTTTTCTCTTATATTTATTTTCTTATTATTACTAACCTTTTATTTATTTATTATATGCTTATTATTTAAATTGTTTTATTATAATGTAATTGTACAAGCTATGTAATAATTGTAGTATTATTATTGTTATTTATTTAAATTGCTATGGTTAGTAAAATAGGGCGTGAAAACCTGTTTGTGTTTAAAATTGAATTTAGATCACTAATTATAACATAAATACTTGAATTTGCACACGCACACACGTAAGTCGATCTTGGATCGCCATCTCACTTCTTAAGGTTTACCTCTCAAGTTGCCTAAACAAAAAGGTCAAGTAAGGTGTATAAAGCAAACTCCCTTCTCTTATTAATATCATCCAGTCCCTTTAAAGAATTATAAGATCAAGTCCCTTCATGGTTGCCTTCGTAAATGATCTTGTCCCTTTCGAATAAAAGATGATAAGTCCCTTCGAATTGCTAATACACCTTACAATTGCCTAATCACAGATGTTCCTTTACATGTCCCATACAACATCCAAGGTAATGACTACCTATTCCTTAATAATAGGGATAGTCTTACCATTGAAAGAACATTTAAGAACAAAAAAGATTCAAATTAGGGTAGGTTCCTCTTATGTACTTGCTCACCTTTTCAAAAACATTTCATAACACTTCACATTTTTCAAACAATTTTCAAAACAAAGTCTTTATATATATCCGTACAAGGATCATTATAAAGTACTTAAGAAAATTTTTAATCACACTACACTTCTCAAAATAATTTAAAGTGAGCTAAGTAACTAAGAGCCCATGGATAACCATGGATGTAAAGGGTGCTAACACCTTCCCTTTACATAACCTACCCCCCGAACCCAAAAATATTTTAAGGTCTTTCATGTTCTTTTATGCCCTTTCCTTTGGATAAAATAAAAGTCGGTGGCGACTCTTGCTATCCGCAACATTTAACTAAAGTCAGTTCTCCCACCGTGTTACACCTTCCACTCAGTTTTCTCAGGTAATCCACAACCCTGCGTTAAGGTACTTCCAGATGATTCTAGCACACTCTTTCCTCGGTTTGCTAGATACAGAGACTCTTCTGAGTGCAGAGGAGATTTTCCTACTGTTTTGTGCGACTCAGTCACGCCCAGTTGCCTGTGACAACTTCTTGTTGAAGGGCCTTGCCAGTGTCGCCAGATCATCTGTAGGCATTATACATGTCGGTGGGATTGTTACACAGATAGCTACTGCATTGTGTTTGTCTCGCAAATTATTGCACCTCAGGACCTTCTGCTGCTACACCACCCTGGATGTTGACTTTTGTCTTTACAGAGGACTAATAAGGAGGGCCTCTTTTGAGCCCAACACGTTTAGATTACTGATCGACGGCGAAGTGATACATTACTTTACATTACCAGACCTGCTGATGACCAGTGTCCACGACCTTGCTAATTGGAGTTATGCTTTAGAGGGTTATGGAGAGACTGTCGAAGAGCCAAAATCACCTCCCACCGCTGAGTACACTCCTACACCTCTTTCTCCCCGAATCACTGTTATGTCTAACAATATTTCTTTGCAGCCGCCTGATCTACAAACTCAGATTTATGAGCTCCGCAAGGAGACTGCCCTGCTCAAGCAGGAAGTAGCGGACTTGGAATTATAGATCCAGGTATCTGATCTCACTCATGCCTCGGAAGCCGATGCTCTATATCAGGAGATTGAAGAGCTTCGGAGGGAGATAACTGAGATTCGTGGATCAAACCAGGAAGAGAAGCCTACCACATGATTCATTTTACACTGACGTTATTACCCTATTATTTAATTTCTTTTTCATGCTTTATTTTATTTCTCGCATCTCCAGACATATTTTATATTATTGCATCTATTACATTTTCTTTTTCATGTACTTTGATTTTATCTTATATATATTTTCATGCACTAATCTCATTTTTTTCTCTTTTCTTTTGTTTTATTTTATTTTTGTCAAATAAAGAAAAAAATATAAAGACAAAAATATTTTTCATTTTTGTCTTCACAAAAAAATATATGCAAGCTTCATGCCTTAGAAGAGAGAAGAAAACGCTATCCGGACCCCCCGAAGACCGAAGGTGCAAGAGGGCCCAAAAGAAGAATTGAAAATCCAAGGCCCAACATGAATTGGCCTTATGGCGGGCGCCACACCGTCCCACAACAAATACGGGGCTGATTCCCCATTTCCACCATTTTCACACCTTCAAACCTCAAAAACCCATTTTTCTAACTTCCAAAAACCCCATTGAACCCCATTAAAGCTCCCTCATTTTCAAAACATTCACCATCTATAAAACATATCCAAAATCCATTTTCATTTTCTTCCACCACAAACCATAAAAATCAAACCTTTATCATTTCTCTCATAAACCATTTTTCACCACTTTTCACTTCTCAAGGAGCAACAACAATGGAGTTCAATGGATATCTTCTTCACGATGGGAGACCGGGTGATAGGCAAAGGAAAATTATTCAAAGGCTTCAGAGTCGAGAAATTCTCTCGACTAGGTACGTCGATGATAACTGTCTTTATGCTTTGGGTCTGTATCATAGTGTTTTTCATTTATTAGATTTTTTAGGCTTGCATAATATTTTTGTTAATCAGGAACCTACCTATGAGAGGCTGTCAGTTGAGTTTTTAAGTTCATTGATATACACTCAGTCCTAACACTGCTAGCACAATCAGTACTGTTAATTTTAGACTGTTTGGAATTGAATACGAATACAGTACCGACGAACTAACAGGCTTGTTAGGAATCCCTCATAGGGAAGGTGCGATTTGTGAGGCACCTTTGGATGCGGAATGGTCGGCCGAGGTATTTTCCTTCTGGCAGAGGCTGTCAAGTACTTCAATAAATTCTTTTGAAGGAATACTTGCATCGACCATCCATAACCCTGCCATAAGAGTTTTCAAATATCTTTTGGCATGTACTATTTTTGGCCGGGAGAGTCTAAATAAGGTAAACGCTAGAGAACTCCTATTTTTGCAAGGATGCCTCACTAGTACCCATATCAATCCAGTCCCGTTTATGCTTGCACACATGGCTTTAACTACTAATAAAACATGACCGATTGTTTTTGGTGGACTTGTTACGTCTATTGCTCGGGCTCTTGACCTGAACAATGAGATAGCTACACTTGAACCACTACCTCCTCGCACAATTAATTTAAAATTTCTAAAAGACATGAAATTATGCCGAACGAGGAGAGAAGGTGGTTATGAGTTGATGGTTCACGGGGTAGCTATCCCATCTGTTGCTTTACCTTGCAGAAGACGTACTGATGTACGTAATGAAAGGAACTGGACCTATGATCTGAATGCTCCACCTGTTTTGGGTCCACTTCCTCCTAATATTCCTGATGGGGAGGCTCATGACACTGATGAAGAATATGATCGGAGAGATCAATCTCCCGTACCTCACATGCCCCCCATCGTCCTTCACAGTCACACACCGCACCATCTTACTCTAACCCTGTTGCAGGTGCTACTCCTGGATTCTATGTCACTGAGGAGATGTGGCGTGATATGACGGCTAGAGAGGAAAGGCGAGACAACCTACTCTCTACTATTTCACAACAACTGACGGACAACATGAGCTTCATGCAACAATCACGATCGGTATCGGATCGTGCCTACAGTAACGTTTTCCGTGCTTTGACCGACATCAGTATAGTTTATTTGCTTTCTGTTATTTCCCTTTTCTAGTAAGTTATTTAGTTTAATTTTCTTAGATAATGCATGAGTCTGACGAGTCACCAGTATAGTGTATTTTTAGTACATCCTCATTTTTTCCCATTTCCTTAGCCTTACCAAAAAAAATTTTAAAAAAGAAAACAATGTTGTTTCACATGTTTTTTGGGCTTTGAGACAGGTTTGGATTAGGATGTGGTGACTTAGGTCAACTTTTTGAAACATCAGTACCATTGTAGCACCATAGACCTCTTGAATATAGGAATCACTCCTAAACCCCACACCATGGCCTTTATTATCATTCAAAAATTATCCTAAGTAGTTTATTCTAGCAGTCAGCTCCGGCCTAAGCATGCTCTATGTAGGGGGCGATGAACATAAGTGAATGATCCAGTGCTAATAAAAAAAAGAAAAAAAAAGGCAAACTCTAGGATAGGTGACCCTCACAAAGTCATTTAAACCAAAAAAAGAGAAGAAAAATTTTTTTTGCCACAAAAAGAAAAAAATTGCAGTCACCTATTGTTAGTTGGTTCAGAGGTATCTGGCACTGAACTTGGTAGGGCGGATTACGATTCGATCCCCTGCGGCTACATTTAGGTCAAATAAAAATAGGTTTACACATACTTATGTGCCAGAAACCTTATGTTATGAATCAGAATCACTAACCGGTCACTCTACTATGAAGCATGTACGGATAACGGCCTTAATGTGATTGCGCCTGAATGAAAAGGACCCAAAAAGAGATGAGAAGATAGGCCTAGGTATTGTGGGATGACATGGGGTGGTTAATATAGGATTGAAGTTTGTGTCTGTGTTATTATGGTACCCTTGGTTCACTTAGTTAGTACCTGTCACTGCATCCTGACTTGAACTTAGAAGTCCTTTAGCCCAAATCACTTAGTTTTCTTCATTTTTGAGCTTTAAATGTTTGCTTGGGGACAAGCAAAGGTCTAAGTGTGGGAGGATTTGATAACACTAAATTTCACCGTATTTCTGACTCCGATTTCGCATGCATTCTTAGGTTATATTGTTATTTTGTTATGTTATTACTTTGTTTTTCTTTATTTTCAGGTTTTCTATGTAATCGGGGCCTAAATCGAGAAAAGGAGCGAAAAAGGAGTGGAAACAGACGAAAACCAAGAAATTCAGCTTTTTACACTTACGACATCCGCCATGGCTGGCGCCATGGGGTCTGCCATGACGTGGCCACGTCTCAAGACCACTCCATAACTGCCAAGACCCACGATCGCCACTTTCTTCTTCCCTATTAGTCTCATGGCGGGCGCCATGGCCTTGTGGCGGGCGCCCTGGCCTTGTGGCGGGCGCCACAAGGCTAAAACTTTTCCCTCCACTTTTTAGTGGAGGGGGCATCCTGGTCTTTTCTTGATATTTGTTTTCCTATAAATAGGGCCTTAGATTTTCGTTTTCAATGATCCAAACTTAGAATCTCTTAGGAATATATCAGTTTTAAAGTAGTTATCATTCCACATCGAGGTGTTACTGCAATCGAGTGATCGAGTCTGTATACGTCTGTGTGATCGAGTTTTGGAGCACTCTGGGAGGAAGTTAATCCTGCCGCCATTTTAATTCCAGTTTGTATTTTATTTTTCCGCATTGCTTTACTTTTATTTACTTTCCGCATTGCTTTACTTTTATTTATTTCCTGCACTCGCTTTACTTTATTTATTTCTCGCACTCGCACTACTTTTATTTATTTCTCGCACTCGCACTACTTTTATTTATTTCTCGCACTCGCACTACTTTTATTTACTTTCCGCACTCGGACTACTTTTATTTACTTTCCGCACTCGCACTAATTACTTTTATGAAAAATTATAAAAAGAAATCTTACTTTACTATGTCTAACTGAATCCATAAAGGTTAGAATGTAAGGATCGTAATTGAACCAGTAATCCGTACAATTGTTTGTAGAAACACTTAAGGGCTATTTTAACTTTCAATATAAGTTTAATTGTTTTAAACTATTTCAAAAACAGCCAAAAGCGTTTTTTCTAGTTCATTAGGAGTTTTTAGATTAAAAACAAAAAAGAGATTTTAAAACGATTTTCGGACGCGTTAAGAAGTTTAGAGTCTGGTTCGTGAGAACCTCTTTTTGCTAAGAAATCCAGGTTAAAGTACTTTTCAACTTAGTTAAGATACTATATTTCTTAAAAATAGGTTTACAACTCTAACGCAGTATGCACCTTTTTATCTGTGACAATATGAGGGGTTGATTAGAGAGTACAACTCGGTTCTGAATACGCGAAAGTGACAGTTCCTGTTAAATTAGTTCTTTTCAAAGTAGAAAACATTGCCCATAAGTAGTTCTATTAACAAGCACCAGATTATCAATTGATTATGTGAATTACATTCGAACCTGTCTTTATTAATTGTTTAAAATTATTATTTTATTTACTATTGCACACTCCTTAAAACCCTTATATTCAGTTTCCTTAGATACACACCATAACAACAGGTACGATAGATTGACACTTGGTCTCTATGGATTCGACAATCTTTTATATTACTCTGACGTGTTCGTACACTTGCGAAAAACACGCATCACATATCTCAAGCATATGAACTTGACATGCCATTCCATGCATTTGTATGTCATCCTAGACATCTTAAAACGTGTTGGAACATTTCTTGATCATTTCTTCATCCATTTGGTATGTTTTGCATTCATTACATTTCATGAACATCCATGTGTTTTCAAGCTTCTTTCATGCTTCCTTTGCATCTCATCCTTTGTATGATCATTCATAAGCATTATGTATGACTTTGCATCATCTCATAACACATTTGCCTTGCATATACACTTCTGGTTTTGGTCTTTGCATCTTTATTCATCTCATTTCTTTTGGCTTTGCATCTTATGCATTCATACTAACCTTTCAGGGGCTTATGGTAAGTTGTTTGGGATGTGGATTTTCCTTCACATCGCACCTCTTCTCTTCTTTTCATTTGCATATTTTGTTTGTCTTTGAAGTGAACTTGCTTCACTTATGCTCTCTCTTTCTTACCTTCTTTCTCCTAGGTTACTTATCTTCTTCAGGAAGTAAGTAACCTATCCTCATTCTCTTCTCTTTTCATCTGTTTCTCTTCCATGGTGGCTTCCTGAAGATCTTCCTTATGCCTCACAAACCATAGGATATCCAAGCACGATAATTTTTAGGGTTGTATATAGTCCCCCTAGCTTTTTACCTTTGAGTCTCCTTGAGTCTCTCTTCTCATCTCATAATCAGAGGCTAAACACTTAAAGCTTTAGGACTTTGAATTAGGGTTATGCATGCATTCTTATCTTATGATGGAGTGTATAAATTTAATCCTTAGTGTTAAACCTTTAATTTGTTTACACCTCTTAATCAAAACACCTAATAATGACCAAGACTTAAGCTCTTAACTTGGGCCTTATGTTAGGGTTCCATATCTTCCTTTTTTGGTTAAAAGGGACTAACCCTAGTGTTTAATGGACAAGTCCCCCTTAAGTTGTCTTACAAACTTAAAATCCACTTCTTAATCTCACCTTTTAATTAAAATCCACTTAATAAAGGCTTGTTATATAATGAATTTAATCCCTAACCATGGATTAAGTTGAGGTATCTTCCTCAGCTTAAGTGTTCTCATCTATCATCCTTCTCTTAGGATGGTGTAATGAGTTCACTAATCCTTGATTAGAGATTAAACTCATTACTTAACACTAAAGAAAAACCTAAAAACATCTTAATAATCACAAGTAGGTTAATGATCTTAATCCTATATCATCATGGTAATTAAGTTTAGATGCTTATCTCACACTTAAGTAGGCTCATTATCCCTAATCAGGGAGGATATAATGAGTTTACAAACCCTTGATTTAGGCTTAAGCTCATTATCCTATGCAAAGCACCAAAAACAATAAAAAACTGAAAACACAAAAACAAACAATAATCGTCTCCTCCAGGATTCTTCTCTCATCACACTCATTCTATAAACGAGAACTTGCTTCTTCCGTCTAATGCAAGACAGTTAGCACTCGAGCCAGACGAGTCATACATTTGAGCATAGACAAGCAAGCAGTTCACAGTCAAATCATTCCAGTCCCTTTGAGTCGAACTACGGTTTTCTGACTTCCTCATTGCACGAGAGGATACGTAGGCATAACTTAACAGTTATCGAACAAAAGTTTATTTGTCATTCCCCCTCTTTTAGCTTTCTTTTCTAAGCCTCAGTCTTTGAGAATTTCACCCTATTCTTTTGCATCGACACTCTGTATATCTTTTCTCCCAAGCTTTTATACACAGTCAGCATATGCACTCCCCCTTTTAAACATAATCAAGTAAGTGTGGATCCCGTCGAGTACGACGGGCGATTTGGGTGCTAATACCTTCCCAGGTCGTAACCAACCCCCTTTCTCAGTTTCTTTGGTTCGCAACCGTCTTATCCACTTCTTTCTAGGTTTATACAGCATTACCTTTCCTTCAGGACAAAAATTCCTAGCTGGCGACTCTATTCAACCTCAACTTCCAACATCACCGACCGTTCGCGTCTGCACCGGGACGTAAGTCTTTCGGGAGCGAAAGCTTGGCGACTCTACTGGGGATCTCTTTTCAACCAGGGCTTCTGGTTCTCTTATGGGTTTCTCTTAGCGCTTGTTTGTTTGTGTTTACCTGGGGTGTTATGTGCTATGTGTGCTTTTGTTTTTGCTTTATTTATTGCTTTCTGTACATATTTATTTACTGCATTTACTTTATCGCTTTCATTTACTGCTTTATGCATTTCATTTTATTATCATACCTGTGCTGGTTTGTTGGTTTGCCTTGGTAGGAGGCGTATTCCAGTGAGAAAGGTCCGACACAAAGGCCTGAGTGACATACATATGATTAGAGTGGCTACATATTCTTTCCCATTCCATTTCGGTATGGTGCGGGAATATGAAACACGGTTCAGACATGGGTTTGTTCTTGAGAACTCTGTGTTACGGATTTCCTGTAGTGCTAGGGCTATCTGGGAAGCCTGCTAAGTCTGGATGACCTTTTTAGATGACCTTCAGCATCTGAGGTGAATTAGAGGAGGATTCTTTATGATTAGGGTAAACACCGTACCTCCGGGTTAGAAGTGTTTACACTTCTCATAATAGATCCGAATCTGAGGATCTTTGTTCTAGAACAATACCTGTGAGTGGGTGCGGTTGTTTACAGGTTTGCAGGAACCCTTGGCCTCAACATACCCTGTTACTGATATTGTTAAGGTTATACTGATTATAGACTGATTCTTTCATAACCCTGGACTTGTGACTCTTTATTTGAGTCCCCCACCTGGTTACTAGTTCTCAGACCTTCATCCAGGAGTTCTGAACACTATTGGACCCTATCAAAGCAACTGAAAAATCTAGCACCTGATCACAAACCCTTGCATATCATTCAGCATACATCATATTGCGTCATTTAACATCTTGTCTATTTGTTTTACAAGGTATCCACATCTTCTTTGGTTTGGTTTTGACCGTCCTTCTGCTTCAGCCATCTTCATCAGATATCTTCATCAGTCATCTTATTCAGTTATCTTCATCAACACCCATTGTTAGTATGGATTCAACCAGAAAGAGCAACATCACTTACCACTTCTTTCAGTACCCTCTAGCAGACATCAGGCCGGTTCAGGTCCTCATCACTCCTTATCATGTCCCCTTATTCAGAGAACATTATGGTGGTATCCTGGACATGATCGTGGACTTGGATGCATCACAGAGGAGCATGATTCACACTTGCCTTCAGTTTTATGACCCTCCACTCTGTTGCTTCACTTTCTCAGACTTTCAGATAAGTCCTTATTGGAAGAATATTCTATGTTGTTGGGTGTCCCTGTCAGAAGAGGAATTCCTTTCAACCCTGAGATGACTTCTCCAAGGAATGAAAACATAGCCAAGGCATTGCATCTGGAGGTAACCATCATTGATCATCATATGACCACCAAGGCTGGAATCTCAGGCCTTCATTTGGACTTCTTAATCACTCAGGCTACCAGTCATGCTGCAACAGGGAAGTTGGAAACTGTTTGTGCTCTCCTGGCTCTTAGTATATATGGTATCATCTTGTTTGCAGATGAGCCTAAGTTTATCAGCAAGAATGCCATCCACATCTTCATGCTCAGGAATCTAGTTCCCACCTTACTAGGAGATTTATACTACTCATTGCATCAAAGGAATGATAAACAAAGGGGGAGACTGGTCAGATGTTGTGCACCTCTTTTCTACTGTTGGTTATTGAGACATATGCCGAAGACGGAAGCTTTCCTGAATCCACATCAGACAAGAAACTGGGCTAAGAGGATGATTGCCCTTACTTCAGAAGACATCAGGTGGTGTACTCAGAACACCAAAGGTAGGGACATAATTACAAGCTATGGACAATATCCTAATGTACCTCTTATTGGAGTGAAGGGTTGCATCAACTACAATCATTTGCTTTTCAGAAGACAATTAGGGTATGCATTGGTACATCCACCTAGTGAGCAGGACTTGGCAGAATCCCTTTATTGTGCTATTCTGAATAATCATGCCACCGTCCGACAATCAGCCTGGGCTTAGGACCATATACAGACAAAAGGGACTGCTTTTCTGGGTAAGTGTAACATCATAGCTTCTGCTCAGTACATTGAATGGTCTCGCATCAGAGGACAGATCACTCATATGCCATTCACCCTGAAGGATGTACTAGGGCCATCAATAGTAGAGCCCATAGCTACAGTCGATTTATAAGAGTTTGAAAGGTTGAAAGAAAGTAATGATCAACTTTCTGAAGCTCTGAAGAAGACCCTTTGGGAAAGGAATGACGGTCGTATAGACATTGAGAGGTTAGAGAAGCTCCATATCGAGCATGTGACCAAGATAGAAAAGACAGAGGACTTCATCAGAAAAGCCCAAGAAGGAGAGTTGGTATTGAAGAATACTTGCAAAGAAGCCAAGATTCAGAAGGCCATAACTGAACACTACCTAGAGGAAAATCAGGCTAGATGGATCAGGATCACTGAAGCTCGTTTGCAAGAAGATCAGAAGACACAGGCTAAGATCGAGCAACTGGAAGCCAATGAGAAGAAGAGTCATGAAGCCCTGTTAGCAGCACAAAAGGAAATCTCCGAGTTAAAACTCCGGGCGGGGTTAAAAAGACCAAAAGAACAAGACAAGTACCAAAAGATGACCAGTGCCATTGCAACCAGAAAGCTTCTTATCAGGACCATCACAGAGCATCCGGTTGGACCAGTGACTGATTCTCTCCTGAAAGAAGTCAAGGAGGATGACTTTGGGCTGGATGTTTGATTTCTTTTTACTTGTATTTTATTTTGGTTGTACTTTAATTCTCCATGGTGATTTTGTCGTATTTCTTGACTTAATTGTATTTTGACCCACCATGGGAGCTTGTTGTAATCACAAACTATGTATTTTTGCATTTTGTAATGTATGGTTTATGTGTTACCTGGATCTTCTTTTGAGCTTCATTTCTATTCAAACATTTTCATCATTCCCAGAGTTCTGGAAGGTCAAAACCAAAGAACCAAATCAAATACCCTCTGAAGACAAATAGACATACTGCATTGCATGCTAACCTCATTCTCTTTTTTTTACAGGTGTTTTTGTTGTTGTTTTCTCACTTTGCTGCCTGTTTCAGGAAACATTTCTCGTAGGAGAGTCTTTCCCATCAATCACATCCACCGATTTCCTACCAGAAACAACCTTCCGAGCTTACAGATGGATCAACTTCATTAAGAATTGACGGATGTAAGAACCCAGATGACTGATGTGAGGACTCAAATGAACTAGTTTATGGTTGTGATGACTAGGCTAGCACAGACCCAGGAAAGATTAATGGAGTTAGTCGAGCGGAAAACTCCATATGAGAACCCTGTTGGTACTGGAGGAACAAGTAACAACGCACGCGATCAGCCGCATGCAAATCCACCAGAGTTTGGACTCCACATCAATCCTGAAGTCAATGTAAATGGAAATACCCAGAGAAACACTAGAGATCGTGTTCTGCAGGAAGATCCTCAGGACGAGCAGTTTACGGTGTTAGGTGTTGGAGCTGATGAAGTTTATGATCGTCGTCTGGACGAAAATATCTAAGAAACTGAGATCCTTGGAATCTAAAAACTCTTTGGGATTTGATGTGATGGACATGGGATTAGTGGAAGGAGTCAGGATTCCTCATAAGTTCAAACTCCCGTGCTTTGAAAAGTATAATGGTACCTATTGTCCTCGTACCCATCTTCAATCATTTATGGGGAGATTGAAAGCCTATACCATGGATGAAAAGTTGTGGATGTTCTACTTCGAAGACAGTTTGACCGAGGCATCCCGTGAGTGGTATTCTCACCTAACCAGGGCAACAGTAAGAAAATGGAAGGACTTAGCCGAGGCCTTCATACATCAATATCAGTACAACCTGGATATGGCACCCAACCGGGCATTGTTGATGGGTATGTCTCAATCTTCAAGAGAAAGTTTTCGGGAATATCCCTAAAGGTGGAGACAACTTGGTGCTGCTGTCCAGCCACCTATGTCTGAAAGAGAAATGGCCGACATGTTTATGAACACCTTACAGGGAACCTACATTGACCGACTTGCTGATTTCTCTTCCACCAGTTTTACTAATGTGATTATAGCTGATGAAAGAATTGAAAGTCTTTTGAAGATGGGTAAGATCTCTGACAACGGTACCAGCTCCAGCAATGCAAGGAAACCCTTCTCGGGACCTAGAAGAATAGGAGAGACTAATGCAGTACATGTTAATAGAGGCAGGCCTCAATACCTGCAAGGATCAGTAACTGCTGTCACCATTCCTGCTCCAGCACCTCAGCAACAACAATATCCTCAACAACAACACTTCCCACATCAACAACAGTTCCTGCAACAACAAAGATCTTATAACAACAACAATCAGCAACAACGTCCGTTCCAGCAAAGGACTTCACAAATTAACAAGGCTATCGATCCCATCCTGATGCCCTATGCAGCTCTACTCCCACAGTTACTGAAGCTCAATCTGATTGAATTGAGGACTCTGGCTCCACCGGATCCTCAGAATCTTTCAAGGAACTATGATGTCAACGCCAGATGTACCTTCCACTCCAATGCACCAAGCCATACTACAGAGAATTGTAGTGCCTTGCACATGAAATTTCGGGACTTAGTTGATTCAAAAGCTTTGAATTTTACACCTCCTCCCAATGTCACAAAGAATCTAATACCGAATCACGATGGGCCGAGGATTAATGCCATTGGAGAAGACCAACCAGCAGCTTTAATTGATGACATTGGAAGTATTCAAGCACCACTGGCCGAAGTTAAAGTTCAGCTATTGAAGTGCCAAGTGTTCCCGGGTTGTGAGGCCCATTGTGAAGCTTGCAAGATTTCTGCCAATGGTTGTGCAGATTTGAAGAAGGGTATCAATAGTCTCATTAGATAGGGCATCCTACAAATCACATCAACAATTCCCGCTTCTACAACTTCAACAAACATCTCTCCTACAAATTCAGCAAACATCATTCCAACAGAGTCTACTACAACAACATCAACCATCAATGAAGATATTTCCACAGTCACCATTTACTATGATCCGGCAACAGTTCATGTCCCAGATTCTTCCAACAACTTTCAACAACATCAACAGTCATATCAACAACTCCCTGCACCTGCACCATCTCCTATCAGACCACCTGTCACAATCTATTATGATCCACGAACTGTTACAACACCTTCTTCCGCAACAATCAGTCTGGTCACCATCACGGTACCTGGACCAGTTCCATATGATAGTAGCAGTGTTGTGCCTTGGAACTATGGCTCAGATCTTTATTGCAACGGAAAGAAAGTCACTCTTGACTCTTCAACTTCTCCACCACAGATCAATAATGTCGGGGGAGGCGGAGGCTTCACTCGAAGCAGACGTCTCTTTGCATCACAGTTCCCAAGAGTTAATGCTGAAGCAGAAGCTGCTGCCAAAGCAAAAGGCAAGAGTGTGGTTCCTGAAGAACCAATTGCCAAGGAAACTCAGAAGACATCCTTTGATCAGGAAGTGGACGAGTTCATGAGAATTATCAAGAAGTGTGACTACAAAGTTGTGGACCAGCTCAATCAGACACCCTCCAAAATCTCTATACTATCATTGCTCATGTGTTCTGAAGCTCACAGGAATGCATTACTCAAATTCCTGCACGCAACTTATGTGACGGAAGAGATTACAATCAATCAGCTAGAGATGGTGGTTTCAAATGTCAATACTAGTGATGGACTAGGTTTCACTGATGTTGATCTGACTACGGAAGGACGTAACCACAATAAGGCTTTACATATCACCTTGGAGTGCAAAGGTGTTGTACTTTCTCATGTCTTGGTTGACATTAGGTCATCTCTCAATGTCCTTCCAAAGAAATCCTTGCTCAAGTTGAAATATGATGGTCTTGCACTCCGTCCAAGTAACCTAGTTGTGAGAGCCTTCGATGGTTCTAAGAGATCGGTTCTCGGAGAGATTGAGTTGCCTGTGGTAATTGGCCCACAAATTTTCAAAACTACCTTCTATGTGATGGACATTCAGCCTGCCTACAGTTTTTTGTTGGGTCGACCCTAGATTCATGCCGCTGGCGCCGTAACATCGAGCCTTCATCGGAAGTTAAAATATGAGTGGGAGGGCCAAGTTATCACCATCTATGGGGAAGAGGACATCTTTGTCAGTCATCTGGCTACCTACAAGTACATAGAGATGGATGGGGAGATCCATCAGACAATAAGTCAGGGTTTTGAAGCCCTCAATGTCAATGAAGCAACAGCTGAAGTGTCTGGTACTTCAATCTCTTCTTACAAAAAAGCCTGGAAGGTTGTTGAAGATGGGAATGCCCAAGGTTAGGGCAAGCTGCTGCAAGTTCAGATCAAGGAAGAAAAATTCGGTTTGGGTTACAGACCATCCCGACAGGTCCAAGAGGAGGCTGTTGAAGCTCCCAAGTTTATCAGTAGGGGGATGTTGACCCCGGATGCTATTAACAATGTGGAAGACGAGGCTGAAAGCGACTACAACCTGGAAAGCTGGATTCGTCCAAGAGTCATGGGCCAACAAGTCCTCAACTGGTCTTACCTGGAAATTATAAGGGTTACTGCTGCAGAGTAATTATTATTTCCTATTTAAGCATGCATCAAGTCCTGCATCTTGCCCAAGGTGTCAGGAATCATTTTGTAATAGGTCCATATATGTATTTTGTGCAAATGGAATATTAATGAACAATGGACATCTTTTGAAAACAATCTTTTTTCGCTCACTGTCTTTCATTTTCGTTATTTTTGCACACAAAAATAAATGGAAATGTTTTCTTAATAAACTTCATTCACTTTTTCTAAAATAAGATAAAATCAATCACTAAAATGAACAAATCTCAACCCTTGCAGAGATAGTCCTCCATATTGCACCGACAACGACACTGCTATGACCTCGTACGACTTCGACAATCCGATTAATCAAGCAGATGAAGGGGTTGATGAAGACTATTATTTGCTTGAAGAGTTGGCCAGGTTGTTGAGACAAGAGGAAAAAGTGATTGCTCCTCATCAGGAGGAGGTTGAGACTATCAATCTTGGTATCGAGGAAGATGTAAAAGAGATGAAGATCGGGGCTAGTCTGCAAGCTCCAGTGAAAGAAAAGCTCATCAGTATGCTTCGAGAGTATGTCGACGTTTGTGCTTGGTCCTATCAAGATATGCAAGGTCTAGATATAAATATTGTCATGCACAGATTGTCTTTGAAAGAAGATTGTCCGCCAGTCAAACAGAAGTTGCGCCGTACTCGCCTGGACATGGCCATGAAAATTAAAGAGGAAGTACAAAAGCAGTGGGATGCCGGTTTTCTTGCTGTAACTAGTTACCCGCCGTGGGTTGCTAACATTGTACCCGTACCTAAGAAGAATGGAAAGGTGTGTATGTGTGTGGATTACCGGGATCTTAACAGAGCAAGCCCGAAAGATGATTTTCCATTACCTCACATTGATGTATTGGTAGACAACACAGCTCAGTTCTCAGTATTTTCTTTTATGGACAGATTTTCTGGATACAATCAGATTAAGATGTCACCTGAAGACATGGAGAAGACAACCTTCATCACACCTTAGGGCACGTTCTGTTACAAGGTAATGTTGTTTGGTCTAAAGAACGCCGGTGCAACATATCAACGGGCTATGGTAACATTATTCCATGATATGATCCATATAGAAATTGAGTGCTATGTGGATGATATGATTTCCAAGTCCCTTACAGAGGAAGATCATTTGGTGAATCTGTTGAAACTATTCAAGCTCCTGAGGAAGTATCAGTTGAAGTTGAACCCCAACAAATGCACATTCGGAGTACGTTCTGGTAAGCTACTGGGTTTTATTGTAAGCGGAAAAGGAATTGAGGTTGATCCCGACAAAGTCAAAGCTATTCAGGAAATGCCTGCACCTAAGACTGAAAAAGAAGTTCAAGGGTTCTTAGGTAGATTGAAATACATCTCAAGGTTCATATCTCATCTCACTGCAACCTAAGAACCCTTGTTCAAACTGTTAAGAAAGGAACAAACAGTCAGATGGAACGATGACTGTCAGAGAGCTTTTGACAAGATCAAAGAATATCTGCAAGAACCTCAAATTCTCATGCCTTCAGTTAAAGGAAGACCTCTAATAATGTATCTGACAGTATT
This sequence comes from Lathyrus aphaca, assembly GCA_963966055.1. NCBI lineage: Eukaryota > Viridiplantae > Streptophyta > Magnoliopsida > Fabales > Fabaceae > Lathyrus > Lathyrus aphaca. The sequence continues at coordinate 196,227,716 of OZ014522.1, read as the reverse complement.
ATAAGAATCAATGGGGTATGTGTTGGGCCAACATGACGAGTCTGGTCGAAAAGAGTACGCAATATACTACCTAAGGAAAAAGTTTACCGACTATGAACAACGTTATTCACTGCTCGAGAAAACTTGACGTGCTTTAGTGTGGGCTGCTCGTCGACTGGGACAGTATATGTTTACTCATACTACCTTATTGATCTCAAAAATGGATCCAGTCAAGTACATATTTGAGAAGCCAGCACTTACCGGAAGGTTTTCCAGATGGAAAATGATTCTAACAGAGTATGACATTCAGTACACCTCTCAAAAAGCCATCAAGGGCAGTGTATTGTCTGACTATCTGGCTGAGCAACCCATTGATGATTACCAGCCTATGAAATTTGACTTCCCTGATGAAGACATCATGTTCTTAAAAGCAAAAGATTATGAAAAGCCTATTCACACTGAAGGGCCTGACCCAAAAGAAGCGTGGACTATGGTGTTCGATGGGGCAGTTAATTGCAACGGTCGTGGAGTTGGTGCAATGCTTATTACACCCAAAGGAGTTCATATGCCTTTCTCGGGAAGGCTCACCTTTGCCTGCACTAACAATGAAGCAGAATACGAAGCTTGTATCATGGGTCTTGAGGAAGCCATTGACCTCAGAATCAAAACCTTGAATATATCCCTCGAGATGAGAATCAGTTTGCAGACGCTTTGGCTACCATTTCATCCATGATCAAAGTACAGGTCGCCAATTATGTACCTCAGATTTTGGTATCTAGAATAGGCAGACCAACATACGTCTTCTCTGTAGACACTGTCACTAATAACAAACCTTGGTTCCTTGACATCAAATGCTTCTTGGAAACTCAGACATACCCACCCGGGGCATCGTCAAATGATAAGAAGGCATTGAGAAGGCTAGCCGATAGTTTCTTCCTCAATACTGATGGTTCTTTATACAAACGAAACTTCGACATGGTCTTGCTCAGATGTGTTGACAAGAAGGAAGTGGACTTACTGATGCACGAAGTACATGAAGGTTCTTTCGGTACCTATGCCGGAGGACATGCAATGGCAAAGAAGTTATTAAGATCGGGTTACTACTGGATCACAATGGATGCAGATTGTTGTGCCTATGCCAGAAAATGCCACAAATGCCAGATCTACGCGGACAAAGTGCATGTGCCTCCGAATCCTTTGAATGTAATGTCTTCGCCTTGGCCCTTCGCCATGTGGGGAATTGATATGATTGGAAAGATTGAACCGACTGCTTCAAATGGTCACAGATTCATCCTGGTAGCCATTGATTATTTCACCAAAAGGGTTGAAGCAGCTTCATATGTAAATGTCACCAGACAAGTGGTAGCTCGATTTCTGAAGAGGGATATCATCTGTCGATATGGAGTTCCCGAGCGAATCATTACTGATAATGGTTCCAATTTGAACAACAAAATCATGGCAGAACTTTGCTGGGAATTCAAAATTCAACATCACAACTCTTCTCCTTACAGGCCAAAGATGAATGGTATTGTTCAGGCCGCTAACAAGAACATCAAGAATATTATGCAAAAGATGGTAGTCACCTACAAAGACTGGCACGAAATGATACCATTTGCCTTGCATGGGTACCGAACCTCTATCAGAACATCTACTTGGGCAACACCTTATTAGTTGGTGTATGGTATGGAAGCTGTCCTACCCGTTGAAGTTGAGCTACCCTCCTTACGGGTAATGATGGATGTGAAACTGGATGAGGCAAAATGGGTCCGATCTCGATATAATCAACTGAATCAAATTGAAGAAAATAGATTAGCAGCCATCTGTCATGGGAAGTTGTATCAAAAGTGAATGAAGAAAGCCTTTGATCAGAAAGTCAGACCTCGAGAATATCAAGTGGGAGAGCTTGTTTTGAAAAGACTTCTTCCTCCTCATACAGACCACAGGGGAAAATGGACGCCAAACTACGAAGGCTCATTCATAGTAAAGAAAGTTTTCTTTGGTGGGGCACTGATGCTCACTACTATGGATGGCGAGGATTTCTTATCTCTTGTGAATTCAGATGCAGTTAAAAAATACATCGCATAAAAGACTTGCTGGACATAAAAACAGAATGTAAGTCCAGGCAAAAATAGGGCATCCCGGCGAGTCTAAAACAGAATAAAAGACTCGGGCAAAAATAAGGGAAAATAAAAAAAATGTACACCCGCTGAGTTGAAAAGCCACATCGGACAGCTCAGGCAAAAATGGGTATCCCGGTGGATTGAAAACCCGAAAGGGCGATCCATGCAAAATCAGGGAATAAGCGAACAACTACATTCTGAATTCGTCTGTATCACTCACAACATGGCAAGTTTCGAAAGGATAAAGCATCGGTCAGAATCAACTTTCTTCGGAAAACAAGATAAGAAGAACGTCAAGGTCATACAGGTCATAGCAAAGGAAGCTCACTAGAGCGTTAACTTCAAACATTGCCAACACTTTTATTTTCTCAATTTTACAGCAATCTCCTCCTTTCAGGGTTTCACTTCTTCAGTGTACTTGCCTATTCAGGCCACACATATCAATAAAATCAGAATTTTCAGTCACACTTTGTTTTGTACATTTTTGTTTTGTTTTCAAAATGTCCAAAATTCATAATACAACACTTGCATGAAAACATATAAGCCATTTTCAATAAATGCTTGCAGGAAATATGTTGCTCTCAGATGAATCTAACTCCTATGATGGAATCCGGTTGAGGATACCTCAGTACACTTGTACTTTTCCTTTGTTTAACTGGTTGCAGGTACTCAAGTCAGACAATCTCACAACATGGGGTATATCAAGCATTATATCCCCAGCCAAGTCAGCAATCACCTCATCAACAGGTTTACTTGACATAAGTATTCCCCCACGAAGTTGTCATCTCCTCAGAGGATCCTTCGAGAAACTCATTAAATCCCCAACGTGTCGCTTGGAAATGAAATTACAACAGATTACTTCTATCCTCCCCAAGCAGGATCTCCCGAGCAATTCCTGAAATGCTCTTCCCTAGAGGAGTTGTCGAAGTCTCCTCATTTCCAGCATAAGTTTCTTCGACAAAAGCTTCCCCAGCTGGGATCCCCACAGATTTCTTCCCCCTGATCCCCACAAAGTTCCCTAGAAAGATCGTTCAGTGATCTTATCTTCCCATAGATCGGCCAATGATCTCTTTCCCCGACGGAGTTCTCCCTCCAGACAGATCGCCCAGAGATCTTTCTCCCCGCAGGACCCGGATCTCGGATCGGTTCTCTCATTTTACATACTCATAGCATTCACATCATTTCCCCCCAAAACTAAGCGCATCATTCCGTCTAATACGGAGCATTATGGCAAAAAATCAAACATTTGCATGATCATAAGCCAGGTTCGAGCCAATCACCTGTAAACATCAAAATCACTTCACCAGCAATATACAAAATTTATTCCCCGCAGACAAAGCCAGAATACCGTTTTGCACTATCAATATAGATACTTGTTCATACTTGTACATATTCTTTTTGACACTCGCCCGTATCATACCTCCCCAGCAAGGCAAACACTCGTCCGTGTCCCTTGATCAATCTTTTGACACTCGTCCGTGTCTTGCACATATTTCCCCAGCAGATCAAAACACTTGTACATATTTATACACAATCCTATGATACACATTCGTGTCTTGTATCACTCCTCAGCAGATCAACACTCGTCCGTGTTCCTTGCTTAACCAATTGATACCCGTCCGTATTATCACCCTTAAACACGTGTTGGCGTTTGTTTCTATCGATACTCGTCCATATCATGGTCCTAAAGATACTTGTCCGCATATTTAGTCTATACACATTGTCAAACACTTATATTGTTTATTTCAAAAGCATAAGCACTCGTCCTATGTCGTGATCTTTTCGGCAGCCGTCCCCTGCCAGATGATCGTCCTTCACCTTTTGATGACTGTCCCTCATCAGTTTATCCGATGGCTGTCCCCATCATTGATCCTCTTATCCGGAATTCATCCTATGTCGCGATACTTTTGGGCAGTCGTCCCCTGCCAGGTGATCGTCCTTCACCTTTGGATGACTGTCCCTCATCATATCCCCAATGGAATCCCCATTGTTGGAACTTTCTATCCGGCATTTGTCCTATGTCGTGATATCTTTTAGCAGCCGTCCCCTGCTAGGTGATCGTCCTTCACCTTATGATGACCGTCCCTCATCATTTATCCGATGGCCATCCCCATCGTTGATCTTTGTGATCCGACATTCGTCCTATGTCGATATAACCCCCAAGAGAAGTCGTACCCTGCTAAGTGATCGTCCTTCACCTCTTGATGATCGTCCTTCATCATGCTTATCCGATGGCCGTCCCCATTGTTGATCTCTTTTTTATCCGGCATTCGTCCTATGTCGTGATATTTTCAGCAGTCGTCCCCTACTAGGTGATCGTCCTTCACCATTTGATGACACTCCCTCATCATTTCATTTATTCTCTTACCCAATGGCCGTCCCCGTCACGGTTTATTTACCCTTTAACCTGATGGCCGTCCCCGTCAGTTGTTTTCCTCATTTCTTTAATCCCCAAAGAGTTTTGTTTCTTTACCCGATGGCCGTCTCCATCGCGGTCCCTTTATTTCCCAGCATGATGGTCGACCCCGTCATTGCCTTACTTACCAATTTCATCCCCAACAGTCGTCCTCTGCTCGATGTCCGTCCTCCATCGCTTTCATTTAATACTCATGCTATACTGTCTGTTACAATTTATATCCCTTTTCTTCTTCTCCCCATGGCTCTCCTTGAAGCTGGCTGAGGCAAGACACCCCTTGAAACAACCTCTGACATGTGCCATGCCTCAAGTACACATTCTTTGACTTTTTTGCAACTTGGCCCATACCAATCACACTATGCCACAACAACTCTCTGGCCAATCAACATTGTTTATGCAAGCATCAAGCAACTCAAAACACATAACCTTGGAGCCTGAAACTTCACCACAATCAGATTGCCCAAAATTTCCCTAAAACTTTTCATTTTCGACTCTCTCAAACCAGCCACTAAAACTCAAAAATTCTTCCACCAATCATCTCAAAATCATCCATAGAACAAAACCCAACCCTTAAAATGGCCTGAATCACCACACACACAAACCTCCATTTTCTACTACATCAGAGCTGGACCACACAAACTAGCCACTCTCAAAGCCTTTCAAGCATTGCACTAGCATCAGGAGGACCAAAGGTGACTTTTTTCACAAGGGAGGAGCTCTGAAAGTCCATATTTGAAGATCATCAGCTCAGGTAAGCTCAAGAACAAAATCTTTCAGACTTTTGATTTCTTGTTATAATATGAATCTACATGCTTCCCTGGTTGCCATGATGTGATTATTTTAAAAAAATGAGTGAGAGATGAGTGTGCATCGTGCTTCTGAAATTTTAACCCTAGAACGTGTTCTTCTTCGATTCCCCTTTTTGATGCAAGATAAATGAGTTTTAGGGCTAGATTATTGTTTATGGAGGTTAGATGGTTCATTCTGGAGGTTTTGGGTGCTTGGGGTGGTGTTTTAAGCATTTCCGGTGAGAGAGTGCGTCGGAGAAGATGACCAGAGGTCTTTTCCAGCCACCTGAGAGTGATTAGCCCTAATTGCATTTAATTATCCAGGTTTGAATATGGGCCATAGGATTTGTGTTTCCCGCGCGTGTTAGATGGCTTAGATTGCTTCATTAAAACCTAATCCATTTAATTTAATTTTAATTAGTTTAATTAGGATAATTTAATCAGAATGAATCCTAGCCCTACATTCACGCGCACAATCAACCAGCCTTTGAATCCTAGCCTTAGATCCTGATTACTTCTCATTTTATTTAATTTTTATTTCATTTTATTGCATTTCTTTCACATAATTATTAAAAATAGCAAAAAAAACATTTTTAAAATCTCATTTTCTGCATTTTCACTTCAAATATTTTTCTTAACTCAAAAAAATTTTTTATTTTAATTTTTGCATTAAAAAATTATTTTTAAAACATTTAAATGTTTTATTTAGTTAATTAATTAATTTTAATTAATTAAAAATACATTTAGGTTTCTAAAAATCACCAAAAAATTCATGATGCATTCTCATACATTTAGAAACATTTACAAACTCATCACACAAATTTCTTTTTAGGTTTGATCACATTTTCACAATTATCTTTGAATTAGGGTTCATAAATTTCACATTTTTTAACCCTAACTTGAAAAAATCACTTCTGATCAACCATGATCAGTTTGGACTTGATGCGTTTTGCATTGTTTTACACATTGCATCTAGTATCTAGGTTATTTATCTCATATTTTTTCATTGTATTTTCAATTTGATTTGCATTTTTCCTTTAGAAGTACCCAAAAACCCTAGTTAACTTAGGAAATTCATAACTTTCACTAGGTTTAGCATCTGACCTTCTCCTTTGGGTAGTGAACTTGCATGTGTTTAGGGTTTCTTTGAGTTCAATTTCAAATTTTTATCTTGATGTATGCTTCTATTTTGGTCATTTGCATCTCATACATTCATAAAACCCTAATTTCTCATGTTCATTTGCATTCATCTTTGCATATCTCAATCATATGAACTTGCCATTCCATTCCATGCATTTTTATGTCATCCTAGACATATTAAAACATGTTGGAACATTGCTTGATCATTTCTTCATCCATTTGGTATGTTTTGCATTCATTACATTTCATGAACATCCATGTGTTTTCAAGCTTCTTTCATGCTTCCTTTGCATCTCATCCTTTGTATGATCATTCATAAGCATTATGTATGACTTTGCATCATCTCATAACACATTTTCCTTGCATATACACTTCTAGTTTTGGTCTTTTCATCTTTATTCATCTCATTTCTTTTGGCTTTGCATCTTATGCATTCATACTAACCTTTCAGGGGCTTATGGTAAGTTGTTTGGGATGTGGATTTGCCTTCACATCCCACCTCTTCTCTTCTTTTCATTTGCATATTTTGTTTGTCTTTGAAGTGAAATTGCTTCACTTATGCTCTCTCTTTCTTACCTTCATTCTCCTAGGTTACTTATCTTCTTCAGGAAGTAAGTAACCTATCTTCCTTCTCTTTTCTTTTCATCTGTTTCTCTTCCATGGTGGCTTCCTGAAGATCTTCCTTATGCGTCACAAACTATAGGATATCCAAGCATGATAATTTTTAGGGTTTTATATATTCCCCCTAGCTTTTTACCTTTGAGTCTCCTTGAGTCTCTCTTCTCATCTCATAATCAGAGGCTAAACACTTAAAGCTTTAGGACTTTGAATTAGGGTTATGCCTGCATCCTTATCTTAGGATGGAGTGTATAACTTCAATCCTTAGTGTTAAACGTTTAATTTGTTTACAACTCTTAATCAAAACACCTAATAATGACCAAGACTTAAGCTTGTAACTTGGGTCTTATGTTAGGGTTCCATCTCTTTCTTTTTTGGTTAAGAGGAATAACCCTAGTGTTTAATGGACAAGTCCCCCTTAAGTTGTCTTACAAACTTAAAATCCACTTCTTAATCTCACCCTTTAATTAAAATCCACTTAATAAAGGCTTGTTATATAATGAATTTAATCCCTAACCATGGATTAAGTTGAGGTATCTTCCTCAGCTTAAGTGTTCTCATCTATCATTCTTCTCTTAGGATGGTGTAATGAGTTCACTAATCCCTGATTAGAGATTAAACTCATTACTTAACACTAAACAAAAACCCAAAAAAATCTTAATAATCACAAGTAGGTTAATGATCTTAATCCCATATCATCATGGTAATTAAGTTGAGATGCTTATCTCACACTTAAGTAGGCTCATTATCCCTAATCAGGGAGGATATAATGAGTTTACAAACCCTTGATTTAGGCTTAAGCTCATTATCCTATGCAAAACACCAAAAATAATAAAAAACTGAAAAACACAAAAATAAACAATAATCGTCTCCTTCGGGATTCTTCCTCATCACACTCATTCTATAAACGAGAACTTGCTTCTTCCGTCTAATGCAAGACAGTTAGCACTCGAGCCAGACGAGTCATACACATGAGCATAGACAAGTAAGCATTTCACAGTCAAATCATTACAGTCCCTTTGAGTCGAACTACGGTGTTTTGACTTCCTCATTGCATGAGAGGATACGTAGGAATAACTTAACAGTTATCGAACAAAAGTCTCTTTGTCATTCCCCCTCTTTCAGCTTTCTTTTCTAAGCCTCAGTCTTTGAGCATTTCACCCTATTCTTTTGCACTGACACTCTATATATCTTTTCTCCCTAGCTTTTATACACAATCAACACATACACTCCCCCTTTTAAACACAATCAAGTAAGTGTGGATCCCATTGAGTACGACGGACGATATGGGTGCTAATACCTTCCCAGGTCGTAACCAACCCCCTTTCTCAGTTTCTTTGGTTCGCAACCGTCTTATCCACTTCTTTCTAGGTTTATGCAACATTACCTTTCCTTCGGGACAAAAATTCCTAGCCGGCGACTCTATTCAGCCTCAACTTCCAACATCGCCGACTGTTCGCGTCTGCACCGGGACGTAAGTCTTTCGGGAGCGACATTGGACTTCAGATATTTTTCCACACTGCGGGTGGACTTCTGCCCACTATGGTGGACTTTTGCTCACTACGAGAGACTTTTTCCCACTGCGGGGGACTTTAGATTTTCGCCACCCAGAGGATGGACTTTTGTCAATCTGCGTTTGGACTTTAAGAATTTGCCACCCAAAGGATGGACTTTTGCTAATCTGTGGTTGGACTTTAAGAATTTTCCACCCAAAAGATGGACTTTGGCCAGTCTACGGCTGGACTTTAAGAATTCGTCACCCGGAGGATGGACTTTGTCCAATCTACGACTGGACTTCAAATATTTTCCACCCGGAGGATGTACTTTTGCCAATCTGCGGTTGGAATTTAACAATTTTCCACCCAAAGGATGGACTATGGCCAGTCTACGGTTGGACTTTAAGAATTCACCACCTGGAGGATGGACTGTGGCTAGTCTACGGCTGGACTTCAGAAATTTTCCACCCGGAGGATGGACTTTTTCCAATTTGTAGTTGGACTTTAGAAATTTGCCACCCAGAGGATGGACGTTTGCCAATCTGCAGTTGGACTTTGCAAGATATCAAACTTAGATTATGTTGGATATGCATATGTTAAATTGCATGGCATGATGCCCCATGACACTGGGGATGCTAGGTTTTGAACATGTCTATGAAATGAAGCAAGTGCAAATGGGATTCCTGTTGCGGAAATAATAAGTCCCTGTTGACTCTACTGAGAATGCAATGATCGCGGATTCGATCTCAAGAAGCCCTGCAGGGATAACATCTCAGCTGGACACGAGCGTGAATAATCTATCTGTCTCGAATTATCACCTTTGCCAAAAATAAATTGGACTTTATATTTGAGGGCCCTGTTAGGGGATACTTCCACTACTAGGGATTGCATCTTACCCATAAGACTCCGTTGGGGGATCGATAACTTTCCGACTTAGTTGGGGAAAGGTCTTGTCAAGGCTTTACTGAGGAGAACTCTTTTGTCTACCTGAATTTTCCAAACCTCTATGGGGAAGGAAATCATTCAGCTGGTTGATGGGAATACGTGAACTCTTGTAAGAAATATTTCACTGTGGGAAAACGACTCTCTATTTGGGGATTAACACCTTATTGCTCTGCTGGAGCAAGGAAATCTTCTTTGATCTGTTGAGGAAGAGAGAAATTTTTCTGAGAACTACTGGGGAATAAGAGCTACCCTAGATCTGCTGGGGAACAGGATAAGGGAAACCTATTGGAAAAAAAAAGTTTGTGATGCCCTCTGACTGTTAACCATGCCGGGGAGGTAGCCATTGTTAGCACAGAAGAGCTTGTGGCTGTTAGAAGTACTGAATGAGAAAATTGGCTTGATGAGCGACCGCTAGTTGGGCAATGGACTCATCAGTAAGAGCTATGACAAAAGGCGACACGGAAACTCTTCAGGAGTATAGCTGTCCCAATACTCTGAACTCTGGATAGGTGATTCTGACTGTCTGTCTTCAAGGGAAGAGTGAATTCTCGTGTGATTGGGGTGTCCTGCCCCAGTACAAGTCTTTGAGTAATGTTTCCCTTGATAGACTAATATTTGAGGGAATACTCATAACAAATGCTCTTGGAGAGATTTGAATCTCGAAGTGATTGCCCCAGTTTGGCCGAAATTTGAAGAGATTGCTCGATGTAACTGCCCCGAATTGGCTGGCTCTTATGTAGATAACAAGGACACAAGGTTTGGGACGAAAAATTGGACAAAAAAGAGCAATTTCAAGTTTTAAGAAAAACCAAGAAATTTGAAATCCGGTTTCAAGAATTTAGGCCCTTCCCAATCAATTTAAAGGTGGTAAATCGTTCTTGGAGGTTCTCACAACATATCCCAATCATCATCATCATCATCATCATCATCATCATCATCATCAAATTCAGGAGCTATTGCCATAACCGAATCCTCCTTGTTCTTGATTTTTTTCCCGATTACACTCATTCATGCACTACTAATGAAATTTGATCTTGTTTTATTGTTTTTGATGTTGTGTAGATGGTTTCTGGGTGGTTAGTTCAAAGATTCATGGCCCAATTCGTAAAAGGCCATTATTAGGGCTTTGACCTTCGATTTGGGGTTTCATAATTTGGACCATTTAAATACCTTTAAAGAACATATTTGTACTGTATGAACTATGGGGATCAATTTGGTATGATCAATTTGGAAAAATTATACATGGTTTGAATATTATGATGTTTGCAGGTTTACCTACGAAAACAAAATTCACAGGTAATGTCACATCAATTTTCGCAGGTAAGTTCGCAGGTCCAGAGGTAGGGGATGAAGCTGATGGCATGCATAATGGAATTCAAATATTGTATATTTTATATTATGTTTTTGTTTCAGGATAATAACATGCGCGCACTAATGGCCCGATGGTTGGAGTGTTGGATTTGTAACCTTGAGGGCGTGGGTTCGAACCCATCCTTCAACATATTTTTTTCATAATTCATCCATATAATTTGTTTTATTATATAATATGTTTGTTACAAGTTATAACCAAAGGGAACACATGGCCTAATGGCAAAGGCTTGATGCTGGAAGCAAAGGGGCGTGAGCTCAACTCTTGCCAACAACATTTTAGGCAAAAGCTGGGTTTTCCCTTAATTTCTCTAATTTCCTTAATTAGTTACTTATTTCTTTTAACCATGATTAACCTTTAATTAATTTTTTAATTAACATTTTTTAAAAATCTAATAACATTTTATTATTTTCCTAAAAAATTATATTTCTTTTTAACATTTTATGAAAAATTAATTTGTTTTATTTAGATTTATAATTAACTTCTCTATTTTTTTTGCCTTAAACCCTAAAAATTTTCATAAACCCTAATTTATTTTTTCATAAACCCTAAAATTTTTATAAACCTAAACCCTAAATATTTTTCAAAACCTAAATTCTTTTTTAAACCTTAACCCTAATTTGCAAACCTTTTTTATTTTATTTTATTTCCTATTTTCACTCGTTTTTATGTTATTCATTTACTGTTTGTCTGATAATGTAACTGTTTCACATTTGTAATAGTTAGATTTTATTTTCCGCCATTATTATTATGTAACTGCCCCAAAGCCATGTAATAGTGTAGGAATTTTATTTTCTTCCTTTTAATTTCTACTATTATTTCTAATATTAAATGCGTGGTTAGTAATTTATGGAGTGCAAAGAGTAAATGAATTAATCTAGACTTAGCCCACTAATTATAAGATAAATAACTAAAACTGATATTCACACACGTAAGTCGATCGTTCTACGATCACCATCTGCACCTCCTAGGGTTTCCCCTCTTGGTTGCCTTTAATATGGTCAAGTCCCTCGAACGTGGGGGTGTCTTAAGCAATGTCCCTTCAAATAGATAAATCATCAAGTCCCTTCAAAGTTAAAAAGATCATAGTCCCATCGACGTTGCCTACAAAATAAATGATCTCGTCCCTCGATGACCCTACGGAATAAATGATGATAGTCCTTACAAATTGCTAAAGACACCTCTATAAGTTGTCTTTGTTGACCATACGATGACCCTACACCCGTCCCTTAATAAATCCAAGGTAATGACTACTTACTCCTTAATAGTAAGGACAGTCTTACCCTTGAAAGGAAATAAAGAAACATGAAAGACCAGTCTAGGGTAGGTAGTTCTTAGTTACTTGCTCATATTTCAAAACTCTTTTTCACACCTCACTTTCAAACAATTTTCAAAAAACTCAAAGCTTTGTATTCATCCATACGAGGATCCTTACAAAGACTTATGAAAATTTCTAAACACACACTACACCTTTTTCAAACAAGTCAAAGTGAGCTAAGTAACTAAGAGCCCATGGATAACCATGGATATAAAGGGTTCTAACACCTTCCCTTTATATAACCTACCCCCCGAACTCAAAATTTTTTAAGGTCTTTCCTGTTCTTTTATAACCTTTCCTAAATTGGATAAAATAAAAGTCAGTGGCAACTCAGTTCTCCCACTGTGTTACATCAACTAATTTTTACAAGCGATCATCTTTCATAAGGGTTTCGTGCTGGTAGAGGAATCATTGACACTAACGATTCAAGCACAACTCAAGTTGTTGTTTCGAGTCAGTCACCCATTTGTCTATCATGTTTGTGCCATACGACTTTGTTCTTGTTTAAGGATCTTTCTTGTGTAATCCTTTTTTTCTTTCGCTTTTCATTCTTTTGCTTGCCCCTAACTTTTTCCTGGACTGATTCTTGTGAATCTTTGATTGTGAAGTCCAGCGGGATGCCCTATTTTTTTTTGCCTAAGTCACTTGTTTTCAAGTTTCGACTTAGCGGGCTTTTTAATTTCTTTCTTTTTTTTCTTTTTTTCGAATAGATTGTGTGACACTATTTGTCTTGATTGCTTTGTGAGGGTTGTGAGTGCCTCATTCTTTGGTCGATGAAGGATAACCATTGTGGCTTCCAATCTTTGGAACTCTTGATTTGGATAACCATTGTGGTTTCTGGTCTTTGGATCTCTTGATTTGATACTATGGAATGTAATGGATCCTCAAATACACTCTCTTATGAAAGTCTGAATGCTCAGTCCAACTAGCTGACACCTACCATGCCCCTGGTTACATGTGAGGGTTTTTTCGTGCGAAAAGAAACTCCTACTTCAAGGCTCAAAGGGGTTAGCGAGGGTTTATCTCCCTAATATCTCCGGTGTTTAGGGATTTGAAACAAAGCATGTACATCGTCAACATGGTCTTATTCAAGAGCACACAATTAGAGATTTTTTGCGTTTTTGTTTAGTCATCCTCCCTCATAGAGTTTAAGCACGACAAATTGTATTGCGATGTACACATGCAAAATTATAAGTGAATGTAAATGAATTACTTCAAGAAAAACCTGTGAGTTTTATTATTGCTAACATTCAAAAGCAAACAACTTTCGTACATGTAGACAAATGTTTAGAAAATAAAAGAAAATACAAATGAAAATGCAGTAAAGAAACTGAATATTGCCATAGTCGAAGAGGCTTGATTCCGTTCGGACCTATCAGTCTTGGATACTTTTAGTGATCAATAGCTTTTTCATGGACTCGTAATCTTCAAGTAAATGGCCGCATGCCCAACATGGCAATCATACCTCTTCATTTAGTTATTCTAACCTTGAGGCTCTGACACAAGACGTCTAAAGGAAAGAGTAAAGCTGGGGAATAAAGTTTCCCCATAAGGTTGCTCGGAAAGACCTGACGATCTTCTGCCTACATATCTCAATTGACCAAAGACCAATGAGGAATCAGAGCGATGTAGTTCACCTCAATAGGGATGAAAAATGCAATGAAGAAAGAAAAACACGCAATTGCCATCACTGAGAGTATTTGGATACTACTGGCTTTATTTTCTCCTATGAATATCCCTGCAACCTTGGAGATTAACTCGAAGATTTCAGCTTAATGCGGACCATCTGGTATAACAACCCGGACACCTTCATTCGCAAAGTTCGCTCTGGCTCCACCATGATTAGGAATTGGAATTTGGAGTACATTTGGGTGAGGATAAAAATTGATTGCCTTGGAGTCAATTAGGTCTTGTACCTTATTCTTAAAAGCCCAGCATTTCTCAATGGTGTGCCTCTGGGCACCCAAATGAAATTCGCACCTGGCATTTGCATCGAAATTTGATGGTTGATTGTCAACAGGAGGAGCTCTCATGGTACGAAGCTCAACCATGTTCAACTCTGCGGTCCCTCGCTCTTGTTCTTTGTTGAAATGGTCTTTGTACATGTTGTTGCTGACCATGAGGTTGTAGTTGAACCTGTGTGTCATACCCCAAATTTGTCCTACCCGCGTTATTTTATTTCTTTCTAACCAATATTAAAAAATATCCAAAAATATGTCATTTTCTTTTGTGCGAAAGATCTGAGTTTATTCGAGTTTGTCGGGTCAAGTGCGTGTGTGCAGTGTTAAAAGTCGGTGTTGTGTGGAGTCTTGTTGCCCGATTATCATTTCCTTTTTTCCTTAACTTTCTATCACAAAAATTCAAAAAAAAAAATCAACTTTCTCTTTTATTTTATTTATTTTTAATTGTACTTTATCCCGTTTACTATTATCCATTCAAAAAAATAATACAAAAAAATTGTTATTATTCTATTTATTATTACTTTTACTATTATTATTTTTTTTCTTTTTTCATTATTTCTATTATTTTTACTTTTACCATTATTATTTTCTTATTATTATTATTATTATTATTATTATTATTATTATTTTCTTATCATTATTATAATCTCATTTATTATAATTATTATAATTATTAACCAGTTTATTATTATTTTTTATTTCTCTCATTATATCAGTAAATAAAAACAATTTCCATGTGTTTTCAGCCAAACTTTCTCAAAAAGAATTGCAGCCATTCAGGGACCTCACAGTTTACGCATTTCAGCAAAGGTACTCACCCCACTACCACAACCAGGATACAAAATAATCGTACAACACTCTATTCCACAATGCTAGCACTCAACTCACGCAATGCATTGCATTCCGCACAAGTCACTAACACATAAAAAATCATTCAAGAGATTCCACTCTATAAAATGAGTCCATTTCTCACACAATGGAGGGAGAAAACAAATGAAAAAAACAGATCATTGAATAAACCGCAAAACACTCTTCTCCAATAGCATTCAATCTTCCACCACCCTTCAACATAAATACAATTCTCTGTTTCCATTTTTTTCTTCTTCTCCAATCTCACAACAACCTTCATACCATCCACAAACTATCTGCTCACCTCCATTAAAAGAACCTTCCCTCAAACCAAACACATCGCAAAAAAAAATAGAAAATGAGAAAATCAGAACACAGAGAACCATAAAAAATCACTGCATCCTCAAACTGAAAAATGCAGATCCGATGAATCGCGAAAACCGGATGAAACACAAGATTTGAGAGTGACCCAAAAACAAACCAAATAACCGTGAAACCGAAAGCAACCGCGACCTTTGAACCATCTCACCACCATAGCCAACCTTCAAACTCTTTGACCGAAACCGAGAAACCACTGAGCGTAAACCTTGAACCATCACAAATCTCCATCACACAAACCTTCCAAATCCGCGAAAAACACAGAGAGGCGCGAAACCGAAACACAGAGAAACGCGAATCCGAAACCACTCCACCGTTGTAACAGACCGAAAGCAATGAACAAGCCGCCATGAGAGAGTGTCGGCGGTGGTGAAGCTTTTGAGGGTGGGTGTCCTGTTGTTTTGTTTTTGAGAGGGTAATATTGAACCTATCGATGATTTTGTTTCTTATACTGATTTAAATTGTTTTGTTTTATTTAATTATTTTTCTATTTATTCTTTTAAATTTTAGTGAGTTTTGATATGGGCCAAGGGCCAACTCAGTTTCTACTAACACACCATACAACCACTGAAACCCTCTCTCTGTTTTTTTTGTTTTTTTTCTGCAGTTTATTTATTTTTGTTGTTACTGTTTTAAAATCCGTTGGGCTTTGTAAGCCCATCCTGCTTTTTCAATACATACCACCGTATTCAGCACATACCTCCTTCTCTTTTATTTTTAGTTTTATGTTCTTTACTTTTCTCTATCTTTCATTTGATTTATTATATAAATATATTTTTTAGTTTCCTCATTATTAAAAATTCTAAAAAAATTTAAGTCTTTATTGTCATTTTGATTTTGTTTGATAATTACATTGCATTTTGATTCTCTTATTGTTTTATTTTGGCCAATGATATAACAAAAGGCCGAATTGTGTCCGATCTCATTATCGGAAAATTCGGTCAATATGAGGCCAATTTATTTTTGTTTATTATTTTATTTCAATTAATTTTCTTTTTGGAAATTTATTTAGTTTATTTTATTTTATCGTTTATTTATCGTTTTATGGTCGATGAACATCCAAATAGTCTTGAGATTTGTCGCAAGCCGACTCGACATCTCGACTAATGATGAGACCACTTCATTTATTTTATTTACTTTATTTTATTTTTCGCATTTCATTTCCATATCGAGCTCGACTCCTCATAGAATGATTTTAAACATTAAATCCGTTCTAAGTTAGTTAACGATCCACATTTCGATGCATCCGATCAATAAAAGGTCCAACGCCTCCAAATAGTTCGAAAACACTCCATACACGCTTTCTCTTGGGAAAATTACAATGAGACCCTTTATTTTTTGCAATCCCGTGTATTTATTTTGTATCCCTCCCCCATTTCATGTACGTTATTTATTCTTCGCATTTTATTTTATCGTTTCGATCGCTAGGAGCACCCTTAGGGACTAGTTTAGATCTTTCGCTTAATTCGCGAACCTTTGGTCCAACGCCAAGTGGTTGCACTCACATACACTTCCCTTTATCTTCCAGTTATCGTTTCGTTTACTAGGATCCACCTAACCTTGTGAGCCGAGCTCATTGTGCCTCGCTAATAAAACCACAAAATAATGTTTCTTTTTAGATCCAAACCCTTAATCCAACGTCAAGCGGTTGTAGGTAAATAAAACACTTTAATAATACGAGAAGAATTGTATGCCACGAGCCTTAAGTGGTAGAAAGGAGGATTACGAGCTCTCGTTACTCACTCCGATTATTTCCGTCGCAAGACGTTCGGCTTGTTGGTTCAGAATAATCACCTCTGCCCATAGTCTTTAGTGCAATTCGACTCCTAAATCCTTTCTTCGAATAAAGGTAATAAAATTAAACAACCACCAATCATAGTAGGCCGAACTACGAGGCTCTGACTTTCCCATTTCACGCGGGAGTACGTAGGCACAAGGATCTTATTCTTTGCCGAGTACCTAGGATCAATCAAACTTATGACATAAACTCTTTTCCCTCTACCAAGTAACTCATTAAGCATAGACATCCTTTTGTGCGTGACAACTTAGATGGTTCCCATCGAGTACGATAAATGTAGGGGGTGTTAATACCTTCCCCCTGCATAACCAACATCCGAACCCAGGCAATGGTTGCGATACCTTTGTCTTCATCCTCCTTTTCGATGGGTTTTATCTATATCTCCCCTTTCCCACTATGGGAATAAATTATAATTAGGTGGCGACTCTCATGTCTGCCCAGCACGCGGCTCTATCTTTTAGATCACGTAAGGTCGTATTTTTTGGGATGCGACACTGTGGCATAGGAATAGTCACTGCAGTATCTTGGTAGTACCCTTAAGAACGATCTCTGCCTTGGCCCCTGTACACAACATTGGTCTCACCTTCTCTTCTTCTTTTTCCGTTTCCAAAAGGCTCTTTCACACCAGAAGAACTAGCACCGCTGACATCCCGGATCTTCCCCAATTTCAGAAAGTTTTCTATCCTTTCTCCAGCAATGATGATATCAGAAAAACCGATGGACGGACAAGTGGCCAGACGATCCAAGAATGCAACTTGCAAGGTGCCCATAAACATGTCGGCCATTTCCCGGTCCAGCAACGGAGATTGAACCTGTGCAGCTAGCTCATTCCACCTCTGGGCATACTGTTTAAAACTTTCCTTAGGTCCTTGAGACAAGTTCTGTAGTTGGGTGCGGTTTGGAGCCATATCAATATTATATTGATACTGCTTGAGAAAGCTTCAGCTAAATCTTTCCAACTTCGGATAGAGACCATGCTTAGCTTCATGTACTGACTCAATAAAGCTCTAGATAAGCTATCTTGGAAGAAATGCATCCTGAGTTTCTCGTCATCACTATGAGCCGAGATTCTTCTAAAATATGCGTGAATGTGAGTTATAGGGCACGTGCTGCCGTTGTACTTGTTGAATGATGGCACCTTGAACTTAGGAGGGATTCTGACTCCTGGAACTATCCCTAGATTGGTTACATCAATGCCCAGGGAATTCTGACATTCCATGGCCTTAATCGTTTCTGCCAGCTCTTCATACCTTCGATCATTGATCTCGTTCATATTATCCATATCAACATCTAGTAGAGTAAACTGGTCCTATTGTGTTTCTTCTAAAACCACATTACGGACCGCAGTCCCATTTGGATTTGGCTCTTCGTTACGGGCAATATTCAGATCCATAGTCCCGGCAGGTGTCCTATTATTAGCATTTACCTAGGGTTGCTCAACCATCAACCTGAGATGCTTCTGGTTCTAGGCCATGCCGGTCATCATTTCCATGAACTGATCCATCCTTTATCGGAGCTCATTGAGATCATTATGTATTCTCTCAGCCATTCTTACTCGGTTTTTGCGAGTTGGATATCGATGAATGCATTGACCATCTATACTTCCTGTAGTTGCATAAGTTAGGAAATCCGGATAACCTGTCAAAATGCAAAATATGAAAATCATGCAATGAATGCGTATGACATGTCCACGAGGATGTGACATGCGACCCTGCAAATGGGTAAACATGTGTTAGGAGCGCAAACATGCAAAAGATGTTATGCAATGCACTAGCATCTGATCACTATTGCATATACTGAATGTTGTTGTACTGTCTTTTGATTTGCCTGAATACCAACTGTCAAGAGTACCAGATCACAAGTATGTGCACATAGAAAACCCAAGTATCAGTAACAAGGTAGGTTGAAGGTCAATTTTCCTGCAAA
Source organism: Lathyrus aphaca (assembly GCA_963966055.1). Taxonomy (NCBI): domain Eukaryota; kingdom Viridiplantae; phylum Streptophyta; class Magnoliopsida; order Fabales; family Fabaceae; genus Lathyrus; species Lathyrus aphaca. The sequence continues at coordinate 196,208,615 of OZ014522.1, read as the reverse complement.
CCTATAAACAGTCCCCCACCTCACGGGTGTGCTTCGGGTCGACATCATGGACTCTCAAAGTCGAGCAACAATAATACGTTCACCATTTATGATAAATGGGTCAAAACCAAATCAGGGAAACGATTAGGCATTATGTACCACTCATGGAGGTCTCAGCTGAGTATGGGAAAAACAAGCATCCCTCATAAGTTCCCGACTTCAAGCACTAAAGTCGAGAAACAATAGTACATTCATCCCGAAGGGTACAATACTACCATCATATGACTAGTTTCTTTAACTGGGTTCCTATGAGAGAACAAGGTCATTCTATGCGATTTCCCAGTGGGCCCTCGGTGGAAATGGGTTTTCCTCGGAATGTGGTCTTCTATTGTCACCACTAGAGAGGGTTTTTTCCACTAAGGTCATCGGTGATTGGTCCCTAATGTTAGCAGCTCAGGTGGGAACATTTTATGGTATGTGTAGCGGTAAAATCGTGAGTGTAAGCTATTGATTAACTTAACTCGATTAACACAGAGTCGCCACCGCGCTTTTCTTTATTTCCGAATGGAAAAAGGTAAAAGAACGAATAAAAACCTAGGATTCTAAAAGCAAAGGCTAAAAGAAATAAACAGAGATTGGGTAAGGGGATTGGTTATGAACCGGGAAGGTTTTAGGCACCCGACTCATCCGTGGTACTCCATGGGAGCCCTTTGAAATACTTATTGCTTTTTGGTCTGAAATTGGTTTGTTTAAAATCATGGAAGAGATGAGAAGAAGAATATTTTTTAATGATTTTGTGTTTGATAAGGTTTTAACGCCTTATGCCTACGTACCCACAAAGTGCAATGCGAGATCAAAACCTCGTAGTTCGTGGTACAAAGTTTGAAAAGAACAAATGAGTTGAATTGATTTTAGAATGTAGAGATAAGTCGTCATCCCTTAGCGAATAATTCCGCTAAAAGGGATGAATCATATCTAAACATGAGAAAAACAAAAGGTGCACAAGGCACAAAATAATTGAATTGGTTTGTATTTTTTTAAAGTATGTACAAAAATTGTTTTTGATATATTTACATGAATTAATATTTGGTTAAGAAAATAAATGGAAAAGATTAAAAATCGCTTGACCTAAGTCAAGGTTTGTTTATGAAAGTGTTTGAAGTTTAGAAAACAAGAAGGTTTTGAAATAGGAAGGAGTTTTGAAAATTAAAGAATGGGGAGGAGATGAAGAGACTAATCCTAATGCTTGAATTAAAAGCTAAGGAAAGAGTTTAACAAACTATAATATGCATAATTCTTCAAAGATCGGAATTTCCATCTTCAAAAGTTAATTAAGTAACTTGAGGCCGAGGTTTCTAATCCATTCCATCTTGAGCAAAGGGAGATCTTAGTTGTCTAAGTCCATTCTCCAAAAGCAAAGGGATAGTAACCTTAGTCCACAATTATAAGTCACAAGTTTTCCTTTAAGAGTTTAAGCCTTTATTAAGTGTTTTGATATCCAAATGGACAAAATAAAAATAAGCACAATATGAATATAAACAAGCACAATATGAATATAAACAATGATATATGATATTATATGGTAAAGCATAATAAAGAGATAAGGGAGCAAGAGATTAAAATAAAAGGATAAGGTGCAAGAGATTAAATTTAAACAATTATATTCACATTATTATAATATTTACAATATAAGGTGGTATGATGAACTTAATCAAACACAACCACAACAATGAATAATAAAAATTGAGGCAACCAGATCCAAGTGGATCTTAATTCGAATCGGGACAACTTTAGGTCTATGTTAAGCAATCGCCGAGTAATTTACGAAGTAATTACCCTACAAATGAGGCCGACCACCACTAATTAAAGTGGAAAATATTCGTGTTAATACATGTTAGAGAAACGATATAATGAATCGCTCTCCGAAAACATGCCACACTAAAAGAAAAAGGAAGGTCTAATCTTAATCGGGATTATCGTTGAATTTCATCGAAAAGCAACCTATCACGATCTCAAAGTATGGAGAATGATCCAAATGATCATTCATCCATAGATTTGAAATAATGAAGATTAAACTTAATCGGAAATCAACAATCCCGAATCGGAAGATTGTCATCGACCAAAATTAAAAAAAGAGATGAAGAAAATGGATCCAAAATTAGATCCATAAAAGGTACTTAAAATATTTTTAAACTTTTTTCTAAAATTCTCTTCTAATATCCCTTTTTTTAAATCTCTTTTTTAGAATATATTTTTTAAGATTTCTCTTAAGAACATATTCTAAAAATATATTTTCAATATTGAAATACTTCTAAAATCCTTTCTTAACAAAATCACTTAAAAACATTTAAAAAAAAAAAAAAAAAGAAGAAACAAAAAAAAGAATAGAAATAAGAGGGGGAAGGTGGATCTGCGGGTGTGGTAGTAAAAATGGATCATCCAGGATCCAAGCCCAAACAAATCAGTTTATTCCTTTTCCATTTATAAAAAATAAATTAAACAATCAAAACAAAAAAAGGAAAATAAAAGAGAGAAGACTGAGTCTTCTTCTTCCTCGTGATGTACACACACAAACAGGGCAACAGAACAACAAATTCACGGCGGAAACGGGTACAAATGGCGGCAAACACCTCACATCCTCACCTTCTCAAAAATTTGGAATGAAATTCTTCTTCTCTTTCCGCGGAGATCTCTCAATCAACCGCAAGCTCGCCCTTCTCTCTCTCAATCTCTCGGTTTTTCTACTCTCTCAATCTATTTCAATTTGATTTCATTTTTTGAGCCATTTTGGGAGTGAGATATGTTTAGGGATTTTGAAGTTTGGGAGGATTTGAAGGTTGATTGAAGAATGAAGGATTTGGGATTTTAGGTTAGAATTCGGATTTGGCAGAGATTTTCTGGCTTTTTAAGCTTCCATTGGAATGAGGTGAGGGTCCTTTTTATAGAAACAAAGAAGAGAAAATCTATGTTGCCGTTTTGAAGATTAGGATGCGTTTTGGATATGTGTGGAACGCGTGCTCGGTTGATCTCATTTTCACTGCGTTTTGTTTCAAATGGTTTGCGTTTTGATTTTGTTAATTTCAGGTGAGTTTGTGCGTAACGCGTGCGGCTGAGTTTTTAATTTGTTTTTTTTTTATATTTTGATTTGTTGCTGTGTGCGTTTGGCTAGGCTAATATGATGAAGTGAGCTGCGGGAAAGGCTTGGATTTGTGCAGCTTGATATTGGATGCGGCGAAGTGAACTTGTTGCTTGTTGGCTTTGGCTTTTGCAGGTTGATTTAAGTTGAGTATGAAGTGAAGCTGAGCATGATGCGTACGGCTTGTTACGGCTTTGTTGATGCGAAGGTGTGAAAGCTGGGAGTGTGAAGCGGTACGGCTCGTGGGGCCTGCGACTGGATGCTAGAAAGTGTGAGGTTTGTTGAATGCATTGGCTACTGGCGTGGGAATTGTTTTGTGGGGCCTTGGCTTGGATAAGCTGAAGTAAAGCTTTGTGGGCGTGGGATCATGTGATTGTGGTATTGGGCCAGGGCAAGTACAGCTTGTTGTGTTGTTTTGTGTTGGCTGAATGTATTTGTTAGGCTTGTACTTGGCTTGAATTTGCAAGGCTAGATTTTCAAACAAAGCTTGTTTTGTTTCTTTCTCTTTATTTATAAAATGTAAAGGATAATAAAAAAAATTGGAAATAGGCTTCATTGAAAATGGGCCTTATTTGTATATATATTTTTTGATAATGGATAAAAACTTTATGGGCTAAAAAAAATATTGGTAAGAAAATAAGAAAATAAGAAAAATCATGGATATAGAAATAGGATGTAAAATGATACAAATGAAAAATGATTAAAATAATGATTGGGATGATTGATCTTAAAAAAAACGGATAATCGAAAAAAAAAACAAAGGGAACAATGGTTGTTGAATAATAATGAGAAATGGTAAAAAAAATGAATAGAAATGGATGGTCGGATAATCGAACTAAAAAAAATTGGTTTATTGAAGATTTGGGATAAGAGAAAAATGGTTTAATCGAGAAATGGATAATGGATGGAATTTGGTTTTTTCAAGCCCACAACAAAATCTCAATTATTTCAACAAGCCTCTGAACACAGCCCAAATACCTTGCGACTTGCCAACTGAAAACTGTCTGATTATTCTCTGATAAACCGAATTCATAAATCCTCGTTGATGAACTGATGAAACAATGAACCGATAACCACTTGGAGATTCAAACCACACTTCACACAGAACACTGTATGATAACTGATGAACAAACCAAACTTTGCACAGAAAACAAACTGTCACACAACCCATCTTGTAGTTTGAAAACGCATTGCCTGATGAATGAATTACTGGCACACACAACTGGCAGTCAACACAATCTTTTAATAGTTTGACCAGATTGGGTCAAACATCCACTTGAAATCGAATTGCGACTGAACAAACGCATCTGAATGAAATTACTGTCTCATCTTCACAAACCCGCAACACGGAGAAGAAGAAGAACACTGCAACATATTTTTTGTATTTTGGTTAGAAGTCAGTAAATATAAACAAATATAAAGCAGTAAAAATAATGGTGATCCCCTGCGAAGCATAGACCCGATCTGAGGAGAAACTCGAAAGCCAGTGCGATCTTGTTTGTATGCAAAATGCAGATGATATGCGAAGAAACTTAGGGCAAAAATTAGGGTGTTACAGTATGCCTAGGCAGTATAGAACATCTCCTAAGAGAGCCTGATCTGGGTGTGGGACTCGTGAAAACTACACATGCTCAAGACCAAGAAAGCCACACGACTGCCCACTCTAAATCCTATGTGTATACTCAAGCAGGGTAGTTGGCTTATCTCATATTAACCCCATCCTACCAAGGAAAACCAGAACAACCAGTCCAGTATATGCCAATATATGCAACAATAAGATAATGTGCGGAAAGTTGTAAATAAAGTAAAGCGATAAACTGTACATAAAACAGTAAAGCTAAACTAAAGCACACAATAGAAAATGGATAAACACCCAAAGAACAAAAAAAACAAAAAAGCACTAGGATTGATTATCAAAGGAGAAACCAGAGATTCTGGGTTCGGCCCCCAGCAGAGTCGCCAACTGTTGCTCCCGGGATTTTCATCCTAGTACAAACGCGAAAGTGGCGCGGAAAAGGTAGAATCGCAAGCCAGATATTTTTATCCCAAATGAATTGGAAAGTTAATGCTACACAAACCAAAGAGAAAAGAAAAGGACAAGGTCCTACGAACTAGAGATTCTGGGTTCGGGAGTTGGTTACGACCTGGGAAGGTATTATCATCCCAGACCGTCTGCTGTACCCGACGGGATCCACGTTTGTTAGTCTGTTTCAAAGGGTGAGCATTAAGATGCTTCTGAATTGAAACTTTTACTGGCACTAGAACTGGAAAAAGTGATCGGAAATAAAGGGGGAAAATGTAGGGAAAATAAAGAATGTGCTCGAACGGGCCCTACCCCGCTGCCTACGTACCTCATCGGGAAAATGAGGATCAGAGTCGACGTAGTTCGCCTAACTAAGGCTGCAATTTGCTTGTGTTTTAGGATGATGTTGCCATAGCTCTAACTCAGGTGTTGCCAGCTTGCTGAATCGAGGGCATTACCGTGTTGTTGTTGAACTGTTAAGACCAATCATGATTGTCCGCAAGGAATGGGAGATGAGAAGAGAATACGTGGTGTCTTTGTTTATTGTCTTTTAGAAGAAGTGTTTTGATTTTTGTGTTTACTGTATGTATAACACTAAAGACTATGATATAGGAGCGAATACTTTCCAAGGTCACCCCAATAGAACGTTTGTAAAGCATCCTAGAAGAGTGGAGAAGACCTCCACTAATCATTTCCCTTATGGCTTAAGGCTCGTGGCGTATTGTACACACTTTCCATTATTAATTTTTTTTCTTTAAAGATGAGAAGTGAGACTCAAGTTGCAAAAGGGAAACTCTAAGGGAAACTAGACTTACCCTAGGTAATTTGTGTTCGCATGGGAATCCTATGGTTAGTAAATATTGAAAGGAGAAATCCTACCTAATCAGATACTAAATCTAAAATGCAAATATACAAAAAGTAATGAATAACACGATCCTTCTATGTCATGGTTGGTGAGAACATATGATGAATTGTGAAAGGAACGAAATGATGGATTGGGCGGGTCGATTGCACGGTGTTGAGACACACTACTTATGGTTTGTGAAATACAAGGTTTATGCTTTGGTTTATTGGAGTGGAACGAAGGTGTAATCGTGGAAAACCTAAAATCATATGAAACTTGTTCATTTATTTTTGAAATTATTTGACGTTGGATTGAATATCTCTTTTCTCCCCTTTTTGAAATTTGGTTTTCTAACGCTTCATTTTATCTTTTTCTACTTTAGCTTTAAGTATCATACAAGCATAAAATGTATTCTACACTATTACATCACAAAGCATTAAACTATAAAAATACAATCAAAACGTAATGAAAAAATCCAAATCCGTAAGCATAGTCCTCGAATAATATCTCGCACAACAAAAAGAGTGTTAGTAAATGTCGCTCCCCGGATTTCCATCCTGGTACAAACGCGAAAGTGGCACGGAAGAGGTAGAGTCGCCAGCCAGGCATTTTTATCCCGAAGGAACGGGAATGGTAATGCTGCACAAACCGAAGAAAGAAAAGAAAGGACAAAGGTCCTACGAACCAAAGAGACTGAGTTCGGGAGTCGGTTACGACCTAGGAAGGTATTAGCACCCCAGATCGTCCGTCGTACCCGACGGGATCCACGCTTGCAAAGACACTGTTTCAAAGGGTGAAGGAATGAAAACTGCTGCAAAAAGAAAGACCGAAACTGGAAATGAAAAGAAAAGAAAGGGGGAAATGTAGGGAAAATAAAAGAGTGCTCGAACAGGCCCTACCCTGCTACCCACGTACCTCATCTGGACAATGAGGATCAGAGACGCCGTAGTTCCCCTAACTAGGGGTGGAAAGGATTGCTTGTGTCTTAAGGCTTGAACTACCTATGTCAATGCTCAGGTGTTGCAGGCTCGGACGACGAGTGCGTTACCGTCTTGCAAAATGACAAGTAGAAGCAAGTTCGCAGACGGAGCGAAGGAGATGAGAAAAGAATTCCCGAAGGAAAGACGTTTATTTTTTGTTTGTGTTTTTTAGAAGCTTTTTGGAGTGTGTCACAAGGATGTGAACTCAAGCTCTTTTTCATGGAATGTGTACTTGTCACTACATTCCAAGATGGAATAATAGAACAAGCACACTCAAGTAAGGAGAAGATCCCCAAAACTTGAACCCAGAGATTAGGGCCTAGGCTCACTAACTCATTGAATTTATTAAGTGTTTTATTTTGTATTTTTTGAATGAAGAAGTGTGTTTTATGATTTTCTTTGTGAAGATGGTACCTTGATCAGACTTGTGCATCACAAGACAAGCTTATACTATCCCAAGATGGGAAGACTACAAGTGTCTCATGGGATAAGGCTATTGCTCAAGATATCACTTCAATCTTTATTAAGTGCCTTCTTTAGGGTTTTGAGATGAGAAGAGAAAAGAAACAAAAGGATCACAAAGGTAAAAGTATAATGGGGGACTAATGAATCCTAAAGTTATCATGCAATGAAAATCCTAGGTTAGTGAGGTTTACTATCCTAAAGGAAAAGAAGAAAGAAGAAAAGAAAGAGAAGAATGAAGAATAGAAGAGGGAAGGAGTAAGGCCTAAGCCCAAAAATCACAATAATAGTATCAATGAAGAAAAGATAAGAGATAAGACTTGGAGATGTGGGAATCACATCCACACCTCTCACTTACCAAAGCCCCTGAAATGGTTAGTGACACAAGAATAAATGCAACATAAAATGAACATAATGTCAAACCAAAATCACACAACCAGAAGTGAAGTCATAAACACAAATGCCAAATGCAAATACAAGACATAAGAATGAGAAAAGAACCATACAACTCAACATGAAGCTTTATGAATCACCATGAACAAACAAAGTAAACATGAGAGAATACAAAGCAAACTAGACAAAGCAACATCACAAAGTGCAAGATCAGAACCCTAACATGTTAAGAAAGTGCCTAGGGATCATGTAAGATGAAGAGAAGAAGCACACAAAGTCAAGTATTTACATCATGAGAAGAAGGAAGCAAAGGAAGTGAGATGGACATGCATATAAGTGAATGAACCTCAAAAGCAAACAATCACAAAAATTTCCAAGGTACAAACACAAACTCAAGACCAGGGGGTATCAACAACCTAAGATGGCTCTAATCAAGCTAAAGAAGTTGGCACAAGTGCCCTTCTAACCTAAAGAGTGACCATATGACCCAAAAGAAGCAAAAGGGGACAAGTAAGGAACAAAAATTCAAATCAATTCAATTATACATCCAAAAATTCCACAAACTTGCACAAATGATCTTCAATCATACAATATCAAAATTCCAAAAGGAGGGGATCAGAATCAGAAGCTTAGTTATTCAAATGAGGGTTCAAACATGGATTAGGGTTAGAATGCTTCATTCACAAGTTAGAGACCAAAATTAATTAATCAAACTTCTAAAAATCAGGAAAAAAATCACCAATAAACTACATCTCATCATGAATCCAGATCAAAAAGAAACATCTCAAAATTCAAAATAATAATCAAGATAGAAAATGAACAAGGCAGCATGCTTTAAAATGAAATAAAATCAATTAATTAAAAGAGACAATTAATTTCTACGTGACAATTAAAAATAAATGAAAAATAAAAATGCCAAAAATTAAAGAAAACCAAAAGAATCACTCATGAATTTTTTATAATTTTTGGAGACCTAATTCTATTTTTAAAAATTAAAAAGCAAACTGAAAATAAAAATAAATAAAATATGAGAAGCCCAATGGCTTTAAAATAGGGGGGACGAATAGCAATGACAAGCTCAATGGCTTCAGCGCAGTTCACAATAATTAATATGGAAATTCAATTAATTCAGGAAAAATGGCAAACCAACAGATCAAATGTACGCTCCAGATCAAGTCATTCATTAAACCAAGTCTTCTCAATGATTGGCCAGGGTGAGGAGTGCATGGTATTATGGTGGGATGCGAAGCAAAACGAATTATTCAGATAACATAAAATCATGTGAGAGGGAGTGTGTGGCATTAATGTGTTGTCACCATGGGAACCGTTCAGATGAAATATCCAAGGGCCTGCATGCATCTTCTTCATTGAGCTCAGATCATAATCCGGTGACCGGAGCCCTAGCTCCGGCACCGGAAAATTCAATCATACGAACAAAACAACACAGAAATACATCAAAACCTCCAGATCAAGTCATTAAACTACACTGAATCCAAATATGCTCATGAAATTCACAATAGATTAAAGAACAAGTTGGATCGAAAAAAAACATCTCTGATCATCAGATTTCAAATCACCATAAAACACTTAATACTCATCCATTTTTCAAATAAATTAGCACAGAATCATCAGCACAACCAACAGATCACAATGCATACATTTAATTTCAAGTTTAGATCCACGAATTTCATAGCATACCTGAACTTGCAACTCCTTCAAATCACCAAGATAATGCTCCTACAGCTGCAGATCTGCTCACTATGACCTCCTCTTGCAAAATATATGCAAGATGGAGCTTGAGGGAAGCTGGATCTTGGAATCCGAAAGCTCTTGCTCTTGAATGGCACCTCTATGATTCTTCACTTTCAGCTTGAATGATAATGTGCAAAATGATCCTTAAGGTTCAAGGAAGCAGAATATGTGAAAGGATTGTGAGGAGAGTGCTTGAGGAGAGAATTTCGAAGAGAAATACAAATGAGCAAGAAAGTGTGAATCTGAGAAATGTGAGAGCCTCCACACGAATTTAGGGCATGCTTTTCTTTTATATGCTTTGTATTTTCACATGGCTAGGGTTTTTGAACCAAGAGTGGCATGAATAGTGTGATTGAGGTGTATTGGCCAAATTGCATGAAAAGTGTGACTGCCTCATTCACCCGTGCAAACCCTCCTTCAAGTGAGCATTCTAACTTCAATCCATCCCTTGATTTGATTTGAATCAATCCTGGCCTTTGGTAATGAGTGTAACATGCTTTTTTGATGATTATGCATTTTTGCCTCTTGTGAAATACACCACATCCCATGCACGAAATTGATGGTATTTTTGGAGAAAAACAAACCTTATGCAATGCCTTGTAAGAGTATGATCTCATTTGGTTCATGAAATAACTTGAAAATGAGTTTCACAAGTTCTTGCATTTGGATGAATCTTGAAATTCATGTTATGCCCTAAAAATTATGTAGCTTTCGAAGGGCCTATCTCCCAATCCATAAGGGCTATGAAAAAGTAATTGTACTTTTTAGAAATGGGAGAACTTAATCTTCAACTTTCATGTTCAATGGCAACTCATTTGAAGCTTTTTTCACCAAGTTATGTGCATTTGAAAATTAGGGCAAAAAGTTGCTAAAAATGGCAAATTTCATGACCAACCACATGCCAAAAATGGAAAACTCCTCAAAACCATTTGATTCTTGATATTTGACCTTGCCAAACCTCTTCTAAGGTTATAAGAACATCCCTTGACTTGAAAAATAGGGTTGGACCCTCTGAATTCCCACAGTTGACTTCTAGAATGCACAGTTGACCAATTTCTTCCTTTACAAGCAACTGAAGAAATACCTGACTTCCACAAGGAGTTTTCTCACCAACTTTCATCCCTAGGATCCTCTTGTCATATGAAAGACTTTTCCCAGATGAAATGGCTAAAGTCACAAAGTTTTCATGCCTGGAACTCAAACCCTAATTTGGGATCATTGTGTAGGAGCTTTCCCTAGCTTGAATTCCCTGATGATCTCCCAACCTCCTGGGCTTTTGTGAATGATCTTGAACTTATGAATGCAATGTAGACTCCTCATAGGACTTGGACAAATCCAGTGGGCCTCTTGTTATAGCTTGTAATTCTTCAAATCCTTCCACATATGATCATATGCCTAATGCTAGGTCATGAGAATGTTATGCCTCATCTTTTCATTCAAAGATGTCAAGGATATGATATGCTTATGATGATTATGGTATGATGATGATGCTTAAAAAGAAGAGGGAAAATTTGGGGTGTTACAGTAAATGAAATTAGAATGAGTATGCAAAAATATGAACAAAATGAATTAATGTGTAAAATTACAAGAATTACTAAAAAGCACATAAAGCGTAAAATCGAAATAAATGCCAAAAAATTCGAAAAAAGAATTAAAAAAAAACAATCTATTTTTTTATTATGCTAAAAATGTTATTTTTATATTTCTGGAATTTTATAATAAGAGAAACTATTTTTTATTGATATTTAAAAGAAACTAAAAGAATTTAAAGAAAATTAAAAGAAACCAGGGGTGCTGGAAAAGCAAATTTGCAGTTAAAAAACTTGGGCCTGCACAAGGGTGGTGCGAATAGCATTATTCTAAGGTCCAAAATGCGATGGACCTGAAGGTCTTACCATGTTCATTCAGTCAACTAAGTTGACCCATTCTTATCCGTCTGATTAAGGGAATGATGATGCTATGCTAGACTGTGATGCAAGGGCGTATGATTCTTATTATGTGATAATATGCATGAAATTGAAATCTGGTGGTCCTACCGGATGGTGACACGTTTCACCTTTGGAGTGGACCACCGAAAACCACCATTATCTTACTTTATCCAATAATTTAAGGTAATGAAATTGGTTTTACAATTTTCAAATTCATAAAAATAATCAAACTCCCAAAACTCTCCCTCTCCAACACTCCTATGCACTTAATAAACCCTAATCTCGCCGGAGAGCGGCGGCCGGCGGCGGCGCCACCGTCCTCTCTGGTGGTCCAACACCACCAAATCAAAACCTTTCTTCACCAACCCCTCCTGATTTTTCATGCTTGTTCCGAATTTGTAAACAACGTCCCCTAGAACTCAACTAATCGACGTGATCGAGTGATCCGACTCAAGAATACACGAATGCACCCAAGCAATAAAAGACCATACCTTCTTCTCCTTCTGTTTCCTTGGTTCTTCTGTCTTTGTCATTGCAATGCGCTTGAGGAGTGGCGATGCTGTCTCTGATTGATGAAATACGATGAAGCCTGCGTCCCCGATTAATGAAGAGGGATGAAAAACCGCGTCTTTGATTGACGAAGTGTTGAAGAAATCGCGTCTCCGGTTGACGAAGGGTTGAAGAAATTGCGTCTCCGTGTTCGGTTGTTGATTTTTTGTTACGTCTTTGTTGATCGATTAGGTAGCGTTTTGGTTGATTGATTATGTGGCGTTTTTTGTTATTGATTTTGCAGGAAAGACTATGGAGGACGTGGCTTGATGAAGATTTGAAGAAAGGGATCATTTTGAAAGTTGGATGGTGCGGAATGAGGCAAGTCGGAGACATTACTCAGGTGAAACAATTTTTCTGAACCTTTTTTCACTTCTTGCGTGCTATACCGTCTCTTTTACTCTTCCTCACTACTCCTCAATCTTCTTCATCTCTTTCTGATATAGTTCAATTCATCCTTGTTGTTGTTGTTGTGTTCTGAACCTTTGTTTTTGCGGGTTATTGAAGGTATGAATTTGATGGAAGATTGAACAAGCAATTGGTTTGAAGATGATGAATGGATTGGAGAATGAAGATGAAGATTATGGTGAAGAATTTTAGAGAGAGGATGAATGAAGAAAATGTGTCCCCCTAGAATCTGCAGCAAACTCTTCTTTTATAGAAGAGGAGAATCAAACTCAATGGGGATTTCCAGGTAAAATTTGTTAGGAATTCGGTTAGGGTTTGTTAGAGGTGGTTAGTTATGAAATTCTGCTAGGTTGTTAGTTATTATTAGTTTGGGTTTATTAGGATCATGTTTCAATTAAGAAAGTTATGGAGGTTATTAGTGTTAGCATTTCTGTTATGGGAAGTTTAGTTTCGATATGTTAGAAAAAAATGAAGTTAGTTGTATGAAAAAAAATAGCTATGGTTTGTTATTTTTCTCTTAGAAATTTGTTAACTCGATTATGGCAGTATGAAGATGTTAACTAGAGCTTGCTAACAGTTTTGAAACAACTTATGGTTTATGCAGAGCATGATGAAAAAAGCTAGGTACATTCGTGAAAGCGGACGCGGCTAAACATTGTGGATCTATGAAAGTCAGGTATGACTCTATTGGTTAGTTAATGAGATTGGTTGAAGTTTGTTAGGGTAGAGGTTAGAAATAGTTAGCAAATAGTTAACAATTCCGTTTAGGTCCATATTAACAGTTAGTGATGAATGATTGTGAACATGTAATAATTCTGTTAAGTACATGTTGTGAGTCTCAGCTTGAACTTGAAGCACGGGTGATAAGACACCATTTAGTTCACCGTAGGTCTGTTCAGATTATTATTGAACTTGAATACCAATATTTGCTTTGTTATGGTTGAATCTGAATGTTGCATTTTATGTATTTTGCTTGCTGCTTTGTCCTTGATAGTCACATGATGCATATCATTCCTTTGTATTTGAATGCAGATTGATGAGAATGGCTTATGCTTCTAGCCAATGATACTGATGAATTTGTGTATGACATTGGCTCACTTCTGTTTGCTGCAAGGTTGTTGATGATAATGTCTTGGCAAAGTATGGATGACAATTGGCATAGAGGCTCCATCCTTGTGGCATGAAGAAATACGGCGGCATGAAGAAACGCGACATAGCATGGATTATTTAGCAGTTTGAGAAGATGGAAAATGGTGATCAAAGTGAAGTTTAAGTGGAATTAGGTTTAGAATAAATGGGAGTTGATTGTGGTCAACTGTAGGTCAAACCCCCCTTTTTATGAAATTTTTCTTGAACTCTGTAATGCACTTTTGAAGAAAATTTGCTAGCCATTAATTCATCTGATTTAGAATTGATTTTATTTTCAACATTCATGAAAAAATTTAGTTGCCTCAAATATTCATTCTCTTTTACTTCCATTGTTGTCTCTAGTTCCTGTAACCGTGCCTTCATTTGCTTGGATATTATTTATTTTTTCAATGGTAGTAAGACAATATGAACAATATGCTTGTATTATGACAGAAGAAATATGATCACGGGCTTTGTGATACATGACTAATTGGACACAAGGAATACATGTTTAGAGATGATTTGAAATCTTGAAATCCAATTGGACTTAATTGATGGACATGGACAAAAATGTTTGGGAAAATGAATGGTCTACAAATAAAAACAAAGGTGTTATTATCATGAGACCAAATTGGTTTAGAATGACTATTGGTATGGACAGTTGGACTCGCTTATTGACATTGACTTGAACATAGATATTAAATGTGGCTTTGAGTGGTGATTTTAAGAATGGAATTAATGAAATGATTTAAGATTGATATTGGGATTTGGATAAAGAAGTTAAAATGGATTAATGAATAAGGTTTATTCATTTGGAAATGAAATGGGCTTAAAAACGGATGTAAAATGTCAAATATTATTTGCTTTGATAACTTGAACTCAAATGATCCATATGAACATTTTTAATCTCACTTGAATCCATAAACCGATGTTAATTTCCTCAAGAGCCTTGTCTTCAATGCAACCTTCTAATCCATATCGAACCAACAAATATTGCCAATGGCCTTGATAACCCTTATCACTGCTTCGAACCTTTGAACATGATAAGGATGGAGACACAGAATGAAATCTTAATACCCAATGATCCTCACTTGATGAAATGCTAACTCTGGTAGAAAATGTATGCACCAATACTTCTTTTGTAATTTCCACTTTTAACAGCGATGGAATCCATTGAGTGACAAGATGCACTGATGCCATACTTCATAAGGAGAAATATTGGTGGCCAAATGATCGGGGAAATAAACACTAATCAAATATTGATGGTAAGTATCAAAGAATAATACCATTGACTAGTATGCTGGCCAAAACTTGAGGATCTACCTGATAAACATATGCACAGGAGACAAACCATAACCACTGACCTTTGTATTTTCACACGAACCACATCTGCCCAAGAGATAAATCATAAGGCACTATAAAACCCTGATTCTTCAAGCCTCTGATCCAAGTAGCAAGCCTATGAAAATGAATGCATGAATGTTATATGACCTAGCTGGAAAATGCAAATAAATGTGAAACCTAAAACCCGTTAGTGGTAATAAATAAGAGGTAAAATTTTGGGGTGTTACACTTGAGTTATTTGATCTTGGATCTAGTTGACCGACACTTTTTCATGCTGTTGTTGATGATTTTACAATTTATATTGACCAGGGCGCCCAAATTTTCCTTGTGTCCTTCTTCCTGCATTCAACAAATATTGTTGACGTGATGACTTGGAAAACCAAAGCGGAGGAGCATACCCATGGTCTGAGGTAAATCTTGGAGAAGGGGAAGGAGTACTCAATTCCTTGGTGACCACTAAAGCAGGATTATCAGCTACCTTCACACCAACCGGTCCAAACTCGATTATTCCGGAGTCAATTAAGTCTTGCACTTTGTGCTGAAAGGATTTACACCCTTCAATATCATGACCGGGTACCCCTGAGTGAAAATCACAATGAGCACTAGCATCTCATCCATTTAGAAGCGTAGCAGGAGGTGGGGACAGCTTGCAAAGCTCAATCAATCTCAAATGCAGCAAGTGCTGAAGTAGATCAGCAGAGGACATTAGTAAAGGGTCAAAAACCCTTTCTCGCTTATGCTGATAGTGAAATGGTATGATCGAGGAAGTCCCATTTATAATATGTTAATGCGGTAGTTTCAGAACCTAAGGCTTGCGACATGAGGAAGATCCCTAAACGAGGGGAGGAATACCCATCTCTTTTGTAGTAGGTAGAGGAACATCACCTTGCTTGGCCTCCTAGACAGGTGCAAACCCGATTGCCCCTGAATCGATAAGTTCTTGGACCTTATGCTTGAGCATCTTACAATTTTCCACATTATGACCAAATTCTCTCGAATGGAATTCACACCTAGAGTTGACATTAGAACCCATATGATATCTTGTGTGTTGAGGTCCCACATCAATCAGCCTAATCAGCTTCAATTCCAGTAAAAGTTGAAGCAATTGCGTATATGGAATCGAGACCGGATCAAACCTCCTCTTCGACTTTCCTATCTTGAACTCCTCAAGAGATAGTGACCGATGAGGAAAATCTGACAATGGAGGAGATTCGGAGGGCAATCTATGATCCAGCACAGATCCCAAAGAGGCAAGAGGAGTCAGAACCTCAGTTGCAAAAGAAGACAACTAATTATTTTCCTTCTTTAATACAGCTTCCAACATTTCTGTAACCCGACCCATCTGAGTCTTCAACTTGTTGACCTCTTCTCTCAACAGTTTCTGATCCTGGAACAACACTCGAATATCCATCATAAAATGCCCCAGTTGGGCTTTCATCTCAATAACCTCCACTTGGAGTTGTTCCATGACGTAAGGATACGTTTTCTCTAGTTAAATATAGTGTCAGAATTGCAAATAAGAAGAGGCTGATATGCATGCTATGTAAATGTTGTGTTTTTCATTCTCGAGATCGTTTATGTCCTAGTTTCGGTATTCAATAATAAGAGAGAAATTCAGATGGCTTTTGGAACCTAACTTTTTGAGAAGAAACAGTCGCGCAAAGCTCAGATAAGATTGGTCCAAGTGAATAAGTGTCGATGTATGGACAACAATCAGAAAGCTAAACAAGATCGAATAACATAAGATAAGCTCAAGAGTAGAAAAGGATCTCCCGAGAGGGTTACAAGTTTCTACCATAATGAAAATAGAAAGAGTATAAAAGATTCCCACAACAAGCGTATGGGTAATCATGTACAATCAAAGGAAACTAGGCCCTATGGAACTCCACGTCCTTTAACCTCCAGCTAAACTTCCTGACAACCTCGAACAGTTGGGCAACATCTGGATATCTTGGGTCTTCAATTAACTCCTGGATGAGTATATCTCTTTGGTCAAAAGAAGCGTGCAACTCACTGATTTTTTGCAAGAACACCTCTTCATTCTCCCTACTGGAACCTGGCTCTAATCTAGCCTTCTTAGTTTCAACATGGATTTTGAGTTCATCTATTTCTTTCTGAGCAACCTCCATTGACCTCTGACCTTGCTCTAGCCTTTAGAAGTAGTCCCTACACTGCTTGTGGGCTTTCAGAAGTTCTTTGTTTCGGCTTTCCAATTGTACCTGCAGATCTTCGATTTTCAGCTTGTATTCTTTCTCCATCTCCTTCTTCTTTTTCTTATTATCCTCCTACTATGCTTGCCAGAGTGTTATAGCTTCATTGGCTTCAGCTAAAGACTTCTTGATCCTTCGACGCTCACCTGCTTTACTGATCTCAGCTAAACCTTTATTTTTGAAGTAGAGCTCCCTATCTGCAAACTCTTTCTTCTTATCCTCTATAGCCTTTTAAGTGAGATGGACTTTCTCCTCCAACGCCTTGTTAGCATGCACCAAATGCTGATAAAGATTATTGATCTCAGAGTTTTCAATTCTAACCTTATGAAGCCCAGCTTCCAGCTTTTGATACTCTACAATAGAAACTATGGTCTGAGGCTCAATCCCTTTGGGATACAAAGGTGGTTCCACTGAAAAAGGGAGAAGCATAACTTCGACACGATGTTTAAGCCAATTAGCATATGGTGTATAGGTCTTGGGATCTACTCTTAGAAACTCTTTATTTCCCTTCTTGACCTTAACAGGTCATGCTTGAGAAACATGGATAGACAAGTCTTCATTCCCTTTAGCCAGAAAGTATAAGGATTCTGCAACATCTTCTTCCTTGGGAGGAGTCTTCAAAGGATATTTAAACTGCTTGATATCCAACACTGGATTGTGATTAATTCCCCCTCTTCTTCCAAGCAAAGGTACGTTAGGGAAATTACCGCAACTAGTAAGAAACTCTTTTCCAACTAAGTCCTTGTTGTAGCACCAAATGATGTCATTAGAAGCCAAGACCATCAACCTCTTAGACCACTTAACATCCCCTTTAAGCTCTATAAAAAGTACTGATGGGGAGGATGGCAAGCAAACCAAGTGTAAAACAGGGGTGCACAACAGAGTACCAAACCTCCTCTCTTGTTCTCATTCTTATAATGAACGGAGTAACAGAAATCTCCCAACAAGGTTGGAACAGGGTTTCGTTTGATGAAGATGGCTATTGCATCCATGCTCACAAATTCTTTCTCATTCGGGAACAGACTAATCCCATACACGATCAAAGTTAAGACTGCATTGAAATCCATCCACCTTTTCTCTTTAGCATATCTTCTGGCTTCAGAAATCAAGAATTCCAAATGGAATCCTTTACACCCTCTCTTATCTTGGATATTGTCATTGACCAGAACCAAGTTCAATTGGGTAGCTCTAGCAACATCTTCATTTGGAGGAACCCTATCTGAACTGTAGAACAGAGGACTCTCTCTAACTGGAACCCTTAGGATACTAGAAATCTCTTCCAAGGTAGGAACCGAGACATAATCAAGAAAGACAAAACACTGCAACCGAGGATCATAAAACTAGAGAAGAGTATGAAGACCATCATGTTTCTCTTGAGTAGCTTTGTCCAGGTAGCTCAAAATCAACCCATACTTCTTTCTGAAATTATCTAGCACCTTGTCATTCATCAAACCAACCAACTCTTGAATATCTTTAGTTTCTGGCTTTGGAAAGGTGTAATGTACATTATTATTTTGGGGAATATCTTCAGCCATCTGGAATAAGAATATAGAAAACCACTGGAACTGGGAATAATAGCAAACAACCTGAGAAATGAAAAACACAAAGGGTTAATGATGATATGATGCAATGAAATGCAAGGCATGTGATCATTGATATGTGTTTGGTGTTGGTGTTGAACAAAGTGTTTGTGTAGAAGTGTCTGTGTAAAATCACAATAATAGTATCATCTTGGTACGAAACCCTAGAATTGAGAACCAAAGAACCATATAGAACCAGATTAAATCAGAATTGTCACTGATGAAGTGGGTATGTAGAAGGTCAAGGTTCCTGCAAACCTATAAACAATCCCCTATCTCACGGGTGTGCTACTAAGGGTCAACCTCACGGACTCTCAGTCGAGAAGTGATAATACATTCACCGTTTATGGTTTGGAATTATACACTAAAATAAGATGTCTTAGTTGAGTCCTGAAAAACAAGCATCCCCTATAAGTTCCTAGATTCAAGCATTGGGATCGAGAAGCAATAGTACATTCATCCTGAAGGGTACAATACTATCGCCATACAAAAAGTGCTTTGACTGAGTTCTTACGAGAGAACAAGGCCATCCTATGTGAGTTCCCAGTGGGCCCTCGGGTGCGAGTGAGTTTACCAATAAATATGGTCTGCCACTGTCACCAATGGAGAGCGATATTTCCACAAAGGTCATCAATGATCGGTCCCTAGATGCACATAACTATCAAGGTCGTATCCTGGAATAGGGACCCTTATAACAGAACATTTCCAAGACGGTCGTAGTTTTGGGTGTGGAACTCACTACTACTCGCATGATAAGATATCATGAATGCAAAGTGATTATCCACGCTAAACTTTAGGGTGCACTCGAGCCTGTGTATTATGCTGATCTCACAGTAACTCTCATTCCACCAACCAAACCAGATAGTCCAGCATAATGATGCATGAAAAGGTAAATGAAGAAAGTGGTAAATAAAGTTGTAAATAAAACTGTAAAGTTAAAATAAACACTCAACAGCAAACATATAAACATCCAAAGAAACAGAAACAGACAAGCGCTAGGATTGACTCACATAGGGAACCAGAGATTCTGGTTAGGAGATCCCCAGCAAAGTCACCAGTTGTCACTCCCGGGATTTTCATCCTAGTACAAACGCGAAAGTGGCGCAAAAAAAGAAGAAGAGTCTCCAGCCATAAATTTTTATCCCAATGAAAGAGAAAGGTAATGATGCACAAACAAGGGAAAATGAAAGAGCGAGGTCTTGCGAACTAAAGGGAATGGGTAAGGGAGTCGGTTACGTGAAGGGAATGTATTAGCACCCCTTCACGGCTGTCATACTCGACGGGATCCATGCTTGCTTGTATTGTTCAAAGGGTATAAAAATCTAATTCATCTGCTGCTAAACTGGGAAAAATGAAAAATGGAGGGAAAAGAAAGAATTGTGCTCGAATGGGCCCTACCCCACTGCCTACGTATCTCATCAGGAGTGAGAATCCGAGTCAACTTAGTTCCCCTAACTAGGGAGGAAATTTGTTTGTTTGTGTTTTTTATGATTGAATTGCTTATGCCTATGCTCAGGTGTTGCATGCTCGTCTAGAACGAGTGTGTTTATCGTCTTGCAAAAGACAAGTAAAAGTGAGTTATTTCGTTTAGAGTGAGGGAGATGAGAAGAGAATTACTGTAAGAAATACGTTTGTTATTGGTTTGGAGCTTCTTAGAAGCTTTTTATTTGAGTTTGTGTAAGAGAGTGTATTCAAGTCATATTCAATGAAGTGTGTACTTCCTACATAACTCCAAGATGGAATGAAGAATAATCACACCTAAGGATAGAGAAGATCCCCAAACTTAGTTCCAAGTATTGAGGCCCAAGTACACTAGCCTACTTTTGCTCATTAAGTGCTTTTTTAGTTTTATGATGAAGAAATGTTTTTATGCTTTTCTTTATGAAGATGACTTCATGATTAGACTTGTACATAATTCTAGACAAGTTCACATTACCTCAAGATGGAATAGATTAAAATTCCCCATGGAATAATTCTATGACACAAGAAGTCACTTTAACCTTTATTAGGTGTTTTTTTAGCTTGTTTTGAGATGAGAATGAGAAAGACACCAAAAGAGACTCAAAAGGTAAAAAAGTATAAGGGAAACTAAACAAACCAAAGTAACTTTTCATGCTTGGATATCCTAAGTTATTGAGGTTCAAGATCTCTATACTAATGGAGAAGAAGGAGAAGAGAAGAAGATAGAAAAAAGAAGAAGAAAAGGATTAGAAGACAACTTACTTCCAAGATGGAAGTTAAGTTATTTCTAAACAGGAGGAATGAGAGTTGTTCAAATCAAAGCATATTGAATGATTAAGCAAACACAAGGTTGAAATATAAAAGTGAGAGAGGGAGAGGGAGAGGGAGATAGAGAGAGAGAGAAGAGGTTGGAATGTGGAAGCACATCCATACTCCTAAAACTCACCAAAGCCCCTTAAATGTTAGTAAATGGAGCACAAAAGTTCATAAGACGTGAAATGGAAGCCAAACACACAAAGAAGGTAAATGGAAAAGATATTAAGGTTCAAGAATCTCACAAGTCAAAACCAAATCACAAATGAACTTAAAGAAGCTCAAAGAAACCAAACCCAAATCAAACAAGTGCAAAGAAGCACCAAAGTGGCAAGGAAGTTCAAAGAAACACTTATGAAGAAGTAAGGATGCAAAAGAAGTCTAAGATGGATGAAAACACATGCGAAACATCAAAGTCATAATGATAAGTCATATTAGAAGACCTAATTTTATCCTAAATGAGCATATCAAAGTACATGAATTAGTTCATGATATAATGAGAGATGAGGAGACGAAGGCAATCACATGTTCAAGTAAGAAGAAAGCATAAGTCAAGATGAAAGTCAAAGATGAAAAGATGATTAGGAGATTATGAATGTCAGTAGCATATGACCAAGATAAGATGTTAAAGATGCACATATAAACATATCAAAATAACATAGCAAGCAAGTCCAAACAACTCACCTAACATGCTAAAGATGGTCATATAAGGAAGGGATGTTTCATACTTAAGGTGGATGACAAAAGATGCAACATGAAATACAAATGTGGATGCTTATGCATGAATTAAGTAGCATAATTGATATGTAATACAAATGAGATGAATATATGAGCATGTTAGATGCACACAAACAAGCATGAGAAGCATAGTAGGAGAAGACATGGAAGAATTAGATCAAAGTTGAACAAGGATGCATAAACTCAAGCAAGAGGCAAATACAAACCACAATGGACCTATAAATGACCAAAGGAGACCCATAAACATCTAAGAAACTAAAAAAACTCATACAAGTGACCTCACACAATGGCATAAATGCCTTCAAGCAATTAGGGTTAAGGAATGACAAGGAATGATCCTGAAAAGTACCTTCAAATACAAGAAACCAAACACACATCAAACAATATTAAAAAATTGTAAAATTGTACCTCAAGTGACCTAGTTCAGAGGCTATTTACTTGTCAAAAGCTCATACAAAAACTCAAAATTAAACTACCTCAAAAAATTAGTCAAAGTTGCATAAGAGCCAAAGAACAAAGATGCAAAAGGGGGGGGGGACCAAAATGAAATTAAAAAAGATTTGAATAATATGTAAAAAATGTTTTTATGAAGTTTAGGATGTTCATGGATGAATGCAATAAGAAGATTTGAAAAATGTTTAAAGAACTATGCAAAGTAAAAGTTTGAAGTTGAGGTATCAAGAAGGAAACAATTCAAAAGGAAAAATAGTATGATACATGTGCGTTCACACGGCATGTATGTTCGATTACTTTATGTAATGGACGTGTTATTGTTTCTCAAATTGAAAATATATAATGTTGAATTAGAAGAAAAAAATTATGAATATGAGCAAATAATACAATATAGTGAGAATATAATAATTAATGTATTCATAATGTAACAAAGATATGACAAATAATAGTAATTTTCATAACATAATATATGTATAAACAAACAATGCATTGTATCCCATATATGAATATTATATATATTTTTAAACCTCAAATAAAAGTAATGGTTGTCGCTCCCAGGATTTTCATCCTAGTACAAACGCGAAAGTGGCGTGGAAAAGGTAGAGTCGCCAGCCAGACATTTTTATCCCGAATGAATGGGAAAGGTAATGCTGCATAAATCGAAGAGAGAATGAAAAAGACAAGGTCTTGCGAACCAAAGATCTGGGTTCAGGAGTTGGTTAAAATCTGGGAAGGTATTAGCACCCCAGTCCGTCCGTCGTACCCGACGGGATTCACGTTTGTTTGTTTGTTTCAAAGGGTGAGAAATAAAGTTGCTGCTGAAGTACTGCTAACTGGAACTGAATAAGAGCGGGAACTGGAAAAAGAGAATGAAAAGGAAAGAGGAAATGTTGGGAAAATAAATAATATGCTCACACAGGCCATACCCCGCTGCCTACGTACCTCATCGGGAAAATGAGGATCAGAGTCGACGTAGTTCGCCTAACCAGGCGGGAACTTTGTTTGTGTTTTCTATGCACTGGAACTGCTTATATCTATGCTCAGGTGTTGAAGGCTCGTCTGGTACGAGTGAATTTACCATCTTGCAAATGAGACAAGTTGTTGCAAGTCCGCGTTTAGAGTGAGTGAGATGAGAAGAGAATCCATGCGGGAAGGTCACTTATTGTTTGTTGTTTGCTTTTTAAGAGTTTTTTTTTATGAATTTGGCACAAGGAAGTGAATTCAAACTCTTTTCCATGGAATGTGTACTTGCTAATACATTCCAAGATAGAATAGTAGAACAAGCACACCAAGTTTGTTGAACTTATTACCTGTTTCCAAGGATTAGGGTCTAAGTTCACTTGTTTGTTGAACTTATTACCTGTATTTGTAGCTTGTGAAGAAGTGTCTTTTATGTTTTCTTTGAGAAGATAGTCTCATGATCAGACTTGTAGATCATGCTAGACAAGCCCATACTATTCCAAGATGGCGTGAATATAAGTGCCCCATGGAATAGGGCTATACACAAGAGACTATTTCAATCCTTTATTAAGTGTCTTTTGGCTTTTTGTTTGAAGATGAGAGAAGAAGACTCAAATGGAGAAAGGGAAAAACCAAAGGGGACTAAGACACAACCCTAAGTCATTTATTGTATGAACAAGGAGGCCTTAATGGTTTGTGAGGTTCTCTAATCCTAAAGAGAAAGGAAAAGAAGAAAAGAGAGTTAGAAATCAACTTACTTCCTAAGGAAGTTAAGTTGTTTCTAAAGAAAGGGAATAGCCTAAGAGCAAAGCACAAGGTGCTGAGGGAAACACATTTAAAATGCATAAGAGATAGGAATAAAGTAATGCTTACCTCAATATTCCCCCTAAAAAACAAAAGTTAGCATGACAAAGCAATTTGAACATATAAAGCATGGCAAAACCCAAGAAAAGCTCAAACTAGCTAATGGAAAGTATTAATGAACTTCTAGGGCTAAGACCTAAAGCTAAGGGATATTACATGATAAAAAGGTTATAAAGTCAGTAGCTAACTCATACCAAAGTATTCTAAAGCCATAAGGATGAGCAACTTCAAACTATACCCTAAAATGAAGCCAAGCCCTAATAGGAGTTAAGGTGAAGTCACATGAGAAACTCAAATGGTTAAGCATGGTGAACTTGCATGAAGTCAAAGGTAAATGTTAAATACAGAACGTAACACTATATGGAAGTGTCCTAATATGTGAAATCAAAATAATAATGAAGAGATTCAAGTTAGGGAGATTCAAACACCAGACAAAGATATGCATGAATAAGCTTTAAACAAGGGCTCAAAGTGGATTAGGGTTTAAATGGTACAAGCTTAAACAATGGCCTCAAAAAGATACCACATATGACCTAAAAATTATGACAAAAATATTTTTGGGGTCTTCAATGTGTCCTCTGGATAGGGCAAAACGAATGGGATCAAAATCAATTATGGTTTGGAAGAAATAAAATGGACAAGATGTTTGGTCAAAAATAGAGGAAATATTAAAGAAATTAATTGGGAAATTAATTCTGACTCAAAAAATGGAGAAAAATGGAATTAAAAATTATAGAAAATTAGGAAAAAAGTCAAAGATCATGTATGAATTTATTTAGAATTTTTGTTGGCTATTTAGTATTTTATTAGAATCAAAATGGAACTAATAATAAAAAAGAAAAAAGAAAAGTGAAAGAATTAGCGCATGGGTGCATTTAGTAGGAAAATAAACTGAGACTCATTGGACTTTCTAAACTAGAGGTGCCAATAGGAATTAGAGTCCACCCGAAGGCGATGAGATTCATAGAACTATGGTGGACTATTAGTCAACATGTTGACTCCAATCAAGACCTTTTGATTGATCACACGCTACCTAATTAACCCAACAAAAAGGACAAGCGAATGAGAAAGTGGACACATGGCAACAACCCTTGGAACTCTCACACATGATCACTCAGGCTTAATTGGGAGGCACGTGAAACACATGCACTCATTAATGAATTGTTAGCACGTGAAGCATTGGATCAAGCTCAATCGTACGACTATGTTAGGTTTGAACTAAACCTAGGGTTTGAAACTCAGGTGATGATCACTGGCCGGAGAACGACTTCCGGTCGTCTTCTCCGGCATATCTCCGGTAGGCTCCACTAAAAACTTCCCAGATCTTAAAAAAAACATATCAACATGAAGATAAGCTTATGGAGATCTCAAATCTACTATCAATCAACACAAAGCAAGCATGAACAGAGAGCATCGAATCAATTCATTTTTGCCCTAAAATCTTCAACCACCTCTACAAGGTCTACTTACTATCCACAACAGTTCATTCTTGCTAATTACACTCAAATTACACATCCTAAGGTCATTATTTCATGCTTCACAAGTTACAGATCATAAATTCAAACCTGAAGATGCAGAGCTTTGATTGTTGAGAAAACAAGGCTCGTGGCAATGTGTCCTTGATCCACAATCGAGTGAAATAAACACTCAAACTGACTTGAAATCTTGATGAGTTGTGAAAAATGCAGTGGTGAAATTACACTTGTTCTTGGAGCTTCAACAACATTGATCCATGGAGATTGATCAGAAGATGATAATGAGGATGGGTAGATGAAGATTGTTCTGGATGGATGAAGAACAATGGAGTTGTGGAGCAAAATGCAGAGCAACTCTTCCAAAAATCAGAGAGATTTCATAGCAAAATGAGAGAAGCTTTTTGAGTTATTTTTCGAGCAAATGAGATTGTAGTGCAATTCAGTTAGCTTTGCATCTTATATATGTGAGGTTGACAGTTACTAACCCTAGTTAATAGTTAGGACTATGGTTAGTTCTAACTTGAGGTTGGATGAACAAAATGAAGGTGTGTGAATCAATTTCAGTTCAGGTCATATTCCCTCACTCGAGTGTGATCCTCTATGGTGCAGGACATAGTTTATGGTGAGACTTCAGGATGTGTGAAGTGAAGTTGATCAATGCAGCATGAATACAATGCTTAAGCTTCTCACTTGTTTGGATTTTTCATGATAGTGCATGACAGTTGATGTGCATGGCCATACATGGGATAATTTGACTCTAAGTGCAATGCCTTGCGATCACATTGATGCTACATGAGGTCTGCAGATTGAACTGAGTGAATCAAACCTTGATACAACCATTATTCAATGCCTTGGCACCAAAGAAAACCAGAAGTGAAATGTTAAACTTTGATGAAATGAATATTCAAGCTTAGGGCATCACAACATGAACTTTTTGTGCTCAAATTAAGGTAGAAGTTTCATAGATCATGTTTTGTGTTCATTTCATGATGAGATATTGCTTTTAGGTGCTTCAAAATTGCCATTGAAATTCATGTCTCAAAACTGCACAATTGGCTTGCTAGAACTTAGCTTGCCTTGGAACCATGGCCTGTGTATTTCCAGTTTGAGCCTTACCTCTTTGACCCTCCATATGTCCCAGAAATATTGTTCAAATAAAAATTTGTCAAACATGAAAGTTGTAGGAAACATGGCAAGGAAAAATTTTCATGTTGAAAAAATTTTCATTTGAGGTCATCTTGTTGAAGAAAAATGCCCATAGATTTTTTCCTCCACATGTTTGATGAAATTCCTGGCAAGTCATGCACGCAGGCATTGCTTTGCCTAGCCTATGGCTTGGTTTTTGCCTTGATTTGTCCAAACTTTGAATGATCATAACTCTCTCAATTGTAATCTTATGGATGTGTTCCACATATGGATTTGAAGCTTGAGATATCCTCTTTAATTTGAATGAAGTAGAATTTCCATTTGAAATTTATTTTGGGAGAAGGCCTCTCTTGAAGTGGCTGCAAAAATGGCCAAAACTTGCCATTTTTGGAAACCCTAAATTTCCAAAAATGGTAAGTATTGGTTTTCTTGATTTTTCATGATTCCTCCATCATTTCTTGATCAAATTTGGTCCATAGGTTGCTTGTGACCTTGATTTCATGAATTTGTCCTCAAAAAGTCAGGAGTTGACTTTTTACTCAACCTGGTTGACGTTTCCCCAATTCCTTGATTATCAATCATCTGAACAATTGAAGACCTTCCACAATGATTTCATGGATGAAATTTCAACCCTAGTTACCCAATATCATGTAGAAAAAATGAGATCAAGTTTGAATCAAAATTCCTTTGGGAAGCTCAGTTAATCAGAAACCCTAATTTGGCCCCCCTCTGGTTAGGAGATGTTGCACTGCTTGACTCCTCTGATCAATTCACTTCTTTATAGGACTTGTGGCCTCAAATGAAGACTTGTGGGATGTTGTGAAACCTTTGCACAATGTTAAGAAGTCATGTTGCCCTTTGATTATCTTTGGATTACCTTCAATCTCTTCAGTCATTGATCACAAGCCTATGTCTTTGCTATGATGGTTATGATGCAATGCTTTAGGTCATGATTTAGATTTGAGTATGCAAAGTGATATGATAAAATGCCATGAAAATGAGAGAGCAAATTTTGAGGTATTACAGTTGCCCTTATTCAATCATCTGTAGACCTGAATGAATAATAGCAACGGCTTTTAGATATTCAGGGTATGCGGTGATTGAATACTCGAATAAAAAACCTAAAAAATTGTACTCTGTGGGACAGTGAGAATGCCCTTTTATTTCTTTTCTCTTTCTCTTTCTTTTTTACTATTATTGTTTTTTTTTGCTGACCTTTGATAGGACAAAAAGAAATGAGCTCATCGTACTTAGATGATAACTCGAAGAGCACAAGACCATCGTACTTAGACGAACTTGAGGATGAAAACATTGTACTGAAATGGAATCAGAAAGAATGGGATCATTGTACTTAAATGATTACCCACGAAGCTATCATTGTACTGAAATGGAGACATGGAAAAGTGAGCCTGTTGTACTTAAATAAGACTTGGACACGAGACCATTGTACTTAAACGAAACTAGGAATGAACGAGATCGTTGTACTTAAACGATGACCTGCGACGCGACTGTTGTACTCAAACAAGACGCGGGAAAATGAGACTGTTGTACTTAAACAAGACTCAAGAACAAAACCATTGTACTTAAATGGAATCGAGGGGTTGATATCATCCTACTTAGATGAATTCAGAGAAATGGGATCGTTGTACTTAAACGAGAGCCCAACACGACACTGTTATACTGAAACGAGACGTGAAAACTGAGCCCGTTGTACTTAAACAAGACTCAAAGACGAGACCATTGTACTTAAACGAAACTCGAAGAATACGAAACCATTGTACTAAAATGGAGTCGTAGAAATGAAATCATTGTACTTAAATGAAGTCATTGGAATAAGATCGTTGTACTTAAACTATGACCTGCAACGTGACTGTTGTATTGAAACGAGATGCGAAAACTGAGCCCGTTGTACTTAAACGAGAATCAACTGGGGAACCGTTCTACTTAAACAGAACACCCGAAAGAAGAGGGATCATTGTACTTAAACGAGAACCCGAGACGTGACCGTTTTACTTAAATGGAGACGCGAAAACAATGAGATTGTTGTACTGAAACAAGACTCACTATGGATGACAAACATTGACTTAGAAGGACAATAATACTTGGACAATAAAATTGGTATTCTCTGTAGGGAGTACTTCAGGTTGAAAAGATATTATGGGTCTTTATGTAATATACCCCAAAACTAGCCCATGCTGGCATGCACATGCTTGGCTTTATGGCGTAATGCTCCATGATGATGGAAATGCTACGCGTTTGAGGATGAAAATGCAATGATGATTATGCACATGTGAATGCGAAGAGATGTTCTGATAAGGAGATAACAGGTATCCCAGGTAGCTTGACTAGGGAAATGACGATCACTGCACTGATCTGGTTAATCCATGTGAGGAGGGAGCAACTCTGCAGGGGGATATTTCTAAGGATACATCGGCTCTGAAAAGCCATTGTTGCCAAAAATAAATTGGACTTTGATATTAGAGAGCCAGGATCCTGCTGGGGATGATCTTGATCGGGGCGGTACGCTACCCGTTGAACTTTGTTGGGGAAGTGACAACCTACTGACTCCAATATCTTTCCATACTCTCTCTTGAAGTCATCCAGAACTTTGTTATTCATTAGGCTGATCAATTTCTGAATACCCTCTGTCTCTGGTTGCGGGAAAGTGTAGTGAACATTCTTCTTCCTTAGATTTTCCATCTTGAAGTAGCAATGCGACCGGGAATCGGGAGTAATATGAACCCTGAGAATAAAAAGAACACATATGATTAATGATGTCATGATTCTTATGCAAGGCGAGGCATGTGATATGTGATGAGTCTGTGTAGTGTCAATCATATATGCAAGTGTATGTGCAGGGTCACAACATCACCACATCAAAATAATCGTCTCCCTGATCAGAGGTTAAAATCTCATAATCAAAGTGTAAGAGAACAGATCATAGTACTGAATGATACTAACATAGTGGGTGTGTTGAAGGTCTGAAGGTTCCTGCA
Source organism: Lathyrus aphaca (assembly GCA_963966055.1). Taxonomy (NCBI): domain Eukaryota; kingdom Viridiplantae; phylum Streptophyta; class Magnoliopsida; order Fabales; family Fabaceae; genus Lathyrus; species Lathyrus aphaca. The sequence goes on along the minus strand of OZ014522.1, from coordinate 196,178,993 downwards.
AACCTGTAAACCCCTCCCAATCTCACGAGTGTCCTACTCAGGTCAACATCATGGACTCTCAAAGCTGAATAGCAATAATACGTTCACCATTTCCAAGAAATGGCTCATGAACAAATCAGGGAATCAGTTTGGCATTATGTACTACTCAGGGAAAGAAGCATCCCTCATAAGTCCCCAGCTTCAAGCACTGAATCGAGAAAGAATAGTACATTTATCCTGAAGTACTGCTAATTGGAACTGGAATAAGAGTGGGAACTGGATAAAGAGAATGAAAAGGAAAGGGGAAATGTAAGGAAAATAAAGAATGTGCTCGCACGGGCCCTACCCCGCTGCCTACGTACCTCATCGGGAAAATGAGAATCAGAGTCGACGTAGTTCGCCTAACCAGGAGGGAACTTTGTTTGTGTTTTTTATGCGCTGTAATTGCTTATGTCTATGCTCAGGTGTTGCAAGCTCGTCTGGTACAAGTGCATTTACCGTCTTGCAAATGAAACAAGTTGTCGCAAGTTCGCGTTTAGAGTGAGTGAAATGAGAAGAGAATTCCCGCAGGAAGGTCGCTTATTGTTTGTTGTTTACTTGTTAAGAGTTTTTTATGAATTTGGCACAAGGAAGTGAATTCAAACTCTTTTCCATAGAATGTGTACTTGCTACTACATTCTAAGATGGAATAGTAGAACAAGTACACCAAGTAAGGAGAATTTATCCAAGACTTGTTTCCAAGGGTTGGTGTCTAAGTTCACTAGCTTGTTGAACTTATTACCTATTTTTGTAGCTTGTGAAGAAGTGTCTTTTATGTTATCTTTGTGAAGATAGTCTCATGATCATACTTGTACATCATGCTAGACAAGCTCATACTATTCCAAGATGGCATGAATATGAGTGCCCCATGGAATAAGGCTATACACAAGAGACTATTTCAATCCTTTATTAAGTGTCTTTTGGATTTTTGTTTGAAGATGAGAGAAGAAGACTCAAATGGAGAAAGGGCAAAACTAAAGGGGACTAAGACACAACCCTAAATCATTTATTGTATGCACAAGGAGACCCTAATGTTTTGTGAGGTTTTCTAATCCTAAAGAGAAAGGAAAAGAAGAAAAGAGAGTTAGAAATCAACTTACTTCCTAAGGAAGTTAAGTTATTTCTAAAGAAAGGGAATAGCCTAAGAGCAAAGAACAAGGTGCTGAGGAAAACACATTTAAAATGCATAAGAGATATGAATGAAGTAATGCTTACCTTAATCTTCCCCCTACAAAACAAAAGTTAGCATGACAAAGCAATTTGAACATATAAAGCATGGAAAAACCCAAGGAAAGCTCAAACTAGCTAAGGGAAAGTATTAATGAACTTCTAGGGATAAGACCTAAAGCTAAGGGATCTTACATGATAACAAGATTCTAAAGTCAGTAGCTAACTCATACCAAAGTATTCTAAAGCCATAAGGATGAACAACTTCAAACTATACCCTGAAATTAAGCCAAACCCTAATAGGAGTTAAGGTGAAGTCACATGAGAAACTTAAATGGTTAAGCATGGTAAACTTGCATGAAGTCAAAGGTAAATGTTAAATCCAGAACCTAACACTATATGGAAGTGTCCTAAGATGTGAAATCAATATAATAATGAAGAGATTCAAACACAAGACAAAGATATGAATGAATAAGCTTTAAACAAATGGTTTTCAATAAGGAAAAAGACTTAGAAGGAAAAAAAAAACATGAATAATGAGATTTGAACTTCCCATACAAAAAACAAGGGCTTGAAGAGAAATTAAAATGGAATTGGAACTCACATATTGTTCACAAATGAGGTGGTATGAAAGGCATTAGGGTTAAGGAACCCAAAGGTTAAGTTTTGAAGTCTTAAGAAGGCATATGACACTAAATGAAGCTCAAAGACTTTGGACTTGAAATAACAACATGATAATGGACATGAGACACTTATAAGACATTCAAAAATGGTATAACAAGGTTAATATGGTCTTAAGGTTGGTTTTGAAGTGTTAAGATGGAAATGGAAGAAGAATTAGGGAAAATGAGCATATATGTGACTTATGAAGCAAGTAAGCAACAAAATCAAAAAGTGATAACCCAAGGTGGACATACATCATTACAGGACCTATAATGGGACCTAAAAGACTCAAATTTATGACCTCAAATGAATGACATAAATGCCTTACCAAATTTGAACAAAAGGAAGTGAAAAGAATGAACAAAATATGACTTTTAGTACAAGATACTTGGAAAAATAGCAAATGACATTGAAAAATTATGAAAAATGACATCTAAGATCACAAGGCATAAGGTGACTTAACTCTTAAAAATCCCACAAGAATTTACATTTTTACCTATTCAAACAAGGGCTCAAAGTGGATTAGGGTTTAAATGGTACAAGCTCAAACAATGGCCTCAAAAAGATACCATATATGACCTAAATATTATGACAAAAATATTTTTGGGATCTTCAATGTGTCCTCTGGATAGGGAAATAATGGGATCAAGATCAATTATGGTTTGGGAGAAATAAAATGGACAAGATGATTGGTCAAAAATGGAGGAAATATGAAAGAAATTAATTGGGAAAATGAACTGAGACTCATTGGGCTTTCTAAACTGGAGGTGCCAATAGGAATTAGAGCCTAACCCAAGGCGCTGAGATCCATAGAACTATGGTGGACTATCAGTAAACATGTTGACTCCAACCAAGACCTTCTGATTGATCACACGCTCCCTAATTAACCCCACAAAAAGGACAAGCGAATGAGAAAGTGGACACATGGAAACAATCCTAGGAACTCTCACACATGATCACTCAGGCTCAATTGGGAAGAACGTGAAACGCATGCCCTCATTAATGCGTTGTCAGCAAGTGAAGCATTGGATCAAGCTCAATCGGACGGCTATGTTATGTTTGAACTAAACCTAGGGTTTGAAACTCAGGTGATGGTCACAGGCCGGTGAATGACTTTCGGTCGTCTTCTCCGACATATATCCGGTAGGCTCCACTAAAAACTTCCCAGATCTGAAAAAAATCATATCAACATGAAGCTAAGATTATGGAGATCTCAAATAGACAATCAATCAACACAAAGAAAGCATGAACAGAGAGCATCGAATCAATTCATTTTTGCCCTAAAATCTTCAACCACCTCTACAAGGTCTACTTACTATCCACAGCAGTTATTTCTTGCTAATTACACTCAAATTACACAGCCTAAGGTCATTATTTCATGTTTCACAAGTTACAGATCAGAAATTCAAACCTGAAGATGGAGAGCTTTGATTGTTGAGAAAACCAGAGGTGAGGATACAAGGCTCGTGGAAATGTGTCCTTGATCTACAATCGAGTGAAATAAACACTCAAACTGACTTAAAATCTTGATGAGTTGTGAAAAATTCAGTGGTGCAATTACACTTGTTCTTGGAGCTTCAACAACATTAATCAATGGATATTAATCAGAAGATGATGAAGAGGATGACTAGATAAAGATTGTTCTGGATGGATGAAGAACAATGGAGTTTTGGAGCAAAATGCAGAGCAACTCTTCCCAAAATCAAAGAGATTTCATAGCAAAATGAGAGAAGCTTCTTGAGTGATTTTTCGAGCAAATGAGATTGTAGTGCAATTCAGTTAGATTTTCATCTTATATATGTGAGGTTGACAGTTACTAACCCTAGTTAATAGTTAGAACTATGGTTAGTTCTAACTTGAGGGTGGTTGAACAAAATGAAGGTGTGTGAATCAATTTCAGTTCAGCTCATATTCCCTCATTCGAGTGTGATCCTCTATGGTGCAGGACATAGTTTATGGTGAGACTTCAGGATGTGTGAAGTGAAGCTGATCAATGCAGCATGAATACAATTCTTAAGCTTCTCAATTGTTTGTTTTTTCATGATAGTGCATGACAGTTGATGCGCATGGCCATAAATGGGATAATTTGACTCTAAGTGCAATGCCTTGTAATCACATTGATGCTACATGAGGTCTGCAGATTGAACTGAGTGAATCAAACCTTGATACTACCATTATTCAATGACTTAGCACCCAAGAAAACCAGAAGTGAAATGTTAAACTTTGATGAAATGAATCTTTAAGCTTATGGCATCACAACATGAACTTCTTGTGCTCAAATTAAAGTAGAAGTTTCATAGATCATGTTTGGTGTTCATTTCATGATGAAATATTGCTTTTAGGTACTTCAAAATTTCCATTGAACTTCATGTCTCAAAACTGCACAATTGGATTGCTAGAACTTGGCTTTCCTTGGAACCATGGCCTATGTATTTCCAGTTTGAGCCTTACCTCTTTGACCCTCCATATGTCCCAGAAATATTGTTCAGATAAAAATTTGTCAAACATGAAAGTTGTAGGAAACATGGCAAGGAACAATATTCATGTTGGAAAAATTTTCATTTGAGGTCATCTTCTTGAATAAAAATGCCCATACATTTTTCCTTCCACATGTTTGATGAAATGCCTAGCAAGTCATGCGCGCAGGCCTTGCCTTGCCTAGCCCATGGCTTGGTGAAATGCCTTGCCTTGCCAAACTTTGAATGATCATAACTCTCCCAATTTTAATGATATGGATGTGTTCCACATATGGATTTGAAGCTTGAGATGTCCTCTTTAATTGGCCTAAAGTAGAATTTCCATTTGCATTTTATTTTGGGAGAAGACCTCTCTTGAAGTGGCTGCAAAAATGGCCAAAACTTGCCATTTTTGGAAACCCTAATTTCCAAAAATGGTAAGTTTTGGTTTTCTAGATTTTTTCATGATTCCTCCATCATTTCTTGATCAAATTTGGTCCATAGGTTCCTTGTGACCTTGTTTTCATGAATTTGATCTCAAAAATCCAGGAGTTGACTTTTTACTCAGCCTGGTTGACTTTTCCCCAGTTCCTTGATTTTCAATCATCTGAACAATTGAAGACCTTCCACAATGATTCCATGGATGAAATTTCAAACCTATGTACCCAATATCATGTAGAAAAAAATAATATCAAGTTTGAATCAAAATTCCTTTGGGAATCTCAATTAATCAGAAACCCTAATTTGGCCCCCTCTGGTTAGGAGATGTTGCACTGCTTGACTCCTCTGATAAATTCACTTCTTTATAGGACTTATGGCCTCAAATGAAGACTTGTGGGATGTTGTGAACCCTTTTAACAATGTTTAGAAGTCATGTTGCCCATTTATTATCTTTGGATGACCTTCAATCTCTTCAGTCATTGATCACAAGCCTATGCCTTTGCTATGATGGTTATGATGTAATGCTTTAGGTCATGATTTAGATTTTAGTATGCAAAGTGATATGATAAAATGCCATGAAAATGAGAGGGAAAATTTTGAGGTATTACAATGGTCTAATTATATAATTATATACTTGCAATAGAACAAAATGATGTCATCGGTTGCAAAAAGTAATTTTTGGACACAAAATTCCCATCATTTGATGATGTGGCAGAAAAAAGGGAAGGTCATTAGAGGTATTTCCAGAACAACAACTTTTCTTATATTATAGATAGATGTGATGTCGTGATTTCATATCTGCACCATTGCACATGATGTTTTATACAACTATCAATTGAGTTGTTTTAATAGGACAAATATTTTATTTTAAGTTGTTCAAGATGTTTATATGTTTTTTGTCTTAAATAAATTTGAAAGTTTATTTGAAAATATTATCAAATAAAATTTTCAATAGTATTATAATGTTAGGTCTATTTTGTAAAACTTTTATCATGAGAGAAATAAAAACTTAAAAATGTTAGTTATTAAATGTTAGTTATTATATTAGTTTAATTTGAATAAAATAAGTAGTGGAGCAAATTTTTGTATATTTGTCTTTTATTGTTGTATCAACTTTATTATTGAAATTTAGATTTGATTATCTAATAAAAAATTATTGTTGATATTTGTGGAAGAATAAGTGTTCGTCTTTTAAATATTATTATATTTAATTTTATTATATTGATCACTAATATAAAAAATAATAATATAATTCAATTTAAGAAAATTCTATAAACATTTAACTTTTTTTTAACAAATGTAACCCATGACCGGTGTTGTAAATCAATGTTTATTAGTAAAACTTAAATAATCTTGTAAAAGCACTACGTGTAGAAGTGGTAACTTCAATGTTTCACTAACTTAAAATGGTAATGTTAGGTTAGCTGGACAAGCTAAGATACTGCATATTCCCTCACAATTTCTGCTAGCAACAAACAAATAAATGACAAAACAGAAAATCTATCTTAATTTTTGCAACAAACAAATACATTAGGACCTATATTTTGTCCACTCGAATCTTCACAAATAGGCAAGAAACACAAGAGTTAGTAAAAACATTATCTGTAACAATACACAAAAAATCTTACCACAATGCAAAACCAAAGTTATATTTAAAGGCATTAACTTAATGATACATTGTTTGTCACTACTGATTAAGCCAGAAAAAGCTCCAGCAAATAATAAACTAAAAGTTGGTTTTTTAATCAGAAAACCTAAAACGTCTAGCAGACATAAAATTTAACCATGTTTAATCGGCTTCATCATCGTCATCTGAGTCAAATATTTAATTGTCTTCTTCTTCCTCTTCATCTTCCTCGAACCATTTTCTACTTCTCAACCTCTTTCTTCTCCTCTGTCTTCTTCGTTGCTCTACAGCCGAGTGAACAACACAAAGAACATCTTCAACATCTTGATGAAAATGTTGGACCTATTTCACAAAACAATTTAATACAGTTAGAACAACTAAGGGCATCCATAATTAGAAAAAATAAACATAACAATACATAAGGTTGTTCAATCAGTTCTGGACCATATTTGGTTGTTCAACGTCGGGAGGTTGTTGGCCCGACAAAGGTTGAACCAACACCGAAGGTGGCTGCAGCACCATGTCTTAGTTGACAACGACAGGATGTTCTTCAATGTCTTGCACCTATTGATCAAAACATGTTTAATGCACATTGAAATAAAAATGGTTAAGTAACGAAGTTATGCAGCTGCTGGACCTGTGGCGGTTGTTGCTTTATATCACGATCATGATGTTCCAGACGTTCCTCCAAATTCGTTGTTGTATTCGACTGCACCGGTGTTTTAACATTATTGGACACCATAATTTTTTGCATCAAACCTGATATTGTTTGTTGTATGTTGTTAATCACTTTAGGTTTATATGATAGTGATTGTGGCTCTTCAAATTCTGACCTTTTTTTAAAATTGGAATGCATTAATTGTCTTTGAAAATATAAAAAAAAATGAACTATGATGGTAAAGTTACATATTAAGTTCTAAATATAATCAATGTTATGATGGGGCATTATACAAAGACATTTAAAGTGAGAGAATGACTACATTCATCATCCTAAACATAAATACGAATTAATGAAATCATGGACTGTAAACCTTAACATGTAATAACGAAATATCATATATAGTGGCATCTATGAAAATTTTGAAAGTCTTCAATCAAATATCTAATATAATGTTTTTTAAAAGACATTGCTTGTATATCAAATAAAAAAAGTCATATACTGAACTTAACAACCAAGTCTGCATTATCACTTGAAGGTTGCTTCTACCAGGTTGTGAAGCTCCATTCTGAATTCCTAACCAAATGGAAAGATACAAATTAAACAGCAAATTTTGATGAGAGAAATTGAAAATTACAACTTATAGGCATAAACCATAATCTTTTTAACCACACCATGACAAAATCAACAATTTCACTAAGCATACCTGTAGCTTATCAGGGATAAAAAAACCTCACAAATTCGAACTTCTAACACATAACAGATAAATCAAACAATTAGAGAAAACTGATATTAAATAAGGCTCAGATTTCACCTTTTGTTGGACACCCCAGAGAAAAGGTTCTGAATGGCTGCGTCTGTCGTCTACGAAAACTACAACAAATGTAATTCCACAGAAAAGTCATCACCTTGCCATAAAACAACTTTTCACCCTATATCCTATTCATTCAATACACAATTTCATCATTTCCTTGTTATCAAAAAAGATGAAGCAAAAAATTATAAAGATAACAACATTGACATGTTTAGGAAACAACCACAAAGTTAACACTGCGAAAAATATACGGTGTAAAGATCATAATTGTCTTCCTCCATTCTGCATTCTGAAACAAATGGGAACATAAAAAAGTAGCATCTATTTCATTTTCAATTTATGCACTATGATAATTGACATGATAACAAAAATTTCAAATGTACCATTTTGTCATCAGCCAAAGGAACAAATTCGGACAAAGCAAGCTACAGTTACCAATAAAGTAGTCCTTCCATTTAAAGTCCAAATGTCCAAATATTTAGTTGGAACCAAACCAATAGGATAAAGTATCATTTAAAAATGTGTGTAAAGAGAAGCAAAATAGTAACTATGCCATTCAAATATGTTCAGTATCTTAGTTTGGTTGGATAAAGTAATTTTTAGACACTATATGCACTATGATAAAATAAGGATCAGATTCAAACAATTTTACAGACTTTAATAAAATAAGGCTCAGATTCACCTTTTGTCAGATAGGCGAGAGAAAAGGTTCCGAATGGCTGCGTCTACCATCTGCGAAAAGTACAACAAATGTAATTCAACAGACAAGTAATCACCTTTCCGTGAAACAACTCTTCACCCAATTACCGGTCCATTTAATACAAAATTTCATCATTTCCTTGTTATCAAAAAAGATGATGAAGAAAACAACATTGACTTGTTTTAGAAACAAAAACATAGTTAACACTCAGTAACCGATACGGTGTAAACATCATAATTTCCTTCCCCCATTCCTGATACACAAAAAACAGTAAGTGAATAAATGTTAGCTATGTCTTTTGCAGAATTCAATATAGTATTACAAGATTCAATATTCATAGTTCTAAACTGGAATAAAGGGTACTAAGACCATAAGTTAAAATTTTGGTCAAGAATATCAACCATTAGGCATGTAAGAAACAAGCAATAGAAACATTCCCACATACCTCTTTGAATGTATCATCTACAAAATATTCAGATTCAATCCACTATCAACTCCAACTTTGTGTCACTCTACCACAAGTTAAAATCAGGGTCAAGAATATCAATTGATAACACTTTTGGTAATACGTGACCTGATCATCAGACAAATAACTGAACAAAGTAAATAGTTAAAAACCATTATTATTATAACCATACCTACAGTCATGATACAGATAATCCACTTTCACAAACCTACCTGAATGACAAAAACAGTTAAGTATATCGAATTAAGACAAGTTAAATAGAAATAGGATCAAAAACCAAAATATTGTATGTGTTGATGAAAACTTCGACATCGTCACAGTCATACTTTAATGTATCCATTAAATAAGCTATATCTTTCAATGACAATTAGCATACAAAGTAATGATTCTGTTCAATTTTTAATATTAAAGGAAACAACTAACCTGAGTGTCAAATTCTGAAAAAGAAGATGTTGAAGGTGTGGAAGAATGAGTTGAAAGCACAATGCTAAATGAAAGCTCAACCCTAAATGGCCACCCTTCTTCCTGAATCAACCCCAAAACCAACCAAAATATTAATTTAACACAAACCATGAATCTAATATATAAGCTAAAATAAACTAATACCTCTTAATGGAAGTTTTTCAAAGATCTATTCCATTGGATACAAAACTTCATCTTCTACCCCTTCAGGCATGTAAACCACAAGTTAAAATCAGGGTAAACCAAATCAACCATTAGGCATGTCAGAAACAAATAGTAGAAAAATTCCCACTTACCTCTTTGAATTTATCATCTTCAACATATTCAGATCTAATCAACTCTAAAATCCAACTTTGTGTCAAGGAGCTATTTTAAATCAGTTATTTTTAGTCTCTAGTAACCTACATTCACCAAAAATTCCTAAATCTAAGAAATACAACCATTTCACAGACACATAAAAAATTCAAACAATAAACACTTATAACATTAACACAGATTATGTCATTCTTACAACAATCCATGATTAACATCAGTTAAAGATGCGAAATAAAACATCAACAAACTTGGTGTATCTGAGTATAAAACAAACAAGAGATATGCAAAAAAAAACATAATGAAGATGACAACATCAATGCGTTATAACCCCATCTTCAGGGAAGATAAATCGACGAACAAACATGGTGTTTGTGAGTAAAAAAAAAACATGCATGCACAAATCGATAAACAAATATGGTGTTTCTAAGTACAGAACAAACATGTGTTACAACAACATCCTCACTGAAGAAGAATCGATGAACAAAATTTCTGATTTTCCAGCAAATCAGTGAGACAAATAAAGATAAATCGTTAGCTTAGCTCAAAGATAAACAATTAGGGTTCAGAACATCAATGTGTAGTAATAACATCAGAACATCAATGCATTGTAACAAGATCTTCAATGGATAAGAATCGGTGAGACAAATCGAGAGAGAGAGAGAGAGAGGGATAGACATGTGAGAGAGAAACAATCAGGGTTCAAATGAGAGAGAGTGGGAGTTGGCGTGTGAGATTCAAATGTAGCATTTTGTCATCAGCCAAGGAACAAATTAGGACAAGCAAGATACATTTACCAATAAAGTAGTCCTTGCTTTTAATTATGGTTACTTTTAAGTCCAAAAGTCCAAATATTTAGTTGGAAGCTAACCAATTGGATAAATTAGCATTTATAAAGGTGTGTAAAGAGAAACAAAATGGTAACTATCCCATTCAAATATGCTAAGTAGCTTAGTTTGGTTGGAAAAAATAAATTTTAGACATAATTTTCCCCTAAAATGAGGATGTGGCAAAATTAGAGTAAATGGCATTTTGGAGTTTTCCAGAACAACAACTTTTCTTATATTATAGATAAAAGAATAATGTCGAAATATAATGAAAAATGATTGAAATCAGAAATAAAAATTCCAAAAATTAGTTAAATGTGAAAATGTGATTCATGATTTTTTGCATGACTTTTGGATAATCAGAAATGATTTTAGAAAATTAAAAGAAAAAATATATGAAAATAAAATGAAAATGAGAAACAATTGGTCAGGGGGTGTATCCAAAGTAATTTTCACGTTTAAACATCCAAATGGGCTCAGGGAGGGTGTGTGAATAGCAAGCCCAATCCATAAACATCTTCAGCGCAGGTCAAATACAGCACGATAGTATTCAGTCAACCAAAGACTATCATACCAACCATTAGATGGATCAAACGCGTGTGAGCAAGTCAACAATTAACAAAGTATGCATGATGGATACTCAGGATTAAATGCACACCATAAGAATTATGGACACATGCACAAACAGTTTTATTATAAAACAAAAGATCACGTGCCAAGCCATAGGTTTTTTTAATGCGCTGGCACCATCTTATTTGTTAGATCAAGGAAACGAAGGGTGAGGATTTCATCTTCCTCGTTTAAACCTCAGGCGACCTATAACAACAACCGGTGCCGGAGCCTTAGCTCCGGTCACCATCTCAGGCGAGCTTAACGTGAAATTCTCCAGAAATAACAAACTCCACCACATTTCAACTCTAATTTTGATGTTGATTTCAAATATCTAATTCATTTTGTCATACAATACACACATCAAGCAAATTGAAAGAAAAATGTTTAGATCTAAAAGTTTCAAAACAAAATTAAACTCATAATACACGTCCAATTTCTAATTTAAACATATCAGCATGATCAGCACAGGGAGAACATAATGCACACAAGAAAATCAAGATCTAAGAGCACGAATCTTGAACTAACCTGAAGTTTGAAGCAATGAAAATACTCCTAGAAAACCATCTGAGAGTTGCAAATCAACTCCTAGGAACCTCTAATTTCAAAATAAATGCAATTAGAGCTTGAATTTTTCATGTATCTTGAGATTTGAAGAAGAATCCTCTTGAACTTGACTTGATGAAATACTTGCTTAGAGCTTCAAACAGTGGTTGATTATTGATCTATGGAGTTCATTGATCAAGAATATGAAGAGAACTTATAGAGAAACCTTGTGAGGAGAGAGATGAATATTTGGTGCAATTTTTTGAAATCTCAACAATGGCTGAACCCTAGCTCTAACTAGTGGGGTTAAGAGCTTTTATGTGGTGATTTTTGGGCCTAAATTTGGTTAATGATCCATTGGATGTGTGGTTAATGAGATTTGAATGAATTTGCAAAAATGAAAATTGAAGTGTATCTCATGGTTCCCACGTGCATGGGCCTTACCATGTGCATGCATTGCTAATATTTTCATTCCTGATCAGAATGTAATTGGTTTTATCACTTGTGGTTGCTTGGTTTTTGAGTTTTGAACCATTTTGCAAAATTACACTCTGTGAAATATGTGAGGAATACAACATGTGATGACATGATTCAAAAACCAATTTTCCTTTAAATTGAGTGTACTTTGATGTTATAAGCTAAATTGGGCAAGCGGGATCAATGCAAGTCATTTAGAAGCCATTTTGCAAAAGTGGAACATTTGCTACATGTGATAAACCCTAAAAATCCCCTTGAGGTATTTTGATTATAACTTGTGATCAAAAAATGATATGTAGACGATCTAGTACTTTTTAGAAATGGGAGAGAATTATCTTCAACTTTCATGTTTGGAAACAATCCATTTGAAGCATTTTTATGATGAAAAGTTAAGTTGAATGTGACTTATAAAGCTTCCAAAAATGGTAACTTTGATTACAAGTCATTTCCAAATTTAGTAACTTTTGCCCTAGGCCTTGATTCTTGATGAAAGATAGAAATCTTGAAATTTCATGACCATGGGAAGGTGTATGAACTTGAAAATCATGATTTAGACCTTAAGAATCCATAGTTGACTTTTTTCCTTCACAATTGACTTTTGCTTAGATCACAAGTAACTCCCTAACTAAAGCCATTCCTCAAGGAACCAATGCACAAAATTTCATCCATGAACACTTGGTAACATATAGAAGACCATGAGAACAAGTGGGAACCAAAATTCCTTCAAGAAGCTCCTTGCAACCAAAACCCTAATTTGGGCCAGTTGTGTAGGAGGTGAAGCTCTGAGCCAGCTTCTTGATGAGTTCACTTCTTCTGGTGACTTGTGTTAGAACAATTATGGTTCTGAACCTCTAAGTGTTTTGAGGATAACAAAGCCTTTTATATTAAGTTCTAATGAATATATTTGTTCTTGTGTAGAAGACAAATTCATTTAAGTAAACCGTACGCGCTTAGAAGATTCATCTAGTCACATATAGAAGATACGCTCAAAAGGAGAATCCAGCATTAAATAATATATTTATTGGCTGCGCATCTTATATTTATTATCTCTAATCTCCGCTTAGAAGATGCTGGTATCCTTATTAAAGACATTAATTAAAGGATATTTTAATTAATGAACAAAGACAAGTATCTCTACTTATGGAAGAAATTTTATGGTATTAAAGTCTATCCTAATTTAATTCAAGATGTCTCCAACGGCTACATTCTTCAGTACTATATGAAGGACTTCATTTGAAGAATTCAGTGAGACACATTATAATATTCACGCGAATCAATTGAATCATCTTGTGCTTATTATTGTAACTTTCACTTAGTGATCCCTGCTTATCTAGAAGCATTCTAAGTTACTTCTTTATTATATTTTGTAATAGTTTATTTTATTCCTTGAGTGACTAAGTTTAGTCAGAAGACTCAAGAGGACATTGACTATAGGTCTTTGTGTGTATTCTTATTGAATAGTGGATTAAGACCTCAGTAGAGGCAAAATCACCTTGGCGGGTGGACTGGACGTAGTTTGAGTTCAAACGAACCAGGATAAATTAAACGTGTCATTAGAAGTTATTTTTAATTGTTAAAGAAAACCCAATTCCAACCCCCCTTCCTTGTGTTTTGCGCACCTTCAATTGGCATCAGAGCGCTAGGTTCTGAGTATTACACTTAACCGTGTCAGTAAAAGATCCAGAAGTTAAACACATGGCAGAAACTGGAATTAACAACCATGACTATCAGAATGACAAGATCAATGCTAAACCTCCAATATTCAATGGTGACAATTTTGACTACTGGAAGGATGTTCTGGAGAGTTTCTTTCTAGCTCTAGATGGAGATCTCTGGGACATGGTGACAGATGGATACATTCATCCTGTTGGAGCAGATGGTCAGAAGATTGAAAGAAAAAATATGACAGCTCAACAGAAGAAGGAATTCAGAAATCATCACAAAGCTAGGACCATACTTCTAAGTGCCATCTCTTACACAGAATATGAGAAGATCACAAACAGGGATTCAGCTAAACACATGTTTGATTCTCTGAGGATGACACATGAAGGCAACTCTCAAGTCAAGGAGACTAAAGCTCTAGCTCTCATCCAGAAGTATGAAGCTTTCAAGATGGAAGAAGATGAAACCATTGAAAAAATGTTTTCAAGGTTCCAAATCCTGGTAGCTGGACTAAAAGTTCTGGACAAAGGCTACTCAACAGCAGATCATGTGAAGAAAATCATCAGAAGTTTACCAAAAGCTTGGAGGCCCATGGTCACTGCTTTAAAGTTATCAAAAAATCTGAATGAAATTTCCTTAGAAGAACTGATCAGCTCCTTGAGAAGTCATGAGATTGAGTTAGAAGAAGATGAACCTCAGAAGAAAGGTAAGTCTGTAGCTCTTAAATCTAACAAACATGTTTCTAAAGCTTTACAGGCAGAAGAAGATGAAAGCTTTGGATGCTCATCAGAAGAAGATGAATTATCTCTCCTATCCAGAAGAGTTCAACAACTCTAGAAGCATCGTCAGAAGAAGTTCAGAAATACCAGAAGAACAAATAATTTTTCTGAATCAACATCTGGTCACAAGAAACCCAGAAGCAAAGAAGTTGTGTGCTACGAATGCAAAGAACCAGGACACTATAAAAGTGAATGTCCAAAACTTCAGAAAGAAAAACCCAGAAACAAATTCAGCAGAGAAAAGAAAAAGAGTCTCATGGCAACTTGGGATGATTCTGAATCATCTGAAGCAGAGTCAGATTCTGAAGATGAACAAGCTAATATTGCATTAATGGCAAACATACCAGAAGATGATCACTCATCAGAATCAGAGTTAGAATCAGATTCAGAAGAGGTATTTTCTAAATTTTCTAGACCTCAGTTAGAAGCTAGCCTCTCAGAAATTCTTGAAAAATATCAGAAGCTTCAATTCAAATACAAAGACATTAAACAAAGTCTAGTATCTGAATTAGAAGAAG
The DNA here is from genome assembly GCA_963966055.1 of Lathyrus aphaca. Taxonomy (NCBI): domain Eukaryota; kingdom Viridiplantae; phylum Streptophyta; class Magnoliopsida; order Fabales; family Fabaceae; genus Lathyrus; species Lathyrus aphaca. The sequence continues at coordinate 196,163,791 of OZ014522.1, read as the reverse complement.
TTAGAAAACTAAAAACAGAAAACTCTGAGCTGAAAGAAAACCTCTTTGAATGTAAAAACTCTTTTGAGAAACTTAAAGCTCAGAAGAAATCTGAATTAGAAGATCTAATCAACTCTGATAATATCATAAAACAATATGATTATAGCTTTCAACAATTTCTTACTAAAAGCTTAGATAGAAGTAAGATTGCTTCTATGATCTATGGTGTTAGCAGAAATGAAAGAAGAGGCATAGGCTATGTAAAAAATAAAGAAACTCTGAAGCTAAAAAATATTGATGACATTGTCATAAATACTAATACTCCTCTAAGTTCTCATTTCACCTATGGTCATAATCATGATCTTATATACACTAGTGAGTCATCTTGTTCTACAAGTTCTGATTTAAAACCTAAAATGAATCAGAAGTTTGTAAAAACTAACAAACAAGGACCTAGAAGAATATGGGTACCCAAGGATAAAATTGTGTATGTTGCAGATGTCTTTAACAGCAAAACTGAAACACCAATCATGGTACCTGGACTCTGGATGCTCACGTCACATGACGGGAAGAAAGCATATGTTCCAAAGTCTTGAATTAAAAGATGGAGGCCACGTAGGTTTTGGAGGCAATAAAAAAGGAAGAATAATTGGCTCTGGAACTATTGGTAATGGAAATCTTCCCTCTATCTCTAATGTTCTACTTGTAGAAGGATTAATGCATAACTTATTATCCATAAGTCAATTAAGTGATAATGGCTATGACATAATCTTTAATCAAAAGTTCTGTAAAGCTGTTAGTCAGAAAGATGGAACAATCCTCTTTAGTGGAAAGAGAAAGAACAACATTTATAAAATAAAGCTTTCAGAATTAAAAATTCAAAATGTAAAATGTCTAATGTCTGTGGAAACTGAGCAATGGGTCTGGCACAGAAGATTGGGACATGTTAATATGAGAAGATTATCTCAACTTAACAAACTCAATCTAGTCAGAGGACTTCCAAATTTGAAGTTCAACTCAGAAGCTCTGTGTGAAGCATGTCAGAAAGGCAAATTTTCAAAAACTGGTTTTAAAGCTAAAAATGTTGTATCTTCCTCTAGACCATTAGAACTTCTGCACATTGACTTGTTTGGACCAGTGAAAACTGCTTCTGTCAATGGCAAAAAGTATGGATTAGTGATCGTAGATGACTTCAGCAGATGGACATGGGTAAAGTTTCTTAGACACAAGGATGAGTCAATTGCTATATTTTCTAACTTCTGCAAACAAGTTCAAAATGAAAAAGAATCTAAAATTATTAAAGTCAGAAGTGATCATGGTGGAGAATTTGAAAATAAACAATTAGAATCATTTTTTGATGAAAATGGCATCTCTCATGATTTTTCTTGTCCTAGAACTCCACAACAAAATGGAGTTGTAGAACGTAAAAATAGAACATTACAAGAGATGGCCAGAACCATGATCAATGAGACTAATATGGCTAAACATTTTTGGGCAGAAGCAGTAAATACAGCATGCTATATTCAGAATAGAATCTCTATAAGACCTATTCTTGAAAAGACTCCTTATGAATTGTGGAAGAACAGAAAGCCCAACATTTCATACTTTCATCCTTTTGGATGTATTTGTTTTATCTTAAATACTCTTGATACTCTGAATAAATTTGATTCTAAGGCACAAAAGTGTTATATGTTAGGATACTCTGAACGTTCTAAGGGATACAGAGTATACAATACAGAAACACGCATTGTGGTAGAATCTATTCATGTCAAATTTGATGATAAGCTTGGTTCTGAAAAACCAAAGCAGAATGAATTTTCTGCAGATATAGAAGTAGAAATCTCTACAAACAGAACTTCTAAAGATCAATCATCTAAAGATCAAAACAATACAATTTCTTCAACAACACCTGAAGAACCCATCCATAAGAAACTATCCAGAAGCAATATTAATCACCCAGAAGATAAAATCTTGGGAAAGAAAGATGAACCAATCAGAACAAGATCTTCATTCAAAAACTCTGAAGAGACGTTAATGGGACTTGTTTCTCTGATTGAACCAACTTCCGTAGAAGAAGCTCTTTCAGAAAATGATTGGATTCTGGCTATGCAAGAAGAACTAAATCAATTCACCAGAAATGAGGAATGGGATCTAGTTCCTAGACCCAGAGGATTCAACATCATTGGCACCAAGTGGGTATTCAGAAACTAGCTAAATGAGCAAGGAAAAGTTGTCAGAAACAAAGCAAGACTGGTTGCACAAGGTTATAGTCAACAAGAAGGAATTGACTATACAGAAACCTATGCACCAGTCGCCAGGTTAGAATCAATCAGACTTCTAATATCATTTGCTGTAAATCATAATATTATTCTATATCAAATGGATGTCAAAAGTGCATTTTTAAATGGTTATATTGATGAAGAAGTGTATGTACACCAACCCCCTGGTTTTGAAAATACAAAATTTCCAGAACATGTTTTCAAACTCAAAAAATCATTATATGGTTTAAAACAAGCTCCCAGAGCTTGGTATGAAAGACTAAGTAATTTTCTTCTGGAAAATAAGTTCATCAGAGGGAAAGTGGATACAACTCTTTTCAGTAAAAACATTAAAAATGATCTTCTGATATGTCAAATTTATGTAGATGATATAATTTTTGGTTCTACTAAGAGTGCCTTGGGAAAGGAATTTGCTAAATCTATGCAGGCAGAATTTGAAATGAGCATGATGGGAGAACTAAAGTTCTTTCTGGGAATTCAAATAAATCAAACATCAGAAGGAACATATATCCATCAAAGCAAATATGTAAAAGAACTTCTGAAGAAATTTGACTTATCAGAAAGCACTATATCTAAAACTCCTATGCATCCTACTTGTATTTTGGAGAAAGAAGAGGTAAGTAAGAAAGTAGATCAGAAGATCTACAGAGGTATGATTGGATCTCTTCTCTATCTAACTGCTTCTAGACCAGATATTCTATACAGTGTATGTTTATGTGTTAGATTCTAATCAGATCCTAGAGAAACTCACTTAACAGCAGTTAAGAGAATCTTTAGATATCTGAAAGGTACTACTAATCTTGGTCTGTACTACAGAAGATCAGAAGAGTATAAACTTGTAGGATATTGTGACGCTGATTTTGTTGGAGACAGAACAGAAAGAAAAAGTACCTCCGGAAGTTGTCAATTTCTGGGAGACAATCTAATCTCTTGGTCTAGCAAAAGACAGTCAACCATAGCATTATCAACTGCAGAAGCTGAATACATTGCAGCAGCTGGATGCAATACCCAGATGCTCTGGATGAAAAATCAGCTTGAGGACTTCAATATCTATGAGAGTAACATTCCCATCCTCTGTGACAATACTTCTGCTATTTTTCTCTCTAAAAATCCAATTTTACATTCTAGAGCTAAACACATAGAAGTTAAACATCACTTCATTAGGGACTATACTCAGAAGGGAATTTTAATGTTAAAATTTATAGACACAAATCACCAATGGGCTGATATTTTTACAAAACCCCTTCCAGAAGATAGATTTAATTTCATACTAACTAACATTAGCATGAAATTATGTCCAGAATGAAAATGTTTTACTTATATGTTTTTATCATTTAGAAGTTCTGATATTTATCCTCTATATGGTTATCTCAGAAGATGATATGCTCTAACTGTTTCATTCTTAGAACTTCTGTTCAAAGGATTAACATGCAGATCTTCAAATCAACAAGTGTCAACAAGGCTCTAAGGATTTCCATTAGAATTAAAACAAGTGTCCAAATTCTAAAAAGTAACAGAACATGATTTGGTAACTGTTCTCTACAGAAGGACAACTGTTGATATTCTGGAATCTGATACGGCTAAAATTGACACCAAAAAGGCAAGAATCTCTTGGGTAACTGTTCCAGAATCGTTTACGCCTTACCCTATGTCAGCGCATTTAATGCAGTTAATCATTATGTTTTTAAACTTAAATTTTTCCCATTAATTTCTCAACTAATTAAATGCTTTATTTTTCTATATATGTCAAGTGTCTCTCTCACTTTCATCTTTTACCCGTATTTTACTCTTACTGAATTTTCTTAACCTCACTCTTGCGTCTTCTCTAAATTTTTTTCAAAAACCCTAAACCTTCAAATATCATCTTAGTAACTAATGGCTTCATCTTCTCATCAACGCAAAGATTTTTCTGATGTGTTTTATGTTGAGCCCACAAAGACTCTCTCAACTCCCACTGACAAATTGGAAGTCCTGTGTGAGTTATTTGTGGATTTCGACAGTTTGAAGGCAAATGGTTTTGATCTCCTCCCATATGTTGAAGCTCAGGGCTGGGAAAAGTATTTTGACAGATTAATGGGACCAGTCTTTCCAAAACTGGTTAAAGAATTCTGGGCTTATGCATCATCAAACGACGCACAGGTTACTTCTTACGTGCTTGGTAAAAAGGTGGTTATTTCTGAAGACCATCTTGCTAAACTTCTTGAAGCTGATGGAAATGGCATCAAGTGCAGTGACATGGACAAAGCGTCTGATACTGCTGTGATAGCAAAAGAAATTTTTACCTCTGGAAAACCCTCCAACAAAATCAAAGACTTGAAGACTCCTCTCCGTATTTGGGCAAAAATCATTCTTGGGACAATCTGTCACAGGAAACCTACCAACTCTCCAGATTACATCAACCTGGACCAACAATTTCTTCTCTACTTCATTGCCAAAAAGAAGAAAATCAACCTTGCACACACTCTCTTCCAGAATCTTAGAGTCAGTGTGAAGGAAACCAGAGATGGTGAAAAGACCAAAAGGGATTGGATTCCTTTTGGACGTATTATTTCTGATATACTCTGCCAAAACAAGCTAGTAGACTTTCTAGCAGAGTTGAAGCAAACTGAGCTTCTAGAAACAGATGTTGGCAAACCTCTGAATGCAAAGAACTTGAAAAAGATGAAGTTCATTACTTCTATTCAGCAAGAACCTGTTCTTCAATCAAGAGAAGTAATCCTCACCAGAAGGATTCCACTGGAAGACTTCCCTCTCTTCTACTCTGACACACCTGCAGATGTTGTAGTTAACTACCTGGATATCTGCAAGCAACAAGGTATGGAACCCTAGTTCAAGCTTACTGAACTCAAACAGAATGCTCCAGACGCTGCTTCTGTAAGACTCAAGAAGAGAAAGACTGCTGAAGGACCCTCTCAGAAGATGCCAAAATCATCTAGAACATCAGGTAAATCTTCTGCCTCTAAATCTGAATTCATTTCTGTAGTAGAAGTAGTAAATGTAGAAGTGTCTGAACTACCTTCTAGCACCTTACCTTCTAGCCAACCATCCTCTGTTGATATTCCTTCTGCACAAATCCCTACCTCTGAACCAACTCATTCTGATAATCCCATTCAAACTGAAATACCTGCAACTGCTGCTGTCGCATCCATTCTCTCATCTTTATATCCACCAGAAGCTTAAACCCATCAACCGCAAACTATTTCTGATTTTGACATACCCATTGATAATACCCCACTATCTGACATTGATCGCTCTCCAACAACTGAAACACAAACTGCTTTGCAACATGCTCTATCAGATCTTGATCTTGAACATTTTCAAGACTCAGAATCTGTCCAACTTCCATCTCCTGAACATCCACCTAGATTATCTCCCATAAGAGAAAGCTCACTATCCTATCATATATCTACACCACCAAACTCACCTACTGTCATAAACATTCCTGATCCTCTCAGAACATCTGTTGATTTTGAAGCCCTACAAAAATTGTCCTCCGTATCAAACAAAACAGCAATACCCATACCAAAACCAAAACCATCCAGAACAGACATTTCTGCTTTACTTCTTGCTTTTGAAACAGGCTTGAAATTAAAGTTAGAGGATCTGAAGTCTGCATGTTCAGAGCTTACAGATCCAGCTGCTTCTGATTTTCTGTGGGCTACCCTCAGAAAGTGGTTTAATGCTGAGTCCAAAAGACTTAAGGACATCTGCTATGATGTTGCTCACCAGAACTTTTGTGAGTACCTTCAAGCAGTCGTCTCAAATGTTGAACAGGCTAAACCTCTTCTGCTGGATAACAAGCCTTGGACAGAGTCAGAACCTCTGGATGAACTCTCAGCACTTCAAATGGTCTTGGTATCTTCTGAAGAAGAGCACGTTGATGAACCTGATACTCAAGCTGCCCCAGAAGTTGAAGAACCTCTGGCTACAAATTTTGTTCTGCAAACTCTACAAGAGCTGAAGAAGGAGAATCAGCTGGTGAAACAACGTCTGGATAAGCAAGATGAAACCACTGCTGAAATGAAGGCATTGCTTGGCAAGCAAGTGGAATCATCATCAGAAATCAAATCTTTGTTGGAGACCTTAGTTACTAAGATGAACTCCTAATTTTTTTTGCTTATCTTCTACCTTAGTTGTTCCTCTGTTTTATCTGCTGCTTCTGCATGACTTTAAAATTCTACTGGATTTTGCTTTAAATATAATTTTCCTATTTTGGTTATTATCTGTCCTTTTTCGTGTGCTTTAATTCTTTTTGATTATGACAAAAAGGGGGAGAAAAGTAAATGATTCTGATTCATAGCAGTTTACCATAATTTTCCTCTTACATATAATTCTAATAAAACTATTTGAGTTGTTATCATAGAAAAGAAACAGGTCAAGTAATCAACTCAGGGGGAGCTAAGAATCATGGAACATCTGAAGAATTTTTCTTCTAATCAAAGGGAGTTCACTTAATTTTATTAAACTCTATTCTCTTCATTTAAATGTTTTGTCATCATCAAAAAGGGGGAGATTGTTAGAATAATTATGGTTCTGAACCTCTAAGTGTTTTGATGATAACAAAGCCTTTTATATTAAGTTCTAATGAATATATTTGTTCTTGTGTAGAAGACAAATTCATTTAAGTAAACCGTACGCGCTTAGAAGATTCATCTAGTCACATATAGAAGATACGCTCAAAAGGAGAATCCAGCATTAAATAATATATTTATTGGCTGCGCATCTTATATTTATTATCTCTGATCTCCGCTTAGAAGATGCTGGTATCCTTATTAAAGACATTAATTAAAGGATATTTTAATTAATGAACAAAGACAAGTATCTCTACTTATGGAAGAAATTTTATGGTATTAAAGTCTATCCTAATTTAATTCAAGATGTCTCCAACGACTACATTCTTCAGTACTATATAAAGGACTTCATTTGAAGAATTCAGTGAGACACATTATAATATTCACGCGAATCAATTGAATCATCTTGTGCTTATTATTGTAACTTTCACTTAGTGATCCCTGCTTATCTAGAAGCATTCTAAGTTACTTCTTTATTATATTTTGTAATAGTTTATTTTATTCCTTGAGTGACTAAGTTTAGTCAGAAGACTCAAGAGGACATTGACTATAGGTCTTTGTGTGTATTCTTATTGAATAGTGGATTAAGACCTCAGTAGAGGCAAAATCACCTTGGCGGGTGGACTGGACGTAGTTTGAGTTCAAACGAACCAGGATAAATTAAACGTGTCATTAGAAGTTATTTTTAATTGTTAAAGAAAACCCAATTCCAACCCCCTTCCTTGTGTTTTGCGCACCTTCAACTTGAGATACATTGGAGATTGTGTGGGATGTAAGAAAACCTTGAGGATTTTTAGGAGACACTTAGATCTTTTCCTTGGCTTTGTATGATCACATATTTGCAAATCACTTACCAGATGCTATATGCTTCAACTATGAATGTTATTGAAATTCTGTAATGAGATGTCCTAAGAGATGTTCCAACACTTAATAGGACATTTGACAAATTTAACCAAAACTTTAAACAGCAGGAAAAATAAACAACACAGAAGTTTGTTAACCCAGTTCAGTGTATAACCACACCTACATCTGGAGGCTACCAAGCCAGGAGGAAATCCACTATTAGTAATATTAATTCTAGACTTAAACCACCCTGTTTAATCTATCACTTAATACTTACCCAATGCAATTTCTACCTAAGACTCACTTAGATAAGAGTACCCTACTCACTCCCCCTCAATCACACAGTGATTTTGTTTACAAGTTTAATTAAAATGAAGTCACACTTCAAACAAAACAGCTTGATCTTACTTCACAGTTTCAATCAAGTCACAAATGCACTTTTGCTTAAAAGCTCATAAAGTGGTACATAAAAACAGCCTGCTATTAAAACACTAGACACCCTATTTAGTCTTCTGAAATTCGTGCTCAATTCTATGAGATTCTGTTGTTTAAATAGGTTCTGAATTTTGGGCTTTCTGTAGAATGATCCAGCCCTAATGTGCAGCAGCTGTCACCTTGAATTTAGGGTTTATTACCTCCTATATTCTAGGTGCATTAGGTCTTCTGTTTTAATCTGAATCTTCAATTTAAAACTCCCTACAGATGCGCCTTGTTCTGTTTTATATCCATCATTAATTAATTCCAGATAATTCTCCTTAAATATCTCTGATCTGTTAATCAATAATTAATTCTGGTAGCAGGTCTGAGATGTCTCAACATCTGTTGGGACATCCTGACAAAACTGAACTTAGTCATTTATACAATGTCCCAACATCTGGTAGGACATCCTGAACCAAGTTCACATACTCTGTTTGCTAATGTCCCAACATCTGGTAGGACATTCTGAACTGAATTTAACATTTCTTGTTTGGTCAAAAATTCTGCCAATTCTTAAACATCTACAAACTCCCCCTTTGGCTAATTTTTGGCTAACATCTTTTCTGGTTTTCAGAGTGCAGCAGAAGTTCTTTTTATCAGAGTATATCATTACTTTTCTGTTGAATTTTATTTGAGATTACTCCCCCTCAAACATATATGTGTCCTGTCTTTATCCAGTCTTGTTCCAACAGAAAAACTTATTCAGTTCAGAAGCAAACAAACAGATCTTTCATTCATTTAAACAGCAATTACATTTGATGTTGTTCTCCCCCTTGGTAGGCACAAAATTAGGGGCCAAAGAACTATTATCCAGAAATACAAATCATTGCTGTCATTACAAATGCCTCACATACAAAGATCACTCAGATTCATCACTCTCAGTAGCTTCCTCCACTTCAGTGTCTTCATCTTTATCAGCTTCACTGTCAGCTTCACTGTCTTTATCAGATGCAGCTGTCTGATCTTCTTCACTTTCCAACCTCTTAATTATTTCCTCCAGCTTCTTCTTTCTAGCTTCAAGCTCTTTGCAGGTGTACTTTAGCTCAGCAATTAATTCTTTCTTGGAGATTGGATTCTTAGCAGAGGAGGGACCAGCAGATGTCCCAGCAGGTGTTTCAACATCTGCAGCATGGTGACTGAGAAATAATTTGTAGTGAAAAGCCAGGGGGCTTTCTCTCTTGCAGACAATGTCCTTCTCAGTTAAAATTCCAGGGTATTGACTTAGAACAATACCACACAGCAATGATGGAAAAGCTATTGGCAGCTTTGTTGCAGTAGAGATGGCATGCTTCATAGTCTGATCAAAAATATATGCTCCATAATCCATCTTGGTTTGAGTCCCCACAGCAAAGATGAATCTGGCCAGACCAGTTGAGATTGATGAAGTGTGATTGGTAGGCACCCAGTTTGCAGTTCCAATCCTGTTAAGCATGGCATATTTTCTAGTAAGCATGCTCACAGAGAGCTTTCCCTTCACAGGCCAAGCTTTGACCTGGTTTGCAGTGATTACCTTACAGATTTGATTATCTGTTTTCCCTAGCTCATTGGGTCCATCTGTTTCTCTTCCTAGATACTCATTGATGATTTGAGGAGAAAACTGTACACATTTACCTCTAACAAAAACTTTTCTAAACTCAGAGGACTTACCATTTGAGCAATCCTCCTGAAGATTCACAATGAACTCTTTGACAAGAAGTTCATAGCAGGGAGAGAACTCTGAGACTGTCTTGAACAGTCCTGCAGCAGAGATTAGGTCAATGAGTTCTGTGCACTCAAGTGCATTGCTGCTCAGTTCTCTTTCCAAAGCAACCCTTCTTTGGTACACATATTTCCATCTGTTGACACTGGAGACATGATGAAAGGATATATTGTCCAAGGGAGCTTCTGGAACAACAGATGAAGCTCTAGCTGGAGCTGGTTTCTTCTTGGGAGGAGATGTTGGGACATCTGATCCAACATCTGAATCTGATGGTGTTGCAGCTTTTCTCTTCTGAGTTTGAACCTTGCTCCATGGTTTTGCTGGACCAAAAGTGGCTTTAGCCTTGCCTTTCTTTGGACTAGCCTTCTTCTTCTCAGGAATGACAGGTTCATCTTGCATCTTTCCTTTCCTGGACCTTAGCCTTTTGGCAATGCTGGGATTCACAGATGATATGATCTCTGCATCAGAATCCTGTTCCAGATTGACTATTGGAGGGGATTGAGCAGTCTCCTCATCAGCTTGTTGATCAGTAGAAGATTGATCTTCATTTGAGTCTTTAGCCTGTTCCATAGAAACTTCTTTATCACTTTCACTTGAGACCTCTTTCTTGTCCTCAGTCTGTTCAGTATCAGCATTAGATGAGTTTGCTTTCTCATCTGCATATGTTCCAACATCCGTTGGGACATCTTGTTCTGCAGCAGTGTTCTTTGTATCTTGAGCAGGTTCTTCTTGAGGTGCAGGAATGGTGTTCAAGGGAACAGAGATTCCTTTCACTACTCTTTGTTCAGAGAAAACTTGGTTGACAATCTCCTTGATGGAATCATCAACATATTTGGAGTATTTAACATGTGAAGGAATTTCTTTAGCTTTGCTTCTGATTTGATCTTTACCTCTTTTTGGTGTTCTTGCCTTCTTAGTGTGAGAGGCATTTCCCCTGAGCTCGTCTAATGGTGTTGATTGCATTGGCACCATAGAAATAGGGGTGGCATGAACCACGTCTTCCTGGTTGAGAACTTCTTCAGCTGTTTTAGGGTTTTGAGACATTGTTGAGGAAGATGAATGTGCAGCTTTAGGGTTTAAGATTTCTGAAGGATTACTAGTTAATGTGATTCTCTTGTGATGATGTGATGAGACTCTTGATAGCTGCTTATAAGGAATTACCAAATAAGTAGCCGTTACAGTCCAAATGATTAGGAATGAAATTCCCAAGGATCTAGTCCAGACTAGCTTTGCCATCTGGAACTTATGCCATGCAATGTCATATGACATGTTGGCACATCTCATTAACTGCTAGATATCACATACACAGATTCCAAGTTTTCCCCTTAAGTTCTCAAATTGTGTAGCATCCAATGCCTTGGTAAAGATATCAGCTAACTGCAAATCTGTAGCTATATGCTCCAATGAAATCACCTTTTCTTCTACAAGATCTCTGATGAAATGATGTCTGATATCAATATGCTTTGTCCTGCTGTGTTGGATAGGATTTTTAGATATGTTGATTGCACTTAAGTTGTCACAGTACAATGTCATGACATCCTGTGGGACATTGTACTCAGTGAGCATCTGCTTCATCCAAACCAACTGAGAACAACTGCTACCTGCTGCTATGTACTCAGCTTCAGCTGTAGATAAGGATACACAATTCTGTTTCTTACTGAACCAAGAAATCAGATTGTTTCCTAGAAAGAAGCATCCTCCTGAAGTGCTTTTTCTGTCATCAGCACTTCCTGCCAAATCAGCATCACAGAAGCCAGTGAGAATTGGTTTGCACCCATGAAAGTACATTATGCCATAGTCACAAGTACCATTAACATATTTAAGGATTCTCTTGACTTGATTGAGATGACTGACTTTTGGATCAGCTTGATATCTTGCACAAACTCCTACTGCAAATGCAATGTCTGGTCTGCTAGCAGTCAAGTATAGCAAGCTCCCAATCATGCTTCTATATAAACTATGATCTACATTCTCACCCTTCTCATCTTTAGTCAGCTTTAAATGTGTAGGAGCAGGAGTTCTTTTATGAGAAGCATTTTCCATTCCAAATTTCTTCACTATGTTCTTGGAGTACTTGCTTTGTGAGATGAACATTGAGTCTTCCATTTGCTTAACTTGCAGACCAAGAAAATAGGTTAATTCACCTACTAGACTCATTTCAAATTCAGCTTCCATCTGCTTGACAAAATGTTTGACCATCTTATCAGACATCCCACCAAACACAATGTCATCCACATATATTTGTGCAATCATGACATTACCTTCTTCATATTTAACAAACAGGGTTTTATCAATCCCACCTTTTCTGTATCCTTGCTTGATAAGAAATGTGGTAAGTCTTTCATACCATGCCCTTGGAGCTTGCTTCAGACCATAAAGTGCTTTCTTGAGTTTGTATACATGATTTGGACAGCTTGGATCAACAAATCCTTTAGGCTGTTCTACATATACCTCCTCATTAAGATAACCATTAAGAAAGGCACTTTTCACATCCATTTGAAATAGCTTGAACTTTAAGATACAAGCAATTCCCAACAGTAGTCTTATTGATTCAAGCCTTGCTACTGGTGCAAAGGTTTCATCAAAGTCTACTCCTTCAATTTGAGTGTATCCTTGAGCCACAAGTCTAGCTTTGTTCTTTGTAACAATTCCTTGTTCATTTGACTTGTTCTTATACACCCATTTTGTACCAATCACATTTATGTCATCAGGTCTAGGTACAAGATTCCACACTTCATTCCTTGTGAATTGACCTAATTCCTCTTGCATAGCACAAATCCAGTATTCATCAGTGAGAGCTTCCTTGACATTTTTAGGTTCTATTTTGGAAACAAAACAAGAACCTGAAATCACTTCTCTTGATCTAGTGCTCACACCTCTGTTGGGATCACCAATTATTAAATCTTTGGGATGATCCTTCTGTATTCTGATGGAGGGAGGTTTGCTTGAATCTTCTGACCTTGTATCATTTTGAGTGAAGTTATATTGATCATTCTTTTCTTCAGCTTCAACCTTGATATCAGCAGATGTTCCAACATCTTCTGGGACATCTGTAGGAGCATCATCAATTATCACATTTATGGACTCCATGATAACATTTGTTCTGTAGTTAAATACTCTATATGCTCTGCTGTTTATAGAGTATCCAAGGAAAATTCCTTCATCACTTTTAGGATCCATTTTTCTCCTTTGCTCCCTATCTGCCAGAATATAGCATTTACTTCCAAACACATGAAAGTACTTCACAGTGGGTTTTCTGCCCTTCCAGACTTCATATATTGTGGACAGGGTTCCTTTTCTCAAGGTAACTCTGTTATGGATGTAGCAGGCAGTGTTCATAGCTTCAGCCCAGAAATACAGAGGTAACTTTTTAGCATGGATCATAGCTCTTGCTGATTCTTGAATAGTTCTATTCTTCCTTTCAACAATCCCATTCTGTTGAGGAGTGATAGGAGAAGAATACTCATGATTGATTCCTTCTGAAGAGCAGAAATCTAAGAACTTTTGATTCTCAAATTCCTTTCCATGATCACTTCTTATTCTGATCACACAGCTGGATTTTTCCCTTTGCAATCTTTGACATAATTCTTTGAATACATCAAATACATCTGACTTTTCTTTGATGAAGTTTATCCATGTATATCTTGAAAAATCATCAACCACAACATAGGCATACCTCTTACCACCAAGACTTTCAACCTGCATAGGTCCCATAAGATCCATATGTAAAAGTTCCAAAACTTTGGAAGTTGTCAGATGTTGGAGCTTTGGATGGGACATCTTGGTTTGCTTGCCTATTTGACATTCACCACATATTTTGCCATCATCAATCTTCAGTTTAGGAATACCTCTTACAGCATCCATAGATATGATCTTCTTTATGCCTCTGAAATGAAGATGACCTAGTCTTTGATGCCACAGTTTCACTTCTTCTTCTTTAGCTAGAGAACAGGTTGAAGTGAGACTGAGATTTTGGGATTCCCACATGTAACAGTTGTCTTTAGATCTGGCTCCTTTCATGACAACCTCTTGCTTTTGGTTAGTCACTATGCATTCAGTTTTTGTAAAGTTTACACTGTATCCTTGATCACATAGTTGACTTATACTGATCAGGTTAGCAGTTAAACCTTTAACAAGCAGCACATTATCTAATCTTGGAACATCTTGACAATCCAAGGTTCCAACTCCCTTGATCTCTCCTTTAGCTCCATCTCCAAAGGTAACATACCTGGATGAATATGACTTTAAGTTTACTAGCAAATTCTTCAATCCAGTCATGTGTCTTGAGCATCCACTGTCAAAGTACCAGTCTTCTTTAGCTGATACTTTCAATGATGTATGTGCTATGTAAGCAGTACTTTTCTTAGACCAGATGAGTTGAGATTTTTGATGCCTCTGCTTTGAGTGTTGTTCAGCTGATCTCCAAGCTTGATTGTTGATCTTGTTCTTGGGAATGTGACTTTGATCAGTCTGACTGTCAGCTTTTGGTCTCCAAACTTTCTTGATGACTTCTGTCTTCTGCTTAGGAGGTTGCTGATTTCTTTGATGTCTAAGCACTTTCTTGGTACCTTCTACTTTCTGTTTGGAGGGTTGCTGATACATCTGATTTGGATATCCATGTAGCTTATAACAGTGAGGTTTGATATGTCCAAATCTTCCACAGTGATGGCATCTCCATCTTTGATACTTCTTCTTCATCTTGTTCTTTCCAGAATGTTGAGACATCTGTTGGAACATTATGTTTGTCTTTGTGTTCTGATGTTGAAGCATCTGTTGGGACATCTTGTTTGACTGTATAGTTTTTGAAGTAGTTTTGCTAGAGCTTGCTTCATCTCTGTTATATCCCAGTCCACTTTTGTCCCCTGAATGTTTATTATTGCAGAGAATAGCATCCAGTGTATTTGAGCTGCTGTTCATCATTCTAACAGATTTGGACATATGTTCCAGCTTAGAATTGAGAAGAGTTACTTCACTTTTTAAGGTATCAATGATTACTTGATCACTTGCTTTTTCTTCTTCTAGTACTTCATTCTGCTTCTTTAGCTTTATGACCTCACTGCATACTTCAGTACTTCTCTTGTACAGATCCTTGAAGGCTTGCTCAAGATCTGCATAAGTAAGCTCTTCACAGCTGGAATCACTGTCATATTCACACAGTCCAGCTAAAGCAGCAATGTGCTTAGCTGATTCTTCTTCTGAATCTCCTGAGTCTTCATCAGACCAGGTTACAGATAGTCCCTTCTTTTGTCTTTTTAAGAAGTTAGGACATTCCTTCTTGATGTGTCCATATCCTTCACATTCATGGCACTTGATTCCTTTTTCTTGACTGGTCTCAAGATTTGATCTTCTGTTAGCATCATAGGTTCTCTTGTTTTCAGAAGAGTTTGTGAATCTTCCACTGGAATTTGATTTACCTTCCATACCTCTGAGAATCTGTTTGAACTGTCTTGTAATCAATACAAGGTTTTCTGATAAGCTTTTATCATTTGCTAGTTCATCATCTTCTTCTTCATCTGCATTTGAAACCAAGGCAATGCTTTTGTTCTTTTTATCATGTGTGTCATTCATTCCCATCTCAAAAGTTTGAAGGGAACCAATTAGTTCTTCAGCTTTCATGGAGCATATGTCTTGTGCTTCTTCTATTGCTGTGACTTTCATGTCAAATCTTTTTGGCAAAGATCTGAGAATCTTCCTTACAAGCTTTTCATCAGTCATCTTTTCTCCCAAGGCTCCAGAAGTATTGGCTATATCCAAGATGTTCATGTAGAACTCATGAATTGATTCATCTTCCTTCATTCTCAAGTTTTCAAACTTGGTGGTGAGAAGTTGAAGTCTTGACATTTTTACTTTTGATGTTCCTTCATGAGTTGTCTTGAGGGTATCCCACACATCTTTGGCCAGCTCACAATGATGCACCAGTCTGAAAATATTTCTATCAATGCCATTGAATAAAGCATTTAGGGCTTTTGAGTTGCCTAGTTCTGAATCTTCTTCCTCTTTACTCCATTCTTCTTCAGGTTTCAGAACTATTGATCCATCTTTGGTGTTTTGAACAGGATGTTTCCATCCAACATTTACTGCTTTCCATGCCCTGTTGTCAAGTGACTTTAAGAATGCAATCATTCTTGGCTTCCAGTAGTCATAATTAGAACCATCCAGTATAGGTGGTCTATTTACTGACCCTATATCTCTGTCCATGTTACAGAATTTGTTTTCCCTAGATCTCACCCAGTATAAACAGGCAGGGTGCCTGCTCTGATGCCAATTGAAATTCTGTAATGAGATGTCCTAAGAGATGTTCCAACACTTAATAGGACATTTGACAAATTTAACCAAAACTTTAAACAGCAGGAAAAATAAACAACACAGAAGTTTGTTAACCCAGTTCAGTGTATAACCACACCTACATCTGGAGGCTACCAAGCCAGGAGGAAATCCACTATTAGTAATATTAATTCTAGACTTAAACCACCCTGTTTAATCTATCACTTAATACTTACCCAATGCAATTTCTACCTAAGACTCACTTAGATAAGAGTACCCTACTCACTCCCCCTCAATCACACAGTGATTTTGTTTACAAGTTTAATTAAAATGAAGTCACACTTCAAACAAAACAGCTTGATCTTACTTCACAGTTTCAATCAAGTCACAAATGCACTTTTGCTTAAAAGCTCATAAAGTGGTACATAAAAACAGCCTGCTATTAAAACACTAGACACCCTATTTAGTCTTCTGAAATTCGTGCTCAATTCTATGAGATTCTGTTGTTTAAATAGGTTCTGAATTTTGGGCTTTCTGTAGAATGATCCAGCCCTAATGTGCAGCAGCTGTCACCTTGAATTTAGGGTTTATTACCTCCTATATTCTAGGTGCATTAGGTCTTCTGTTTTAATCTGAATCTTCAATTTAAAACTCCCTACAGATGCGCCTTGTTCTGTTTTATATCCATCATTAATTAATTCCAGATAATTCTCCTTAAATATCTCTGATCTGTTAATCAATAATTAATTCTGGTAGCAGGTCTGAGATGTCTCAACATCTGTTGGGACATCCTGACAAAACTGAACTTAGTCATTTATACAATGTCCCAACATCTGGTAGGACATCCTGAACCAAGTTCACATACTCTGTTTGCTAATGTCCCAACATCTGGTAGGACATTCTGAACTGAATTTAACATTTCTTGTTTGGTCAAAAATTCTGCCAATTCTTAAACATCTACAAACTCCCCCTTTGGCTAATTTTTGGCTAACATCTTTTCTGGTTTTCAGAGTGCAGCAGAAGTTCTTTTTATCAGAGTATATCATTACTTTTCTGTTGAATTTTATTTGAGATTACTCCCCCTCAAACATATATGTGTCCTGTCTTTATCCAGTCTTGTTCCAACAGAAAAACTTATTCAGTTCAGAAGCAAACAAACAGATCTTTCATTCATTTAAACAGCAATTACATTTGATGTTGTTCTCCCCCTTGGTAGGCACAAAATTAGGGGCCAAAGAACTATTATCCAGAAATACAAATCATTGCTGTCATTACAAATGCCTCACATACAAAGATCACTCAGATTCATCACTCTCAGTAGCTTCCTCCACTTCAGTGTCTTCATCTTTATCAGCTTCACTGTCAGCTTCACTGTCTTTATCAGATGCAGCTGTCTGATCTTCTTCACTTTCCAACCTCTTAATTATTTCCTCCAGCTTCTTCTTTCTAGCTTCAAGCTCTTTGCAGGTGTACTTTAGCTCAGCAATTAATTCTTTCTTGGAGATTGGATTCTTAGCAGAGGAGGGACCAGCAGATGTCCCAGCAGGTGTTTCAACATCTGCAGCATGGTGACTGAGAAATAATTTGTAGTGAAAAGCCAGGGGGCTTTCTCTCTTGCAGACAATGTCCTTCTCAGTTAAAATTCCAGGGTATTGACTTAGAACAATACCACACAGCAATGATGGAAAAGCTATTGGCAGCTTTGTTGCAGTAGAGATGGCATGCTTCATAGTCTGATCAAAAATATATGCTCCATAATCCATCTTGGTTTGAGTCCCCACAGCAAAGATGAATCTGGCCAGACCAGTTGAGATTGATGAAGTGTGATTGGTAGGCACCCAGTTTGCAGTTCCAATCCTGTTAAGCATGGCATATTTTCTAGTAAGCATGCTCACAGAGAGCTTTCCCTTCACAGGCCAAGCTTTGACCTGGTTTGCAGTGATTACCTTACAGATTTGATTATCTGTTTTCCCTAGCTCATTGGGTCCATCTGTTTCTCTTCCTAGATACTCATTGATGATTTGAGGAGAAAACTGTACACATTTACCTCTAACAAAAACTTTTCTAAACTCAGAGGACTTACCATTTGAGCAATCCTCCTGAAGATTCACAATGAACTCTTTGACAAGAAGTTCATAGCAGGGAGAGAACTCTGAGACTGTCTTGAACAGTCCTGCAGCAGAGATTAGGTCAATGAGTTCTGTGCACTCAAGTGCATTGCTGCTCAGTTCTCTTTCCAAAGCAACCCTTCTTTGGTACACATATTTCCATCTGTTGACACTGGAGACATGATGAAAGGATATATTGTCCAAGGGAGCTTCTGGAACAACAGATGAAGCTCTAGCTGGAGCTGGTTTCTTCTTGGGAGGAGATGTTGGGACATCTGATCCAACATCTGAATCTGATGGTGTTGCAGCTTTTCTCTTCTGAGTTTGAACCTTGCTCCATGGTTTTGCTGGACCAAAAGTGGCTTTAGCCTTGCCTTTCTTTGGACTAGCCTTCTTCTTCTCAGGAATGACAGGTTCATCTTGCATCTTTCCTTTCCTGGACCTTAGCCTTTTGGCAATGCTGGGATTCACAGATGATATGATCTCTGCATCAGAATCCTGTTCCAGATTGACTATTGGAGGGGATTGAGCAGTCTCCTCATCAGCTTGTTGATCAGTAGAAGATTGATCTTCATTTGAGTCTTTAGCCTGTTCCATAGAAACTTCTTTATCACTTTCACTTGAGACCTCTTTCTTGTCCTCAGTCTGTTCAGTATCAGCATTAGATGAGTTTGCTTTCTCATCTGCATATGTTCCAACATCCGTTGGGACATCTTGTTCTGCAGCAGTGTTCTTTGTATCTTGAGCAGGTTCTTCTTGAGGTGCAGGAATGGTGTTCAAGGGAACAGAGATTCCTTTCACTACTCTTTGTTCAGAGAAAACTTGGTTGACAATCTCCTTGATGGAATCATCAACATATTTGGAGTATTTAACATGTGAAGGAATTTCTTTAGCTTTGCTTCTGATTTGATCTTTACCTCTTTTTGGTGTTCTTGCCTTCTTAGTGTGAGAGGCATTTCCCCTGAGCTCGTCTAATGGTGTTGATTGCATTGGCACCATAGAAATAGGGGTGGCATGAACCACGTCTTCCTGGTTGAGAACTTCTTCAGCTGTTTTAGGGTTTTGAGACATTGTTGAGGAAGATGAATGTGCAGCTTTAGGGTTTAAGATTTCTGAAGGATTACTAGTTAATGTGATTCTCTTGTGATGATGTGATGAGACTCTTGATAGCTGCTTATAAGGAATTACCAAATAAGTAGCCGTTACAGTCCAAATGATTAGGAATGAAATTCCCAAGGATCTAGTCCAGACTAGCTTTGCCATCTGGAACTTATGCCATGCAATGTCATATGACATGTTGGCACATCTCATTAACTGCTAGATATCACATACACAGATTCCAAGTTTTCCCCTTAAGTTCTCAAATTGTGTAGCATCCAATGCCTTGGTAAAGATATCAGCTAACTGCAAATCTGTAGCTATATGCTCCAATGAAATCACCTTTTCTTCTACAAGATCTCTGATGAAATGATGTCTGATATCAATATGCTTTGTCCTGCTGTGTTGGATAGGATTTTTAGATATGTTGATTGCACTTAAGTTGTCACAGTACAATGTCATGACATCCTGTGGGACATTGTACTCAGTGAGCATCTGCTTCATCCAAACCAACTGAGAACAACTGCTACCTGCTGCTATGTACTCAGCTTCAGCTGTAGATAAGGATACACAATTCTGTTTCTTACTGAACCAAGAAATCAGATTGTTTCCTAGAAAGAAGCATCCTCCTGAAGTGCTTTTTCTGTCATCAGCACTTCCTGCCAAATCAGCATCACAGAAGCCAGTGAGAATTGGTTTGCACCCATGAAAGTACATTATGCCATAGTCACAAGTACCATTAACATATTTAAGGATTCTCTTGACTTGATTGAGATGACTGACTTTTGGATCAGCTTGATATCTTGCACAAACTCCTACTGCAAATGCAATGTCTGGTCTGCTAGCAGTCAAGTATAGCAAGCTCCCAATCATGCTTCTATATAAACTATGATCTACATTCTCACCCTTCTCATCTTTAGTCAGCTTTAAATGTGTAGGAGCAGGAGTTCTTTTATGAGAAGCATTTTCCATTCCAAATTTCTTCACTATGTTCTTGGAGTACTTGCTTTGTGAGATGAACATTGAGTCTTCCATTTGCTTAACTTGCAGACCAAGAAAATAGGTTAATTCACCTACTAGACTCATTTCAAATTCAGCTTCCATCTGCTTGACAAAATGTTTGACCATCTTATCAGACATCCCACCAAACACAATGTCATCCACATATATTTGTGCAATCATGACATTACCTTCTTCATATTTAACAAACAGGGTTTTATCAATCCCACCTTTTCTGTATCCTTGCTTGATAAGAAATGTGGTAAGTCTTTCATACCATGCCCTTGGAGCTTGCTTCAGACCATAAAGTGCTTTCTTGAGTTTGTATACATGATTTGGACAGCTTGGATCAACAAATCCTTTAGGCTGTTCTACATATACCTCCTCATTAAGATAACCATTAAGAAAGGCACTTTTCACATCCATTTGAAATAGCTTGAACTTTAAGATACAAGCAATTCCCAACAGTAGTCTTATTGATTCAAGCCTTGCTACTGGTGCAAAGGTTTCATCAAAGTCTACTCCTTCAATTTGAGTGTATCCTTGAGCCACAAGTCTAGCTTTGTTCTTTGTAACAATTCCTTGTTCATTTGACTTGTTCTTATACACCCATTTTGTACCAATCACATTTATGTCATCAGGTCTAGGTACAAGATTCCACACTTCATTCCTTGTGAATTGACCTAATTCCTCTTGCATAGCACAAATCCAGTATTCATCAGTGAGAGCTTCCTTGACATTTTTAGGTTCTATTTTGGAAACAAAACAAGAACCTGAAATCACTTCTCTTGATCTAGTGCTCACACCTCTGTTGGGATCACCAATTATTAAATCTTTGGGATGATCCTTCTGTATTCTGATGGAGGGAGGTTTGCTTGAATCTTCTGACCTTGTATCATTTTGAGTGAAGTTATATTGATCATTCTTTTCTTCAGCTTCAACCTTGATATCAGCAGATGTTCCAACATCTTCTGGGACATCTGTAGGAGCATCATCAATTATCACATTTATGGACTCCATGATAACATTTGTTCTGTAGTTAAATACTCTATATGCTCTGCTGTTTATAGAGTATCCAAGGAAAATTCCTTCATCACTTTTAGGATCCATTTTTCTCCTTTGCTCCCTATCTGCCAGAATATAGCATTTACTTCCAAACACATGAAAGTACTTCACAGTGGGTTTTCTGCCCTTCCAGACTTCATATATTGTGGACAGGGTTCCTTTTCTCAAGGTAACTCTGTTATGGATGTAGCAGGCAGTGTTCATAGCTTCAGCCCAGAAATACAGAGGTAACTTTTTAGCATGGATCATAGCTCTTGCTGATTCTTGAATAGTTCTATTCTTCCTTTCAACAATCCCATTCTGTTGAGGAGTGATAGGAGAAGAATACTCATGATTGATTCCTTCTGAAGAGCAGAAATCTAAGAACTTTTGATTCTCAAATTCCTTTCCATGATCACTTCTTATTCTGATCACACAGCTGGATTTTTCCCTTTGCAATCTTTGACATAATTCTTTGAATACATCAAATACATCTGACTTTTCTTTGATGAAGTTTATCCATGTATATCTTGAAAAATCATCAACCACAACATAGGCATACCTCTTACCACCAAGACTTTCAACCTGCATAGGTCCCATAAGATCCATATGTAAAAGTTCCAAAACTTTGGAAGTTGTCAGATGTTGGAGCTTTGGATGGGACATCTTGGTTTGCTTGCCTATTTGACATTCACCACATATTTTGCCATCATCAATCTTCAGTTTAGGAATACCTCTTACAGCATCCATAGATATGATCTTCTTTATGCCTCTGAAATGAAGATGACCTAGTCTTTGATGCCACAGTTTCACTTCTTCTTCTTTAGCTAGAGAACAGGTTGAAGTGAGACTGAGATTTTGGGATTCCCACATGTAACAGTTGTCTTTAGATCTGGCTCCTTTCATGACAACCTCTTGCTTTTGGTTAGTCACTATGCATTCAGTTTTTGTAAAGTTTACACTGTATCCTTGATCACATAGTTGACTTATACTGATCAGGTTAGCAGTTAAACCTTTAACAAGCAGCACATTATCTAATCTTGGAACATCTTGACAATCCAAGGTTCCAACTCCCTTGATCTCTCCTTTAGCTCCATCTCCAAAGGTAACATACCTGGATGAATATGACTTTAAGTTTACTAGCAAATTCTTCAATCCAGTCATGTGTCTTGAGCATCCACTGTCAAAGTACCAGTCTTCTTTAGCTGATACTTTCAATGATGTATGTGCTATGTAAGCAGTACTTTTCTTAGACCAGATGAGTTGAGATTTTTGATGCCTCTGCTTTGAGTGTTGTTCAGCTGATCTCCAAGCTTGATTGTTGATCTTGTTCTTGGGAATGTGACTTTGATCAGTCTGACTGTCAGCTTTTGGTCTCCAAACTTTCTTGATGACTTCTGTCTTCTGCTTAGGAGGTTGCTGATTTCTTTGATGTCTAAGCACTTTCTTGGTACCTTCTACTTTCTGTTTGGAGGGTTGCTGATACATCTGATTTGGATATCCATGTAGCTTATAACAGTGAGGTTTGATATGTCCAAATCTTCCACAGTGATGGCATCTCCATCTTTGATACTTCTTCTTCATCTTGTTCTTTCCAGAATGTTGAGACATCTGTTGGAACATTATGTTTGTCTTTGTGTTCTGATGTTGAAGCATCTGTTGGGACATCTTGTTTGACTGTATAGTTTTTGAAGTAGTTTTGCTAGAGCTTGCTTCATCTCTGTTATATCCCAGTCCACTTTTGTCCCCTGAATGTTTATTATTGCAGAGAATAGCATCCAGTGTATTTGAGCTGCTGTTCATCATTCTAACAGATTTGGACATATGTTCCAGCTTAGAATTGAGAAGAGTTACTTCACTTTTTAAGGTATCAATGATTACTTGATCACTTGCTTTTTCTTCTTCTAGTACTTCATTCTGCTTCTTTAGCTTTATGACCTCACTGCATACTTCAGTACTTCTCTTATACAGATCCTTGAAGGCTTGCTCAAGATCTGCATAAGTAAGCTCTTCACAGCTGGAATCACTGTCATATTCACACAGTCCAGCTAAAGCAGCAATGTGCTTAGCTGATTCTTCTTCTGAATCTCCTGAGTCTTCATCAGACCAGGTTACAGATAGTCCCTTCTTTTGTCTTTTTAAGAAGTTAGGACATTCCTTCTTGATGTGTCCATATCCTTCACATTCATGGCACTTGATTCCTTTTTCTTGACTGGTCTCAAGATTTGATCTTCTGTTAGCATCATAGGTTCTCTTGTTTTCAGAAGAGTTTGTGAATCTTCCACTGGAATTTGATTTACCTTCCATACCTCTGAGAATCTGTTTGAACTGTCTTGTAATCAATACAAGGTTTTCTGATAAGCTTTTATCATTTGCTAGTTCATCATCTTCTTCTTCATCTGCATTTGAAACCAAGGCAATGCTTTTGTTCTTTTTATCATGTGTGTCATTCATTCCCATCTCAAAAGTTTGAAGGGAACCAATTAGTTCTTCAGCTTTCATGGAGCATATGTCTTGTGCTTCTTCTATTGCTGTGACTTTCATGTCAAATCTTTTTGGCAAAGATCTGAGAATCTTCCTTACAAGCTTTTCATCAGTCATCTTTTCTCCCAAGGCTCCAGAAGTATTGGCTATATCCAAGATGTTCATGTAGAACTCATGAATTGATTCATCTTCCTTCATTCTCAAGTTTTCAAACTTGGTGGTGAGAAGTTGAAGTCTTGACATTTTTACTTTTGATGTTCCTTCATGAGTTGTCTTGAGGGTATCCCACACATCTTTGGCCAGCTCACAATGATGCACCAGTCTGAAAATATTTCTATCAATGCCATTGAATAAAGCATTTAGGGCTTTTGAGTTGCCTAGTTCTGAATCTTCTTCCTCTTTACTCCATTCTTCTTCAGGTTTCAGAACTATTGATCCATCTTTGGTGTTTTGAACAGGATGTTTCCATCCAACATTTACTGCTTTCCATGCCCTGTTGTCAAGTGACTTTAAGAATGCAATCATTCTTGGCTTCCAGTAGTCATAATTAGAACCATCCAGTATAGGTGGTCTATTTACTGACCCTATATCTCTGTCCATGTTACAGAATTTGTTTTCCCTAGATCTCACCCAGTATAAACAGGCAGGGTGCCTGCTCTGATGCCAATTGAAATTCTGTAATGAGATGTCCTAAGAGATGTTCCAACACTTAATAGGACATTTGACAAATTTAACCAAAACTTTAAACAGCAGGAAAAATAAACAACACAGAAGTTTGTTAACCCAGTTCAGTGTATAACCACACCTACATCTGGAGGCTACCAAGCCAGGAGGAAATCCACTATTAGTAATATTAATTCTAGACTTAAACCACCCTGTTTAATCTATCACTTAATACTTACCCAATGCAATTTCTACCTAAGACTCACTTAGATAAGAGTACCCTACTCACTCCCCCTCAATCACACAGTGATTTTGTTTACAAGTTTAATTAAAATGAAGTCACACTTCAAACAAAACAGCTTGATCTTACTTCACAGTTTCAATCAAGTCACAAATGCACTTTTGCTTAAAAGCTCATAAAGTGGTACATAAAAACAGCCTGCTATTAAAACACTAGACACCCTATTTAGTCTTCTGAAATTCGTGCTCAATTCTATGAGATTCTGTTGTTTAAATAGGTTCTGAATTTTGGGCTTTCTGTAGAATGATCCAGCCCTAATGTGTAGCAGCTGTCACCTTGAATTTAGGGTTTATTACCTCCTATATTCTAGGTGCATTAGGTCTTCTGTTTTAATCTGAATCTTCAATTTAAAACTCCCTACAGATGCGCCTTGTTCTGTTTTATATCCATCATTAATTAATTCCAGATAATTCTCCTTAAATATCTCTGATCTGTTAATCAATAATTAATTCTGGTAGCAGGTCTGAGATGTCTCAACATCTGTTGGGACATCCTGACAAAACTGAACTTAGTCATTTATACAATGTCCCAACATCTGGTAGGACATCCTGAACCAAGTTCACATACTCTGTTTGCTAATGTCCCAACATCTGGTAGGACATTCTGAACTGAATTTAACATTTCTTGTTTGGTCAAAAATTCTGCCAATTCTTAAACATCTACAGTTATGTTTCACCTTCTATGACATGAATGCAATGCTTTGTATACAAATGATATTCTATATGCTATGAAAAATAAGAGGGAAAATTTTGGGGTGTTATAGTAGTTATCCTGGTTCCTCTCCTAATTGAGAGTACTTCAGTCTCCTTGCCTCGCAAGAGATTTTTCATTATAATCAACATGATTACACTTACTTATACACACTTGTATAATATTTTCCTTAATCAGACCTCTAGTTTAAGAATTCCATGTTCAACCAAATCCTGATCGAGACTTTCCGTCTTATACCCTTTATCTAAGACTTTCCTTTCTTAGTCCACCGGATTCAAGACTTTCTGCTCGAACACTCTGCCTAATACCACTTGCGCAACCAGCTCATGATTGAGACTTCTACTCAGACACTCTACCCAAGACTTCCCTTTGCTAAACCATATCTTTATTGAGACTCCATTTTCTTAGACACGGGTCCAATACTTCCCTTTGCTCAAGATTACTACAAGAGACTTTTATCTAAAATGAATATTTAGAGAAGGAATAACTTACAACAACACTTGATTAAATAATAGGTGTTCAAAATATAATACAACACACTTTTAAAAGATGTTTTGAAAATCTTCCCAACTTGGCATGCTCCACAAAGAGCATCTGAGCGATAGTCAATGTCTGACAACCCTTTAAAAGGTTTTTTCTTGCTAACTTTAGAGATTATTCTCCATTTAGAATGACCTAACCTTTTGTGGCAAATCCATTTATCATCACTCATTGCCATTAGGTAAAAAACCTTTTGATCAACCAATTCAAAAATATCGATTTTATAAACATTTCCCTTCCTTTTTTCTTTGAATACAACAATTTTTTCATTATTAACAACCAAGCAGAAATTCTTGTTAAATAATACTTCACAACCATTATCACACAATACTTGGTAGATTATGTTTCAAACCATCTACTAGCCAGAATTTATTAATAAGAGTTTAAGAGTTAGCTATGGTATATGCACCAATGACTCTTCCCTTCTCTCCACCTCCAAAACCCACATTTCCTTCCTCTTTTAGATTTAGGGTTCGTAAGATATGCCTTTCTTTGGTCATATACCATGAGCAGCCATTGTCCAAGTACTAGGATTGGCCTTCCATCCTTTCCTATAGGCATATATGCAGTCAAGATAATTTGAGATTTAGGTACCCATATGAGTATGGGTCCTTTTAGGTAAGTTTTAACAGGTCTTCTCATATTTTGTCCTTTTTCCAAGTAAGAGGGTTTAGCTTTACTCCAAGCATTTTGTTTCCAAAACCTTTGTCTAGATTTATTTTCAACCTTAGTTACAGAATCAGTCTTAACCCATGATTCAGAAGCATTGAATATTGAGGATACCAGAACTTCTGAGTTATCAAGTTTGGATATTACAATACCTTTTAACTTCTAATCAATGGGTTCAATTTAATTCATAACATTCATAGTATTGGTAGCAAGAACAAAATAGTTACTCAACACTGTTTGAGTAATGTTGGATGAGCAAGAATTTGGGAGAACGTTTAATGAAACATCAGAACTAGAACATCATTTATCATACCCTAAACCTTCTCTAGCAAATTTGGTTCTATGAAAAGCTTGATCATGCTTACCCAGAGATGAACGTTCATTTTGTAATGTGCTAATTTATTTTAAATCCTCTTCCAAAATGAAATTATCTCTTTTTAAAAGTTTAATGTGATTGGCTTGATCCTTGCAATAATTTATAAGATTGTTAGCACAAGAAATAAGGTTAGAATAAAGGTATACCTCATCTTTGTCTTCAGATTCAGATAGGAGTCATTTGTTAGATGAGTGTGCCATCAATGCAAGATTTTCATCATCTTCCTTTTTTGACTCTTCATCGTCCATCTTTTCCCATGTTTCCATAAAGTTCTTTTTGAACTTGTTTCTGAAATTTTCCTTCTGATAACTTCCTTTCTTCTGACCGTCTTTTTGAGCTTCAGGACAGTCATTTCTGAAGTGATCAGGCTTGTTGCAGTTTTAACAAATCTTGTCTTCATCTTTGAAGTTAGATCTTCTCTTGGGAAATTTCTTGTTTCTTCTGGCGATTTGGTGAATTCCTATGATGAAGAAAGCCATATCTTCATCATCAGATCTTACATCAGACTCTTCTTCAGAAGTTTCATCAGGTTTACTGCTTTTAAAAAATATTTTGGACTTGTCACCTGATTTTTTAGAAGTAGATCTCAAATCAAGAGATTTAAGTTTCTTTAAAGGCTCATCTCCATTAAGTTCCATCTCATCACTTTGAAGATTTCTGATTAGACTTTCAAGAGATAACATAATAAGGTCCTTAGCTTGCTGAATAATTATAACTTTAGGTCTAAATTTTTGAGGAAGACTTTTATGAATCTTCTTTAAATGATCAGCTGTAGAGTAGATCTTGTTCAGCACTTGAAGGCCTAATACGAGGATCTGAAACTTGGAGAACATGGTTTCAATATCTTCACCATCCTTCATTTCGAACAACTCGTACTTATGTATCAACAAGTTAAATTTAGCTTCTCTAACTTTCTAATTCTCTTCATAGGTAGAGCGTAGAGATTGAAAGATAGTCTTGGCAGGAGACTTATAAATTATTTTCAAATACTCAGAATGCGGTAGAAGATCAACCAAGATACCTCTGACTCTATGATGTTTCTTGTAGATTTTATTTTGAGTAAAAGTAAGAGTTTTCCTGTCAAATACCATACTAACACTATCTACAGCAATTCCAATACCATATTCAAGTATGTCCCATAGCTCATCATCTAGTCCAATGATATACATATACATCTTTCTTTTCCACCATTCAAACTTAGTGGAGTCACCACTGAATACAAGAGGTTTAGTAGTGTAATGATTTCCCTCGGAGCTATTGTAATCATAGGAAAATCCCCCTGAGTGTAAACACCCCAAATTTGACCTCACTCATTTCACCATGGCTTGTGATTCTTTTCATTTGCATAAGTTCTATCATATCATCTCATATTGCAGTTTTGCTTCACTGCATTGATTCAAAGCCATCTGCATCTAGGGTTTGTGATCTGAGCCATCCCTGAGCCATTTGAGCCACTCCAAAGGTCATCAATCACTTCAAAGGGGTCCATGTATGTTCAAGCATCATATTATATCCTCACAAGGTCAAGGAAGTCAAAGAATCACAAGAACTGAGAAAGGCAAGGAAGCAGAGCCAGGCTTGACTACACAGATGACCTAAAATTAGGGTTTTGGTTTCAGAGGCCATAACTCCAAATTTTTTGGTCATTCTTGTTTCTATTGGTCTCAATATGTTATGAGGATCATGCATATCAATTTTCATGAAGAAATTCAATGGGGAAGGCATCTGATCATATATGACTTCTTGAGCAAGTTAGTGCAAAATCAGGGCATCTAAGGCCCCCAATCACCCAAACAAAGGGGTTTCTCCATCATTTTGAATGTGTATGATCTTTATTTGATCATAGAAGATGTTATAAGTTCACAAAATTGAAGAATTTCAAGCCATTTGCAAAGTTGCCCTTTTTGGAAAGTGACTTGTAATGTAAAATTGCCATTTTGGGAAAGTTTTTCAACCTCCTCTTTTTGATTCAAAAATGCTTCAAATATAAAAACTTTGGTCATGAAAGTTGTAGATTGGATCCTCCCATTTTCAAAAAGTACAAGAACTCATTCTAATTCATTTTAGATCAAAAGTTATGGCCTAGCAAAGTTGGACAAAATCATTCATTTTTCACTTTTTTGCCAAAGAAGGAAATTTGCAAAACCTCATGCCAAAGCCAAATGTGACTTCAAACCAGCTTCTAATCATCACACAAACATAATTCATGGTTCATAACTCAGATTTTCCCAAGAATTTCTCACTTTCATGCCTTGGATTACAAGATTACATAAGGCATTTTCTCATGAAGCTTCAAAATTGAATCTTTGCAAAAGGAACCTTTTATGCTTGAATTGAACACTAATTGACCTCAAAGCATCCTAGCAACTTCATATGGCTCATGTTGCTGCATTTTGCCCAAGAAATCACAAGATTCTTTGCCTTGGTTCATAAGAAAACTCAAAGAGGGAAATATGCAAGAACTTTGGAAACTCTTGATCAAGACCATCCAGCTAACAAAATCAGATCCAAAGGCCTTCCTTAACTCCAGCTGAGGCAGGACAAGCCCTAAGATCTCCTCTGACCCGAGCCATACCCATAGTACACAAGATCTTGACTTTTTGCATTTTTGCCCATGCCAATCAAACTGTGCCACTACAGACTCTCTGCCCAATCAGAGCCTAATATGTGGACCTCAAGCATCCCAAAACACAACACACACAAGCCTGCAACCTCCAAGAAGCCAGGATTCACAAAAACTGTAAAAAACTTCACCTCTTCGAAATTTCTCCCACAGCCATCAAACCTCCATTTTTCCTTCACCAATGAGTCACACATCCTCCATAGAACCAAAATCCACCATTGAAACAGCCTGAAACATCACATACCTAACCCTCCATTTCTGCTACACCAGAGCTGGGACTTTCAAACTAGCCAACATCAAGGGTTTTGAAGCATTCCATTAGCTTCAGGAGGATCAGAGGAAACTCTTTGCTTGAAGGGGAGGCTCTGGAAGCACACATTTGCAGTTCATCACCTCAGGTAGCTTCAAAAATAAAACTTTTCAGAGCTTAGATTTTTTGTTACAAAATGAAAATACATGTCATGGGGATCACTCTGATGTTTTTAGATTTGAAAATGGTGTGAAAATAAGCATTTTGTGCCCTTCTGAAATTTTACCCGTGAAAATGAATGGCTTCGATTCTCTTTGTTCATGCTTAATAAATGGTGTTTGATGGTGGATTTAGGTTTAGTTTGGTTGGGGGATCATTTCTGGGAAGTTAATTTAAGTTGGGGTGGCTTGTAGAGAGATTTAGGATTTTGACCCGCCGGAGAAGATGACCGGAGCTCCTCTCCGGTCACCTGAAAATCATTAAGTCCTAACCCTAATTTATTTGCCAGATGGATTCGTAGCCATTGGATGTGGATTAGTTTAGTTTTTGAGCGGCCCAGATCAATTCATTAAGCCTTAATCTGATTTTATTAAGTTAATTAATTATAATTAAGTTAATTTGACCAGAGTCAATCCTGACCCTCAGATTGCGCGCGCAGTCAAACACCCCCCCCAGGTTTGAATTCCAGCCGTTGGATGAGATTACTTTCCCTTTTATTCAATTTAATTTTCATTTTCATTGTATTTCTTTCCACGAATTTTTAAAAATAGTAAAATACATTAAAAAATTCTGAAAAATTTTATCAAACCTTTTATTAATTTTCAGAACCCAAAAATATTTTAATTTTAATTTTTTGCATAAAAAATTATTTTTAAATCATTTAAATGTTTATTTTTAATTAGTTAATGAAGATTAATTAATTAAAAATGCATTTAGGTATTTAAAAATCACCAAAAAATTCTCATTGCATTTTAATACATTTAGAAACATTATCAAACTCTTCAAACAAATTTCTTTTTGGTTCTTGATGTATTTTGACATTTTTCATTGGAATTAAAGTTCTTTAAAGGCGATATTTTTGTTTTAACTTAGAAAAATTCATTCTGCCTAACCATGAAGAGTTTGATGATGGTTCTTCTTGCATTGCATCCTTCATATCATGTAGTTTCTAGGGTAAAATTGGTTTGAATTTATCTTTCATTTTCAATTTAATGTGCATTTTTCCTTTTGAAGAGCCTTGAAACCCTAGTTGACTTGAGAAAATCATAACTTCCATTAGGTTAAGACTTAGGTCCCCTCCTTTGGGCAGTGAACTTGTGTAGGGTTAGGGTACCTTTGATCCAATTTTCAATTTTTTATCTTGTCATTTGCTTCTGATTTTGAACTTTGCATTGCATATTGTATATAAACCCTAATTCTTGCCTTTATTTGCATCCATCTCTCATATGCTTGCATTCATGAACTTGCCATGACATTTTGTGCATCTTCATGACATATAAGACATCTTAGGACATATTGAAATCATGTTTGATCATTGCATCATTCATTTGCCATGTTATGCATTCATACCATTTCATAAACTTTCATGAACTTTCATAGTTCAAAGCATGCTTCATTTGCATCCTCATCCTTGTATGATCATCCACAACTCTTGATATGTGTTTGCATCATATCTTAGCATCATTGAAATCATGTTCATGCTTCTGGTTTTGACCTTCATCTTTACATTCATTTCATTTTTATTTCATTCCTTTTCTTTTGCTAACTTTTCAGGTGGTAAGTGTTTGAGAAGTGAATTTGCCCTCACTTCTCACAATCTCTTCTCATATCTCTTATGCATTCATTGCTGCATTTTACTTGTGTATTATAGTGAGCTTGCTCATTCATGTTCCCTCCTCACTTTCTTTCTTCAAGCAACTTGTCTTCTTAAGTGAAGCAAGTTGTTTTGCTTCTCTCTGCTTTTTCCTCCTTTCATCTGCTTCTTTCCTAGTGGCTTCTCTCTTGAAGATCTTTTGCAAGCCTCATGAACCCTAGGAATACCCAAGCATGATAACAATTAGGGTTTGATTAGTCCCCCATTAGTTTTACCTTTATGTCATCTTTGAGTCTTCTCTTCTTACCTCATAATCAAGGACTAAACCTTAAAGGTTTTAAGACTTTGTGATTAAGGTTATGTCTGTATCCTTCTATTAGGATGGAGTGCATAACTTTAATCCTAAGTGTTAAACCCTTAATGTGTTTAAATCCTTTAATCAATTCACTTAATAAATCATTAAGACATAAAGCTTGTAACTTTGGCCTTGCATTAGGGTTCTAATTCTTCCTTAATTGGTTAAGAAGGACTAACCCTAGTGTTAATGGACAAGTCCTCCTCAAGTTGTCTTACAAACCATAAAATCCACTTCTTAATCTTACCATTAACTAAAATACATTTAATGAAGGTTTTGTTTTGTCATGAGGTTAATCCCTAATCATGGATTAAGTTGAGGAGCCTTCCTCAGCTTAAATGTTCTCATCTATTATCCTTCTATTAGGATGGTGTAATGGGTCCATTAAATCCTTGATTATGGCTTAAACTCATTACCTAACACCAAACACAAACACCCAAAAACATCTAAATAAATATAAGTAGGTTAATGATCTTAGTCCTACATCATGGTGACTAAGTGTGAGGTGTTTACTTCACACTTAAGGTATTCTCATTACCCCTAATCAGAGGGAGGATGTGATGAGTTTACTAACCCTTGGTTTAGGCTTAAGCTCATTTTCTTATGACAAACACAAAAATCAATAAAAGATTGAAAACACAAAAACAAACAATAAGCGTCTCCTTCGGGATTCTTTTCTCATCATCTTCACTCACAAACGAGAACTCGCTTCTTCCGTCTAATGCAAGACAGTTTGCACCTGAGCCAGACAGGTCATACACTTGAGCATAGACAAGTAAGCAGTTCACAAGTCAATTTATCTTTCAGTCTCTTTGAGTCGAACTACGGTGTTCTGACTTCCTCATTGCACGAGAAGATACGTAGGCATAACTTAACGGTTATCGAGCAAAAGTCTCTGTATATTCCCCCTCTTCCAGCATTATTCTTTGAGCCTCATAGTCTTGAGCATTTCATTCTTGTTCTCATACTGACACTTCTCTTATACACTTCACATTTCTTTTACACTGACACTTGCATTTCTTTCCAGCTTTGATACACAGATTGCACTGACACTACCCCTTTTAAACACAAATCTTTCAAGCATGGATCCCGTCGAGTACGGCGGACAATCTGGGTGCTAATACCTTCCCAGGTTGTAACCAACCCCCTTTCTCAGTTTCTCTAGTTCGCGACCGTCTTATCTATATCTTTCTAGGTTTATGCAGCATTACCTTTCCTTCGGGATAAAAATGCCTAGCTGGCGACTCTTTTCATTCCTTCTCTTTTGCCGACCGTTCGCGTCTGTACCTCTTCTGACCAGGTGTCATTTGGTGGGAGCGACAGCTTGGCGACTCTGCTGGGGACCCTTATATTGCAACCAGGGCTTCTGGTTCTTTTTGTGGGTTCCTCCTAGCGCTTGTTTGATTGGTGTTTACTGGGGTGTTATGTGCTATATGTGTTTATGTATTTATTTTATTGCTTTATGTACAATCTTGTTTATTGCTTTCTTTACAGTTGTATGCATCATACTGTCATACTGTCATGCTGGATCTGGTTTTTGTTTTGGTGGGTGGGGTTTCATTGAGAGTTTAAGGTCCTATACCTGGGACCTGAGTGACACCTAGGCTAGAGTGGTTCATGTTCTTTCCCATTCCATTTCGGTCTGGTGCGGGAATATGAAACACGGTTCAGATGTGGGTTTCTTCTTGAGAACTCTGTGCTACAGATTTCTTGTAGTGCTAGGGCTATCTGGGAAGCCTGCTAAGTCTGGATGACCTTTATTATGACCTTCAGAAGTTGAGGTGAATTAGAGGAGGATCTTTTATGATTATTGTAAACACTGTACCTCCGGGTTAGAAGTGTTTACACTTCTCATAACTGATCCAAGTCTGAGGATCCTTGTTCTAGAACATCACCTGTGAGGGGGTTGGGCTATTTACAGGTTTGCAGGTACCCTTGGCCACATCATACCATGAATTTGTTTAAGAGTACTCCACTTTGGACAGTTCTTGTGATTAACCCTGGACATGTGACTCTTTATTTGAGTCCCCCACCCTGGTTACTGGATTTCTAAACCTTCATCTGGACCTTCTTTGAACATACATGGACATATATCAAGACAGATAATCAGATCCAGCTTGATCACAAACCCTTACATATCATTTGCATACTCATCATTTGCATCATTTAACATTCGTTTAGTTGTTTTTCAGGGTATCCACATCATATCTGGTTTGGTTTTGACCCCTTCTTTTGCATAGATCTCTGCTTCAGTTGTCTTCAACAGTTGCCTGCTTCATCTATTCTCATCATCACCAGCATCAGCCTATCAGTGGTTCATCTCTAGTATCAGTCTTGATCTTCATCAACACCTATCTTCATCATCTTCAGCAACATTCATGACTACTCCCAGGAAGAGCAACATATCCTACCATTTCTTTGAGCCTGTGTTGACTGGTATCAGGAAGGTCCAGTCACTTATCACACCTGACCACATCCCATTGTTTAGAGAGCATTATGGAGGTATCTTGGATATGGTTATGGACCTTGACCC
The DNA here is from genome assembly GCA_963966055.1 of Lathyrus aphaca. NCBI lineage: Eukaryota > Viridiplantae > Streptophyta > Magnoliopsida > Fabales > Fabaceae > Lathyrus > Lathyrus aphaca. Next base: position 196,129,112 of record OZ014522.1, on the reverse strand, counting down.
TTCTCAGAGGAGCATGATCCACACATGCTTGAAATTCTATGATCCTCCCTTGAGATGTTTCACCTTTTCAGACTTCCAGCTAGGGCCTTTGCTGGAAGAATTTTCTTCATTGACTGGAGTACCTATCAGGGGTGGAATCCCCTTCAACCCAGAAATGCCAGCTCCCAGCAATGGAGAAGTAGCAAAAGCACTGTACTTGGAGCCTACTTTGATTGAGCAAAATATGACAACAAAAGTTGGGATCCCTGGTTTGCACTTAGACTTCTTGATTTCTCAGGCCATCCTAAAGGCCTCATTGGGAGAGTGGAGGGCAGTCTGTGCACTGTTAGCCCTCGTTATATATGGGGTTATACTGTTTGCAGATGAGCCCAAATTTGTCAGCAAGAATGCCATACATTTGTTTCTTCTGAAGAACCCAGTACCCACATTGTTGGGAGATTTCTATTACTCCATCCATCAGAGGAATGAGAAACAAAGGGGGAAGTTGGTGAGATGTTGTGCTCCTTTGTTTCACACCTGGCTGCTCAGACACCTACCTAAATCAGATGCCTTCTTGAACCCTCACTAACAGAAGAATTGGCCCAAGAGGCTCATTGCTTTGACTTCAGATGATATTAGATGGTGCACCCAGAGCACCAAAGGCAAGGACATTGTCACCAGCTGTGGACAATACCCAAATGTGCCTCTAATAGGAGTGAATGGTTGCATCAATTACAATCCTTTGTTGTTTAAGAGACAACTGGGCTATGCTTTGGTTCACCCTCCTAGAATGCAAGATTTATCTGAGACCCTGTATTGTGAAGTAAAACCCAATTCAGCTGTTGTCAGGCAGGCATCCTGGGCTTGGGACAACATCCAGACAAAAGGGATGGCTATTCTTGGAAGGTGTAATAATGTTGCTTCAGCTCTGTACTATGACTGGTCCCGTACTAGAGCTCAGATTACTGGAATGCCTTTCACCTTGGAGGACATACCTGGGCCCTCTACAGTCCAACCTGCAGCAACTGTCAGCCTGGAAGAATTTGAGAAGCTGAAGGAAAGGAATGAGAGCCTGTCTCAAGCTTTGAAAAAGACTCTTTGGGAAAGGGGTGATGGTCGTCTGGACATTGAGAGGTTAGAAAAGCTCAGGGTAGAGCATCTCACCAAAATTGAGAAGACAGAGGACTACATCAGGAAAGCAAGAGCTGGGGAGCAAATATTGAAGAATGCTTGTAAAGAGGCCAAGATTCAGAAGGCTAGGACTGAGCTCTATCTGCAAGAAAGTCAGGCTAGGTGGGTCAGGATCACTGAAGCCCGGACACAAGAAGACCAGAAAACTCAAGCCAAGATTGAATAGTTAGAGGCCAATGAAAATAAGCAGCAGGAAGCTTTGTTGGCAGCCCAAAAGGAGATTTCAGAGTTAAAGCTCAGAGCTGGATTGAAGAGATCAAATGACCAGGACAGGCACAAGAAGCTGACCACTGCCATTGCCACCAGGAACCTCCTCATTAGGACCATTACAGAGCACCCAGCTGGTCCAGTGACTGAGGTACTCCTGAAGGAGGTCAAGGAGGATGAGTTTGGATTGGATGTTTGACTTCTTTGCTTGTTGTTCATTTCCATTTGATGTACTTTTCTCTTTTTTGTACTTTGACCCTCCAGGGACATGTGTTGTAAAACAAACTATGTATTGATCATCATTTGTAATGTATTAGTTTGCTTTCATTGGGTTTCTTTTCTCAGCAACATCAAGCATCTTCCTCGAGGTCTGGAAAGGTCAAAACCAAGAACCAAGTCGGATACCTTGGAAAACAAATAAGCATAATGCATTGCATACTAACTTTTGTTTTGTTTTGTTGTGTAGGTTTTGTTATTATCTTTGTTTCTAACCTTGTTGTGATCTCAGGAAATATTGCTCGTCGCCGAGTATTCCCTGTCAACCGCACGCACCGGTACCCTACTCACAACAACCTTCCTGGTATTCAAATGGAGCAAGTACAGCAGGACCTGACTGAGGTCAGAACTCAGATGGCTAATGAAAGAGTGGAGATGAGAAACCAAATGACTCAATTCATGGCTGTGATGAATGGCTTGGCCCATAGTCAAGAAAGGTTAAGGGAATTGGTGGAAAGACAAACTCCCGAGGAACCTCATCTTGGAACTGGAGGAACTAGTAACAATGAGCGGGGCCAGCCTCATATTAATCCACCAGTATTTGGACCTCATCTGGATCCGGAAGTCAACATCCCGAGAAATATGCAAGGAAATACTGCTGGGGGGAGAATCTTGCAAGAGGATCCCCAAGAAGAGCAGTTTACTGTTATGGGAGCTGGAGACGAAGTCTATGATAGGAGGTTGGATGAAATTGCTGAGAAGTTGAGATCTTTGGAGTCTCAGAATTCCTTGGGCTTTGATGTAATGGATATGGGACTAGTGGATGGGGTGAGAATTCCCCACAAATTCAAACCCCCGTGCTTTGAGAGATACAATGGAACCTCTTGTCCACGAACTCACCTGCAGTCTTTCCTAGGAAGACTTAAAGCGTATACCATGGATGAAAAACTGTGGATGTTCTACTTTGAAGACAGTCTGACTGGGGCTTCAAGGGAGTGGTATTCACACTTGACCAGAGCTACCATCAGATGCTGGAAGGACTTAGCTGAAGGTTTCATTAGACAATATCAATACAACCTGGACATGGCTCCAAACAGGACCCTCCTAATGGGAATGTCTCAGTCTTCCAGGGAGAGCTTTAGGGAGTATGCCCAAAGGTGGAGACAGCTTGTTGCTGCTGTCCAACCACCCATGTCAGAAAGGGAGATGGCTGACATGTTCATGAATACTTTGGAAGGAACATATATTGATAGACTGGCTGCTTTTTCTTCTACCAGTTTTGCTGACGTAGTTATAGCTGGGGAAAGGATTGAAAGCCTTTTAAAAATGGGCAAAATTTCTGATAGTGGTGCAAGTTCATCCAGTAATCCCAGGAAGCCTTTTGTGGGACCCCGAAGTGCCGGTGAGACCAATTCCATTCATGACAGTAGGGGCAGACCTCAGTATGTACAAAGATCAGTAGCAACTGTTACATTTCTAGCTCCAATCCCTCAACAATCGTCATATCAACAACAACAACTACATTATCATCAGCAAGTTCAGTATCCGCAACAGAGAACCTACAACAACAACAATAGCAACCAACAACAGCGTCCCTTCCAACAAAGACCATCACAGGCAAACAGGGTGATTGACCCCATCCCTATGCCTTATGCTGCCTTATTGCCACAACTCCTGAAGCTTAACTTGGTTGAGTTAAGGACGTTGGCACCACCAGATCCCCTCAATCTCCCAAAGAATTATGATGTCAACGCCAGGTGTGCTTTCCACTCCAATGCACCTGGTCACAATACCGAAAAATGCAGGGCCTTACAAATGAAAGTCCAAGATCTGGTGGATTCTAAAGCCCTCAACTTTGCACCTCCTCCGAATGTCAATAGAAATCCTATGCCTAATCATGGTGGGCCGAGGATTAATGCCATTGAGGAAGAAAAACCATCTACCTTGATCACCAGTGTTGCACAAATTCGAACACCTTTGGTCGAAATTAAAGCTCAACTTTTAGAATACCAAGTTTTCCCCGGGTGTGAGCTCGGTTGTGGGTATTGCAACATTGCAGTTAATGGGTGTGAAAGGCTGAGAAGAGGCATATATGGTCTTATTAAGGATGGTATCCTTCAGATTTCAACAACGGCGCCTACAAATCCAGCAATTCCTCTAACAACAATTCCCGATTCTTCTACAACAACAACAACAATCATTCCTACCGATTCATCGATATCATCAGCAATTACTCCATCCATCACTTCAACAAGTCAAAATTCAACAGCCATTTCTTCTACAGCATCAACATCCATTTTATTAGCAGAATCTTCTACAACGCCAGCAAGGATTAATGAAGATGTCTCGACAGTTACAATCTACTATGACCCATCAAGTGTTCCTCCTAGCAGCAACTTCCAACAACAAACCATGGCACCTCCTGCCAGATCACCAGTCACAATTTACTATGATCCGCACACCATTACAGTACCCTCCTCTGCAGCAATCAGTCCGGTCACCATTACGGTGCCCGGACCAGTTCCTTATGAAAGTAGTAATGCCATACCTTGGCATTATGGCTCTGATCTCTACTGCAACGGGGAGAAAATCACTCTGGATTCATCGACCTCTTCTCCACAAGTTGATAATGTTGGGTGAGGCGGAGGCTTCACTAGAAGCGGACGCCTTTTTGCCTCACAAACACAAAGACCTAATGTTGAAGCAGAGGCTGCTGCCAAAGCAAAAGGAAAGATGTGATATCTGAAGAGCCGACTACCAAAGAAACTCAGAAGACATCTTTTGAACAAGATGTAGATGAGTTCATGAGAATCATAAAAAGAAGTGATTACAAGGTGGTGGACCAGCTTCACCAAACCCCCTCCAAAATATCCATATTATCACTGTTGATGTATTCTGAAGCTCACAGGAACGCACTGTTGAAAGTCCTGCATGCAGCATACGTGCCGGAGGAGATTACCGTTAATCAGCTAGAAACTATGGTTGCAAATGTCAACACCAGTCATGGACTGGGCTTTACCAATGCTGACTTAACAACAGAGGGACGCAACCATAATAAGGCTTTCCATATCACCTTGGAATGCAAGGGTTCTGTTCTGTCTCATGTACTGGTAGACACTGGGTCATCACTCAATGTTCTACCAAAGAAAGCCTTAGTGAAGCTGGATTATGATGGCTTGGCACTGCGTCCGAGTAATTTGGTGGTGAGAGCATTTGATGGCTCTAAAAGATCAGTGCTTGGGGAAATTGATCTGCCTGTGTTGATCGGCCCGCAGACCTTCAAAACTACCTTCTTTGTGATGGACATACAGCCGGCCTACAGCTGTCTGTTGGGTAGACCTTGGATCCACGCCGCTGGCGTTGTTACGTCTACCCTTCACCAGAAGTTAAAATTCGAGTGGGAAGGCCAGATCACCACCATCTGTGGGGAGGAAGACATCTTTGTTAGCCAGCTGGCTATGTATAAGTACATAGAAATGGACGGGGAGATCCATGAAACCATGAGCCAAGGGTTTGAGGCCTTGAATATTAATGAAGCATCTGATGTACTGGAAACTTCCATCACATCATATCAGCAAGCCCGGAAGGTTGTTGAGGAAGGTACCGCCCAAGGCTGGGGCAGGCTGCTGCCCGTGGAAAAGAAAGAAGACCGATTTGGGTTGGGTTACAGACCAACTCAACAAGATCAATCAGAGGCTGCAAAGGAGCCCGAGTTTGTCAGCGGGGGAATGCTCACCCCGGATGCTGTGAACAATTTGGAAGACGAGGAGGAAAGCGACCGCGACCTGGAGAGCTGGATACGTCCAAGGATCCCGGGGTGCCAAGTCCTTAACTGGTCTTCCCAGGTAATTATAAGAGTTACTCCTGCAGAGTAATTATTATTTCCTGTACTTTAAAGCATGCATCAAGTCTTGCATCTTGCCCAAGATGTCAAGACTCATTTTGTAATCGGGCCATCTTGTATTTTGTGCAAAGATCAATTAATGAATATCAGGACATCTTTTGCAAATGAGTCTTTTCTTTTTCACTCACTGTTTTTTCATTTTTCACTTTTTGTACAAAAATAAAATGGAAATGTTTTTCAGAATAAATAACTTCATGTTCACTTTTTCTAAATAAGATAAAACTAATCACTAAAATAAACCAATCTAAACCCTTGCAGAAAGTGCCCTTCAGACTGCACCGACAACAACACTGCTATGACTTTGTATGACTTTGACAATCCAATCAATCAAGCTGATGAAGGGGTTGAAGAAGATTATGAGCTGCCTGAAGAGCTAGCCAGGTTGTTGAGACAAGAGGAGAAGGTTATCACTCCTCATCAGGAGGAGATTGAAACGGTTAATCTTGGTACGGAAGAAGACGTGAAAGAGGTTAAGATCGGGGCCTGCCTGCAAGACTCAGTAAAAGAGCAACTGATTGACATGCTTCGGGAATATGTGGATGTTTTTGCTTGGTCTTATCAGGATATGCCAGGGTTGGACACCGACATTGTCATGCACAAGCTACCTCTGAAAGAAGACTGCCCACAGTAAAACAAAAGTTGCGCCGTACTCGCCCAGACATGGCAATGAAGATAAAAGAAGAGGTACAAAAACAGTGGGACGCCGGTTTCCTTGCTGTGACTAGCTACCCACCGTGGGTTGCTAATATTGTACCTGTGCCTAAGAAAGATGGCAAGGTGAGGATGTGTGTGGATTACCGGGACCTGAACAGAGCCAGCCCGAAAGATGACTTCCCTTTACCTCACATTGATGTATTGGTCGACAATACGGCTCAGTTCTCGGTATTCTCCTTCATGGATGGATTTTCAGGATATAATCAGATCAAGATGTCACCTGAAGATATGGAGAAGACAACTTTCATCACACCCTGGGGCACATTCTGTTACAAGGTGATGCCATTCGGACTGAAGAATGCTGGTGCTACTTATCAACGGGCTATGGTAACATTATTCCATGACATGATCCATAAAGAAATTGAATGTTATGTGGATGACATGATTGCCAAGTCCCTCACGGAAAGACCACCTGGTGAATCTGTTGAAGTTATTCAAGCGTCTGAGGAAGTACCAACTGAAGTTAAACCCCAACAAATGCACATTCGGGGTGCGATCCGGTAAGCTGCTAGGATTTATTGTAAGTGAAAAAGGGATTGAAGTTGACCCTGATAAAGTCAAATCCATTCAAGAAATGCCTGCACCGAAGTCAGAAAAAGAAGTTTGGGGGTTTCTAGGTAGATTGAACTACATTTCACGGTTCATATCTCACCTTACAGCAACCTGTGAGCCCTTGTTCAAGCTGTTAAGAAAAGAACAAACGGTCAGGTGGAACGAAGACTGCCAGAGGGCTTTTGACAAAATCAAGGAATACTTACAGGAGCCTCCAATCCTTATGCCTCCAGTTGAAGGAAGACCTCTAATCATGTACTTGACAGTATTAGAAGAGTCAATGGGGTGTGTGCTGGGCCAGCATGACGAGTCTGGTCGAAAAGAGTATGCAATATACTACCTAAGCAAAAAGTTTACCGACTGTGAACAACGTTATTCACTGCTCGAGAAAACTTGCTGTGCTTTAGCGTGGGCTGCTCGCAGACTAAGGCAGTATATGTTGACCCACACCACTTTGTTGATCTCCAAGATGGACCCAGTTAAGTACATTTTTGAGAAGCCAGCGCTTACCGGACGGGTTGCAAGATGGCAAATGATCCTCACGGAATACGACATTCAGTACACATCCTAAAAGGCCATCAAAGGCAGTGTATTGTCTGATTATCTCGCTGAGCAACCCATTGATGATTACCAGCCTATGAGATTTGACTTCCCTAATGAAGACATCATGTTCATAAAAGCAAAAGATCATGAAGAGCCTGTTCACACTGAAGGGCCTGACCCAGAGGAAGAATGGACTATGATGTTTGACGGGGCTATTAATATGAATGGTCGTGGTGTGTGTGCAGTACTCATTACACCTAAGGGAGTTCACATGCCTTTCTCGGCAAAACTCACCTTTAACTGCACCAACAACGAAGCTGAATATGAATCTTGTATCATGGGTCTTGAGGAAGCCATTGACCTCAGGATCAAGACTTTGACTGTATTCGGAGATTCAGCTCTGGTAATCAATCAAACTAACGGCAAATGGTACACCCACAAAGATCATCTGATACCTTATCGGGATTATACAAGGAGGTTATTGACTTTCTTCACAACAGTCAAGCTTGAGTATATCCCTCGAGATGAGAATCAGTTTGCAGACGCTTTGGCTACCATTTCATCCATGATCAAAGTTCAAGCTGCCAACTTTGTACCACGAATATCAGTATCCAGACTTGACAGACCAGCATATGTGTTCTCAGCAGATGTTGTTAAAGATGATAAGCCTTGGTTCCATGACATTAAGTGCTTCTTGGAGGATCAAACATACCCATTTGGGGCATCTTCCAATGACAAAAAGACACTAAGAAGACTAGCTGGTAGTTTCTTCCTGAATACTGATGGTTCCCTGTATAAGAGAAACTTTGATATGATACTTCTCAGATGTGTTGATAAAGCAGAAGCAGACTTGTTGATGCACGGAGTGCACGAAGGATCCTTTGGTACCCATGCTGGAGGGCATGCAATGGCTAAAAAGCTGTTGAGATCAGGCTACTACTGGATCACAATGGATGCAGACTGTTGTGCTTATGCCAGAAAATGTCGTAAATGCCAGATTTATGCGGATAAAGTGCATGTGCCTCCAAATCCTTTGAATGTGATGTCTTCACATTGGCCCTTTGACATGTGGGGCATTTATATGATTGGCAAGATTGAACCGACTGCTTCAAATGGCCACAGATTCATCCTAGTAGCCATTGACTATTTTACCAAGTGGGTTGAAGTAGCTTCCTATGCAAATGTCACCAGACAAGTGGTAGCCCGATTCCTAAAGAGAGACATCATCTGTCGGTATGGAGTGCCCGAGCGAATCATTATTGATAATGGTTCCAACTTGAACAACAAAATGATGGCAGAGCTATGCCGAGACTTCAAGATCCAACACCACAATTCTTCTCCTTACAGGCCAAAGATGAATGGCGCTGTGGAGGCAGCTAACAAGAATATCAAGAAGATTGTGCAGAAGATGGTGGTCACCTACAAATACTGGCATGAAATGTTACCATTTGCCTTGCATGGGTACCGTACATCAATCAGAACATCCATTGGGGCAACACCATATCAGCTTGTGTAGAGTATGGAGGCAGTCCTACCTGTTGAAGTTGAATTACCCTCCCTGCGAGTACTAATGGATGTTAAGCTAAATGAAGCGGAATGGGTCCGATCCCGATACGAACAACTAAATCTGATTGAAGAAAAGAGATTGGCTGCAATTTGTCATGGGCAGCTGTATCAGAAAAGAATGAAGAAAGCCTTCGATCAGAAAGTCAAGCTTCGAGAGTACCAAGTAGGAGATCTTGTGCTGAAAAGACTCCTCCCTCCTCATACAGACCACAGGGGCAAGTGGACTCCGAATTATGATGGGCCATTCATAGTAAAGAAAGTTTTCTCTGGTGGAGCCTTGATGCTCAATACTATGGATGGTGAAGACTTCCTGTCCCCTATAAATTCAGATGCAGTTAAAAAATACTTCGCATAAAAAGACCCGCTGGACATAAAAACAGAATGTAAGTCCAGGAAAAAATAGGGCATCCCGGCGAGTCAAACAGAATAAAATACTCGGGCAAAAGTAAGGGAAAATAATAGAAAAATGTACACCCGCTGAGTTGAAAAGCCGCATTGGACGACTCAGGCAAAAATGGGTATCCCGGTGGATTGAAAACCCGAAAGGGCGATCCACGCAAAATAAGGGAATAAGCGAACAACTGCATTTTGAATTCGTCTGTATCACTTACAAAATGGCAAGCTTCGAAAGGTTCGAGCATCGGTCAGAGTCAGCCTTCTTCAGAAAGCGAGATGAGAAGAACGTCAATGTCATACGAGTCATAGCAAAAGGGAAGCTCCTTGAAGCATCGTCAACATTGCCAGCATTTTCTTTTGTTTCTCAATTTTGTAACAATCTCCTCATTTTAGGGGATTTGTTTCTTCGACTGTATCTTGCCAATTCAGGGCACACAAATTAATAAAATCAGTTTTTCGGTCACACTCTGTCTTGTACTTTTTTATTTGCAAAAATGTCCGATGTCCTTAATATATTGATTGCATAAATACAGATGCGTCTTTTCTAAATTTACATGCTTACAGGAAATATATTTGCTCCCAGGAGTGCCTAAATTCCTATGATGGAATCCAGTAAGGGAAACCTCGGGGTGCTTGTATGTTTTTGTCATAACAGGATTGCAGGTATCCAAAGCGCAGCACGGGGTGTGAAAGCTTCTCCCCAGCAAGCTACCAAATCACTATTTACTCAGCCCATCTCCCAAATGGCACCAGGAGTGCCCTTTCCCCATCTGAGTTGCCAATCCTCATTCCTCCTCAGCCAAGTGTCAGACAGGGAACTATCTCCCCGCAGAGTTTCAGCCTCTATCCAGAAGAGCAATGCCTGAAGATCTCACAACAGAGTGATGAAAGCTTCTACGAACCCCAGCTGGTTACCCCATCACCAAGAATAGGTCTATCAGTGACTTACTTTCCCAAGCAGAGCCATATATGTCAGATCTACCAATGGTCTCATCCCCAGCTGGGATATCCACTTCAAGCAGATCAGCCAGGGATCTCCGCAGCAACAGGATCCGAATCCCGGATCGGTATCTTTGCATAACCATAGCATGCGCATCATATTTTCCCCCACAGAGCGTAGCATTCCGTCTAATACGGAGCATTACGGCAAAAATCAAACATATTGCATAATCATAAGCCATGTTCTAAATCAAACACTTGTAAATATTGACATACCATCAGCAATATGCAAAATACCCCCCAAACTCCCCAGCAGAAAGCCAAAGCGTCCCCTTTGCACTCACAGACACATGTTTACGTATATCTATACATTTCCCTGACACCCGTCCGTGTCATTTCCCCCAGCATTGTTGCCTAAACACTTTGTAAACCAAATACTTGTTTATAATACATTTCTTCCGACACTCGTCTGTGTCATGCTCCCCACAGCAAGTTGGACACTCGTCTATGTCTCACTCGTCACTTTTTACTCATACAGATACTCGTCTGTATCTTGTATATGCCACTTAAATCCCCTCATAATCAACACTCGTCCATGTTCTTTGTTAACTAGTTGGTACTCGTCCGTATCATCATCTCTGAACATGCATCAAGCGTTTGTTTCTACTGATACTCGTCCGCATCATAGTCTTAAGGATGCTCGTCCGCATCTTTAATCTGTACACCGTGTCAGACACTTTTGCCTTTGCTTTCTTGAAATTAGACACTCGTCTGTGTCTACCATCCCCAAGAAGAATCCCCGGAAAATCTTGATAAATTATCTCCTTTTTTATCTGACATTCGTCCTATGTCATGATATTTTCGGCAGCCGTACCCTGCCAGGTGATCGTCCTTCACCTTTTTGATGATCGCCCTTCATCATCCCCGGCAGAGTCTCTATTCATTAGAACCCCTTCCTATCCGACATTCGTCCTATGTCGTGATATTTTTAGCAGCCGTCCCCTGCTAGGTGATCGTCCTTCACCTCTGGATGATCGTCCTTCATCATTATGCGATGGCCGTCCCCATCGTTGATCTTGTTATCTGACATTCGTCCTATGTCATGATAAAACCCGAAAGCATCCGTCCCCTGCTAGGTGATCATCCTTCACCTCTTGATGATCGTCCTTCATCATTTTATCCGATGGCCGTCCCCATCGTTGACCTTTTTCATCCGACATTCGTCCTATGTCGTGATACTTTCGGCAACCGTTCCCTGCCAGGTGATCGTCCTTCACCTTGGATGACCGTCCCTCATCCTTACCCCCAACAAAGCAGCCGTCCCCTGCTAGGTGATCGTCCTTCACCTTTGATGACCGTTCTTCATCATTTATTTCCCCAACCCGATGGTCGTCCCCATCATTTACCTTTATTCCCAGAAAGTCTTATTTCTTTACTTAATGGCCGTCCCCATCACGATCTCTCTGTTTCCCCAGCATGTCGGCCGTCCTCGTCATTGCTTCATCCCCGGCAGTCGTCCTCTGCTCAAAGATCGTCCTCCATCGCCCGCACTTAATAATTATACTTTACTTCCTTTTACAATCTATATCCCTTTTTTTCTTCATTCAGCGAGTGTAAATTTTGGACTGTCTTCGGTATTCAACCACAAGTTATCTTGTTTGCCTGTCAAGCCGTTGCTTACATCCTGCACAGCTAACTCATGTTTGAATAGGGGCAGCTGTAAACACCCCAAATTTGCCCTCACTCATTTAACCATGGCTTGTGATTCATTTCATTTGTATAAGTTCAATCATATCATCTCATATTGCAGTTTTGCTTCACTGCATTGATTCAAAGCCATCTGCATCTAGGGTTTGTGATCTGAGCCATCCCTGAGCCATTTGAGCCACTCCAAAGGTCATCAATCACTTCAAAGGGGTCCATGTATGTTCAAGCATCATATTATATCCTCACAAGGTCAAGGAAGTCAAAGAATCACAAGAACTAAGAAAGGCATGGAAGCAGAGCCAGGCTTGACTGCACAGATGACCTAAAATTAGGGTTTTGGTTTCAGAGGCCATAACTCCAAATTTTTTGGTCATTCTTGTTTCTATTGGTCTCAATATGTTATGAGGATCATGCATATTAATTTTCATAAATAAATTCAATGGGGAAGGCATCTGATCAATAGATGACTTCTTGAGCAAGTCAGTGCAAAATCAGGGCATCTAAGGCCCCCAATCACCCAACCAAAGGGGTTTCTCCATCATTTTGAATGTGTATGATCTTTATTTGATCATAGAAGATGTTAGAAGTTCACAAAATTGAAGAATTTCAAGCCATTTGCAAAGTTGCCCTTTTTGGAAAGTGACTTGTAATGCAAAATTACCATTTTGGGAAAGTTTTTCAACCTCCTCTTTTTGATTCAAAAATGCTTCAAATATAAAAACTTTGGTCATGAAAGTTGTAGGTTGGATCCTCCCATTTTCAAAAAGTACAAGAACTCATTCTAATTCATTTTAGATCAAAAGTTATGGCCTAGCAAAGTTGGACAAAATCATTCATTTTTCACTTTTTTGCCAAAGAAGGAAATTTGCAAAACCTCATGCCAAAGCCAAATGTGACTTCAAACCAGCTTCTAATCATCACACAAACATAATTCATGGTTCATAACTCAGATTTTCCCAAGAATTTCTCACTTTCATGCCTTGGATTACAATATTACATAAGGCATTTTCTCATGAAGCTTCAAAATTGAATCTTTGCAAAAGGAACCTTTTATGCTTGAATTGAACACTAATTGACCTCAAAGCATCCTAGCAACTTCATATGGCTCATGTTGCTGCATTTTGCCCAAGAAATCACAAGATTCTTTGCCTTGGTTCATAAGAAAACTCAAAGAGGGAAATATGCAAGAACTTTGGAAACTCTTGATCAAGACCATCCAGCTCACAAAATCAGATCCAAAGGCCTTCCTTAACTCCAGCTGAGGCAGGACAAGCCCTAAGATCTCCTCTGACCCGAGCCATACCCATAGTACACAAGATCTTGACTTTTTGCATTTTTGCCCATGCCAATCAAACTGTGCCACTACCAACTCTCTGCCCAATCAGAGCCTAATATGTGGACCTCAAGCATCCCAAAACACAACACACACAAGCCTGCAACCTCCAAGAAGCCAGGATTCACAAAAACTATAAAAAACTTCACCTCTTCGAAATTTCTCCCACAGCCATCAAACCTCCATTTTTCCTTCACCAATGAGTCACACATCCTCCATAGAACCAAAATCCACCCTTGAAACAGCCTGAAACATCACATACCTAACCCTCCATTTCTGCTACACCAGAGCTGGGACTTTCAAACTAGCCAACATCAAGGGTTTTGAAGCATTCCATTAGCTTCAGGAGGATCAGAGGAAACTCTTTGCTTGAAGGGGAGGCTCTGGAAGCACACATTTGCAGTTCATCACCTCAGGTAGCTTCAAAAATAAAACTTTTCAGAGCTTAGATTTTTTGTTACAAAATGAAAATACATGTCATGGGGATCACTCTGATGTTTTTAGATTTGAAAATGGTGTGAAAATAAGCATTTTGTGCCCTTCTGAAATTTTACCCGTGAAAATGAATGGCTTCGATTCTCTTTGTTCATGCTTAATAAATGGTGTTTGATGGTGGATTTAGGTTTAGTTTGGTTGGGGGATCATTTCTGGGAAGTTAATTTAAGTTGGGGTGGCTTGTAGAGAGATTTAGGATTTTGACCCGCCGGAGAAGATGACCGGAGCTCCTCTCCGGTCACCTGAAAATCATTAAGTCCTAACCCTAATTTATTTGCCAGATGGATTCGTAGCCATTGGATGTGGATTAGTTTAGTTTTTGAGCGGCCCAGATCAATTCATTAAGCCCTAATCTGATTTTATTAAGTTAATTAATTATAATTAAGTTAATTTGACCAGAGTCAATCCTGACCCTCAGATTGCGCGCGCAGTCAAACACCCCCCCCAGGTTTGAATTCCAGCCGTTGGATGAGATTACTTTCCCTTTTATTCAATTTAATTTTCATTTTCATTGTATTTCTTTCCACGAATTTTTAAAAATAGTAAAATACATTAAAAAATTCTGTAAAATTTTATCAAACCTTTTATTAATTTTCAGAACCCAAAAATATTTTAATTTTAATTTTTTGCATAAAAAATTAGTTTTAAATCATTTAAATGTTTATTTTTAATTAGTTAATGAAGATTAATTAATTAAAAATGCATTTAGGTATTTAAAAATCACCAAAAAATTCACATTGCATTTTAATACATTTAGAAACATTATCAAACTCTTCAAACAAATTTATTTTTGGTTCTTGATGTATTTTGACATTTTTCATTGGAATTAAAGTTCTTTAAAGGCAATATTTTTGTTCTAACTTAGAAAAATTCATTCTTCCTAACCATGAAGAGTTTGATGATGGTTCTTCTTGCATTGCATCCTTCATATCATGTAGTTTCTAGGGTAAAATTGGTTTGAATTTATCTTTCATTTTCAATTTAATGTGCATTTTTCCTTTTGAAGTGCCTTGAAACCCTAGTTGACTTGAGAAAATCACAACTTCCATTAGGTTAAGACTTAGGCCCCCTCCTTTGGGCAGTGAACTTGTGTAGGGTTAGGGTACCTTTGATCCCATTTTCAATTTTTTATCTTGTCATTTGCTTCTGATTTTGAACTTTGCATTGCATATTGTATATAAACCCTAATTCTTGCCTTGATTTGCATCCATCTCTCATATGCTTGCATTCATGAACTTGTCATGACATTTTTTGCATCCTCATGACATATAAGACATCTTAGGACATATTGAAATCATGTTTGATCATTGCATCATTCATTTGCCATGTTATGCATTCATACCATTTCATAAACTTTCATGAACTTTCATGGTTCAAAGCATGCTTCATTTGCATCCTCATCCTTGTATGATCATCCACAACTCTTGATATGTGTTTGCATCATCTCTTAGCATCATTGACATCATTTTCATGCTTCTGGTTTTGACCTTCATCTTTACATTCATTTCATTTTTATTTCATTCCTTTTCTTTTGCTAACTTTTCAGGTGGTAAGTGTTTGAGAAGTGAATTTGCCCTCACTTCTCACAATCTCTTCTCATCTCTCTTATGCATTCATTTCAGCATTTTACTTGTGTATTAGAGTGAGCTTGCTCATTCATGTTCCCTCCTCACATTCTTTCTTCAAGCAACTTTTCTTCTTAAGTGAAGCAAGTTGTTTTGCTTCTCTCTGCTTTTTCCTCCTTTCATCTGCTTCTTTCCTGGTGGCTTCTCTCTTGAAGATCTTTTGCAAGTCTCATGAACCCTAGGAATACCCAAGCATGATAACAATTAGGGTTTGATTAGTCCCCCATTAATTTTACCTTTATGTCATCTTTGAGTCTTCTCTTCTTACCTCATAATCAAGGACTAAACCTTAAAGGTTTTAAGACTTTGTGATTAGGTTTATGCATGTATCCTTCTATTAGGATGGAGTGCATAACTTTAATCCTAAGTGTTAAACCCTTAATGTGTTTAAATCCTTTAATCAATTCAATTAATAAATCATTAAGACATCAAGCTTGTAACTTGGGCCTTGCATTAGGGTTCTAATTCTTCCTTAATTGGTTAAGAAGGACTAACCCTAGTGTTAATGGACAAGTCCTCCTCAAGTTGTCTTACAAACCATAAAATTCACTTCTTAATCTTACCATTAACTAAAATCCATTTAATGAAGGTTTTATTTTGTCATGAGGTTAATCCCTAATCATGGATTAAGTTGAGGAGCCTTCCTCAGCTTAAATGTTCTCATCTATTATCCTTCTATTAGGATGGTGTAATGGGTCCATTAAATCCTTGATTATGGCTTAAACTCATTACCTAACACCAAACACAAACACCCAAAAACATCTAAATAAATATAAGTAGGTTAATGATCTTAATCCTACATCATGGTGACTAAGTGTGAGGTGTTTACTTCACACTTAAGGTATTCTCATTACCCCTAATCAGAGGGAGGATGTGATGAGTTTACTAACCCTTGGTTTAGGCTTAAGCTCATTTTCTTATGACAAACACAAAAATCAATAAAAGATTGAAAACACAAAAACAAACAATAAGCGTCTCCTTTGGGATTCTTTTCTCATCATCTTCACTCACAAACGAGAACTCGCTTCTTCCGTCTAATGCAAGACAGTTTGCACCTGAGCCAGACAGGTCATACACTTGAGCATAGACAAGTAAGCAGTTCACAAGTCAATTTATCTTTCAGTCTCTTTGAGTCGAACTACGGTGTTCTGACTTCCTCATTGCACGAGAGGATACGTAGGCATAACTTAACGGTTATCGAGCAAAAGTATATGTATATTCCCCCTCTTCCAGCATTATTCTTTGAGCCTCATAGTCTTTAGCATTTCATTCTTGTTCTCATACTGACACTTCTCTTATACACTTCACATTTCTTTTACACTGACACTTGCATTTCTTTCCAGCTTTGATACACAGATTGCACTGACACTACCCCTTTTAAACACAAATCTTTCAAGCGTGGATCCCGTCGAGTACGGCAGACAATCTGGGTGCTAATACCTTCCCAGGTTGTAACCAACCCCCTTTCTCAGTTTCTCTGGTTCGCGACCGTCTTATCTATATCTTTCTAGGTTTATGCAGCATTACCTTTCCTTCGGGATAAAAATGCCTAGCTGGCGACTCTTTTCATTCCTTCTCTTTCGCCGACCGTTTGCATTCCTTCTGACCAGGTGTCATTTGGTGGGAGCGACACTGAGGTACTAGCATTATTGTCCTCAGTAGCCATATTTTTCTCTTTGGATCTTTGACTGTATTTTGAGAACAAGATTTGGTTCTTCTCAATATCTTTATGTTTTGATAATAACAACATAGTATTTGT
Source organism: Lathyrus aphaca (assembly GCA_963966055.1). NCBI lineage: Eukaryota > Viridiplantae > Streptophyta > Magnoliopsida > Fabales > Fabaceae > Lathyrus > Lathyrus aphaca. The sequence goes on along the minus strand of OZ014522.1, from coordinate 196,111,986 downwards.
GTGAATGAAATTTTGATACTCTAACATGTTTTATTCTGTAATTCTTGACAAACAAGTTCTAACCCTGAGGGAGTTCTTATGATCCAAAGATTCTGAGATGATGATATCCGCTTATGGGCTAAATGGAAGCAAAACTGATATTGTTGTTGCAATGTTTTCTAGAATTCTGGCTCTGAATGAGTAAGACTCTGATACATCTATTTCTGAAGACCAAGTGCGGAAGATTCTTATGATATGAATTTCTGAAGACAGAATGATTTGAATACCAGGTGTAGAAAGATTCTGAAGACTTGAAGTTCTGAAGAACAACAGTTTCGAAGACAAGTGCTGAAGTTCTGAAGAAGTGGTTCTGAGTGAACAAAGTTCTGAAGACTGAAGACTTGAGATTCTGAAGACCAAACAATCCTTTTTCAACTCATGCTTCAATCATCTATCAACAAGAAGCCCCTAAAGTTATGAAGATAAGTATTAAGGATTAATATACATCATATCATCTATTCATGCTTCAAGCATCTATAAACCAAAAGCCTTTGATGTTTTGATGAATAGGACCAATAGTTATTCTTTTCTCTACTCACGCTTCAAACGTCTATCAACCAGAAGCTTCTGAAGTTCTGAAGAGAAGAAATAACTGTCAAGAAAGTTATTATATCTCTGCTCATGCTTCATACGCCTATCAACCAAAAGCCTCTGAATATCAAAATATTAGGATTAATGAATAAGGGGGAATACTACAACAATACAAAGACACTTCATTCCACTATCAATTCCATTACTCCACTACCCTGATTTTTTGGTACGAGAGGAGGATTGTGTGTACTATTTTTCACCCTCATCAACGACGTTCCTTCTTCCAATTATGATGTAATAGATCCATTTCTCAAGAATCTATATAAGGACATGAAGGGGCAAGCACAACACAAGACTACGCAAATTTGTAACGCACATACAAAGCAAATTTTCTATCAGTAGTGCAAAGTTCCAAAAGCTCTTAAAATGTGTTTACTCTCCTTATTTTAAAAGCACTCTAATGTATAAAAAAAATTTGTATTAAACTATTGTTTGCATTCCCTAAAGGACCGAGTGAAGGTCATGAGCTTTAGGAAGACTGGGGTTGTGAGTCTTAGTGGTTGTTAATCCCATCAGTTGGTTGTGCATTATGGAAGTCACATTAGCCAGTTGTATCTGAGTGTGTAGTTAGTCATAAATTTTCTTTGCGATTGTAATATGTTACAATTATAGTGGATTAAGTCCTTGTTGAAGGCAAAATCACCTTGGCGGGTGGACTGGAGGTAGCTTGTTGTTGACAAGTGAGCCAGGATAAATATTTGTGTTCTTTCTTTCTTTCGTTGTTTGATTTATTTGTTGTGGTTGCATAAAAAGCCTTCATTTTTCAAAACACCATTCAAATTCCCATTCTTTAGTGTTTTCTCACGCCTTCAATTGGCATCAGAGCTCTGGTTCTAACTGTGATAAAAGGTTATCATACACTTCACCGTGTCAGTATCGATCTAGTATTTGTGTGAGTTATCTTTGCTATTATGGTTATAACTTCTACAGTTGCTACAACCTCAACTTCACATGAGAAATATCACTATTGTGCTAAACCACTTTTCTTCGATGGTGTAACTCCCTGTATAATCTATACCTAGAATAATATGATACAAGTGTTTGTTTAGTACTGACACCATCATAAGTGCCTAATAACATAATTCACATTCTTGACAAATACTAAAACATAATACAAAACTTTGGTACAAGACATGGAAATCATACTAAAATAAAAATACTAAGATCAAATACAATATCCTTCATTGTTCAAAAGATAAATACACAGCGGAAAAACTAATACTAAGCTTCTCTTGAAACATCCATGCATAGCTCCACTTGTAAATCAAACCTGCAAACGAAACCTGAAAAGCAACAACAATAGTGGTGTGAGATATCAACATCTCAGTGAGTTCCCTATCATATGGATTATATCGGCTCTACATGGTTCTATCAACCTAACTCAAGTCGCGGGGAAAGGGATACGACCTTGAGTTTGCTCATCTTTCCCTATGAAACGTTCTCACGAGTTCAACAACTCACATCCTCACACTCATATGGGACCATGTATACGAGTTCTACAAATCCTACTATTATTAGTTAGGCTATTACCTTTCTACTTCCCATGGGACTCGGTAAAACACTCATCTTAAGCCTAAGGTCATTTCTTTCCATAGAATTAAACATACTACTCATTCAATATTCAGATCACTTCATGTGGGACTCAGTGTAATACCCACCTCAAGACCTTACCGTTATTTCCTATGGGACTCAATGAAATACCCATTTCAAGCATTTATCATAATAGTACAATATATTTACATGCTAAGAAAACATACTTAGTCAACAATTGTATAAGCATTACCATCTAATAATTCCTAGTTACATTATTAGGCCATACTATTGGTTTATAGTAAGACTTCCTCACTCTTTCTATTTTATCTTTTAAGCATTTTATTGTTAATCACCTTTTTAAATCATTTTATACGATACATCAAACAAACATGAATGTAAATGATCCGTATAAAGGATAGGTCTTTTGGAGTCAAGCCCTTCACCAACACAATAGGACTTTTAGGACAATGGTCCCTCACCAAACATCAAACCACTTACATAATACTTATCACAGTTAATGACATATATACATGCATAGCATAATGTGATAACATAAGCAAAATACACTTAATAACTCATCACATAAGAATATCGCTTTCATTCAAATGCCAACAATTAATTAATCCCACATCGTTATTAATATTAGGTAGAGCACATTGCAAGAGCTTTCTATCAATATAAAGTTCGCCTCAATTGGACACCCGGGTAAAAAGTTATGGATTTTACAAGAATAATAATTTTTCCAAAACTTAGTGTTAACCGGTTAAAACAGGGGCTTTTTTAGAGTTCCAGCCGCATTTTGGTAATCGATTAACCATTACATTTTCACGTTAATCGGTTAACCCATACATTTTCACGTTAAAAACTCTATTTTTCCGCTCGTTAACCGGTTAACCATTAGATGGTAATTGGTTAACCAAGTCACTTTTCAGGCAAATATTCATTTTTACACACGTTAACCGGTTAACCATTAGGTGTTAACCGGTTAACACTGAACAAGTGGCCCAAAATCTGCGTTTTTCATAACAACCAGTGAAACTCCAACAATACATCAATGGACTTCAAGGTAATTAACATAGAACATATTCACACATATCATGTTCATATTACGCAATTTAATCTGAGTTTTAACCATTAGATTCACTGATTATTAAGATTAAACCATTTCCACAATATCTAACCTAACTCTTAGAACTCAAATTTCTAAAAGAAAAGTATCTAACTAGAACCCACCTCTAAGAAAAGAAGAGGAGTTTGATGAAGATGTTGAAATGAGAATGTTTGCAAGCTCTCCCATGAACTTCTTCTCCTTCCTTGAGCTTCTTCTTCTTCTAGGATTTTTCTTTCCCTTTTCCTCCCCTTGCTCTCTATTTCTCTTTCTCTCTTTCTCATAACTTGTTTTCTATTTTTGTGAGAAATAAAACATAAGAGAGATATAGGGAAAATAAAATATCTATCAGTTAGTACACTAACTGGTCCATAATTGAGGGTATCCAAAAATGTCTCTAATGCACCAATTAATAAAACCTCAGGGTCGAATAATATTAATCAATTTTATCTAAGTTCAAAAAATCCTCTAATTATCTGAATAGATAAATATCAGAGCACACCGGAACCCAATTGAATTCACTTAATATTATTCATAACACTTAATTAAATACGGGGTATTACAGATGGTGAAAATTTTGATTATTAGAAGGATAGGTGTTTCGGACTAGCCCGATTCTCAGACTTGGGCCCAATCCATCTTCTAGTCCATGACGACCCAATAACTCTTTGATGACTGACACATCCTCAGTCTTCCCAGAAGTCCCTTCCGACCGGCCATCAACGTTGCCGACCATGATTCACACCCAACAGGGTCGAACCCATATGATCAGCCGAGGAACGTTTTCTCGACAAGTCCTTCGCTCGGTATTAACATCATCCAACCAGGGTCTCATCTGAGAAGTCCAAGCGTCACCTCAATGGTTAGTTTTTGGCAATTACCGATTATTGGGGGATCCACAATTCAGGTCCAATGAAAGGGACCAAAAGCCGTGCGCTGGGGATATTATATAAACCCTCTCATTTGAGAGGGTTAGGTATTCAAATTCTTACTCTAAATCTCGTAATTTCTCACTCGTTGCTCGCTCTCTGAATTTAGCATCAGAGTGCCTTGCAGGTACACCCCTTTTCCTCTCACCGTCAACCGTGCTTCATCCACGTTCGACACTGGCAACATCGAATCCTGATCTCCATGTACGATCAGGTGGCGTCGTCTGTGGGAATTGATTTCCCCGTTCTTCTTCTTCAAAGACTCTCAAGAACCAAAGTTTTCTCTCTAAAGATCCATGGCCGCTCGTGACAACCTGTGCGAAGCCCGGACTGCTGATGGTGTTTTGCTTACCCAACGGGGGAGAAACGTGATCACCCCCTCACATGAACAAACTACCCAAGATCGCCAAGACGGAAAAACCGCTTCACCCTCTCCCGAGCGCGATCAACCGCTCGAGAGTCATCCAGAGGCCATTTCCTCTCTGGTTGCACCATCAGGGTTAGACTTCGCTGCGTTAGCTGAGACGCTCAACTAAACTAACCTCCCTCTCCTCACACACGGCGAGAAGATAGCTCACCTCAAAGAAATCGGTCGCCGATCATCTAGCTCTCCGAAGAGGCACCGGGGACGACGCAGCCCATCTCCCCACAAAAGAAAGGGAAAAGGCCACCATGAAGAATCTTCCATCAGGAAACAGGCCCAATCTCCTCCATGAAGACGCCACTTTCCTATACCAACCAAGACTCGTTAGAGTTTGCAGAATGAATATCAACGCTCTCCTCCCCAGAAGAGGAGACGATCACGATCACCGTCTCCAAGACGATCAAGAAAGAATAGATCAAACTCTCCATCTCCGCGACGAAATAGAAGACGCCATTCATGATCTCCCTCGTTCATATCTAGTGACGAGGATGATATCAGAGGCCCACTCTCCTCTGAGATCATGGTTACCAAACTACCGTGAGAACTCGAGAAGCCTCCACCCCTTGGTTAGTATGACAGGACGACAAACCCAGATGAACACATCAAAAATATTGACACCTTGCTCGATTATAGGGGTGTCCAGGGAGAAATTAAGTGTCCTCTCTTTCCGAACACCTTAAGGAAAGGGGCGATGACTTGGTATAAGAGTCTCGAACCTGAGTCCATCACCTCATGGAGGCAACTCGGTCGAACTTTCTCCAGGCATTTCACTGCATCCCGGCGCCATCCCAAGACAGAAGCGTCGCTCGGAGCTATTATTCAGGGCGAGGATGAACCCCTCAGAACCTATATCGAACGGTTCAACAAAGAAGTCGTCTAGGTTTCCACCACGGACGATATGAAGAAGTACTTGCTGGAGCGCAGGTTACGCCCGTCCACCAATTTCCACCGGGCGATAGGCATCAAGACGCCCGCCACTCTGGACGCTTTCCTCCTGAAGGCTCAGGCGTACATCCAGTACGAGGAGAAGCAAGCGGCCAGTTCCGTTCCTGATGCAAGGCGTTGGGAGGACATTAATCCTTCCAAAACTGATGAGCCCTCGACATCTCATCGGGGAGGAGACAAAAGAAAGGAAGATCTCCTTCGTGAACCGCGGGAGTAGAGGGGTCCGGTAGGTCGCTTTCGTAAGTACACACCTCTCTCGGTATCGAGGGAGAAAATGTTATCTGAGTGTGCTAATTCAAAGTTCCGACAAGCAGGAGTTCGCTTTCCCAAGCAACTACCTAACAAGTCGGGCACCGACAAAACCAAATATTGCAGATTCCACAAAAGCCACAGACACAATACTGAAGATTGCATCCATCTCAAGGACGCAATAGAGATACTCATAAAGGACGTTCACCTCAAACAGTTCACAAAATCCAAAGAAACCTCCAGACCGGAGGCGCAAGAAACCAAGAAGGTCGAAGAAGTAGTAGTGGTGCCCGCGGACACCAACATGCAGGTCGCCCTCAGCATCTACCGACCTGAGGATTTATTTCTGCTCAATCATCTAGGAAGTCCAGGGTATTTGTCGTCCCATAGCCCTTGGGAAGCCTTCCCCTCTGCAATGGTGATTTCAGGAGGAGGATTCAACAAGATCATCGTCGGTTCCGTGAAGAGGAAATTCAACCAACTGATTACAAAGGGACCAGCCCAGAACGCTACTTTGGATCCACCCAGAGGCAACTCTATGCCTATTTCCTTTTACAAAGAGGAACTACTGGGAGGAGTACCCTACGACAACATCTCTTTGCTCGTTCGGGCTCAGATGGCCAATTTCGACGTCCGCAGAATACTAGTCGACCAAGGCAGTTTGTGCGATATCATGTATTCACAACTGTTCTCAACACTTCTGCTGAACGAGACTCACCTAACACCTTACGTAGGATCTGACCTACAGGGTTTTAAAGGGGTGGTATCTCGACCATGGGGTTATGTCGACCTCATCGTCACTTTTGGAGCAGTAGAAACCGCTCGATCTGTCTGCGTCAAGTTTCTGGTGGACGATTGCCCATCCCTTTACCAGTGCATTCTCGGCCGGACGATGTTGGCCGAACTCATTGTTGTCCCTTGAATTGTTCATCCGAAGATGAACTACTACACAACATCGGGAAGAGTAGCCACCTTGCACGGCGATGTCGAAGCTGCCCATCACTGCTTTGAGGCAGCCTCTAAAGGCCCCAACTCGATATCATACTAGCGCAAAGCTTCCACCTCGGCATCCTCCAATAACACATAAGTGCCTAAGTGTCTCCCTCGGGTCGACTCCATCGACCTGGACTGCAGGTTCCCAGGCGAAAGCGAAAGCTCCCAGCAACCATCCACTTCATTAGCCCCACCAATCACGGACGGTGAATTCGAGCTGATCCCTCTGGGGGAAGATCCAAATAGGTGCGTAAAGATCGGAGCTCACCTCCCAGACCTGGAAAAAAGGCAGTTGGAAACATGCCTGAAAGGGAATTTTGACCTATTCGCTTGGAGTGCAATGGAGATGCCCGGACTCGACCCAGATGTATCCTACCACCACCTCTGCATTGATCCTGCTCACAAAGTTGTTGCCCAACGCAGGAGGAAGCAGTCAACCGAGAAAACTAAAGCGGCCGAAAAAGTTGTAGAAGACTTCCTAGAGGCAAACTTTGTAACAGAGGCCAGGTACACAACCTGGCTCTCAAAAGTTGTGCTTGTTAAAAAGTCAAATGGAAAATGGAGAATGTGTGTTGACTATACCGATCTTAACCGAGCTTGCTCGAAAGATACTTATCCCTTACCAAATATTTATAAACTGGTCGACAACTCGGTCGGTTTCAAACTACTATCATTTATGGACGCTTATTCAGGATACAACCAAATCCCCATGGTCGTGATCGACAAAAAGCACATGGACTTCATGACCGAATCGGGCTACTACTACTATAACGTTATGCCCTTCGGCCTGAAAAACGCAGGCGCTACTTATCAGTGCATGATGAATAAATTTTTCCGAGCAGAAATCGGAGACATGCTCGAAGTATACATGGACGACATGATCGTTAAATCTCGACAAGAGACAGATCACGCTTCCCACCTTTGAAAAGTATTCGACCAAGCTCGAAAATGCAAAATATGTTTCAATCCTGAAAAATGCACGTTCGGAGTTCGGGCGGGCAAGTTCCTCGGGTTTTATCTGACCGAGCGGGGAATCGAAGCCAACCCCGACAAATGTCGAGCATTTACAGAAATTCCTATGCCAAACTCTAAGAAATCTATACAATCGTTAAACGGAGTGCTCGCTTCACTCGCTCGATTTGTGGCTAAATCTGCCCAGCACGCACTTCCGTTCTATAAGCTCCTTCGCAAGGAATCAAGTTTCGAATGGACGGATGAATGCGAGCAAGCCCTAGCCCATTTGAAAAAAGCACTATCTGAGCCTCCAGTGCTCTCTAGGCCTAATGAAGGTGAAATTCTATATCTTTACCTTGCAGTCACAAACGAGGCCGTGAGCACAACTCTCATTCATGAATTTCCTGAAGGGAAGAAACCGATTTACTTCATGAGCAAGGCTTTGCATGGCCCAGAGCTGCGGTATCAGCAGATCGAAAAGGTAGCAATGGCCCTCCTCTTTGCCACAAGAAGGCTTACACACTATTTCTTGGCCGATACGATTGTCGTGAGAACCGACCAACCTATTAGGCAACTTCTCGAAAGACCATACATGGCTAGACGAATGCTAAAATGGTCATTGGAGTTGTCCGAGTTCTACATTAGGTATGAGGGTAGACAAGCTCTGAAGGCCCAAGCCTTGGCCGACTTCATAGCAGAACTCACCTTCCCCGAGCAAAAATCGGCGCCCATATCCAAATGGACCATTTTCGTGTACGGAGCTTCTATCCTGGCAGGTAGCGGAGCGGGGATTATGTTGGAGAATGAAGTGGGAACCATCATTGAGGTTTCTTTAACTCAATCTTTCCCCACTTCCAATAATCAAGCGGAGTACGAGGCCTTCCTAGTTGGCCTACGCCTAGCGGACGACCTTGGTGCGGAGGATATCATTATATGCACAGACTCCCAGCTGGTCGCCAACCAATTACGAGGAGATTTCCAAGCTAAGAATGACAACATGTCCGAATACTTGTCCTTGGTCAAAGAGAAACTAAAACAATTTGCGTCCGTAGAAGTTAGGCATGTTCCATGCGAAAACAATACCCGAGCGGATATCTTGTCCAAATTAGCCAGTACTAAAAGGAAGGGAGGTAATAAGTTTGTCATGCAAGAGGTACTCCCTCGACCTAGCATCAAACAACCTTCGGCCCTGGTAGATGTCAACATCGTGGGCGACGCTAATTGCTGGATGACCCCGGTGTTGAACTATTTTACAAAAGAGGAGCTACTGAAGGACCCAAAGGTAGCCAATACCGTGCGATGCAAGGCTTTCTCGTACATCATGGTCGGAAAAAAATGTACCGTAGAGGTTTCTCTATGCCCCACCTCAGATTTGTTGAAGAAGAAAACATACCACATGTATTGAGAGATGTCCACGAAGGAATCAACGCCCAACATCCGGGCGGGAGATCATTAGCACATAAAGTCCTACGAGCAGGATATTATTGGCCGACAATGCAGGACGACACAAAAGAGCATGTCAAGAAATGTGATAAATGCCAACGGCACAGTGACATACATGTAGCCCCACCTACTGAGTTGAAGTCGTTATCCTTCTCATGGTCGTTCTCCTGGTGGGGGCTGGACATCCTAGGCCCTTTTGTTGTCGGCTCAGGTCAGAAAAAATACCTCATTGTAGGCTTCGACTACTTCACCAAATGGATAGAGGCAGAGGCTTTGGCCAAAATCACTGCACTCAACATTTTACGATTCTTTAAACGAAACATCCTTGCTCGGTTCAGAGTACCGCTTTCCATCGTGACAGACAATGGAACCCAATTCACTGATAAGCATTTCCAATAATTCGTAACCTCGGTAGGGACCAAACAACATTTCGCCTCAGTCGAACATCCTCAGACTAACGGGCAGGCAGAAGCTGCGAACAGGGTGATCCTAAGGGGATTAAAACGAAGGCTGGACGAGCATAAAAAGCGTTGGGTTGAAGAACTGTATAGCGTACTTTGGGAAAACAAAACCACTCCTCATTCAACGACCGGGGAATCCCCATTCCGACTAGCTTATGGGACCAAATCAGTCATACCCATAGAAATGCACATCCCATCCAGGCGAACAGAATCACCCATGGATCAAGACACCAATTCTGAGATGTTTCGCGAAGAGCTCGACCTGGTCGAAGAAATCCGATCAGGAGCTTCGAGAAACCGCCCTCAAGAAAAAAAATCGCAGCTCGACATGACGCCAGGGTCATCAGACGAGTGTTCGAGGTTGGTAGTCTCGTCCTGAGGAGAAACCATAAAGACTCCCGGGAGGGAAACTGGCCCGCAATTGGGAAGGTCCATATCGTGTCCGAGCAAAGACCGAAAATGGAGCCTATTACTTAGAAAATCTACAAGGGGAAGAGCTCGCTCGTCCATGGAATGTTGAGAAACTCAAACAATACTATAACTAGTACAAATGTCACACCCCGCTCGACTCCAAAAAGAGGAGCAGACGATCCGACCAACCTGCGTGCCTAGGTACAAGCATTGCAATCCAATATCTTTTACCATCAGGTCCTCCCTCGTGCCCGAGGGAGGTAACTGTCGCACAGACGGATACTCAAATGACTCCGTCGTCGCCTAAGTACCATGTGTTAGACGGTGTGGCTAGTGATCGAGAGGGGGTGAATATATCATCTCCTTGATAACAAGGATTTAAAAATACTTTTCATAGTTTTTGAAAATTAGCGGAAAATTACGATCCAGAATCGACTTCCGTCTATTCTGAACCAGCTACTAGAAAACCGGACACGTGAATAAATGCTGGATTTATATTAGGATGACAAAGACTTATTAACATAAGATCGATATGTTTCAAATGCACTTATCACTAAATTCTATTTCCAATGAACAATAATGGTGATTTGATAAAAGCTTTCTTACCATTATTGTATCATGAAACGTAAAAACACGATACGCTAACTGAATTACAAACTTGTTGAAAACGTAAAAAGATAGAGAAAGAATACAATATGTAGAGATTTGGTAAGGAAGTTCCCCACTATTGTCCTCGCATGTGGGTACGTCTCCCTCTCAATTTCACCGAAATTGAGACTTTGTTATATCAATAATGTTGAATTCGTTATTTACAAGGTTACAATAAAAAACCAGAAATCTAAACACCAAGATCTTCCTCTTGTATGAACCTTCACTTGATCTGAGCGCAATCAAGAATTCCCTGCAAGTAATGTGAATAATTCACCGGTTCCACGACCTGTTTGCGAAATAACCCAATTTCCAAACCCTACATTACGGCTGAATCTGTTCTGCAAACGTGACTAACAAACCCTCAAGAACACGCCCGTTCTTGAAGGAGAAACCAGGCGGTTTTTCCTTGAAACCCCCTTTTAGCCTTCACTCAGTTAGATCCTTGATCTTTCTACTAAACGTTATCTCGTTGATCCTCTAGTCCACATAACAAGAATGATTATGTGTTGATGTTCTTGAATCAAAGTGATTTGGAAGATGATGAAGATAAAGTATCTTTCAGGTCTTTGAAACTACTCACAAATTGATGCACACAAATCTTTCATTGACTGTGTTTTTCAATTTTCACCTGGAAATTCGCTTCTCAGAAAAAAAGTTAGAACTCCCATAGCCTTTTATATCAAAAACAGAAGCTGTTAGAAGAAAAACATAATTATGTATCGATACGAACCACGTATGTATCGATACATGTTAGTTTTATAACTGATATGAGTTGATACAAAAATGTATGTATCGATACATATTGAAGCCATGAATAAATTCAGAGAATTAATCAAAGCATGAATCGATACATAACACAAATGTATCGATACAAAGCTTATTTCCAAAAAACAGAAATAAAGCATGTATCGATGCATTATACGTATGGATCGATACATCACCTGTTTACAAAAGCATATAAGGAACATGTATTGATACAAAGATCGTATGTATCGATACATTCTGAAGCCAAAAACAATTTTGTGGTGTATAACGAATAATGTGTCGATACAAAGATCGTATGTATCGATACATACTTAAGTAAAATTGTTTTTATGATTCCTTTTAAAGTATGTACCAATCCAAATCTTTTAGTATTGACATTAAAACATAGTATAGGTCAAAAACACAAATTTGTACAATCTTAACAAGTAGACAAATGCACAATAAACACAAAGGCATATAATTTTCTATCATACAAAACTAAACCAAATTAAAGGGTTGCACACAAACTCCCCGTTTTTGATGATGGAAATTTTTTGCAAGATATGTAAAACACTCCCCCTGAGTTTGTGCATAGCTGTCAACATGTCAACATCTTAATTTCTTTCTTCTCCCCCTTTGTCAACATCAAAAAGAAGAGAAAACAGTCTATTTGAAGCAAGAAAAATGTAGCAATAACCAGCAACATTGATATAGAAGCTAAACATTCACAAAGAAAGAAGCTTAACATGAAATAATCACTCACAAAGAATGAAAAAGAAGGGCAAAAACAACACAATTAAACAAAAGGAAAATGAAATAAGCATTGAATAGTTATGAAGTATGTGAACACAAAAGCAAAACCAAAAACATACAAAGTTTGAACAATAAATCAAAAGAAACTTAAGCAACATGATGATAAAATGAAATGTAGTGCAAAGATATGATGATGGCTAGAAGGGGTTATGGCCTCCACATGACTCTTCATCCGCTCTATCAGGATCTCTGAAGCTTGGTGGAGGCGGTGGAGGAGGCATCTCATCAGGATTTTGGCCCATGAAATTGTATCTCCTAAACCGATTATGAACTTAAACACTTTTGAACATGTCCATGATGCCAGGATGGGAACGAAAATCATCCATAAAACCAGACATTTTGTCGCTCCCACCAAGTGACACAGGGCCAGAAGGGGTACAGACACGAACGGTCGGCGAAGGAGAGAACACAAGGGTGAACTGAAAAGAGTCGCCAGCTAGGCATTTTTATCCCGAAGGAAAGGTAATGCTGCATAAAACTAGGAAAGAAATGGATAAGACGGTTGCGAACCAGAGAAACTGAGAAAGGGGGTTGGTTACAACCTGGGAAGGTATTAGCACCCAGATTGTCCGCCGTACTCGACGGTATCCACGCTTGAAAGTTTGTGTTTTAAAGGGGTAGTGTCAGTGCTATTTTGTATGCAAAAGCTGGAAAAGAATACAAGTGTCGGTGCAAGGGAAATGTGAAGTGGATAAGAGAAGTGTCAGTGCAAGGAAAGAGTGCAAAGCTCAAGACAATGAGGCTTAAAAGAATAATGCTGGAAGAGGTGGAATATACAGAGACTTTTGTTCGATAACTGTTAAGTTATGCCTACGTATCCTCTCGTGCAATGAGGAAGTCAGAGCACCGTAGTTCGACTCAAGGAGACTGAAAGATAAATTGACTGATGAACTGCTTACTTGTCTATGCTCAAGTGTATGACCTGTCTGCCTCAGGTGCAAACTGTCTTGCATCAGACGGAAGAAGCGAGTTCTCGTTTATGAGTGAATGAGGTGAGAAAAGAATCCCGGAGGAGACGATTATTGTTTGTTTTTGGTATTTTTAATCTTTTATGGCTTTTGGAGTTTGTCATAAGAAAATGAGCTTAAGCCTAAACCAAGGGTTAGTAAACTCATCACATCTTCCCTCTGATTAGGGGTAATGAGAATAACTTAAGTATGAAGTAAACACCTCACACTTAATCACCATGATGTAGGATTAAGATCATTAACCTATTTGCAATTATTTAGATGTTTTTGGAGCTTTTTTGTTTAGTGTTAAGTAATGAGTTTAATCCATAATCAGAGATTTAATGGACCCATTACACCATCCTAATAGAAGGATAATAGATGAGAACATTTAAGCTGAGGAAGGCTCCTCAACTTAATCCATGATTAGGGATTAACCTCATGACAAAACAAAGCCTTTATTAAAGTGGATTTTAGTTAATGATGAGATTAAGAAGTGGATTTTATGGTTGGTAAGACAACTTGAGGGGCACTTGTCCGTTAACACTAGGGTTAGTCCTTCTTAACCAATTAAGGAAGAATTAGAACCCTAATGCAAGGCCCAGGTTACAAGCTTGATGTCTTAGTGATTTATTAGATGGATTGATTAAAGGATTTAAACACATTAAGGGTTAAACACTTAGGATTAAAGTTATACACTCCATCCTAAGAGAAGGATACAAGCATAACCCTAATCACAAAGCCTTAAAGCCTTAAGGGTTTAGTCCTTGATTATGAGATGAGAAGAGAAGACTCAAAAGATGACACAAAGGTAGAACTAATGGGGGACTAATCAATCCCTAATTGTGATCATGCTTGGTTATTCCTAGGGTTTATGAGGCTTGCAAGAGATCTTCAAGGAAAATCCACCAAGTAAGAAGCAGGATGGAAGGAAAAGAAGCAGAAAGAAGCAAGAGAACTTACTTAACTTAAGAAGATAAGTTGCTTGAAGAAAGAAAGTGAAGAGGGAGCATGAATGAGCAAGCTCACTTTAATACAAAAATAAATGCAGCAATGAATGCACAAGAGAGATGAGAAGAGATTATGAGAAGTGAAGGCAAATTCACTTCTCAAACACTTACCACCTGAAAAGTTAGCAAAAAGAAATGAAATGAAATGAAAATGAGATGAAATGCAAAGATGAAAACCAAAGTCAGAAACATATTCACGATGCAAATGATTTTATGAGATGGCATGAAAGCATGCCAAGTGATGTGTATGTTCATACAAGAGATGAGAATGCATATGAGACATGTAAGAAGCATGAAAGTTCATGAATGCATATGACATTAAATGAAAACAAAAACATGACAAATAAATGATTTAATGATCAAACATGATTTCAATATGTCCTAAGATATCTTATATGCCTTGTGGATGCACAACATGTCATGGCAAGTTCATGTATGCAAGCTTATGCAAGGTGGATGCAAATGAAGATGCAAATTAGGGTTTATGGACAACATGAGATGCAAAATTCAAAATCAGAAGCAAATGGTAAGATACAAAATTGAAAATGGAATCAAAGGGACCCTAAACCTATACAAGTTCACTTCCCAATGGGGAAGGTCAGAAGCTAAACCCTAAAGGACTTATGATTTTCCTAAGTTTCTAAGGTTTTAAGGGTGATCCTAAAGGGAAAATGCCAAACAAATTGAAAATGCACTATAAAAAATAAAACAAAAATGTTTTTGGATGCTTGAAAGTATGCATAACACAATGCAAAAAGAACCATTCACAAACTCAACTTGGATCAAAAGTTATGAATTTTTGAAGTTAGGGTTAAAAATATTCAAATCAAAGAACCCTAATTCAAATGAAAATTTCCAAAGTATGATCAAAACCAAAAATAAATTTGTGTTGTAAGTTTGTAAATGTTTATAAATGTTTGGAAATGTTCTCTGAATTTTTTTGGGATTTTTAAATACCTAAATGTATTTTTAATTGATTAATTTCCATTAACTAATTAAAAATAATCATTTAAATGATTTAAAAATATTTTTTTTAATGAAAAAAATAAAATAAAAATATTTTTGGGTTCTGAAAATTAGTAAAAGATTTGATATAAAATTTCATAATTTTTGAAGTCTTTTTACTATTTTTTATAAAATGCACAAATTAAAGGAGAAAAATGTGAAATAAAATTAATTAAAATGAGAAGTATGCGCAATGGAGGGCTGAGATTCATTCTGGGATGGGGGGAGTTGACTTGGCGCGTCATCCTAAGGCCCACATTCAAACTTACTAAACCTAATTAATTAAATAATTAAATCAGATTAGGGTTTTAATCAAGCAATCCAGACCATTCACGCGCGCGGGTAACTTGGATCTAAGGGCCACAATTCAAACTTAGCCTAATTACAGGATTATGCCCTAACTACTTTCAGGTGACCGGAACAGTGTTCCGGTCATCTTCTCCGGCCATCCGCTCTTGCTAACTCACTCAATTCGTAAAATCAAACCACTAAACTCTCCAGAAATGATCCCTACTCCATTCTAAACAAGATTCAGCCATCAAACATCATTTATTTCACATGAACAACAAGATTCGAAGCAAAACGGAAAATTATTCAGAAATTTCAGAAGCTTCATACATGCTTAAAACTTAATCATTTTCAAAACCAAAAGGTGCAGTGTGATCAGTGAAGCATGGAGAACAATCTAAGAACTTAAAAAATCATTTCTGGAAAATTTGTTCTTGATGTTACCTGAAATGGAGCTTTCGAAAATGGCACTGTCTGGACCTTTCTTTGGTTCTTTTCTCCTTCTTTTGACTCCCTCTTGCTTCTGGGATGCTTGGCTGAAGATTTTGTGGGCTCTTTTGGAAGTTTGCTGAAGTTCAGTTCAAGGAGGGGCCAAAATCGTGTTTTTGATATGGCTGTTTTTAGGGCAAGATGAAGGGTGGGAAAGGATCAGTGGTTCATGGTGAGTTGTTCTATGAAGTTTGTTTTGATATTTGTGGCTTGTGTGATGAGTTTCAAAGAGAAATGCATAAGAGGGAGTTTTGGTGGTTGCTGAGTTGTGGGAGGATTCAGGTTCCAAGCTTATGTGAAATGGCTTGCCTTTGGTACACATATCAATCCTTGATAGGTCAGAGAGTTGTTGGTGGCCTATGCTGATTGGTATGGTTCAATATGCAAAAATTCAACATTTGTGTAAGTGAAGGCATGGGCTGGTTCAGGCATTGTACAAGGGTATGGCTCGAGTAAGCTTGCTTCAAGGAGGTCCATGGAAGTCTAATTTTGTAGCTGGCACAAGTGGTTGAAGAGATTTGATCCATTTTGCAATTTTGGGGAAGTTTGGCCCTTTTTGAATTACTTGAAGTTCAAGGCATGGAATGCAATGTTTCAAAGCACCAATCTGATCTTTAGAGGTCACATGAGGATGTTGTGAAGCATTTGTGCATATTTGAAGCCTTTAGAATGCCTTATTATGCCATTTTGCAAAATGCCTCTTGTCGCTCCCACCAAATGAGGCTAAGTCAAATGGGGTACAGACGCGAACGGTCTGCGAAAGAAGGAGAACACACAAGGGTGAACTCAGAAAGACAAGAGTCGCCAGCTAGGCATTTTTATCCCGGAGGAAAGGTAATGCTGCATAGACCTAAGAAAAGATACAGATAAGATGGTTGCGAACCAGAGAGACTGAGAAAGGCGGTTGGTTACAACCTGGGAAGGTATTAGCACCCAGATTGTCCGTCGTACTCGACGGGATCCACGCTTAAAAGATTTGTGTTTTAAAGGGGTAGTGTCAGTGCAATTTGTGTATCAAAGATGGAAAAGAATGCAAGTGTCAGTGTAAGAGAAGTGTAAAGTGTAGTATGAGAAGTGTCAGTGTAAAAACAGGAATGAAATGCTCAAGATCATGAGGCTAAAAGAATGATGCTGGAAAGAAGGGGAATATACATAAACTTTTGTTCGATAACCGTTAAGTTATGCCTACGTATCCTCTCGTGCAATGAGGAAGTCAGAACACCGTAGTTTGACTCAAAGAGACTGAAAGGTAAATTGACTTGTGAACTGCTTGCTTGTCTATGCTCAAGTGTATGACCTGTCTGGCTCAGGTGCAAACTGTCTTGCATTAGACGGAAGAAGCAAGTTCTCGTTTATGAGTGATTGAGGTAAGAAAAGAATCCCGGAGGAGACGATTATTGTTTGTTTTTGAGTTTTCAGTCTTTTATTGCTTTTGAAAATGTGTCATAAGTTAATGAGCTTAAGTCTAAACCAAGGGGTTAGTAAACTCGTCACATCCTCCCTCTGATTAGGGGTAATGAGAATACCTTAAGTGTGAAGTCAGCATCTCACACTTAGTTACCATGATGTAGGGTTAAGATCATTAACCTACTTGTGATTATTTAGATGTTTTTGTTGTTTTTGTTTAGTGTTAAGTAATGAGTTTAAGCCATAATCAGGGATTAAACAGACTCATTACACCATCCTAATAGAAGGATAATAGATGAGAACATTTAAGCTGAGGAAAGCTCCTCAACTTAATCCATGATTAGGGATTAACCTCATGACAAAACAAGGCCTTTATTAAATGGATTTTAGTTAATGGTAAGATGAAGAAGTGATTTTTATGGTTTGCAAGACTACTTGAGGAGGACTTGTCCATTAACACTAGGGTTAGTCCTTCTTAACCAATTAAGGAAGAATTAGAACCCTAATGAAAGGCCCAAGTTACAAGTTTGATGTCTTAGTGATTATTAAGATGGATTGATTAAAGGGTTTAAACACATTAAGGGTTTAACACTTAGGATTAAAGTTATACACTCCATCCTAATAGAAGGATGCAGGCATAAGCTTAATCACAAAGCCTTAAAAACTTTAGGGTTTAGTCCTTGATTATGAGATGAGGAGAGAAGACTCAAAGATGACACAAAGGTAAAAGCTAAATAGGGGACTAATCAAACCCTAATTGTTATCATGCTTGGTTATCCTAGGGTTTATGAGGCTTAAAAGAAAGATCTTCAGAGAACACCAAGGAGGAACAAGATGAAAGGAGGAGAAGAAAAGCAAGACAACTTGCTTCACTTAAGAAGGCAAGTTGCCTGAAGATAGAAGGTAAAAGATGAACATGAATGAGCAAGCTCACTCTCATACAAAGATAAAAATGCAGCAAAGATGCAAGAGAGATGACGAGAGATTGTGAGAAGTGAAGGCAAATTCACTTCTCAAAGTAACTTACCACCTGAAAAGTTAGTAAAGAAATGAAATGCAATGCAAATGGGATGCAATGTCATGATGCAAACCAAAACCAGTAGCAAGATCATGAAGTGAATGGTGCTAAGAGATGATACAAACATGAGGTAAGGCATAAGAATGATCATACAAACATATGGATGTAAGAGAAGCATGCTTTGAACCATGAATGTTCATGAAAAGTTATGAAATGCAAATGACATACAACATGGAAAATGAAAGATGCAATGATCAAACATGATTCTAACATGTCCTAAGATGTCTTATGAATCAAATGAATGCACAAAATATCATGGCAAGTCATGGTATGCAAGCAAATGAGAAATGGATGCAAAGGAAGGCACAAATTAGGGTTTATGATCAATACACCAAACAAAATTCAAAATCAGAAGCAAATGACATGATAAAAAATTTAAAATGCAATCAAAGGAACCCTAAACCTATACAAACTAACTGCCCAAAGGAGAGGATCCAACTCTTAACCTATTGAAAGTTATGAATTTCCTAAGATTGCTAGGGTTTTAAGGTACCTTGTCAAGAAAAATGAAAAACAAATTGAAAATGCAAGATCAATTCAAGCCAAATTTACCCTATAAACTACATGCTATACAAGATGCAATGCAAGAAGAATCATCATCCAACTCTCAATGGTTAGGCAGAAATGAATTTTTGAAGTTTGAAACAAAATATTGCCTTGAAATGAAATTAATTCCAAAGAAAATTATCAAAAGGCATCAAGATCAAAAAAGAAATTTGGTTTGAGAGTGGGACAATGTTTCTAAATGTTTTTAAATGTTATATGAATTTTTTTGTGATTTTTAAATACCTAAAAGTATTTTTAATTAATTAATTTTCATTAACTAATTAAAAATAAACTTTTAAATGATTTAAAAATAATTTTTAATGCAAAAAATAAAAATAAAAATATTTTTGTGTTCTGAAAAATAATGAAAATCTTGACAAAAATTTTCATAATTTTTAAACATTTTTTGCTATTTTAAAATAAATGTGCAAAACAAATGAAATAAAATGAAATAAAAATACAAATAAAGAGAAAGTCAGCGCATCCTGAGGCTGAGATTCAAACTGGGAATGGAGGGAAAGACTGGCGCGCTATCCTACGGCTCTCATTCAAACTGGCCAGATTAAAATAAAACTTAATTAATTATATTAATGACGTGGATTAGGGCTTTAATGACAGATCCAAGCCATTGAAACGCGCGGGGAATTGACTTAGTCAACCAGATCAAGGGTTCACATTCAAACCTGGCTAACCCTAATTAATTAACCCTAATTATTTTCAGGTCACCGGAGACGAGCTCCGGTCGTCTTCTCCGGTGACCTCCTTCCCTGAAAATCTCCAAAACACTCCCTAGGTCAAATCAAACCCCCCAAATCTCCAGAAATGATCCCCAAACTCCCTAGAACAAGAATCCAGCATCAAATTTCATTTATTCATCATCAACAACAAGATTCGAACAAAAACTTAAAACTGAACAAAATTTCAGAACATCCATACAACCTCAAAACTCAATCATTTTCAAAAATAAAAGGTTCAGTGTGATCAGGAGAGCATGCTTTATCATTTAGAAACAAGAAATAAGAGTTCTGGAAAAATGAATTTCCATGGCTACCTGAATCGAAGCTTTCAACCCAAGAGCTTCTGGACCAGTTCCTTGCCTCCAATCAACTCCACTGACCTCCCTCAAGTGTTTGCAAAGCTTATCTGGAGTTTATTTGGGCTAGTTTGAGAGATTGCTTGAGTTCTGTTCAAAGAGGGGAAGAAATCGTATTTGGTTTATGTGAGGTTTTGGGTTGTTTCAATGGTTGGTTTGTGATCAGTGGAACATGCTGAGATGTTCTATGAAGTTTGTTTTTGTGTTTGAAGGCTGTGTTGTGTGATTCGAAGAAAAATGCATAAGAGGTGAGTTTCTTGAACTATGGCTTGGGGAGAGCTTCAGCATGAGTTGTGTGTTGTGTCGTGATGTATTTGGTCCACTTATCAATCTTGGGTAGGTCAGAAGAGTGGTTGTGCCCTATTGTGATTGGTATGGGTCTTTTGCAAAAAGTCAAGCTTTGTGTAAGAGAGGTATGGGCTCATGGCTAGCCAAGGACAAGAGGGGTGTCCTGCGCAGCAAGAAGTGAGGAGGACCATAGGATCAGTTTTGAAGCCAGCCAGCAAGTGTATTAGGGTTTGAGTGAGGTTTTGCAACTTTAATCAACTTTGGCCCTTTTGAAGTTTCTTGATCCACAAGTCATAAAAATGAGCAAACTCTTGATGCAATCTGCCTTTTAGACATTGGTTCATGTTTGTGTGAAGTTTAGAAGTCACTTTGAGGTCTCAATTTTCCTTGGCAAGAGGTTTTGCAACTTTGCCTCTTTGGTGCATAACTTGAAATTATGTGATTTTTCCCAACTTTGACAAGCCATAACTTTTGATCCAAAATGAATTAGAATGAGTTCTTGTACTTTTTGAAAAGGGAATGATCCATTCTACAACTTTCATGACCAAAGTTTTCCCATTTGAAGCATTTTTGAATCAAAAAGCAAGGGTTGAAAAAGTTTCCCAAAATGGCAATTTTCCATTACAAGTCATTTTCCCAAAAAGGAAACTTTGCAAATGGCTTGAAATTATTCAATTTTGTGAACTTCCAACATCTTCTATGACCAAATAAAGATCATACACATTCAAAATGATGAAGAACACCATTTGGTTGGGTCATTGGGGGCCTCAGATGCCCTGATTTTGCACTGACTTGCTCAAGAAGTCAACTCTTGATCAGATGCCTTCCCCATGGAATTTCTTCATGAAAATTGATATGCATGATCCCTATAACATATAGAGACCAATAGAAACAAGAATGACCAAAAAATTTGGAGTTATGGCCTCTGAAACCAAAACCCTAATTCTAGGTCATCTGGGCAGTTAAACCTGACTCTGCTTCTATGACATTCTCAGTTCTTGTGATTCTTTGACTTTCTTGACTTTGTGGGGATATAATTTTGATGCTTGAAAATACATGGGACCCTTTGAAGTGATTGATGACCCTTGGAGTGGCTCAAGTGGCTCTTGGATAGCTCAGATCACAAACCCTAGGTGCAGATGACTTAGAAACAATGCAGTGAAACAAAAATGCAATATGAGATGGTATGATTTGAACTTATGCATATGAAATGATCACAAGCCATGGTGTGAATGGGTGAGGGCAAATTTGGGGTGTTTACACCTCTTTGGTGCAAAAGTGAATTTTATGTGATTTTTCCCAACTTTGGAAAGCCATAACTTGAGTTCCAAAATGAATTAGATCTTGTTCTTGTACTTTTTGAAAAGGGAATGATCCAATCTACAACTTTCATGACCAAGAATTTTTCATTTGAAGCATTTTTGGTTGAGAAAGAGGAGGTTGAAAAACTTTCCCAAAATGGAAAGTTTACATTACAAGTCATTTCCATATTTGGCAACTTTTGGTTTAGCCCACTTTTCTTCAAATTTGTGAACTTCAAACCCCTTCAATGATCAAATAAAGACCCCATGACTTCATTTTGATGAAAAATCCACTTTGGTTCCATGTTGGGGGGCCTCAGATGCCCTGATTTGGCTCTGACTTGCTCAAGAAGTTACCCAATGATCAGATGACTTCCACAATGAATATTTCCATCAAACTTGGTATTCATGATCCTTGTATCATATAGAGACATATAGAAACAAGAATGACCACAAAAATTGGAGTTATGGCCTCTGAAACCAAAACCCTAATTTTAGGTCATCCGTGTAGTTAAGTCTGGCTCTGCTTCCATGCCTTTCTCAGTTCTTGTGATTTTCTGACTTTCTTGATCTTGGGAGGATTTAATATGATGCTTGAACATACATGGACCCTCTTGAGATGGTTGATGACCTTTGGAGTGGCTCAGGTGGCTCAGGGATTGCTCAGATCACAAACCCTAGATGTAGATGACTTTGAACCAATCCAGTGAACCAAAAATGCAACATGATGTGGTATGGTTGAACTTATGCAAATGAAAAGATCACAAGCCATGCTGAAATGAGTGAGGGTAAATTTGGGGTGTTTACAGCTGCCCCTATTCAAGCATGAGTTAGCTGTGCAGGATGTAAGCGACGGCTTATCATACAAACAAGATAACTTGTGGTTGAATACCAAAGACAGTCCAAAATTTGCACTCACTGGTTATGAAGAAGAAAAGGGATATAGATTGTAAAAGAAAATAAAGTAAGATTATAAAGTGCGGGCGACAGAGGACGACTGCTGGGGATAGAGCAATGACGGGGACGACCGACATGCTGGGGAAATAAAGAAATTATGATGGTGATGGCCATCAAAATAAAGAAATAGGATTCTATGGGGATTAAAGGTAAAGCCAATGATGGGGACGACCATCATGTTTATGAAATAAATGAAATAAATGATGAGGTACGGTCATCAAAGGTGAAGGACGATCACCTAGCAGGGGATGACTGCTCTGTTGGGGATAAGGATGAGGGACGGTCATCCAAGGTGAAGGACGATCACCTGGCAAGGTACGGTTGCCGAAAGTATCACGACATAGGACGAATGTCGGATAGAAAAGTTCGACGATGGGGACGGCCATCAGATAAGCATGATGAAGGACGATCATCAAGAGGTGAAGGACGATCACCTAGCAGGGTACGGCTGCTCTCGGGGTTTATCATGACATGGGACGAATGTCAGATAACAAGATCAACGATGGGGACGGCCATCGGATAAAATGATGAAGGACGATCATCAAGAGGTGAAGGATGATCACCTAGCAGGGGACGACTACTAAAATATCACGACATAGGACGAATGTCGGATAGAAGAGGGTTCCAGTAATGGAGACTCTGCTGGGGGAATGATGAAGGACGATCATCAAAAAGGTGAAGGACGATCACCTGGGCAGGGTACGGCCGCCGGAAGTATCATGACATAGGACGAATGTCAGATAGAAAAGAAATTTTGCTTTTTTGCTGGGGATTTGCCGAAAACTGTTCTGGGGAGTGGTAGATACAGACGAGTTGTCTATATTCAAGGAAGGAAAAGGTACAAGTGTTTGACATTGTGTATAGATCAAAGATGCGGACGAGCATCCTTAAGACTATGATACGGACGAGTATCGGTAGAAACAAACACTGACGCATGTTCAGAGATGATGATACGGACGGGTACCAACTGGTGAACAAAGTACACGGACGAGTGTTGAATCTGAGGAGAGATATGTGGTGTATACAAGATACGGACGAGTATCTGTATGAGTAAAGAGTAAGTATGAGTGAGACACAAACGAGTGTTCAACATGTTGGGAAGAATATGACACAGACGAGTATCATAAGAGAAAGTGTGTAAGTTATGAACTTATGAGTGTAAAGGATATTCTGAAGATCTGTGGGGATAAGATGACACAGACGGGTGTCGGAAGAAGTGTATTATAAACAAGTGTTTGATTTACAATAAGTGTTTAGGTAACCATGCTGGGGAATGGTGACACAGACGGGTGTCAACGGGGTGTATAAATATCTTGTTTGTGATTTATATCTGCAGGGAAATGATATGACACGGACGGGTGTCAAAGAAAGAGCATACATATGTATTAGTGAGTGCAAAGGGGATGCCGTGGCTTTTGCTGGCAAGCGTGAGACGACACAGACGAGTGTCAAGTAGGATATATTATGGGTGACGATTCGGGCGAAAGCTGCCTTTTTGGTACCTTTCAAGGCATAGTGGCACGTGCGGGAAATTTTACAGCAAAATGTCTGTATTTATCATGATACTAGTTTTTTTTTCTTTGCGATACATAACTACATATCAAAGTGCGAAGTATGACCCAGAAAATCCATTTTTCAGCGCTGCCACAGCAAGATAGTATCCCAAATCTTTCGTTGCCTTTTAGCAGCAAAGTCGCTTAGAAGGCGAATCAGAATTGCCCGCTGAAGCATAAGACTGCCTGGCTTCAGATTTTCTGCAACAATGATGACATTCCAAGCAAGCTGCACTTTGATAAATATGAGTGGAGCCATGGAGAGAGGGGAGT
This sequence comes from Lathyrus aphaca, assembly GCA_963966055.1. NCBI lineage: Eukaryota > Viridiplantae > Streptophyta > Magnoliopsida > Fabales > Fabaceae > Lathyrus > Lathyrus aphaca. The sequence continues at coordinate 196,087,463 of OZ014522.1, read as the reverse complement.
GAAAAGTGTGGTTAGGGTTAACACTGAATACCTCTTTTTTCTTTCTTTCCCCTCTTCTTCCTCCCCCCTTTTTTTTAAGGAAAAGGGGTACACTGGGTGCATTGTTGATGAGGTATTTGGGACTTGTAGGAGACCGGTTTGAACCTGACTTGTGATTATGCAATATGTTTGTTTTTTTCCGTAATGCTCCGTATTAGACGGAATGCTACGCTCTGGGGGAAAATATGATGTAAATGCTATGATTATGCAAAGAAACCAATCCGGGATTCATATCCCGTTGCTGTGAAGATCTCTGATTGATCCTTCTCGAAAGAAAATCCCAGCTGGGGACGAGATCAATGGTGTATCTGATATGACCTTGCTTGGGGAAATAAGTCACTGATAGATCTATCTTAGTAATGAGGAGCCCAACTGGGGTTTGTGGAAGCTTCCGTCACTTCGTTGTGAGATTTTTAGACATTGCTCTTCTGGATATAGGCTGAAGCTCCGCGGGGAGATGATTCCCTGCCTAACACTTGGCTGGGGAGGAATGATCACTGAACGATCTTCCCAAAGATTTTTGTGGGGATCCTGCTGAGGATGATGAACTTAGCTGGGGAAATGAGCCCCTTTTTTTGTTTAAGTTGGAACCATTATCAGTAATGATTCGCTCGGGCACTCCATACCGACAAATGATGTCCCTCTTTTGGAATCGGGCTACAACTTGCCTGGTGACGTTTGCATATGAAGCTGCTTCAACCCACTTGGTAAAATAGTCAATGGCTACCAGGATGAATCTGTGGCCATTTGAAGCTGTCGGTTCAATCTTGCCTATCATGTCAATTCCCCACATGGCGAAGGGCCAGGGTGAAGACATCACATTCAAAGGATTTGGAGGAACATGCACTTTGTCTGCATAAATCTGGCATTTGTGGAACTTTCTGGCATAAGCACAACAGTCTGCATCCATTGTGATCCAGTAGTAACCTGATCTTAACAATTTCTTGGCCATTGCATGTCCTCCAGCATGGGTACCGAAAGATCCTTCGTGCACCTCGTGCATCAGCAATTCTGCCTCTGTCTTATCAACATATCTGAGAAGTACCATATCAAAGTTTCTCTTGTACAAGGAGCCGTCAGCATTCAGGAAGAAACTACCGGCCAGCCTTCTTAATGTCTTCTTGTCATTGGATAATGCCCCTAGGTGGGTATGCTTGATCCTCCAAAAAGCATTTGATGTCATAGAACCAAGGCTTATCATCTTTAGCAAGGTCTGCTGAGAATATATATGCTGGTCTGTCAAGCCTGGACACTGAAATCCGAGGCACAAAGTTGGCAGCTTGAACTTTGATCATGGATGAAATGGTAGCTAGAGCATCTGCAAACTGATTTTCATCTCGAGGGATATACTCAAGTTTTACTGTAGTGAATAACGTGAGTAACCTTCTTGTGTAATCCCGATATGGAATCAAATGCTCCTGGTGAGTATACCATTTGCCGTTGGTTTGATTGATTACCAGAGCTGAATCTCCGAATACAGTTAAAGTCTTGATCCTGAGGTCAATGGCTTCCTCAAGACCCATAATACAAGCTTCGTATTCAGCTTCGTTGTTAGTGCAGTTAAAGGTGAGTTTTGCCGAGAAAGGCATGTGAACTCCCTTAGGTGTAATAAGAACTGCACCAACACCATGACCATTCATGTTAACAGCCCCATCAAACATCATAGTCCATTCTTCCTCTGGGTCAGGCCCTTCAGTGTGAATAGGCTCTTCATGATCTTTTGCTTTTATGAACATGATGTCTTCATCAGGGAAGTCAAATCTCATAGGCTGGTAATCATCAATGGATTGCTCAGCAAGATAATTAGACAATACACTGCCTTTGATGGTTTTTTGAGATGTGTACTGAATGTCATATTCTGTGAGAATCATTTGCCATCTTGCAACCCGTCCGGTAAGTGCTGGCTTCTCAAATATGTACTTGACTGGATCCATCTTTGAGATCAATAAGGTAGTGTGGGTCAACATATACTGCCTTAGTCAGCGAGCAGCCCACGCTAAAGCACAACAAGTTTTCTCGAGCAGTGAATAACGTTGTTCACAGTCGGTAAACTTTTTGCTTAGGTAGTAAATTGCATACTCTTTTCGACCAGACTCGTCATGCTGGCCCAGCACACATCCCATTGACTCTTCTAATACTGTCAAGTACATTATTGGAGGTATTCCTTCAACTGAAGGCATAAGGATTGGAGGTTCTTGTAAGTATTCCTTGATTTTATCAAAAGCCCTTTGGCAGTCCTCATTCCACCTGACCGTTTGTTCTTTTCTCAATAACTTGAACAAGGGCTCACAGGTTGCAGTAAGGTGAGATATGAACCTTGAAATGTAGTTCAATCTTCCTAGGAACCCCCGAATTTCATTTTCAGTTTTTGGTGCAGGCATTTCTTGGATGGCTTTGACTTTATCAGGGTCAACTTCAATCCCTTTCTCACTTACAATAAATCCCAGCAGCTTACCGGATAGCACCCCAAATGTGAATTTGTTGGGGTTTAACTTCAATTGGTACTTCCTCAGACGCTTGAATAGCTTCAACAAATTTACCAGGTGGTCTTCTTCTATGAGGGACTTGGCAATCATGTCATCCACGTAACATTCAATTTCTTTATGGATCATGTCATGGAATAATGTTACCATAGCTCGTTGATAGGTGGCACTAGCATTCTTTAGTCCGAACGACATTACCTTATAACAAAATGTGCCCCAGGGTGTGATGAAAGTTTCTTCTCCATGTCTTCAGGTGACATCTTGATCTGATTATATCCTGAAAATCCATCCATGAAGGAGAACACCGAGAACTGAGTCGTATTGTCGACCAATACATCAATGTGAGGTAAAGGGAAGTCATCTTTCGGGATGGCTCTGTTCAGATCCCGATAGTCCACACACATCCTTACTTTGCCGTCCTTCTTAGGCACTGGTACAATGTTAGCAACCCATGGCGGGTAACTAGTCACAGCAAGAAAACCGGCATCCCACTGTTTTTGTACCTCTTCTTTTATCTTCATGGCCATATCCGAACGAGTACGGCGCAACTTCTGTTTTACTGGAGGACAGTCTTCTTTTAGAGGCAGCTTGTGCATGACAATGTCGGTGTCCAGACCTGGCATATCCTGATAAGACCAGGCAAAAACATCCACATACTCCCGAAGTATATCAATAAGTTGCTCTTTTACCGAATCTTGCAAACGGGCCCCGATTTTCACTTCTTTCAAGTCCTCTCTAGTACCAAGATTAATCGTTTCAACCTCCTCCTGATGAGGAGTGATGACCTTCTCCTCTTGTCTCAACAACCTGGCTAGTTCTTCAGGTAGCTCATAATCTTCTTCAACCCCTTCATCGGCTTGATTAACTGGATTGTCAAAGTCATATGAAGTCATAGCAGTGTCATTGTCGGTGCAGTCTGGAGGGCATTCTCTGCAAGGGTTTAGATTTGTTCATTTTAGTGATCAGTTTTATCGTGTTTAAAAAAACGTGAAAATGAAGTTATTATTTTGAAAAACATTGCCATTTTATTTTTGTTAAAAAAATAAAAATGAAAAACAGTGAGCGAAATAAAAAGAAGAGACTCATTTGCAAAAGATGTCCTGATATTCATTAATTGATCGTTTGCACAAAATACAAGATGGCCCGATTACAAAATGAGCCCTGGCATCTTGGGCAAGATGCAGGACTTGATGCATGCTTAAAGACAGAAAATAATAATTACTCTGCTGGAGTAACTCTTATAATTTCCTGGGAAGACCAGTTTGAGACTCGGTTCCCCGGGATCCTTGTACGTATCCAGTTTTCCAGGTTGCGTTCGCCTTCTTCCTCGTCTTCCCAAATGTTTACAGAATCCGGGGTTAGCATTCCCCCGCTGACAAACTTGGGCTCCGTTGCAGCCTTTGATTGATCTTGTCGAGTTGGTCTGTAACCCAACCCGAATCGGTCTTCTTTCTTTTCAACTGGCAGCAGCTTGCCCCAGCCTTGAGTGGTACCCTCCTCAACAACCTTCCGGGCCTGTTGATATGATGTGATGGAAGTCCCAGACACAGCAGATGCTTCATTAATATTAAGGGCCTCAAACCCCTAACTCATGGTCTCATGGATCTCCCCATCCATTTCTATGTACTTATACATAGCCAGCTGGCTAACAAAGATGTCCTCCTCCCCACAGATGGTGATGATTTGGCCTTCCCACTCTAATTTTAACTTCTGGTGAAGGGTAGACGTAACAGCGCCAGCGGCGTGGATCCAGGGTCTACCCAACAGACAGTTGTAGGCCAGCTGTATGTCCATCACAAAGAAGGTAGTTTTAAAGGTCTGTGGGCCAATCAACACAGGCAGATCAATCTCCCCAAGCACTGATCTTTTAGAGCCATCAAATGCTCTCACCACCAAATTACTCGGACGCAATGCCAAGCCATCATACTCCAGCTTTACTAAGGCTTTCTTTGGTAGGACATTGAGGGAAGACCTCATGTCCACCAACACATGAGATAGAACAACACCCTTGCATTCCAAGGTGATATGCAAAGCCTTGTTATGGTTTCGCCCCTCCGTTGTGAAATCAGTATTCGTAAAGCCCAATCCATGACTGGTGTTGACATTTGCAACCACGGTTTCCAACTGATTAACCGTAATCTCGTCCGGCACGTATGCTGCATGCAGGACTTTCAACAATGCGTTCCTGTGAGCTTCAGAACACATTAACAGTGATAATATGGAGATTTTGGAGGGTGTTTGGTGAAGTTGGTCCACCACCTTGTAATCACTCCTTTTTATTATTCTCATGAACTCGTCTACATCTTGCTCAAAAGATGTCTTCTGAGTTTCCTTAGCAGATGGTTCTTCGGATACCACATTCTTTCATTTTACCTTAGCAGCAGCTTCTGCTTCAGCATTAGGTTTTTGTGTTTGTGAGGCAAAAAGGCGTCCGCTTCTGGTGAAGCCTCCGCCTCCCCCAACATTATCAATTTGTGGTGAAAAGGTTGATGAATCCAGGGTGATCTTCTCCCCATTGCAGTAGAGATCAGAGCCATAGTGCCAGGGTATGGCATTACTGCTTTCATAAGGAACAGGCCCGGGTACCGTGATTGTAACTGGGCTGATTGCTGCAGAGGAAGGTACTGTAATGGTGTGCGGATCATAGTAAATCGTGACTGGTGATCTAGCAGGAGGTGCCACAGTTTGTTGTTGGAAATTGCTGCTGGGAGGAACATTTGATGGGTCATAGTAGATTGTAACTGTTGATACATCTTCATTAATTTTTGCTGGCGTTGTAGAAGATTCTGTTAATAAAATGGATGCTGATGTTGTAGAAGAAACAGTTATTGAATTTTGACTTGTTGAAGTGATGGACGGAGTAATTGCTGGTGATGTTGATGAATCGGTAGGAATGATTGTTGTTGTTGTTGTAGGAGAATTTGTTGCTGAAGGAATGATTGTTGATGTTGTAGGCGGATCCAGTGTTGCTGAAACAAAGGTTGCTGAAGGAGCTGTTGAAGTAATTTGTAAAATCCCATCTTGGATAAGGCCATCTATGCCAATCCTTAGATTCTCACAACCATTACTAGCTATATTTCACAACTCACAACAGGCCCCACAGCCTGGGAACACTTGGCATCTCAAAAGTTGAACTTTGACTTCAGCCAATGGTGTTTGAATCTGTGCAACATTATCAATCAATGTAGATGGTTGGTCCTCTTCAATAGCATTAATCCTAGGCCCACCATGATTAGGCATAGGATTTCTGTTGACGTTCGGAGGAGGTGCAAAATTGAGAGTTTTAGAATCGACTAGATCTTGTACCTTCATCTGTAAGGCCCTACACTTCTCAGTATTGTGACCAGGTGCGTTGGAGTGGAAGGCACAACTGGCGTTGACATCATAATTCTTTGGGAGATTGAGAGGATCTGGTGGTGCCAACGTCCTTAACTCAACCAAGTTAAGCTTCAGGAGTTGTGGCAATAAGGCAACATAAGGCATAGGGATAGGGTCAATCATCCTATTTGCCTGAGATGGTCTCTGTTAGAAGGGACGCTGCTGTTGGTTGCTATTGTTGTTGTTGTAGGTACTCTGTTGCGGGAAATGAGATGGTTGTTGATAGTGATGTTGTTGTTGTTGTTGAGGATATAAAGGTTATTGTGGAACTGGAGCTGGGATGGTAACAGCTGCTACTGACCTGTGGGAATACAGGGGCTTGTCCCTGCTTGTATGAATAGAATTTGTTTCACCCGCCCTTCGGGGTCCTGCACAAGGTTTTATGGGATTGCCGGAGGAACTTGCACCGTTGTCGGAGATTTTGCCCATCTTCAAAAGACTTTCAATTCTCTCACCAACTATGACCACATCAGCAAAACTGGTAGAGGAGAAAGCAGCGAGTCTATCAATATAAGTCCCTTGCAATGTGTTCATGAACATGTCAGCCATTTCTCTTTCTGACATGGGTGGTTGGACAGCAACAACAAGCTGTCTCCATCTCTGAGCATAATCCCGGAAGCTCTCTCTAGAAGACTGAGACATGCCCATTAGAAGAGTTCTATTGGGAGCCATGTCCAGGTTGTACTGATATTGCCGAATGAAAGCCTCGGCCAAGTCCTTCCAACATCTTATGGTGGCCCTAGTCAAATGCGAATACCATTCTCTCGAAGCTCCAGTCAGACTGTCCTCAAAGTAGAACATCCATAACTTCTCATCAATGGTATAAGCCTTGAGCCTTCCCAAGAAAGATTGCAGATGAGTACGCGGACAGGAGGTACCATTATACTTTTCAAAGCATGGGGGTTTGAATTTGTGGGGAATCCTCACCCCATCTACTAGTCCCATATCCATCACGTCGAAGCCCAAAGAATTCTAAGATTCCAAAGAACTTAACTTTTCAGCAATCTCATCCAATCTTCTATCATATACCTCATCTCCAGCCCCTATAACAGTAGATTGTTCTTCTTGGGGATCTTCTTGCAGGATACTGCCCCCAGCAGTATTACCTTGAACATTCCTCGGGATGTTAACTTCTGGATTCAGATGGGGTCCATATTCTGGTGGGTCAATACGAGGTTGCCCCCGTTCATTGTTGCTGGTTCCCCCTGTTCCAGGATGAGGTTCCTCAGGTGTCTGTCTTTCAACCAGTTCTCTCAGTCTTTCTTGGCTCTGGGCTAAGCCAGTCATGACAGCCATGAATTGAGACATCTGGTTTCTCATTTCTACTCTCTTGTTTGCCATCTGATTTCTGACCTCATTTAGGTCCTGCTGTACTTGCTCCATTTGAATTCCGGGAAGGTTGTTACAAGTCGAGTACCGGTGTGTGCGGTTGACAGGGAACACTCGGCGACGAGCAATGTTTCCTGAGTTCACAACAAAGTTAGAAACAAGAATAATAACAAAAACCTACAAAACAAAAACAAAGTTAGTATGCAATGCAATATGCTTATTTGTTTTCCAAGGTATCCGGTTTGGTTCTTGGTTTTGACCTTTCCAGACCTCGAGGAAGATACTTGATGTTGTTAAGAGAAAACCCAGATGAAAACAAACTAAAATATATTACAAATGATGAAGCATGCATAGTCTGTTTTACAATACATGCCCATGGAGGGTCAAAATACAACAAAAGGAAAAGTACATCAAAAGGAAAGAACAACAAGCAAGGAAGAATCAGACATCCAATCCAAACTCATCTTCTCTGACCTCCTTCAGGAGTGCCTCAGTCACTGGGCCAGCTGGGTGCTCTGTAATGGTCCTAATGAGGAGGTTTCTGGTAGCAATGGCAGTGGTCAGCTTCTTATGCTTGCCCTGGTCTTTTGATCTTTTCAACCCTGCTCTAAGATTCAATTCTGAGATCTCCTTCTGAGCTGCCAATAAAGCTTCATGTTGCTTCTTCTCACTGGCCTCTAGCTGTTGAATCTTGGCTTGAGTCTTCTGGTCTTCTTGTGCATGGGCTTCGGTGATCCTGACCCACCTAGCCTGGCTCTCTTGCAGATAGTGCTCAGCCCTAGCTTTCTGAATCTTGGCCTCTTTACAGGCATTATTCAATATTTGTTCCCCAGCCCTTGCTTTCCTTATGTAGTCTTCTGTCTTTTCAATTTTGGCAAGGTGCTCAACCCTAAGCTTTTCCAATCTCTCAATGTCCAGGCGACTGATCAGTGATATTTAGTGGTAGTGTTCAAGCCGGTTTTCAGTGTCCTTTGAGTCTAATTTTGTTTGTTTGAAGTATTTCGTTCATGTTTCGTCATAGTTTTCTTAATATTGCTTGCAAGTTAGTTTTAATCGTTTTATTCTGTTTTTATCTGTGGAATGGGTTATGTGGTTGTTTTTTTGATGTGTTTTCAGGTCAATATGTAATCGGTTGTTCGACGCGTCCGAAGAGTTGATCCAAGCATGAAAGATGATAGAAAAATGGGATTTCAGAGGCACAACACGGGTGCCAGTGTTACACAACACGACCCGTGTTGTGAATACCAGAAGAAACTGAGATTTGCCAAAGAAAAGGAAAAGTCAGAGCTGTGACACGGGTGCCCGTGTTGTACAACACGGCCCGTGTCATAGCATCTGTTGAAGAAAAGGTTTTGTGGTGAACCAGAGGCACAACACGGGTGCCCGTGTTACACAACACGGCCCGTGTTGTGAAGACCAGAGGAAAATCTTATGTTTTGCTGCTTCAAGGGTATTCCGGACTTTTCGTGGTGTTTTTGAAGACTGATTTATATTTGACAATTATTACTGTAATGAAACACTTTTGGATTTGGGGATTTTGGGGATTGAACGAATACGGGAGAAGAAGGATTGATCAAGAGCGGAAGCGATTGACGATCCAACGAAACCTACATTAATTGTAATGTCTCAATTTTCTTACTCTGTTTTTATTTCCAGTATGAACATGAGTGGCTAAACCCCCCAATGCCAGAGGGTTGTCCCTGATTTGCTGTATGTAATGACTATTTGAATTCTTCAATTTGGATTTATGTTTTTAATTTCGTTTCTTTATTTTATGCAACGTCCTTAACGCTTTGTCTTTGTTGGAAAATGGGATAATTGATCGTGGTTAGGATTTGGTCTGACCAACCATCCTAACCTTGTTGCATAAATTTTATCGCGATAAATATTACTGAGGAATTGGGATATTTTTGTGAAAACCTTTTTATGTCAGAATTATTGCTTGATATTCTTCTTTGACCGTTGAGGAATCAAAGTCCATGAAGAATACCAAAGGTTTTTCTTTAAAGGAATTTTGGAAAAACATTATAGACTTAGGAAAGACACTTTCTAAAACATATCTCTAAAATTAAGGAACATTTGAGTCATTGCACTGCAAATCATACATCATCCCTGGCATTGCTTTCATATTAGTGAAAAATATTTGTTTTATTCTACGTTTTAATTTCTTTAGTTTATTTAATCTCAATTTGAACCTTTAAACCATAACTTTTGTCCAATTGAAATTAATCATTAAGAACTTATTTTAGTAAGCAGTCCTTGAGATCGATATTTTGGGTTATTCCCTTCTATTACTACATCGGTAAAAATAGTACACTTGCTATTTTCCGATCAGCGACCATCACTCCTTTCCCAAAGAATCTTCTTCAAGGCTTGAGATAGCTGCTCATTCCTTTCCTTCAACTTTTCAAATTCCTCCAGGCTAACTGTTGCTGCAGGCTGTACTATAGATGGTCCAGGTATGTCTTCCAAGGTGAAAGGAATTCTGGTAATCTGAGCTCTGGTACGGGACCAGTCTGAGTACTGAGCTGAAGCAACATTGTTACATCTTCCAAGAATAGCTATCCCTTTTGTCTGGATGTTGTCCCAAGCCCAGGATGCTTGTCTGACAACAGCTGAATTAGGTTGCACTTCACAATATAAGGTCTCAGCTAAATCCTGTCCTCTGGGCGGGTGAACTAAGGCATATCCCAATTGTCTCTTAAACAGTAAAGGATTGTAATTGATGCAACCATTTACTCCTATCAGAGGCACATTTGGGTATTGTCCACAGCTGGTGATAATGTCCTTGCCTTTGGTGCTCTGGGTGCACCATCTGATATCATCTGAAGTCAAGGCAATGAACCTCTTGGCCCAATTCTTCTGCTGATATGGGTTTAAGAAGGCATCTGATTTAGGCAGGTGTCTAAGCATCCAGGAGTAAAACAAAGGAGCACAACATCTTACCAACTTCCCCCTTTGTTTCTCATTCCTCTAATGAATGGAGTAGTAGAAATCCCCTAGCAATGTAGGTACTGGGTTCTTCAGAAGAAACAGACGGATGGCATTCTTACTGACAAATTTAGGCTCATCTACAAACAATATAACCCCATATATGCTGAGGGCTAACAGTGCACAGACTGCCCTCCACTCTCCCAATGAAGCCTTCAGGATGGCCTGAGAAATCAAGAAGTCCAAATGCAAACCAGGAATCCCAGCTTTTGCTATCTTTTCACTTCTAGGAGCAGTCATCTCTGGGTTGAAGGGGATTCCACCTCTGATAGGTACTCCAATCAATAAAGAAAACTCTTCCAGTAGAGGCCCTAACTGAAAGTCTGGAAAGGTGAAACATCTCAATGGAGGGTCATAAAACTGCAAGCATGTGTGGATCATGCTCCTCTCAGAAGGGTTGCTCACAAACTCCCTGTTTTTGATGATGGAAATTTTTTGCAAGATGTGTAAAACACTCCCCCTGAGTTTGTGCATAGCTGTCAACATGTCAACATCTTAATTTCTTTCTTCTCCCCCTTTGTCAACATCAAAAAGAAGAGAAAACAGTCTATTTGAAGCAAGAAAAATGTAGCAATAACCAGCAACATTGATATAGAAGCTAAACATTCACAAAGAAAGAAGCTTAACATGAAAGAATCACTCACAAAGAATGAAAAAGAAGGGAAAAAACAATACAATTAAACAAAAGGAAAATGAAATAAGAATTGAATAGTTACGAAGTATGTGAACACAAAAGCAAAACCAAAAACATACAAAGTTTGAATAATAAATCAAAAGAAACTTAAGCAACATGATGATAAAATGAAATGCAGTGCAAAGATATAATGATGGCTAGAAGGGGTTATGGCCTCCACATGACTCTTCATCCGCTCTATCAGGATCTCTGAAGCTTGGTGGAGGCGGTGGAGGAGGCATCTCATCAGGATTTTGGCCCATGAAATTGTATCTCCTAAATCGATTATGAACTTAAACACTTATGAACTTGTCCATGATGCCAGGATGGGCACGAAAATCATCCATAAAACGAGACATTTTGTCGCTCCCACCAAGTGACACAGGGCCAGAAGGGGTACAGACGCGAACGGTCGGCGAAGGAGAGAACACAAGGGTGAATTGAAAAGAGTCGCCAGCTAGGCATTTTTATCCCGAAGGAAAGGTAATGCTGCATAAACCTAGGAAAGAAATGGACAAGACGGTTGCGAACCAGAGAAAATGAGAAAGGGGGTTGGTTACAACCTAGGAAGGTATTAGCACCCAGATTGTTCGCTGTACTCGACCCACGCTTGAAAGTTTGTGTATTAAAGGGGTGGTGTCAGTGCTATTTTGTATGCAAAAGCTGGAAAAGAATACAAGTGTCGGTGCAAGGGAAATGTGAAGTGGATAAGAGAAGTGCCAGTGCAAGGAAAGAGTGCAAAGCTTAGGACAATGAGGCTTAAAAGAATAATGCTGGAAGAGGGGGAATATACATAGACTTTTGATCGATAACTGTTAAGTTATGCCTATGTATCCTCTCGTGCAATGAGGAAGTCAGAGCACCGTAGTTCGACTCAAAGAGACTGAAAGATAAATTGACTGATGAACTGCTTACTTGTCTATGCTCAAGTGTATGACCTATCTGGCTAAGGTGCAAACTGTCATGCATCAGACGGAAGAAGCGAGTTCTCGTTTATGAGTGAATGAGGTGAGAAAAGAATCCCGGAGGAGACGATTATTGTTTGTTTTTGGTATTTTTAATCTTTTATGGCTTTTGGAGTTTGTCATAATAAAATGAGCTTAAGCCTAAACCAAGGGTTAGTAAACACATCACATCTTCCCTCTGATTAGGGGTAATGAGAATACCTTAAGTATGAAGAAAACACCTCACACTTAATCACCATGATGTAGGATTAAGATCATTAACCAATTTGCAATTATTTAGATGTTTTTGGAGCTTTTTTGTTTAGTGTTAAGTAATGATTTTAAGCCATAATCAGAGATTTAATGGACCCATTACACCATCCTAATAGAAGGATAATAGATGGGAACATTTAAGCTGAGGAAGGCTCCTCAACTTAATCCATGATTAGGGATTAACCTCATGACAAAACAAAGCCTTTATTAAAGTGGATTTTAGTTAATGATGAGATTAAGAAGTGGATTTTATGGTTGGTAAGACAACTTGAGGGGGACTTGTCCGTTAACATTAGGGTTAGTCCTTCTTAACCAATTAAGGAAGAATTAGAACCCTAATGCAAGGCCCAGGTTACAAGCTTGATGTCTTAGTGATTTATTAGATGGATTGATTAAAGTATTTAAACACATTAAGGGTTAAACAATTAGGATTAAAGTTATACACTCCATCCTAAGAGAAGGATACAGGCATAACCCTAATCTCAAAGCCTTAAAGCCTTAAGGGTTTAGTCCTTGATTATGAGATGAGAAGAGAAGACTCAAAAGATGACACAAAGGTAGAACTAATGGGGGACTAATCAAACCCTAATTGTGATCATGCTTGGGTATTCCTAGGGTTTATGAGGCTTGCAAGAGATCTTCAAGGAAATGCCACCAAGGAAGAAGCAGGATGGAAGGAAAAGAAGCAGAAAGAAGCAAGACAACTTACTTCACTTAAGAAGATAAGTTGCTTGAAGAAAGAAAGTGAGGAGGGAGCATGAATGAGCAAGCTCACTTTAATACAAAAATAAATGCAGCAATGAATGCACAAGAGAGATGAGAAGAGATTATGAGAAGTGAAGGCAAATTCACTTCTCAAACACTTACCACCTGAAAAGTTAGCAAAAGGAAATGAAATGAAATGAAAATGAGATGAAATGCAAAGATGAAAACCAAAGTCAGAAACATATTCATGATGCAAATGATGTTATGAGATGGCATGAAAGCATGCCAAGTGATGTGTATGTTCATACAAGAGATGAGAATGCAAATGAGACATGTAAGAAGCATGAAAGTTCATGAATGCATATGACATTAAATGAAAACAAAAACATGACAAATTAATGATGCAATGATCAAACATGATTTCAATATGTCCTAAGATGTCTTATATGCCATTTGGATGCACAAAATGTCATAGCAAGTTTATGTATGCAAGCTTATGCAAGGTGGATGCAAATGAAGATGCAAATTAGGGTTTATGCACAACATGAGATGCAAAATTCAAAATCAGAAGCAAATGGTAAGATAAAAAATTGAAAATGGAATCAAAGGGACCCTAAACCTATACAAGTTCACTGCCCAAAGGGGAAGGTCAGAAGCTAAACCCTAAAGGACTTATGATTTTCCTAAGTTTCTAAGGTTTTAAGGGTGATCCTAAAGGGAAAATGCCAAACAAATTGAAAATTCACTATAAAAAATAAAACAAAAATGTTTTTGGATGCTTGAAAGTATGCATAACACAATGCAAAAAGAACCATTCACAAACTCAACTTGGATCAAAAGTTATGAATATTTGATGTTAGGGTTAAAAATATTCAAATCAAAGAACCCTAATTCAAATGAAAATTATCAAAGTATGATCAAAACCAAAAATAAATTTGTGTTGTGAGTTTGTAAATGTTTGTAAATGTTTGGAAATATTCTCTGAATTTTTTTGGGATTTTTAAATACCTAAATGTATTTTTAATTAATTAATTTCCATTAACTAATTAAAAATAATCATTTAAATGATTTAAAAAATATTTTTTTTAATGCAAAAAATAAAATAAAATTTTTTTTGGGTTATGAAAATTAATAAAAGATTTGATAAAAAATTTCATCATTTTTGAAGTCTTTTTACTATTTTTTATAAAATGCACAAATTAAAGGAGAAAAATGTGAAATAAAATTAATTAAAATGAGAAGTATGCGCAATGGAGGGCTGAGATTCATTCTGGGCTGGGGGGAGTTGACTTGGCGCGTCATCCTAAGGCCCACATTCAAACTTACTAAACCTAATTAATTAAATAATTAAATCAGATTAGGGTTTTAATCAAGCAATCCAGAACATTCACGCGCGCGGGTAACTTGGATCTAAGGGCCACAATTCAAACTTAGCCTAATTACAGGATTATGCCCTAACTACTTTCAGGTGACCGGAACAGTGTTCCGATCATCTTCTCCGGCCATCCACTCTTGCTAACTCACTCAATTCGTAAAATCAAACCACTAAACTCTCCAGAAATGATCCCTACTCCATTCTAAACAAGATTCAGCCATCAAACATCATTTATTTCACATGAACAACAAGATTCGAAGCAAAACGAAAAATTATTCAAAAATTTCAGAAGCTTCATACATGCTTAAAACTTAATCATTTTCAAAACCAAAAGGTGCAGTGTGATCAGTGAAGCATGGAGAACAATCTAAGAACATAAAAAATCATTTCTGGAAAATTTGTTCTTGATGTTACCTGAAATGGAGCTTTCGAAAATGGCACTTTCTGGACCTTTCCTTGGTGCTTTTCTCCTTCTTTTGACTCCCTCTTGCTTCTGGGATGCTTGGCTGAAGCTTTTGTGGGCTCTTTTGGAAGTTTGCTGAAGTTCAGTTCAAGGAGGGGCCAAAATCGTGTTTTTGATATGGCTATTTTTTGGGCAAGATGAAGGGTGGGAAATGATCAGTGGTTCATGATGAGTTGTTCTATGAAGTTTGTTTTGATATTTGTGGCTTGTGTGATGAGTTTCGAAGAAAAATGCATAAGAGGGAGTTTTGGTGGTTGCTGAGTTGTGGGAGGATTCAGGTTCCAAGCTTATGTGAAATGGCTTGCCTTTGGTACATATATCAATCCTTGATAGGTCAGAGAGTTGTTGGTGGCCTATGCTGATTGGTATGGTTCAAAATGCAAAAAGTCAACATTTGTGTAAGTGAAGGCATGGGCTGGTTCAGGCATGGTACAAGGGTATGGCTCGAGTCAGCTTGCTTCAAGGAGGTCCATGGTAGTCATATTTTGTAGCTGGCACAAGTGGCTAAAGAGATTTGATCCATTTTTCAATTTTGGGGAAGTTTGGCCCTTTTTGAATTACTTGAAGTTCAAGGCATGGAATGCAATGTTTCAAAGCACCAATCTGATCTTTAGAGGTCACATGAGGATGTTGTGAAGCATTTGTGCATATTTGAAGCCTTTAGAATGCCTTATTATGCCATTTTGCAAAATGCCTCTTTGGTGCAAAAGTGAATTTTATGTGATTTTTCCCAACTTTGGAAAGCCATAACTTGAGTTCCAAAATGAATAAGATCTTGTTCTTGTACTTTTTGAAAAGGGAATGATCCAATCTACAACTTTCATGACCAAGAATTTTTCATTTGAAGCATTTTTGGTTGAGAAAGAGGAGGTTGAAAAACTATCCCAAAATGGAAAGTTTACATTACAAGTCATTTCCATATTTGGAAACTTTTGGTTTAGCCCACTTTTCTTCAAATTTGTGAACTTCAAACCACTTCAATGATCAAATAAAGACCCTATGACTTCATTTTGATGAAAAATCCACTTTGGTTCCATGTTGGGGGGCCTCGGATGCCCTGATTTGGCTCTGACTTGCTCAAGAAGTTACCCAATGATCAAATGACTTCCACAATGAATTTTTCCATAAAAATTGGTATGCATGATACTTGTATCATATAGAGACCAATAGAAACAAGAATGGCCAAAATATTTGGAGCTATGGCCTCTGAAACCAAAACCCTAATTTTAGGTCATCCGTGTAGTTAGGCCTGGCTCTGCTTCCATGCCTTTCTCAGTTCTTGTGATTTTCTGACTTTATTGATCTTGGGAGGATATAATATGATGCTTGAACATACATGGACCCTCTTGAGATGGTTGATGACCTTTGGAGTGGCTCAGATGGCTCAGGGATTGCTCAGATCACAAACCCTGGATGCAGATGACTTTGAACCAATGCAGTGAACCAAAAATGCAACATGATGTGATATGGTTGAACTTATGCAAATGAAAAGATCACAAGCCATGGTGAAATGAGTGAGGGTAAATTTGGGGTGTTTACAGCTGCCCATATTCAAGCATGAGTTAGCTGTGCAGGATGTAAGCGACGGCTTATCATACAAACAAGATAACTTGTGGTTGAATACCAAAGACAGTCCAAAATTTGCACTCACTGGTTATGAAGAAGAAAAGGGATATAGATTGTAAAAGAAAATAAAGTAAGATTATAAAGTGCGGGCGACGGAGGACGACTGCTGGGGATAGAGCAATGACAGGGACGACCGACATGTTGGGGAAATAAAGAAATTATAATGGGGATGGCCATCAAAATAAAGAAACAGGATTCTATGGGGATTAAAGGTAAAGCCAATGATGGGGACGACCATCAGGTTTATGAAATAAATGATGAGGTACGGTCATCAAAGGTGAAGGACGATCACCTAGCAGGGGACGACTGCTCTGTTGGGGATAAGGATGAGGGACGGTCATCCAAGGTGAAGGACGATCACCTGGCAAGGTACGGTTGCCGAAAGTATCACGACATAGGATGAATGTCGGATAGAAAAGGTCGACGATGGGGACGGCCAACGGATAAGCATGATGAAGGACGAATATCAAGAGGTGAAGGACGATCACCTAGCAGGGTACGGCTGCTCTCGGGGTTTATCATGACATAGGACGAATGTCAGATAACAAGATCAACGATGGGGACGGCCATCGGATAAAATGATGAAGGACGATCATCAAGAGGTGAAGGATGATCACCTAGCAGGGGACGACTGCTAAAATATCACGACATAGGACGAATGTCGGATAGAAGAGGGTTCCAGTAATGGAGACTCTGCTGGGGGAATGATGAAGGACGATCATCAAAAAGGTGATGGACGATCTCCTGGCAGGGTACGGCCGCCGAAAGTATCATGACATAGGACGGATGTCAGATAGAAAAGAAATTTTGCTTTTTTGCTGGGGATTTGCCGGAAACTCTTCTGGGGAGTGGTAGATACGGACGAGTTGTCTATATTCAAGGAAGGAAAAGGTACAAGTGTTTGACACTGTGTATAGATCAAAGATGCGGAAGAGCATCCTTAAGACTATGATACGGACGAGTATCGGTAGAAACAAACACTGACGCATGTTCAGAGATGATGATACGGACGAGTACCAACTGGTTAAAAAAGAACACGAACGAGTGTTGAATCTAAGGAGAGATACGTGGTGTATACAAGATACGGACGAGTATCTGTATGAGTAAAGAGTAAGTATGAGTGAGACACAAACGAGTGTTCAACATGTTGGGAAGAATATGACACATAAGAGTATCATAAGAGAAAGTGTGTAAGTTATGAACTTATGAGTGTAAAGGATATTCTGAAGATCTGTGGGGATAAGATGACACAGACGGGTGTCAGAAGAAGTGTATTATAATCAAGTGGTTGATTTACAATAAGTGTTTAGGTAACCATGCTGGGGAATGGTGACACAGACGGGTGTCGACGGGGTGTATAAATATCTTGTTTGCGGTTTATAACTGCAGGGAAATGATATGACACGGACGGGTGTCGAAGAAAGAGCATACATATGTATTAGTGAGTGCAAAGGGGATGCTGTGGCTTTTGCTGGGAAGCGTGAGACGACACGGACGAGTGTCAAGTAGGATATATTATGGGTGACGATTCGGGCGAAAGCTGCCTTTTTGGTACCTTTCAGGGCGTAGTGGCACGTGCGGTAAATTTTACAACAAAATGTCTGCATTTATCATGATACTAGTTTTTTTTGCTTTGCGATACATAACTACATATCAAAGTGCGAAGTATGACCCAGAAAATCCATTCTTTTATTTTCAGCGCTGCCACAGCAAGATAGTATCCCAAATCCTTCATTGCCTTTTAGCAGCAAAGTCGCTTAGAAGGCGAATCAGAATTGCCCGCTGAAGCATAAGACTGCCTGGCTTCAGATTTTCTGCAGCAATGATGACATTCCAAGCAAGCTTCACTTTGATAAATATGAGTGGAGCCATGGAGAGAGGGAAGTGAAAAGTGTGGTTAGGGTTAACACCGAATACCTCTTTTTTCTTTCTTTCCCCTCTTCTCCCCCCCCTTTTTTTAGGAAAAGGGGTGCACTGGGTGCATTGTTGATGAGGTACTTGGGACTTGTAGGAGAACGGGTTGAACCTGACTTGTGATTATGCAATATGTTTGTTTTTTGCCGTAATGCTCCGTATTAGACGAAATGCTACGCTCTGGGGGAAAATATGATGCGAATGTTATGATTATGCAAAGAAACCAATCCGGGATTCGGATCCCGTTGCTGTGAAGATCTCTGATTGATCCTTCTCGAAAGAAAATCCCAGCTGGGGACGAGATCAATGGTGTATCTGATATGACCTTGCTTGGGGAAATAAGTCACTGATAGACCTATCTTAGTAATGAGGAGCCCAGCTGGGGTTTGTGGAAGCTTCCGTCACTTCGTTGTGAGATTTTCAGACATTGCTCTTCTGGATAGAGGCTGAAGCTCCGCGGGGAGATGATTCCCTGCCTAACACTTGGATGGGGAGGAATGATCACTGAACGATCTTCCCAGATATTTCTGTGGGGATCCTGCTGAGGATGATGAACTTAGCTGGGGAAATGAGCCCCTTCTGATGTTGCTCTGGATAAAGGGCTATAGAAATGATGCCTGGCAGTTCTGATGGGAAGAAAGCATCTTTGGTACTGTTTGGAAGATGTGCTGAGTAAATAATGATTGGGCAGCTCTGCTGGGGAGAAACTTTCATGCTCCATGTTGCGCTTTGGATACCTGCAACCCTGTTATGACAAAGAAATGCACAAGTACCCCGAGGTATCCCCTACCGGATTCCATCATAGGAGTTTAGACACTCCCGGGAGCAAATATATTTCCTGTAAGCATGTAATTTTTAGAAAATACGCATCTGTATTTATGTAATCAATATATTAAGGATATCGGACATTTCTTTGCAAATGAAGTGAGACGGAACGTGACTGAAAATCTGTTTTTATTAATTTGGGTGCCCTGAATTGGCAAATACAGTCAAAGAAACAAATCCCCTGAAATGAGGAGATTCTTACAAATTGAGAAACAAAAAGGTGCTGGCAATGTTGATGACGCTTCAGTGTGTTTTTCTTTTGCTATGACTCGTATGACATTGACGTTCTTCTCATCCTGCTTTCTGAAGAAGGCTGATTCTGACCGATGCTCGAACCTTTCAAAGCTTGCCATGTTGTAAGTGATACAGACGAATTCAGAATGCAGTTGTTCGCTTATTCCCTTATTTTGCGTGGATCGCCCTTTCGGGTTTTCAATCCACCGGGATACCCATTTTTGCCTGAGCTGTCTAATGCGGCTTTTTAACTCAACGGGTGTATATTTTTCATTTATTTTCGAAAAAGTAGGACATTTATTTTCTTCATCTCTTTGATCTTCAGCCACAAACACCTGTTCAGAAGGCACATCAAAGTTGTACACTCGTGTTCTGGATCCTCTTTCGAAAAACTAGGACATTTATGCTCAGAGTCCCATCGATATCCTATATGCGATAAAGTAGCGTTGTTGAACTCTTGAGCAGTGGAGGGAGAAATGAGAGGAACCAAAGGCATGAAAATATTCCAAGAATTGATGATTCGCATAATCTGAGCAGCATATCCAAGATCAATATTCTTGGAACTGTTACGCGTAAGAAAAATGCGTTTCAAAAAATACTTAGGCCAATTCAACGGAACCTTGTTTTGCAGAAGATACAAAAGATGGATATTTGGCTTGTCCAATCTAGAATGTCCACCGGACCTTGGACGCAAAATATGCGAGACAATCCAATGGAGTATCCTAGGAATACTCTTAATCATGCCAGACGTAACTTTCTCATCCTCACTCAGAGGTCTTTCCAATTTCAGTATAGATGCAACATACTCCTTAATTTTAAATGCGGTGTCAAATATTTGGTCATGCCAATACATCAACCCCGACATCGAAAACGGAATTTTGAACACTTTGTCCCAATCAACAGCTTCGAAAGAGTAGGTTCTGGTTCCAATAGAACACTTAAACATATAGTCTCTACCCGATTGTAGACCAGCATAAAAAGCACGGATGGAATCCTCATGATAATCATCATTAACCGTCAAAAATGACCCAAGAGTTTGTGCATTAATCAGATCAGCAACCTCAGTAAAATGCAGAGAGAGAGGATCATTTGTATTAAAGACATGGGGTTTCATAACTAACCTTGTCTTGAAAGTATCCTCAAACTCATCAACAATGGCAGGATGAAGGAGAGTCAATGCATTTGGAGGAATTTCTGGCGGAGGAGGAGACTGATGTGAAGGACCGACATGTTATTTTTCTTTTCCTTTACCTTTTGGCCTAGCAGGAATTGTTCTTGGAGGCATGGTGATGAAATTAGGGTTTGGAGATGAAGAGGTATGAAGGTTTTTAGGGTTAGTCGTAGGTATGCAGTATGTTATGAGATGAAGAAGAAGATTAAAAATGTTTAAAACTGTTATAAATGTTGTAACTGCTGCTGATGTGTCGATTCAAAAAATTAATTAAAATGGTATTTAACGAAAAAGTAATCAGTATGCATCGATACATGTGGTAATGAATCGATCCATTTCACGAATTTGGGTTTTTAAAAGTTCCTATGTATCGATACAAAGTACGATTGTATCGACACATACTGTAATCAATTTGAAAAATGTGAAATAATATGAACTATGTATCGATACAAAGTGCGATTTATTGACACATACTATAACCAAATTGAAAATTGTGAAATAATCAGAACATGGATCGACGCATAGCTCGGATGTATCGATACAAAGGATGAATGTACTGATACATACCTCTGTTACATCGATACATACTGATGCCAAACCAAGTTTTAATAAATTTTTGAGCAAACCAATAGAGATGAAGTATGAATCATGTCAGGATAATGATGCTCAAGTATAATTCACAAAACAATCATTAATGCTCAAACAATATATGTAAAGAAGTACATATAAACGATCATAGAAAATTTGTTCTAACATACATCAATCACACAATTTCAACAAGATATAAAAAGGAATGATATTACCTCAGTTGATGTAATCTTGTGAAATTTGAATGAGGTCTAAAATCAAATCTCAACAAACAAGATGAGACATATATAAATAAGATCAAACAAGCTTAAGACACCAATGATGAGAGATATAAAATCCCAAATTCACGAAGAATGTTGAAGAATGGTTTCGTTGCTAAAGGTTTAGTGAAAATGTCAGCAAGTTGGTTTTTAGTATCAACATGCTCAAATACAATGTCTTCTTTTTCAACATGATCGTGAAGAAAGTGATGTCTAATCTCTATGTGTTTAGTGCGTGAGTGTAAAACGGGATTCTTAGTAAGATTAATGGCACTAGTGTTATCACATTTTATTGGAATACGTTTGAGTTGTATATCAAAGTCTTGGAGTTGTTGTCTTAGCCACAAAATCTGAGCACAACAACTACCGGCTGCAACATACACAGCCTCTGCAGTTGACAATGCCACAGATACTTGGTTTTTGCTCTGCCAACTTACCAAAGAGTTAGAAAACAAGTGACATGTACCACTAGTGCTTTTCCTATCTGATTTGCAACCAGCAAAATTAGAATCGGAGTAACCTACTAAGCTACAATCACTTCCTTTGGAATACCAAAGCCTATATTTAGATGTTCCATGAAGATATCTAAATATACGCTTGATAGCTTTCAAGTGTGATTCCTTAGGATTTGATTGATATCGTGCACACATACAAACACTAAACATTATGTCAGACCTAGTAGCAGTAAGATACAAGAGAGATCCAATCATACCTCTATACTTAAAGACATCTACACTCTTACCGTGTTCATCTTTGTCAAGGTTATCGTTGGTAGGCATAGGGGTGTCGATTGATTTTGAGTCGTTCATTCCAAAGCGCTTGAGCAGTTATCTGCAGTATTTTGTTTGACACACTGTTGTACCTTCATCAAGCTACTTTATTTGGAGGCCTAGGAAGTAATTTAGCTCCCCCATAAGACTCATCTCAAACTCCCCCTACATAATGTTAGAAAACTCTTTGACCAAGTGTATGTTAGTTGAACCAAAAATTATATCGTCTACATAAACTTGAACTAAAAGAATGTGCTTCCATTTGTGTTTAATGAAGAGTGTATTATCCACTTTACCTCTTGAATATCCATGATCAAGTAGAAATTTGCTAAGTATTTCATACCAAACCCGAGGGACTTGCTTAAGACCATATAAAACTCGTTTTAATTTGTAAACATAATCTAGATATTTAGAATTCTCAAAACCAGGAGGTTGTGAGACATATACCTCTTTATTTATGACACCATTTAGAAACGCAATCTTTACGTCCATTTGGTAAAGCTTAAAATTCTTAGAACACGCATAAGAAAGCAAGAGACGTATAGCTTCGAGGCAAGCAACTAGAGCATAAGTTTCCTCATAGTCTATGCCATCCTCTTGGTTATACCCTTGTGCTACTAAACATTCCTTGTTCCTAGTTATCACTCCGTTTTCATCAAGCTTATTCCTAAAAACCCATTTAGTACCTATGATATGATGATCTCGCGGACGAGGAACAAGTTCCCAAACATCATTTATTTTAAATTGATTAAGCTCTTCTTGCATGGCCATTAGCCAAAATTCATCAATCAAGGCCTCTTTGGCATTTTTAGGTTCTACTTGTGAAACAAAAGCGAAGTGATAACATAAATTACTTATCTTAGAACGATTCAATACTCCCCTTGAAATGTCTCCCAAAATGTTGTCAATGGGATGGTCTTTTGAAGATCTCCAAGCTGGTGGAAGGTCATTCACCTCAGCTGTCTCTTCTTCCTTATCTTTTTCATTACTAGTATCTTCCTCCTTCTCATTGGCAGTTGTTGTGGATTGATCAATTTTCATAACATCTTCCTTGAGTATGTCTTAAGTAGATACACCTGCGTCATCAAAAGAAATACCTTTTCCGACACTTTTCAGATAAGACTCATCAAAAGAAACATGGATAGATTCTTCAACAGAAATTAAACGCTTATTATATAGTCTATATGCTTTACTTGATTGTGAGTATCCAAGAAAGATACCTTCATCCGCTTTTGCATCAAACTTCCCAAGATTTTCCTTACCATTATTCAAAACAAAACACTTACAACCGAATACGTGAAGATGAGACAAGTTTGGCTTTCTTCCTTTTAAAATTTCATAAGGGGTTTTATTTAAAATAGGACGAACTAAAATCCCGTTTAAAACATAACAAGTTGTGCTAATTGCATCAGCCCAAAAATACTTTGGTAATCCACCCTCATTTAGCATTGTTCTTGCCAATTCCTCTAAAACGCGATTTTTGCGCTCCACAAAACCATTTTGATGTGGAGTTCGAGGAGCTGAAAAGTTATGCTCAGTGTCATACTTGTCACAATACTTATCAAAGAGATAGTTTTGAAATTCACCTCCATGATCGCTTTGAATTGTAACTATTTTAGAATTCATTTTGTTTTGGGACAGTTTTGAAAAACTCTTAAAAGTAGAAAATGTTTCTTCTTTGCTATGAAGGAATATAGTCCAAGTAAATCTAGAGTAGTCATCAACGATTACGAAACCATAGTAATTTCCACCTAAAATCTTTGTCCTAGAAGGTCCAAAGAGGTCCATATGTAGAAGCTCAAGGGGTCTTGAAGTTGAAATTATATTTTTAGATTTAAAAGAGACCCTTGTTTGTTTTCCCATTTGGCACGCGTCACATAAGTGGTCTTTTGAAAATTTTATTTTTGGAAGACCGACTACTAGATCCTTAGATACAACCTTATTTAGCAAATCGAAATTAACATGCGCTAAACATCTATGCCAAAGCCAAGAATCATCATTCAAGGTAACTAGACATTTAATGCTTGTTAAATATACATCCAAAAGATCAAGCATATAGATATTGTTTACTCTTACTCCCTTAAATACAACATTTTGTTCAACATGTTCAATTATGCAGCAAGTATAGCTCCTTTGTTATTGTCTCCATAAGTAACATATCCCTTCTTCTTTGATTTGAAGTCAATAAAAAGCGATATGTCACTCGTCATGTTCCTTGAACACCCGCTGTCTAGAAACCATCTTCTATCTACGGATGCAAGACAACCATCCTACAATATTAAAAGAGAGAAGTAGGTACCCAATTTTCATTAAGTCCAAGTGGGTAATGTAGGATCAGAATGTGCCTAAGAGGGAGGGGGGGTGAATTAGGTGTTATAATTTTTCTCGATTCTTTTTCTTTGATGGATAGAATTTTTCTTTTAAGTGAGTATGGAAGGAAAGCAGTAAAGCAGAAAATAAAAGTGACACGAAATATTATCCTGGTTCCCTTCATAGTCCGAAGGTACATCCAGTCCCCTTTCAATTCGAAAGAGATTTCCACTAGTTCTTAGAAAAAGTACAACCTATCACACCTTCAATGGTGAGGCCTACTTTCTAACAAACTATGTAAACAAGTGTGCAAGAACAATCCTCTTGCCACACTAACCCTTATGTCCAAACAATCCTTGGAACACAAGTCACAAATAGAAATACTTTTCTATACTTTTGTAATATTGAGTGAGTAATACAAAGATTGGATATCAATAATGATCTTCTCCTATGTACACAAATCACTTTTCAAATATCAATACAAGTGTTCAAACATGCAATATGAATGATGAAGATCTTATGAACACTTTTAGAAGAATACAAATATTTGAATATTGGTGAATTTGATTTAAGTGATTTTCATAAAAATTGTAGGAGGTGGTTTTTTGAATTTTAAAAAATTCAGATTTTATAATAATCAAGACACCCTTTTGAAAAGGTATGAAAATTATGAAACAAAATAATTCATGAAGAGATATAATCAAAAGGTGTAATTTGAAATTCAAAGAAAATATTTTTCAAAAATCTTACAGTGTTAACCGGTTAACCAAATGGTTAACCGGTTAACGCCTATAAACGTTAACTGGTTTTCTGAATTTTTGAACCTGTTAACCGGTTAACCAAATGGTTAACCGGTTAACACTGTTAAAAACAGAAACAGAATGTTTTCAAAAAGTGTTAAACGGTTTGAAAAATTAATCAAAGTATTTTATGCAATATGCTAACATATGATTGAATGAGTGAACACTTGTACATCAATTTAAAAGAGGGATTGATATACCTAAACAAAAAAAATGTCCAAGCATGAAGTAGAACGATGATGCATAAGAAGCTTGATCGCGAAGCTGGTTGCTTGTAGCTTGATCAATTGGAGCTCTTGACTTTTTGCAGATCTGAAAAGCATGTGCCGTGTTGTCTTCATCAAAATCTTCGAGGTTGAAGGCGTGCTTCTACATTCTCCCCCTTTTTGATGATGACAACCGAAAATTCTGCGAGAGCTTTGATCAATGTTTCTCTAAGCGAATCCTCCCCCTATGGACAACAACTCCCCCCTAAATGATAGCGGCAGTAGCAAAAGAATTCTGCATCGAGAGGCATTAGAGAAACAAGGTTTTATCCCCCTTTAGCATTAGCAAAAAGGAAGGGACCAACAAGCAAGTATAGAAATGAAAAGTATAGCATCACACAAGCATTCATGCAAGCAAACACATATAGAACTAAAACATAATGCAAGTAAACCAAAAATGCCTAAAAACTTAGGACTTGAGTTTGAGAGTACAAAACATAACATGATTAAAAGATAAAGCAACATAAAAGAAGAAAAAAAAGAAAAAATAAATTTTTTAAAAGAAACAGAGACTGGCACGCAGGCAGGGACTGCTGTTTTGAAGGTGTTAACCGGTTAACCGATCCGTTAACCGGTTAACGGACAAAAATTTTCAAAAAATTTAAAAAGTCCAGCAGCTTTGTGGGGGAAAATGGAGGGAAATTTTCAAAAAATGTTTTTCATAAAGTGTTAGCACTTGTCATTCCGCAACTTTCGATCAAAAAATATTTTAAAACCGATTGATTTCGGGTATACGAAAGTGAGAAAAACCGAAAAACGGTGAAATGTGAGTGCTAGCATTTATGACATAAAAGTGAGCAAAAACACATATGAACACATATAATGCAATAAAAACATATAACAATCAATTTTTAGGTTAAGATAAGATGTCACCTTCATTGAGAATACCAAGTTCTCGTCGAATCTTGAAGAATTGCTCCTTAGCCAACGGTTTTGTGAATATGTCGGCGAGTTGATTGTGTGTATCCACGAACATAACATCTACATCTCCGTTTAAAACATGATCTCGAAGGAAGTGATGTCAGATATCTATGTGCTTTGTTCTTGAATGCATGACTGGGTTCTTCATGATATTGATGGCACTTGTGTTGTCACACCGGAGAGGGATACAACCAAGATCTATACCGAAATCAAGAAGTTGTTGTTTAAGCCACAAGATTTGAGCACAACAACTTACTGCTGCAATGTACTCCGCTTCGGCCGTGCTAAGTGCAACGCATGCTTGCTTCTTGCATGCCCACGACACTAGTGCATTCCCGAGAATGTGACAAGTACCACTTGTACTCTTTCTATCGGTCTTACATCCTGCATAATCAGCGTCAGAATAACCAATTAAAGAACATGTACTACCTTTAGGATACCATAGTCCGACGTGCGTCGTTCCTTTGAGATACTTCATGATCCTCTTCACGGCAGTGAGATGTGATTCCTTCGGATTAGCTTGAAAGTGGGCACACAAACAAACACTAAACATAATGTCAGGACGACTCGCCGTTAAATATAAGAGTGAACCGATCATACCTCGATACTTTGAAATATCTATTGAAGTGCCGGAAAGATCTTGATCAACATACGTTCCGGATCCCATTGGAGTAGACATTTCTTTGCAATTGTCCATATCAAATTTTTTTTAATAACTCCTTGCAATACTTGGATTGGTTGATGAAGATGCCATCCTTTGTTTGCTTGATTTTTAAACCAAGGAAGTAGTTCATCTTTCCCATCATGGACATCTCGAATTCGCCTTGCATCATAAGAGAGAATTCTTCACAAAGATCTTTGTTTGTTGAACCGAAGATGATGTCGTCGACATAGAATTGAACAAGTAAGGTGTTACCCTTAAGATTCTTGATGAACAAAGTCTTGTCAACCTTTCCTTTCGTAAAACCTTTCTCACATAGGAAGTTGCTAAGGCGATCATACCAAGCCCTTGGTGCTTGCTTTAAGCCATAAAGAGCCTTCTTAAACTTGTAGACATGAGACGGGTTCTTGAAGTCTTCAAAATCCGGAGGTTGTTTGACGTAGACTTCTTCATTGATGTAACCGTTTAGGAAGGCGCTTTTGACAACCATCTGGTACAACTGAAAATTCATAGAAAAGCGTAAGCAAGTAATAATCTAATTGCTTCTAACCTTGCTACCGGAGCGAATGTTTCATCAAAGTCGATTCCTTCTTCTTGGTTGTAGCCTTGTGCGACCAATCTTGCTTTGTTATGGACTATGATCCCATTCTCGTCAAGTTTGTTCTTGAACACCCATCTTGTGCCTATGATATGTTTGTTGTCCGGTCTTGGTACAAGAGTCCAAACTTGGTTCCTTTCGAATTGGTTGAGTTCTTCTTGCATAGCTATTATCCATTGATCGTCGCCTAAGGCTTCATCGATTTTTGTTGGTTCAATTTGAGACACGAACGCCATGTTGAGGCAAGCATCCTTGAGATTGAGTCGAGTTGCAACGCCTTGGCTAATATCACCAATCACTTTATCTATCGGGTGATCTCTATGAGTTCTCCATTCTTTTGGAAGATCTTGATGTTCTTCAAAGGTTGGTGACTTATCTTCTTGTGATATTGCTTATTCTTTTGATATCTCCTTTTGTTGTTGTGATAGATCTACTACATCATCATCATCATCCACGATAATATTATCCTCTTTCGAGGGGTTAGTCTCATCAAACGAAACATGTATGGATTCATCAATAGTAAGAGTACGTTTATTGAAAATTCTAAAAGCTTTGCTTGATAGAGAATATCCAAGAAATATACCTTCATCGGATTTCTCATCAAACTTACCAAGGTTGTCCTTACCGTTGTTGAGAACGAAGCATTTGCATCCGAATATGTGGAAGAAAGATATGTTGGGTTTCCTTCCCTTGAACAACTCATATGGGGTCTTCTTGAGAATAGGTCGAATATTGACACGGTTACTTACAATACAAGTCGTGCTAACCGCATCCGCCCAAAAATATTTAGGAAGATTTGAGTCGCTAAGCATTGTCCTTGCAAGTTCCACTAGAGCCATATTCTTCCTTTTTACGACACCGTTTTGTTGAGGAGTCCTTGGTGCGGAAAAGTTGTGAGATATTCCATGCTCTTCACAAAAATCTTCAAATGATGAATTTTGAAATTCGCTACCATGGTCGCTTCTTATGGAAACAATTGAGAGTGACTTCTCATTTTGAATTTGCTTGGCATACTTCTTGAATGCTTTAAAGGCATCACTTTTCTGCACTAAAAACAAAGTCCAAGTGTATCTAGAGAAATCACCAACAATAACTAGTGCAAAAACGTTACCTCCGAAGCTTTTTGTTCTTGATGGACCGAAAAGATCCATATGTAACAATTGTAGTGGTCTTGTAGTAGATATCACTTTCTTGGTCTTAAAGGATGTTTTGGTTTGCTTCCCCTTTGACATGCGTCACAAAGCTTATCCTTGATAAACTTCATCTTTGGAAGACCAATAACTAGATCATGCTTTAATAATTTATTCAAATGCTCCATGTGAATGTGAGCAATCCTCTTGTGCCAAAGCCATGCATCGTTGTTGTTTGCCATTAAGCACTTCACCTTCAAGAGAGAGTCATCAAAAGAAATCATAAAAATGTTATTAAACCGTTTACCTTTTAGCAAGAGTTCATGAGTGACTTCGTGTTCTATCAAACATTCCTCCTTTGTGAAGTTGATTCGGAACCCTTTGTCACACAATTGACTTATGCTAAGAAGGTTGTGTTTAAGGCCTTCCACATAAAGGACGTCTTCGATGATTGTATGAGGAGATGCACCAATGGTTCCAACTCCAAGAATTCTTCCTTTATTATCATCACCGTAAGTAACGTATCCTTTGGCCTTAAGTGTTAGACTTGAAAATTTGTTGATATCGCCCGTCATATGCTTTGAACAACCGCTATCGAGATACCATTGCGTAGAAGTTGTTTTCAAGCATACCTACAAAACAAAGTAAAGTTTTGTTAGGTACCCAGATTGCTTTGGGTCCTTGATAGTTAGTACCCTTTTCAACCCACACATAATGCCCTTTAGCAACACCAATGTTGCGCACATAGCAAGCATTAGGTGTATGGCCTTTGATTCCACAATATAAGCAAATAGGTTGAAATTGACTTTTAAATTTAGGAACATATTTTTGTTTCTTAATGATCCTTTTCCTTTTATGACTTTGATGCATAGTTTTAGAATTGTTAGTCTTTTCCTTAACAATTTGTTCACTAGCTTTTACGAAAACGGTTTCACTTGTGCTTGGTTTGGAAAACTTAGAATATCCTAGGCCACTTTTATCATTTGGATATCTTTGGTGCCTAAGAATTTCCTCCAAGCCAATTTGACCTTTTTCATATCTTTCTAAAACTCTTTTGAGTTGAACAATTTGAAAGGACAATGACTCACAATTTTTACATGTAAGGCTTTGTTTTTCATCCATTATCTTTTGTTTTTCATTTTCAATGTATTTTTCAAAAGATGCATTTTGTTCTTCTAAAGATAATATTTTCTTCTTTTGGGATGAAATACTTTTGTACAAAGTCTTACATTCCTTTAGAAGTTCATCTATGACTTCTTGTGCATCATTTTCATAAATTGAAAGTTACTACTAACCTCGTCATTTTCTTCATCGGAGTGATGTGATGCCATTAACGCCATATTTGCACATTCGTCGCTTTCCGATTCCGATGAGGAACTAACTTTATTGTCATCCCATGCGACATAAGCCTTTTTATTTTTGAAGTCCTTCTTGCCTTTGAATCCTCCTTTCTTCGCAAGTTTTGGACAATCCGGTTTTATGTGACCTTGCTTTCCACATTCATAGCATGTAACTTCTTGATTCGATGTGGATGCATCCTTCTTCCTGAAATGTTTATTCTTTTTAGGAAAGGAAGAATTATTATTTTTGTTAAAAAACATACCAAGCTTCTTAACAAGAAGCATGAAGTTCTCATCTTCGGAGATCTCGTCATCTTTGTCATCCTTCGTGTCAATCTTCAAAGCAATTCCTTTGGACTTTTTCTCTTGACTTTCATGCTTCTCGAGCCTTCCAAGTTCCAATTCGTGGTCTTGAAGTTTGCCGAATAGAGATGCGGATGTCATTGTTGAGAGACTCTTCTTCTCCAAGATTGCGGTCACTTTCGGTTGCCATTCCCTTGTCAAAGACCTTAGAACTTTCAAATTAAGATCATCGTTGGTGAAGGTCTTTCCGAGTGCAATCAAATGGTTGGTTAGATGAACAAATCTTTTTTGTAAAGCCACAATAGATTCTTCGGGCTGCATGCGGAACATTTCATATTCTTGACTCAACGTGTTAAACCTTGATCTTTTAACTTATGTTGTTCCTTCATGTGTTTCTACCAAAGTATCCCAAACCTCCTTCGCCGATTTGCATTGTGATACACGAAAAAATTTGTCCATACTAAGAGCGCTTTGAAGTATGTTGATTGCTTTCTTCTCATTTAGGGTCTTCCTTTTATCATCTTCATCATACATATTCTTCAACTTCGCGGTTCCAACGTCGTTGATCACATTGATGGGATTATGCGGACCTTCTTTGATTGCTTCCCATATGCCTTCTCCTTGGGCTTCAAGATGTGCCCTCATTCTGATTTTCCAGAAATCGAAGTATTCGCCGGAGAAGAGCGGAGGCTTGTTGCTACTTCCACCATCTTTGAAAACAGGATTCGAGTTTGCGGAAGCCATAAGGATCTTATAGGAACAGGTTACCTAAACCTGCTCTGATGCCAATTGTAGGATCAGAATGCGCCTAAGAGGGGGGTGAATTAGGTGTTATAATTTTTCTCGAGTCTTTTTCTTTGATGGATAGAATTTTTCTTTTAAGTGCGTATGGAAGGAAAGCAGTAAAGCAGAAAATAAAAGTGACACAGAGAATTATCCTGGTTCCCTTCACAGTCCGAAGGTACATCCAGTCCCCTTTCAATTCGAAAGAGATTTCCACTAGTTTTTAGAAAAATTACAACCTATCACACCTTCAATGGTGAGGCCTACTTTCTAACAAACTATATAAACAAGTGTGCAAGAACAATCATCTTGCCACACTAACCCTTATGTCCAAACAATCCTTGGAACACAAGTCACAAATAGAAATACTTTTCTATACTTTTGTAATATTGAGTGAGTAATACAAAGATTGGATATCAATAATGATCTTCTCCTATGTACAATAATCACTTTTCAAATATCAATACAAGTGTTCAAACATGCAATATGAAAGATGAAGATCTTATGAACACTTTTAGAAGCATAAAAATATTTGAATATTGGTGAATTTGATTTAAGTGATTTTCATAAAAATTGTAGGAGTTGGTTTTTTGAATTTTAAAAAATTCAGATTTTATAATAATCAAGACACCCTTTTGAAAAGGTATGAAAATTATGAAACAAAATAATTCATGAAGAGATATAATCAAAAGGTGTAATTTGAAATTCAAAGAAAATATTTTTCAAAAATCTTACAGTGTTAACCGGTTAACCAAATGGTTAACCGGTTAACGCCTATAAACATTAACTGGTTTTCTGACATTTTGAACCCATTAACCGGTTAACCAAATGGTTAACCGGATAACACTGTTAAAAACAGAAACAAAATGTTTTCAAAAAGTGTTAAACGGTTTGAAAAATTAATCAAAGTATTTTATGAAATATGCTAACATATGATTGAATGAGTGAGCACTTGTACATCAATTTAAAAGAGGGATTGATATACCTAAACAAAAAAAAAGTCCAAGCATGAAGTAGAACGATGATGCATAAGAAGCTTGATCGCGAAGCCGGTTGCTTGTAGCTTGATCAGTTGGAGCTCTTGACTTTTTGCAGATCTGAAAAGCATGTGCCGTGTTGTCTTCATCAAAATCTTCGAGGTTGAAGGCGTGCTTCTACAGGTAAGTGGTAACATGGTTTCCTTTAGGCTTCCATTGATAAATACCTTTAGGAACAAGAAATCTCCTAAACTTGCATTTTTCAATGGTATGGCCAACACGAAAACAATAATGACATAAACCATGATGATTTTGTTGTTTATTTTTGTTCATTAAATCCTTTGGTATAAAAGAGTATTTTGCATATGGTGGATTTAATGACTTCTTAAACAACCTAGAATCAACGGCATAAGTAATATTAGGTTGTAAAGCTTTTTCCAACTTGACCTTAAGAGTGTTAACCTCTCGTTGCCAAATATGACAAGATTCACAATACCTAAGTTTATTACATCCATTAATATCAATATCTTTTTAATTTTATGCAATACTAACTTTCAATCTTTCTAAATCTTTTTCAGCATATTGTACTTTACCTTCCAAAAATGAAAAAATATGTTTATCGGAAGATAATCTTTTAAAAGCATCTACAGCTTTGTTATGAAGTTTTTCAAAAGCTATTTTCAGTTCAGAAAAAGACATAGAAGAAAAGTTATTATAGTATGCTTGTTATACCTTTTTATCATGGTTTTTCTTCTTGTGGTAGGAATGGTAATTGGTGTGAGCCATAAGACACAAATTTGCGGTTTCATCACTATCACTTGAACTTTGTGTGCTTGATGAATCACTATCACTTTCAAGCAATATAAGCTCTTCTTTATTTGTTGTACCTTTTTGGCGGCGCTTTTCCTTTATCCTTTTTCTTCATAGGACAATCTGTCTTGTAATGTCCAGATTTACCACAATTAAAACAAAATCCCTTTCCTCTATTCTTCTTATTCTCTTCCTGTTTTGAGTCTATAGATTGTCTTCGAAAATTCAAGAGATTTTTGTCGGAATGCTTGATTCCATTCTTTCGAATGAATCTATTGTATCTCCTAACAAAAAGTCCCATTTCCTCATCACCCGAATCTTCGTCACTACTAGAATCATTGTTGCTTTGCTCTTTTTGTGAGGACTTTGAGTTAGATGCCACAAGAGCTATTGGCTTCTTTTCACCCTCTTTGTCTTTATTCTTCTCCTTTCCCTTTTTACTCTTGTTCTCAAATTTTTCAAGACTTTCTAGTTCTTGCTGATGTTCTTCCATCTTTCCAAACAAAGTTGTAGTCGTAAGTGTCGTGAGACCGTTGGCTTCCTTAATAGATGTTACTTTAGGTTGCCATTCCCTGCTAAGACATCTCAGAATTTTATTAGTAGCTATTTCATTGGAAACAGGTTTTCCAAGTGCATTCAAATGATTGATGAGATGAGCGAATCTCTTTTGCATGTCGGAGATAGATTCTCCTTGTTTCATGCGAAAGAGCTTGTACTCTAGATTAAGTGTGTTAATACGAGACTGTTTTACTTCAGTAGTACCCTCATGGGAAATTTCTAAAGCATCCCACATTTCTTTAGCTGTCGAGCAATGGGATACCCAAAAATACTCATCAGCACTAAGTGCTGAAATTAGCATATATCTAGCTCTCCAATCACTCGACCACTTTTTCTCATCTTTCTCATCCCAATCATCTTTTGGTTTAGGAACTATGGCGCATGTCGCATTTGTCATAGTAATTTGAAAAGGACCATTTTGAATGGCAGTCCATACGCGCTTATCCACGGAATTTATGTGAATTCGCTTGCAGTCTTTCCATACGCGCTTAGCCAAAATTTTCACCGTTGAAAACAGTCGCTCTATTATACGCCCCTTAGGGTCAGAATCCATATTGTTACAGGTAGCCACAAAGCACCAGCGAACTGGTTCTCTGATACCACTTGTAAGACAACGTGGCTAGTGATCGATAGGGGGGGGTGAATAGATCACCTCCTTGATAACAAGGATTTAAAAATACTTTTCAGAGTTTTTGAAAATTAGCGGAAAATTACGATCCCTAATCGACTTCCGTCTATTCTGAAACAGCTTCTAGAAAACCGGACACGCGAATAAATGCTGGATTTATATTACGATGACAAAGACTTATTAACACAAGATAATATGTTTCAAATGCACTTATCACTAAATTCTATTTCCAATGAACAAAACTCAGCAAACAATTTTATCAAACACTTGGCGTGTATGTGTTCAATGATTAACAATAATGGTGATTTGATAAAAGCTTTTTTACCACTATTGTATCATGAAACGTAAAAACACGATACGCTAACTAAATTTCAAACTTGTTGAAAACGTAAAAGGATAGAGAAAGAATACAATACGTAGAGATTTGGTAAGGAAGTTCCCCACTATCATCCTCGCGTGTGGGTACATCTCCCTCTCAATTTCAAACCGTAATTGAGACTTTGTTATATCAATAATATTGAATTTGTTGTTTACAAGGTTACAATACAAAACCATAAATCTAAACACCAATATCTTCCTCTTGTATGAACCTTCACTTGATCTGAGCGCAATCAAGAATTCCCTGCAAGTAATGCGAACAATTCTCCGTTTCCATGATCTGTTTGCAAAATAACCCAATTTCCAAACCCTACTG
This sequence comes from Lathyrus aphaca, assembly GCA_963966055.1. NCBI lineage: Eukaryota > Viridiplantae > Streptophyta > Magnoliopsida > Fabales > Fabaceae > Lathyrus > Lathyrus aphaca. The sequence goes on along the minus strand of OZ014522.1, from coordinate 196,052,643 downwards.
TAATACCTCAAAATTTTCCCTCACATATCCTCAACATTTTTCATAGCATTTAGCATACATAAGTTCATAAAATAATCAACAACATTGAATCATGTGTAGCATAGTTGAGGCATATGTATGTGATCAATGATGGAGCAACTGAAGGCATTACAAAGGCAATCAAAGGGCCACAAAGCTTCTCAATCTTGTGCGAAGGGTTCAAAATATCCCACAAGTCTTCATTTGAAGCCACAAGCCATGGAAATATTTGGTTTAATTAGAGAAGGCAAGTAGTGCAACATCTCCTAATGAAAAGGGCCAAATTAGGGTTTCATTTATATTGGGATTCTGCATGAAGTTATGATTCAAAGTGGATTCCATTGTCTTATATATGATGTCAAGTGCCTAGGGTTCAAATTTCATCCATAAAATCATTTTGGAAGAGGTTCAATTGGCCAGATGACTGAAAATCGAGGAATCGGGGAAAAGGCAACCGAGCTAGGTAAAAAAGGTCGACTCCTGACTTTTAAGATCAAAATCATGAAATTAGGATTATAATGATCCTATGGTTCAATTTTGGTCAAGAAATTATGGATGAATCATAAAAATCAAGAAAACTAATCATTTGAAAAGTGGTTAATTTCACCTTTCCCTCCACTTTTCCTTCCACTTTCTTTCCACATTTCCTTTCATTATTTTCCTCTTGTTTTTCCACTTCAATTCCACTCCATTTCCTTTGGATGCTTCTACCATGTTCCACAACCTTCTAGAGTATTCCAAGGAATATTCCAAGGAATATTATATTCCTTCTCCAACCCTAACCCTAACTAACTACAAACCTAATTCCATTCCTAAACCTAACTCCATTCCCAAACCTAGCTCCAAGCCTAACCCCTATATAATCATTAATCACTTCAATGCAAAAGGTTCCCAACTTTTCACTATCTCACAATTTCTAGAATCACTTTTTCTCTCTCACTTTTCCTCCATTTCCCTTTTCACCAAAGCTTTTTTTGAAGAAGCTCTTCAAGTTTCACATTGAAACTTGAAGATATTAAAGCTTAGCCTCCAACCTCCATTGAATTGTGGATTGTAGAAGAAGAAGCTACTGATTTTTTTGAAGATTTTGCTGTTTTCTTAATCATCAAGAACGCATTTATTTTGCGGATTCGCTGTTTTCTTAGTTTTCTCTTCGATCAAGCTCAGATTCTTGCAACATTTACCGAAGCACTTCTCCGCTTTGTAGGTTGGTGGTCTAAAATCACTTTTCCTTTAAGTTATTCTCTTCATCTTGCCATTTTGGCATTCTTTAAGTGTTTTTCGTATTGCTTGTGATCGATTACGTTTTCGTTACGTTTTGCTTGCGATTTGTGGAGTTTAATAGATTAGAAGCTAGGTTGTAGCTTGTTATAGGTTCTAACATGTGTTAATAAGCCCTAATTGAGTAGAAATTCGTGTTAGCATGATTAGGTGGGGGTTAGGGTTGTTTAGAAGGAAGATTATGGCCAAAAGCACTTATTTCAAAAGTATTTTTCACTTTCTGTTCAGCGTTAACCGGTTAACGGTTTGGTTAACCGGTTAACGCATGCGTTTTTGGCCAAATTTAGTGATGTCTGGGGTCCGTTAACGGGTTAACCGGTTAACACTGTTATTTTTTGTTTTTTTAGCTTATTTTCTTGCTCAATCTTGCTTCCTAGTGCTTCTAAGGTTCATACATGTTTAGGTATTGATTTTAGGGAATTTTTGGGTCTATTTCCAGTAGCCGATTCATTTGTTTCGAGTCGTTTCGACATGATTCCGTTCACTTTTCCATGTTTTGTGTGAAATATTCATTTGTGTTATAATTGATTCTTGATGTGTTTTGCTACACTTTAATCACTTGTTTCACATGTCAAATGCTTGCTTAATTCCAATATGTGCTTCATGATTATGATCCTTGCTTGTTGGATTGATTAAATGATTAAATGCCATGTTGATTTTTTTACCAAAAGTGATTAAGTGCTTCATATGATCACACAAGTTCTTGTGCTTAATTGATCATATCATTCACATCAATTCAATTCTTAATTTGGCATTGAGCTTGGTATTCTTGTTCATCTATCATGTTGCATATTCATGGTCAATGCTCATTATGTTCATATGTCATGTTCATGTGCCATATTTTGCACACTTGTTGCATAATAAATCATGTGGTGCATTCTTGCATAATCCTCAAAAATGATCATGTTCACTCATTTGTGTATGTTGATCTATGTTCAAATGCATATTCATGATGAATTGATACATTTTTCATTAAGTTTGTGCATAAAAAATGAAAATAATCAAATCTGCATTTTACATTTCATAGCTGACTTTTCATATAGGTGCTGTAAAATACATGTTGTTTGTTATGTTTGCATGTTGTATGTGACTTTTTACACCTATTTGTATGTTGTATGCTAGCTATAAAAAGCTACCTTGTGTTATGCATTGTTTTAGTAGCTGTTGTTACTTTAGAGGCTGTAGTAGATGCTGAATTTTTGTCTTAGCATATTTTTAGTTCTTTTAGAATTAAGATAGAGTTTAGATAGAGTCCTAGAGTTATTAGGATTTAATTGGTGTATGTTTGTGTTATTATTTTTAATAAAATGTACACTAATCTTTGTTTTGTAGGGAGGGAAAGGTATGTTTCCTTACACCTTATCCTTTTTATTTTTTATGCATTTTCTTTATGCATTTAATTCATCATTTTCCTTCCATAATTGTGATTGGTAGAATTTCCCTTTTGTTAGGACCAACTTATCTTCCTTAGGAAGTAAGTTGCATCTTTTTTTCTTTTCTCTCTTCCTTTTTCTCTTTAGGATTAGAAATGCCTCACTCACCATTAGGACCACCATTTTAATAAATAACTTAGGGTTGTGTCTTAGTCCCCCTTAATTTTTGTGCTTTCTCCATTTGAGTCTTCTTTCTCATCTTCAAACAAAATCCAAAAAGACTTAATAAATGCATGAAAGCATCCCTTGTGTATAGACTTATTCCATGGGGCACTTACATTCATTCCATCTTGGAATGGTGTAAGCTTGTCTAGCGTGATGTACAAGTCTTATCAAGGGGTTGTTTCACAAAGAAAATTTAAAAGATACTTCTTCACACAAGCTACAAAAATACTTAATAAAGTTCAACAAGCTAGTGAACTTAAACCCTAATCCTTGGAAACAAGTCTTGGATAAATTCTCCTTGCTTGGTGTGCTTGTTCTATTATTCCATCTTGGAATGTAGTGGCAAGTACACATTCTATGGAAAAGAGTTTGAATTCACTTCCTTGTGCCAAATTCATACAAAACTCTTAAAAGGCAAAAAACCAAACAATAAGCGACTTTCCTGCGGGAATTCTCTTCTCATCTCATTCACTCTCAACGCGAACTTGCGACGACTTGTCTCGCATGCAAGACGGTAAACGCACTCGTACAAGACAAGCCTACAACACCTGAGCATAGACATACGCAGTTCCAGCCATAAAAAACACAAACAAAGTTCCCGCCTGGTTAGGCGAACTACGTCGACTATGATCCTCATTATCCCGATGGGGTACATAGGCAGCGGGGTAGGGCCCTCTGGTTTCCCTTGTAGAGTCAATCCTAGCGCCTGTTTTTATTTGTTTTCTTTGGGTGTTTATATGTGTGTGCTGTTGTGTTTATTTACTGTTTTCGTTTACAGTTTACTTTACAGCTTTATTTACTTCTTTCAGTATTTATTTTCCATGCATCTTATACTGGATTGTGCTAGTTTCATTTTTTCTGTGGGATGGGTTTTGTTACTGTGAGATAAGCCAAATACCCGGCTTGAGTGCACCTAGGATTTAGAGTGGTTCCACTTTGGCTTCATGGCATCTTGCTATGTTGGTATTAGTGAGTTCCACGCCTTGACTTGCGACCTTCTCGGAAATGTATTGTCTTTTGCAAAGTCTGTCTGAGGTCATTCTTTGTGTTTCTGGTTATCGACTGAGGCTGGTATGCCATTGCGTCTCCATTCGAGGATGGTTTCGTTTTAGATCCGAGGATCTTTTGAGAATTGTCATTCGAGGATGGCATTATTTTCTTCTCTTCAAGTCCTTCTGATGTTGGTCTTGTTGTTGTGAATATCATTCGAGGATGATAGATCATTTTGAGCTTATTGATTGAGGTCAGTTTGTTTCTTTTGCAAAGTCTGTCTGAGGTCATTCTTTGTGTTTCTGGTTATCGACTGAGGTCGGTATGCCATTGCGTCTTCATTCGAGGATGGTTTCGTGTTAGATCCGAGGATCTTTTGTGAGTTGTCATTCGAAGGTGGCATTCTCTTCTTCAAGTCCTTCTGAGGTTGGTCTTGTTGTTGTGGCTATCATTCGAGGATGATAGACCATTTTGAGCTTATTGATTAAGGTCAGTTTGTCTCTTTTGCAAAGTCTGTCTGAGGTCATTCTTTGTGTTTATGGTTATCGACTGAGTCTGGTATGCCATTGTGTCTCCATTCGAGGATGGTTTCGTTTTAGATCCGAGGATCTTTTGAGAATTGTCATTCGAGGATGGCATTCTTTTCTTATCTTCAAGTCCTTCTGAGGTTGGTTTGTTGTTATGGCTATCATTCGAGGATGATAGACCATTTTGAGCTTATTGATTAAGGTCAGTTTGTCTCTTTTGCAAAGTCTGTCTGAGGTTATTCTTTGTGTTTCTGGTTATCGACTGAGGCCGGTATGCCATTGCGTCTCAATTCGAGGATGGTTTCGTGTTAGATCCAAGGATCTTTTGTGAGTTGTCATTCGAGGGTGGCATTCTCTTCTTCAAGTCCTTATGAGGTTGGTCTTGTTTGTGTTGTTGTGGTTATCATTCGAGGATGGTAGACTTTTTTGAGCTTATTGATTAAGGTCAGTTTGTCTCTTTTGCAAAGCTTGTCTGGGGTTAGTCTTTGTGTTTCTGGTTATCGACTGAGGTCGGTATGCCATTGCGTCTCCATTCGTGGATGGTTTCGTGTTAGATCCGAGGATCTTTTTAGAATTGTCATTTGAGGATGGCATTCTTCCCATCATATTTTATTACCCCGAGTTCAAATTTCCAGATTTATTTGAGTATTCAATTACTCTATATCTTGAATGTCTAAGAGTTTTTGCAATTAGTCATTAAAGCTTGCAAATAATTGAATAGAGGAAGCTGTAATACCTCAAAATTTTTCCTCTCATATCTTCAACATTTTGCATAGCATTTAGCATACATAAGTTCATAAAATAATCAACAACATTGCATAATGTGTAGCATAGTTGAGGCATAGGTATGTGATCAATGATTGGAGCAACTGAAGGCATTACAAAGGCAATCAAAGGGCCACAAATCTTCTCAACCTTGTGCGAAGGGTTCACAATATCCCACAAGTCTTCATTTGAAGCCACAAGCCATGGAAAGATTTGGTTTAATCAAAGAAGGTAAGCAGTGCAACATCTCCTGATGAAAAATGCCAAATTAGGGTTTCATTTCTATTGGGCTTCTGCATGAAGTTATGATTCAAAGTGGATTCCATTGTCTTATATATGATTTCAAGTGCCTAGGGTTCAAATTTCATCCACAAAATCATTTTGGAAGAGGTTCAATTGGCCAGATGACTGAAAATTGAGGAATCGGGGTAAAGGCAACCGAGCTAGGTAAAAAAGGTCGACTCCTGACTTTTAAGATCAAAATCATGAAATTAGGATTACAATGATCCTATGGTTCAATTTTGGTCAAGAAATGATGGAGGAATCATAAAAATCAAGAAAAAAATCATTTGAAAAGTGGTTAATTTCACCTTTCCCTCCACTTTTCCTTCCACTTTTCCTACCACTTTCTTTCCACATTTCCTTTCATTCTTTACCTCTTGTTTTTCCACTTCAATTCCACTCCATTTCCCGTTGGATGCTTCTAGCATGTTCCACAACCTTCTAGAGTATTCCAAGGAATATTCCAAGGAATATATTGTAGGATCAGAATGCGCCTAAGAGGGGGGTGAATTAGGTGTATATAATTTTTCTCGATTCTTTTTCTTTGATGGATAGAATTATTCTTGTAAGTTTGTATGAAAGGAAAACATTAAGGCATAAAGTAAAAGTGACACAGAGAGTTACCCTGGTTCCCTTCACAGTCCGAAGGTACATCAAGTCCCCTTTCAATTTGAAAGCGATTTCCACTAGTTTTTAGAAAAAGTACAACCTATCACACCTTCAATGGTGAGGCCTACTTTCTAACAAACTAACATACAAGTGTGCAATAACAATCCTCTTGCCACACTTACCCTTATGTTCAAACAATCCTTGGAACACAAGTCACAAATAGAAATACCTTTCTATATTTTTTTTTAATATTGAGTGAGTAATACAAAGACTTAATATCAATAATGATCTTCTCCTATGTACACAATTCACTTTTCAAATATCAATACAAGTGTTCAAACATGAAGTATGAAAGATGAATATCTTATGAACACTTTTGAAAATATGAAAATATTTTAAATGATAATGAATTTGATTCAAGTGATTTTTACAAATGATTGTAGGAGGTCTTTTTGAATTTGAAAAAATTCAGATTTTATATTATACAAGACACCCTTTTGAAAAGGTATGAAAATTATGAATCAAAATAATTTATGAAGAGATATAATCAAAAGGTGCAATTTGAAATTCAAAGAAAAATATTTTTCAAAAATATTACAGTGTTAACCGGTTAACCAAATGGTTAACCGGTTAACCAAATGGTTAACCGGTTAACGCCTATAAACGTTAACTGGATTATTGAAAATTTGAACCCGTTAACCGGTTAACCAAATGGTTAACCGGTTAACACTGTTAAAAACAGAAACAGAAGGTTTTTAAAGAGTGTTAAACGGTTTGAAAAATATATCAAAGTATTTTATGCAATATGCTAATATATGATTGAATGCGTGAACACTTGTACATCAATTTAAAAGAGAGATTGATATACCTAAACAAAATCATCCAAGCATGAAGTAGAACGATGATGCATACGAAGCTTGATAGCAAAGCCGGTTGCTTGAAGCTTTATCAGTTGGAGCTCTTGACTTTTTGCAGGTCTGAAAGATATGCGCCGTGTTGTCTTCATCAAAATCTTCGTGGTTGAAGGCATGCTTCTACATTCTCCCCCTTTTTGACGATGACAACCAAAAATTCTGCGAGAGCTTTGATCAATTTTTCTCTAAGCGAATCCTCCCCCTATGGACAACAACTCCCCCTAAATGATAGCAGCAGTAGCGGAAAAAAAATTCTGCATCGAGAGTCATAAGAGAAACAAGGTCTTCTCCCCCTTTGGCATTAGCAAAAAGGAAGGGACCAACAAGCAAGCATGGACATGAAAAGTATAGCATCATACAAGCAATCATACAAGCAAGCACATATAAAACGCAAACATAATGCAAGTAAACCAAAAATGCCTAAAAACTTAGGACTTTAGTTTGAGAGTACAAAACATAACATGATTAAAAGAGAAAGCAACATAATAAAAACAGCATGGAGACATGGTCCTCATTCCTCATCCGACACATCCTCATCATCTTCTTCCTCTTCTTCGGTACCATCCACATCCTCATCAACATGCTCGGTGGTGGTTCGGGAGTTTAGGACAAGGTTCTGAAGGCTTTTGATGGCACGCATAGCTTCATGGTGGTGTGACATCATGGTTGAGTAGAGAAAGTCATTGGTAACGCCGGTTTCCGGAATAGGTGGAATGGAGGTGGAGGATCCGTCATCATACTTATAAGTTCCATCATTGGCTTGAACAATGCCGGTGTTCTTGATGATTGTGACTCCGTTGATTTCATTTCCCGTAGTAGTCATAGCAATAAACGGTTCTCGACCGATTTCCATATCGGTAAGTTCCAAAATCCTTGAAAGGAGACGGCCATACGGTAAGCGAGTCTTCAAAGAGAGTTGTTGCTTCAAATGATATAGCATGGTAGGAAGCCAATTAATCTTAATCTTGTTATTGATGGCAAAGAGCACTTGCATTTCCAAATCATTGATTTGGGATTGATTGGAGTCCTTGGGCAGCAAGACATGGCAAATGATATAATGAAGCATCCGGTCATCCACGGAGAGATTCTTCGCATAGCAAAGTACCCGAGAGGTACGCTGGCCGGATATCACGGCTGCCTTTAGAAACCTACAGATGTGATAGTAGTATTCCATCTTATCATAGTTGGCCTATTTGCCCTCATCATGGTTGACACCCTTTCGGAGAAACACTCCCGAGTATGGTAAAGACAAAGAGGTAGCAAGAGTACCTAGGTCAACCTCAATCTCACAATCTCTAATAGAAGCAAAAAGGTGGTGCTTATCCTTATCATCACAATTGAGAACCATGTTGTTCATGAAAGACTTCACCAAATCCGGATACACCTTTCCATTATCGGCAATAAAATCTAGCATTCCTTGATATTCTAGTAATGCCTGAAACTTAAACGATTCAAAAGATTTCAGGTTCACATACTTACCCTTGAGAAGATGTCGAACCCGAACACGGAAATCCAATCGTCTCTTCTTGGTAGATTCCATAGGCATGTCTTCTTCACTGCTAGACCTTGATGCTGACACTGGAGCTTTTCCCTTTCTTGAAGCCATGAAAATGAAGCTTAGGTTTGAGGGTGAGTGAGAGTATTTTCGGATTAGGGTTTGGTGTAGTGAAGAGTGAAGTGAAGGAGATGGAGTTTTTGTGAGAGTTACAATGTAGTGGGTTTTAATGGAGGAGATGGAAAGTTTGGAAGAATGAGTAAGTGGAGTTTAATGGTAGGTCAAAGGAAGAGGAATAGATTTATGAGGTGTTGTGATATCATGCATCAATTAGACATAAAACACACAAGACAACATAAAAGAAGAAAAAGATAATTTTTTTTTTTAAAAGTAACAGAACCTGTCACGCAGGCAGGGACTGCTGTTTTGAAGGTTTTAACCGGTTAACGGACAAAAAATTTTAAAATTTTTTAAAAATCCAGCAGTTTTGGTGGTGAAAAATGGGAGGAAAAAATTTCCATAAAGTGTTAGCACTTGTCATTCCGCAACTTTCGATCAAAAAATATTTTGAAACCGATTGATTTCAGGTATACGAAAGTGAGAAAAACCGAAAACGGTGAAATATGAGTGCTAGCATTTTATGACATTAAAGAGAGAAAAAACACATATAAACACACATAATGCAATAAAAACATATAACAATCAATTTTTAGGTTAAGATTAGATGTCACCTTCATTGAGAATACCGAGTTCTCGTCGAATCTTGAAAAATTGCTCCTTAGCCAATGGTTTTGTGAATATGTCGGTGAGTTGATTGTGTGTATCCACGAATGTAACATCTACATCTCCGTTTAAAACATGATCTCGAAGGAAATGATGTCGGATATATATGTGCTTTGTTCATGAATGCATGACCGGGTTCTTTGTGATATTGATGGCACTTGTGTTGTCACACCGGAGAGGGATACAACCGAGATCTATACCGAAATCGAGAAGTTTTTGTTTGAGCCACAAGATTTGAGCACAACAACTTCCTGCTGTAATGTACTCCGTTTCGGCCGTGCTAAGTGCAACGCATGCTTGCTTCTTGCATGCCAACGACACTAGTGCATTTCCAAGAATGTGATAAGTACCACTTGTACTCTTTCTATCGGTCTTACATCCTACATAATCAGCGTCAGAATAACCAATTAAAGAACATGTACTACCTTTAAGATACCATAGTCCGACGTGCGTCGTTCCTTTGAGATACTTCATGATCCTCTTCACGGCAGTGAGATGTGATTCCTTTGGATTAGCTTGAAAGCGGGCACACAAACAAACACTAAACCTAATGTCAGGACGGCTCGCCGTCAAATATAAGAGTGAACCGATCATACCTCGATACTTTGTAATATCTATTGAAGTGTCGGAGAGATCTTGATCAACATACGTTCCGGATCCCATTGGAGTAGACATCTCTTTGCAATTATCCATATCAAATCTTTTCAATAACTCCTTGCAATACTTGGATTGGTTGATGAAGATGCCATCCTTTGTTTGCTTGATTTTTAAACCAAGGAAGTAGTTCATCTTTCCCATCATGGACATCTCGAATTCGCCTTGCATCATAAGAGAGAATTCTTCGCAAAGATCTTTGTTTGTTGAACCGAAGATGATGTCGTCGACATAGACTTGAACAAGTAAGGTGTTACTCTTAAGATTCTTGATGAACAAAGTCTTGTCAACCTTTCCTTTAGTAAAACCTTTCTCACATAGGAAGTTGCTAAGGTGATCATACCAAGCCCTTGGTGCTTGCTTTATGCCATAAAGAGCCTTTTTAAACCCTTAGACATGAGACGGGTTCTTGAAGTCTTCAAAACCGGGAGGTTGTTTGACGTAGACTTCTTCATTGATGTAACCGTTTAGGAAAGCGCTTTTGACATCCATCTGGTACAACTGAAAATTCATAGAACAAGCGTAAGCAAGTAATATTCTAATTGCTTCTAACCTTGCTACCGGAGCGAATGTTTCATCAAAGTCGATTCCTTCTTCTTGGTTGTAGCCTTGTGCGACCAATCTTGATTTGTTACGAACTATGATCCCATTCTCGTCAAGTTTGTTCTTGAACACCCATCTTGTGCCTATGATGTGTTTGTTGTCCGGTCTTGGTACAAGAGTCCAAACTTGGTTTCTTTTGAATTGGTTGAGTTCTTCTTTCATAGCTATTATCCATTGATCGTCGCCTAAGGCTTCATAGATTTTTGTTGGTTCAATTTGAGACACGAACGCCATGTTGAGGCAAGCATCCTTGAGATTGAGTCGAGTTGCAACGCCTTGGCTAATATCACCGATCACTTTATCTATCGGGTGATCTCTATGAGTTCTCCATTCTCTTGGAAGATCTTGATGTTCTTCAATGGCTGGTGACTTATCTTCTTGTGATATTGCTTGTTCTTTTGATATCTCCCTTTGTTGTTGTGATAGATCTACTACATCATCATCATCATCCACAATAATATTATCCTCTTTCGAGGGGTTAGTCTCATCAAACGAAACATGTATGTATTCTTCAATGGTAAGAGTACGTTTATTGAAAATTCTAAAAGCTTTACTTGATAGAGAATATCCAAGAAAAATACCTTCATCAGATTTCTCATCAAACTTACCAAGGTTGTCCTTACCGTTGTTGAGAACGAAGCATTTGCATCCGAATATGTGGAAGAAAGATATGTTGGGTTTCCTTCCCTTGAACAACTCATAAGGGGTCTTTTTGAGAATAGGTCGAATGTTGACACAGTTACTTACAAAACAAGCCGTGCTAACCGCATTCGCCCAAAAATCTTCAAATGATGAATTTTGAAACTCGCCACCATGGCCGCTTCTTATGGAAACAATTGAGAGTGACTTCCCATTTTGAATTTGATTGGCATACTTCTTGAATGCTTTAAAGGCATCACTTTTTTGCACTAAAAACAAAGTCCAAGTATATCTATAGAAATCATCAACAATAACTAGTGCAAAAACTTTACCTCCGAAGCTTTTTGTTCTTGATGGACCGAAAAGATCCATATGTAACAATTGGAGTGGTCTTGTAGTAGATATCACTTTCTTGGTCTTGAAGGATGTTTTGGTTTTCTTCCCCTTTGTAAACACCCCAAATTTGCCCTCACCCATTCACACCATGGATTGTGATCATTTCATATGCACAAACACAATCATACCCTCTCATATCACATTTTTGATTCATTGCATTAGTTCAAAGTCATCTGCACCTAGGGTTTGTGATCTGAGCAATCCAAGAGCTTCTTGAGCCATTCCAAAGGCCATCAATCACTTCAAAGGGGTCCATGTGTGTTCAAGTATCATATTACATCCTCTCAAAGTCAAGAATGTCAAAAAATCACAAGAACTGGGATTGGTGTGGAAGCAGAGCCAGGCTTGACTGCACAAATGACGTAAAATTAGGGTTTTGGTTTCATAGGCCATAACTCCAAATTTTTTGGTCATTCTTGATTCTATTGGTCTCTATATGGTATAGGGAGCATGCATATCAAATTTCATGAAGAAACTCCATGGGGAAGTCATCTGATCAAGAGTTGACTTTTCAAGCAAGTCAGTGTAAAATCAGGGCATTTGAGGCCCCCAATGACCCAACCAAAGGGTGTTCTTCATCATTTTGATTGAATATGATCTTTATTTGATCATGGAAGATGTTATAAGTTCACAAAATTAAAGAATTTCAAGTCTTTTGCAAAGTTGACATTTTGGGCAAGTTTGACTTTTAATGAAAATGTCATTTTAAGCAACTTTTTCAACCCTTACTTTTTGATTCAAGAAAGCTTCAAATGGAAAAACTTTGGTCATGAAAGTTGTAGAATAGATCTTTCCCTTTTCAAAAAGTACAAGAACATGACCTAATTCATTTTTGATCAAAAGTTATGGCTTGTCAAAGTTGGCTAAAATCACAAAATTTCAAAGTTTCTACCAAAGAGGCATTTTGCAAAATGACTTGATCAAGTGCTCTAAAGACCTCAAATGTGTACAATTTCTTTACAACATACACACATGACCTCTAAAGATCAGAATTGGCCCAAAGAACTTGACACTTTGATGCATTGAAATTCATAAAATCTCAAAGGAACAAAAAGTGAACCAAGTTGCAAAACTCATGATAACTTCTCATCCACTTGCTGGCTAGTTTGCTGATCAATCCTAGGCCCTTCCTCACATCATGCTGCGCAGCACACCCTCCTTGTACTTAGCTAGCAAGTGGCCCATGCTTCTCTTACACAAAGTTGATATTTTTGCAAAAGCACCCATACCAATCAATAAAGCACACATCATGTCATCTGACCAATCCCAATTGTTTATGTTAATCAAATGCAAGCTAAACATAACAAGGAGCAAGGCTGAAACTCACCACAACTCAGCATTCACAAAATCTCTCCAACTTGCATTTTCCTTCGAAACATTCTCCTCAAGCCTCAAACACAAAAACAAACTTCACAAACAATCACAACTCACTTCACTGATCACAAACCAACCATTGTTTTGGCCTGAAACCTCCCACATCACAAATACGATTTTCACACTCCCTTGGCCTGAGCTTCTGCCAACTTTCTCTAGAGGCTACATAAACTCCAACTAAGGGTCAAAAGCTTCCAAGGAGGATCACTGGGACTTGTTTGAGCCAAAGAAACAGCCAGAAAGCTCCTAAATCGAAAGCTCAATCTCAGGTAGCTTCATGAACTTTTTTTCCAGAACTTGCTTTTTAAGTTTCTAAATGGTAAAGCATGCTTCCCTGAGTTCACTGAACTTGTTACTTTTGAAAAAGATTGAGAAATGAGGTTGTATTGTGCTTCTGAAATTTTGGCAGTTTTTGATGTTTGATTCGTATCTTGATTTTGTGTTGAAATAAATGATTTTTGTTGGTTGAATCTTGTTTAGAATGAGTTAAGGATTGATTCTGGAGAGTTTGGCATGTTTTCATGGCGTATTGAGAGAGATTGAGTGAGAGACCCGCCGGAGAAGATGACCGGAACACTGTTCCGGTCATCTGAAAGTGATTAGGGCATTTAATTAGGGTTTAATCATAATTAGGCCAGTTTGAATGTGGGCCGTCCAAACGCGCGCGTAGTCAATTCCCGCCCATGCCAGTTTGAATCTCGTCCATTGGATTGGTTGACTTCCTTATTTTTCAGTTTAATTTCATTTTATTTTCATTTAATTCCTTTTGTTTTCCATAATTTATTAAAAATAGCAAAATCATTTCAAAAATTCTGAAATTTTTTATACACACTTTTATTAATTTTCAGAAACCAAAAATATTTTTATTTTTATTTTTAGCATATAAAATGTTTTTTTTTAATATTTAAAAGTTTATTTTTAATTAATTAATGAGAATTAATTAATTAAAAATGCTTTTAGGTATTTAAAAATCACCAAAAAATTCATGAAACCTTTAAAAACATTTAGAAACATTGTCCAACCCTCAAACCAAATTTCGTTTTTGATCTTGATGCATTTTGAGAATTTTTCATGGAAATAAAATCATTTCAAGGCATTATTTTGATCCAAACTTCCAAAAATCATTTCTGCCTAACCATTGAGAGTTGGACTTTGATTCTTTTTGAATTGTGTTTAGCATATCATGTAGTTTGTGAGATTAAATTGGCATGAATTGATTTTCCATTTTCCATTTGTTTGGCATTTTTCTTGTTAAGGTACCCAAAAACCCTAGAAAACTTAGGAAATTCATAACTTCTATTAGGTTAAGAGTTGGAACCTCTCCTTTGGGCAGTGAGTTAGTATAGGTTTATGGATCCTTTGAATGCATTTTCAATTTTTTATCTTGATGATTGCTTCTGATTTTGGTTTTTTGTTTGATGCTTTGATCATAAACCCTAATTTGAACTTCCATATGCATCCATCTTGCATTTGCATTCATACCTTGACTTGCCATGACATTTTGTGCATCCATTTGATTCATTTGACATCTTAAGACATATTGTAAGCATGTGTGATCATTGCATCTTGCATTTGCCATGTTGTATGCCATTTGCACTTCATAACTTTTCATGTGTGTTCATGGTTCTTAAATTGTTTCATTTACATCCATAAGTTTGTATGATCATCCCCATGTGTTGTTTCATGTTTGCATCATCCCATAGCATCATTATCATCATGAATGTGCTTCTGGTTTTGATTTTCATCATGCCATTTCATCTCATTTTGCATTGCATTGCATTTCTTTCACTAACTTTTCAGGTGGTAAGTTATCTTGAGAAGTGGATTTGCCTTCACTTCTCACAATTTCTTTTCATCTCTCTTATGCATCCATGCTGCATTTTGTTATGTGTTTGAGATTGAGCTTGCTCATTCTTTTTCTTCTTACTTTCTTTCCTCAAGTGACTTGACTTCTTGAATGAAGCAAGTTGCTTTGCTTCTCCTGATCCTTTCATTTGCTTCCTGGTGGATCCTCTGAAGATTTCTCTTGATAAACCTCACAAACCTTAGGAGCAACCAAGCATGACTATGATTAGGGTTTTGTTTAGACTCCCCACTTAGTTTTTACCTTTGTGTCTCCTTGAGTTTTCTCTTCTCACCTCCTAATCAGGGACTAAACCCTAAAGGCTTTAAGGCTTTGTGATTAAGCTTATGCCTGCATCCTTCTATTAGGATGGAGTGTATAACTTTAATCCTAAGTGTTAAACCCTTAATGTGTTTAACTCCTTTAATCAATTCACATTATAATCATCAAGAAATCACACTTGTAACTTGGGCCTTGCATTAGGGTTCTAATTCTTCCTTAATTGGTTAAGAAGGACTAACCCTAGTGTTAATGGACAAGTCCCCCTCAAGTTGTCTTACAAATCATAAAAATCACTTCTTCATCATACCATTAATTAAAATCCACTTAATCAAAGGCTTGTTTTGTCATGAGTTTAATCCCTAGTCATGGATTAAGTTGAGGAGTTTTCCTCAGCTTAAACATTCCCATCTATTATCCTTCTATTAGGATGGTGTAATGAGTCTGTTTAATCTTTGATTATGGCTTAACCTCATTACTTAACATTAAACAAAAACACCAAAAACATCTAAATAATCACAAGTAGGTTAATGATCTTAATCCTGCATCAAAGGTGATTAAGTGTGAGAAGCTGACTTCACACTTAAGGTATTCTCATTACCCCTAATCAGAGGGAAGATGTGATGAGTTTACTAACCCATTGGTTTAGGCTCAAGCTCATTAACTTATGACAAACTTTCAAAAGCAATAAAATACTGAAAACTCAAAAAACAAACAATAATCGTCTCCTCCGGGATTCTTTTCTCATCTCATTCACTCATAAACGAGAACTCTCTTCTTCCGTCTAATGCAAGACAGTTTGCACCTGAGCCAGACAGGTCATACACTTGAGCATTGACAAGCAAGTAGTTCAAAAGTCAATTCATCATTCAGTCTCTTTGGGTCGAACTACGGTGTTCTGACTTCCTCATTGCACGAGAGGATACGTAGGCATAACTTAACAGTTATCGAACAAAAGTCTCTGTATATTCCCCCTCTTTCCAACCTTATTCTTTAAGCCTCATGATCTTGAGCATTTCGTTCCTGTTCTTACACTAACACTGTACATACTACACTTTACACTTCTTTTACACTGACACTTGCATTCTTTCCAGCTTTGATGCACAGAATTGCACTGACACTACCCCTTTAAAACACAAATCTTTTAAGCGTGGATCCCGTCGAGTACGACGGACAATCTGGGTGCTAATACCTTCCCAGGTTGTAACCAACCCCCTTTCTCAGTCTCTCTGGTTCGCAACCGTCTTATCCATATCTTTCTAGGTCTATGCAGCATTGCCTTTCCTCCGGGATAAAAATGCCTAGCTGGCGACTCTTTTCATTCCCTATGAGTTCACTCCTGTGTGTTCTCGCATCTCTTTTCACCGACCGTTCGCGTCTGTACCCCATTTGACCCGGCTTCATTTGGTGGGAGCGACAGCTTGGCGACTCTGCTGGGGAAACTTATACTATAACCAGGGCTTCTGGTTCTTTTTGTGGGTTCCTCCTAGCGCTTGTTTGATTTGTGTTTACTGAAGTGTTATGTGCTATTTGTGCTTGTATTTGTATTTATTTTTGCTTTATGTACAGTTGTTTTATTGCTTTCTTTATAGCTTTACATATACCATACTGTCATACTGTGCTGGCTGGATCTGTTTTGTTGCTTTGGTGGGTGGGTGTTCTATTGAGAGTTGAGGTCCTATACCTGGGACCTGAGTGACACCTAGGCTAGAGTGGTTCATGTTCTTTCCCATTCCATTTCGGTCTGGTGCGGGAATATGAAACACGGTTCAGATATGGGTTTCTTCTTGAGAACTTTGTGCTACAGATCTCCTGTAGTGCTAGGGCTATCTGGGAAGCCTGCTAAGTCTGGATGACCTTCAGTATTGACCTTCAGAAACTGAGGTGAATTAGAGGAGGATCTTTTATGGTTATTGTAAACACTGTACCTCCGGGTTAGAAGTGTTTACACTTCTCATAACTGATCCAAGTCTGAGGATCCTTGTTTTAGAACATCACCTGTGAGGGGGTTGGGCTGTTTACAGGTTTGCAGGTACCCTTGACCTCAGCATACCCTGTTACTTTGTATTGATTAAGAGTACTCCATTTTGGAACAGTTCTTGTGATTTTAACCCTAGACATGTGACTCTTTATTTGAGTCCCCCACCTTGGTTACTGGACTTATGAACCTCCATCTGGATTTCTTGAACACACATGGACCTATATCAAGGCAGTTAATCAGATCCAGCTCAGTCACAAACCCTTGCATATCATTTGCATACATTATCATTGCATCGTTTTAACATATGTTTATTCGTTTTTCAGGGTATCCATCCTACATTTTGGCTTGGTTTTGACCCCTTCTTCAGCATAGACCCATCTTCATCAGTACTTACTTCAGCTGTCAGCTACCCTGCTTCAGTCACCTGCATCACCAGTATCAGCCTGTCAGAGGCCTATCTTCAGTGTTATTCTCAGCATCTGACTCAGCTCTTCTTCAGCAAATGGCACCTAAAAAGAGTAATATCTCCTATCATTTCTTTGAGCCTGAGTTGGCTAGCATCAGGAAGATTCAGACCCTGATTACTCCAGACCATATACCACTTTTCAGAGAACATTATGGAGGAATCCTTGATGTGGTTATGGATTTGGACCCTTCACAAAGGAGCTTGATTCATACTTGCTTGCAGTTCTATGATCCCCCTCTGAGGTGCTTCACCTTCCAGAATTTTCAGTTGGGACCCTTGTTGGAAGAGTATTCATCACTGATTGGTGTACCTATCAGGGGTGGAGTCCCCTTCAACCCTGAGATGGCTTTCCCTAGTAATGAAGAGGTGGCAAAAGCTTTGTATCTGGAACCAGTTCTGATTGGGCAGAATATGACTACTAAAGCTGGAGTCTCTGGTTTTCATCTGGATTTCTTGACCTCTCAGGCTATTCTGAAGGCCTCCTTGGGGGAGTGGAAGGCAGTCTGTGCATTATTAGCCCTTAGCATATATGGGGTTATTTTATTTGCAGACGAGCCTAAGTTTGTTAGCAAGAATGCAATCCATCTTTTCATCCTGAGGAACCCAGTGCCCACCTTACTGGGAGATCTTTACTACTCTGTCCACCAGAGGAATGAAAAACAAAGGGGAAGATTAGTGAGATGCTGTGCTCCTTTATTCCATACTTGGCTGCTCAAACATTTGCCAAAGACTGATGCATTCTTGAACCCTCACCAGCAGAAAAATTGGGCTAGGAGGCTTGTTGCTCTGACCTCAGATGATATCAGGTGGTGTACTCAGAGTACTAAGGGCAGAGACATCATTACCAGTTGTGGGCAGTTTCCCAATGTACCTTTGATAGGAGTGAAGGGTTGCATCAACTACAATCCTCTGCTATTCAAAAGACAACTGGGCTACGCATTAGTCCACCCTCCTAGAGTACAAGATCTAGCTGAGACCCTTTATTGTGAGATCAAGCCTAATCTGGCTATTGTCAGGCAGGCATCCTGGGCCTGGGACAATGTGCAGACTAAAGGGGTAACCATCCTTGGGAGATGCAATAACGTGGCCTCAGCTCAGTACTATGAGTGGTCCCATGCCCGGGCTCAAATTACTGGAATGCCCTTCACTATTGAAGATGTGCCTGGACCTTCCACAGCACCACCTCCAGCAACTGTCAGCTTAGAGGAGTTTGAGAAATTGAAAGAGAGAAATGAGAATCTGACTCAGGCTCTACAGAAGACCCTCTGGGAGAGGAGTGATGGTCTCTTGGACATTGAAAGGTTAGAAAAGCTAAAGGTGGAGCATCTAGCCAGAATTGAGAAGTCTGAGGATTACATTAAGAAGTCTAGGGCTGGAGAACAAATCTTGAAGAATGCCTGCAAAGAGGCCCAATTTCAGAGAGCTAGGACTGATTTGTATTTGAAGGAGAGTCAAGCTAGGTGGGTCAGGATCACCGAAGCTCGTACTCAGGAGGATAAAAGGACTCAGGATAAGATTGAGCAGCTGGAAGCTAGTGCAAAAGAGCAACAGGAAGCCCTGGCAGCAGCCCAGAGAGAGATCTCAGAGTTGAAGATTAAAGCTGGTGTGAAGAGGTCAAAGGACCAGAGTCGACACAAGAAGCTAACTGCAGCTGTTACTACAAGGAATCTCCTCATCAGGAACCTTACAGAGCGTCCAGCTGATCCTGTGACTGAAGCACTTCTCAAGGAAGTTCAGGAGGATGAGTTTGGTCTTGGTGTCTGACTTTTGCTTGTTGTTGCTTTCATTTCATGTACTTTTCTTTATGTTGTATTTTTGACCCCTCAGAGGGCATGTATTGTAAGGAACAAACTATGTATCATTTACTTTTTTGTAATATATGTGTTGGTTTGTTTTATCTGAATTCTTCAAAGCAACATCAAAAGCATCTTCTTCAGGGGTCTGGAAAGGTCAAAACCAAGTGCCAAGCCGGATACCTTGGAAACAAATAAGCATACTGCATTGCATACTAACCTTTTGTTTTGTTTTGTAGGTTTTTGTTTTATTGTTACTAACTCTGTTGTGACTTCAGGAACTATTGCTCGACGTCGGGTGTTTCCACTCAACCGTCCACACAGATATCCAACCCGCAACAACCATCCGGGTATACAAATGGACCAAGTACAGCAGGACCTTACAGAGGTCAGGACTCAAATGGCCAATGAGAGATTGGAAATGAGGGCTCAGATGACACAATTTATGGAGGTGATGAATAATATGGCTCAAAGCCAAGAGAGGTTAAGAGCACTGGTAGAGGGAAGGAATCAGGAAGATCCTCATCCAGGGACTGTTGGGACAAGCAACAATGAGAGAGTCCAACCTCATGTTAATCCCCCAGTCTATGGACCCCACCTTCATCCAGAGATCAATATTCCTGTTAATGTGCAAGGGACTGCCACTGCAGGTAGAGTGCTGCAAGAAGACCCCCAGGAGGATCAATTCACAGTGATGGGAGCTGGGGAGGAAGCCTATGACAGAAGGCTAGATGAGATTGCTGAGAAACTGAGATCCTTGGAATCCCAGAATTCTTTGGGTTTTGATGTTATGGACATGGTCCTAGTGGACGGGGTCAGGATTCCCCACAAATTTAAACCACCGTGCTTTGAAAAGTACAACGGGACTTCCTGTCCCCGGACCCATTTACAATCCTTTCTGGGGAGGCTGAAGGCATATACCATGGACGAAAAGCTATGGATGTTTTATTTTGAGGATAGCTTAACAGGAGCTTCAAGGGAATGGTACTCTCATCTGACCAGAGCAACCATTAGGTGCTGGAAGGACCTGGCTGAGGCCTTTATCAGACAGTATCAGTACAACTTGGATATGGCTCCCAACAGGACCCTCCTGATGGGAATGTCTCAATCATCCAGGGAAAGCTTCCGGGAGTACGCTCAAAGGTGGAGACAGCTTGCTGCTGCTGTCCAGCCACCCATGTCAGAGAGGGAGATGGCTGATATGTTTATGAACACCCTCCAAGGGACATACATTGACAGGCTAGCTGCCTTTTCTTCCACTAGCTTTGCTGATGTAGTCATAGCCGGGGAAAGAATTGAAAGCCTATTAAAGATGGGAAAGATTTCTGACAACGGTGCAAGCTCGTCCAGCAACCCAAGAAAGCCTTTTGTAGGCCCAAGAAGAACTGGTGAGACCAATGCTATCCATACCAGCAGGGGCAGGCCCCAATATGTTCATAGGTCTGTGGCAGCAGTCACCATTCCCGCTCCAATTTATCCACAACCAGCTTATCAACCTCAGCAACAGAGTTACCAGCAACAAACTCAGTATCCTCCTCAGAGAAATTATAACAACAACAACGCCAACAACAGCAATCAGCAAAGACCATTTCAACAGAGACCTTCTCAGGCAAATAGGGTGATCGATCCGATTCCTATGCCCTATGCCACGTTATTGCCACAACTCCTAAAACTCAACCTAGTTGAGCTAAGGACATTGGCACCTCCGGATCCTACCAGTCTGCCCAGAAATTACGACGCCAGCGCCAGATGTGCTTTTCACTCAAATGCACCTGGCCACAGTACAGAGAAGTGCAGAGCTTTGCACATGAAAGTACAGGATCTAGTGGATTCCAAGGCTCTAAATTTTGCACCACCACCAAATGTTAACAAGAACCCTATGCCACACCATGGTGGTCCCAGAATCAATGCTATTGAAGAAGACAAGCCGTCTTACTTGATAACCAGTGTGGGTCAGATTCGGACACCTTTGGTGGAGATTAAAGCTCAACTCCTTGAATGTCAAATGTTCCCGGGATGCGAGCTAGGGTGTGCTTATTGCAACATTTCAGTGAATGGTTGTGATAACTTGAGGGATGGCATAGATGGTCTCATCCAGAGTGGCCTGCTTCAAATCACAACATCAATACCTACCAATCTAGCAATCTCCTTAACAACAGTTCCAGAATCTGCTACAACTGCAACAACCATCGTTCCAAACAACTTTTCAGTTTCATCAACAAATGCTTCATCTGTTACTTCAACGGATCAGATATCAACAAACATCCCTTCTACAACTTCAGCACCCCTTCATTCAGAGCCTCCTACAACAACAACACCCATCTTTCCAACAAAGTCTCCTACAACATCAGCAACAAACAATGCGAGTGTCTCAACAGTTACAATTTATTATGATCCTGCAAATGATTCCGCCTACAACTCACAAAATGCCACTCCTATCAGAGCACCAGTCACAATATACTATGATCCGCAGACTATCATAGTCCCTTCTGCAGCTGCCATCAGTCCAGTCACTGTCACAGTGCCTGGGCCAGTACCTTATGAGAGCAGTAATGCCATCCCTTGGCATTACGGCTCTGATCTATACTGCGAAGGACAGAAAATCACTTTTGAATCATCGACTTCTTCACCACAAATAGACAATGTGGGGGGAGGCGGAGGCTTCACTCGAAACGGACGTCTCTTTGCCCCGCAAATTCAAAGACCCACTGCTGAAGCAGAAGCTGCTTCCAAAGCAAAAGGGAAGAGCATGGTGCAAGAAGAGCAAATTGTTAAAGAGGCTTTGAAAACACCTTTTGATCAAGAAGTTGATGAATTCATGAGAATCATCAAGAAAAGTGATTACAAGATAGTGGACCAGCTGCACCAGACGCCTTCCAAGATCTCCATTCTATCATTGCTTATGTGCTCCGAGGCTCATCGGAACGCACTACTAAAAGTCTTGCACGCAGCTTATGTGCCAGAAGAGATCACGGTCAATCAGTTGGAAGCTGTGGTTGGAAATGTTAATGCTAGTAATGGACTAGGATTTACCAACACTGATTTGACTACGGAAGGCCGCAATCATAACAAGGCTTTGCACATTACCATGGAATGTAAAGGTGCAGTTCTTTCCCATGTGCTGGTAGACACGGGGTCATCCCTCAATGTCTTACCTAAAAAAGCCCTTGTGAAGCTGGAGTATGAAGGGTTGGCATTACGTCCCAGCAACTTGGTAGTGAGAGCCTTTGATGGTTCTAAGAGATCAGTTCTGGGAGAAATTGAGTTGCCTGTAACGATTGGCCCACAAACTTTCAAAACGACCTTCTACGTGATGGACATTCAACCTGCCTATAGCTGTTTGTTGGGTAGACCATGGATTCATGCCGCTGACGCAGTTACGTCTACCCTTCACCAGAAGTTAAAATTCGAGTGGGAGAGCCAAATCGTTACTATTTGTGGAGAGGAGGATATTTTTGTTAGCCATCTGGCTACCTACAAATATATTGAGATGGATGGGGAGATCCACGAGATGATGAGTCAGGGGTTTGAGGCCCTGAATATTAATGAAACATCTGATGTGCTTGGGACTTCCATGACATCCTACCAGCAGGCCCGGAAGGTTGTGGAAGAAGGAAACGCTCAAGGCTGGGGCAAACTGTTGCCTGTGGAGAAGAAAGAAGATAGATTTGGGTTGGGTTACAAACCAACTCAACAAGATCAAGCAGAGGCTGCTAAAAAGCCCAACTTTGTTAGTGGGGGGATGCTCACCCCTGATGCTGTCAACAACTTGGAAGATGAGTCGGAAGATGAACGCAACCTGGAGAGCTGGATACGTCCAAGGATCCCGGGGAGCCGCATCTCAAACTGGTCTTCCCAGGAAATTATAAGGGTTACTCCTGCAGAGTAATTATTATTTCCTGTATATTTTAAGCATGCATCAAGTCTTGCATCTTGCCCAAGATGACAAGACTCATTTTGTAATCGGGCCATCTGTAATTTTTGTGCAACAAGATTAATCAATGAAATATCAGACATCTTTTGCAAACGAGTCTTTTTCTTTTCCGCTCACTGTTTTTCCATTTTTTCTTTTTGTACAAAAAATAAATGGCAATGTTTTCAAAATGACAACTTCATTTCACTTTTCTAAATAAGATTAAAATAAATCACTAAAATGAACAAACTGAACCCTTGTAGAGAGTGCCTTCCAGACCGCACCGACAACAGCACGGCTATGACTTCGTATGACTTTGACAATCCAATCAATCAAGCTGATGAAGGGGTTGAAGAAGATTATGAGCTTCCTGAGGAGCTAGCCAGATTGTTGAGACAAGAGGAGAAAGTTATTACTCCTCATCAGGAGGAGGTCGAAACGATTAATCTTGGTACAGATGAAGATGTGAAAGAAGTTAAAATCTGGGCCTGCTTACAAGACTCAGTGAAGAAACAACTGATTGACCTGCTTCAAGAATATGTGGATGTGTTTGCTTGGTCTTATCAGGATATGCCAGGGTTGGACACCGACATTGTTATGCATAAGCTGCCTTTGAGGGAAGAATGCCCACCGGTCAAACAGAAACTGCGCCGCACTCGCCCAGACATGGCAATGAAAATCAAAGAAGAGGTACAAAAGCAGTGGGACGCCGGGTTCCTTGCTGTAACTAGCTATCCGCCGTGGGTTGCTAATATAGTACCCGTGCCTAAGAAAGATGGCAAGGTAAGGATGTGTGTTGACTACCGGGACCTGAACAGAGCCAGCCCGAAAGATGATTTTCCATTACCTCACATTGACGTATTGGTTGATAATACGGCTCAGTTCTCGGTATTCTATTTCATGGACGGATTTTCAGGATACAACCAGATCAAAATGTCACCTGAAGACATGGAGAAGACAACTTTCATCACACCCTGGGGCACGTTCTGTTACAAGGTGATGCCATTCGGATTGAAGAATGCTGGTGCAACATATCAACGGGCTATGGTAACATTATTCCATGATATGATCCATAAAGAAATCGAGTGTTATGTGGATGACATGATTGCCAAGTCCCTCACAGAAGAAGACCACCTGGTAAATCTGCTGAAGTTATTCAAGCGTCTGAGGAAGTACCAACTGAAGCTGAACCCCAACAAGTGCACATTCGGGGTGCGATCTGGTAAGCTGCTGGGCTTTATTGTAAGCGAGAAAGGGATTGAAGTTGACCCTGATAAAGTCAAAGCCATTCAAGAGATGCCTGCACCGAAGTCTGAAAAAGAAGTTCGAGGGTTTCTAGGTAGATTGAACTACATTTCAAGGTTCATATCTCACCTTACTGCAACCTGTGAACCCTTGTTCAAACTGTTAAGAAAAGAATAGACGGTCAGGTGGAACGAAGATTTCCAGAGGGCTTTTGACAAGATCAAAGAATACCTGCAAGAACCACCAATCCTTATGCCTCCAGTTGAAGGAAGACCTCTGATAATGTACTTGACAGTATTAGAAGAGTCAATGGGGTGTGTGCTGGGCCAGCATGACGAGTCTGGTCGAAAAGAGTATGCAATATACTACCTGAGCAAAAAGTTTACCGACTGTGAACAACGTTATTCACTGCTCGAGAAAACTTGTTGTGCTTTAGCGTGGGCTGCTCGCCGACTGAGACAATACATGTTGACCCACACTACTTTGTTGATATCCAAAATGGACCCAGTCAAGTACATTTTCGAGAAGCCAGCTCTTACCGGACGGGTTACAAGATGGCAAATGATCCTCACAGAATATGACATCCAATACACATCTCAGAAAAGCGAAAGATCATGTTCATAAAAGCGAAAGATCATGAAGAGCCTATTCACACTGAAGGGCCTGACCTGGAAGAAGAATGGACTATGATGTTTGATGGGGCTGTTAATATGAATGGTCGTGGTGTCGGTGCAGTACTCATTACACCTAAGGGAGTTCACATGCCTTTCTCGGCAAAGCTCACCTTCAATTGCACTAACAACAAAGCTGAATACGAAGCTTGCATTATGGGTCTTGAGGAAGCTATCGACCTCAGGATCAAGACATTGACTGTATTCGGAGATTCAGCTCTGGTAGTTAATCAAACCAACGACAAATGGTACACTCACCAGGAACATCTGATACCCTACAGGGATTATACAAGAAGGTTATTGACTTTCTTCACAACGGTCAAGCTTGAGTATATCCCTCGGGACGAGAATCAGTTTGCAAATGCTCTGGCTACCATTTCGTCAATGATCAAAGTTCAGGCTGCCAACTTTGTACCTCAGATTTCAGTGTCCAGACTTGACAGACTGGCATATGTGTTCGCAGCAGATATTGTCAAAGATGATAAGCCTTGGTTCCATGACATTAAGTGCTTCTTGGAGGATCAAACTTACCCATCTGGGGCATCTTCCAATGATAAGAAGACTTTGAGAAGGCTTGCTGGTAGTTTCTTTCTGAACACTGATGGTTCCCTATACAAGAGAAACTTTGATATGGTACTCCTCAGATGCGTTGATAGAACAGAAGCAGACTTGTTGATGCACGAGGTACACGAAGGTTCCTTTGGTACCCATGCAGGAGGTCATGCCATGGCTAAAAAATTGCTAAGATCAGGTTATTACTGGATCACAATGGATGCCGATTGTTGTGCCTATGCCAGAAAATGCCATAAATGCCAGATTTATACGGATAAGGTGCATGTGCCTCCCAATCCTTTGAATATAATGTCTTCACCCTGGACCTTTGCTATGTGGGGCATTGACATGATTGGCAAGATTGAACCAGCTGCTTCAAATGGCCACAGATTCATCCTGGTCGCCATTGACTATTTCACCAAGTGGGTTGAAGCAGCCTCATATGCAAATGTTACAAGACAAGTGGTAGCCAGATTTCTGAAGAGAGATATCATCTGTCGGTATGGAGTGCCCGAGCGAATCATTACTGATAATGGTTCCAATTTAAACAACAAAATGATGGCTGAGCTGTGTCGGGACTTCAAAATCCAACACCATAATTCTTCTCCTTACAGGCCGAAGATGAACGGCGCTGTTGAGGCGGCTAACAAGAATATCAAGAAGATTGTGCAGAAGATGGTAGTCACCTACAAAGACTGGCATGAGATGCTACCATTTTCCTTGCATGGGTACCGCACGTCAATCAGGACATCCACTGGGGCAACACCGTATCAGCTTGTATATGGTATGGAAGCAGTCCTACCTGTTGAAGTTGAGCTACCCTCTCTGAGGGTGTTGATGGATGTTAAGCTGAATGAAGCAGAATGGGTCTGGTCCCGATACGAACAACTGAGTCTAATTGAAGAGAAAAGGTTGGCTGCAATCTGTCATGGGCAGTTGTATCAGAAAAGAATGAAGAGAGCCTTCGATCAGAAAGTCAGGCACCGAGAGTACCAAGTGGGAGATCTTGTGTTGAGAAGAATCCTCCCTCCTCATACAGACCACAGGGGCAAATGGACTCCGAACTATGAAGGACCATTCGTGGTAAAGAAAGTTTTCTCTGGTGGAGCACTGATGCTCAGCACCATGGATGGTGAAGATTTCCCGTCCCCTGTGAATTCAGATGCAGTTAAAAAATACTTCGCATAAAAATGACCCGCTGGACACAAAAATAGAATGTAAGTCCAGGCAAAAATAGGGCATCCCGGCGAGTCAAAATCAGAATAAAAGACTCGGGCAAAAATAAAGGAAAATAAACAAAAATGTACACCCGCTGAGTTGAAAAGCCGCATTGGACAGCTCAGGCAAAAATGGGTATCCCGATGGATTGAAAACCCGAAAGGGCGATCCATGCAAAAATAAGGGAATAAGCGAACAATTGCATCTTGAATTCGTCTGTATCACTTACAACTTGGTAAGCTTTGAAAAGGATCAAGCCTCTTTCCGAATCAGCCTTCTTCAGAAAGCAAGACGAGAAGAACGTCAAAAGTCATACGAGTCATAGCAAGAGGGGGAGCTCCTTGTAAGCGTCGACAACATTGCCAGCCTTTTTGTTTCTCAATTTGTAACAATTTCCTCATTTCAGGAGATTCGTTTCTTTGACTGTATCTTGCCAATTTAGGGCATTTGAATTAATAAAATCAGATTTTTCAGTCATGTTTCGTTATGTACATTTTCATTTGCAAAGAATGTCTGATGTCTTAAGAAAAACTGATTGCATAAATACAGATGCTTATCTTTAAAAATAAAGCGCGTGCTTGCAGGGAATATACTTACTCTCAGAAGTGTCTAACTCCTATGACGGAATCCGGCAAAGGATACCTCGGGATTACTTGTACGTTTCTCTATCTTTGCAGGATTGCAGGTATCCGAAGCGCGACATGGGGCATGTAGGCTTCATCCTAGCAAGCTGGCAAATCAACACTCACCCAGTCTTAGCACTCAAAGTGTTTTCTCCCCAGCTGAGTTGCCACTTGCTGCTTCTCCCGGCCGAGTTGCCGATAATTCTTCCTCAGCTAAGCACAAAGGCCAGGGAACCGCTTCCCCACAGAGTCTCAGCCTCTCTCCAGAAGAGCGACACATGAAAGAATCACAACAGAGTGACGAAAGCTTCTACAAACCCCAGCTGGGTCCTTCATTTACAGGAATAGGTTTATCATCGACCCATTTTCCCAAGCAGAATCATTTCATCAGATCTACCAACGATCTCATCCCCAGCTGGGATGTTCACTTCAACAGATCGACCAGAGATCTTCACAGCAACGGGATCCGAATCCCGGATTTGTTTTCCTTTGCATAGTCATAGCATCCGCATCATATTCACCAAACAAAGCGTAGCATTCCGTTTTAATACGGAGCATTACGGCAAAAATCAAACATGTTGCATAATCATAAGTCATGGTCTGAGTCAAGCACCTGTGAACATTATCAACCCATCAACAATATATGGAATACCCCCCAGATTCCCCAGCAAAAGCAGTTGCCTCACATTCACCAATACGAATACACACTCCTTGTGGCACCCGTCCGTGTCATCATTCCCAAGTAAAGTCGCCCGAGCTTTTCTTTGCAAACAAACACTTGTATATTACAGATACTTCTCGACACCCGTCCGTGTCATATTCCCAGCAGAAAGCCAAAGACATCCCCTTTGCACTCACAGATATATATATATATATATATACATTTCCTTGACATCCGTTCATGTCATTTTCCCCAGCACAGTAATGTGAACACTTTGTATACCGTATACTTGTTTATACTATACTCCTCTCCTTTTGACACTCCTCTGTGTCACTCTCTCCAGGTTGAACACTCAAATATACACTACTCGTACTTATTTTACTTATATAGATACTCGTCCGTATCTTGTATACACCCTTCATATCCCCACAGATTCAACACTCGTCCGTGTTCTTTGTTAACCAGTTGGTACTCGTCCGTACCATCATCTCAGAACATGCGTCTAGCGTTTGTTTCTACCTGATACTCGTCTGTATCGTAATCGTAAGGATGCTCGTCCGCATCTTTAACCCATACACCGTGTCAAACACTTTTGTCTTCTTGAATATAGACACTCGTCTGTGTCTACTATTCCCTAGAAGAATCCCCTCAGATTCAACACTCGTCCGTGTTCTTTGTTAACCAGTTGATACTCGTCCGTATCATCATCTCAGAACATGTGTCATTATTTGTTTCTACCTGATACTCGTTCGTATCATGGTCTTAAGGGTGCTCGTCCGCATCTTTAATTTATACACAAGCATCTAAACACTTATACCTTTTATCTCTTGGACTATAAACACTCATCCGTGTTTACTATCCCCCAGTAAAACAGATTTCTCCTTATCTGACATTCGTCCTATGTCGTGATATTTAGCAGCCGTCCCCTGCTAGGTGATCGTCCTTCACCTGTTGATGATCGTCCTTCATCACTTTATCCAATGGCCGTCCCCATTGTTGATTTTGGTTATCTGACATTCGTCCTATGTCATGATAAACCTTGAGAGCAGCCGTCCCCTGCTAGGTGGTCGTCCTCCACCTCTTGATGGTCGTCCTCCATCATGCTCATCCGATGGCCGTCCCCATCGTTGACCTTTTATCCGGCATTCGTCCTATGTCGCGATATTTTCGGCAGCCGTACCCTGCCAGGTGGTCGTCCTCCACCTTAGATGACCGTCCCTCATCTTAACCCCAACAGAGCAGCCGTCCCCTGCTAGGTGATCGTCCTTCACCTTTGATGATCGTACCTCATCATCTGTTTATTTCATTTATTCTTTAACCCGATGGCCGTCCCCGTCGTGGTCTCTTTTCTTTTAGCCCGATGGTCGTCCCCGTCGTTGCTTGCATTACTTTATGAACTTGATGGCCGTCCCCGTCATGTTTCATTTAATCCCAGAGAATCTTACAACCTTGTCCTGATGGCCGACCCCATCATGGTTACCTTTTATCCCCAGCATGTCGGTCGTCCCCGTCATTGCTTTATTTTTCACACGTTTCCCAGCATGTCGGCCGTCCCCGTCATTGCTCTTTACCCAGCAGTCGTCCTCTGCTCGACGGTCGTCCTCCGTCGCCCATACTTAACAATATACTTTATTTTCCTTTACAATCTATATCCCTTTTCTTCTTCATTCTGTGAGTGCAAATTTTGGACTGTCTTTGGTATTCAACCACAAGTTATCTTGTTTGCCTGATGAGCCGCTGCTTACATCCTGCACAGCTAACTCATTTTTGAATAGGGGCAGCTGTAAACACCCCAAATTTGCCCTCACCCATTCACACCATGGCTTGTGATCATTTCATATGCACAAACACAATCATACCCTCTCATATCACATTTTTGATTCATTGCATTAGTTCAAAGTCATCTGCACCTAGGGTTTGTGATCTGAGCAATCCAAGAGCTTCTTGAGCCATTCCAAAGGCCATCAATCACTTCAAAGGGGTCCATGTGTGTTCAAGTATCATATTACATCCTCTCAAAGTCAAGAATGTCAAAAAATCACAAGAACTGGGATTGGTGTGGAAGCAGAGCCAGGCTTGACTGCACAGATGACCTAAAATTAGGGTTTTGGTTTCAGAGGCCATAACTCCAAATTTTTTGGTCATTCTTGTTTCTATTGGTCTCTATATGGTATAGGGAGCATGCATATCAAATTTCATGAAGAAACTCCATGGGGAAGTCATCTGATCAAGAGTTGACTTTTCAAGCAAGTCAGTGTAAAATCAGGGCATCTGAGGCCCCCAATGACCCAACCAAAGGGTGTTCTTCATCATTTTGATTGAATATGATCTTTATTTGATCATGGAAGATGTTAGAAGTTCACAAAATTAAAGAATTTCAAGTCTTTTGCAAAGTTGACTTTTTGGGCAAGTTTGACTTTTAATGAAAATGTCATTTTAAGCAACTTTTTCAACCCTTACTTTTTGATTCAAGAAAGCTTCAAATGGAAAAACTTTGGTCATGAAAGTTGTAGAATAGATCTTTCCCTTTTCAAAAAGTACAAGAACATGACCTAATTCATTTTTGATCAAAAGTTATGGCTTTTCAAAGTTGGCTAAAATCACAAAATTTCAAAGTTTCTACCAAAGAGGCATTTTGCAAAATGACTTGATCAAGTGCTCTAAAGACCTCAAATGTGTACAATTTCTTTACAACATACACACATGACCTCTAAAGATCAGAATTGGCCCAAAGAACTTGACACTTTGATGCATTGAAATTCATAAAATCTCAAAGGAACAAAAAGTGAACCAAGTTGCAAAACTCATGATAACTTCTCATCCACTTGCTGGCTAGTTTGCTGATCAATCCTAGGCCCTTCCTCACATCATGCTGCGCAGCACACCCTCCTTTTACTTAGCTATCAAGTGGCCCATGCTTCTCTTACACAAAGTTGACATTTTTGCAAAAGCACCCATACCAATCAATAAAGCACACATCATGTCATCTGACCAATCCCAATTGTTTATGTTAATCAAATGCAAGCTAAACATAACAAGGAGCAAGGTTGAAACTCACCACAACTCAGCATTCACAAAATCTCTCCAACTTGCATTTTCCTTCGAAACATTCTCCTCAAGCCTCAAACACAAAAACAAACTTCACAAACAATCTCAACTCACTTCACTGATCACAAACCAACCATTGTTTTGGCCTGAAACCTCCCACATCACAAATACGATTTTCACACTCCCTTGGCCTGAGCTTCTGCCAACTTTCTCTAGAGGCTACATAAACTCCAACTAAGGGTCAAAAGCTTCCAAGGAGGATCACTGGGACTTGTTTGAGCCAAAGAAACAGCCAGAAAGCTCCTGAATCGAAAGCTCAATCTCAGGTAGCTTCATGAACTTTTTTTCCAGAACTTGCTTTTTAAGTTTCTAAATGGTAAAGCATGCTTCCCTGAGTTCACTGAACTTGTTACTTTTGAAAAAGATTGAGAAATGAGGTTGTATTGTGCTTCTGAAATTTTGGCAGTTTTTGATGTTTGATTCGTATCTTGATTTTGTGTTGAAATAAATGATTTTTGTTGGTTGAATCTTGTTTAGAATGAGTTAAGGATTGATTCTGGAGAGTTTGGCATGTTTTCATGGCGTATTGAGAGAGATTGAGTGAGAGACCCGCCGGAGAAGATGACCGGAACACTGTTCCGGTCATCTGAAAGTGATTAGGGCATTTAATTAGGGTTTAATCATAATTAGGCCAGTTTGAATGTGGGCCGTCCAAACGCGCGCGTAGTCAATTCCCGCCCCTGCCAGTTTGAATCTCGTCCATTGGATTGGTTGACTTCCTTATTTTTCAGTTTAATTTCATTTTATTTTCATTTAATTCCTTTTGTTTTCCATAATTTATTAAAAATAGCAAAATCATTTCAAAAATTCTGAAATTTTTTATACACACTTTTATTAATTTTCAGAACCAAAAATATTTTTATTTTTATTTTTAGCATATAAAATTTTTTTTTTAATATTTAAAAGTTTATTTTTAATTAATTAAAAATGCTTTTAGGTATTTAAAAATCACCAAAAAATTCATGAAACCTTTAAAAACATTTAGAAACATTGTCCAACCCTCAAACCAAATTTCTTTTTTGATCTTGATGCATTTTGAGAATTTTTCATGGAAATAAAATCATTTCAAGGCATTATTTTGATCCAAACTTCCAAAAATCATTTCTGCCTAACCATTGAGAGTTGGACTTTGATTCTTTTTGAATTGTGTTTAGCATATCATGTAGTTTGTGAGATTAAATTGGCATGAATTGATTTTCCATTTTCCATTTGTTTGGCATTTTTCTTGTTAAGGTACCCAAAAACCCTAGAAAACTTAGGAAATTCATAACTTCTATTAGGTTAAGAGTTGGAACCTCTCCTTTGGGCAGTGAGTTAGTATAGGTTTATGGATCCTTTGAATGCATTTTCAATTTTTTATCTTGATGATTGCTTCTGATTTTGGTTTTTTGTTTGATGCTTTGATCATAAACCCTAATTTGAACTTCCATATGCATCCATCTTGCATTTGCATTCATACCTTGACTTGCCATGACATTTTGTGCATCCATTTGATTCATTTGACATCTTAAGACATATTGTAAGCATGTGTGATCATTGCATCTTGCATTTGCCATGTTGTATGCCATTTGCACTTCATAACTTTTCATGTGTGTTCATGGTTCTTAAATTGTTTCATTTACATCCATAAGTTTGTATGATCATCCCCATGTGTTGTTTCATGTTTGCATCATCCCATAGCATCATTATCATCATGAATGTGCTTCTGGTTTTGATTTTCATCATGCCATTTCATCTCATTTTGCATTGCATTGCATTTCTTTCACTAACTTTTCAGGTGGTAAGTTATCTTGAGAAGTGGATTTGCCTTCACTTCTCACAATTTCTTTTCATCTCTCTTATGCATCCATGCTGCATTTTGTTATGTGTTTGAGATTGAGCTTGCTCATTCTTTTTCTTCTTACTTTCTTTCCTCAAGTGACTTGACTTCTTGAATGAAGCAAGTTGCTTTGCTTCTCCTGATCCTTTCATTTGCTTCCTGGTGGATCCTCTGAAGATTTCTCTTGATAAACCTCACAAACCTTAGGAGCAACCAAGCATGACTATGATTAGGGTTTTGTTTAGACTCCCCACTTAGTTTTTACCTTTGTGTCTCCTTGAGTTTTCTCTTCTCACCTCCTAATCAGGGACTAAACCCTAAAGGCTTTAAGGCTTTGTGATTAAGCTTATGCCTGCATCCTTCTATTAGGATGGAGTGTATAACCTTAATCCTAAGTGTTAAACCCTTAATGTGTTTAACTCCTTTAATCAATTCACATTATAATCATCAAGAAATCACACTTGTAACTTGGGCCTTGCATTAGGGTTCTAATTCTTCCTTAATTGGTTAAGAAGGACTAACCCTAGTGTTAATGGACAAGTCCCCCTCAAGTTGTCTTACAAATCATAAAAATCACTTCTTCATCATACCATTAATTAAAATCCACTTAATCAAAGGCTTGTTTTGTCATGAGTTTAATCCCTAGTCATGGATTAAGTTGAGGAGTTTTCCTCAGCTTAAACATTCCCATCTATTATCCTTCTATTAGGATGGTGTAATGAGTCTGTTTAATCTTTGATTATGGCTTAACCTCATTACTTAACATTAAACAAAAACACCAAAAACATCTAAATAATCACAAGTAGGTTAATGATCTTAATCCTGCATCAAAGGTGATTAAGTGTGAGAAGCTGACTTCACACTTAAGGTATTCTCATTACCCCTAATCAGAGGGAAGATGTGATGAGTTTACTAACCCATTGGTTTAGGCTCAAGCTCATTAACTTATGACAAACTTTCAAAAGCAATAAAATACTGAAAACTCAAAAAACAAACAATAATCGTCTCCTCCGGGATTCTTTTCTCATCTCATTCACTCATAAACGAGAACTCTCTTCTTCCGTCTAATGCAAGACAGTTTGCACCTGAGCCAGACAGGTCATACACTTGAGCATTGACAAGCAAGTAGTTCAAAAGTCAATTCATCATTCAGTCTCTTTGGGTCGAACTACGGTGTTCTGACTTCCTCATTGCACGAGAGGATACGTAGGCATAACTTAACAGTTATCGAACAAAAGTCTCTGTATATTCCCCCTCTTTCCAACCTTATTCTTTAAGCCTCATGATCTTGAGCATTTCGTTCCTGTTCTTACACTAACACTGTACATACTACACTTTACACTTCTTTTACACTGACACTTGCATTCTTTCCAGCTTTGATGCACAGAATTGCACTGACACTACCCCTTTAAAACACAAATCTTTTAAGCGTGGATCCCGTCGAGTACGACGGACAATCTGGGTGCTAATACCTTCCCAGGTTGTAACCAACCCCCTTTCTCAGTCTCTCTGGTTCGCAACCGTCTTATCCATATCTTTCTAGGTCTATGCAGCATTGCCTTTCCTCCGGGATAAAAATGCCTAGCTGGCGACTCTTTTCATTCCCTATGAGTTCACTCCTGTGTGTTCTCGCATCTCTTTTCGCCGACCGTTCGCGTCTGTACCCCATTTGACCCGGCTTCATTTGGTGGGAGCGACACCCTTTTGACATGCGTCACAAAGCTTATCCTTGATAAACTTCATCTTTGGAAGACCAACAAATAGATCATGCTTTAATAATTTATTCAAATGCTCCATGTGAATGTGAGAAATCCTCTTATGCCAAAGCCATGCATCGTTGTTGTTTGCCATTAAGCATTTCACCTTCAAAAGAGAGTCATCAAAAGAAATCATAAAAATGTTATTAAATCTTTTACCTTTTAGCAAGAGTTCATGAGTGACTTCGTGTTCTATCAAGCATTCCTCCTTTGTGAAGTTGATTCGGAACCCTTTGTCACACAATTGACTTATGCTAAGAAGGTTGTGTTTAAGGCCTTCCACATAAAGGACGTCGTTGATGATTGTATGAGGAGATGCACCAATGGTTCCAACTCCAAGAATTCTTCCTTTATTATCATCACCGTAAGTAACGTATCCTTTGGCCTTAATTGTTAGACTTGAAAATTTGTTGATGTTGCCCGTCATATGCTTTGAACAACCGCTATCGAGATACCATTGCGTAGAAGTTGTTTTCAAGCATACCTACAAAACAAAGTCAGGTTTTGTTAGGTACCCAAATTGCTTTGGGTCCTTGATAGTTAGTACCCTTTTCAACCCACACATAATGCCCTTTAGCAACACCAATGTTGCGCACATAGCAAGCATTAGGTGTATGGCCTTTGATTCCACAATAAAAACAAATAGGTTGAAATTGACTTTTGAATTTAGGAACATATTTTTGTTTCTTAAGAATCCTTTTCTTTTTATGACTTTGATGCATAGGTTTAGCATTGTTAGTCTTTTCCTTAACAATTTGTTCACTAGTTTTTACGAAAACGGTTTCACTTGTGCTTGGTTTGGAAAACTTAGAATATCATAGGCCACTTTTATCATTTGGATATCTTTGGTGCCTAAGAATTTCCTCCAAGCCAATTTGACCTTTTTCATATCTTTCTAAAACTCTTTTGAGTTGAACAATTTGAAAGGACAATGACTCACAATTTTTACATGTAAGACTTTGTTTTTCATCCATTATCTTTTGTTTTTCATTTTCAATGTATTTTTCAAAAGATTCATTTTGTTCTTCTAAAGATAATATTTTCTTCTTTTGGGATGAGATATTTTTGTACAAAGTCTTACATTCCTTAAGAAGTTCATCTATGACTTCTTGTGCATCATTTTCATAAATTGAAAAATTACTACTAACCTCGTCATTTTCTTCATCGGAGTGATGTGACGCCATTAACGCCATATTTGTACATTCGTCGCTTTCCGATTCCGATGAGGAACTAACTTCATTGTCATCCCACGCGACATAAGCCTTTTTATTCTTGAAGTCCTTCTTGCCTTTGAATCCTCCTTTCTTCGCAAGTCTTGGACAATCCGGTTTTATGTGACCTTGCTTTCCACATTCATAGCATGTAACTTCTTGGTTCGATGTGGATGCATCCTTCTTCCTGAAATGTTTATTCTTTTTAGGAAAAGAAGAATTATTATTTTTGTTAAAAAACTTACCAAGCTTCTTAACAAGAAGCATGAAGTTCTCATCTTCGGAGATCTCGTAATCTTTGTCATCCTTCGTGTCAATCTTCAAGGCAACTCCTTTGGACTTTTTCTCTTGACTTTCATGCTTTTTGAGCCTTCCAAGTTCCAACTCGTGCTATTGAAGTTTGCCGAATAGAGATGCGGATGTCATTATTGAGAGACTCTTCTTCTCTGAGATTGCGGTCACTTTCGGTTGCCATTCCCTTGTCAAAGACCTTAGAACTTTCAAATTAAGATCATCGTTGGTGAAGGTCTTTCCGAGTGCAATCAAATGGTTGGTTAGATGAACAAATCTTTTTTGTAAAGCCACAATAGATTCTCCAGGCTGCATGCGGAACATTTCGTATTCTTGACCTAACGTGTTTAGCCTTGATCTTTTAACTTCTGTTGTTCCTTCATGTGTTTCTACCAAAGTATCCCTAATCTCCTTCGCCGATTTGCATTGTGATACACGAAAAAATTCGTCCATACTAAGAGCACTTTGAAGTATGTTGATTGCTTTCTTCTCATTTAGGATCTTTCTTTTATTATCTTCATCATACATATTCTTCAAATTCGTCGTTCCAACACCGTTGATTACATTGACGGGATTATGCGGACCTTCTTCGATTGCTTCCCATATGCCTTCTCCTTGGGATTCAAGATGTGCCCTCATTCTGATTTTCCAGAAATCAAAGTATTCTCCGGAGAAGAGCGGAGGCTTGTTGCTACTTCCACCATTTTTGAAAACGGGATTCGAGTTTGCGGAAGCCATGGGATCTTGTAGGAATAAGTTACCTAAACCTGCTCTGATGCCAATTGTAGGATCAGAATGCGCCTAAGAGGGGGGGTGAATTAGGTGTATATAATTTTTCTCGATTCTTTTTCTTTGATGGATAGAATTTTTCTTGTAAGTTTGTATGAAAGGAAAACAGTAAGGCAGAAATTAAAAGTGACACAGAGAGTTATACTGGTTCCCTTCACAGTCCGAAGGTACATCCAGTCCCCTTTCAATTTGAAAAGAGATTTCCACTAGTTTTTAGAAAAAGTACAACCTATCACACCTTCAATGGTGAGGCCTACTTTCTAACAAACTAACATACAAGTGTTCAAACAATCCTTGGAACACCTTATGTCCAAACAATCCTTATGTACAAACAATCATTGGAACACAAGTCACACCTTATGTCCAAACAATCCTTGGAACACAAGTCACAAATAGAAATACCTTTCTATACTTTTTTTTTAATTTTGAGTGAGTAATACAAAGACTTAATATCAATAATGATCTTCTCCTATGTACACAATTCACTTTTCAAATATCAATACAAGTGTTCAAACATGAAGTATGAAAGATGAATATCTTATGAACACTTTTGAAAAGATGAAAATATTTTAAATGATAATGAATTTGATTCAAGTGATTTTTACAAAAGATTGTAGGAGGTCTTTTTGAATTTGAAAAAATTCAGATTTTATATTATACAAGACACCCTTTTGAAAAGGTATGAAAATTATGAATCAAAATAATTTATGAAGAGATATAATCAAAGGTGCAATTTGAAATTCAAAGAAAAATATTTTTCAAAAATATTACAGTGTTAACCGGTTAACCAAATGGTTAACCGGTTAACGCCTATAAACGTTAACTGGATTATTGAAAATTTGAACCCGTTAACCGGTTAACCAAATGGTTAACCGGTTAACACTGTTAAAAACAGAAACAGAAGGTTTTTGAAGAGTGTTAAACGGTTTGAAAAATATATCAAAGTATTTTATGCAATATGCTAATATATGATTGAATGTGTGAACACTTGTACATCAATTTAAAAGAGAGATTGATATACCTAAACAAAAGCATCCAAGCATGAAGTATAACGATGATGCATACGAAGCTTGATAGCAAAGACGGTTGCTTGAAGCTTGATCAGTTGGAGCTCTTGACTTTTTACAGGTCTGAAAGATATGCGCCGTGTTGTCTTCATCAAAATCTTCGAGGTTGAAGGCGTGCTTCTACATATTCCTTCTCCAACCCTAACCCTAACTAACTACAAACCTAATTCCATTCCTAAACCTAACTCCATTCCCAAACCTAGCTCCAAGCCTAACCCCTATATAATCATTATTCACTTCAATGCAAAAGGTTCCCAACTTTTCACTCTCTCACAATTTCTAGAATCACTTTTTCTCTCTCACTTTTCCTCCATTTCCCTTTTCACCAAAGCTTTTTTTGAAGAAGCTCTTCAAGTTTCACATTGAAACTTGAAGATCTTAAAGCTTAGCCTCCAACCTCCATTGAATTGTAGATTGTAGAAGAAGAAGCTACTGATTTTTGTGAAGATTTCGACTTATCGGAAGTGCAAGAAGGCTCAAGCATCAAGAACACATTTATTTTGCGGATTCACGATTTTCTTGGTTTTCTCTTCGATTAAGCTCCGATTCTTGCAACATTTACTGAAGCACTTCTCCGCTTCGTAGGTTGGTGGTCTAAAATAACTTTTCCTTTAAGTTATTCTCTTAATCTTGCCATTTTGGCATTCTTTAAGTGCTTTTCTTATTGCTTGTGATCGATTACGTTTTCGTTACGTTTTGCTTGCGATTTGTAGAGTTTAATGGATTAAAAGCTAGGTTGTAGCTTGGTATAGGTTCTAACATGTGTTAATAAGCCCTAACTGAGTAGAAATTCGTGTTAGCATGATTAGGTGGGGGTTAGGTTTGTTTATAAGGAAGATTGTGGCCAAAAGCACTTATTTCAAAAGCGTTTTTCACTTTTTGTTCAGCGTTAACCGGTTAATGGTTTGGTTAACCGATTAACGCATGTGTTTTTGGCCAAATTTAGTGTTGTCTGGGGTCCGTTAACGGGTTAACCGTTTGGTTAACCGGTTAACGATGTTAGTTTTTGATTTTTTAGCTTATTTTCTTGCTCAATCTTGCTTCCTAGTGCTTCTAAGGTTCATACATGTTTAGGTAATGATTTTAGGGAATTTTTGGGTCTATTTCCAGTAGCCAATTCATTTGTTTCGAGTCGTTTCGACATGATTCTGTTCACTTTTCCATGTTTTGTGTTAAATATTCA
Organism: Lathyrus aphaca; assembly: GCA_963966055.1. Classification (NCBI taxonomy): domain Eukaryota; kingdom Viridiplantae; phylum Streptophyta; class Magnoliopsida; order Fabales; family Fabaceae; genus Lathyrus; species Lathyrus aphaca. Next base: position 196,013,245 of record OZ014522.1, on the reverse strand, counting down.
TTTGTGTTATAATTGATTCTTGATGTGTTTTGCTATACTTTAATCACTTGTTTCTCATGTCAAATGCTTGCTTAATTTCAATATGTGCTTCATGATTATGATCCTTGCTTGTTGGATTGATTAAATGATTAAATGTCATGTTGATTTTTTTGCCAAAAGTGATTAAGTGCTTCATATGATCACACAAGTTCTTGTGCTTAATTGATCATATCATTCACATCAATTCAATTCTGAATTTTGCATTGAGCTTGGCATTCTTGTTGATCTATCATGTTGCATATTCATGGCCAATGCTCATTATGTTCATATGTCATGTTCATGTGCCATATTTTGCATACTTGTTGCATAATAAATCATGTGGTGCATTCTTGCATAATCCCTCAAAAATGCTCATGTTCACTCATTTGTGTATGTTGATCTATGTTCAAATGCATATTCATGATGAATTGGTACATTTTTCATTAAGTTTGTGCATAAAAAATGAAAATAATCAAATCTGCATTTTACATTTCATAGCTGACTTTGCATATAGGTGTTGTAAAATACATGTTGTTTGTTATGTTTGCATGTTGTATGTGACTTTTTACACCTATTTTTATGTTGTATGCTAGCTGTAAAAAGCTACCTTGTGTTATGCATTGTTTTGGTAACTGTTGTTACTTAAGGCTGTAGTAGGTGCTGAATTTTTGTTTTAGCATATTTTTAGTTCTTTTAGAATTAAGATAGAGTTTAGATAGAGTCCTAGAGTTATTAGGATTTAATTGGTGTATGTTTGCTTTATTATTTTTAATAAAATGAACACTAACCTTTATTTTGTAGGGAGAGAAAGGTATGTTTCCTTACACCTTATCCTTTTTATTTTTTATGCATTTAATTCATGCTTTTCCTTCCATATTTGTGATAGGTAGAATTTCCCTTTTGTTAGGACCAACTTATCTTCCTTAGGAAGTAAGTTACATCGTTTTTTCTTTTATCTCTTCCTTTTTCTCTTTAGGATTAGAAAAGTCTCACTCACCATTAGGACCACCATTTTAATAAATAACTTAGGGTTGTGTCTTAGTCCCCCTTAATTTGTGTCCTTTCTACATTTGAGTCTTCTTTCTCATCTTCAAACAAAATTCAAAAAGACTTAATAAATGCATGAAAGGATCCCTTGTGTATAGCTTTATTCCATGGGGAACTTACATTCATTCCATCTTGGAATGGTGTAAGCTTGTCTAGCATGATGTACAAGTCTTATCAAGGGGTTGTTTCACAAAGAAAATTTAAAAGATACTTCTTCACACAAGCTACAAAAATACTTAATAAAGTTCAACAAGCTAGTGAACTTAAACCCTAATCCTTGGAAACAAATCTTGGATAAATTCTCCTTGCTTGATGTGCTTGTTCTATTATTCCATCTTGGAATGTAGTGGCAAGTACACATTCCATGGAAAAGAGTTTGAATTCACTTCCATGTGCCAAATTCATACAAAACACTTAAAAGGCAAAAAAACAACCAATAAGCGACTTTCTTGCGGGAATTCTCTTCTCATCTCATTCACTCTCAACGCAAACTCGCGACGACTTGTCTCGCATGCAAGACGGTAAACGCACTCGTACCAGACGAGCCTACAACACCTGAGCATAGACATACGCAGTTCCATCCATAAAAAACACAAACAAAGTTCCCGCCTAGTTAGGCGAACTACGTCGACTCTGATCCTCATTATCCCGATGAGGTACGTAGGCAGCGGGGTAGGGCCCGTTCGAGTATATTCTTTATTTTCCCTACATTTTCCACCTTCTGTTCTTTCTCTTTTCCAGTTCCTTTCTCATTTCCATTCCCATTCTGTTTAGCAGTTCATTTGTTCAGCAGCAGTTATTTCTCACCCTTTGAAACAAACAAGCAAGCGTGGATCCCGTCGGGTACGGCGGACGGTCTTGGGTGCTAATACCTTCCCAGGTCGTAACCGACTACCGAACCCAGATCTTTGGTTCGCAGGACCTTGTCTTTTCCTTCTTCCTCAGGTTTGTGCAGCAATACCTTTCCCGTTCCTTCGGGATAAAAATGCCTGGCTGGCGACTCTACCTTTTCCCCACCACTTTCGCGTTTGTACTAGGATGAAAATCCCAGGAGCGACACCTACGGTGCGGCTAAATATGTTGTGCAAACGTGACTAGCAAACCCTCAAGAACACGCCCGTTCTTGAAGTACTAACCAAATGGTTTTTCCTCGAAACCCCCTTCAAACCTTCAACTCAGCTAGATCCTTGATCTTTCCGCTGAATGTTATCTCGTTGATCCTCTAATCCACAGAACAAGAATGATTATGTGTTGATGTTCTTGAATCAAAGTGATTTGAAAGATGATGAAGATGAAGTATCTTTCTGGTCTCTGAAACTGCTCAAAAATTGACGCACACCAATCTTTCTTTGACTGTGTTTTTCAATTTTCACCTGGAAATTCGTTTCTCAGAAGAAGAAAAAATAGAACTCGCATAGCCTTTTATATCAAAAACAGAAGTTGTTAGAAGAAAAACAGAATTATATATCAATACGAACCACGTATGTATCGATACATGTTAGTTTTATAACTGATATGAGTTGATACAAAAATGTATGCATCGATGAATACTGAAGCCTTGAATAAATTCAGAGAATTAATCAAATCATGAATCGATACATAACACAAATATATCGATATAAAGCTTATTTCCAGAAACAGAAATAAAGCATGTATCGATGCATTATACGTATGGATCGATACATCACCTGTTTACATAAGCATAAAAGGAACATGTATTGATACAAAGATCGTATGTATCGATACATACTAAAGCCAAAAACAAGTTTGTGATGTATAAGGAATAATGTGTCGATACAAAGATCGTATGTATCGATACATACTTAAGTAAAATTGTTTTTATGATTCCTTTTAAAGTATGTACCAATCCAAATCTTTTAGTATTGACATTAAAACATAATATAGGTCAAAAACACAAATTTGTACAATCTTAACAAGTAGACAAATGCACAATAAACACAAAGGCATATAATTTGCTATCATACAAAACTAAACCAAAATAAAGGGTTGCTCACACCACGACTAGGTAGAACCCCAACTCGCGATGGGACGTTCAAGCCACGGAACCCAAGCCATAATCTTGAGTTGGGCGCCGCATTAGAGCAAACCTCTGCGCATCAGTTCGGTTCCCCTAACCAACAGACCATACCTTTCAACGAGCATTGTCCCCTTACTCGAGCAAGTCCTCGCATTTCTATGATCAGCGTTACGACCAAACAAGTGTCGAGCATAAAATACTTAGAAAAATTTCACACATTCAAGATAATGGTCCTTCGACGGACGAACAATTACTTATAACAATAAAATCATTACAAAGATGATAAAACGACCACCAAAGCCAGAAACTTTAATTGAAATACTGCAACCCCGAGGGGCCGACTTGTTCAAAATTACATAAAACGGGGACCAAGTCCCCCAACAAGAAAATAAAATTACAACAATACGGCACGCAGGCCGAACTAGTTCCCTTCCTCCACATGTGCATCAGGCTGACCATCGCTCTAGATCGGCTGGGTTTCGGTCTGGACTGGTTGAACAAGCTCATCGAGCTGGGTATCATCAACGATCATGTCATCAGGAACAATGATCTGACCGTTCGCGACCTTATATAGGTAGTTGATATGATCGGTGTCAAGATCCATTTCTGGATGAAGTACCTTGATCTGGTCAACAGCGTTTTGAAAGCTCAACTTGGTCGTCTCCCTCAGCTCTTCCAAGTCCTGGTCCAACCGGGCAAGGAAGTGTGCACGAGTCATCAGGCCTTTGGTTTCACCGTCCTCGTCCACTTTAGGCATGAAGGCTTCTTTCAACCTCTTGTTGTGGTCGAGGGCCTTCCATTTGTCCACCTCCAACTTGGAAATCACCTCCGCATGGTTCTTAAGCGACTTGGTCGCCTCCTCGGAAGCCTTCTTTGCATTATCTTCAGACGCCGCCAGGAGGGACTTCAGGTGGTTGATCTCTCGCTCATGCCTAAGATTCCCCTCGACCAACATCGAGGCCATAGTCAGCACCCTCATAACAGCACTAGCGTCCTCCGCCAGCGACATTCTTTGAGCAGGACGATCCATCTTCTCGAGATGTAGTGTGTCCTCCCGTTCGACTTCCAAAGCCGTGTCCTCGAAGAAATTGCGCTTCACAAAACATGGGGGCAGAACATGTTTTGGTTTGGGGGAAGCGTTGGTGGTCAGATCCAGCACAATCATACCACCGTTGTGCTTTTTCAATTGAGAGGTCGAGGTTACACCCGGAGAGCCTTGAACCATTGGACCCGAGCCCGAGCCACTCGTGGCATTACCCGTCAGTCAGGTTTAGACGGTTTTAAGTTTCCTTTTGTTGGACAGCCGCAATTTTTATTGGATTTTGTCAAAGGGCTTGGCCAGAGAAGCTGCAAAAAGAAAAAAAGAAATATAGTTAGTACCGAGCAGTGCAAACACGGGGGCAAAACACTGTCGCTCCCCGGACTTTCGTCCCGGTGCAAAAACAAACTGGATGAGGCGATGTTAAAGGTTGAGGTTGAATAGAGTCGCTAGCTAGGCATTTTTATCCCGAAGGAAAGGTAATGCTGCATAAACCTAGAAGGATATGGATAAGAAGGTTGCGAACCAAAGAGACTGAGTAAGGGGGTAGGTTACGACCTAGGAAGCTATTAGCACCCAGATCATCTGTCGTACTCGATGGAATCCACGCATACCTGATTGTATTTAAAAGGGGATATTGTATGTGCTAAACTGTGTATAAAAAGCTAGGGAGTAATGGATGTACAGAGTGTCAGTGCAAGAAGAAAGTGAATGCTCAAAGCTGAGGCTGAGGAAAAAGAACTGGGAGGAGGAAAGGGGGGAGACCTTGGGACTTTTGTTCGATAACTTTAAGTTATGCCTACGTATCCTCTCGTGAATTGAGGAAGTCATAACACCGTAGTTCGACTCAAAGAGACTTAGTGTTTTTGTGTGAACTGCCTGCTTGTCTATGCTCAAGTGTGTGACTCGTCTGGCTCGAGTGCTAATTGTCTTGCATTAGACGGAAGAAACGAGTTCTAGTTTTCAGAGTGAATGTGATGAGAAAAGAATCCCAGAGGAGACGTTTATTGTTTGTTTTTGTGTTTTTAGATTTTTATTGTTTTTGGTGTTTGTCGCTCCCCGGACTTACGTCCCGGTGCAAACGCGAACCGTCGGCGAAAGAGAAAGGGTTGAATAGAGTCGCCAGCTAGGCATTTTTATCCCTAAGGAAAGGTAATATTGCATAAACCTGGAAAGAGATGGATAAGACGGTTGTGAACCAGAGAAACTGAGAAAGGGGGTTGGTTATGACCTGGGAAGGTATTAGCACCCAGATCGTCCGTCGTACTCGACGGGATCCATGCTTACTTGATTGTGTTTAAAAGGGGTAAGTGTATGTGCTATCTGTGTGCGAAAGCTAGGGAAAGAAAATACAGGTGTCAGTGCAAAAGGTGTGAATTGCTCTGGAACTGAGGCTTAAAAAGAGAAGGCTGGAAGAGGGGGAAGACACAGAGACTTTTGTTCGATAACTGTTAAGTTATGCCTACATATCCTCTCGTGCAATGAGGAAGTCAGAACACCGTAGTTTGACTCAAAGATACTGAAAATAAATTGACTGTGAACTACCTGCTTACCTATGCTCATGTGTATGACTCGTCTGGCTCGAGTGCTAATTGTCTTGCATTAGACGGAAGAGGCAAGTTCTCGTTTGTAGAATGAGTGTGATGAGAAAAGAATCCCGGAGGAGACGATTATTGTTTGTTTTTGTGTTTTCAGTTTTTTTATTGTTTTTGGTGTTTTGCATAGGATTATGAGCTTAAGCCTAAATTAAGGGTTGTAAACTCATTATATCCTCCCTGATTAGGGATAATGAGCCTACTTAAGTATGAGATAAGCATCTCAACTTAATCACCATAAGGATATAGGATTAAGATCATTAACCTACTTGTAATTATTAAGTGTTTTTGGGTTTTTGTTTAGTGTTAAGTAATGAGTTTAATCTCTAATCACAAATTAGTGAACTCATTACACCATCCTAATAGAAGGATGATAGATGAGAACACTTAAGCTAAGGAAGATACCTCAACTTAATCCATGGTTAGGGATTAAATTCATTATATAACAAGCCTTTATTAAATGGATTTTAATTAAAGGGTAAGATTAAGAAGTGGATTTTATGGTTTGTAAGACAACTTGAGGGGGATTTGTCCATTAAACACTAGGGTTAGTCCCTCTTAACCATAAGGAAGAGATAGAACACTAATGTAAGGCCCAAGTTACAAGATAAAGTCTTAGTGATTATTCATGTGTTTTGATTAAGAGATGTAAATAAATTAAAGGTTTAACACTAAGGATTAAATTTATACACTCCATCCTAAGATAAGGATGCAGGCATAACCCTAATTCAAAGTCTTAAAACTTTAAGTGTTTAGTCTCTGATTATGAGATGAGAAAAGAGACTCAAAGGTAAATATCTAGGGGAAACTATACACAATCCTAAAAATTATCATGCTTGGATATCCTATGGTTTGTGAGGCTTAAGAGAAAGGATCTTCAAGAAGGCCACCATAGAAGAAGTAGATGAAAAGATAAGAAGAAAGAGGAATAAGTTACTTACTTCCTGAAGAAGATAAGTAACCTAAAAGAAAGAAAGTAAGAAGGAAGGAGCATAAGTGAAGCAAATTCACTTCAAAGACAAATAATAATGCATATGAAGAGATGAGAATAGGTGGGAGGTGAACGCAAATCCACCTCCCAGATAACTTACCAAAATTTCCTTAAATGTTAGTATGAATGCATAAGATGCAAGGCACAAAGAAATGAGATGAACAAAGATGCAAAGATCAAAACCATAAGTGATTTTGCAATGAAAATGTGTTATGAGATGATGCAAAGTCATACAAGATGCATATGAATGATCATACAATGATGATATGCAATGGAAGCATGTTTAGAAGCATGAAAACACATGGATGTTCATGAAATGTAATGGATGAAAAGCATACCACAATGATGCAACAATGATCAAGCCATGTTTCAAACATGTCCTAAGATGTCTAATATGACACAAAAAAGAATGGAATGGCATGGCATGGCAAGTTCATAAGTTCATGATATGCAAAGAAGAATGTAAATGAAGATGCGAAATTAGAGTTTTAAGGCAACATGAGATGCATATGACCAAAACAGAAGCATTCACCATGATAAAAAATTGAAATTGAACTCAAACAAACCCTAAACCTATACATGATCATACCCCAAAAGAGGTAGTCAGAAGCCAATCCTAGTTAAAGTTATGAAATTTCTAAGATGACTAGGGTTTTTGGGTGCTTCTAAAGGGAAAATGCAAATCAAATTGAAAATGCAAGATAAAAATATGAGATAAATAACCTAGAAACCATATGCAATATGTGAAACAATTCAAAAAGAATCAATCTCAAACTCATCATGGTTAGGTAGAAATGAATTTTTCAAGTTAGGGTTAAAAAATGTGAAATTTAAGAACCCTAATTCAAAGAAAATTGTGAAAATGGTGATTAAACCTAAAACGAAATTTTTATGATGAATTTGAAAATGTTTCTAAATGTATTGGAATGCTTCTTGAATTTTTTGATGATTTTTAGAAACCAAAATGCATATTTAATTAATTAAAATCAATTAATTAATTAAATAAAACATTTAAATATTTTAAAAATACGTTTTTAATGCAAAAATTAAAATAAAAAATGTTTTTAGGTTAAGAAAAATATTTGAAACAAGAATGCAGAAAATGAGATTTTTGTAAAATGTTTTGCTATTTTAAAATAAATGTCAAACAAAATGCAAGAAAAATGAAATAAAATGCAAAGTCAAATGATCTGATGGCTGGAATTTGAACCTGTGGAGACTGTGCGCGCGTTTAAAGGGCTAGGATTGAATCTGGCAAATTATTTAATTAATCCTAATTAATTTAATTAATTAAAAGATTAGGGTTAAATGAAAGGATCCTGACCACTCAAACACATGCGAAGGAGGATCCAAGGGCCCAAATTCAAACTGAGCTGATTAACCCTAATTACAAACCCTAAGGACTTTTAAGTGACCGGAGCAAGCTCCGGTCATCTTCTCTGGTCACCCTTTCACTCTACCTCACTCCCTAGGCTACCCTAGACCCTCTAAAGCTCCAGAATCAATTCTCTAACATCCCTAAGCTTGAATCCAGCATCAAACAACATTTATGTTCCACCAAAATCATGAATCGAAGCAAAACAGAAAAATGCACAAAACTTTCAGAAGCTAAATACATGCTTGTTTTCAGCTCATTTTCAAAACAAATCATATCACCATGATCAGGGAGACATATAGAATCGTACTGTAACTTAAAGGCAAGTTTTGGAAAATTTGTTCTTGATGATACTTGAGATTAAGCTTTCTCAATCTGAGCTTTCTGGACCTCTCCTTGATGCTAATCCACTCCACTTGATCCCCTGAGGCTTATGGAAGGCTTAAAACAAGTTTGTATGGCTTGGTTTTTTAGATTCAGTTCTGCTAAGGCAGAAATCGTGTTTTCGCTTCAGAGGCTTTTAGGGAAAAATGAAGGGTGGTTTGTGTTCCTTATGACATGAGTGATTGAATGGTGAAGGAAGTTTTTAGTTTGAGTGGCTATGCTGAGAGATTTGAAGAGAGGAAGTGTTATGGAAAATTTTGGGATTTCTGAGCTTGGCTTGTTTTAGACTTGTGTGTGTTATGAAATGAGATGCATAATGTTAGTATAGGCCAATGGGAGTGATCAGAAAGTGGGTGGTGGCATAGTGTGATTGGTATGGTACAAGCTGCAAAAATGTCAATGGATGTGTACTTAAGGTATGACACAAGTCAGAGCTGTTTCAAGGGGTGTCTTGGCCTTAGCTGAGTTTGTGGATGGCCCTTGGATTGAATTTGTACAGCTGGATCACTTGGATGAAGAGATATCATAGGTTTTGCAAATTTCCCTCTTTGGAATTTCTTGAAGTGAAAGACATAGAAACTTGTGATTTTTTGTGCAATCTTGATCAAAATGTGTTGCATTATGTTGGTATGATGTTTAGAAGTTGATTAGAGGTCATGAAATGGCATGGCAAGTGAATTTGCAAAATTCCCTCTTTGGTGCACACTTGAAAATTATAGGATTTTTGCCAACTTTGAAAGGCCATATCTTGAGTTTTAGGATGAATCAAGACATGTTCTTGTACTTTTTGTAAATGGGAAGACATAATCTACAACTTTCATGTCCAGGAATTTTTCATTTGAAGCATTATTGGTCATGAAAGAATAGGTTGAATATCTTTCCCAAAAGGGAAAGTTTCCATTACAAGTCCTTTCCAAAAATTGCAAGTTTGCATTTGGCTCAAAATTCTTCAACTTTGTGAACTTACAACCACTTCAATGATCAAATAAAGATCATAGAGACTCAAAATGATGATGATGACCCTTTGGTACCCTTGATGGAGGCCTTAGATGCCCTGATTCTGACTTTTCTTGCACAACAAGTCACCAATTGATCAGATGACTTCCACAGTGAAATTCTTCATCAAATTTGGTACACATGATCCTTATAACATATTAAGACCATTAGAAACAATAATGACCAAAAAAATTGGGATTAAGGCCTCTGAAACCAAAACCCTAATTTTAGGTCATATGTGTAGGAAATCTTCAGTCTGCCTCTATGCCTTTTCCATGCTTTGTGATCCCTTGACTTTTATGAACTTTGGGGAGAATATTATGATCATGGAACAAACATGGACACTATTGGCAAACTTCAAGACCATTGGGATGGCTCAGATCACTTCTTGGATTGCTCAGATCACAAACCCTAGATGTAGATGAAATGAACTATGCAGTGGGATATGATATGCTTATGCTAATGCAAAAAATGAAAGATCATAAGCCATGGTGTGAGAAAAAAGTGAGGACAAATTTGGGGTGTTTACAGCTGCCCCTATTCAAGCATGAGTTAGCTGTGCAGGATGTAAGCGCCTGGCGTAACAAACAAATAAGATAACTTGTGGTTGAATACCAAAAACAGTCCGAAATTTGCACTCGCTGGGGAGAAGAAGAAAAGGGATATAAATTGTAAAAGATAGTATCGTATGAGTATCAAATGAAAGCGATGGAGGACGACCATCGAGATGAGGACGACTGCTAGGGGTAAAACGGTAAGCAAAGCAATGATGGGGACAACCATCATGCTGGGAAATAAAGAAAACGCAACGGGGACAGCCATCAGGTAAGGAAATAAAATTCTCTGGGGATTGAGAAAAGCATTGATGGAGACAGCCATCAGGCTGGCAAGTAAAGTAAACAACGATGGGGATGACCATCGAATAAGCATGATGAAGGACGATCATCAGGAAAAGGAAAAGGGACCACGACGGGGACGACCATCGGGTTAAAGAATAAATGAAATATTTGATGAGGGACGGTCATCAAAGGTGAAGGAAGATCACCTAGAAGGGGACGGCCTGCTCTTTATCACGACATAGGACGGATGCCGGATAGAAAAGACCAACGATGGGGACGGCCATCGGATAAGCATGATGAATGACGATCATCAAGAGGTGAAGGACGGTCACTTAGAAGGGTACGGCTGCTCTTGGGGATTAACGCGACATAGGACGAATGCCGGATAGAAAGATCAACGATGGGGACGGCCATCGGATAAATGATGAGGGACGATCATCATAAGGTGAAGGACGATCACCTAGCAGGGGACGGCTACTGAAAATATCACGACATAGGACGAATGTCGGATAGAAAATTCCAACAATGGGGGTTCCACTAGGGAAAGGATGAGGGACGGTCATCCAAAGGTGAAGGACGATCACCTGGCAGGGGACGGCTGCCGAAAATATCACGACATAGGACGAATGTCAGATAGAGAAAGTTGTTTTTTCTTTGTGGGGATGTAAACACGGACGAGTGCTTATGCTTTAAAATAAAAGGTATAAGTGTTTGACGGTATGTATAGACCAAAGACACGGACGAGCATCCTTAGAACCATGATACATACGAGTATCGGTAGACATAAATGCTGACACGTGTTTAAGGGTGATGATATGGACGAGTATCAACCGGTTAAGCAAGGAACACGGACGAGTGTTGAATCTGCTGAGGATGTGATATATATAAGATACGGACGAGTATCAAAGACTTTTGTATAAGTATGTACAAGAATTGATCTGCTGGTGAAGTATGTGCAAGACACGGACGAGTGTTTTAAATTGCTGGGGAAACATGACACGGGCGAGTGTCAAAAAAGAATATGTACAAGTTATGGACAAGTATCTGTATTGAGAGTGCGAAAAGATATTTCGGCTTTGTCTGCGGGGGATAGGTTTTGTATATTGCTAGTGAAGTGATGATGGTGTTTGCAGGTGACTGGCTCGAACCTGGCTCATGATCATGCAAATGTTTGATTTTTGTCGTAATGCTCCGTATTAGATGGAATGCTATGCTTATTTTGGGGGAAAATGATGTGAATGCTATGATTATGCAAATGAGAAAACCGATCCGAGATTCGGATCCTGTGGGGGGAAAGATCTCTGGTCTATCTGTTTGGAGGGAGAACTCCGCTGGGGATAAGGAAGTTTCAACAACTCCGTTGGGGAAGTATTTCATGCATTGCTCTACTGGGGAGAGAATGACAACTCTGAAGGGGAATAGAAATTTCATGACCACTTTGCTGGGGAAAAGCCGTCAGGCATTGCTCGGGAGATCCTGCTTGGGGAGGAGATATCTTCTAGGAAGTAATCTGTTGCCACTCTTTCGTCCAAACGATACGCTGGGGATTGATGAATTCCTTAAGGGATCCTCTAGTAGGATAAAAACTTTGCAAGGAAACACCTCTTGTCAAGGAGTCCTACTGATGATGTGATTGTTGGCTTGGCTGGGGATATAATGCTTGATATGCCCCATGTTGTGAAATGGTCTGCCTTGAGTACCTGCAACCTGTTAAACAAAGGAAATACACAAGTGTCCCGAGGTATCCTTAACCGGATTCCACCATAGGAGTTAGATTTGTCTGAGAGCAACATATTTCCTGCAAGCATTTATTAAAATGGCTCATATGTTTTATGCAAGTGTTGTATCATGAACTTTGGACATTTTGCAAACGAAACAAAAATGTACAAACCAAAGTGTGACTGAAAATTCTGATTTTATTGATTTGTGTGCCTTGAATAGGCAAGTACAATCAAAGAAGCGAAACCCCTGAAAAGAGGAGGTTGTTGTAAATTGAGAAAATAAAAAGGTTGGCAATGTTGAAGATGACGCTCCAATGAGCTTCCTTTGCTATGACCTGTATGACCTTGACGTTCTTCTTATCTTGCTTTCTGAAGAAGGTTGATTCTGACCAACGCTTTATCCTTTCGAAGCTTTCCATGTTGTGAGTGATACAGATAAATTCAGAATGCAGTTGTTCTCTTATTCCCTGATTTTGCATGGATCGCCCTTTCGGGTTTTCAATCCATCGGGATACCCATTTTTTCCTGAGCTGTCCGATGTGGCTTTTCAACTCAGCGGGTGTAAATTTTTTTTTAGTTTTTCCCTTATTTTTTCCCGAGTCTTTTATTCTGTTTTTGACTCGCCGGGATGCCCTATTTTTTGCCTGGACTTACATTCTGTTTTTATGTCCAGCAGGTCATTTTACGCGAAGTATTTTTTAACTACATCTGAATTCACAGGAGATAAGAAGTCCTCTCTATCCATAGTAGTGAGCATCAGTGCCCCACCAGAGAAAACTTTCTTTACTATGAATGGGCCTTCGTAGTTTGGCGTCCATTTGCCCCTGTGGTCTGTATGAGGAGGAAGAAGTCTTTTCAGAACAAGCTCTCCCACTTGGTATTCCCGAGGTCTGAATTTCCGATCGAAGGCTTTCTTCATTCGCTTCTGATATAACTGCCCATGACAGATGGCTGCTAATCTTTTCTCTTCAATCAGACTCAGTTGATTATATCGAGATCGGACCCATTCTGCTTCATCCAGTTTCACATCCATCATTACCCGTAAGGAGGGTAGTTCAACTTCAACAGGTAGGACAACTTCCATACCATACACAAGCTGATAAGATGTTGCCCCAGTAGATGTTCTGATAGAGGTTTGGTACCCATGCAAGGCAAAGGGTAGCATTTCGTGCCATTCTTTGTAGGTGACTACCATTTTCTGCATAATCTTCTTGATGTTCTTGTTAGCGGCCTCGACAACGCCATTCATCTTTGGCCTGTAAGGAGAAGAGTTGTGATGTTGAATTTTGAATTCCCGGCAAAGTTCTGCCATCATCTTGTTGTTCAAATTGGAACCATTATCAGTAATGATTCGCTCGGGGACTCCATATCGACATACGATATCCCTTTTCAGAAATCGAGCCACCACTTTCCTGGTGACATTGGCATACGAAGCTGCTTCCACCCATTTGGTGAAGTAATCAATGGCTACCAGGATGAATCTGTGACCATTTGAAGCAGTCGGTTCAATATTTCGAATCATATCAATGCCCCACATGGCGAAGGGCCAAGGTGAAGACATTACATTCAAAGGATTCGGAGGCACATGCACTTTATCTGCGTAGATCTGGCATTTGTGGCATTTTCTGGCATAGGCACAACAGTCTGCGTCTATTGTGATCCAATAGTAACCCGAACTTAACAACTTCTTTGCCATTGCATGTCCTCCGGCATGGGTACCGAAAGAACCTTCATGTACTTCGTGCATTAGGAGGTCTTCTTCCTTCTTGTCAACACATCTGAGCAAGACCATGTTGAAGTTTCACTTGTACAAAGAACCATCAGTATTGAGGAAGAAACTGTCGGCCAGTCTTCTTAATGTCTTCTTATCATTTGATGATGCCCTGGGTGGGAATGTTTGAGTTTCCAAGAAGCATTTGATGTCATGGTACCAAGGCTTGTTATCAGTGACAGTGTCCACAAATAATACATATGTCGGTCTGTCCATTCTGGATACCAAAATCCGAGGTACATAATTGGCAGCTTGTACTTTGATCATGGATGAAATGATGGCCAAAGCGTCTGCAAACTGATTCTCATCTCGAGGTATGTATTCAAGCTTAACTGTTGTGAAGAAGGTCAACAATTTCCTTGTATAGTCACGGTAGAGAATCAAATGCTCCTGATGAGTGTACCACTTGCCGTTGGTCTGATTGATTACCAAAGCTGAATCTCCGAATACATTCAAGGTTTTGATCCTGAGGTCAATGGCTTCCTCTAGATCCATGATACAAGCTTCGTATTCTGCCTCGTTGTTAGTGCAGGAAAAGGTTAGCTTTCCTGAGAAAGGCATATGAACTCCTTTGGGTGTAATAAGCATTGCACCAACCCCACGACCGTTGCAATTAACTGCCCCGTCAAACATCATAGTCCATGCTTCTTCTAGGTCAGGCCCTTCAGTGTGAACAGACTCTTCATAATCTTTTGATTTCAAACATGATGTCTTCATCGGGGAAGTCAAATCTCATAGGTTGGTAATCATCAATGGGTTGCTCAGCCAGATAGTCAGACAATACACTGCCCTTGATGGCTTTTCGAGAGGTGTACTGAATGTCATATTCTGTTAGAATCATTTGCCACCTTGCAACCCTTCCGGTAAGTGCTGGCTTCTCAAATATGTACTTGACTGGATCCATCTTTGAGATCAATAAGGTAGTATGAGTCAACATATACTGTCTTAGTCGGCGAGCAGCCCACGCTAAAGCACAACAAGTTTTCTCGATCAGTGAATAATGTTGTTCATAGTCGGTAAACTTTTTGCTTAGGTAGTATATTGCATACTCTTTTCAACCAGACTCGTCATGCTGGCCCAACACACACCCCATTGATTCTTCTAATACTGTCAGATACATAATTAGAGGTCTTCGTTTGTCTGGAAACCTTAGAATTGGAGGTTCTTGCATATATTCTTTGATCTTGTCAAAAGCTCTTTGACAATCATCGTTCCACCTGACTGTTTACCCTTTTCTTAACAGCTTGAACAAGGGTTCGCAGGTTGCAGTGAGATTAGATATGAACCTTGAGATGTAGTTCAATCTTCCTAAGAACCCTCGAACTTCTTTCTCAGTCTTAGGTGCAGGAATTTACTGAATAGCTTTCACTTTGTCGGGATCAACCTCAATTCTTTTTTCACTTACAATAAAACCCAGCAACTTACCAGAACGTACCCTGAATGTGCACTTGTTGGGGTTCAACCATAACTGATACTTTCTCAGATGCTTGAACAGTTTCAGTAGATTCACCAAGTGCTCTTTCTATGTTTGGGACTTGGCAATCATATCATCCACATAACACTCGATTTATTTGTGGATCATATCGTGGAATAATGTTACCATAGCCCGTTGATATGTTGCACCGGCGTTCTTCAGACCAAACGGAATTACCTTGTAACAGAACGTGTCCCAAGGTGTGATGAAAGTTTTTTTCTCCATGTCTTCAGGTGACATCTTAATCTGATTATATCCTGAAAATCCATCCATGAAAGAGAATACCGAGAACTGAGCCGTGTTGTCTACCAATACATCAATGTGAGGTAATGGGAAATCATCTTTCGGGCTTGCTCTATTCAAATCCCGGTAATCCACACACATATGCACCTTTCCATCCTTCTTAGGTACGGGTACAATGTTAGCTACCCACGGCGGGTAACTAGTTACAGCAAGAAAACCGGCATCCCACTGCTTTTGTACCTCATCTTTAATTTTCATGGCCATATCTGGGCGAGTACGGCGTAGCTTCTATTTGACTGGCGGACAATCTTCTTTTAATGGAAACCTGTGCATGACAATATCTATATCTAGACCTGGCATATCTTGATAGGACCAAGCGAACACGTCAACATATTCCCGAAGCATATTGGTGAGTTGTTATTTCACTAGAGCTTGCAGACTAGCCCCGATCTTCACCTCTTTTACATCTTCCTCGGTACCAAGATTGATGGTCTCAACCTCCCCCTGATGAGGAGCAATCACTTTTTCCTCTTGTCTCAACAACCTTGCCAACTCTTCAGGCAAATAATAGTCTTCATCAACCCCTTCATCTGCTTGATTAATTGGATTGTCGAAGTCATACAAGGTCATAACAGTGTCGTTGTCGGTGCAATCTGGAGGATTATCTCTGCAAGGGTTGAGATTTGTTCATTTTAGTGATTGATTTTATTTTATTTAGAAAAAGTGTGAATGGAGTTATTATTGAAAAACATTTCCATTTATTGTTTTGTGCGAAAATAACAAAAATGAAAGACAATGAGCGAAAAAATATCGTTTGCAAAAGATGTCCATTGTTCATTAATCATTCATTTGCACAAAATACAAATATGGCCCTATTACAAAATGAGTCCTGACACCTTGGGCAAGATATAGGACTTGATGCATTCTTAAACAGGAAATAATAATTACTCTGCAGAAGTAATCCTTATAATTTCCTGGGAAGACCAATTGAGGACTTGCTGGTCTGGGACCCTTGGACGAATCCAGCTTTCCAGGTTGAAGACACTTTCAGCCTCGTCTTTCACATTGTTGATTGCATCCGGGGTTAGCATTCCCCCACTGATAAACTTGGGAGCTTTAGCAGCCTCCGCTTGGACCTGTCGGGAAGGTTTGTAACCCAACCCAAACTTGTCTTCCTTGATCTGAACTTGTAGCAGCTTGCCACAGCCCTGGGCATTCCCGTCTTCAACAACCTTCCGAGCTTGCTTATAAGAGGAGATTGAAGTACCAAACACTTCAATTGTTGCTTCATTGACATTGAGGGCCTCAAACCCTTGGCTCATTGTCTTATGGATCTCTCTGTCCATCTCAATATATTTGTAAGTAGCTAGATGACTAACGAAGATATCCTCCTCCCCACAGATTGTGATGACTTGGCCTACCCATTCGTATTTTAACATCTGGTGAAGGGTCGACGTTACAGCGCCAGCACCATGAATCCATGGCCGACCCAACAAACAGCTATAGGCAGGCTGAATGTCCATCACGTAGAAGATAGTTTTGAAGATCCGTGGGCCAATCACCACAGGCAGCTCAATTTCCCCAAGAACCGATCTTTTAGAACTGTCAAAGGCTCTCACCACCAGGTTACTTGGATGCAATGCAAGACCATCAAAGGTAAATATATAGGGGAAACTATATAAAATCCTAAAAATTATCATACTTGGATATCCTATGGTTTGTGAGGCTTAAGAGAAAGGATCTCCAAGAAGACCACCATGGAAGAAGCAGATGAAAAGAGAAGAAGAAAGAGGAATAAGTTACTTACTTCCTGAAGAAGATAAGTAACATAAAAGAAAGAAAGTAAGAGGGAAGGAGCATAAGTGAAGCAAATTCACTTCAAATACAAATAATAATGCATATGAAGATATGAGAAGAGGTGGGAGGTGAAGGCAAATCCACGTCCCAGATAACTTACCAAAATTTCCTGAAATGTTAGTATGAATGCATAAGATGCAAGGCACAAAGAAATGATATGAAAAAAGATCAAAACCAGAAGAGATTATGCAATGAAAATGTGTTATGAGATGATGCAAAGTCATACAAGATGCATAGGAATGATAATACAAGGATGAGATGCAATGGAAGCATGTTTAGAAGCATGAAAACACATGGATGTTCATGAAATGTAATGGATGCAAAGCATACCAAAATGATGCAACAAAGGTAAAGCCATGTTTCAAACAAGTCCTTAGATGTCTAAGATGACATACAAAAGAATGGAATGGCATGGCAAGTTCATAAGTTCATGATATGCAAAGAAGAATGCAAATGAATATGCAAAATTAGGGTTTTAAGGCAACATGAGATGCATATGACCAAAACAGAAGCATTCACCATGATAAAAAATTGAAATTGAACTCAAACAAACCCTAAACCTATACAAGATCACACCACAAAGGAGGAGGTCAGAAGCCAATCTTAGTGAAAGTTATGAAATTTCTAAGTTGACTAGGGTTTTTGGGTGCTTCTAAAGGGAAAATGCAAATCAAATTGAAAATGCAAGATAAAAATATGAGATATATAACCTAGAAACTATATGCAATATTTGAAACAATGCAAAAAGAATCAAATTCAAACTCATTATGGTTAGGCAGAAATGGATTTATCAAGTTAGGGTTAATAAATGTGAAATTTAAGAACCCTAATTCAAAGAAAATTGTGAAAATGCTGATCAAACCTAAAAAAAATTGTATGGTGAGTTTAAAAATGTTTCTAAATGTATTGGAATGCTTCATGAATTTTTTGATGATTTTTAGAAACCTAAATGCATATTTAATTAATTAAAATCAATTAATTAATTAAATAAAACATTTAAATATTTTAAAAATACTTTTTTAATGCAAAAATTAAAATAAAAAATGTTTTTAGTTAAGAAAAATATTTGAAACAAGAATGCAGAAAATGAGATTTTTGTAAAATGTTTTGCTATTTTAAAATAAATGTAAAAGAAAATGCAAGAAAAATGAAATAAAATGAAATAAAATTCAAATTCAAATGATCTGATGGCTGGGATTTGAACCTGGGGAGATTGTGCACGCGTTTAAAGGGCTAGGATTGAATATGGCAAATTATTTAATTAATCCTAATTAATTTAATTAATTAAAAGATTAGGGTTAAGTGAAAGGATCCTGACCAATCAAACACGCACGAAGCAAGATCCAAGGGCCCAGATTCAAACTAAGCTGATTAACCCTAATTACAAACCCTAAGCACTTTCAGGTGACCGGAGAAAGCTCCGGTCATCTTCTCTGGTCACCCTTTCACCCTATCTCACTCCCTATGCTACCCCAGACCCTCTAAAGCTCCAGAATCAATCCTCTAACATCCCTAAGCATGAATCCAGCATCAAACAACATTTATGTTCCACCAAAATCATGAAATGAAGTAAAACAGAAAAATGCACAAAATTTTCAAAAGCTAAATACATGCTTGTTTTCAGCTCATTTTCAAAATAAATCATATCACCATGATCAGTGAGACATATAGAATCGTATTGTAACTTAAAAGGCAAGTTTTGGAAAATTTGTTCTTGATGATACCTGAGATTAAGCTTTCTCAATCTGAGCTTTCTGGACCTCTCCTTGATGCTAATCCACTCCACTTGATCCCCTGAGGCTTATGGAAGGCTTGAAACAAGTTTGTATGGCTTGGTTTTTGAGATTCAGTTCTGCTAAGGCAGAAATCGTGTTTTTGCTTCAGAGGCTTTTAGGGAAAAATGAAGGGTGGTTTGTGTTCCTTATGACACGAGTGATTGAATGGTGAATGAAGTTTTTAGTTTGAGTGGCTATGATGAGAGATTCTAAGAGAGGAAGTGTTATGGAAAATTTTAGGATTTCTGAGCTTGACTTGTTTCAGGCTTGTGTGTGTTATGAAATGAGTTGCATAATGTTAGTATATGCCAATGGGAGTGATCAGAAAGTGGGTGGTGGCATAGTGTGATTGGTATGGGCCAAGTTGCAAAAATGAAATGGATGTGTACTTGAGGTATGGCACAAGTCAGAGTTGTTTCAAGGGGTGTCTTGGCCTTAGCTGAGTTTGTTGATGGCCCTTGGATTGAATTTGTGCAACTGGATCACTTGGATGAAGAGATATCATAGGTTTTGCAAATTTCCCTCTTTGGAATTTCTTGAAGTGCAAGGCATAGAAACTTTTGATTTTTTGTGCAATCTTGATCAAAATGTGTTGCATTATGTTGGTATTATGTTTAGAAGTGATTAGAGGTCATGAAATGGCTTGGCAAGTGAATTTGCAAAATTCCCTCTTTGGTGCACACTTGAAAATTATAGGATTTTTGCCAACATTGAAAGGCCATATCTTGAGTTCTAGGATGAATAAAGACATGTTCTTGTACTTTTTGAAAATGGGAAGACATAATCTACAATTTTAATTTCCAAGAATTTTTCATTTGAAGCACTTTTGGTCATGAAAGAATAGGTTGAATATCTTTCCCAAAAGGGAATGTTTCCGTTACAAGTCCTTTCCAAAAATAGCAAGTTTGCATTTGACTCAAAATTCTTCAACTTTTTGAACTTCCAACCACTTCAATGATCAAATAAAGATCATAGAGACTCAAAATGATGATGATGACCCTTTGGTACCCTTGATGGAGGCCTCAGATGCCCTGATTTTGACTTTACTTGCTCAAGAAGTTACCCAATGATCAGATTACTTCCACAGTGAATTTCTTCATAAAATTTGGTACACATGATCCTTATAACATATTAAGACCATTAGAAACAAGAATGACCAAACAAAATTGGGATTAAGGCCTCTGAAACCAAAACCCTAATTTTAGGTCATCTGTGCAGGAAATCTTCAGTCTGCCTCTATGCCTTTGCCATGCTTTGTGATCCCTTGACTTTTATGAACTTTAGGGAGCATATTATGATCATGGAACACACATGGACCCTCTTGGAAAGCTTCAAGACCATTGGGATGGCTCAGATCACTTCTTGGATTGCTCAGATCACAAACTCTAGATGCAGATGAAATGAACTATACAGTGGGATATGATATGCTTATGCAAATGCAAAAAATGAAAGATCACAAGCCATGGTGTGAGGAAAAAGTGAGGGAAAATTTGGGGTGTTTACAGTGTTTTGCGTAGGATAATGAGCTTAAGCCTTAACCAAAGGGTCGTAAACTCATTATATCACCCCTGATTAGGGATAATGAGTCTACTTAAGTATGAGCTGAAAATCTCAACCTAATTACCTTAATGATGCAGGATTAAGATCATTAACCTACTTGTGATTATTAAGTATATTTGGATATTGTTTTTTGTTAAGTAATGAGTTTAATCTCTAATCAGGGATTAGTGAACTCATTACACCATCCTAAGAGAAGGATAATAGATGAAAACACTTAAGATGAGGAAGATACCTCAACTTAATCCATGGTTAGGGATTAAAATTATTATATAACAAGCCTTTATTAAAGTGGATTTTAATTAAAGCTGAGATTAAGAAGTGAATTTTATGTTTGTAAGACTAAACCTGAGGGGGACTTGTCCATTGAACACTAGGGTTAGTCCCTCTGAACCAACAGGCAGAGATGTAACCCTAATATAAGGCCCAAGTTACAAGCTTAAGTCTTAATGATTATTAGGTGTTTTGATTAGGAGGTGTAAACAACTTAAAGGTTTAACACTAATTATTAAATTTATACACTCCATCCTAAGATAAAGATACATGCATAACCCTAATTCAGAGTCTTAAAACTTTAACTGTTTAGCCTTGATTATGAGATGAGAAGCAGAGACTCAAGGAGACTCAAAGGTAAAAACTAGGGGAGACTATGTACAACCCTAAAGTTATCATGCTTGGATATTCCTATGGTTTGTGAGGCTTAGATAAAGATCTTCAGATTGGCCACCAAGGAAGAGGAAGCAGATGAAAAGCAACGAGAAAGGAGAATAGGTTACTTACTTCCTGAAGAAGTTAAGTAACTTGAGAGAAAGAAAATGAGAAAGAGGGAGCATAAGTGAGTCAAACTCACTTCAAAGACAAATAAATATGCAAATGAAGAGATAAGAAGAGGTTGGATGTGGAGGCAAATCCACATCCTAAACAACTTACCTGAAGCCCTTAAAATGGTTAGTATGAATGCATAAGATGTGAAATAAAAGGAAATAAGGCAAACGAAGATGCAATGATCAAGACCAGAAGTGCAAACACAATGCAAATGTGTTATGAAATGATGCAAAGACATGTGCAATGTTTATGCATGATCATACAAGAGATGGGATGCAATGGAAGGCATGTTAGAAGCTTGAAATCACACGAATACACATAAGAATTAATGAATGAAAAACATACACAATCAATGCAACAATGATCAACCAATGTTCATACATGTCCTAAGGTATCTAAGATGACATAAAAATGCATGAGATGTCATGACAAGTTCATATGATGAAGGTATGCAAAGATGAATGCAAATGAACATGGCAAATTAGGGTTTTAAGAAAGTATGAGATGCACATGTCCAAAACAGAAGGATAACACATGATAAAAAATTTTAAATGCAACCAAATGAACCCTAAACACACATAAGATCACTCCCCAAATATGGATGTCAGAAGCTATACCAAAATCAAGTTATGGTTTTTCTAAGTTAGGCTAGGGTTTTGGGTACTTCTTCATGAAAAAATGCCAAAAAAATAAACAATAAAATGCAAAAATATGAGTTAACTTCCCTAGAAACTACATGCAAAGTATGAAAGAATGCAAAAAGAACCATGTGAAAACTCATCTTGGTTTATCAGAAATGGATTTTTGAAGTTAGGGTTAGAAAAATAGGAAATTTAGAAACCCTAATTCATGGTTAATTGTCAAAACATGATCAAACCCTAAAAGAAATTTGAAATATGAGTTTGTAAATTGTTCTAAATGTTTATGGATGCTTCATGATTTTTTTGGTGATTTTTAAATACCTAAAAGTATTTTTAATTAATTAAAATGAGTTAATTAATTAAATAATACAATTAAATGATTTAAAAATATATTTTTAATGCAAAAATTAAAAATAAAAATGTTTTTGGTTTCTGAAAAATATTTAAAATGAAAGTGCAAAAGATTATATTTTTATAAAATGATTTACTATTTTAAATAAATATGTGAAATAAAATGCAAAAAAAATAAAATAAAAATGCAAAGTAATTGAAAGGAATGGCTCAGATGCAAAGTTGAGGAGATCAAGGGCTGAGATGGTGAGTCAGTATGACTTGGGGTATGAGGATCTAAGGGTCCAGATTCAAACATTCACTGCGCGCGTTATCCAATTGTCCTGGTTCACTCTGATTAAAGTAATTGTTTAAATTAATTAATTAGAAATTAGGGTTAATAACATGATCTAGGTCGTTCCCTTACTAACCTAACCAGGATCTAATGGTTGTGGTTGCATATGGAAACAAAAACACAATTAAACCCTAATGACTTTCATATGACCGGAACAGTGTTCCGGTCATCATCTTCGGCCAACCCCAGACCCTATCTTCTTCTATAGGCCACTAAAACTCATAAATCTTGCCTAGAAATGATCCTCTAACATCACTTAACTCAAATCATCAATCAAATGGAATTTATATCACAAGAATCAAGCAAATCGAAACAAACATCAAACACGGGCAAAATTTCAGAACATCATAACATATTCATTTTTCACTCATTTTCAGTTTTAAACACATCAACATGACCAGCATAACATGTAGATTCACATTTTAACAAGAAATTAAGGTTCTGGAAAAATTGTTCTTGAGGGATACTTGAGTTGGAGTTCTTCAAACTGGAGCTTTCAAGGCCTTCCCTTTGTGCAAACCAACTCCTTTGGACCTCCTGAAGCTATTGAGATGCTTAGATGGAGTTTATTTTGGCTAGTTTGTGAGATACAGTTCTGATATGGCAGAAATTGTGTGTGTGTTTCAGGCTGTTTCAGGTCATGGTGATGGGTGGGTTTTGTTCCTTGAGTGATAAGGAGTTGAATGGTGAAAGAAAATGTGATGTTTGATGGTTGTGCAATGAGTTTCGAAGAAATGAAGTTTTTAGAGGATTTTTGCAATCTGAGCTTGTGGTCTGTTTCAAGGCTTCATCTTCTGTGTTTATGCTTCTTAGGGTTTCTATAAACAATGTTATTGGTCAGAAAAGTTGTTGTGGCACTGTGGGATTGGTATGGCTTGAAATGCAAAAAAGTCAAGATTTGTGTGCTTGAGGTATGGGCCATGGCAGAGCTGATTTTCTGGCTGGATTGTGTTCAGGTGGCTTCAAGGATGACCTTTGGATCAAATCTGGTGAGCAGTGATGCTTAGATCATGAGATTGTATGTGTTTTGCATTTTCATAACTTTGAGAATTCTTGAGATGCAAGTCATGAAAATCCTTGATTCTAGGCACAATTCTGGTCTAAACAAGTTAGATTATGTTTCTATGATGTGTAGAAGTGCATTAGAGGTCATGTGAAGGCATGGAAAGCAAAATTACTCATTTCCCTCTTTGGCATGAACTTGAAAATTATGTGAATTTTTCCAACTTTGATCCATCATAACTTGAGTTCTAGGATGAATCAAGAGGAGTTCTTGTACTTTTTGAAAATAGGAAGATCCAATCTACAACTATCATGTTTGAAGAAAATTCATTTGAAACCTTTTTTATCAAGAAAGAGGAGGTTGAAAATCTTTCCCAAAATGGAAAGTTTACATTACAAGTCATGTTCAAAAATAGAAAATTTTCAAATGGCTCAAAATTCTTCAATCTTGTGAACTTCCAAGCATTCCTAAGATCAAATAAAGATCATAGGACCTCAAATTGATGATGATGACCCTTTGGAACCCTTGTTGGTGGCCTCAGATGCCCTGATTCTGACTTTTCTTGCACAACAAGTTACCATTTGATCAGATGACTTCCACAAGGAATTTTTGCTTCAAATTTGATACACATGCTCCTTATAACATATAGGATCAATAGAATCAAGAATAGAAAAAAAAATTGAGTGTAAGGGCCTCAAACCCAAAACCCTAATTTCTGGTCATCTGTGTAGGAGCCCTGAGCCTGCCTGGGTGGCTCTGCAATCTCTTGTGATCTTTTGACTTTCAAGAACACTTGGGAGTATAATATGATCTTAGAACACTCAAATACCCTCTTGGTATGCTTCATGGCCTCGGAGATAGCTCAAACACTTCTAAGATTCATTTTATCACAAACCCTAGTTATGCAACTTATGCAGTGAAATAACTAGCAGTGTGAGATGGTATGCTTAAGTAATGTAATATGAAGGATCACAAGCCAAGGTATGAGAAAAAAAGAGAGGGAAAATTTGGGGTGTTTACAGCTTCCCCTATTCAAGCATGAGTTAGATGTGTAGGATGTAAGCGCCTGGCTTAATAGACAAACAAGATAACTTGTGGTTGAATACCAAGACAGTCCAAAATTTTCACTCTTTATTATAAGAAGAAAAGGGATATAAATTGTAATAGACAGTATACACTGAATATCAAATGATAGCGACGGATGACGACCATCGAGCAGAGGACGACTGTTGGGGATAAAAACGGTGAGAAACGCACTGATGGGGACGACCATCATGCTGGGGAATAAAGAATCCGCGACGGGGACGACCATCGGGTAAAGTGGTGAAGGACGATCATCAAGATAGAGAAGAAAACCACGATGGGGACAGCCATCAGGTAAAGGATAAATGAAACATGATGAGGGACAGTCAACAAAAAGGTGAATGACGATCATCGAGCAGGGGACGACTGCTGAAAAGATAACGACATAGGACGAATGTCGGATAGAAAAATAAACGATGTGGACGGCCATCGGATAAAATGATGAGGGACGGTCATCAAAATAAATGATGAGGGACGGTCATCAATAGGTGGAGGACGGCTACTTTGTTGGGGATTATCTCGACATAAGAAGAATGCTGGATAAAAAGATCGACGATGAGGACGGCCATCAGATGAATGATAAGGTACGGTCATCAAAAAGGTGAAGGACGATCACCGAACAGGGGACGGCTGCTGCGAATTATCGCGACATAGGACGAATGTCGGATAAAAAGTTGTTTTGTTGGCGACAGCTGGGGATAGATAAACACGGACGAGTGTTTAAGCCCTAAAATAAAATGGTATAAGTGTTTTGACAGTGTGTATAGATTAAAGATATGGACGAGTATCCTTAGGAGCACGATACGAACGTGTATCGATAGAAACAAACAACGACGCGTGTTTAAGGAATGATGATACGGACGAGTATCAACTGTTTGAATAAGGAACACGGACGAGTGTTGATCTGCTAGGGAGATGCATAAGATACGGACGAGTATCAGAAGGATTATGTATAAGTATGTACAAGTATTTGTATTGAGAGTGCAAAAGGATATTTTGGCTTTTTATCTGCAGGGGATAAGTTTTTGCGTATTGCTGGAGGAGTGATTTTGGTATTTTCAGGTAACTGGCCCGAACCTGGCTTATGATCATGCAAATGTTTGATTTTTTCCGTAATGTTCCGTATTAGACAGAATGCTACGCTCTGTTTGGGGAGGAATGATGCGAATGCCATGATCATGAAAATGAGAGAAACGAGATCCGAGGTCTTAAATCTGCTGGGAGAACGGATCGTTGGGCCATCTGTGGAGAGAAAGGATCACTGCACGATCTTTCTGAAGAACTCTGGGGGAAGAACTCTGTGGGGACCCTAATGCTGGGGATGAGAAGACCTGGCAACTCGCTGGGGAATAGTGATTTAGGCATTACTTTGGAGATCCTGCTCGGGGAGGAGAGAACTCCTGGGGAGTAATCTGTCAGAGGATCAGCTTCGTGGGGGATACTCTGAGGGGATAAAAAGCTCCGTGGGGGAATACTTTCGTCGAGTAGTCCTTCTGATGATGTGACTGCCGGCTTGGCTGGGGATATAGTGCCTTATATGCCCCATGCTGTGAAAGGTTGTCCGCCTTGAGTACCTGCAACCTGTCAAACAAAGGAAATGCACAAGTGCCCTGACGTATCCTTAATCGGATTCCATCATAGGAGTTAGGTTCGCTAAAGGGAACATATTTCCTGCAAGCATTTATTGAAAATGGCTCATATATTTTTCATGCAAATGTTGTATTACGAACTTTGGACATTTTGCAAACAAACAAAAAGGTACAAAACAAAGTGTGAATAAATATTTGACTTTATTGATCTGTGTGCCTTGAATAAGCGAGTACGGTGAGGAAGCTAATCCCTGAAATGAGGAGATTGCTATAAAATTGAGAAAATAAAAGTCCTATTCGGCAATGCTGAAGTTGACGCTCCAATGAGCTTCCTTTGCTATGACTTGTATGACTTGAACGTTCTTCTTATCTTGCTTTCTAAAGAAAGTTGATTCTGACCGAAGCTTTGTCCTTTCGAAGCTTGCCAAGTTATGTAAGTGATACAGATGAATTCAGAATGCAATTGCTCGCTTATTCCCTAATTTTGCATGGATAGTCCTTTCGGGTTTTCAATCCACCGGGATACCCATTTTTGCCTGAGCTGTCCGATGTGGATTTTCAACTCAGCGGGTGTACATTTTTTTTTTCAATTTTTCCCTTATTTTTGCCCGAGTCTTTTATTTTGTTTTTGAATCGCCGGGATGCCTTATTTTTTCCTGGACTTGATTTCTGTTTTTATGTCCAGCGGGTCATTTATGCGAAGTATTTTTTAACTGCATCTGAATTCACAGGAGACGGGAAGTCTTCACCATCCATGGTTGCGAGCATCAGTTCTCCGCCTGAGAAGACCTTAGTTATCACATAGGGACCTTCATAGTTTGGTGTCCACTTGCCCCTATGGTCTGTATGAGGAGGAAGGATCCTTTTCAGTACAAGTTCTCCAACTTGATATTCCCGAGGTCTGACTTTTTGATCGAAGGCTTTCTTAATTCGTTTCTGATATAACTGACCATGACAGATAGTTGCTAACCTCTTTTCTTCAATTAGGCTCCATTGGTTATAACGAGATCGGACCCATTCTGCTTCGTCCAGTTTTACATCCATCATTTCCTGCAAGGAGGGTAATTCAACTTCAACAGGTAGGACTGCTTCCATACCATACACAAGCTGATAAGGTGTTGCCCCGGTAGATGTTTTGATGGAAGTTCGGTACCCATGCAAGGCGAATAGTAACATTTCATGCCAGTATTTGTATGTGACTACCATCTTTTGTACAATCTTCTTAATGTTCTTATTAGCCTCCTCAACAGTGTCATTCATCTTTGGTCTGTAAGGAGAAGATTTGTGATGTTTAATTTTGAATTCTCGGCATAGCTCTGTCATCATTTTTTTGTTAAGATTTGAACCATTATCAGTAATGATTCGCTCGGGAACTCCATATCGACAAATGACATCCCTTTTCAGAAATCGGGCTACCACTAGCTTGGTGACGTTTGCATATGAAGTTGCTTCGACCCATTTGGTGAAGTAATCAATGGCTACCAGGATGAATTTATGACCATTTGAAGCAGTTGGCTCGATATTTCCAATCATATCAATGCCCCACATGGCGAAGGGATAGGGTGAAGACAATATATTCAAAGGATTGGGAGGCACATGCACTTTGTCCGCGTAAATCTGGCATTTATGGCATTTTATGGCGTAGGCACAATAGTTTGCATCCATTGTGATCCAATAGTAACCTGATCTCAACAATTTCTTCGCCATTGCATGTCCTCCGGCATGGGTACCGAAAGAACCCTCATGTACTTCGTGCATTAGTAGGTCTACTTCCTTCTTGTCAACACATCTGAGCAAGACAATGTCGAAGTTCCGCTTGTATAAGGAGCCATCAGTATTAAGGAAGAAATTGTCGGCTAGCCTTCTTAACGTCTTCTTATCATTGGACGATGCCCCATATGGGTATGTCTGAGTCTTTAAGAAGCATTTGATGTCGTAGAACCAAGGTTTGTTGTCATTGACAGTGTCCACAGAAAAGACATATGTTGGTCGGTCCAGTCTGGATACTAAAATCTGAGGTACATAGTTGGCAGTCTGTACTTTGATCATAGATGAAATAGTGGCCAATGCGTCTGCAAACTGATTCTCATCTCGAGGGATGTATTAAAGCTTGACTATTGTGAAGAAAGTTAACAATCTCCTCGTATAGTCATGGTAGGGAACCAGATGCTCTTGATGAGTATACCACTTGCCATTAGTTTGGTTGATCACCAAAGCTGAATCTCCGAATACATTCAAGGTTTGGATCCTGAGGTCAATGGCTTCTTCAAGACCCATGATACAAGCTTTGTATTCTGCTTCATTGTTAGTGCAAGCAAAGGTGAGCTTTGCTGAGAAAGGAAAATGGACTCCTTCAGGTGTAATAAGTACTGCACCAACTCCACGATCGTTACAATTAACTGCCCCATCGAACATCATAGTCCATGCTTCTTCTGGATCAAGCCCTTCAGTATGAATAGGATCTTCACAATCTTTTGACTTTAAGAACATGATGTCTTCATTAGGGAAATCAAATCTCATTGGCTGGTAATCATCAATGGGTTGCTCAGCCAGATAGTCAGACAATACACTACCCTTGATGGCTTTTTGAGAGGTGTATTGAATATCATACTCTGTTAGAATCATTTGCCACCTTGCAACCCTTCCGGTAAGTGCTGTTTTCTCAAATATGTACTTGACGGGGTCCATCTTTGAGATCAACAAGGTAGTATGAATCAACATATACTGTCTTAGTCAGCGAGCACCCCACGCTAAAGCACAACAAGTTTTCTCGAGCAGTAAATAACGTTGTTCACAGTCGGTAAACTTTTTGCTTAGGTAGTATATTGCATATTCTTTTCGACCGGACTCGTCATGCTAGCCCAACACAGACCTCATCGATTCATCTAATATTGTCAGGTACATTATTAGAGGTCTTCCTTCAACTAGAGGCATTATAACTGGAGGTTCTTGCAAATACTCTTTGATCTTGTCAAAAGCTTTCTGACAATCATCATTCCACCTAACTGTTTGTTCCTTTCTTAGTAGTTTGAACAAGGGCTCGCAGGTTGCATTGAGATAATATATGAACCTTGAAATGTAGTTCAATCTACCTAAGAACCCTCAAACTTCTTTCTCATTCTTAGGTGCAGGCATTTCCTGAATTGCTTTGACTTTTTTGAGATCAATCTCAATTCCTTTTCCTCTCACAATAAATCCCAGCAGCTTACCTGAACGTACCCCGAATGTGCATTTGTTGGGGTTTAATCTTAATTGATAATTCCTCAGACGCTTGAACAATTTCAACAGGTTTACCAAATGGTCTTCTTCTATGAGGGACTTGGAAATCATGTCATCCACGTAACACTCGATTTCTTTATGGATCATATCGTTGAATAATGTTACCATAGCCCGTTGATATGTCGCACCGGCGTTCTTCAAACCAAACGACATTACTTTGTAGAAGAACGTGCCCCATGGTGTGATGAAGGTTGTTTTCTCCATGTCTTCGGGTGACATCTTGATCTGATTGTATCCTGAAAATCTGTCCATGAAGGAGAATACCGAGAACTGAGTTGTGTTGTCTACCAATACATCAATGTGAGGTAATGGGAAGTCATCTTTCGGGCTTGCTCTGTTCAGATCCTGGTAATCGACACACATACGCACCTTGCCATCCTTCTTAGGTACGGGTACAATGTTAGCAACCCAAGGCAGGTAACTAGTTACAGCAAGAAAACCGGCGTCCCACTACTTTTGTACTTCCTCTTTGATTTTCATCGCCATGTTCGGGCGAGTACGGCGCAACTCCTGTTTACCTGGCGGACAATCTTCTTTTAATGGAAACCTGTATACACCCCAAATTTTCCCTCACCCATTTCACCATGGCTTGTGATCTTTTCATATGCATAAGTTCAATCATAGCATCTCATATTGCATTCTTGCTTCACTACATTGTTTCTAAGTCATCTGCATCTAGGGTTTGTGATCTGAGCAATCCCTGAGCCATCTGAGCCACTCCAAAGGTCTTCAATCACCTCAAGAGGGTCCATGTATGTTAAAGCATCATATTATATCATCACAAGGTCAAGAAAGCCAAAGAATCACAAGAACTGAGAAAGGCATGGAAGTAGAGCCAGGTTTAACTGCACAGATGACCTAGAATTAGGGTTTTGGTTTCAGAGGCCATAACTCCAAATTTTTTGGTAATTCTTGTTTCTATTGGTCTCTATATGTTATGAGGATCATGCATATCAATTTTCATGAAGAAATTCCATGGGGAAGGCATCTAATCAAGAGTTGACTTTTTGAGCAAGTCAGTGCAAAATCAGGGCATCTGAAGCCCCCAATGACC
This sequence comes from Lathyrus aphaca, assembly GCA_963966055.1. NCBI lineage: Eukaryota > Viridiplantae > Streptophyta > Magnoliopsida > Fabales > Fabaceae > Lathyrus > Lathyrus aphaca. The sequence goes on along the minus strand of OZ014522.1, from coordinate 195,982,366 downwards.
TAACCAAAGGGTGTTCTCCATAATTTTGAATGTGTATGATCTTTATTTGATCATAGAAGATGTTAGAAGTTCACAAAATTGAAGGATTTCAAGTCATTTGCAAAGTTGCCTTTTTGGGAAAGTGACTTATAATGTAAACTTGCCATTTTGGGAAAGTTTTTCAACCTTCTCTTTTTGATTCAAAAATGCTTCAAATGAGAAAAATTTGGTCATGAAAGTTGTAGAATGGATCCTCCCATTTTCAAAAGGTACAAGAACTCATTCTAATTCATTTTGGATCAAAAGTTATGGCTTGTCAAAGTTGGAAAAAATCACATAATTTCATGTTTTACACCAAAGAGGCAAAGTTGCAAAACCTCATGCCAAGGCAAAATGTGACTTCAAATGGACTTCTAAGCATTATACAAACATGAGCCATAACCTAAAAATCAGAATGCACCAAAGATTTGTTCATTTTCATGCCTTGATCTTTAAGAAATTTCAAAAGGGCCAAAAGATCACAAAATTGCAAAACCTCACATAAACTCAAATCCACTTGCTGCATTGCCTCAAATCCATTTTCATGGTTCTCCTTGATCACAGCTGAGCCAAGCCATGCCCTTGTACCATGACTGAACCAGCCCATACCTCCTCTTACAAAAAAAGTTGACTTTTGGCAAAATGGACCATACCAATCAACATAGGCCAGCAACAACTCTCTGACCTATCCCAACTTGATACATGTACCAAAAGGAACTCAACACAACACACAACACAGCCTAATCTCTCCCACAAGTCAGCACTCTCCAAAATCCTCCTTTATGCATTTTCATTCGAATCTCTCCATACAAGCTTCAAACCTCAAAACAAATCCCACAGAACAACTCACCCTAGCCTTCTGATCATTTCCCAACCCTCAATTTTCTCTGAAAGGCCCACTATCAAAAACACGATTTCCACACTTCACAAACTGAACTTCTACCATTTTCATTTTAAGGCCATATAAACTCCAGCCAAGCATCTCAAACTTCTGGGGAGGATCATTGGAGCTTGTTTGAAGCAAAGAACTGGCCAGAAAGCACCATTTTCGAAAGCTCCAGTTCAGGTGAGCTCAAGAACTTTTTTTCCAGAAACGTGTTTTTAAGTTTCCAATTGATTCTCCATGACTCACTGATAATGCTGATGTGTTTGTTTTTGAAAATAGTCAAGTATTAAGCATGTATTGATCTTCTGAAATTTTCTGCCATACTTTCCGTTTTGCTTCGATTCATGATTTTGGGGTTGAATAAATAAGTTTTGATGTTTGATTCTTACTGGGGTTGAGGAGAGGATCATTTCTGGAGCTTTAGGGGGTCTTGGGGTTGCGTATTGAGGGAGATAGGGTGAGGAGCTTGCCGGAGAAGATGACCGGAACACCGTTCCGGTCATCTGAAAGTAATTAGGGTTTTAGATTAGGGCTTAATCATAATTACGTGAGTTTGAATTCTGGCCGTCCATTAGCGCGCGTAGTCAACTCCCGCCTCCTGGAATTTGAATCCTGGCCTTCAGATCCTTTGACTTTCTCATTTTCCATTTAATTTCATTTTTATTTCATTTGTTTCATATTTAATTTCCACGAATTATTTAAAATAGTAAAAAACATTTAAAAATTCTGAAAAGTTTTGTCAAGCATTTCATTATTTTTCAGAACCCAAAAATATTTTTATTTTTATTTTTTGCATTAAAAATTATTTTTAAATTATTTAAATGTTTATTTTTAATTAGTTAATGAAGATTAATTAATTAAAAATGCATTTAGGTATTTAAAAATCACCAAAAAATTCACATTGCATTTCAAAACATTTAGAAACATTATCAAACCCTCAAAACAAATTTATTTTTGGTTCTTGACTTATTTTGACAATTTTCATTGGAATTAAATTTGTTTAAAAGCAATATTTTTGTTCAAACTTGAAAAAATCCATTCTGCCTAACCATTGAGAGTTTGATGATGGTTCTTCTTGCATTGCATCCTTTATAGTATGTAGTTTCTAGGGTAAAATTGATTTGAATTTATCTTTCATTTTCAATTTGTTTAGCATTTTTCATTGTAAGGTACCTTGAAACCCTAGTTGACTTAGAAAATTCATAACTTCCATTAGGTTTAGGGTTGGGCCCCCTCCTTTGGGCAGTGAACTTGTGTAGGGTTAGGGTTCCTTGGATCCCATTTTCAATTTTTTATCATATCATTTGCTTCTGGTTTTGAATTTTTGCATTGCATTTTGTATGTAAACCCTATTTGTGCCTTCCTTTGCATCCATCTCTCATTTGCTTGCATTCAATGACTTGCCATGACATTTTGTGCATCCACATGACATATAAGACACCTTAGTACATATTAGAATCATGTTTGATCATTGCATCTCTCATTTGCCATATTATATGTCCATTCCATTTCATAAACTTTCATGAACTTCCTTGGTTCAAAGCATGTTTCATTTGCATCCTCATCCTTGTATGATCATCCACAACTCATGCCATGTGTTTTCATCATCTCTTAGAATCATTGAAACCATGTTTATGCTTCTTACTTTGGTTTGCATCATGACATTTCATCTCATTTGCATTGTATTTCATTTCTTTTACTAACTTTTCAGGTGGTAAGTTGTTTTGAGAAGTGAATTTGCCTTCACTTCTCACAATCTCTTTTCATCTCTCTTATGCATCATTGCTGCATTTTATCTTGTCTTTGAGTGAGCTTGCTCATTCATGTTCATCTCTTACCTTCTTTCTTCAAGCAACTTGTCTTCTTAAGTGAAGCAAGTTGTTTTGCTTCTCTCTGCTGCTTTCTCCTTTCATCTCCTTGGTGGCTCTTTGAAGATTATTTCTCTCTTAAGCCTCACAAACCCTAGGATACCCAAGCATGATAACAATTAGGGTTTGATTAGTCCCCCATTTAGTTTTGCCTTTGTGTCATCTTTGAGTCTTCTCTTCTCATCTCATAATCAAAGACTAAACCCTAAAGGTTTTAAGGCTTTGTGATTAGGGTTATGCCTGCATCCTTCTATTAGGATGGGGTGTATAACTTTAATCCTAAGTGTTAAACCCTTAATGTGTTTAAATCCTTTAATCAATTCACTTAATAATCATCAAGACATCAAGCTTGTAACTTGGGCCTTGCATTAGGGTTCTAATTCTTCCTTAATTGGTTAAGAAGGACTAACCCTAGTGTTAATGGACAAGTCCTCCTCAAGTTGTCTTACAAACCATAAAAATCACTTCTTCATCTTATCATTAACTAAAATCCATTTAATAAAGGCCTTGTTTTGTCATGAGGTTAATCCCTAATCATGGATTAAGTTGAGGAGCCTTCCTCAGCTTAAATGTTCTCATCTATTATCCTTCTATTAGGATGGTGTAATGAGTCCATTAAATCCTTGATTATGGCTTAAACTCATTACTTAACACTAAACAAAAACCACAAAAACATCTAAATAAATGCAAGTAGGTTAATGATCTTAATCCTACATCATGGTGACTAAGTGTGAGGTGCTTACTTCACACTTAAGGTATTCTCATTACCCCTAATCAGAGGGAGGATGTGATGAGTTTACTAACCTTTGGTTTAGGCTTAAGCTCATTTTCGTATGACAAACTTCAAAAAGCAATAAAAGAATGAAAACACAAAAACAAACAATAATCGTCTCCTTCAGGATTCTTTTCTAATCTCATTCACTCACAAACGAGAACTCGCTTCTTCCGTCTAATGCAAGACAGTTAGCACCTGAGCCAAACAGGTCATACACTTGAGCATAGACAAGTAAACAGTTCATCAGTCAATTTATCTTTCAGTCTCTTTGGGTCGAACTACGGTGTTCTGACTTCCTCATTGCATGAGAGGATACGTAGGCATAACTTAACAGTTATCGAACAAAAGTCTCTGTATATTCCCCCTCTTTCCAGCATTATTTTTTAAGCCTCATAGTCTTGAGCAATTCATTCTTGTTCTCACACTGACACTTCTCTTATGCACTTCACTTTTCTTTTACACTGACACTTGCATTCTTTTCCAGCTTTGATACACAGATTGCACTGACACTACCCCTTTAAAACACAAATCTTTTAAGCGTGGATCCCGTCGAGTACGGCGGACAATCTGGGTGCTAATACCTTCCCAGGTTGTAACCAACCCCCTTTCTCAGTCTCTCTAGTTCGCAACCGTCTTATCCATCTTTTCTTAGGTTTATGCAGCATTACCTTTCCTCCGGGATAAAAATGCCTAGCTAGCGACTCTTTTCTCTTGAGTTCACCCTTGTGTGTTCTCTCTTCTTTCGCCGACCGTTCACGTCTGTACCCCATTTGACCTGGCCTCATTTGGTGGGAGCGACAGCTTGGCGACTCTGCTGGGGACCCTTATACTGTAACCAGGGCTTCTGGTTCTTTTTGTGGGTTCCTCCTAGCGCTTGTTTGATTTGTGTTATGTGCTAATTGTGTTTATTTGCTTTGTTTATTGCTTTATGTACAGTCTTGTTTATTGCTTTCTTTACAGTTTTATGCATCATACTGTCATATTATCATTGCTGGATCTGGTTTCTGTTTTGATGGGTGGGGTTCTATTGAGAGTTAAGGTCCTATACCTGGGACCTGAGTGACACCTAGGCTAGAGTGGTTCATGTTCTTTCCCATTCCATTTCGGTCTGGTGCGGGAATATGAAACACGGTTTAGATGTGGGTTTCTTCTTGAGAACTCTGTGCTACAGATTTCCTGTAGTGCTAGGGCTATCTGGGAAGCCTGCTAAGTCTGGATGACCTTTACTATGACCTTCAGAAACTGAGGTGAATTAGAGGAGGATCTTTTATGGTTATTGTAAACACTGTACCTCCGGGTTAGAAGTGTTTACACTTCTCATAACTGATCCAAGTCTGAGGATCCTTGTTTTAGAACATCACCTGTGAGGGGGTTGGGCTGTTTACAGGTTTGCAGGTACCATTGGCCACCTCATACCCTGTTACTTGTTTTGATTAAGAGTACCTCACTTTGGACAGTTCTTGTGATTTAACCATGGATATGTGACTCTTTATTTGAGTCCCCCACCTTGGTTACTGGATTCCTGAACCTCCATCTGGACTTCTTGAACATACATGGACTTTATATCAAGACAGATAATCAGATCCAGCTTGATCACAAACCCTTGCATATCATTTGCATACATCATCATTGCATCATTTAACATTTGTTTATTTGTTTTTCAGGGTATCCACATTATATCTGGTTTGGTTTTGACCCCTTCACTTGTATAGACCTCTGCTTCAGTGGTCTTCATCAGTTGTTTGCTTCAGCTATCTTCATCATCATCAGTACTAGCCTGTCAGTAGCTCATCTCCAGTATCAGTCTTGATCCTCATCAGCACTTGTCTTCAGCTCTTCATCAGCAGTCATGGCTACTCCCAGGAAAAGCAACATTTCATACCATTTCTTTGAGCCTGTGTTGACTGGTATCAGACAGGTCCAGTCACTTATCACCCCTGACCATATCCCTTTATTCAGAGAGCATTATGGAGGTATCCTGGATATGGTTATGGACCTAGACCCTTCTCAGAGGAGTATGATCCACACCTGCCTACAGTTTTATGACCCTCCTTTGAGATGCTTCACATTCCCAGACTTTCAGGTAGGACCTCTGCTGGAGGAGTTTTCATCATTGATTGGAGTACCTGTCAGGGGTGGTGTCCCCTTCAACCCAGAGATGACTTCTCCCAGCAATGGAGAAGTGGCAAAAGCACTGTACCTGGAGCCTACTTTGATTGAGCAGAATATGACAACAAAGGATGGGATCCCTGGTTTTCACTTGGATTTCTTGACTTCTCAGGCCATCCTGAAGGCCTTTTTGGGAGAATGGAGGGCAATTTGTGCACTGTTAGCCCTCTGCATATATGGGGTTATACTGTTTGCAGATGAGCCCAAATTTATCAGCAAGAATGCCATTCATCTTTTCCTTCTGAGGAACCCAGTACCCACATTGCTGGGAGATTTCTATTACTCCATTCATTAGAGGAATGAGAAGCAGAGAGGGAAGTTGGTGAGATGCTGTGCTCCTTTGTTTCACACTTGGCTGCTCAAACACCTACCTAAGTCAGATGCATTCCTGAATCCCCACCAACAGAAGAATTGGGCTAAGAGGCTCATTGCTCTGACTTCAGATGACATCAGATGGTGCACCCAGAGCACCAAAGGCAAGGACATCATTACCAGCTGTGGGCAATACCCAAATGTACCTCTAATAGGAGTGAAGGGTTGCATCAACTACAATCCTTTGCTGTTTAAGAGACAACTGGGCTATGCTTTGGTTCACCCTCCTAGAGTGCAAGATTTAGCTGAAACCTTGTACTGTGAAATAAAGCCTAATCTAGCTGCTGTCAGACAAGCATCTTGGGCTTGGGACAGCATCCAGACAAAGGGGATGGCTATTCTTGGAAGGTGCAATAATGTTGCTTCAGCTCAGTACTATGACTGGTCTCATGCTAGAGCTCAGATTTCTGGAATGCCCTTCACTTTGGAGGATACACCTGGACCCTCTACAGTACAGCCAGCAGCCACTGTCAGCCTGGAAGAATTTGAGAAGCTGAAGGAAAGGAATGAGAATCTGTCTCAAGCTCTGAAGAAGACCCTCTGGGAGAGGAGTGATGGTCGTCTGGACATTGAGAGGTTGGAGAAGCTTAGGGTGGAGCATCTGGCCAAGATTGAGAAAACAGAGGACTACATCAGAAAGGCAAGAGCTGGGGAACAAATATTGAAGAATGCCTGTAAAGAGGCCAAGCTTTAGAAGGTTAGGAATGAACTCTATCTATAAGAAAGTCAGGCTAGGTGGGTCAGGATCACTAAAGCCCGAACACAAGAAGATAAGAGAACTCAAGCCAGGATTGAACAGTTAGAGGCCAATGAAAAGAAGCAGCAGGAAGCTTTGCTGGCAGCCCAGAAGGAGATTTTAGAATTGAAGCTTAGGGCTGGTTTGAAGAGGTCAAAGGATCAGGACAGGCACAAAAAGCTGACCACTGCCATTGCCACCAGAAACATCCTCATCAGGACCATTACAGAGCACCCAGTTGGTCCAGTGACTGAGGCACTGCTGAAGGAGGTTAAGGAGGATGAGTTTGGATTAGATGTTTGACTTCTTTGCTTGTTGTTCATTTCCATTTTATGTACTTTTATTTTTGTTGTATTTTGACCCTCCAGGGGCATGTGATGTAAAACAAACTATGTATGATTCACCATTTGTAATGTATTTGTTAGTTTGTTTTCATTGGGTTTCTTTTCTCAAACAACGTCAAAGCATCTTCCTCGAGGTCTGGAAAGGTCAAAACCAAGAACCAAGTCGGATACCTTGGAAAACAAATAAGCATACTGCATTGCATGCTAACTTTTGTTTTGTTTTGTAGGTTTTTGTTATTATTTTGTTTGTTTCTAACTCTGTTGTGGTTCAGGAAATATTGCTCGCAGAAGAGTGTTCCCTGTCAACCGTGCACACCGGTATCCTACTCGCAACAACCTTCCGGGTATTCTCATGGAGCAAGTACAGCAAGACCTGACTGAGGTCAGAACCCAAATGGCTAATGAAAGAGTGGAGATGAGAAACCAAATGGCCCAATTCATGACTGTGATGACTGGCTTGGCCCAGAGTCAGGAAAGGCTAAGGGCATTGGTAGAAAGACAAACCCCCGAGGAACCTCATCCTGGGACTGGAGGAACAAGTAACAATGAGAGGGGATAACCTCATGTTAATCCACTTGTATTTGGACCTCATCTAGATCCGGAAGTCAACATCCCGGGTAATGTGCAAGGAAATACTACTGGGGGAGGATCTTACAAGAAGACCCCCAGGAGGAGCAATTTACTGTCATGGGAGCAGGTGACGAAGTCTATGATAGAAGGTTTGATGAAATTGCTGAGAAGTTGAGATCTTTGGAGTCTCAAAACTCCTTGGGCTTCGATGTAATGGATATGGGGTTAGTAGATGGGGTGAGAATTCCCCACAAGTTCAAACCCCCATGCTTTGAGAAATACAATGGAACTTCATGTCCACGAACTCATCTACAGTCCTTTCTGGGGATACTTAAAGCATATACCATGGATGAAAAGCTGTGGATGTTCTATTTTGAAGACAGTTTGACTGGGTCTTCAAGGGAGTGGTACTCACACCTGACCAGAGCTACTATCAGATGCTGGAAGGATCTAGCTGAGGCCTTCATCAGACAATATCAATATAATCTGGATATGGCTCCTAACAGGACCCTTTTGATGGGAATGTCTCAATCCTCCAGAGAAAGCTTCAGAGAATATGCCCAAAGGTGGAGACAGCTTGCTGCTGCTGTCCAACCACCCATGTCGGAAAGAGAAATGGCCGACATGTTCATGAATACTCTGCAAGGAACATATATTGATAGATTGGCTTCCTTTTCTTCTACTAGCTTCGCAGACGTAGTTATAGCTGGAGAAAGAATTGAGAGCCTATTAAAAATGGGCAAAATTTTTGATAATGGTGCAAGTTCGTCTAGTAACCCCAGGAAGCCTTTTGTGGGACCTCGAAGGAGCGGTGAGACAAATGCCATTCATGCCAGCAGGGGCAGACCTCAGTATGTTCACAGATCAGTAGCAGCTGTCACTATTCCAGCTCCGATTCCTCAGTAATCAACATATCAACAACCACAACAACCACATTATCAACAACAAGTTCAGTATCCGCCACAGAGGACCTACAACAACAATAGCAATCAACAACAAAGACCCTTTCAGCAAAGACCATCACAGGAAAACAGGGTGATTGACCCTATCCCTATGCCTTATGCTGCTTTACTGCCACAACTCCTAAAGCTTAACTTGGTTGAGTTAAGGACATTGGCACCACCAGATCCCTCTAATCTCCCGAAGAATTATGATGTCAACGCCAGGTGTGCTTTCCATTCCAATGCACCAGGCCACAATACTGAGAAATGCAGGGCTTTGCAACTGAAAGTTCAAGATCTGGTGGATTCTAAAGCCCTCAACTTCGCACCTCCTCCGAATGTCAACAGAAATCCTATGCCTAATCATGGTGGGCCAAGGATTAATGCCATTGAGGAAGACAAACCATCTACTCTGATCACCAGTGTTGCACAAATTTGAACACCTCTGGTCGAAATTAAAGCTCAACTTCTAGAGTGCCAGGTGTTCCCCGGTGTGAACTCGGTTGTGGGTATTGCAACATTGCAGTCAACGGGTGTGATAATTTGAGAAGCGGCATAGATGGTCTTATCAAGGATGGTATCCTTTAAATCTCAACAATGGCGCCTACAAATCCAGCAATTCCTTTGGCAACAATTCCTGATTCTTCTACAACAGCAGCAACAATCATTCCTATCGATTCATCAATATCATCAGCAATGGCTCCGTCCATCACTTCAACAAGTCAAATTTCAACAACCATTTCTTCTACAACATCAGCATCCTTTTTATCAACAGAATCTTCTACAACGCCAACAGAAATGAATGAAGATGTCTCAGCAGTCACCATCTACTATGATCCGTCAAATGTTCCTCCAAATAACAACTTTCAGCAACAAACAGTGGCACCCCTTGCCAGGTCACCAGTCACAATTTACTACGATCCGCACACCATTACAGCACCCTCCTCTACGGCAGTCAGTCCAGTTACCATCACGGTGCCTGGACCAGTTCCTTATGAAATCAGTAATGCTATACCTTGGAATTATGGCTCTGATCTTTACTGCAACGGGGAGAAAATCACTTTGGATTCTTCAACCTCTTCTCCACAAATTGATAATGTTGGGGGAGGCGGAGGCTTCACTAGAAGCTGACGCCTTTTTGCCTCACAAGTGCAAAGACCTAATGTTGAAACAGAAGCTGCTGCCAAAGCAAAAGGAAAGAGTGTGGTACTTGAAGAGCCAGCTATCAAAGAAACTCAGAAGACATCTTTTGAACAAGATGTAGACGAGTTCATGAGAATCATAAAAAGAAGTGATTACAAACTGGTGGATCAGTTTCACCAAACTCCCTCAAAAATCTCCATATTATCACTGTTGATGTGTTCTGAAGCTCACAGGAATGCATTATTGAAAGTCCTGCACGCAGCATACGTGCCAGAGGAGATCACCGTTAATCAGCTAGAAACTGTGGTGGCAAATGTCAACACCAGTCATGGACTGGGTTTTACCAATGCTGACTTAACAACTGAGGGACGTAACCACAACAAGGCTTTACATATCACCTTGAAATGCAAAGGTGCTGTTCTATCTCATGTACTGGTAGACACTGGGTCGTCACTCAATGTTCTACCAAAGAAAGCCTTAGTGAAGCTGGAGTATGATGGCTTGGCACTGCGTCCGAGTAATTTGGTGGTGAGATCATTTGATGGCTCTAAAAGATCAGTGCTTGGAGAGATTGATCTGCCTATGATGATTGGCCCGCAGACTTTTAAAACTACCTTCTATGTGATGGACATTCAGCCGGCCTACAGCTGTTTGTTGGGTAGACCCTAGATCCATGCCGCTGGCGCTGTTACGTCTACCCTTCACCAGAAGCTGAAATTCGAGTGGGAAGGCCAGATCATCACCATCTATGGGGAAGAAGACATCTTTGTTAGCCATCTGGCTACGTACAAGTACATAGAAATGGATGGAGAAATCCATGAAACCATGAGCCAGGGGTTTGAGGCCCTAAACATTAATGAAGCATCTGTTGTACTGGGAACCTCCATAACGTCATATCAGCAAGCCCGAAAGGTTGTTGAAGAGGGTACTGCCCAAGGCTGGGGCAAGCTGCTGCCCATGGAAAAGAAAGAAGACAAATTTGGGTTGGGTTACAAACCAACTCAACAAGATCAATCGGAGGCTGCAAAGAAGCCCAATTTTGTCAGCGGGGGAATGCTCACCCCGGATGCTGTAAACAACTTGGAAGACAAGGAGGAAAGCGACCGCAACCTGGAGAGCTGGATACGTCCAAGGATCCCGGGGAGCCAAGTCCTTAACTGGTCTTCCCAGGAAATTATAAGGGTTACTCCTGCAGAGTAATTATTATTTCCTGTATTTTATAAGCATGCATCAAATCTTGTATCTTGCCCAAGATGTCAAGACTCATTTTGTAATCGGGCCATCTTGTAATTTTATGCAAATGGATTAATCAATGAATATCGGACATCTTTTGCAAATAAGTCTTTTTCTTTTTCGCTCACTGTTTTTCATTTTACTTTTTGTACAAAAATAAAATGGCAATGTTTTTCAAAATGATAACTTCATTTCACTTTTTCTAAACAAGATTAAAATTGATCACTAAAATAAACCAATCTAAACCCTTGCAGAGAGTGCCTTTCAGACTGCACCAACAACAACACTGCTGTGACTTCGTATGACTTTGACAATCCAATCAATCAAGCTGATGAAGGGGTTGAAGAAGATTATGAGCTACCTGAAGAGCTAGCCAGGTTGTTAAGGCAAGAGGAGAAGGTTATCACTCCTCATCAGGAGGAGATTGAAACGGTTAATCTTGGTACGGAAGAAGACGTGAAAGAAGTTAAGATAGGGGCCTGCCTACAAGATTCAGTAAAAGAGAAACTGATTGATATGCTTCGGGAGTATGTGGATGTCTTTGCTTGGTCTTATCAGGATATGCCAGGGTTGGACATCGATATTGTCATGCACAAGCTGCCTTTAAAGGAAGGTTGCCCACCAGTAAAATAGAAGTTACGCCGAACTCGCCCAAATATGGCAATGAAGATTAAAGAAGAGGTACAAAAGCAGTGGGACGCCGGTTTCCTTGTTGTGACTAGCTATCCGCCATGGGTTGCTAATATTGTACCTGTGCCTAAGAAAGATGGCAAGGTGAGAATGTGTGTAGACTACCGGGATCTGAACAGAGCCAGCCCGAAAGATGACTTCCCTTTACCTCACATTGATGTATTGGTTGATAACACGGCTCAGTTCTCGGTATTCTCCTTCATGGATGGATTTTCAGGATACAATCAGATCAAGATGTCACCTGAAGACATGGAGAAGACAACTTTCATCACACCCTGGGGCACATTCTGTTATAAGGTGATGCCATTCGGACTGAAGAATGCTGGTGCCACTTATCAACGGGCTATGGTAACATTATTCCATGACATGATCCATAAATAAATCGAATGTTATGTGGATGACATGATTGCCAAGTCCCTCACAGAAGAAGACCACCTGGTAAATCTGTTGAAGCTATTCAAGCGTCTGAGGAAGTACCAACTGAAGTTAAACCCCAACAAGTGCACATTCGGGGTGCGATCTGGTAAGCTGCTGGGATTTATTGTAAGCGAGAGAGGGATTGAAGTTGACCCTGATAAGTCAAGGCCATTCAAGAAATGCCTGCACCAAAGACAGAAAAAGAAATTCGGGGTTTTCTAGGTAGATTGAAATACATTTCAAGGTTCATATCTCATCTTACAGCAACCTGTGAACCTTTGTTCAAGCTGTTAAGGAAGGAACAAACGGTCAGGTGGAATGAAGACTGCCAGAGGGCTTTTGACAAAATCAAGGAATACTTACAAGAGCCTCCAATCCTTATGCCTCCAGTCGAAGGAAGACCTCTGATAATGTACTTGACAGTATTAGAAGAGTCAATGGGGTGTGTGATGGGCCAGCATGACGAGTCTGGTCGAAAAGAGTATGCGATATACTACCTAAGAAAAAAGTTTACCGACTGTGAACAACGTTATTCACTGCACGAGAAAACTTGCTGTGCTTTAGCGTGGGCTGCTCGCCGACTGAGGCAGTATATGTTGACCCACACAACTTTATTGATCTCCAAGATGGATCCAGTTAAGTACATTTTTGAGAAGCCAGCACTTACCGGATGGGTTGCAAGATGGCAAATGATCCTCACAGAATATGACATCCAGTACACATCCCAAAAGGCCATCAAAGGCAGTGTATTGTCTGATTATCCTGCTGAGCAACCCTTTGATGATTACCAGCCTATGAGATTTGACTTCCCTGATGAAGACATCATGTTCATAAAAGCAAAAGATCATGAGGAGCCTATTCACACTGAAGCGTCTGACCCAGAAGAAGAATGGACAATGATGTTTGATGGGGCTGTTAACATGAATGGTCGTGGTGTTGGTGCAGTACTCATTACACCTAAGGGAGTTCACATGCCTTTCTCGGCAAAGCTCACCTTTAACTGCACTAACAACGAAGCTGAATACGAAGCTTGTATTATGGGTCTCGAGGAAGCCATTGACCTCAGGATCAAGACTTTGACCGTGTTCGGAGATTCAGCTCTGGTAATTAATCAAACCAACGACAAATGGTACACCCACCAAGATCATCTGGTACTTTATCGGGACTATACAAGGAGGTTGTTGACTTTCTTCACAACGGTCAAGCTTGAGTATATCCCTCGAGATGAAAATCAGTTTGCAGATGCTCTGGCTACCATTTCATCCATGATCAAAGTTCAAGCTGTCAACTTTGTGCCTCGAATTTCAGTGTCCAGACTTGACAGACCAGCATATGTGCTCTCAGCAGATGTTGTTAAAGATGATAAGCCTTGGTTCCATGATATCAAATGCTTCTTGGAGGATCAAACGTACCCACCTGGGGCATCATCCAATGATAAGAAGACTTTAAGAAGGTTAGCTGGTAGTTTCTTCCTAAATACTGATGGTTCCCTGTACAAAAGAAACTTTGATATGGTACTTCTCAGATGTGTTGATAAGACAGAAGCAAACTTGTTAATGCACGAGGTGCACGAAGGATCCTTTGGTACCCATGCAGGAGGGCATGCTATGGCTAAAAAGTTATTAAGATCAGGCTATTACTGGATCACAATGGATGCTGATTGTTGTGCCTATGTCAAAAAATGCCATAAATGCCAGATCTATGCGGATAAAGTGCATGTACCTCTGAATCCTCTAAATGTGATGTCTTCACCTTGGCCATTTGCTATGTGGGGCATTGATATGATTGGCAAGATCGAACCGACTGCTTCAAACGGCCACAGATTCATCCTGGTTGCCATTGACTATTTTACCAAGTGGGTTGAAGCAGCTTCATATGCAAATGTCACCAGACAAGTGGTAGCCCGATTTCTGAAGAGGGACATCATCTGTCGGTATGGAGTGCCCGAGCGAATCATTACTAATAATGGTTCCAACTTGAACAACAAAATGATGGCAGAACTATGTCGGGACTTCAAGATCCAACACCACAATTCTTCCCCTTACAGGCCGAAGATGAACGGCGATGTTAAGGCAGCTAACAAGAATATCAAGAAGATTGTACAAAAGATGGTGCTCACCTACAAAGACTGGCATGAAATGCTACCCTTTGCCTTGCATGGGTACCATACGTCAATCAGAACATCCACTGGGGCAACGCCGTATCAGCTTGTGTATGGTATGGAGGCAGTCCTACCTGTTGAAGTTGAATTACCCTCCTTGCGAGTGCTGATGGATGTTAAGTTGAATGAAGCAGAATGGGTCCGATCCCGATACGAACAATTGATTCTGATTGAGGAGAAGAGATTGGCTGCAATCTGTCATGGGCAGCTATATCAGAAAAGAATGAAGAAAGCCTTCGATCAGAAAGTCAGGCTCCGAGAGTACCAAGTAGGAGATCTTGTGCTGAAAAGACTCTTCCCTCCTCATACAGACCACAAGGGCAAGTGGACTCCGAACTATGAAGGACCATTCGTAGTAAAGAAAGTTTTCTCTGGTGGAGCACTGATGCTCAGTACTATGGATGGTGAAGATTTCTTGTCCCCTGTGAATTCAGATGCAGTTAAAAAATACTTCGCGTAAAAATGACCCGCTGGACGTAAAAACAGAATGTAAGTCCAGGAAAAAGTAGGGCATCCCGGCGAGTCAAAAACAGAATAAAAGACTCGGTCAAAAATAAGGGAAAATAAATAAAAAATGTACACCCGCTGAGTTGAAAAGCCGCATTGGACGACTCAGGCAAAAAAGGGGTATCCCGATGGATTGAAAACCCGAAAGGGCGGTCCATGCAAAATAAGGGAATAAGCGAACAACTACATTCTGAATTCGTCTGTATCAGTTATAACATGGTAAACTCCGAGAGGTTCGAGCGTCGGTCAGAATCAACCTCCTTCAAAAGCAAGATGTGAAGAACGACAAAAGTCATACGAGTCATAGCAAAAGGGAAGCTCCTTGAAGCGTCATCAACATTGCCAGCATCGTTTTGTTTCTCAATTTGTAACGATTTCCTCTTTTCAGGGGTTCCGTTTCTTTGACTGTACCTTGCCAATTCAGGGCGCACGAATTAATAAAATCAGATTTTCAGTCATGTTTCGTCTCGTACATTTTATTTTCATTTGCAAAATGTCCGATGTCCTTGAGATATTGATTGCATAAATACAGATGCTTCCCTTCTAAAAATACGTGCTTGCAGGAAATATACTTACTCCCGGGAGTGTCTAAACTCCTATGATGGAATCCAGTAAGGGATACCTCGGAGTACTTGTGTGTTTCTTTGTCTTTATAGGATTGCAGGTTTTCAAAGCGCAACATGGGGCATGAAAGCTTCTCCCCAGTAGACTGCCAAATCATTGTTTCCTCAGCACACCCTCCCAAACAGCACCAGAGATGCTTTCTCCCCATCAGAGTTGCCAGGCATCACTTCTCCAACATTCCCCTCGAAGAGCAGCACCAGAAGGTGTTCATATCCCCAGCCGAGTTGTCAAGTATCATCCTCAGCAGGATCCCCACAGAAATATCTAGGAAGATCTTCCAGTGATCTTTCTTCTTCCCCAGCCAAGTGCTAGACAGGGAACCATCACCCCACAGAGTTTCAGCCTCTATCCAGAAGAGCAACGCCTGAAGGTCTCACAACAGGTTGACAAAAGCTTCTAAAAACCCCAGTTAGGTCCCTCATTACTGAGATAGGTATATTAGTGATCTATTTCCCCGTGCAGAGTCATATATGTCAGATCTACCAATGATCTCATACCCAACTGGGATATCCACTTCAAGCAGATCAGCCAGAGATCTTCGCAGCAATGGGATCCGAATCCCGGATCGGTATCTTTGCATAATCATAGCATTCGCATCATATTTTCCCCACCGAGCGTAGCATTCCGTCTAAAACGGAGCATTACGGCAAAAATCAAACATATGGCATAATCATAAGCCCTGTTCTGAATCGAACACTTGTAAATACTGACAATCCATCAACAATATACAGAACATTCCCTAATTCCTCACCAGAGAGCTAAAGCATTTCCCTTAAAGATACAGATACATGCTCCTTTTGGCACTCGTCCGTGTCATCATTCCCCAGTAAAATTGCCCGGGCAAACAAATACTTCTTGACACCCGTCCGTGTCATAACCCCAGTAGAAAGCCAAAGCGTCCCCTTTGCACTCACTAACGCAGATACATATATACAATTCTTCGACACCCGTCCGTGTCGCCCTCCCCTGCATAGTTGCCTAAACACTTTGTAAATCAAATACTTGTTTATAGTATACTTCTTCCGACACCCGTCTGTGTCACACTCTCCCCAGCAAGTTAAACACTTGTCTGTGTCTCACTCATCACTTTCTACTCATACAAATACTCGTCCGTATCTTGTATATACCACTTATATCCCCTCAGATTCGACACTCGTCCGTGTTCTTTGTTAACTAGTTGGTACTCGTCCGTATCATCATCTCTGAACATGCGTCAAGCGTTTGTTTCTATTTGATACTCGCCCGTATCATAAGTCTTGAGGATGCTCGTCCGCATCTTTAATCTATACACTGTGTAAAACTCTTATGTCTCCTTGAATTTAGACACTCGCCTGTGTCTACCCTTCCCCAGGAGAGTCCCCAACAAAACTTGTTAAACTATTTTCTTTCCATCTGACATTCGTCCTATGTCATGATACCTTTTCGACAGCCGTACCCTGCTAGGTGATCGTCCTTCACCTTTTTGATGATCGTCCTTCATCACCCCCAGTGGAGTCTCTATTCATTAGAACCCCTTCCTATCCGACATTCGTCCTATGTCGTGATATTTTCAGCAGCCGTCCCCTGCTAGGTGATCATCTTTCACCTCTTGATGATCGTCCTTCATCATTCTATCCGATGGTCGTCCCCATCGTTGATTCTATTATCTGACGTTCGTCCATTGTCATGATAAACCCTGAGAGCAGCCGTACCCTGCTAGGTGATCGCCCTTCACCTCTTGATGATCGTCCTTCATCATGTTTATCCGATGGCCGTCCCCATCGTCGACTTTTCTATCCGGCATTCGTCCTATGTCGCGATGCTTTCGGCAGCCGTCCCCTGCCAGGTGATCGTCTTTCACCTTAGATGACCGTCCCTCATCTTACCCCCAACAGAGCAGCCGTCCCCTGCTAGGTGATCGTCCTTCACATTTGATGACCGTACCTCATCATCTGTTTCATTCACTTTTTCAACCTGATGGCCGTCCCCATCATTTATTTTTAATCCCCAGAGAATCTTATAGCTCAACCCGATGGCTGTCCCCATCATAATCTCCTATATCCCTAGCATGTCGGTCGTCCCCGTCATTGCTTCATCCCCAGCAGTCGTCCTCTGCTTGACGGTCGTCCTCCGTCGCCCGCACTTTATAATTATATTTTATTTTACTTTTACAATCTATATCCCTTTTCTTCTTCATTCTGTGAGCGCAAATTTTGGACTGTCTTTGGTATTCAACCACAAGTTATCTTGTTTGCCTGTTAAGCCGTTGCTTACAACCTGCACAGCTAACTCATGTTTGAATAGGGGAAGCTGTAAACACCCCAAATTTGCCCTCACCCATTTCACCATGGCTTGTGATCTTTTCATATGCATAAGTTCAATCATAACATCTCATATTGCATTCTTGCTTCACTACATTGTTTCTAAGTCATCTGCATCTAGGGTTTGTGATCTGAGCAATCCCTGAGTCATCTGAGCCACTCCAAAGGTCTTCAATCACCTCAAGAGGGTCCATGTATGTTCAAGCATCATATTATATCCTCACAAGGTCAAGAAAGCCAAAGAATCACAAGAACTGAGAAAGGCATGGAAGCAGAGCCAGGTTTAACTACACAGATGACCTAGAATTAGGGTTTTGGTTTCAGAGGCCATAACTCCAAATTTTTTGGTTATTCTTGTTTCTATTGGTCTCTATATGTTATAAGGATCATGCATATCAATTTTCATGAAGAAATTCCATGGGGGAGGCATCTAATCAAGAGTTGACTTTTTGAGCAAGTCAGTGCAAAATCAGGGCATCTGAAGCCCCCAATGACCTAACCAAAGGGTGTTCTCCATCATTTTGAATGTGTATGATCTTTATTTGATCATAGAAGATGTTAGAAGTTCACAAAATTGAAGGATTTCAAGTCATTTGCAAAGTTGCCTTTTTGGGAAAGTGACTTATAATGTAAACTTGCCATTTTGGGAAAGTTTTTCAACCTTCTCTTTTTGATTCAAAAATGCTTCAAATGAGAAAACTTTGGTCATGAAAGTTGTAGAATGGATCCTCCCATTTTCAAAAGGTACAAGAGCTCATTCTAATTCATTTTGGATCAAAAGTTATGGCTTGTCAAAGTTGGCAAAAATCACATAATTTCATGTTTTACACCAAAGAGGCAAAGTTGCAAAACCTCATGCCAAGGCAAAATGTGACTTCAAATGGACTTCTAAGCATTATACAAACATGAGCCATAACCTAAAAATCAGAATGCACCAAAGATTTGTCCATTTTCATGCCTTGATCTTTAAGAAATTTCAAAAGGGCCAAAAGTTCACAAAATTGCAAAACCTCACATAAACTCAAATCCACTTGCTGCATTGCCTCAAATCCATTTCCATGGTTCTCCTTGATCACAGCTGAGACAAGCCATGCCCTTGTACCATGACTGAACCATCCCATACCTCCTCTTACACAAAAGTTGACTTTTGGCAAAATGGACCATACCAATCAACATAGGCCAGCAACAACTCTCTGACCTATCCCAACTTGATACATGTACCAAAAGGAACTCAACATAACACACAACACAGCCTAATCTCTCCCACAAGTCAGCACTCTCCAAAATCCTCCTTTATGCATTTTCATTCGAATCTCTCCATACAAGCTTCAAACCTCAAAACAAATTCCACAGAACAACTCACCCTAGCCTTCTGATCATTTCCAAACCCTCAATTTGCTCTGAAAGGCCCACTATCAAAAACACGATTTCCACACTTCACAAACTGAACTTCTGCCATTTTCATTTTAAGGCCATGTAAACTCCAGCCAAGCATCTCAAACTTCTGGGGAGGATCATTGGAGCTTGTTTGAAGCTAGAACTGGCCAGAAAGAACCATTTTCGAAAGCTCCAGTTCAGGTGAGCTCAATAACTTTTTTTCCAGAAACGTGTTTTTAAGTTTCTAATTGATTCTCCATGACTCACTAATAATGCTGATGTGTTTGTTTTTGAAAATAGTCAAGTATTAAGCATGTATTGATCTTCTGAAATTTTCTGCCATACTTTCCGTTTTGCTTCGATTCATGATTTTGGGGTTGAATAAATGAGTTTTGATGTTTGATTCTTACTGGGGTTGAGGAGAGGATCATTTCTGGAGCTTTAGGGGTCTTGGGGTTGCGTATTGAGGGAGATAGGGAAAGGAGCTTGCCGGAGAAGATGACCGGAACACTGTTCCGGTCATCTGAAAGTAATTAGAGTTTTGGATTAGGGCTTAATCATAATTACGTGAGTTTGAATTCTGGCCGTCCATTAGCGGGCGTAGTCAACTCCCGCCTCCTGGAATTTGAATCCTAACCTTCAGATCCTTTGACTTTCTCATTTTCCATTTAATTTCATTTTTATTTCATTTGTTTCATATTTAATTTCCACGAATTATTTAAAATAGTAAAAAACATTTAAAAATTCTGAAAATTTTTGTCAAGCATTTCATTATTTTTCAGAACCCAAAAATATTTTTATTTTTATTTTTTGCATTAAAAATTATTTTTAAATTATTTAAATGTTTATTTTTAATTAGTTAATGAAGATTAATTAATTAAAAATGCATTTAGGTATTTAAAAATCACCAAAAAATTCACATTGCATTTCAAAACATTTAGAAACATTATCAAACCCTCAAAACAAATTTATTTTTGGTTCTTGACTTATTTTGACAATTTTCATTGGAATTAAATTTGTTTAAAAGCAATATTTTTGTTCAAACTTGAAAAAATCCATTCTGCCTAACCATTGAGAGTTTGATGATGGTTCTTCTTGCATTGCATCCTCCATAGTATGTAGTTTCTAGGGTAAAATTGATTTGAATTTATCTTTCATTTTCAATTTGTTTAGCATTTTTCATTGTAAGGTACCTTGAAACCCTAGTTGACTTAGAAAATTCATAACTTCCATTAGGTTTAGGGTTGGGCCCCCTCCTTTGGGCAGTGAACTTGTGTAGGGTTAGGGTTCCTTGGATCCCATTTTCAATTTTTTATCATATCATTTGCTTCTGGTTTTTAATTTTTGCATTGCATGTTGTATGTAAGCCCTAATTTGTGCCTTCCTTTGCATCCATCTCTCATTTTCTTGCATTCAATGACTTGCCATGACATTTTGTGCATCCACATGACATATAAGACACCTTAGGACATATTAGAATCATGTTTGATCATTGCATCTCTCATTTGCCATATTATATGTCCATTCCATTTCATAAACTTTCATGAACTTCCATGGTTCAAAGCATGTTTTATTTGCATCCTCATCCTTGTATGATCATCCACAACTCATGCCATGTGTTTGCATCATCTCTTAGCATCATTGAAACCATATTTATGCTTCTGACTTTGGTTTGCATCATGACATTTCATCTCATTTGCATTGTATTTCATTTCTTTTACTAACTTTTCAGGTGGTAAGTTGTTTTGAGAAGTGAATTTGCCTTCACTTCTCACAATCTCTTTTCATCTCTCTTATGCATCATTGCTGCATTTTATCTTGTCTTTGAGTGAGCTTGCTCATTCATGTTCATCTCTTACCTTCTTTCTTCAAGCAACTTGTCTTCTTAAGTGAAGCAAGTTGTTTTGCTTCTCTCTGCTTCTTTCTCCTTTCATCTCCTTGGTGGTTCTTTGAAGATTCTTTCTCTCTTAAGCCTCACAAACCCTAGGATACCCAAGCATTATAACAATTATGGTTTGATTAGTCCCCCATTTAGTTTTGCCTTTGTGTCATCTTTGAGTCTTCTCTTCTCATCTCATAATCAAGGACTAAACCCTAAAGGTTTTAAGGCTTTGTGATTAGGGTTATGCTTGCATCCTTCTATTAGGATGGGGTGTATAACTTTAATCCTAAGTGTTAAACCCTTAATGTGTTTAAATCCTTTAATCAATTCACTTAATAATCATCAAGACATCAAGCTTGTAACTTGGGCCTTGCATTAGGGTTCTAATTCTTCCTTAATTGGTTAAGAAGGACTAACCCTAGTGTTAATGGACAAGTCCTCCTCAAGTTGGCTTACAAACCATAAAAATCACTTCTTCATCTTATCATTAACTAAAATCCATTTAATAAAGGCCTTGTTTTGTTATGAGGTTAATCCCTAATCATGGATTAAGTTGAGGAGCCTTCCTCAGCTTAAATGTTCTCATCTATTATCCTTCTATTAGGATGGTGTAATGAGTCCATTAAATCCTTTATTATGGCTTAAACTCATTACTTAACACTAAACAAAAACCACAAAAACATCTAAATAAATGGAAGTAGGTTAATGATCTTAATCCTACATCATGGTGACTAAGTGTGAGGTGCTTACTTCACACTTAAGGTATTCTCATTACCCCTAATCAGAGGGAGGTTGTGATGAGTTTACTAACCTTTGGTTTAGGCTTAAGCTCATTTTCTTATGACAAACTTCAAAAAGTAATAAAAGACTGAAAACACAAAAACAAACAATAATCGTCTCCTTCGGGATTCTTTTCTCATCTCATTCACTCACAAACGAGAACTCGCTTCTTCCGTCTAATGCAAGACAGTTAGCACCTGAGCCAGACAGGTCATACACTTGAGCATAGACAAGTAAGCAGTTCATCAGTCAATTTATCTTTCAGTCTCTTTGGGTCGAACTACGGTGTTCTGACTTCCTCATTGCACGAGAGGATACGTAGGCATAACTTAACAGTTATCGAACAAAAGTCTCTGTATATTCCTCCTCTTTCCAGCATTATTTTTTAAGCCTCATAGTCTTGAGAAATTCATTCTTGTTCTCACACTGACACTTCTCTTATGCACTTCACTTTTCTTTTACACTGACACTTGCATTCTTTTCCTGCTTTGATACACAGATTGCACTGACATTACCCCTTTAAAATACAAATCTTCCGAGCTTGTTTGTAGGAAGAAATTGAGGTGCCTATCCTTTCCTCTTGGGATGTAGCAAACACCTCAGTTGTAGCTTCATTGACATTCAAAGCTTCAAAACCTTGGCTCATGGTTTCATGGATTTCTCCATCCATTTCTATGTACTTGTACGTAGCCAGGTGACTGACAAAGATATCTTTTTCTCCACAGATAGTGATAATTTGACCTTCCCACTCATATTTTAACTTTTGGTGAAGGGTTTATGTTACCGCGTCGGCGGCATGAATCCAGGGTCCCCCCAACAAGCAGTTGTAGGCAGGCTGTATGTCCATCACATAGAAGGTAGTTTTGAAAACTTGTGGGCCAATTACCACGGGCAACTCAATCTCTCTGAGAACCGATCTTTTAGAACCATCAAAATCTCTGACAACTAGGTTGCTCGGACGGAGTGCAAGACCATCATAATCCAGCTTGGCTAAAGCTTTCTTTGGCAACACATTGAGTGATGATCCGGTATCAACAAGGACATGAGAAAGTACAGCACCTTTACATTCCAAAGTGATATGCAAAGCCTTGTTGTGGTTACACCCCTCCGTAGTCAAGTCAGCATTGGTGAAACCTAGTCCATGACTAGTATTGACATTTGCGACCACCGTTTCTAAGTGATTGACAGTGATCTCTTCAGGCACATAAGTTGCGTGCAAGACCTTAAGTAGTGCATTCCGGTGAGCCTCGGAACACATGAGCAGAGATAGTATGGAAATCTTGGAGGGTATTTGGTGGAGCTGATCCACAACTTTGTAGTCACTTCTTTTAATAATCCTCATAAACTCGTCTACATCCTGATCAAAGGGTGTCTTCTGAGTCTCTTTTGCAGCTGGTTCTTCTGGCACCACACTTTTGCCTTTTGCTTTGGCAGTAGTTTCTGCTTCAGCATTAATTCGTGGAAACTGTGAAGCGAAGAGACGTCCACTCCGAGTGAAGCCTCCGCCTCCCCCGACATTGTCAATTTGTGGTGTAGAAGTTGAAGAGTCAAGGGTAACTTTCCTTCCGTGGCGGTAAAGATATGAGTCGTAATGCCAAGGTACGGCACTGTTGTTGTCATAGGGAATTGGCCCAGGCACCGTGATGGTCACCGGGCTAATTGCAGCAGAAGAAGGAGTTGTGATAGTCTGTGGATCGTAGTATATGGTAACAGGGGATCTGATTGATGGTGCAGGTGCAGGGAGTTGTTGATGTTGATGAGGGTGTTGCTGAAAGTTGTTGTTGAGAGAATCTAGAACATGGATGGTTGCTGGATCATAATAGATGGTAACCGTTGAGATATCGTCACTGGTGTTGGTTGTTGTTGTAGTCGATTCTGTTGGAATGACTTTTGCTGGCGTTGTAGAAGATTCTGTTGAGATAATGTTTGCTGGTGCTTTAGGAGAGATTTTTGTTGACTTTGTAGAAGATGGAACTATTGATGTGATTTGCAGTATACCTTCTCTGATAAGACTGTTGTCGCTCCCGCTAAGTGACACGGGGTCAGATAGGGTACAGACGCGAACGGTCGGCGAAGGAGAGAAATGAAATGAAGGTGAAAAGAGTCGCCAGCTAGGCATTTTTATCCCGAAGGAAAGGTAATGTTGCATAAACCTAGAAAGATATGGATAAGACGGTTGTGAACCAGAGAAACTGAGAAAGGGGGTTGGTTACAACCTGGGAAGGTATTAGCACCCAGATTGTCCGTCGTACTCGATGGGATCCACGCTTGAAATATTGTGTTTAAAGGGGTAGTGTCTGTGATATCTGAGTGCAAAAGCTGAAAAGGAATATACAAGTGTCAGTGCAAGAAAGTGAAGTGAATTGCTCAGGAATGAGGCTTAAAAGAATAATGCTGGAAGAGGGGGGAAGAGACAGAGACTTTTGTTCGATAACCGTTAAGTTATGCCTACGTATCCTCTCGTGCAATGAGGAAGTCAGAACACCGTAGTTCGACTCAAAGAGACTGAAAGATAAATTGACTGATGAACTGCTTGCTTGTCTATGCTCAAGTGTATAACTTGTCTGGCTCAGGTGCTAACTGTCTTGCATTAGACGGAAGAAGCAAGTTCTCGTTTGTGAGTGAAGATGATGAGAAAATAATCCCGGAGGAGACGATTATTGCTTTGTTTTTGATATTTCCAATCTTTTATTGCTTTTTGTGTTTGCCATAAGTTAATGAGCTTAAGCCTAAACCAAGGGTTAGTGAACTTATCATATCCTCCCTTTGATTAGGGATAATGAGAATACCTTAAGTATGAGGAAAACACCTCAAACTTAATTACCATAATGTAGGATTAAGATCATTAACCTACTTGTGATTATTTATATGTTTTTGGTGTTTTTGTTTAGTGTTAAGTAATGAGTTTAAGCCATAATCAAGGATTTAATGTACTCATTACACCATCCTAATAGAAGGATAATAAATGAGAACATTTAAGCTGAGGAAGATACCTCAACTTAATCCATGATTAGGGATTAACCTCATGACAAAACAAAACCTTTATTAAAGTGGATTTTAGTTAATGGTAGGATTAAGAAGTGGATTTTATGGTTGGCAAGACAACTTGAGGGGGACTTGTCCATTAACACTAGGGTTAGTCCTTCTTAACCAATTAAGGAAGAATTAGAACCCTAATGCAAGGACCAAGTTACAAGCTATTGTCTTAGTGATTATTAAGATGGATTGATTAAGAGGTTTAAACACATTAAGGGTTTAACACTTAGGATTAAAGTTATACACTCCATCCTAAGAGAAGGATGCAGGAATAACCCTAATCACAAAGTCTTAAAACCTTAAAGGTTTAGTCTCTGATTATGAGATGAGGAGAGAGACACAAAGGAGACACAAAGGTAAAAACTAAAGGGGGACTAATCAAAACCCTAATTATTGTCATGCTTGGATGTTCCTATGGTTTATGAGGCTTGCAAGAGATCTTCAGAGAAGCCACCAAGGGAAGAAGCAGATGAAAGGAAAGGAAGCAGAAGAAACAAGTTAACTTACTTCATTGAAGAAGATAAGTTACTTGAAGAAAGAAAGTGAAGGAAGAACATGAATGAGAAAGCTCATTCTAAAGCAAAAGCAAAATGCAGCAAGGATGCATAAGAAGAATGAGAAGAGAAATGAGAAGTGAAGGCAAACTCACTTCTCAAAGTACTTACCACCTGAAATGGTTAGCACAAAGAAAGGAATGAGATGAAAATGAAATGTATGCAAGGATGCAAACCAAAACCAGAAGCATAAACATGATGCAAATGATACTATGAGATGCTGCAAAGACATTCTAAGTGCAATGAATGTTCATACAAGAGATGAGAATGCAAATGAAGCATGTAGGAAGCATGAAAGCACATGAAAGTTCATGGAATGAAATGAATGCACCTCATGGCAAATGAATGAAGAAATGATCAAACATGATTCTAATGTGTCCTATGATGTCTTATATGTCATGTGAATTCAAGAAATGCCATGGCAAGTTCAAGTATGGATGCATATGCAAGATGAATGCAAATGAACATGAGAAAATAGGGTCTTAATGCAACATGAGATGAAAAAGTCAAAAACAGAAACAAATCACAAGATAAAAAAATTGCAAATGAACTCAAAGGAACCTTATCCCCATATGATATCACACCCCAAAGGAGAAGTTCTAACTCTTAACCTAAAGAAAGTTATGATTTTTCTAAGTTATCTAGGGTTTTAAGGTACCTTAAGAGGGAAAATGCAAATCAAAATAAAAAATGCAAGATTAATTTGTGAAAAACATATGCTAGACACTACATGCTACATGAAGATCAATGCAAAAAGAATCAATGTCATACCATTCATGGTTAGGCAGAAAAGAATTCTTGAAGTTAGGGTTCAAAAATAGGATTTTTTATGAACCCTAAATTCAAGAAAATTGTCAAGATTGAATCAAAACCAAAAATAAATTTGTATGAATGGTTTGACAATGTTTCTAAATGTTCTAAGATGCAATGTGAATTTTTTTGGAATTTTTAGAAACCTAAATGATATTTTAATTAATTAATTTCCATTAATTAATTAAAATAAACATTTAAATATTTTTTAAATGATTTTTTAATGCAAAAAATAAAAATAAAAATGTTTTCTGGTTGAGAAAAATATTTGAAATGAAAATGCAAGAGGAAATTATTTTTAGGATTTTCTAACTATTTTAAATAAATGATGCAAATTAAATGAGAAAAAATGAAATAAAAATAAAATAAAACAGAAGTAGGATGATCTGATGGTTCACATTCAAAGCTGGGGAATTTGTGTTGACTGCGCGCCACATCTAATGGCCAGAATTCAAATTTATTAAAACCTAATTAATTAATTAATTAATCCTGAAATTAAGTTAATGAACTAATCTTAACCATCCATCACACGCGGGAAACAAAGATTAGACGACCCTCATTTAAACTCTGCCCTAACCCTAATTAACCACTTAATCACTTTCAGGTGGCCGGAGAAGACCTCCGGTCATCTTCTCCGGCCAGCCTCTCCCTGAGCAACCCCAAAACATCACCCCTAGGTCATTTCTGGAGCTCTAAAGCTCCAGATCAACTCCTCTCACCTTCCTAAACACGAATCCAACCTTAAAACAAATTTATCATGGCTCATAAACAAGATTCGAAGGAAAACTTAAAAACTGGAAAAGTTTCAGAAGCTCAGTAAATCCTCAATACGCAACCATTCTCAAAAGTAAACACATCAGTGTGACCAGCACAACATATAAAATCACATTGCAACAAAAGAAATGAGTTCTGGAAAAATGTTTTTGGATGGTTACCTGAGCTTGAGCTTTGCAACTTTGAGCTTTCTGGACCTCTTCCTTGTGCAAAATGACTCCCATTGACCTCCGGATGAAGCTTTGATGCTTGGAAGGAGTTTGTTTTGGCTGGTTTGTGTGATTGCACTTCAACTGGCCAAGAATCGTGTTTTGGCTATGGGGTGTTTTTGGCTGTTTTAATGGTTGCTTTGTGTTCAATAGATGATTTTGAGATGAATGGTGAAATTTGTTTGGAGTTTTAGTGGCTAAGTAGTGTGTTTCGAAGGATTTTGCAAGAGGGATGATTTTTGTGTATGCTGAGTTCTTGGAGCTCTTGGCTTGTATGTGTTATGAAAATCAATCCTTGAAGCATGCTTGTAAAGTCTTGATAGGCCAGAGGGTGGGTGGTGGCTACAGCTGATTGGTATGGGCTTCTTGCAAAAAAGTCAAAAGTTTTTGTCCTTGAGGTATGGGCTGGTTCAGAGGTGGTACAAGGGCATGTCTGGTTCAGCATAGATCAAGGATGTCCATGGAATTGCTTTTGAGGCAATTCAACAAGTGTATGAAAGTTTATGTGCCCTTTTGCAATTTCATGAAGTTTTGGCCCCTTTGTGATTTCTTCATGGGCAAGGCATGAAAACTTGAGATTCTTTGGGCAATTCTGAGTTTTAGGCAATGTGCTATGATGTTATGATGCTTAGAAGTGTGTTTAAAGTCACAAAATGCCTTGGCAAGTGGTTTTGCAAAAATCCCTCTTTGGTGCATTCTTGAAAATTATGTGATTTTTGCCAACTTTGACAAGCCATAACTTGAGTTCCATAATTAATTAGAACTTGTTCTTGTACTTTTTGAAAAGGGAATGATCCAATCTACCACTTTCATGACCAACAATTTTTTATTTGAAGCATTTTTTATTGAGAAAGAGGAGGTTGAAAAACTTTCCCAAAATGGAAAGTTTGCATTACAAGTCATTTCCATTTTTGGCAACTTTTGACTTAGCTCACTTTTCTTCAATTTTGTCAACTTCCAAGCACTTCTATGATCAAATAAAGATCATATAACTTCAATTTGATGAAGAATCCACTTTGGTTCCATTGTTGGGGGCCTCAGATGCCCTGATTTTGCTCTGACTTGCTCAAGAAGTTACCTAGTGGACAAATGACTTCCATAATGAATTTCTTCATCAAACTTTGTACACATGATCCTTATAGCATATTGAGACCATTAGAAACAAGAATGACCAAAATTTTGGAGTTATGGCCTCTGAAACCAAAACCCTAATTTTAGGTCATCTGTGTAGTTAAATCTTGGCTCTGCTTCCATGCTTTGCCAGTTCTTATGATTTTCTGACTTCCTTGATCTTTGAGGGATATAATATGATGATTGAACATACATGGACCCTCTCGGAATGATTGAAGGCCTTTGAAGTAGCTCAGATTGATCCTTGGATTGCTCAGATCACAAACCCTAGATGCAGATGAACTTGAACTAATGCAGTGAAACAAAAATGCAATATGATATGATATGCATGAACTAATGTAAAGATGGAAGATCACAAGCCATGGTGTGAACTTACGCTCAAGAAATAAAAGTATTGTGAAGGACGATCAAAGGTGAAGGACGATCACCTAGCAGGGGACGGCTGCTCTTTATCACGACATAGGACGAATGTCGGATAGAAGAAGTCAACGATGGGGACGGCCATCAGATAAGCATGATGAAGGGCGATCATCAAGAGGTGAAGGATGATCACCTAGCAGGGTTCAGCTGCTCTCAAGGGTTTATCATGACATAGGACGAATGTCAGATAAAAAGATCAACGACAGGGACGACCATCAGATAAAATGATGAAGGACGATCATCAAAATGTGAAGGACGATCACCTAGCAGGGGACGACTGCTCTGTTAGGGATAAGGATGAGGGACGGTCATCCAAGGTGAAGGACGATCACCTGGCATGGGACGGCTGCCGAAAGATATCACGACATAGGACGAATTTCGGATAGAAAAGGGTTCCAATTATGGAGACTCCGCTGGGGAAAATATGAGGGACGATCATCCATAGGTGAAGGACGATCACCTGGCATGGTACGGCTGCCGAAAGTATCACGACATAGGACGAATGTCGGATAGAAGAAAAGTTGCTTTGCTGGTGATTTGCTGGGGAATGGTAAACACGGACGAGTGCTTACGCTCAAGAAATAAAAGTATTGTGAGGTATGAGCAAGACAAGGACGAGTGTTCAACTTGCTGGGAAAAAGTGTGACACGGATGGGCATCAGAAGAGAAAGTGTATAAGTTATGAGTGTAACAGGTGTTCTGGCAACTTGTGGGGATAGGATGACACAAACGGGTGTCAAGAAGGAATGTATTATAAACAAGTGTTTGGTTTACAATAAATGTTTAGGCAACCATGTTGGGGAGTAGTGACACGGACGGGTGCCAAGAGAGTGTATATAGGTTTATGTATTCAAAGAGGATGTTTGTGGTTTATATCTACAGGGGGATGATATGACACGGACGGGTGTCGAAAGAGTGTATATGAACATGTATCTGTTGGAGAGTGCAAAGGGGACGCTTTGGCTTTCTGTTGGGGAAATATGAGATGACACGGACGAGTGTCGGAAAGAACATGTTATGGACAAGTTTCTGCTGGTAGAAAGTGTTCTGGCGACTTTACTAGGGAATGATGACACAGACGAGTGCCAAAAGGGATATGTATAAGTATCTGTATTTGAGAGTGCAAAGGGGACGCTTTGGCTTTTATGTGCAAGGGATGCATTTTGTATATTGCTGGTGAAATACCGTTGGTATATACAGGTGACTGGTTCAAACTTGACTTGTGATCATGCAATATGTTTGATTTTTGTCGTAATGCTCCGTATTATACAGAATGCTACGCTTTGTGGGGAAATATGATGTGAATGCTATGAATATGCAAAAGAAACCGATCCGGGATTCGGATCCCGCTGCTATGAAGATCTCTGGTTGATCTCCTTGGAAGGAGAATCCCAGCTGGGGATGAAATCATTGATAGATCTGATAAAACATATGATTCTGCTTGGGGGACTAGATCACTTATAGATCTATCCGGTAAGGAGATATCCCAGCTGGGGATGAGGAAGCTTCCGTCACTTTGTTGCGTGAGAATTTCAGACATTGCTCTTCTGGATAGAGTTTGGAACTCTGCGGGGGGGGGGGGGGGGGGTTCCCTTGACTTTGCTGAGGATGAGAGATCTGGCACTCTGTTGGGGGAAGAAAAGATCACTGGACGATCTTCCTAGAGGGTTCTGTGGGGATCCTGACTAGGGATGAGGAAGCTTTGGCAACTCAGCTGGGAAAAACATTCCAGATACTGCTTAGAGGAGGTGTGCTGGAGAAATGATGCTTGGCCTGCCCCATGTTTGAATACCTACAACCTGTTAAGACAAAGAAATGCACAAGTATCCCGAGGTATCCCTTACTGGATTCTGTCATAGGAGTTAGATATTCCTGAGAGTAAATACATTTCCTGCAAGCATTTAATTAGAAAGGCACATCTGTTTTTATGCATGTATTATATCATGGATATTGGACATTTTGAAAACGAAACAAAAATGTACAAGACGAAGTGTGACTGAAAATCTGATTTTATTAATCTGGGTGCCCTGAATTGGCAAATACAGTCAAAGAAACAGATCCCCTGGAATGAGGAGATTGTTACAAATTGAGAAAAATAAAGGTACTGGCAATGTTGACGACGCTCCGGTGAGCTTCCTTTGCTATGACCCGTATGACCTTAACATTCTTCTCATCTTGCTTTCTGAAGAAGATTGATTCTGACCGATGTTTTAACCTTTCGAAGCTTGTCATGTTGTGAGTGATACAGACGAATTCAGAATGCAGTTGTCCGCTTATTCCCTGATTTTGCGTGGATCTCCCTTTCGGGTTTTCAATCCATCAGGATACCCTTTTTTGCCTGAGCTTTCCAATGCGGCTTTTCAACTCAGCGGGTGTACATTCTTTTCAATTTTCCCTTATTTTTTCCCGAGTCTTTTATTCTGTTTTTGACTCGCCGGGATGCCCTATTTTTTCCTGGACTTACATTCTGTTTTTGTGTCCAGCAGGTCTTTTTATGCGAAGTATTTTTTTAACTGCATCTAAATTCACAGGGGATAAGAAATCTTCACCATCCATAGTATTGAGCATCAGTGCTCCACCAGAGAAAACCTTCTTTACTATGAATGGACCATCGTAGTTCGGAGTCCATTTGCCCCTATGGTCTGTATGAGAAGGAAGAAGTCTTTTCAGCACAAGATCTCCTACTTGGTATTCCCGAAGCCTGACTTTCTGATCGAAGGCTTTCTTAATTCTTTTCTGATATAACTGCCCATGACATATTGCAGCTAATCTCTTCTCTTTGATCAGATTCAATTGATTGTACCGAGACCGGACCCATTTTGCTTCGTCTAGCTTTACATCCATCATTACCCGTAAGGAGGGTAGCTCAACTTCAACAGGTAGGACTGCCTCCATACCATACACAAGCTGATAAGGTGTTGCCCCAGTAGACGTTCTGATTGAAGTTCGATACCCATGCAAGGCAAATGGTAGCATCTCATGCCAGTCTCTATATGTAACCACCATCTTTTGCACAATCTTCTTGATGTTCTTATTAGCTGCCTCAACAGCGCCATTCATCTTTGGCATGTAAGGAGAAGAGTTGTGATGCTGGATTTTGAAGTCCCGACACAGTTTTGCCATCATTTTGTTGTTCAAATTGGAACCATTATCAGTAATGATTCGCTCAGGAACTCCGTATCGATAAATGATGTCTCTTTTCAGGAATCTGGCTTACACTTGTCTGGTGACGTTTGCATATGAAGCTGCTTCAACCCACTTGGTGAAATAATCAATGGCTACCAGGATGAATCTGTGGCCATTTGAAGCAGTCGGTTCAATCTTTCCAATCATGTCAATGCCCACATGGCAAAGGGCCAAGGTGAAGACATCACGTTCAAAGGATTTGGAGGCATATGCACTTTGTCTGCATAAATCTGGCATTTATGACACTTCCTGGAATAGGCACAACAGTCTGCATCCATTTTGATCCAGTAGTAACCTGATCTTAACAATTTCTTGGCCATTGCATGCCTCCAGCATGGGTACCGAATGATCCTTCATGCACCTCGTGCATCAGCAAGTCTGCTTCTTTCTTATCAACACATCTGAGAAGCACCATGTCAAAGTTTCTCTTGTATAATGAACCGTCAGCATTCAGGAAGAAACTACCAGCCAGCATTCTTAATGTCTTCTTATCATTGGATGATGCCCCAGGTGGGTATGTTTGATCCTTCAAGAAGCATTTGATGTCATGGAACCAAGGCTTGTCATCATTAGCAATGTCCACGGAGAATACGTACGCCGGTCGGTCAAGTTTGGATACTGAAATCCGAGGAACAAAATTGGCAGTTTGAACCTTGATCATGGAGGAAATGGTAGCTAAAGCGTCTGCGAACTGATTTTCGTCTCGAGGGATATACTCAAGTTTGATTATTGTGAAGAAAGTCAATAATCTCCTCGTGTAGTCACGGTATGGAATCAGATGCTCTTGGTGAGTATACCATTTTCCGTTGGTCTGATTGATTACCAAAGTTGAATCCCCGAATACAGTTAAAGTCTTGATCCTGAGGTCAATGGCCTCCTCAAGACCCATGATATAGGCTTCATATTCAGCTTCGTTGTTAGTACATGCAAAGGTGAGTTTTGCCGAGAAAGGCATATGAACTCCCTTAGGTGTAATGAGCACTGCACCAACTCCACGACCATTCATATTAAAAGCCCCATCAAACATCATTGTCCATTCTTCTTCTGGGTCAGGCCCTTCAGTGTGAACATGCTCTTCATGATCTTTTGCTTTCAGGAACATGATGTCTTCATCAGGGAAATCAAATCTCATTGGTTGGTAATCATCAATGGGTTGCTCAGCCAGAAAATCAGACAGTACACTTCCTTTGATGGCCTTTTGAGATGTGTGCTGAATGTCATACTCTGTCAGAATCATTTGCCATCTTGCAACCCTTCCGGTAAGTGCTGGCTTCTCAAATATGTACTTGATTGGGTCCATCTTTGAAATCAACAACGTTGTGTGAGTCAGCATATATTGTCTTAGTCAGCGAGCAGCCCACGCTAAAGCACAACAAGTTTTCTCGAGCAGTGAATATCGTTGTTCACAGTTGTTGCACCCCAAAATTTGCCCTCCACAAGACAAAACATTGTGTACTAAGAGGTTCACAAGGTTCACAAGACATCTCATGAGGTTCACAAGGTTCACAAAGTTCATAATTAGTCAGAAAGTTTGACAATTCCCTCAGACAAAGCATCCTCCTAGGCAATGCATCTTAAACTAGGGTTTTGACTTTTATCAGGATAAATGGACTTCTAAGACTTCAAGTGAGCTTCATAGCCTCCTATATGTGTTTAAGAATCCCCATGTCAAGTTTCAAGACTTTCCTAAAAGATTTGCTCAGTCAGATGATCAGATAGGTTAAAATCAGTCAAAGTAGTCAAAAAGTCAAGGGTTGATCATGATTCATCAAGGAGATTTCAGATCATCAAGAATCAGGAGTTTCTAAATTAGGGTTTTCATAGGAAAAGACAACTGAACTTTGACCAGCCATAACTTTCACATGCTTCATCAAAATTTTTCCATCCAAAACTCATTTTGAAGGAAATTGAATTCTCTACAACTTTGTGTCTCACAAGCCAAGCCCAAAAATGCTTCATTTGGAAGGTATGAGCTAAGACATTACAGGTCCTTTTAAAAGTCAACAAAAAGTCAACAACTTCCAAAGAGCATAACTTGAGAATGGTAAAAGATATGGACATGAGACCAAAGAGGTTGGTTAGAGGACTCTTTAAGCTTTCCAAAATGTCCAAGAACATCTTCATATCATTAAAATTGAAGGATTTGTGCCCTTGCAAAGTTGGGAAATATTTGGGAAGTTTATGTAGCAAATAAGGCCTTAAAACCAATTTTTGCTAAATAAGCCCACCAAATTGCCATCCAATCTTTACAAAACCACCAAGCACGACCCAACCCACACATTTTTTGATTTTTTTATATTTTATTTAATATTTATTTGAATTTTATTCATTAAAATACAAATTAAATTAAAATAAAATATGAAAGTCATATATTTGGAAAAGATTTTGATTCTAGAAGGTCTTAATATCCATTTAAACTTGATTGATACCATAATATTTGAGGTCATACCAAAATAGCAATGTTAGATCAAAGAAAATTCATGTTTTAATGTCACATCTTTTTCAATCTCACAAGGTCCAAAAATCCACAAGTTTGGTGAATGTCTTGACCTAATTTCATTGTGTGATATATAAACAACATTAAGCCAAGCCCTAGACACGGATTCAGAGCCTCAAGGACAAGTTTCAAACTTCAAAATTCATCAAAGAAATTCAAAATCGGATTCTTTAAATTGTTTGTTTTTCAGGTGATTTAAGGATGGCAAATCATTCTTAGGCAATCTCTGAACCTATGTGCATCATTATCATCGTCCAAAACATGCCTAAATACATAATCAGAAGTCGTGTTCTTGCATTTTTTTTTATTTTTCGTATTCTGCTATTCATGTGTTATAAATCCCTTTTGACTAATGTTTTGTGTTTATAATGAAGCAATGAATGTTTCTGGGTGATTAGATTAATGTTTTGTGACCTTGACCAAGATATGCCATAGTTAGGGTTTCGGTTGCACGTTTGGGGCTTTGCGTTTTACACCACCTATGAACATTTTGAAGACATGGCTAGATTGTATAAGTTATAAGTAATTGATCTGGGTTGTTGATTTTTATTATTATCATGTTTTCGTGATGTCTCAAGAACATAGGTTTTACTGCAAAGTTTTATTCGCAAGGGATTTCGCAGGAAATTTGGCATAAAAATTCGTAGGAAATCCAAGGAAGAAGATGAGTCCTCGGTGCGAATCAGGATTTCAAATATTTGAATTGTCTTATTAAGATTTTGTTTGATATTGTTATTACAAACACGCGTTTGTCCCAGTGCTTGAGACTCTGTGTTGGTAAGCTTGGGGGGCGAGTTCGATCCCCAAGTTATTCTTTTTTGCTTGAAAATTCCTTTATTTTGCAGGTTAATCATAAAAGGATTACTACCCAAACCTTATCACCAGCACGCATCTGACCTGGTGGTAGCCTTGCTGGTCCAAGGGTGGAAAGGCCTAGGGCGTAGGTTCGATCCCTGCCCCAAGTAAGTTTTTGATTTCATTTTTTTTTAATTATTTTGTTTTGTTAACTTATTTTATAAATAATTCTAATTATATTTCTTATAATAAAAATGTGTTTAGATGATAATATGAGAATATATATATTAACTTCATATTTTCTAAAAAGACCTCTAATTTATTTTCTAAAAAACTTTAATCCTAGTTTATATTTAAATTAAAATATGTATACTATATTTATTTATTTTTGTAAATAATCAAATTAATATTGTAATTTAAATTATAAACCCTAATTCTATTTTCTAAGATTTCTAACCCTAATTTTATTTTTAAATCCCTAACCCTAGTTCTTATTCAATTTTAAATATTAAAATTAATTTAAAATTTTCTAATATCTAATTAAATAATTAATAATGGTTTCTTTGTAAAAAAATTTATTCTATGATTTATTATTATTATTCTCATTATATTATTTTCTTTCAAAAATTCTTTAAAAATGTTTATTTAATTTCAAAAAATATTATCATCACTTGTATATATTTTATATTTGTGCTAACCTTTCTTTCTTATAATTATTTTTATCACTAACCCTTTTTATTTATTGCTTATATTTATTATTTAATTATTTTTATTATTATAAATGTAAATGTAAAAGCTTTGTAATAGTCGTAGTTTTTTATCGTTTGTTTATTTATAAATATATTTCCATGGTTAGTAAATATAGGGAGTGATAACATGTTTGTACTTTAAAATTAATTTAGAATCACTAATTTAATAAGATAAATATATGAATATGGACACTCACACACGTAAGTCGATCTTTGATCGCCATCTCTCACTTCCTAAGGTTATCCCTCATGTTGCCTAAACTATAAGGTCAAGTAAGGTGTCTTAAAGCAAAGTCCCTCTCATGAAATATCATCAAGTCCCTTTAAGATTATAAGATCAAGTCCCTTCGATGTTGTCTACGGTAAATGATCTTGTCCCTTCAAATAAAAGATGATAAGTCCCTTCGTATTGCTAAAACACCTTACAGTTTCCTAAACACAGATGACCCTTCACACGTCCCTTATAACATCCAAGGTAATGACTACCTATTCCTTAATAATAGGGATAGTCTTACCATTTGTAGATGTTTAGAATTGGCAGAATTTTTGACCAACAAGAAATATTGAATTCAGTTCAGAATGTCCTATCAGATGTTGGGACATTATCAAACAGAGTATAAGAACTTAATTCAGGATGTCACACCAGATGTTAGGACATTGTGTAAATGATTTAAGTTCAGTTTTTCAGGATGTCCCAACAGATGTTGAGACATCTTAAACCTGCTACCAGAATTAATTAATGACTAACTGATCTGAGAAATTTAAGGAGAGTTATCTGGAATTAATTATGGATGGACAATAACAGAATAAGGCGCATCTGTAGGGAGTGTTATTATGAGGCTTCAGCATAATCTGAAGAACTAAATCACCTAGAATCTAGGAAGTAACAAACCCTAATTCAAGGTGGAAGCTGCATGCGTTTTAGGATTGGATTAATCTACAGAAAGCCCAAAATCCATACACCTATTTAAGCAACAGAATATCTCAGAATTGAGTACGAATTCAAGAAGACCAAATAGGTTGTTTTGTATTTTAATAGCAGGTTGTTTTTATTGTACCACTTTATGAGCTTTTAAGCATAAGTGCATTTGTGACTTGATTGAAACTGTGAAGTAAGATCAAGCTGTTTTGTTTGAAGTATGACTTCAATTTTATTAAACTTGTAAACAAGATCACTGTGTGATTGAGGGGGAGTGAGTTGATACTCATATCTAAGTAGTGTCTTAGGTAGAAATTGCATTGGGTAGATATTAAGTGAAAGATTAAATTGGGTGGTTTAAGTCTAGAATTAATATTACTTATAGTGGATTTCCTCCTGGCTTGGTAGCCTCCAGATGTAAGTGTGGTTATACACTGAACTGGGTTAACAAACTACTGTGTTGTTTATTTTTCTTGCACTTTAAGTTTTGGATAAATCTGTCAAGTGTTGGAACATCTCATAGGACATCTCATACCTGATCACAGAATTTCAATTGGCATCAGAGCAGGCACCCTGCCTGTTTATACTGGGTGAGATCTAGGGAATACAAATTCTGGAAACATGGACGGAGATATAGGATCAGTAAATAGACCACCTATACTGGATGGATCTAATTATGACTACTGGAAACCAAGAATGATTGCATTCTTAAGATCACTTGACAACAGGGCCTGGAGAGCAGTCAACATTGGATGGGAACACCCTATCCAAGACACCAAAGATGGATCAAAAGTGTTGAAACCTGAAGAAGAATGGAGTAAGGAGGAAGAAGATTCAGCACTAGGCAACTCCAAGGCCTTAAATGCTTTATTCAATGGCATTGATAGGAACATCTTTAGACTTGTGCATCACTGTGAGCTGGCCAAAGATGTGTGGGACACTCTCAAAACAACTCATGAAGGAACATCAAAGGTAAAGATGTCAAGACTTCAACTTCTCACCACCAAGTTTGAAAACTTGAGAATGAAGGAAGATGAGACAGTTCATGAATTCTACATGAACATCTTAGAAATAGCCAATACTTCTGGAGCCTTGGGAGAAAAGATGACTGATGAAAAGCTTGTAAGAAAGATTCTCAGATCTTTGCCAAAAAGATTTGACATGAAAGTCACAGCAATAGAAGAAGCTCAAGACATATGTACAATGAAAGTTGAAGAGCTCATTGGTTCCCTTCAAACATTTGAGATGGGAATGAATGACACAAATGTTAAGAAGAACAAAAGCATAGCCTTGGTGACAAATACTAATGAAGAAGAAGATGATGAATCAGAAACTGGTGAAAGCTTATCAGACAATATTGCTATGCTTGGAAGACAATTCAAAAAGATTCTCAGAAATATGGAAAACAAGTCCAGACCAAGTGGAAGATACACAAACTCTTCTGAGAACAAAAGACCTAATGATAGAAGGTCAACTTATGATGAAAAGACCAGTCAAGAAAAAGGAATTAAATGCCATGGATGTGAAGGATATGGACACATCAGGAATGAATGTCCTACCTATTTAAAAAGGCAAAAGAAAGGTCTCTCTGTAACCTGGTCTGATGAAGACTCAGGAGGTGATTCAGAAGAAGAATCAGCTAAGCATATCACTGCTCTAGCTGGATTATGTGAATCTGAAAGTGAATCCAGTGATGGGGAGCTTACTTTTGAAGAACTTGAGCAATCATCCAGAGAACTAGTCAAAAGAAGCACTGAAATATGCAGGGAAAGTATAAAGCTAAAGAAGTAGATTGAGGCACTAAAGGATGAAAAGGCAAGTGATCTAGAGATCATTGACACCTTGAAAAGTGAAGTAAGTCTGCTCAACTCCAAGTTGGAACACATGTCCAAATCTGTTAGAATGCTGAACAGTAGCTCAAGTACACTGGATGTTATTCTCAACAACAATAAGCATTCAGGGGATAAAAGTGGACTGGGATTCAACAAAGTTCATAAGGATGAAGCTAGCTCTAGCAAAACTACTCCAAAGTCCATACAGTCAAACAAAATGTCCCAACAGATGCCTCAACATCATAAGAACACAAAGTCAAACATAATGTTCCAACAGATGTCTCAACATTCTGAAAAGAACATAATGAAGAAGAAGTATCAAAGATGGAGATGTCATCATTGTGGAAGATTTGGACATATCAAACCTCATTGCTATAAGTTGCATGGATATCCAAATCAAATGTATCAGCAACCTCCTAAGCAGAAGATAGAAGTTACCAAGAAAGTGCTGCATAGACATCAAAGAGATCAGCAACCTCCTAAGCAGAAGACAGAGGTCATCAAGAAGGTATGGAGATCAAAAGCTAGTCTTCATGCTGATCAAAGCTACATACCTAAGAACAAGATCAACAAGAAACCTTAGAGATCTACTGATGAACAATACACAGGGCAGAGGTATCAAAAGAAATCTCAACTCAAATGGTCAAAGAAAGGTGTTGCATATATAGCACATACATCACTAAGAGTATCAGCCAAAGAAGACTGGTACTTTGACAGTGGATGTTCAAGACACATGACTGGATTGAAGAATCTGCTAGTAGACTTAAAGTCACATTCATCCAGATATGTAACCTTTGGAGATGGAGCTAAAGGAGAAATCAAGGGAGTTGGAACCTTGGACTGTCAAGATGTACCAAGGCTAAATGATGTGCTACTGGTTAAAGGTTTAACTGCTAACCTGATCAGCATAAGTCAATTATGTGATCAAGGGTACAATGTAAACTTTACCAAAACTGAATGTATAGTGTCTAACAAAGAACAAGAGGTTGTTATGAGAGGATCCAGATCTAAAGACAACTGTTACATGTGGGAACCTCAAGACTTCAGTCTCACTTCAACTTGCTCTTTAGCTAAAGAAGAAGAAGTGAAACTATGGCACCAAAGACTAGGCCATCTTCATTTCAGAGGCATAAAGAAGATTATTTCTATGGATGCTGTAAGAGGTATTCCTAAACTGAAGATTGATGATGGAAAAATATGTGGTGAATGTCAAATAGGCAAGCAAACCAAGATGTCCCATCCAAAGCTCCAACATCTGACAACTTCCAAAGTTTTGGAACTATTGCATATGGATCTTATGGGACATATGCAGGTTGAGAGCCTTGGTGGTAAGAGGTATGCCTATGTGGTGGTTGATGACTTTTCAAGGTATACATGGATAAATTTCATCAAAGAAAAGTCTGATGTATTTGATGTATTCAAAGACTTATGCCAAAGAATACAAAGGGAAAAAGCCAGCTGTGTGATCAAAATAAGAAGTGATCATGGAAAAGAATTTGAGAACCAAAAATTCTTAGATTTCTGTTCTTCAGAAGGAATCAATCATGAATATTCTTCACCAATCACTCCTCAACAGAATGGGATTGTTGAGAGGAAGAATAGAACTATTCAAGAATCAGCAAGAGCTATGATCCATGCTAAAAAGTTACCTTTGTACTTCTGGGCTGAAGCTATGAACACAGCTTGTTACATCCATAACAGAGTTACTCTAAGGAAAGGAACTTTGTCCACAATCTATGAAGTCTGGAAGGGCAGAAAACCCACAGTTAAGTACTTCCATGTGTTTGGAAGTAATTGTTATATTCTGGCAGATAGGGAGCAAAGAAGAAAAATGGATCCTAAAAGTAATGAAGGGATTTTTCTTGGATACTCTATAAACAGCAGAGCATATAGAGTATTTAATTCTAGAACCAAGGTTATCATGGAGTCCATAAATGTGATAATTGATGATGCTCCTACAGATGTCCCAGAAGATGTTGGAACATCTACTGATATCAAGATTGAAGCTGAAGAAAAGAGTGATCATTATGACTTCACTCAAACGGATGCAAGGACAGAACAATCCAGCAAACCTCCCTCCATCAGAATCCAGAAGGATCATCCCAAAGACTTGATAATTGGTGATCCCAACAGAGGTGTAAGCACTAGATCAAGAGAAATGATTTCAGGGTCCTGTTTTGTTTCTAAAATAGAACCTAAAAACATCAAGGAAGCTCTTACTGATGAATACTGGATTTGTGCTATGCAAGAGGAATTAGGTCAATTCACAAGGAATGAAGTATGGAACCTTGTTCCTAGACCTGATGACATAAATGTGATTGGAACTAAATGGGTGTATAAGAACAAGTCAAATGAGCAAGGAGTTGTTACAAAGAACAAAGCTAGACTTGTAGCTCAAGGATACACTCAAATTGAAGGAGTAGACTTTGATGAAACCTTTGCACCAGTAGCAAGGCTTGAATCAATCAGACTACTTTTGGGAATTTCTTGTATCTTAAAGTTCAAGCTATTTCAAATGGATGTGAAAAGTGCCTTTTTAAATGGTTATCTTAATGAAGAGGTATATGTAGAACAACCTAAAGGATTTGTTGATCCAAGTTGTCCAAATCATGTATACAAACTAAAGAAGGTTCTTTATGGTCTGAAGCAAGCTCCAAGAGCATGGTATGAAAGGCTGACTACTTTTCTTATCAAGCAAGGGTACAGGAAAGGTGGAATTGACAAAACCTTGTTTGTTAAAGATGAAGAAGGAAATGTCATGATTGCTCAAATATATGTAGATGACATTGTCTTTGGTGGGATGTCAGACAGGATGGTCAAACATTTTGTCAACCAGATGGAATCTGAATTTGAAATGAGTCTAGTAGGAGAATTAACCTACTTTCTAGGAATGCAAATAAAGCAAATGGAGGACTCCATGTTCATTTCCCAAAGCAAGTATGCTAAGAACATAGTCAAGAAATTTGGGATGGACAGTGCTACTCATAAGAGAACTCCTGCCCCCACACATTTAAAGTTGACTAAAGATGACAAGGGTGAGAATGTAGATCAAAGCCTATACAGAAGCATGATTGGAAGCTTGCTATATCTAACTGCTAGCAGACCAGACATAGCATTTGCAGTAGGTGTTTGTGCAAGAACTCAAGCTGATCCAAAAGTTAGTCATCTTAATCAAGTCAAGAGAATTCTGAAATATGTTAATGGTACTTGTGACTATGGCATAATGTATTTTCATGGATGCAAACCAATTCTCACTGGCTTCTGTGATGCTGATTGGGCTCGAAGTGCTGATGACAGAAAAAGCACTTCAGGAGGATGCTTCTTTCTAGGAAACAATTTGATTTCTTGGTTCAGTAAGAAACAAAATTGTGTATCCTTATCCACTGCTGAAGCTGAATATATAGCAGCTGGAAGCAGTTGTTCACAGTTGGTTTGGATGAAACAAATGCTCACTGAGTACAATGTCCCACAAGATGTCATGACATTGTACTGTGACAATTTAAGTGCAATTAACATATCAAAGAATCCTATCCAACATAGCAGGACCAAGCATATTGATATCAGACATCATTTCATCAGAGATCTTGTAGAAGAGAAAGTGATTTCACTGGAACATGTAGCTACAAATCTGCAGTTGGCTGATATATTTACCAAAGCCTTGGATGCTACTCAATTTGAAAACTTAAGGGGCAAATTGGGAATCTGCTTATGTGAGATTTAGCAGTTATGGAGATGTGCCAACATGTCATATGACATTGTGTGGCATAAGCACCAGATGGCAACACCATTCTGGTCAAGCACCTTGGGTATTCCATTCCTAATAATTTTCCAAGTAACGGCTACTTATATAATAACAGCTTGCTTTCAGCTATCCATATTCTCATCATACTCTCAAAAACGAATTGCATTCTCTAGCTGTTCTTCAGAAATCATCAACCCTAAAACTCTTCATCCACTTCCTTCGAAAATGTCTCAAAACCCTAACAGTTCTGAAGAAATC
Organism: Lathyrus aphaca; assembly: GCA_963966055.1. Taxonomy (NCBI): domain Eukaryota; kingdom Viridiplantae; phylum Streptophyta; class Magnoliopsida; order Fabales; family Fabaceae; genus Lathyrus; species Lathyrus aphaca. Next base: position 195,939,661 of record OZ014522.1, on the reverse strand, counting down.
CTCAACAAGGAAGATGTGGTACATGCAACCCCCATTTCTGTGGTACCCATGGATTCAACCCCAATGGACGAAATCAGAGGAAGTGTTCCTCATGCTAAAAAGCCAAGAACTCCAAAAAGAACAAAAGATCAAGTTTTCAGCAAGACCAAAGGCATACCTTCACCATTATACAACACTCCAAGAGCTTCTGAATACGTGGATGATTCCATAAAGGAGATGGTAACCAAGATCCTATCTGAGCAAAGAGTGGTAAGTGGCATATCTATCCCTCTGAACACCATGCCAGCCCCACAAGAAGATCAACAAACTCAGGCTGCAAAGGACACTCCTGCTCAACAGGATGTCCCAATAGATGTTGAAGCATCTGAAGACCAGCAAAAGGTCTCATCTAATACTGCTGATGATATACCTGAGGACCAGAAAAAGGCCTCCACAAATAGTGATGCAGAAGCATCTGAGGACCAGCACAAGGCCTCCACTGAAGAGCACATTTCTGTTGATCAACCAGATGAAGAGGAGACTGCTCAATCTCCTCCTGTGGTGAACCTAGAGCATGATTCTGATACAGAAATCATTGCTTCTGTAAAACCTAGCATAGCCAAAAGGCTTAGGACTAGGAAAGAAAAGATGCATGCAGGACATGCAATTCCTGAGAAGAAGCAAGCTACACCAAAGAAGGACAAAGCTAAAGTTGTCTTTGGTCCTACAAAACAATGGAGCAAGGTGCAAACACAAAAGAGGAAAGTTGTCACTCCTCCAGATTCAGATGTTGAAGAAGATGTCCCAACATCTCCTCCAAAGAAGAAATCAGCACCCTCAAGGTCATCAAATGTTGTTCCAGAAGCTCCCTTGGACAACATCTCCTTTCATCATGTCTCAAGTGTGAACAGATGGAAGTTTGTTTATCAAAGAAGGGTAGCACTTGAAAGAGAGCTGAGCAGTAATGCACTTGAGTGCACAGAGTTAATTGATCTCATCTCTTCTGCTGGCCTCTTCAAAACTGTCTCCAACTTCTCTCCCTGCTATGAGCTGCTTGTCAAGGAGTTCATTGTCAACCTCCAAGAAGATTGTGCCAATGGTAAGTCTGCTGAATTTAGAAAAGTATTTGTAAGAGGCAGGTGTGTAGAATTCTCTCCTCAGGTCATCAACCAATACCTTGGAAGAGAATCTGATGGTCCAAATGAGTTAGGGAAGACTGATAACCAGGTCTGCAAGGTTATCACTGCTAACCAGGTCAAGGCTTGGCCAGTTAAAGTAAAGCTCTCAGTGAGCATGCTGACAAGGAAATATGCCATGCTGAACAGGATTGGTACAGCAAACTGGGTACCTACCAATAACACATCCTCAATATCCACTGGCCTGGGCAGGTTCATATATGTTGTAGGCACACAAACAAAACTGGATTATGGAGCTTACATCTTTGATCAGACATTGAAGCATGCTGGATCATCTGCAACAAAGCTGCCAATTGCCTTCCCTTCCTTGCTATGTGGAATAGTGCTGAGTCAGTACCCTGGGATTCTCACTGAAAAGGACACAATGTGCAAAAGAGATAGCCCTCTGGCCTTCCACTACAAGCTGTTTCTGAGTCATCATGCAGCTGATGTTGAAGCACCCTCTGGGACATCTACTGGTCCTTCAACTGCAAAGTCTCCAATCTCTAAATCTGCATTGATTGCTGAACTGAAGAGCACTTGCAAAGAACTGGAAGCAAAGAAGCAGAAGCTTGAGGAGATTATCCAAAGGCTGGAGATTGAAAGTGCTCAGAAAGCTGCTTCTTCTGATGAGGAGACTGAGGAAGATGAAGAAACTGACTGTGAGGAATCTGAGTGAAAATTGTATGTGAGGATTTTGTAATGACAACTTCTGCATTGTATTTTTGAATTAGTATCTTTGGCCCCAAATTTATGTCTAACAAGGGGGAGAACAACAACAACAACAATGTATAATGTTGTTTGATTATGAATGAAAAATCTCTGTTTGCTTCTGATCTAAATCTGTAAAATATTTCTGTTGCAACAAGACTGAATACATGTATGTTTGAGGGGGAGTAATCTCACACATGATTCAACAGAAAAGAAATGCTATACTCTGATAAAAGAACTTATGCTGCACTCTGAAAATCAGAAAAGAATGTTAGCCAAAAATTAGCCAAAGGGGGAGTTTGTAGATGTTTAGAATTGGCAGAATTTTTGACCAACAAGAAATATTGAATTCAGTTCAGAATGTCCTATCAGATGTTGGGACATTATCAAACAGAGTATAAGAACTTAATTCAGGATGTCACACCAGATGTTGGGACATTGTGTAAATGATTTAAGTTCAGGTTTTCAGGATATCCCAACAGATGTTGAGACATCTCAAACCTGCTACCAGAATTAATTAATGACTAACTGATCTGAGAAATTTAAGGAGAGTTATCTGGAATTAATTATGGATGGACAATAACAGAATAAGGCGCATCTGTAGGGAGTGTTATTATGAGGCTTCAGCATAATCAGAAGAACTAAATCACCTAGAATCTAGGAAGTAACAAACCCTAATTCAAGGTGGAAGCTGCATGCGTTTTAGGATTGGATTAATCTACAGAAAGCCCAAAATCCATACACCTATTTAAGCAACAGAATATCTCAGAATTGAGTACGAATTCAAGAAGACCAAATAGGTTGTTTTGTATTTTAATAGCAGGTTGTTTTTATTGTACCACTTTATGAGCTTTTAAGCATAAGTGCATTTGTGACTTGATTGAAACTGTGAAGTAAGATCAAGCTGTTTTGTTTGAAGTATGACTTCAATTTTATTAAACTGGTAAACAAGATCACTGTGTGATTGAGGGGGAGTGAGTTGATACTCATATCTAAGTAGTGTCTTAGGTAGAAATTGCATTGGGTAGATATTAAGTGAAAGATTAAACTGGGTGGTTTAAGTCTAGAATTAATATTACTTATAGTGGATTTCCTCCTGGATTGGTAGCCTCCAGATGTAAGTGTGGTTATACACTGAACTGGGTTAACAAACTACTGTGTTGTTTATTTTTCTTGCACTTTAAGTTTTGGATAAATCTGTCAAGTGTTGGAACATCTCATAGGACATCTCATACCTGATCACAGAATTTCACCATTGAAATAACATATGAGAACAGTAAAGATTTAACATAGGGTAGGTTCCTCTTAAGTACTTGCTCACTTCTTCAAAAATACTTCATTACACTTCACATTTTAAACAATTTTCAAAACAAAGTCTTTATATACATCCATACAAGGATCATTATAAAGTACTTAAGAAATTTTTTAATCACACACTACACTTCTCAAAACAGTTTAAAGTGAGCTAAGTAACTAAGAGCCCATGGATAACCATGGATGTAAAGGGTGCTAACACCTTCCCTTTACATAACCTACCCCCCGAACTCAAAAATCTTTTAAGGTCTTTCCTGTTCTTTTATGCCCTTTCCTTTGGATAAAATAAAAGTCGGTGGCGACGGTTGCTATCCGCAACATTTAACTAATGTCAGTTCTCCCACCGTGTTACAGAACTGGCGTCTCTGCTGGGGACTTAATAAAAGAGGGGTACCCTTAGGAATTAGATCACTTTAAAATTGTTTTCCTTGTTTGCTTTACTTTACTTGTTGGGTGCTCTTATGTATGAAAGATCCTAACCCAGATCTAGTGTACCTTAGGTAAATGGTAATAGACCAAGGAAATTGTACGGCGTATACCGATATGGTTGATCTGGTGGCCATAATTAGTGTGACTTCTTGGTTGGTGCTTATGTTCCTTAAGTAAAGTTGAGGATAATATGAGGCTGCCATATGTTGTCAATACACTAACTGACTTTTAGAACCCTAGTCATCCCATCTTGGCCTTTAGAAAGTAGTGAGATAACCGGCTTTGGTGAAGACTGAAGCTGGTTGATACTCGATACTACACTCATTGAGATCCTGAACTTGGAGGGTTTTGGTTGGCAAGTAAGTTGCCTACTGAACAACCACCCTTGTGAAGGATCAATGATATTGAGATCCCTTAGAACCTGGTTACTTTTGTAGGACAGGATGAACCAACTAAACTTCAAGGGAGGGTACTTACCTTTAAACCCCATGCAAGCCTTCAAACCTAGGGCTATTGTGTGACTTGCTTGTGTGTGCCACATGTTTGTGATTGAGCATAACATCATAACATCATCATGCATCATAAGCATAGCATTTTCACTAACCATTTCAAGGACCAAAGGATTTATCTTTGTTCTTTGTTGCAGATCATGGCTTTTGCTCGTAGGAATACTATTCGGATCAACTTTGTAGGAATACCTTCTAAGCTTAAAGAATTGGTCTCTCAAGTTTCTGAAAACTCCCAGTTCATCAAGAGGCATGGTCACCTACTGGATCTAGTCACTTCAGGGTTCAATGAAGACATGATGAGTGTTCTGTTTCAGTTCTTTGATCTTAAACATCATTGCTTCACATTCCCCGATTATCAGCTGGTTCCTACAATGGAAGAGTTCTCCAAGCTTCTGGGTATACCTATCCTTGATCAGAAACCCTTCACAGGCTTGGAAAAAGAGCCTAAACCTGAAGTCATTGCTGCAGCCCTACATCTGAAGAAATCAGACATTGTCCTAGAAACAAGGAGTGGAGTTAAGGGTATTCTTGCTAAGGTATTGATGGAGAAAGCTCAAGTGTTCCTGAAGGCTATGAGTTATGATGCTTTTGAGGAGATCTTAGCCCTATTGATCTATGGCTTAGTGTTGTTCCCCAATCCCGACCAGTTCATAGACGTACACGCCATCAACATATTTCTGACTCGCAATCCAGTGCCTACATTGCTTGGAGACATATTACACTCTCTTCATACTCGTACTACAAAGGCACGAGGAACTCTGATGTGTTGTATACCTCTATTGTCTAGGTGGTTTATTTCTCACCTTCCTCGATCAGTGATGAAGAATGAACAAGGGTTCAGGTGGTCCAAGAGGATCATGTCACTCTCACATTCTGATATTCATTGGTGCTCAAGATCTATGGAGAATGTTACTATCATTGACTATTGTGGGGAGTTTCCTAATGTGCCACTCCTTGGCATAAGAGGGGGCATTACCTACAACCCTTCCTTAGCTTTACGTCAGTTTGGTTACGCTCGGAGTGATGGTCCTCATGACATGTTGATTCAGGGTATTATGTTTGACTACGACAACGATCTGCAAGGTTACCGTCAAAGGTTCATACGAGCATGGGGTAAAGTGAACAAGGTTGACAGCAAGACTCTGGAACCAAAGTACACTATTCCTATGGAAGCTTATCTCAGATGGGTGCGATCTCATGCTCAGACTCTTATGATGCCATATCCTGCCATCCTGCCAGTTACCATGTGTCGCTCCCGATAAATGGGAAATGGCCCAAATAAGGGTACAGACGCGAACGGTCGGCGAAGGGAGGATGTGAGAACACATAGGAGTGAACTCACAGGGAATGAATAGAGTCGCCAGCTAGGCATTTTTATCCCGAGGGAAAGGTAATGCTGCATAAACCTAGAAAGATATGGATAAGACGGTTGCGAACCAGAGAGACTGAGAACGGGGGTTGGTTACAACTTGGGAAGGTATTAGCACCCAGATTGTCCGTCGTACTCGACGGGATCCACGCTTAAAAGATTTGTGTTTTAAAGGGGTAGTGTCAGTGCAATCTGTATATAAAAGAGCTGGAAAGGGATATACATGTGTCTGTGTAAGAGGAGTGTAAAGTGAAGTATGTGAAGTGTATAAATGTACAGTGTCAGTGTAAGAATGGAATACTCAAGAATATGAGGCTAGAGAATGATGCTAGAAGGAGGGGGCATATACAGAGACTTTTGTTCGATAACTGTTAAGTTACGCCTACGTATCCTCTCGTGCAATGAGGAAGTCAGAACACCGTAGTTCGACCCAAAGAGACTGAAAGATAAATTGACTTGTGAATTGCTTACTTGCCTATGCTCAAGTGTATGATCTGTCTGGCACAGATGCAAACTGTCTTGCATTAGACGGAAGAAGCAAGTTCTCGTTTATGAGTGAAGGTGATGAGAAAAGAATCCCGAAGGAGACGATTATTGTTTGTTTTTTTGAGTTTTCAGTCTTTTATTGCTTTTGAAAGTTTGTCATAGGAAAATGAGCTTAAGCCTAAACCAATGGATTTAGTAAACTCATCACATCTTCCCTCTGATTAGGGGTAATGAGAATACCTTAAGTGTGAAGTCAGCTTCTCACACTTAATCACCATGATGTAGGATTAAGATCATTAACCTACTTGTGATTATTGAAGTGTTTTTGTTGTTTTTGTCTAGTGTTAAGTAATGAGGTTAAGCCATAATCAAGGATTAAACAGACTCATTACACCATCCTAATAGAAGGATAATAGATGAGAATGTTTAAGCTGAGGAAAGCTCCTCAACTTAATCCATGATTAGGGATTAAACTCATGACAAAACAAGCCTTTAGTTAAGTGGATTTTATTTAATGATATGATGATGAAGTGATTTTTATGGTTTGTAAGACAACTTGAGGAGGACTTGTCCATTAACACTAGGGTTAGTCCTTCTTAACCAATTAAGGAAGAATTAGAACCCTAATGCAAGGCCCAAGTTACAAGTGTGATGTCTTGATAGTTATTAAGTGAATTGATTAAGAGATTTAAACACATTAAGGGTTTAACACTTAGGATTAAAGTTATACACTCCATCCTAATAGAAGGATGCAGGCATAAGCTTAATCACAAAGCCTTAAAGCCTTTAGGGTTTAGTCTCTGATTATGAGATGAGAAGAGAAGACTCAAAGAGACACAAAGGTAAAGCTAAGTGGGGGGGCTAATCAAAACCCTAATCATTGTCATGCTTGGTTGTCCCTAAGGTTTGTGAGGTTGGAGAAAGAAATCTTCAATGGAACCACCAGGAAGCAGATGAAAGGAGCAAAGAGAAAGCAAAGTAACTTGCTTCATTCAAGAAGTCAAGTCACTTGAGGAAAGAAAGTAAGAAGAAAAAGAAAGAGCAAGCTCAATCTCAAACACAAAACAAAATGCAGCAAGGATGCATAAGAGAGATGAAAAGAAGTTGTGAGAAGTGAAGGCAAATTCACTTCTCAAAGTAACTTACCACCTGAAAAGTTAGTGAAAGAAATGCAATGCAATGCAAAATGAGATGGAATGGCATGGTGCAAACCAAAACCAGAAGCACATTCATGATGTTAATGATGCTATGAGATGATGCAAACATGAAACAAAGCATGGGGATGATCATACAAACTTATGGATGCAAATGAAGCAAGTTAAGAACCATGATCATACATGAAAGGTTATGAAGTGCAAATGGCATACAACATGGAAAATACAAGATGCAATGATCAAACATGCTTCTAATATGTCTTAAGATGTTTAATGAACCAAATGGATGCACAAAATGCTATGGCAAGTCAAGGTATGAATGCAAATGCAAGATGGATGCATATGGAAGCCCAAATTAGGGTTTATGATCAATGCATCAAACAAAAACCAAAATCAAAAGCAAACATCAAGATAAAAAATTGAAAATGCACTCAAAGGATCCCTAAACCTATACTAACTCACTGCCCAAAGGAGAGGTTCTAACTCTTAACCTAATTAGGGTTATGAATTTCCTAAAATTTCTAGGGTTTTTGGGTACCTTAACAAGAAAAATGCCAAACAAATTGAAAATGAAAGATCAAATCATGCCAATTTAATCTCACAAACTACATGCTAAACAAAATGCAATGCAAAAAGAATCAAAGTCCAACTCTCAATGGTTAGGCAGAAATGATTTTTTGAAGTTTGGATCAAAATAATGCCTTGAAATGATTTTAATTCCATGAAAAATTCTCAAAAGACATCAAGATCAAAAAATAAATTTGGTTTGAGGGTTGGACAATGTTTCTAAATGATTTTTAAGGTTTCATGAATTTTTTGGTGATTTTTAAATACCTAAAAGTATTTTTAATTAATTAATTCCCATTAATTAATTAAAAATAAACTTTTAAATGATTTAAAAATATTTTTTAATGCAAAAAATAAAAATAAAAATGTTTTTGGTTTCTGAAAATTAATAAAAGTTTATATGAAAATTTTCAGAATTTTTGAAAAGGTTTTACTATTTTAAATAAAATGGAGAAAATACATGAATTAAAAAGAAAAATAAAATGAATTAAATGGGTGGTAATCAAATCCAAGGGCCCAGGTTTGAACTGGCAGCGCGCGCGTTTGACTTGGCGCCATATCCAAGGGCTGGCATTCAAACTTGGCTAATTATGATTAACCCTAATTAAACAAACCCTAATGACTTTAAGGCGACCGGAACACTGTTCCGATCGTCTTCTCCGGCCAACTCAACTTTCAAACTCTCTCAAAACGCCATGAAATCATGTCAAACTCTCCAGATCAACTAAACTAACATCCCTAAACAACAATCTAACATCAAAATCCATTTATTTCAACTCAAAATCAAGATACGAATCAAACATCAAAAACTGCCAAAATTTCAGAAACACAATACAACCTCATTTCTCAATCTTTTTCCAAAGTAAAAAGTTCAGTGAACTCAGGGAAGCATGCTTTATCATTTAGAAACAAGAAATAGAGGTTCTGGAAAAATGAAATGCCATAGCTACCTGAATCGAAGCTTTCAAACCAGGGGCTTCTGGGCCAGTTTCTTGCTTCTAAACAGCTCCAATGACCTCTCCAAAGTGTTTGCCAGGCTTGTTTGAAGTTTATTTGGGATGGTTTGAGAGTTTGCTCGAGTTCTGTTCAAAGGGGGGCAGAAGTCGTATTTTTTATTCAATGGCTTTCAGGCTGTTTTAAGGGTTGGTTTGTGTTCAGTGAAGCATGGTGAGATGGTTTATGAAGTTGGTTTGTGTGTTTGAGGCTTGTGCTGAGAGTTTCGAAGGCTCTTGCAAATGGAGTGGAAAATGAGAATGTTGTGCTATGGAGTGTTTCAGGCTTGTGCTCTTGTTGCTTTGGCTTGCTTTTGGCTTGTATAGATAACTGTGATTGGTCAGAAGAAGTGATGTGTGCTTTATTGATTGGTATGGGTCTTTTTGCCAAAATGTCAAAGTTGGTGTAAGAGAAGTATGGGCTACTTTCTAGCCAAGGACAAAGAGTGTGTCCTGCGCAGCATGATGTGGGGAAAGGCCTAGGATGGTTCAGCAAGCTAGCAAGCAAGTGGATGAGAAACTATGATGAGTTTTGCAACTTGCCTTGCTTTTGAGTCTTATGAAAAAAACTTGATTCATAGGCCACAAAAATGAGAAACTCCTTGGCCCATTCTGATTTTTAAGTGTTGTGTGATCATGTTGTGAAGTTTAGAAATGCATTTGATGACTTGATTTGCCTTGAGAAGTGAATTTGCAACTTTGCCTCTTTGGTGGAAACTTTGAAATTTTGTGATTTTTGCCAACTTTGACAAACCATAACTTTTGATCCAAAATGAATTAGGTCATGTTCTTGTACTTTTTGAAAAGGGAATGATCCATTCTACAACTTTCATGACCAAAGTTTTTTCATTTGAAGCTTTTTTGAATCAAAAAGTAAAGGTTGAAAAAGTTGCCTAAAATGACATTTTCATTAAAAGTCCAACTTTCCCAAAAAGTCAACTTTGCAAAGACTTGAAATTCTTCAATTTTGTGAACTTCCAACATCTTCCATGATCAAATAAAGATCATATACAATCAAAATGATGAAGAACATCCTTTGGTTGGGTCATTGGGGGCCTCAGATGCCCTGATTTTGCACTGACTTGCTTGAAAAGTCAACTCTTGATCAGATGACTTCCCCATGGAATTTCTTCATGAAAATTGATATGCATACTCCCTATACCATATAGAGACCAATAGAAACAAGAATGACCAAAAAATTTGGAGTTATGGCCTTTGAAACCAAAACCCTAATTTTAGGTCAACTGTGCAGTCAAGCCTGGCTCTGCTTCCATACCAATCCCAGTTCTTGTGATCCTTTGACATTCTTGACTTTGAGAGGATGTAATATGATACTTGAACACACATGGACCCCATTTAAGTGATTGATGGCCTTTGGAGTGGCTCAAGAAGCTCTTGGATTGCTCAGATCACAAACCCTAGATGCAGATGACTTTGAATCTATGCAGTGAATCAAAAATGTGATATGGGATGGTATGATTGAGTTTATGCATATGAAATGATCACAAGCCATGGTGTGAATGGGTGAGGGAAAATTTTGGGTGTTTACAGCTGCCCCTATTCAAACATGAGTTAGCTGTGCAGGAAGTAAGCGACGGCTTATCAGGCAAGCAAGATAACTTGTGGTTGAATACCAAAGACAGTCCAAAATTTTCACTCACAGAATGAAGAAGAAAAGGGATATAGATGGTAAAAGAAAAATAAAGTATATTGTAAAGTGTGGGCGACGGAGGACGACCGTCGAGCAGAGGACGACTGCTGGGTAAAGAGCAATGACGGGGACGGCTGACATGCTGGGAAAAGTGCGGGAAATAAAACAATGACGGGGACGGCCGACATGCTGGGGATAAAAGGGGTTATGATGGGGACGGCCATCAAGTAAAGTTATAATATTCTCTGGGATCTAATGAAAAATGACGGGGACGGCCATCAAGTCCATAAAGTAAGGTAACCAACGATGGGGACGGCCATCGGGCTAAACTGATGAAGGACGATCATCAGGAAAAAGAAAAGGGACCACGACGGGGACGGCCATCGGGTTAAAGAATAAATGAAATAAACAGATGATGAGGTACGGTCATCAAAGGTGAAGGATGATCACCTAGCAGGGGACGGCTGCTCTGTAAGGGTTAAGATGAGGGAGGGTCATCTAAGGTGGAGGACGACCACCTGGCAGGGTACGGCTGCCGAAAATATCGCGACATAGGACGAATGCCGGATAAAAGGTCAACGATGGGGACGGCCATCGGATGAGCATGATGAAGGACGATCATCAAGAGGTGGAGGACGACCACCTAGCAGGGTACGGCTGCTCTCAAGGTTTATCATGACATAGGACGAATGTCAGATAACCAAAATCAACAATGGGGACGGCCATTGGATAAAATGATGAAGGACGATCATCAACAGGTGAAGGAGGATCACCTAGCAGGGGACGGCTGCTAAATATCACGACACAGGACGAATGTCGGATAAAAAGGTCGACGATGGGGACGACCATCGGATGAGCATGACGGAGGACGGCCATCAAGAGGTGCAGGACGACCACCTAGCAGGGGACGGCTGCTCTCAAGGTTTATCATGACATAGGACGAATGTCAGATAAAAAAGAAATTCTTTACTGGGGGAAAAAGTAAACACGGACGAGTGTTTATATCCGAGAAATAAAAGGTATAAGTGTTTTGACGTTTGTGTATAGATTAAAGATGCGGACGAGCATCCTTAAGACTACGATACGGACGAGTATCGGGTAGAAACAAATACTGACACGTGTTCAAAGATGATGATACGGACGAGTATCAACTGGTTAACAAGGAACACGGACGAGTGTTGAATCTGAGGGGACTCTTCTGGGGAATAGTAGACACAGACAAGTGTCTATATTCAAGAAGACAAAAGTGTTTGACACGGTGTATGGATTAAAGATGCGGATGAGCATCCTTAGGACTATGATACGGACGAGTATCAAATAGAAACAAACGCTTGACACATGTTCTGAGATGATGATACGGACGAGTACCAACTGGTTAACAAAGAACAAGGACTAGTGTTGAATCTGCGGGGATATAAATGGTGTATACAAGATACAGACGAGTATCTGTATAAGTAAAATAAGTTTGAGTAGTGTATATTTGAGTGTTCACCCTGCTGGAGAGAGTGTGACACGGACGAGTGTCAAAAGGAGAAGAGTATAGTATAAACAAGTATCTGGTATACAAAGTGTTTACATTACCGTGCTGGGAAAATGACATGGACGGATGTCAAGGAAATGTATATATATAAGTATTTGTGAGTGCAAAGGGGATGTCTTTGGCTTTCTTCTGGGGATATGACACGGACGGGTGCCACAAGGAGTATATACTGATGTTTGTGAATGTGAGGCCACTGCCTTTGCTAGGGAACCTGGGGAGCATTCCGTATACTGTTGACGGGTTGCTATTATTCACAAGTGTTTGATTCGGACCATGACTTATGATTATGCTACATGTTTGATTTTTGCCGTAATGCTCCGTATTAAAACGGAATGCTACGCTTTGTGGGGTGAATATGATGCGAATGCCATGATTATGCAAAAGAACTGATCCGGGATTCGGATCCCATTGCTGCGAAGACCTCTGGCCGATCTGTTTGAAGTGAACATCCCAGCTGGGGATGAGATCATTGGTAGATATGATGAGACGTATTTGCTTGGGGAGATAGGTCACTGATAGACCCATCCTTGGTAATGAGGGGACCCAGCTGGGGTTCGTAGAAGCTTTCGTCACTCTGTTGTGATTCCTTCGTGCGTTGCTCTTCTGAAAAGAGGCTGGAGCTCTGTGGGGAAGTGGTTCCCTGGCTTTTGTACTTGGCTGAGGAGGAATGTTTGGCAACTCGGCTGGGAGAAGCAATAAGTGGTAACTCGGCTGGGGAGAAAACACTCTGAGTGCTAAGAACGAGTGTTGACTTACCAGCTTGCTGGGATGATGCTTTCATGCCCCATGTTGCGCTTTGAATACCTGCAATCCTGCAAAGACAAAAGACGCACAAGCGATCCCGAGGTATCCCTTACCGGATTCCGTCACAGGAGTTAGACACTTCTGAGAGTAATTACATTCCTTGCAAGCACGTATTTTATTTTTAAAGATAGGCATCTGTATTCATGCAATCAATATTTTAAAGACACCAGACATTCTTTGCAAACAAAAATGTACGAGACATTGTGTGACTGAAAAAAAATCTGTTTTTATTAATTCATGTGCCCTGAATTGGCAAGATACATCAAAGAAACATATCCCCTGAAATGAGGAGATTGTTACAAATTGAGAAACAAAATGCTGGCAATGTTGACGACGCTTTAAGGAGCTTCCCTTTTGCTATGACTCGTATGACATTTGACGTTCTTCTCGTCTTGCTTTTTGAAGAAGGCTGATTCTGATAGAAGCTTGATCCTTTCGAGGTTTACCAAGTTGCAGGTGATACAGACGAATTCAGAATGCAGTTGTTCGCTTATTCCCTTATTTTGCATGGATCGCCCTTTCGGGTTTTCAATCCATCGGGATACCCATTTTTGCCTGAGTTGTCCAATGCGGCTTTTCAACTCAGCGGGTGTACACCTTTTTTGTTTATTTCCCTTATTTTTGCCCGAGTATTTTATTCTGTTTTTGACTCGCCGGGATGCCCTATTTTTGCCTGGTCATTTTTACGCGAAGTATTTTTTAACTGCATCTGAATTCACAGGGGACGGGAAATCTTCACCATCCATGGTGCTGAGCATCAGTGCTCCACCAGAGAAAACTTTCTTTACTACAAATGGTCCTTCATAGTTCGGAGTCCATTTGCCCCTGTGGTCTGTATGAGGAGGGAGGATTCTTTTCAGCACAAGATCTCCTACTTGGTACTCTCGGTGCCTGACTTTCTGATCGAAGGCTTTCTTCATTCTTTTCTGATACAACTGCCCATGACAGATTGCAGCCAATCTTTTCTCTTCAATCAGACTCAGTTGTTCGTATCGGGATCGAACCCACTCTGCTTCGTTCAGCTTAACATCCATCAATACCCGCAAGGAGGTTAATTCAACTTCAACAGGTAGGACTGCCTCCATACCATACACAAGCTGATACGGTGTTGCCCCAGTGGATGTTCTGATTGACGTGCGGTACCCATGCAAGGCAAACGGTAGCATCTCATGCCAGTCTTTGTAGGTAACTACCATCTTCTGCACAATCTTCTTGATATTCTTATTAGCTGCCTCAACAGCGCCGTTCATCTTTGGCCTGTAAGGAGAAGAATTGTGGTGTTGGATCTTGAAGTCCCGGCATAGCTCAACCATCATTTTGTTGTTTAAGTTGGAACCATTATCAGTAATGATTCGCTCGGGCACTCCATACCGACAGATGATATCTCTCTTCAGGAATCGGGCTACCACTTGTCTTGTAACATTGGCATAAGAAGCTACTTCAACCCACTTGGTAAAATAGTCAATGGCTACCAGGATGAATCTGTGGCCATTTGAAGCAGTCGATTCGATCTTGCCAATCATATCAATGCCCCACATGGCAAAGGGCCAGGGTGAAGACATTATATTCAAAGGATTGGGAGGCACATGTACTTTATCCGCGTAGATCTGACATTTATGGTATTTCCTGGCATAAGCACAACAGTCGGCATCCATTGTGATCCAGTAATAACCTGATCTTAACAACTTTTTAGCCATGGCATGCCCTCCCGCATGGGTACCAAAGGATCCTTCGTGCACCTCGTGCATTAACAAGTCTGCTTCTGTTCTATCAACACATCTGAGGAGTACCATATCAAAGTTTCTCTTGTATAGGGAACCATCAGTGTTCAGAAAGAAACTACCAGCAAGCCTTCTCAAAGTCTTCTTATCATTGGAAGATGCCCCAGATGGGTATGTTTGATCCTCTAAGAAGCACTTAATGTCATGGAACCAAGGCTTATCATCTCTGACAACGTCTGCTGCAAATACATACGTTGGTCTGTCAAGTCTGGACACTAAAATCCGAGGTACAAAGTTGGCAGCTTGAACTTTGATCATGGACGAAATGGTGGCAAGAGCGTCTGCAAATTGATTCTCGTCCCGAGGGATATAATCAAGCTTGACTGTTGTAAAGAAAGTCAATAACCTCCTTGTATAATCCCTGTAAGGTATCAGATGATCCTGGTGTGTGTACCATTTTCCATTGGTTTGATTAACTACCAGAGCTGAATCTCCGAACACAGTCAATGTCTTGATCCTGAGGTCTATGGCTTCCTCAAGACCCATAATACAAGCTTCGTATTCAGCTTCGTTGTTAGTGCAGTTGAAGGTGAGTTTTGCCGAGAAAGGCATATGAACTCCCTTAGGTGTAATGAGTACTACACCAACACCACGACCATTCATGTTAACAGCCCCATCAAACATCATAGTCCATTCTTCTTCTGGGTCAGGCCCTTCAGTGTGAATAGGCTCTTCATGATCTTTCGCTTTTATGAACATGATGTCTTCATCAGGGAAGTCAAATCTCATAGGCTGGTAGTCATCAATAGGTTGCTCAGCAAGATATTCAGACAATACACTGCCCTTGATGGCTTTCTGAGATGTGTACTGAATGTCATATTCCGTGAGGATCATTTGCCATCTAGCAACCCGTCCGGTAAGAGCTGGCTTCTCGAAAATGTACTTGACCGGGTCCATCTTTGAGATTAATAAGGTAGTATGGGTCAACATATACTGTCTCAGTCGGCGAGCAGCCCACGCTAAAGCACAACAAGTTTTCTCGAGCAGTGAATAACGTTGTTCACAGTCGGTAAACTTTTTGCTCAGGTAGTATATTGCATACTCTTTTCGACCAGACTCGTCATGCTGGCCCAGCACACACCCCATTGACTCTTCTAATACTGTCAAGTACATTATCAGAGGTCTTCCTTCAACTGGAGGCATAAGGATTGGAGGTTCTTGCAAGTACTCCTTGATCTTGTCAAAAGCCCTCTGGCAGTCTTCGTTCCACCTGACCGTCTGTTCTTTCCTTAACAGCTTGAACAAGGGTTCACAGGTTGCAGTAAGGTGAGATATGAACCTTGAGATGTAGTTCAATCTACCTAGGAAACCTCGAACTTCTTTTTCAGACTTCGGTGCAGGCATTTCTTGAATGGCTTTGACTTTATCAGGGTCAACCTCAATCCCTTTCTCGCTTACAATAAAACCCAGTAGCTTACCAGATCGCACCCCGAATGTGCACTTGTTGGGGTTCAACTTCAGTTGGTACTTCCTCAGAAGCTTGAATAACTTCAGCAGATTTACCAGGTGATCTTCTTCTGTAAGGGATTTGGCAATCATGTCATCCACGTAACACTCGATTTCCTTATGGATCATATCGTGGAATAATGTTACCATAGCCCGTTGATATGTTGCACCAGCATTCTTCAATCCGAATGGCATCACCTTATAACAGAAAGTGCCCCAGGGTGTGATGAAGGTTGTCTTCTCCATGTCTTCAGGTGACATCTTGATCTGGTTATATCCTGAAAATCCGTCCATGAAGGAGAATACCGAGAACTGAGCCGTATTATCAACCAATACATCAATGTGAGGTAATGGGAAATCATCTTTCGGGCTGGCTCTGTTCAGGTCCCGGTAGTCAACACACATCCTTACTTTACCGTCTTTCTTAGGCACAGGTACGATATTTGCAACCCACGGTGGATAGCTAGTTACAGCAAGGAACCCGGCGTCCCACTGCTTTTGTACCTCTTCTTTGATCTTCATTGCCATGTCTGGGCGAGTACGGCGCAATTTCTGTTTAACCGGTGGGCAATCTTCTCTTAAAGGCAGCTTGTGCATAACAATATCGGTGTCCAACCCTGGCATATCTTGATAAGACCAAGCAAACACATCCACATATTCTTGAAGCAGGTCAATCAGTTGTTTCTTCACTGATTCTTGTAGGCAGGCCCCGATTTTAACTTCTTTCACATCTTCATCTGTACCAAGATTGATCGTTTCTACCTCCTCCTGATGAGGAGTGATAACCTTTTAATCTTGCCTCAACAACCTAGCTAGCTCTTCTGGAAGCTCGTAATCTTCTTCAACCCCTTCATCAGCTTGATTGATCGGATTGTCAAAGTCATACGAAGTCATAGCCGTGTTGTTGTCGGTGCAGTCTGGAAGGCACTCTCTGCAAGGGTTCAGTTTGTTCATTTTAGTGATTGATTTTAATCTTGTTTATAAAAGTGAAATAAAATTGTCATTTTGAAAACATTGCCATTTATTTTTTGTACAAAAAGAAAAATGGAAAAACAGTGAGCAGAAAAGAAAAAGACTCATTTGCAAAAGATGTCTGATATTTCATTGATTAATCTTGTTGCACAAAAATTACAGATGGCCCGATTACAAAATGAGTCTTGTCATCTTGGGCAAGATGCAAGACTTGATGCATGCTTAAAATATACAGGAAATAATAATTACTCTGCAGGAGTAACCCTTATAATTTCCTGGGAAGACCAGTTTGAGATACGGCTTCCCGGAATCCTTGGACGTATCCAGCTCTCCAGGTTGCGTTCGTCTTCCGACTCATCTTCCAAGTTGTTGACAGCATCTGGGGTGAGCATCCCCCCACTAACAAAGTTGGGCTTCTTAGCAGCCTCTGCTTGATCTTGTTGAGTTGGTTTGTAACCCAACCCAAATCTATCCTCTTTCTTCTCTACGGGCAACAGCTTGCCCCAGCCTTGAGCATTCCCTTCTTCCACAACCCTCCGGGCTTGCTGGTAGGATGTCATGGAAGTCCCAAGTACAGCAGAGGTTTCATTAATATTCAAGGCCTCAAACCCTTGACTCATCGTTTCGTGGATCTCCCCATCCATCTCAATGTATTTGTATGTAGCCATATGGCTAACAAAAATATCTTCCTCTCCACAAATAGTAACGACTTGGCCCTCCCACTCAAATTTTAACTTCTGGTGAAGGGTAGACGTAACTGCGCCAGCGGCATGAATCCATGGTCTACCCAACAAACAGCTGTAGGCCGGCTGAATGTCCATCACGTAGAAGGTCGTTTTGAAAGTTTGTGGGCCAATCGTTACAGGCAACTCAATTTCTCCCAGAACTGATCTCTTAGAGCCGTCAAAGGCTCTCACTACTAAGTTGCTGGGACGTAATGCCAATCCTTCATACTCCAGCTTCACAAGGGCTTTTTTAGGTAAGACATTGAGGGATGACCCTGTGTCTACCAGTACATGTGAAAGAACTGCACCCTTACACTCCATGGTAATGTGCAAAGCCTTGTTGTGATTGCGGCCTTCCGTAGTCAAATCAGTGTTGGTAAATCCTAGTCCATTACTAGCATTAACATTTCCAACCACAGCTTCCAACTGATTGACTGTAATCTCCTCTGGCACATAAGCTGCGTTCAAGACTTTTAGTAGTGTGTTCCGATGAGCCTCGGAGCACATAAGCAATGATAGAATGGAGATCTTGGAAGGCGTCTGGTGAAGCTGGTCCACTATCTTGTAATCACTTTTCTTGATGATTCTCATGAATTCATCAACTTCTTGATCAAAAGGTGTTTTCAAAGCTTCTTTAACAATTTGCTCTTCTTGCACCATGCTCTTCCCTTTTGCCTTGGCAGCAGCTTCTGCTTCAGCAGTGGGTCTTTGAATTTGCGGGGCAAAGAGACGTCCGCTTCGAGTGAAGCCTCCGCCTCCCCCCACATTGTCTATTTGTGGTGAAGAAGTTGATGATTCGAGAGTGATTTTCTGTCCTTCGCAGTATAGGTCGGAGCCGTAATGCCAAGGGATGGCATTACTGCTTTCATAAGGTACTGGCCCAGGCACTGTGATAGTGACTGGACTGATGGCAGCTGCAGAAGGGACTATGATAGTCTGTGGATCATAGTATATTGTGACCGGTGCTCTGATAGGAGTGGCATTTTGTGAGTTGTAGGCAGAATCATTTGCAGGATCATAATAAATTGTAACTGTTGAGACATTCTCATTGCTTGTTGCTGATGTTGTAGGAGACATTGTTGATTGGATGGGTGTTGTTGTTGTAGGAGACTCTGAATGAAGGGGTGCTGAAGTTGTAGAAGGGATGTTTGTTGATATCTGGTCCGTTGAAGTAACAGATGAAGCATTTGTTGATGAGATTGAAGAGTTGTTTGGAACAATGGTTGTTGCAGTTGTAGAAGACTCTGGAACTGTTGTTAAGGAGATTGCTGGATTGGTAGGTATTGATGTTGTGATTTGAAGTAAGCCACTCTGGATGAGACCATCTATGCCATCTCTCAAGTTATTACACCCATTCACTGAAATGTTGCAATAAGCACACCCTAGCTCACATCCTGGGAACATTTGACATTCAAGGAGTTGAGCTTTAATCTCTACCAAGGGTGTCCGAATCTGACCCACACCGGTTATTAAGTAAGACGGCTTATCTTCTTCAATAGCGTTGATTCTGGGGCCACCATGGTGTGGCATAGGGTTCTTGTTAACATTTGGTGGTGGTGCAAAGTTTAGAGCTTTGGAATCCACTAAATCCTGCACCTTCATGTGCAAAGCTCTGCACTTCTCTGTACTGTGGCCAGGTGCATTCGAGTGAAAAGCACATCTGGCGCTGGCGTCATAATTTCTGGGCAGACTGGCAGGATCTGGAGGTGCCAATGTCCTTAGCTCAACCAGGTTGAGTTTCAGGAGTTGTGGAAGTAATGTGGCATAGGGCATAGGGATCAGATCGATCACCCTATTGGCCTGAGAAGGTCTCTGTTGAAATGGTCTTTGCTGATTGTTGTTGCTGGCGTTGTTGTTGTTATAATTTCTCTGAGGAGGATACTGAGTTTGTTGCTGGTAATTTTGTTGTTGTGGTTGATAAACTGGTTGAGGATGAATTGGAGCGGGAATGGTGACTGCTGCCACAGACCTATGAACATATTGGGGTCTGCCCCTGCTGGTATGGATAGCATTGGTCTCACCAGTTCTTCTTGGGCCTTCAAAAGGCTTTCTTGTGTTGCTGGACGAGCTAGCACCGTTGTCAGAAATTTTGCCCATCTTTAACAGGCTCTCAATTCTTTCCCCGGCTATGACTACATCAGCAAAGCTAGTGGAAGAAAAGGCAGCTAGCCTGTCAATGTATGTCCCTTGGAGGGTGTTCATAAACATATCAGCCATCTCCCTCTCTGACATGGGTGGCTGGACAGCAGCAGCAAGCTGTCTCCACCTCTGAGCGTACTCCCGGAAGCTTTCCCTGGATGATTGAGACATTCCCATCAGGAGGGTCCTGTTGGGAGCCATATCCAAGTTGTACTGGTATTGTCTGATAAAGGCCTCAGCCAAGTCCTTCCAGCACCTGATGGTTGCTCTAGTCAGGTGAGAGTACCATTCCCTTGAAGCTCCTGTTAAGCTTTCTTCAAAATAAAACACCCATAGCTTTTCGTCCATGGTATATGCCTTCAGCCTCCCCAGAAAAGATTGTAAGTGGGTCCGGGGACAGGAAGTTCCGTTGTACTTCTCAAAGCACGGTGGTTTAAATTTGTGGGGAATCCTGACCCCGTCCACTAGGCCCATGTCCATAACATTAAAGCCCAAAGAATTCTGGGATTCCAGGGATCTTAGTTTCTCAGCAATCTCATCTAGCCTTCTGTCATAGGCTTCCTCCCCAGCTTCCATCACTGTAAATTGATCTTCCTGGGGGTCTTCTTGTAATACTCTGCCTGCAGTGGCAGTCCCTTGCACATTAGCAGGGATGTTGATCTCTAGATGAAGGTGGGGTCCATAGACTGGAGGATTAACATGAGGTTGAACTCTCTCATTATTGCTTGTCCCAGCAGTCCCTAGATGGGGGTCTTCCTGATTCTGCCTCTCTACCAGTGCTCTTAATCTTTCTTGGCTTTGAGCCATATTATTCATCACCTCCATAAATTGTGTCATCTGATTCCTCATTTCCAATCTCTCATTGGCCATTTGAGTCCTGACCTCTGTAAGGTCCTGCTGTACTTGGTCCATTTGTATACCCGGAAGGTTGTTGCGGGTTGGATATCTGTGTGGACGGTTGAGTGGAAACACCCGACGTTGAGCAATAGTTCCTGAAGTCACAACAGAGTTAGTAACAATAAAACAAAAACCTACAAAACAAAACAAAAGGTTAGTATGCAATGCAGTATGCTTATTTGCTTCCAAGGTATCCGGCTTGGCACTTGGTTTTGACCTTTCCAGACCCTTGAGGAAGATGCTTGTGATATTGCTTGAAGAATTCAGATAAAACAAACCAACACATATATTACAAAAAGGTAAATGATACATAGTCTGTTTCTTTTTACAATACATGCCCTTTGAGGGGTCAAAAATACAACATAAAGAAAAGAAAAGTACAATGAAATGAACGCAACAACAAGCAAAAGTCAGACACCAAGACCAAACTCATCCTCCTGAACTTCCTTGAGAAGTGCTTCAGTCACAGGATCAGCTGGATGCTCTGTAAGGTTTCTGATAAGGAGATTCCTGGTGGCAACAGCTGCAGTTAGCTTCTTGTGTTGGCTCTGGTCCTTTGACCTCTTCACACCAGCTCTAATCTTCAACTCTGAGACCTCTCTCTGGGCTGCTGCCAAGGCTTCCTGTTGCTCTTTTGCACTAGCCTTCAGCTGCTCAATCTTGTCCTGAGTCCTCTTATCCTCCTGAGTACGAGCTTCGGTGATCCTGACCCACCTAGCTTGACTCTCCTTTAGATACAAATCAGTCCTAGCTCTCTGGAGTTGGGCCTCTTTGCAGGCATTCTTCAAAATCTGTTCTCCAGCCCTTGCCTTCTTAATGTAATCCTCTGACTTCTCAATCCTGGCTAGATGCTCCACCTTTAGCTTTTCTAACCTCTCAATGTCCAAGCGACCATCACTCCTCTCCCAGAGGGTCTTCTGTAGAGCCTGAGTCAGATTCTCATTTCTCTCTTTTAATTTCTCAAACTCCTCTAAGCTGACAGTAGCTGGGGGTGGAGCTGTGGAAGGTCCAGGCACATCTTCAAGGGTGAAGGGCATCCCAAAAATTTGAGCCCTGGCATGAGACCACTCATAGTACTGAGCTGAGGCCACATTGTTGCATCTTCCAAGAATGGTTACTCCTTTAGTCTGGACATTGTCCCAAGCCCAGGATGCTTGCCTGACAATAGCCAGATTAGGCTTAATCTCACAATAAAGGGTCTCAGCTAGATCCTGTACCTTAGGAGGGTGAACCAAAGCATAGCCCAGTTGTCTTTTGAATAGCATAGGGTTGTAGTTGATGCAACCCTTCACTCCTATCAGAGGCACATTGGGAAATTGTCCACAACTAGTAATGATGTCTCTGCCCTTGGTGCTCTGAGTGCACCACCTGATATCATCTGAGGTTAAAGCAACAAGCCTCCTAGCCCAATTCTTTTGCTGGTGAGGGTTCAAGAATGCATCAGTCTTTGGCAAATGTTTGAGCAGCCAAGTATGGAACAAAGGAGCACAGCATCTCACTAGTTTTCCCCTTTGTTTTTCATTCCTTTGGTGAACAGAGTAGTAGAGATCTCCTAGTAAGGTGGGCACTGGGTTCCTCAGAATGAAAAGATGGATTGCATTCTTGCTAATAAACTTAGGCTCGTCTGCAAATAATATAACCCCATATATGCTAAGGGCTAATAATGCAAAGACTGCCTTCCACTCCCCCATGGAGGCCTTCAGAATAGCCTGAGAGGTCAAGAAATCCAAGTGAAGACCAGGGACTCCAGCCTTGGCTGTCATGTTCTGCCCAATCAGAACTGGTTCTAGATGCAATGCCTTTGCTACCTCTTCATTACTAGGGAAAGCCATCTCAGGGTTGAAGGGGACTCCACCCCTGATAGGTACACCAATCAGTGATGAATACTCTTCCAACAAGGGTCCCAACTGAAAGTTCTGGAAGGTGAAGCACCTCAGAGGGGGATCATAGAACTGCAGGCAAGTATGAATCAAGCTCCTCTGTAAAGGGTCCAGATCCATAACCACATCAAGGATTCCTCCATAATGTTCTCTGAATAGTGGTATATGGTCTGGAGTAATCAGGGTCTGAATCTTCCTGATGCTAGCCAACTCAGGCTCAAAGAAATGATAGGAGATGTTACTCTTCTTGGGTGCCATGTTGCTGAAGAAGAGCTGAGACAGATGCTGAGAATAACACTGAAGATGGGCCACTGACAGGCTGAGATTGGTGATGCAGGTGACTGAAGCAGGTAGCTGATAGCTGAAGTTAGTACTGATGTAGATAGGTCTATGCTGATGAAGGGGTCAAAACCAAGCCAAAATGCAGTATGGATACCCTGAAAAACAAATAAGCTAATGTCAAATGATGCAATGGTGATGTATGAAAATGATATGCAAGGGTTTGTGACTGAGCTGGAACTGATCAAGTGCTCTGATATAAGTCCAGGTATGTTCAAGAAGTCCAGATGGAGGTTCATAAGTCCAGTAACCAAGGTGGGGGACTCAAATAAAGAGTCACATGTCCTGGGTTAAATCACAAGAACTGTTCCAAAATGGAGTACTCTTAATCAAAACAATGTAACAGGGTATGCTGAGGTCAAGGGTACCTGCAAACCTGTAAACAGCCCAACCCCCCTCACAGGTGATGTTCTAAAACAAGGATCCTCAGACTTGGATCAGTTATGAGAAGTGTAAACACTTCTAACCCGGAGGTACAGTGTTTACAATAACCATAAAAGATCCTCCTCTAATTCACCTCAGTTTCTGAAGGTCAATACTAAAGGTCATCCAGACTTAGCAGGCTTCCCAGATAGCCCTAGCACTACAGGAAATCTGCAGCACAAAGTTCTCAAGAAGAAACCCATATCTGAACCGTGTTTCATATTCCCACACCAGACCGAAATGGAATGGGAAAGAACATGAACCACTCTAGCCTAGGTGTCACTCAGGTCCCAGGTATAGGACCTCAACTCTCAATGGAACACCCACCCACCAAAGCAACAAAACAGATCCAGCCAGCACAGTATGACAGTATGATATATGTGAAGCTATAAAGAAAGCAATAAAACCATTGTACATAAAGCAAAAATAAATACAAATACAAGCACAAATAGCACATAACACCCCAGTAAACACAAATCAAACAAGCGCTAGGAGGAACCCACAAAAAGAACCAGAAGCCCTGGTTGCAGTATAAGGGTCCCCAGCAGAGTCGCCAAGCTGTCGCTCCCGATAAATGGGAAATGGCCCAAATAAGGGTACAGACGCGAACGGTCGGCGAAGGGAGGATGTGAGAACACACAGGAGTGAACTCACAGGGAATGAATAGAGTCGCCAGCTAGGCATTTTTATCCCGAGGGAAAGGTAATGCTGCATAAACCTAAAAAGATATGGATAAGACGGTTGCGAACCAGAGAGACTGAGAACGGGGGTTGGTTACAACTTGGGAAGGTATTAGCACCCAGATTGTCCGTCGTACTCGACGGGATCCACGCTTAAAAGATTTGTGTTTTAAAGGGGTAGTGTCAGTGCAATCTGTGTATAAAAGAGCTGGAAAGGGATATACAGGTGTCTGTGTAAGAGGAGTGTAAAGTGAAGTATGTGAAGTGTATAAATGTACAGTGTCAGTGTAAGAATGGAATACTCAAGAATATGAGGCTAGAGAATGATGCTAGAAGGAGGGGGCATATACAGAGACTTTTGTTCGATAACTGTTAAGTTACGCCTACGTATCCTCTCGTGCAATGAGGAAGTCAGAACACCGTAGTTCGACCCAAAGAGACTGAAAGATAAATTGACTTGTGAATTGCTTACTTGCCTATGCTCAAGTGTATGATCTGTCTGGCACAGATGCAAACTGTCTTGCATTAGACGGAAGAAGCAAGTTCTCGTTTATGAGTGAAGGTGATGAGAAAAGAATCCCGAAGGAGACGATTATTGTTTGTTTTTTTGAGTTTTCAGTCTTTTATTGCTTTTGAAAGTTTGTCATAGGAAAATGAGCTTAAGCCTAAACCAATGGATTTAGTAAACTCATCACATCTTCCCTCTGATTAGGGGTAATGAGAATACCTTAAGTGTGAAGTCAGCTTCTCACACTTAATCACCATGATGTAGGATTAAGATCATTAACCTACTTGTGATTATTGAAGTGTTTTTGTTGTTTTTGTCTAGTGTTAAGTAATGAGGTTAAGCCATAATCAAGGATTAAACAAACTCATTACACCATCCTAATAGAAGGATAATAGATGAGAATGTTTAAGCTAAGGAAAGCTCCTCAACTTAATCCATGATTAGGGATTAAACTCATGACAAAACAAGCCTTTGGTTAAGTGGATTTTATTTAATGATATGATGATGAAGTGATTTTTATGGTTTGTAAGACAACTTGAGGAGGACTTGTCCATTAACACTAGGGTTAGTCCTTCTTAACCAATTAAGGAAGAATTAGAACCCTAATGCAAGGCCCAAGTTACAAGTGTGATGTCTTGATAGTTATTAAGTGAATTGATTAAGAGATTTAAACACATTAAGGGTTTAACACTTAGGATTAAAGTTATACACTCCATCCTAATAGAAGGATGCAGGCATAAGCTTAATCACAAAGCCTTAAAGCCTTTAGGGTTTAGTCTCTGATTATGAGATGAGAAGAGAAGACTCAAAGAGACACAAAGGTAAAGCTAAGTGGGGGGGCTAATCAAAACCCTAATCATTGTCATGCTTGGTTGTCCCTAAGGTTTGTGAGGTTTGAGAAAGAAATCTTCAATGGAACCACCAGGAAGCAGATGAAAGGAGCAAAGAGAAAGCAAAGTAACTTGCTTCATTCAAGAAGTCAAGTCACTTGAGGAAAGAAAGTAAGAAGTAAAAGAAAGAGCAAGCTCAATCTCAAACACAAAACAAAATGCAGCAAGGATGCATAAGAGAGATGAAAAGAAGTTGTGATAAGTGAAGGCAAATTCACTTCTCAAAGTAACTTACCACCTGAAAAGTTAGTGAAAGAAATGCAGTGCAATGCAAAATGAGATGGAATGGCATGGTGCAAACCAAAACCAGAAGCACATTCATGATGTTAATGATGCTATGAGATGATGCAAACATGAAACAAAGCATGGGGATGATCATACAAACTTATGGATGCAAATGAAGCAAGTTAAGAACCATGATCATACATGAAAGGTTATGAAGTGCAAATGGCATACAACATGGAAAATACAAGATGAAATGATCAAACATGCTTCTAATATGTCTTAAGATGTTTAATGAACCAAATGGATACACAAAATGCTATGGCAAGTCAAGGTATGAATGCAAATGCAAGATGGATGCATATGGAAGCCCAAATTAGGGTTTATGATCAATGCATCAAACAAAAACCAAAATCAGAAGCAAACATCAAGATAAAAAATTGAAAATGCACTCAAAGGATCCCTAAACCTATACTAACACACTGCCCAAAGGAGAGGTTCTAACTCTTAACCTAATTAGGGTTATGAATTTCCTAAAATTTCTAGGGTTTTTGCGTACCTTAACAAGAAAAATGCCAAAAAAATTGAAAATGAAAGATCAAATCATGCCAATTTAATCTCACAAACTACATGCTAAACAAAATGCAATGCAAAAAGAATCAAAGTCCAACTCTCAATGGTTAGGCAGAAATGATTTTTTGAAGTTTGGATCAAAATAATGCCTTGAAATGATTTTAATTCCATGAAAAATTCTCAAAAGACATCAAGATCAAAAAAGAAATTTGGTTTGAGGGTTGGACAATGTTTCTAAATTATTTTTAAGGTTTCATGAATTTTTTGGTGATTTTTAAATACCTAAAAGTATTTTTAATTAATTAATTCCCATTAATTAATTAAAAATAAACTTTTAAATGATTTAAAAATATTTTTTAATGCAAAAAATAAAAATAAAAATGTTTTTGGTTTCTGAAAATTAATAAAAGTTTATATAAAAATTTTCAGAATTTTTGAAAAGGTTTTACTATTTTAAATAAAATGGAGAAAATACATGAATTAAAAAGAAAAATAAAATGAATTAAATGGGTGGTAATCAGATCCAAGGGCCAGGGTTTGAACTGGCAGCGCGCGCGTTTGACTTGGCGCCATATCCAAGGGCTGGCATTCAAACTTGGCTAATTATGATTAACCCTAATTAAACAAACCCTAATGACTTTCAGGCGACCGGAACACTCTTCCGGTCGTCTTCTCCGGCCAACTCAACTTTCAAACTCTCTCAAAACGCCATGAAATCATGTCAAACTCTCCATATCAACTAAACTATCATCCCTAAACAACAATCTAACATCAAAATCCATTTATTTCAACTCAAAATCAAGATACGAATCAAACATCAAAAACTGCCAAAATTTCAGAAACACAATACAACCTCATTTCTCAATCTTTTTCCAAAGTAAAAAGTTCAGTGAACTCAGGGAAGCATGCTTTATCATTTAGAAACAAGAAATAGAGGTTCTGGAAAAATGAAATGCTATAGCTACCTGAATCGAAGCTTTCAAACCAGGGGCTTCTGGACTAGTTTCTTGCTTCTAAACAGCTCCAATGACCTCTCCAAAGTGTTTGCCAGGCTTGTTTGAAGTTTATTTGGGCTGGTTTGAGAGTTTGCTCGAGTTCTGTTCAAAGGGGGGCAGAAGTCGTATTTTTGATTCAATGGCTTTCAGGCTGTTTTAAGGGTTGGTTTGTGTTCAGTGAAGCATGGTGAGATAGTTTATGAAGTTGGTTTGTGTGTTTGAGGCTTGTGCTGAGAGTTTCGAAGGCTCTTGCAAATGGAGTGGAAAATGAGAATGCTGTACTATGGAGTGTTTCAGGCTTGTGCTCTTGTTGCTTTGGCTTGCTTTTGGCTTGTATAGATAACTGTGATTGGTCAGAAGAAGTGATGTGTGCTTTATTGATTGGTATGGGTCTTTTTGCCAAAATGTCAAAGTTGGTGTAAGAGAAGTATGGGCTACTTTCTAGCCAAGGACAAAGAGTGTGTCCTGCGCAGCATGATGTGGGGAAAGGCCTAGGATGGTTCAGCAAGCTAGCAAGCAAGTGGATGAGAAACTATGATGAGTTTTGCAACTTGCCTTGCTTTTGAGTCTTATGGAAAAAACTTGATCCATAGGCCACAAAAATGAGAAACTCCTTGGCCCATTCTGATTTTTAAGTGTTGTGTGATCATGTTGTGAAGTTTAGAAATGCATTTGATGACTTGATTTGCCTTGAGAAGTGAATTTGCAACTTTGCCTCTTTGGTAGAAACTTTGAAATTTTGTGATTTTTGCCAACTTTGACAAACCATAACTTTTGATCCAAAATGAATTAGGTCATGTTCTTGTACTTTTTGAAAAGGGAATGATCCATTCTACAACTTTCATGACCAAAGTTTTTTCATTTGAAGCTTTTTTGAATCAAAAAGTAAATGTTGAAAAAGTTGCCTAAAATGACATTTTCATTAAAAGTCCAACTTTCCCAAAAAGTCAACTTTGCAAAACACTTGAAATTCTTCAATTTTGTGAACTTCCAACATCTTCCATGATCAAATAAAGATCATATACAATCAAAATGATGAAGAACATCCTTTGGTTGGGTCATTGGGGGCCTCAGATGCCCTGATTTTGCACTGACTTGCTTAAAAAGTCAACTCTTGATCAGATGACTTCCCCATGGAATTTCTTCAT
Source organism: Lathyrus aphaca (assembly GCA_963966055.1). NCBI lineage: Eukaryota > Viridiplantae > Streptophyta > Magnoliopsida > Fabales > Fabaceae > Lathyrus > Lathyrus aphaca. Next base: position 195,911,363 of record OZ014522.1, on the reverse strand, counting down.
GAAAATTGATATGCATACTCCCTATACCATATAGAGACCAATAGAAACAAGAATGACCAAAAAATTTGGAGTTATGGCCTTTGAAACCAAAACCCTAATTTTAGGTCAACTGTGCAGTCAAGCCTGGCTCTGCTTCCATACCAATCCCAGTTCTTGTGATCCTTTGACATTCTTGACTTTGAGAGGATGTAATATGATACTTGAACACACATGCACCCCTTTGAAGTGATTGATGGCCTTTGGAGTGGCTCAAGAAGCTCTTGGATTGCTCAGATCACAAACCCTAGATGCAGATGACTTTGAATCTATGCAGTGAATCAAAAATGTGATATGGGATGGTATGATTGAGTTTATGCATATGAAATGATCACAAGCCATGGTGTGAATGGGTGAGGGAAAATTTGGGGTGTTTACAGCTGCCCCTATTCAAACGTGAGTTTGCTGTGCAGGATGTAAGCGACGGCTTATCAGGCAAGCAAGATAACTTGTGGTTGAATACCAAAGACAGTCCAAAATTTTCACTCACAGAATGAAGAAGAAAAGGGATATAGATGGTAAAAGAAAAATAAAGTATATTGTAAAGTGTGGGCGACGGAGGACGACCGTCGAGCAGAGGACGACTGCTGGGTAAAGAGCAATGACGGGGACGGCCGACATGCTGGGAAAAGTGCGGGAAATAAAACAATGACGGGGACGGCCGACATGCCGGGGATAAAAGGGGTTATGATGGGGACGGCCATCAAGTAAAGTTATAATATTCTCTGGGATCTAATGAAAAATGACGGGGACGGCCATCAAGTCCATAAAGTAAGGTAACCAACGATGGGGACGGCCATCGGGCTAAACTGATGAAGGACGATCATCAGGAAAAGGAAAAGGGACCACGACGGGGACGACCATCGGGTTAAAGAATAAATGAAATAAACAGATGATGAGGTACGGTCATCAAAGGTGAAGGACGATCACCTAGCAGGGGACGGCTGCTCTGTAAGGGTTAAGATGAGGGAGGGTCATCTAAGGTGGAGGACGACCACCTGGCAGGGTACGGCTGCCGAAAATATCGCGACATAGGACGAATGCCGGATAAAAGGTCAACGATGGGGACGGCCATCGGATGAGCATGATGAAGGACGATCATCAAGAGGTGGAGGACGACCACCTAGCAGGGTACGGCTGCTCTCAAGGTTTATCATGACATAGGACGAATGTCAGATAACCAAAATCAACAATGGGGACGGCCATTGGATAAAATGATGAAGGACGATCATCAACAGGTGAAGGAGGATCACCTAGCAGGGGACGGCTGCTAAATATCACGACACAGGACGAATGTCGGATAAAAAGGTCGACGATGGGGACGACCATCGGATGAGCATGACGGAGGACGGCCATCAAGAGGTGGAGGACGACCACCTAGCAGGGGACGGCTGCTCTCAAGGTTTATCATGACATAGGACGAATGTCAGATAAAAAAGAAATTCTTTACTGGGGGAAAAAGTAAACACGGACGAGTGTTTATATCCGAGAAATAAAAGGTATAAGTGTTTTGACGTTTGTGTATAGATTAAAGATGCGGACGAGCATCCTTAAGACTACGATACGGACGAGTATCGGGTAGAAACAAATACTGACACGTGTTCAAAGATGATGATACGGACGAGTATCAACTGGTTAACAAGGAACACGGACGAGTGTTGAATCTGAGGGGACTCTTCTGGGGAATAGTAGACACAGACAAGTGTCTATATTCAAGAAGACAAAAGTGTTTGACACGGTGTATGGATTAAAGATGCGGATGAGCATCCTTAGGACTATGATACGGACGAGTATCAAATAGAAACAAACGCTTGACACATGTTCTGAGATGATGATACGGACGAGTACCAACTGGTTAACAAAGAACAAGGACTAGTGTTGAATCTGCGGGGATATAAATGGTGTATACAAGATACAGACGAGTATCTGTATAAGTAAAATAAGTTTGAGTAGTGTATATTTGAGTGTTCACCCTGCTGGAGAGAGTGTGACACGGACGAGTGTCAAAAGGAGAAGAGTATAGTATAAACAAGTATCTGGTATACAAAGTGTTTACATTACCGTGCTGGGAAAATGACATGGACGGATGTCAAGGAAATGTATATATATAAGTATTTGTGAGTGCAAAGGGGATGTCTTTGGCTTTCTTCTGGGGATATGACACGGACGGGTGCCACAAGGAGTATATACTGATGTTTGTGAATGTGAGGCCACTGCCTTTGCTAGGGAACCTGGGGAGCATTCCGTATACTGTTGACGGGTTGCTATTATTCACAAGTGTTTGATTCGGACCATGACTTATGATTATGCTACATGTTTGATTTTTGCCGTAATGCTCCGTATTAAAACGGAATGCTACGCTTTGTGGGGTGAATATGATGCGAATGCCATGATTATGCAAAAGAACTGATCCGGGATTCGGATCCCATTGCTGCGAAGACCTCTGGCCGATCTGTTTGAAGTGAACATCCCAGCTGGGGATGAGATCATTGGTAGATATGATGAGACGTATTTGCTTGGGGAGATAGGTCACTGATAGACCCATCCTTGGTAATGAGGGGACCCAGCTGGGGTTCGTAGAAGCTTTCGTCACTCTGTTGTGATTCCTTCGTGCGTTGCTCTTCTGAAAAGAGGCTGGAGCTCTGTGGGGAAGTGGTTCCCTGGCTTTTGTACTTGGCTGAGGAGGAATGTTTGGCAACTCGGCTGGGAGAAGCAATAAGTGGTAACTCGGCTGGGGAGAAAACACTCTGAGTGCTAAGAACGAGTGTTGACTTACCAGCTTGCTGGGATGAAGCTTTCATGCCCCATGTTGCGCTTTGAATACCTGCAATCCTGCAAAGACAAAAGACGCACAAGCGATCCCGAGGTATCCCTTACCGGATTCCGTCACAGGAGTTAGACACTTCTGAGAGTAATTACATTCCTTGCAAGCACGTATTTTATTTTTAAAGATAGGCATCTGTATTCATGCAATCAATATTTTAAAGACACCAGACATTCTTTGCAAACAAAAATGTACGAGACATTGTGTGACTGAAAAAAAATTTGTTTTTATTAATTCATGTGCCCTGAATTGGCAAGATACATCAAAGAAACATATCCCCTGAAATGAGGAGATTGTTACAAATTGAGAAACAAAATGCTGGAAATGTTGACGACGCTTTAAGGAGCTTCCCTTTTGCTATGACTCGTATGACATTTGACGTTCTTCTCGTCTTGCTTTCTGAAGAAGGCTGATTCTGATAGAAGCTTGATCCTTTCGAGGTTTACCAAGTTGCAGGTGATACAGACGAATTCAGAATGCAGTTGTTCGCTTATTCCCTTATTTTGCATGGATCGCCCTTTTGGGTTTTCAATCCATCGGGATACCCATTTTTGCCTGAGTTGTCCAATGCGGCTTTTCAACTCAGCGGGTGTACACCTTTTTTGTTTATTTCCCTTATTTTTGCCCGAGTCTTTTATTCTGTTTTTGACTCGCCGGGATGCCCTATTTTTGCCTGGACTTACAATCTGTTTTTATGTCCAGCGGGTCATTTTTACGGGAAGTATTTTTTAACTGCATCTGAATTCACAGGGGATGGGAAATCTTCACCATCCATGGTGCTGAGCATCAGTGCTCCACCAGAGAAAACTTTCTTTACTACAAATGGTCCTTCATAGTTCGGAGTCCATTTGCCCCTGTGGTCTGTATGAGGAGGGAGGATTCTTTTCAGCACAAGATCTCCTACTTGGTACTCTCGGTGCCTGACTTTCTGATCGAAGGCTTTCTTCATTCTTTTCTGATACAACTGCCCATGACAGATTGCAGCCAATCTTTTCTCTTCAATCAGACTCAGTTGTTCGTATCGGGATCGAACCCACTCTGCTTCGTTCAGCTTAACATCCATCAGTACCCGCAAGGAGGGTAATTCAACTTCAACAGGTAGGACTGCCTCCATACCATACACAAGCTGATACGGTGTTGCCCCAGTGGATGTTCTGATTGACGTGCGGTACCCATGCAAGGCAAACGGTATCATCTCATGCCAGTCTTTGTAGGTAACTACCATCTTCTGCACAATCTTCTTGATATTCTTATTAGCTGCCTCAACAGCGCCGTTCATCTTTGGCCTGTAAGGAGAAGAATTGTGGTGTTGGATCTTGAAGTCCCGGCATAGCTCAGCCATCATTTTGTTGTTTAAGTTGGAACCATTATCAGTAATGATTCGCTCGGGCACTCCATACCGACAGATGATATCTCTCTTCAGGAATCGGGCTACCACTTGTCTTGTAACATTGGCATAAGAAGCTGCTTCAACCCACTTGGTAAAATAGTCAATGGCTACCAGGATGAATCTGTGGCCATTTGAAGCAGTCGATTCGATCTTGCCAATCATATCAATGCCCCACATGGCAAAGGGCCAGGGTGAAGACATTATATTCAAAGGATTGGGAGGCACATGTACTTTATCTGCGTAGATCTGACATTTATGGTATTTCCTGGCATAAGCACAACAGTCGGCATCCATTGTGATCCAGTAATAACCTGATCTTAGCAACTTTTTAGCCATGGCATGCCCTCCCGCATGGGTACCAAAGGATCCTTCGTGCACCTCGTGCATTAACAAGTCTGCTTCTGTTCTATCAACACATCTGAGGAGTACCATATCAAAGTTTCTCTTGTATAGGGAACCATCAGTGTTCAGAAAGAAACTACCAGCAAGCCTTCTCAAAGTCTTCTTATCATTGGAAGATGCCCCAGATGGGTATGTTTGATCCTCTAAGAAGCACTTAATGTCATGGAACCAAGGCTTATCATCTCTGACAACGTCTGCTGCAAATACATACGTTGGTCTGTCAAGTCTGGACACTGAAATCCGAGGTACAAAGTTGGCAGCTTGAACTTTGATCATGGACGAAATAGTGGCAAGAGCGTCTGCAAATTGATTCTCGTCCCGAGGGATATACTCAAGCTTGACTGTTGTAAAGAAAGTCAATAACCTCCTTGTATAATCCCTGTAAGGTATCAGATGATCCTGGTGTGTGTACCATTTGCCATTGGTTTGATTAACTACCAGAGCTGAATCTCTGAACACAGTCAATGTCTTGATCCTGAGGTCTATGGCTTCCTCAAGACCCATAATACAAGCTTCGTATTCAGCTTCGTTGTTAGTGCAGTTGAAGGTGAGTTTTGCCGAGAAAGGCATATGAACTCCCTTAGGTGTAATGAGTACTACACCAACACCACGACCATTCATGTTAACAGCCCCATCAAACATCATAGTCCATTCTTCTTCTGGGTCAGGCCCTTCAGTGTGAATAGGCTCTTCATGATCTTTCGCTTTTATGAACATGATGTCTTCATCAGGGAAGTCAAATCTCATAGGCTGGTAGTCATCAATAGGTTGCTCAGCAAGATATTCAGACAATACACTGCCCTTGATGGCTTTCTGAGATGTGTACTGAATGTCATATTCCGTGAGGATCATTTGCCATCTAGCAACCCGTCCGGTAAGAGCTGGCTTCTCGAAGATGTACTTGACCGGGTCCATCTTTGAGATTAATAAGGTAGTATGGGTCAACATATACTGTCTCAGTCGGTGAGCAGCCCACGCTAAAGCACAACAAGTTTTCTCGAGCAGTGAATAACGTTGTTCACAGTCGGTAAACTTTTTGCTCAGGTAGTATATTGCATACTCTTTTCGACCAGACTCGTCATGCTGGCCCAGCACACACCCCATTGACTCTTCTAATATTGTCAAGTACATTATCAGAGGTCTTCCTTCAACTGGAGGCATAAGGATTGGAGGTTCTTGCAAGTACTCGTTGATCTTGTCAAAAGCCCTCTGGCAGTCTTCGTTCCACCTGACCGTCTGTTCTTTCCTTAACAGCTTGAACAAGGGTTCACAGGTTGCAGTAAGGTGAGATATGAACCTTGAGATGTAGTTCAATCTACCTAGGAAACCTCGAACTTCTTTTTCAGACTTCGGTGCAGGCATTTCTTGAATGGCTTTGACTTTATCAGGGTCAACCTCAATCCCTTTCTCGCTTACAATAAAACCCAGTATCTTACCAGATCGCACCCCGAATGTGCACTTGTTGGGGTTCAACTTCAGTTGGTACTTCCTCAGACGCTTGAATAACTTCAGCAGATTTACCAGGTGATCTTCTTCTGTAAGGGATTTGGCAATCATGTCATCCACATAACAATCGATTTCCTTATGGATCATATCGTGGAATAATGTTACCATAGCCCGTTGATATGTTACACCAGCATTCTTCAATCCGAATGGCATCACCTTATAACAGAAAGTGCCCCAGGGTGTGATGAAGGTTGTCTTCTCCATGTCTTCAGGTGACATCTTGATCTGGTTATATCCTGAAAATCCGTCCATGAAGGAGAATACCGAGAACTGAGCCGTATTATCAACCAATACATCAATGTGAGGTAATGGGCAATCATCTTTCGGGTTGGCTCTGTTCAGGTCCCGGTAGTCAACACACATCCTTACTTTACCGTCTTTCTTAGGCACAGGTACGATATTTGCAACCCACGGTGGATAGCTAGTTACAACAAGGAACCCGGCGTCCCACTGCTTTTGTACCTCTTCTTTGATCTTCATTGCCATGTCTGGGCTAGTACGGCGCAATTTCTGTTTAACCGGTGGGCAATCTTCTCTTAAAGGCAGCTTGTGCATAACAATATCGGTGTCCAACCCTGGCATATCTTGATAAGACCAAGCAAACACATCCACATATTCTTGAAGCAGGTCAATCAGTTGTTTCTTCACTTATTCTTGTAGGCAGGCCCCGATTTTAACTTCTTTCACATCTTCATCTGTACCAAGATTGATCGTTTCTACCTCCTCCTGATGAGGAGTGATAACCTTTTCCTCTTGCCTCAACAACCTAGCTAGCTCTTCTGGAAGCTCGTAATCTTCTTCAACCCCTTCATCAGCTTGATTGATCGGATTGTCAAAGTCATACGAAGTCATAGCCGTGTTGTTGTCGGTGCAGTCTGGAAGGCACTCTCTGCAAGGGTTCAGTTTGTTCATTTTAGTGATTGATTTTAATCTTGTTTAGAAAAGTGAAATAAAATTGTCATTTTGAAAACATTGCCATTTATTTTTTGTACAAAAAGAAAAATGGAAAAACAGTGAGCAGAAAAGAAAAAGACTCATTTGCAAAAGATGTCTGATATTTCATTGATTAATCTTGTTGCACAAAAATTACAGATGGCCCGATTACAAAATGAGTCTTGTCATCTTGGGCAAGATGCAATACTTGATGCATGCTTAAAATATACAGGAAATAATAATTACTCTGCAGGAGTAACCCTTATAATTTCCTGGGAAGACCAGTTTGAGATACGGCTTCCCGGAATCCTTGGACGTATCCAGCTCTCCAGGTTGCGTTCGTCTTCCGACTCATCTTCCAAGTTATTGACAGCATCAGGGGTGAGCATCCCCCTACTAACAAAGTTGGGCTTCTTAGCATCCTCTGCTTGATCTTGTTAAGTTGGTTTGTAACCCAACCCAAATCTATCCTCTTTCTTCTCTACAGGCAACAGCTTGCCCCAGCCTTGAGCATTCCCTTCTTCCACAACCCTCCGGGCTTGCTGGTAGGATGTCATGGAAGTCCCAAGTACAGCAGAGGTTTCATTAATATTCAAGGCCTCAAACCCTTGACTCATCGTTTCGTGGATCTCCCCATCCATCTCAATGTATTTGTATGTAGCCAGATGGCTAACAAAAATATCTTCCTCTCCACAAATAGTAACGACTTGGCCCTCCCACTCAAATTTTAACTTCTGGTGAAGGGTAGACGTAACTGCGCCAGCGGCATGAATCCATGGTCTACCCAACAAACAGCTGTAGGCCGGCTGAATGTCCATCACGTAGAAGGTCGTTTTGAAAGTTTGTGGGCCAATCGTTACAGGCAACTCAATTTCTCCCAGAACTGATCTCTTAGAGCCGTCAAAGGCTCTCACTACTAAGTTGCTGGGACGTAATGCCAATCCTTCATACTCCAGCTTCACAAGGGCTTTTTTAGGTAAGACATTGAGGGATGACCCTGTGTCTACCAGTACATGTGAAAGAACTGCACCCTTACACTCCATGGTAATGTGCAAAGCCTTGTTGTGATTGCGGCCTTCCGTAGTCAAATCAGTGTTGGTAAATCCTAGTCCATTACTAGCATTAACATTTCCAACCACAGCTTCCAACTGATTGACTGTAATCTCCTCTGGCACATAAGCTGCGTTCAAGACTTTTAGTAGTGCGTTCCGATGAGCCTCGGAGCACATAAGCAATGATAGAATGGAGATCTTGGAAGGCGTCTGGTGAAGCTGGTCCACTATCTTGTAATCACTTTTCTTGATGATTCTCATGAATTCATCAACTTCTTGATCAAAAGGTGTTTTCAAAGCTTCTTTAACAATTTGCTCTTCTTGCACCATGCTCTTCCCTTTTGCCTTGGCAGCAGCTTCTGCTTCAGCAGTGGGTCTTTGAATTTGCGGGGCAAAGAGACGTCCGCTTCGAGTGAAGCCTCCGCCTCCCCCCACATTGTCTATTTGTGGTGAAGAAGTTGATGATTCGAGAGTGATTTTCTGTCCTTCGCAGTATAGGTCGGAGCCGTAATGCCAAGGGATGGCATTACTGCTTTCATAAGGTACTGGCCCAGGCACTGTGATAGTGACTGGACTGATGGCAGCTGCAGAAGGGACTATGATAGTCTGTGGATCATAGTATATTGTGACCGGTGCTCTGATAGGAGTGGCATTTTGTGAGTTGTAGGCAGAATCATTTGCAGGATCATAATAAATTGTAACTGTTGAGACATTCTCATTGCTTGCTGCTGATGTTGTAGGAGACATTGTTGACTGGATGGGTGTTGTTGTTGTAGGAGACTCTGAATGAAGGGGTGCTGAAGTTGTAGAAGGGATGTTTGTTGATATATGGTCCGTTGAAGTAACAGATGAAACATTTGTTGATGAGATTGAAGAGTTGTTTGGAACAATGGTTGTTGCAGTTGCAGAAGACTCTGGAACTGTTGTTAAGGAGATTGCTGGATTGGTAGGTATTGATGTTGTGATTTGAAGTAAGCCACTCTGGATGAGACCATCTATGCCATCTCTCAAGTTATTACACCCATTCACTGAAATGTTGCAATAAGCACACCCTAGCTCACATCCTGGGAACATTTGACATTCAAGGAGTTGAGCTTTAATCTCTACCGGTTATTAAGTAAGACGGCTTATCTTCTTCAATAGCGTTGATTCTGGGGCCACCATGGTGTGGCATAGGGTTCTTGTTAACATTTGGTGGTGGTGCAAAGTTTAGAGCTTTGGAATCCACTAAATCCTGCACCTTCATGTGCAAAGCTCTGCACTTCTCTGTACTGTGGCCAGGTATATTCGAGTGAAAAGCACATCTGGCGCTGGCGTCATAATTTCTGGGCAGACTGGCAGGATCTGGAGGTGCCAATGTCCTTAGCTCAACCAGGTTGAGTTTCAGGAGTTGTGGAAGTAATGTGGCATAGGGCATAGGGATCAGATCGATCACCCTATTGGCCTGAGAAGGTCTCTGTTGAAATGGTCTTTGCTGATTGTTGTTGCTGGCGTTGTTGTTGTTATAATTTCTCTGAGGAGGATACTGAGTTTGTTGCTGGTAATTTTGTTGTTGTGGTTGATAAACTGGTTGAGGATGAATTGGAGCGGGAATGGTGACTGCTGCCACAGACCTATGAACATATTGGGGTCTGCCCCTGCTGGTATGGATAGCATTGGTCTCACCAGTTCTTCTTGGGCCTACAAAAGGCTTTCTTGTGTTGCTGGACGAGCTAGCACCGTTGTCAGAAATTTTGCCCATCTTTAACAGGCTCTCAATTGTTTCCCCGGCTATGACTACATCAGCAAAGCTAGTGGAAGAAAAGGCAGCTAGCCTGTCAATGTATGTCCCTTGGAGGGTGTTCATAAACATATCAGCCATCTCCTTCTCTGACATGGGTGGCTGGACAGCAGCAGCAAGCTGTCTCCACCTCTGAGCGTACTCCCGGAAGCTTTCCCTGGATGATTGAGACATTCCCATCAGGAGGGTCCTGTTGGGAGCCATATCCAAGTTGTACTGGTATTGTCTGATAAAGGCCTCAGCCAAGTCCTTCCAGCACCTGATGGTTGCACTAGTCAGGTGAGAGTACCATTCCCTTGAAGCTCCTGTTAAGCTATCTTTAAAATAAAACATCCATAGCTTTTCGTCCATGGTATATGCCTTCAGCCTCCCCAGAAAAGATTGTAAATGGGTCCGGGGACAGGAAGTTCCGTTGTACTTCTCAAAGCACGGTGGTTTAAATTTGTGGGGAATCCTGACCCCGTCCACTAGGCCCATGTCCATAACATCAAAGCCCAAAGAATTCTGGGATTCCAGGGATCTTAGTTTCTCAGCAATCTCATCTAGCCTTCTGTCATAGGCTTCCTCCCCAGCTCCCATCACTGTAAATTGATCTTCCTGGGGGTCTTCTTGTAATACTCTGCCTGCAGTGGCAGTCCCTTGCACATTAGCAGGGATGTTGATCTCTGGATGAAGGTGGGGTCCATAGACTGGAGGATTAACATGAGGTTGAAGTCTCTCATTATTACTTTTCCCAGCAGTCCCTAGATGGGGGTCTTCCTGATTCTGCCTCTCTACCAGTGCTCTTAATCTTTCTTGGCTTTGAGCCATATTATTCATCGCCTCCATAAATTGTGTCATCTGATTCCTCATTTCCAATCTCTCATTGGCCATTTGAGTCCTGACCTCTGTAAGGTCCTGCTGTACTTGGTCCATTTGTATACCCGGAAGGTTGTTGCGGGTTGGATATTTGTGTGGACGGTTGAGTGGAAACACCCGACGTCGAGCAATAGTTCCTGAAGTCACAACAGAGTTAGTAACAATAAAACAAAAACCTACAAAACAAAACAAAAGGTTAGTATGCAATGCAGTATGCTTATTTGCTTCCAAGGTATCCGGCTTGGCACTTGGTTTTGACCTTTCCAGACCCTTGAGGAAGATGCTTGTGATATTGCTTGAAGAATTCAGATAAAACAAACCAACACATATATTACAAAAAGGTAAATGATACATAGTCTGTTTCTTTTTACAATACATGCCCTCTGAGGGGTCAAAAATACAACATAAAGAAAAGAAAAGTACAATGAAATGAACGCAACAACAAGCAAAAGTCAGACACCAAGACCAAACTCATCCTCCTGAACTTCCTTGAGAAGTGCTTCAGTCACAGGATCAGCTGGACGCTCTGTAAGGTTCCTGATAAGGAGATTCCTGGTGGCAACAGCTGCAGTTAGCTTCTTGTGTTGGCTCTGGTCCTTTGACCTCTTCACACCAGCTCTAATCTTCAACTCTGAGACCTCTCTCTGGGCTGCTGCCAAGGCTTCCTGTTGCTCTTTTGCACTAGCCTTCAGCTGCTCAATCTTGTCCTGAGTCCTCTTATCCTCCTGAGTACGAGCTTCGGTGATCCTGACCCACCTAGCTTGACTCTCCTTTAGATACAAATCAGTCCTAGCTCTCTGGAGTTGGGCCTCTTTGCAGGCATTCTTCAAAATCTGTTCTCCAGCCCTTGCCTTCTTAATGTAATCCTCTGACTTCTCAATCCTGGCTAGATGCTCCACCTTTAGCTTTTCTAACCTCTCAATGTCCAAGCGACCATCACTCCTCTCCCAGAGGGTCTTCTGTAGAGCCTGAGTCAGATTCTCATTTCTCTCTTTTAATTTCTCAAACTCCTCTAAGCTGACAGTAGCTGGGGGTGGAGCTGTGGAAGGTCCAGGCACATCTTCAAGGGTGAAGGGCATCCCAAAAATTTGAGCCCTGGCATGAGACCACTCATAGTACTGAGCTGAGGCCACATTGTTGCATCTTCCAAGAATGGTTACTCCTTTAGTCTGGACATTGTCCCAAGCCCAGGATGCTTGCCTGACAATAGCCAGATTAGGCTTAATCTCACAATAAAGGGTCTCAGCTAGATCCTGTACCTTAGGAGGGTGAACCAAAGCATAGCCCAGTTGTCTTTTGAATAGCATAGGGTTGTAGTTGATGCAACCCTTCACTCCTATCAGAGGCACATTGGGAAATTGTCCACAACTAGTAATGATGTCTCTGCCCTTGGTGCTCTGAGTGCACCACCTGATATCATCTGAGGTTAAAGCAACAAGCCTCCTAGCCCAATTCTTTTGCTGGTGAGGGTTCAAGAATGCATCAGTCTTTGGCAAATGTTTGAGCAGCCAAGTATGGAACAAAGGAGCACATCATCTCACTAGTCTTCCCCTTTGTTTTTCATTCCTTTGGTGAACAGAGTAGTAGAGATCTCCCAGTAAGGTGGGCACTGGGTTCCTCAGGATGAAAAGATGGATTGCATTCTTGCTAATAAACTTAGGCTCGTCTGCAAATAATATAACCCCATATATGCTAAGGGCTAATAATGCACAGACTGCCTTCCACTCCCCCATGGAGGCGTTCAGAATAGCCTGAGAGGTCAAGAAATCCAAGTGAAGACCAGGGACTCCAGCCTTGGCTGTCATGTTCTGCCCAATCAGAACTGGTTCTAGATGCAATGCCTTTGCTACCTCTTCATTACTAGGGAAAGCCATCTCAGGGTTGAAGGGGACTCCACCCCTGATAGGTACACCAATCAGTGATGAATACTCTTCCAACAAGGGTCCCAACTGAAAGTTCTGGAAGGTGAAGCACCTCAGAGGGGGATCATAGAACTGCAGGCAAGTATGAATCAAGCTCCTCTGTGAAGGGTCCAGATCCATAACCACATCAAGGATTCCTCCATAATGTTCTCTGAATAGTGGTATATGGTCTGGAGTAATCAGGGTCTGAATCTTCCTGATGCTAGCCAACTCAGGCTCAAAGAAATGATAGGAGATGTTACTCTTCTTGGGTGCCATGTTGCTGAAGAAGAGCTGAGACAGATGCTGAGAATAACACTGAAGATGGGCCACTGACAGGCTGAGATTGGTGATGCAGGTGACTGAAGCAGGTAGCTGATAGCTGAAGCTAGTACTGATGTAGATAGGTCTATGCTGATGAAGGGGTCAAAACCAAGCCAAAATGCAGTATGGATACCCTGAAAAACAAATAAGCAAATGTCAAATGATGCAATGGTGATGTATGCAAATGATATGCAAGGGTTTGTGACTGAGCTGGAACTGATCAAGTGCTCTGATATAAGTCCAGGTATGTTCAAGAAGTCCAGATGGAGGTTCATAAGTCCAGTAACAAAGGTGGGGGACTCAAATAAAGAGTCACATGTCCTGGGTTAAATCACAAGAACTGTTCCAAAATGGAGTACTCTTAATCAAAACAAAGTAACAGGGTATGCTGAGGTCAAGGGTACCTGCAAACCTGTAAACAGCCCAACCCCCCTCACAGGTGATGTTCTAAAACAAGGATCCTCAGACTTGGATCAGTTATGAGAAGTGTAAACACTTCTAACCCGGAGGTACAGTGTTTACAATAACCATAAAAGATTCTCCTCTAATTCACCTCAGTTTCTGAAGGTCAATACTAAAGGTCATCCAGACTTAGCAGGCTTCCCAGATAGCCCTAGCACTATAGGAAATCTGCAGCACAGAGTTCTCAAGAAGAAACCCATATCTGAACCGTGTTTCATATTCCCGCACCAGACCGAAATGGAATGGGAAAGAACATGAACCACTCTAGCCTAGGTGTCACTCAGGTCCCAGGTATAGGACCTCAACTCTCAATGGAAAACCCACCCACCAAAGCAACAAAACAGATCCAGCCAGCACAGTATGACAATATGATATATGTGAAGCTATAAAGAAAGCAATAAAACCATTGTACATAAAGCAAAAATAAATACAAATACAAGCACAAATAGCACATAACACCCCAGTAAACACAAATCAAACAAGCGCTAGGAGGAACCCACAAAAAGAACCAGAAGCCCTGGTTGCAGTATAAGGGTCCCCAGCAGAGTCGCCAAGCTGTCGCTCCCGATAAATGGGAAATGGCCCAAATAAGGGTACAGACGCGAACGGTCGGCGAAGGGAGGATGTGAGAACACACAGGAGTGAACTCACAGGGAATGAATAGAGTCGCCAGCTAGGCATTTTTATCCCGAGGGAAAGGTAATGCTGCATAAACCTAAAAAGATATGGATAAGACGGTTGCGAACCAGAGAGACTGAGAACGGGGGTTGGTTACAACTTGGGAAGGTATTAGCACCCAGATTGTCCGTCGTACTCGACGGGATCCACGCTTAAAAGATTTGTGTTTTAAAGGGGTAGTGTCAGTGCAATCTGTGTATAAAAGAGCTGGAAAGGGATATACAGGTGTCTGTGTAAGAGGAGTGTAAAGTGAAGTATGTGAAGTGTATAAATGTACAGTGTCAGTGTAAGAATGGAATACTCAAGAATATGAGGCTAGAGAATGATGCTAGAAGGAGGGGGCATATACAGAGACTTTTGTTCGATAACTGTTAAGTTACGCCTACGTATCCTCTCGTGCAATGAGGAAGTCAGAACACCGTAGTTCGACCCAAAGAGACTGAAAGATAAATTGACTTGTGAATTGCTTACTTGCCTATGCTCAAGTGTATGATCTGTCTGGCACAGATGCAAACTGTCTTGCATTAGACGGAAGAAGCAAGTTCTCGTTTATGAGTGAAGGTGATGAGAAAAGAATCCCGAAGGAGACGATTATTGTTTGTTTTTTTGAGTTTTCAGTCTTTTATTACTTTTGAAAGTTTGTCATAGGAAAATGAGCTTAAGCCTAAACCAATGGATTTAGTAAACTCATCACATCTTCCCTCTGATTAGGGGTAATGAGAATACCTTAAGTGTGAAGTCAGCTTCTCACACTTAATCACCATGATGTAGGATTAAGATCATTAACCTACTTGTGATTATTGAAGTGTTTTTGTTGTTTTTGTCTAGTGTTAAGTAATGAGGTTAAGCCATAATCAAGGATTAAACAAACTCATTACACCATCCTAATAGAAGGATAATAGATGAGAATGTTTAAGCTAAGGAAAGCTCCTCAACTTAATCCATGATTAGGGATTAAACTCATGACAAAACAAGCCTTTGGTTAAGTGGATTTTATTTAATGATATGATGATGAAGTGATTTTTATGGTTTGTAAGACAACTTGAGGAGGACTTGTCCATTAACACTAGGGTTAGTCCTTCTTAACCAATTAAGGAAGAATTAGAACCCTAATGCAAGGCCCAAGTTACAAGTGTGATGTCTTGATAGTTATTAAGTGAATTGATTAAGAGATTTAAACACATTAAGGGTTTAACACTTAGGATTAAAGTTATACACTCCATCCTAATAGAAGGATGCAGGCATAAGCTTAATCACAAAGCCTTAAAGCCTTTAGGGTTTAGTCTCTGATTATGAGATGAGAAGAGAAGACTCAAAGAGACACAAAGGTAAAGCTAAGTGGGGGGGCTAATCAAAACCCTAATCATTGTCATGCTTGGTTGTCCCTAAGGTTTGTGAGGTTTGAGAAAGAAATCTTCAATGGAACCACCAGGAAGCAGATGAAAGGAGCAAAGAGAAAGCAAAGTAACTTGCTTCATTCAAGAAGTCAAGTCACTTGAGGAAAGAAAGTAAGAAGAAAAATAAAGAGCAAGCTCAATCTCAAACAAAAAACAAAATGCAGCAAGGATGCATAAGAGAGATGAAAAGAAGTTGTGAGAAGTGAAGGCAAATTCACTTCTCAAAGTAACTTACCACCTGAAAAGTTAGTGAAAGAAATGCAATGCAATGTAAAATGAGATGGAATGGCATGGTGCAAACCAAAACCAGAAGCACATTCATGATGTTAATGATGCTATGAGATGATGCAAACATGAAACAAAGCATGGGGATGATCATACAAACTTATGGATGCAAATGAAGCAAGTTAAGAACCATGATCATACATGAAAGGTTATGAAGTGCAAATGGCATACAACATGGAAAATACAAGATGCAATGATAAAACATGCTTCTAATATGTCTTAAGATGTTTAATGAACCAAATGGATGCACAAAATGCTATGGCAAGTCAAGGTATGAATGCAAATGCAAGATGGATGCATATGGAAGCCCAAATTAGGGTTTATGATCAATGCATCAAACAAAAACCAAAATCAGAAGCAACCATGAAGATAAAAAATTGAAAATGCACTCAAAGGATCCCTAAACCTATACTAACTCACTGCCCAAAGGAGAGGTTCTAACTCTTAACCTAATTAGGGTTATGAATTTCCTAAAATTTCTAGGGTTTTTGGGTACCTTAACAAGAAAAATACCAAACAAATTGAAAATGAAAGATCAAATCATGCCAATTTAATCTCACAAACTACATGCTAAACAAAATGCAATGCAAAAAGAATCAAAGTCCAACTCTCAATGGTTAGGCAGAAATGATTTTTTGAAGTTTGGATCAAAATAATGCCTTGAAATGATTTTAATTCCATGAAAAATTCTCAAAAGACATCAAGATCAAAAAAGAAATATGGTTTGAGGGTTGGACAATGTTTCTAAATGATTTTTAAGGTTTCATGAATTTTTTGGTGATTTTTAAATACCTAAAAGTATTTTTAATTAATTAATTCCCATTAATTAATTAAAAATAAACTTTTAAATGATTTAAAAATATTTTTTAATGCAAAAAATAAAAATAAAAATGTTTTTGGTTTCTGAAAATTAATAAAAGTTTATATAAAAATTTTCAGAATTTTTGAAAAGGTTTTACTATTTTAAATAAAATGGAGAAAATACATGAATTAAAAAGAAAAATAAAATGAATTAAATGGGTGGTAATCAGATCCAAGGGCCCAGGTTTGAACTGGCAGCGCGCGCGTTTGACTTGGCGCCATATCCAAGGGCTGGCATTCAAACTTGGCTAATTATGATTAACCTTAATTAAACAAACCCTAATGACTTTCAGGCGACCGGAACACTGTTCCGGTCGTCTTCTCCGGCCAACTCAACTTTCAAACTCTCTCAAAACGCCATGAAATCATGTCAAACTCTCCAGATCAACTAAACTAACATCCCTAAACAACAATCTAACATCAAAATCCATTTATTTCAACTCAAAATCAAGATACGAATCAAACATCAAAAACTGCCAAAATTTCAGAAACACAATACAACCTCATTTCTCAATCTTTTTCCAAAGTAAAAAGTTCAGTGAACTCAGGGAAGCATGCTTTATCATTTAGAAACAAGAAATAGAGGTTCTGGAAAAATGAAATGCCATAGCTACCTGAATCGAAGCTTTTAAACCAGGGGCTTCTGGGCCAGTTTCTTGCTTCTAAACAGCTCCAATGACCTCTCCAAAGTGTTTGCCAGGCTTGTTTGAAGTTTATTTGGGCTGGTTTGAGAGTTTGCTCGAGTTCTGTTCAAAGGGGGGCAGAAGTCGTATTTTTGATTCAATGGCTTTCAGGCTGTTTTAAGGGTTGGTTTGTGTTCAGTGAAGCATGGTGAGATGGTTTATGAAGTTGGTTTGTGTGTTTGAGGCTTGTGCTGAGAGTTTCGAAGGCTCTTGCAAATGGAGTGGAAAATGAGAATGATGTGCTATTGAGTGTTTCAGGCTTGTGCTCTTATTGCTTTGGCTTGCTTTTGGCTTGTATAGATAACTGTGATTGGTCAGAAGAAGTGATATGTGCTTTATTGATTGGTATGGGTATTTTTGCCAAAATGTCAAAGTTGGTGTATGAGAAGTATGGGCTACTTTCTAGCCAAGGACAAAGAGTGTGTCCTGCGCAGCATGATGTGGGGAAAGGCCTAGGATGGTTCAGCAAGCTAGCAAGCAAGTGGATGAGAAACTATGATGAGTTTTGCAACTTGCCTTGCTTTTGAGTCTTATGAAAAAAACTTGATCCATAGGCCACAAAAATGAGAAACTCCTTGGCCCATTCTGATTTTTAAGTGTTGTGTGATCATGTTGTGAAGTTTAGAAATGCATTTGATGACTTGATTTGCCTTGAGAAGTGAATTTACAACTTTGCCTCTTTGGTGGAAACTTTGAAATTTTGTGATTTTTGCCAACTTTGACAAACCATAACTTTTGATCCAAAATGAATTAGGTCATGTTCTTGTACTTTTTGAAAAGGGAATGATCCATTCTACAACTTTCATGACCAAAGTTTTTTCATTTGAAGCTTTTTTGAATCAAAAAGTAAAGGTTGAAAAAGTTGCCTAAAATGACATTTTCATTAAAAGTCCAACTTTCCCAAAAAGTCAACTTTGCAAAAGACTTGAAATTCTTCAATTTTGTGAACTTCCAACATCTTCCATGATCAAATAAATATCATATACAATCAAAATGATGAAGAACATCCTTTGGTTGGGTCATAGGGGGCCTCAGATGCCCTGATTTTGCACTGACTTGCTTGAAAAGTCAACTCTTGATCAGATGACTTCCCCATAGAATTTCTTCATGAAAATTGATATGCATACTCCCTATACCATATAGAGACCAATAGAAACAAGAATGACCAAACAATTTGGAATTATGGCCTTTGAAACAAAAACCCTAATTTTAGGTCAACTGTGCAGTCAAGCCTGGCTCTGCTTCCATACCAATCCCAGTTCTTGTGATCCTTTGACATTCTTGACTTTGAGAGGATGTAATATGATACTTGAACACACATGGACCCCTTTGAAGTGATTTATGGCCTTTGGAGTGGCTCAAGAAGCTCTTGGATTGCTCAGATCACAAACCCTAGATGCAGATGACTTTGAATCTATGCAGTGAATCAAAAATGTGATATGGGATGGTATGATTGAGTTTATGCATATGAAATGATCACAAGCCATGGTGTGAATGGGTGAGGGCAAATTTGGAGTGTTTACACCATGGAGCCTGTTGCTGAAGGAGATACTTCTTATATCATTCTTCATCCAGACATGCCCACTGACATAGAAGAGTTACAGAGGTCCTGGATCCAGTTGAAGGAGCAAAGAGATACTTTTGAGGCTCATTACAAAGCAAGTCAAGAAAGAATTTTGGAGCTAACAAAACAACTTCACGAGGAGCGGAATCTCAACTCATACCTCAACACAAAGAGGAAACGTCCATGGGAGACTTAAAACCCCATTTTTGTATTCATTTCATTTTTGTTGTAAGCCCAAGGGGCAAACAAATTTATTGATTACTAATAAAAGTTTACTTTCTGGTTGTTTAAACAAATTTAAATCTTGCGGTCCTTGAAAACATTGCATATGCATTTA
The DNA here is from genome assembly GCA_963966055.1 of Lathyrus aphaca. Taxonomy (NCBI): domain Eukaryota; kingdom Viridiplantae; phylum Streptophyta; class Magnoliopsida; order Fabales; family Fabaceae; genus Lathyrus; species Lathyrus aphaca. Next base: position 195,892,090 of record OZ014522.1, on the reverse strand, counting down.
CATACCATCTCATTGCATCACAGGTTTCTTATATACAGGTATCTTATCTTCTCGCTGTTTATTTCAGCAGAAATGGCTCTTGAACAGACTGTAAAAGATCTCCAGGCTCAGAATGCACAATTCCAAGAGTTGATTCTGAACTTGTCCAAGGGGCAAGACGAGCTGAAGACAATGCTGGCTAAGAAGAATAAGAAGACTAGAAGATCAGGAGGCCTTATCAATATGGGAAGAAGGTTCAGAGGTCCTATCAAGACCAAGGAACAGGTTGATGATTATGAGTCTGAAAATTCTGAGAAAGAGGGAGGCAGTCTCCATGACACTGGGAGATTCTGATTCTGAAGCAAATTACTATCATGATCCTAATGAAGATAAATTCAAGATGCTGGTGGATAGAATGAATGCCATGGAGTTACAAAAATCTTCTGGGCTGGATTTTGAAGATCTGAGTTTAATATCTGGAGTGATTATACCCATTGGTTTCAAGGTTCCTGATTTTGTGGCGTATGATGGTGTATCATGTCCCAAGCTGCATCTAAGGTCCTATGTCCGGAGGATTCAACCACATACTGCTGATAAGAAGTTGTGGATTCATTTCTTCCAAGAGAGCTTGTCTGGAGCTCAATTGGAATGGTACTATCAACTAGAGAGTGCCAACATTCGTGATTGGAATGATCTTGCTGAGGCCTTCTACAGGAAATATCAATACAATGCTGATTTAGCACCAACTCGCATGCAACTCCAAAGCATGTCTATGGGTGCTAAGGAGAATTTCAAGGAGTATGCCCAGAAATGGATAGACCTAGCTGGAAGAGTTCAACCTCCTCTGACTGACAGGGAACTAGTAGATATGTTTATGAGTACGCTGAGTGGTCCTTTCTATAGTCATCTCATTGGAAGCTCATCATCTGGCTTTACTGAGCTGATAATGACTGGAGAGCGTGTGGAGAGTGGTATAAGAAGTGGTAAGATATAGGTGGGTGCCTCTTCATCAAGCACTGCCAAGAAGCCCCCAAGTGGGCAAAAGGAGTCTAATGTTGTGTATGGTCAACCTGGTCGTAACAGAAGTCATCAATCTGTGGGAGCAGTTCACATCTCTAATCCTACTCCTGCAACACCAGAGCCACCACAGAGCAATCAGCAGAAGCCTAGAAGACAGTTCACCAAGATCAACATGTCACTAGCCCAAGCCTTGCAACACTTGTTGAAAGGGGAACTCATCACTCTGAAGGACCCTCCTCAGAATCCTAATACTTCCTCTCCTCGGTACAACTCTAATGCACGATGTGCCTATCATTCTAATTGTCCGGGACATGACACCAACAACTGCTGGATATTGAAAAACAAGATTCAAGATATGATTGATGTTGGAGAGATTGAATTTGACCCTCCTGGGACTCCAAATGTGATTACTGCTCCTATGCCAAATCATGAGAAGACTGTTAATGCCATTGATGAAGTCACATATATTTCCTCAGTTGCAGATGTGACCACTCCCTTATCCATTATCAAAAAGAAGTTGGTACAGGCTGGATTCTTTCCAGGCTGTAATGAAGACTGTTTTTATTGTGCTTATAAACCTGATAGCTGCTGGAAGTTGAAGGATGGTATTCAACGCCTCATGGACAATTACACTATATTGTTTGAGAGGACACCTTCTGTGGAAAATATGGTTGAACATCTGACCCGGGGTAAGAAGGTTGAAGATGTGGATATGGTTGATAAAGTGCCAGTGAGGATTACTTCCAAAGGCCCTATCAGGATCACCTTTAAGGGTCCTGTCAGGATTACTGCTGAAGGACTTGTGAAGACTATTGCTGAAGCTAGAGTGGCTCCCATGATTATTACCACTCCTGGTCATATTCCTTATACTTCTGATAAAGTTATACCCTGGAATTACGGTTCTGATGTTTATATCCATGGTTTTAAGCAGGAACCATTGACTGATACACCTGTTACTAATGATAACCTCGATGTTGATAATATTACTGGATCTAGTAAGATCACCAGAAGTGGAAGAATTTTCTCTCCTCCAGTTATCTCCAAGAGTGCAGTTAATCCAACTACTACCTCCACTTCTGAACCAAGTACTGATGCTCGGGGCAAAGGTCTTGTAATTGAACTTGTGCAAGATGAGGCACCGACTGCTGAGAATCTTTCTAAACAGATGGAAGAAGTGTTGAAGATCATTCGCAAGAGTGATTATGATATTGTTGACCAATTGGGGCATACTCCCTCCAAAATTTCCATGTTGTCTTTGTTGTTGTGTTCTGAGGCTCATGCTAAAGCCTTGATCAAGTTCTTGAGGACTGCCCATGTACCAAATGAAATTTCTGTGGATCAATTTGAGAATTGTGTGGCACATCTGACTTATGATAACGGGTTAGGCTTTTCTGATGCTGACTTGACTCCTGCCAAGAGAAATCATAACAGAGCATTGCATATCTCCATTGAATGTAAGGGAACTACTTTGTCTCATGTGTTAATAGACAATGGTTCTTCACTGAATGTACTTCCCAAAGAAGTTCTAAACAAGCTCAGTCCTGAAGATGTTGTGTTAATACCAAGTAATATAGTGGTGAGGGCCTTTGATGGTTCAAGAAGAGTGGTGCATGGAGAAATAGATCTCCCAATCAAAGTAGGCTCTCAAGTTTTCAATTCAACCTTCTATGTAATGGATATTCGTCCTGCATACTCTTGTTTGCTTGGGCGCCCCTGGATTCACGGGGCAGGTGCTGTGACCTCCACTCTGCACCAGAAGTTAAGATACCCAATAAAGGGAAAGGTTGTCATTGTTTATGGAGAGGAAGAATATATGATCAGTCATGTGAATACATTTAAGTATGTTGAAGTGGAAGGTGAATATGTTGAGACTCCTTGTCATACATTTGAAGTAGTTCCTTGGGTCGTTCCTGCTACTGAAGCTCCTCCTGTTGTCAAAAGAGTTCTTGTGGTTACCAGAGTACCTCCTACAATGGCCTCCCTCAAAGATGCTAGAGCTGTGGTTGAAGAAGGTGGTTGTACTATTTGGGGTCAGCTTCCTGACATTCCTTACAAGTCTGACAAGTTTGGTTTGGGTTTCACTACAAAGTCCTAGAAGGCTGTTCGTCGTGCTCGTGCTGTTCGTATCACTAATCAAGGGATCATGAGAGATCAAATCAATGTTGTGGGTGATTGTAATGAAGACTACAACCTGGATGACTGGATCTTTCCTACTGTGGGTGATGGGCTCAACAATTGGAAGACTGAAGACGTTATTCCTATCTCCTTTAGTCAGGAGTAAATACTATTACTGTGTTGTTATTTTTAAGTTTGTAATTTTGAACGATTAAACTTTTAAGCCTTGTGTCTTACCCGGGGCACAATGGTATGCTTGTTACGGGATGTCATTTCATTTGCATACTTCATTCAATAAAAATCAATGGACGTTTCGTTTTCGTAAATATTGTGCTCCTTGTCTTTCTTTTATTTTATTTTTTGTTTTATCAGCTATGTGTTCTTACACACACCCACATCACTAAAATGCAGATCCTCATCCACTCTGGATCCTGTTGATAACAGTTCTACTATTGCCAATTATAATTTCGAGAATCCGATCTATCAAGCTGAAGATGGAAAGGAGGAAGATTGTGAAGTACCTGTAGAGCTTGCTAGGTTGTTACAACAAGAAGAGAAAGCTATACAGCCACATGAAGAGCCGATTGAAGTTGTAAATCTGGGAACTGAAGAGAACAAGATAGAGGTCAAGATAGGGGCTGAATTAGAGGATGGTGTCAAGAGCAGATTAATTCAAATGTTACGTGATTATGTGGAGATCTTTGCTTGGTCCTATGAAGATATGCCAGGGCTGGATACAAACATTGTGGTTCACCGTTTACCGGTAAAAGAAGACTGTCGTCCAAAGAAGCAGAAGGTTCGTCGCATGCGTCCTGAAATGTCAGAGAAGATTAAAGCAGAGGTGATGAAACAATTTGATGCAGGGTTTTTAGCTGTGACTTCTTATCCTCAATGGGTTGCAAATGTGGTACCAGTACCTAAGAAAGATGGTAAGGTACGTATGTGTGTAGATTACAGGGATTTGAACAAGGCCAGCCCCAAAGATGACTTTCCACTTCCTCATATTGATGTTCTGGTAGACAACACTGCTCAGCATAAGGTATTCTCTTTCATGGATGGCTTCTCTGGTTACAATCAAATCAAGATGGAACCTGAAGATATGGAGAAGACTACATTTGTTACACAGTGGGGCACTTTTTGTTATAAAGTGATGCCATTTGGTTTGAAGAATGTCGGGGCAACATATCAGCGTGCTATGGTAGCTTTGTTTCATGATATGATTCATCACGATATAGAGGTATATGTGGATGATATGATAGCCATGTCCCAGAATGAAGAGCCACACCTTGATCATCTGCATAAGTTGTTTGAAAGGTTGAAGAAATACAAGTTGAGATTGAACCCAAACAAGTGTACTTTTGGAGTTAGGTCTGGTAAACTCCTGGGTTTCATTGTCAGTGGAAAAGCTATTGAAGTAGATCCTGCAAAAGTGAAAGATATACAAGAGATGCCAGCTCCCCGTACTGAGAAGGAAGTTAGAGGTTTCTTGGGACGATTGAATTACATTGCAAGATTTATTTCCCAATTAACTGCTACCTGTGAGCCAATCTTCAAGTTGTTGAAGAAAGATCAGGTAATGGAATGGAATGATGAGTGCCAGACAGCCTTTGATGAAATTAAGAGATATCTTCTAGAACCTCCAATCTTGATGCCACCAGTTGATGGAAGACCCTTGATTATGTACTTAACAGTGTTAGACAACTCAATGGGGTGTGTGTTGGGGCAACATGACGAGTTTGGTCGAAAAGAGCAGGCAATATACTACCTTAGCAAAACGTTTACCGACTGTGAAACAAGATACTCACTGCTCGAGAAAACTTGTCGCGCTTTGGCATGGGCTTCTCGCCGACTAAGACAATATATGTTGACTCATACCACCTTGTTGATTTCGAGGATGGATCCAATTAAGTACATATTCGAGAAACCTGCTCTCTCCGGACGAATAGCAAGATGGCAAATGATCTTAACAGAATATGATATACAATATACTACTCAGAAGGCCATTAAGGGTAGTGTAGTAGCTGATCATTTGGCTCATCAAGCAGTGGATGATTATCAGTCAATGAGTTTTGAGTTCCCTGATGAAGACATTATGATTATTACCAAAGAACCTGGACAATATGACGGACCTGAACAAGGATCCCGATGGACTATGGTTTTTGATGGAGCTTCTAATGCACTTGGTAATGGTGTTGGTATTGTGATCATTTCCCCTGAAGGTTGTCATACCCCGATTACTGCAAGACTTTGTTTCTATTGTACGAATAACATGGTTGAGTATGAGGCATGTATCCTGGGTATCAAAGCTGCCATTGATATGAAGATTCAGTTCCTGGACATATATGGAGATTTAGCCCTGGTAGTAAGTTAGATTAAAGGAGATTGGGATACCAAGCATGAAAATCTTATTCCTTATAGAGAGCATGTGTTGTCTTTTATCCCATATTTTGAAGAGATTACCTTTGGACATATTCCACGAGGAGAGAATCAGTTGGCAGATGCATTAGCCACCATGGCATCTATGTTTGAGATTAGTTGGGATGATGAAGCTCCCAAAATTACCATTGATAGATTTGAGAAGCCTGCATACTGCAATGAGATTGACACTGAAGAAGTATAAGGGAAACCTTGGTTCTATGAAGTGAAAAGATATCTTGAAGCTTAGGAGTTCCATGAAGGGGCATCTATTAAGGATAAGAAGTTTCTAAGGAGGTTTTCTGCTAAGTTCTTCTTGAGTAATGGAATTTTGTACAAGCGCAATCATGATTCAACTTTGCTTTGTTGTGTGAATAAGAAGGAAGCGACAGAGATTATGGAAGATATGCATGATGGGATCTTTGGCACTCATTCTAGTGGTCATACTATGGCAAAGAAGATATTGAGAGCAGGATACTATTGGTCTACCATGGAAGCTGACTGCTATCAACATTCCAGAACATGTCACAAGTGTCAAATCTATGCTGATAAAGTACATATACCTCCATCACCATTGAATGTGTTGACTGCTCCTTGGCCTTTTGCCATGTGGGGCATTGATATGATTGGTGAGATCAAGCCTACTGCTTCTAATGGGCATCGTTTCATCCTGGTTGCTATTGATTACTTTACAAAGTGGGTGGAAGCAGCTTCATTTGCATCTGTTACTAAGAATGTGGTGGCTCGATTCATTAAGAACAATCTCATATGTAGGTATGACATCCCTGAAAGGATTATCACTGACAATGGCTCTAATCTGAACAACACCATGATTACTGATCTCTGCACGCAGTTCAAGATTAAGCATCACAACTCTTCTCCGTATCGTCCAAAGATGAATGGGGCAGTAGAAGCTGCTAATAAGAACATTAAGAAGATTATACAGAAGATGACTGTCACTTACAAAGATTGGCATGAGATGTTACCATTTGCTCTTCATGGTTATCGCACTACAATACATACTTCAACAGGGGCAACCCAATTCTCCTTAGTCTATGGTATGGAGGCAGTTCTGCCCATTGAAGTTCAGATCCCCTCCTTAAGAATCATGAAGGATGCAGGTTTGGATGAAGATGAGTGGATTCAGACTCGACTTGACCAGATAAATTTGATTAATGAGAAGAGGTTGGCAGCTGTTTGTCATGGTCAGATGTACCAGAAACGGATGATCAAGGCTTTCAATAAGAAGGTTAAGCCAAAGGTATATCAGGCTGGTGACTTGGTAATCAAGCGTATCATACTACCACAGGGTGATCCTAGGGGCAAGTGGACCCCTACTTATGAAGGACCATTTGTAGTCAAAACAGTATTCTCAGGAGGTGCCATGATGCTTACTACTATGGATGGTGAAGACTTCCCATAGCCTGTAAACGCAGACATAGTTAAAAAATACTACGCATAAAAAAGAGACCCGCTAGGTTGACTGGCCTAGGCAAAAATAAGGGCATCCCGGCAAACCAAAAGGGTTCGGGCAAAAATTAGGGATATATATAAAAAATATACACCTGGAAAGTCGAAAACCTGAAAAGGCGGCTTGGGCAAAAAAGGGTATCCCGGTGGATTGAAAACCTGAAAGGGCAATCCAAGCAAAAGTTAGGGATTAAAGCGTATGACTATGTCTCGTTCAGATCACCCATATAGCCCCAGCTAGTTGTGTTAACTGATTCAAGTTCGAACAGATAAAGATCAATCCAATCGTTTTCGTCTCAACAACAGAAGATGAGATACTTGAAGATAATGACAATAGTAGAATTGAAACTCAATAGGATTATTTCTCACATAGCTGTTTTCTATGTTTTGTAAAAATTTCATGACAAATTCCTCTTACTAGGATTTATGTCTCCTTGTACAAACTTGCCTATGTATAGGTCACTTTGTGATATAAATAAAATTTCATCTTTGAATCCAGATTTACTTTTACCCTATTTACATAAGCGAAAATGTCCATTGGTTGTGTTTGAATGTATGTATGCTTTTGAATATGATTGATGTTTACCATAAATGCATGAAAATGCAGTAATAGTATTTACTAAGGACGAACGAAGGTAGGAATTCAACGAAGCTTCGCCGGTTCATCCCCCACAAGACAACTACAGATCCCCAGCAGGGCAAATCTATCTTTATAGATACTTCGAGTTACATCTCCCCTTGAATTTATGTCTATCTCTTTTATCCTCAGTCAGGATATTCAAGAACTTATTCCTTCAATAAAAGTACTACGAAAGAAGACGGGAGGTTATAAAACAAGACGGGAATAAGTTCCTCATATTCTTCAACAACGAATCGGGATTTATTTTCCCTAGCCAGCAGTTGTTATACAAAGATATCCAGACGCTTCAGGCTGCATGATTCATACATACATCATTTACATCATACCATAACATATCCATAAATGCATAATACATTTACATAAATGCACCATGCCATGCATGCATACATATTGCATAAACTAACCTTTTCTTTGCAGGATGGTTATATGCAGATAAAACAACGTCAACAATCCACAACAGGTCAGAAATGATCTATATATTACTCAAGATGTCCTCGGAGAGTAAGCAAACGGTTTGTACAAAGATCCATTCCCTAATCCAGGATATTTTCAGGAGATTTATTCCTGACACTCTTTTGTCCTCGGAGAGTAGGCCAACGGTCTGTACAAAGATCCATTCCCTAGTCCAGGATATTTTCAGGAGACTTGATCCTGACACTCTTTTGTTCTTGGATATTAGGCAAACGGTCTATAAAAAGACCCATTCCCTAGTCCAGGATACTTCCAGAAGATTTCATCTATCTGGTCTTGAATAGTAGGCAAACGGTCTGTACAAAGATCCATTCCCTAGTTCAAGATATTTTCAGAAGATTTAATCTATTTGTTCTTGAATAGTAGGCAAACGGTCTGTACAAAGATCCATTCCCTAGTTCAAGATATTTTCAGAAGAATTAATCCTGATATTCTTTTGTCCTTGGAGAGTAGGCAAACGGTCTGTACAAAGATCCATTCCCTAATCCAGGATATTTTCAGGAGATTTATTCCTGACACTCTTTTGTCCTCGGAGAGTAGGCAAACGGTCTGTACAAAGATCCATTCCCTAGTCCAGGATATTTTCAGGAGACTTGATCCTGACACTCTTTTGTTCTTGGATATTAGGCAAATGGTTTATACAAAGACCCATTCCCTAGTCCAGGATACTTCCAGAAGATTTCATCTATCTGGTCTTGAATAGTAGGCAAACGGTCTGTACAAAGATCCATTCCCTAGTTCAAGATATTTTCAGAAGATTTAATCTATTTATTCTTGAATAGTAGGCAAACGGTCTGTACAAAGATCCATTCCCTAGTTCAAGATATTTTCAGAAGAATTAATCCTGATATTCTTTTGTCCTTGGAGATTAGGCAAACGGTCTGTACAAAGATCCATTCCCTAATCCAAGATATTGCCAGAAGAGATAATCTTCACGAAGATTTATTTCTACAGGTCTATTCAATAATTCAAATCATGTTTCATAAACGATTCAGAGACGGCCTATACGAAGACCTAGTACTGATATCCAGTATCAACATAAAGAGATCATCACCTCCTGATATTTTGGATGGCATCTATAAGCCCATCTCCATTTCTTCCAAGTGGCATCTTCAAGCCCACTCAAGCATATACAATTAATCATAGTTGTTACTTTACGCACTGACGAGTGCAAATTTTTGGGCTTTTGTGTTCAATCCCCTTCAACCTTCCAGGTCACGAATGGCACATATACCAATCTAACCCCTCAGGTTTCAGAAAATTGAACAGGGGCAGATGTTGCACCCCAAAATTTTCCCTCCACAAGACAAACATTGTGTACTAAGAGGTTCACAAGGTTCACAAGACATCTCATGAGGTTCACAAAGTTCACAATTAGTCAGAAAGTTTGACAATTCCCTCAGATAATGCATCCTCCTAAGCAATGCATCTTAAACTAGGGTTTTGACCTTTATCAGGATAAATGGACTTCCAAGACTTCAAGTGAGATTCATAGCCTCATATATGTGTTTAAGAATCCCCATGTCAAGTTTCAAGACTTTCCCAAAAGATTTGCTCAGTCAGATGATCAGATAGGTTAAAATCAGTCAAAGCAGTCAAAAAGTCAAACTGAGGTCAACTGTGGTCAAACCAAAGTCAAACTTCATTATTTTTTGCCAACATCAAGTATATGAAGTAAAATTCATTATTTGATCAAGGTTTGATCATAATTCATCAAGGAGATTTCAGATCATCAAGAATCAGGAGTTTCTAAATTAGGGTTTTCATAGGAAAAGTCAACTGAACTTTGACCAGCCATAACTTTCACATGCTTCATCAAAAATTTTCCATCTAAAGCTCATTTTGAAGGAAATTTAATTCTCTACAACTTTGTGTCTCACAAACCAAGCCCAAAAATGCTTCATTTGGAAGGTATGAGCTATGACATTACAGGTCCTTTTAAAAGTCAACAAAAAGTCAACAACTTCCAAAGAGCATAACTTGAGAATGGTAAAAGATATGGACATGAGACCAAAGAGGTTGGTTAGAGGACTCTTTAAGCTTTCCAAAATGTCCAATAACACCTTCATAGCATTAAAATTGAAGTATTTGTGCCCTTGCAAAGTTGGGAAATGTTTGGGAAGTTTATGAAGCAAATAAGGCCTTAAAACCAATTTTTGCTAAATAAGCCCACCAAATTGCCATCCAATCTTTACAAAACCACCAAGCACGACCCAACCCACACATTTTTTGATTTTTTATATTTTATTTAATATTTATTTGAATTTTATTCATTAAAATACAAATTGAATTAAAATAAAATATGAAAGTCATATATTTGGAAAAGATTTTGATTCTAGAAGGTCTTAATATCCATTTAAACTTGATTGATACCATAATATTTGAGGTCACACCAAAATAGCAATGTTAGATCAAAGAAAATTCAAGTTTTAATGTCACATCTTTTTCAATCTCACAAGGTCCAAAAATCCAGAAGTTTGGTGAATGTCTTAACCTAATTTCATTGTGTGATATATAAACAACATTAAGCCAAGCCCTAGACACGGATTCAGAGCCTCAAGGACAAGTTTCAAACTTCAAAATTCATCAAAGAAATTCAAAATTGGATTCTTTAAATTGTTTGTTTTTCAGGTGATTTAAGGATGGAAAATCATTCTTGGGCAATCTCTGAACCTATGTGCATCATTATCATCGTCCAAAACATGCCTAAATACATAATCAGAAGTCGTGTTCTTGCATTTTTTTTATTTTTCGTATTCTGCTATTCATGTGTTATAAATCCCTTTTGACTAATGTTTTGTGTTTATTATGAAGCAATGAATGTTTCTGGGTGATTAGATTAAAGTTTCGTGACCTTGACCAAGATATGCCATAGTTAGGGTTTCGGTTGCAGGTTTGGGGCTTTGCGTTTTACACCACCTATGAACATTTTGAAGACATGGCTAGATTGTACAAGTTATAAGTAATTGATCTGGGTTGTTGATTTTTATTATTATCATGTTTTCGTGATGTCTCAAGAACATAGGTTTTACTGCAATGTTTTATTCGCAAGGGATTTCGCAGGAAATTTGGCATAAAAATTCGCAGGAAATCCAAGGAAGAAGATGAGTCCTCGGCGTGAATCAGGATTTCAAATATTTGAATTGTCTTATTAAGATTTTGTTTGATATTGTTATTACAAACGCGCGTTTGTTCCAGTGGTTGAGACTCTGTGTTGGTAAGCTTGGGGGGGCGAGTTCGATCCCCAGGTTATTCTTTTTTGCTTGAAAATTCCTTTATTTTGCAGGTTAATCATAAAAGGATTACTACCCAAACCTTATCACCAGCACACATCTGGCCTGGTGGTAGCCTTGCTGGTCCAAGGGTGGAAAGGCCTAGGGCGTGGGTTCGATCCCTGCCCCAGGTAAGTTTTTGATTTCATTTTTTTTAATTATTCTGTTTTGTTAACTTATTTTATAAATAATTCTAATTATATTTCTTATAATAAAAATGTGTTTAGATAATAATATGCGAATATATATATATTAACTTCATATTTTCTAAAGAGACCTCTAATTTATTTTCTTAAAAACTTTAATCCTAGTTTATATTTAAATTAAAATATGTATACTATATTTATTTATTTTTGTAAATAATCAAATTAATATTGTAATTTAAATTATAAACCCTAATTCTATTTTCTAAGATTTCTAATCCTAATTTTATTTTTAAATCCCTAACCCTAGTTCTTATTCAATTTAAAATATTAAAATTAATTTAAATTTTTCTAATAGCTAATTAAATAATTAATAATGGTTTCTTTGTAAAAAAAATTATTCTATGATTTATTATTATTATTCTCATTATATTATTTTCTTTCAAAAATTCTTTAAAAATGTTTATTTAATTTAAAAAAATATTATCATCACTTGTATATATTTTATATTTGTGCTAACCTTTCTTTCTTATAATTATTTTTATCACTAACCCTTTTTATTTATTGCTTATATTTATTATTTAATTATTTTTATTATTATAAATGTAACTGTAAAAGCTTTATAATAGTCGTAGTTTTTTATCGTTTGTTTATTTATAAATATATTGCCATGGTTAGTAAATATAGGGAGTGATAACATGTTTGTACTTTAAAATTAATTTAGAATCACTAATTTAATAAGATAAATATATGAATATGGACACTCACACACGTAAGTCGATCTTTGATCGCCATCTCTCACTTCCTAAGGTTATCCCTCATGTTGTCTAAACTATAAGGTCAAGTAAGGTGTCTTAAAGCAAAGTCCCTCTCATGAAATATCATCAAGTCCCTTTAAGATTATAAGATCAAGTCCCTTCGATGTTGCCTACGGTAAATGATCTTGTCCTTTCGAATAAAAGATGATAAGTCCCTTTGTATTGCTAAGACACCTTACAGTTGCCTAAACATAGATGACCCTTCACATGTCCTTTATAATATCCAAGGTAATGACTACCTATTCCTTAATAATAGGGATAGTCTTACCATTGAAAGAACATATGAGAACAATAAAGATTTAACATAGGGTAGGTTCCTCTTAAGTACTTGCTTACTTCTTCAAAAATACTTCATTACACTTCACATTTTAAACAATTTTCAAAACAAAGTCTTTATATACATCCATACAAGGATCATTATAAAGTACTTAAGAAAATTTTTAATCACACACTACACTTCTCAAAACAATTTAAAGTGAGCTAAGTAACTAAGAGCCCATGGATAACCATGGATGTAAAGGGTGCTAACACCTTCCCTTTACATAACCTACCCCCCGAACTCAAAAATCTTTTAAGGTCTTTCCTATTCTTTTATGCCCTTTCCTTTGGATAAAATAAAAGTCGGTGGCGACTCTTGTTATCCGCAACATTTAAATAAAGTCAGTTCTCCCACCATGTTACAACAGTCGGTAAACGTTTTGCTTAGGTATTATATTGCATACTCTTTTCGACCAGACTCGTCATGCTGGCCCAACACACACCCCATTGATTCTTCTAATACTGTCAGGTACATTATTAGAGGTCTTCCTTCAACTGGAGGCATAAGGATTGGAGGTTCTTGCAGGTAATCCTTGATTTTGTCAAAAGCCTTCTGACAATCTTCATTCCATCGGACCGTTTATTCTTTTCTTAACAGTTTGAACAGGGGTTCACAGGTTGCGGTGAGGTGAGATATGAACCTTGATATGTAGTTCAATCTACCTTGAAACCCTCGAACTTCCTTTTCAGTCCTAGGTGCGGGCATCTCCTGAATGGCTTTGACTTTATCAGGATCAACTTCAATTCCTTTTTCGCTTACAATGAACCCCAGCAGTTTACCGGAACGTACCCTGAATGTGCATTTGTTGGGGTTTAGCTTCAGCTGATACCTTCTCAGACGCTTGAACAACTTCAGCAGATTTACCAGATGGTCTTCTTCAGTGAGGGACTTGGAAATCAAGTCATCCACGTAGCACTCAATTTCTTTGTGGATCATGTCATGGAACAATGTTACCATAGCCCGTTGATAAGTAGCACCGACATTCTTCAGTCCAAAAGGCATTACCTTGTAACAAAACGTGCCCTAAGGTGTGATGAAAGTAGTCTTCTCCATGACTTCGGGTGACATCCTGATCTGATTATATCTTAAAAATCCATCCATGAAGGAGAATACCGAGAACTGAGCTGTGTTGTCGACCAATACATCAATGTGAGGTAAAGGGAAATCTTCCTTCGGGCTAGCTCTGTTCAGATCCCGGTAATCTACACACATCCTTACTTTGCCATCCTTCTTAGGCACTGGTACAATATTAGCAACCCACAGCGGGTAGCTAGTCATAGCAAGGAATCCGGCGTCCCACTGTTTTTGTACCTCTTCCTTTATCTTCATGGCCATATCCGGACGCGTACGACGTAGCTTCTGTTTTACTGGAGGAAAATCTTCTTTCAGAGGCAACTTGTGTATAACAATGTCGGTATCCAGACTTGGCATGTCTTGATAGGACCAAGCAAAGACGTCAACATATTCTCGAAGCATGTCAATAAGTTGTTCCTTCACTGAATCTTGCAGACCGACCCCAATCTTCACTTCTTTCAAGTCTTCTTCGGTACCAAGATTAACCGTTTCAACCTCCTCTTGATGAGGAGTAATCACTTTCTCTTCTTGCCTCAACAACCTGGCTAACTCTTCAGGTAACTCATAGTCTTCTTCAACCCCTTCATCAGCTTGATTAATCGGATTGTCGAAGTCATACAAGGTCATAGCAGTGCTGTTGTCGGTGCAATCTGGAGATAATCTCTGCAAGAGTTGAGATTGGTTCGTTTTAGTGACCAATTTTAATCTTGTTTAGAAAAAGTGAAAATGAAATTATTTATTTTGAAAACATTTCCATTTTATTGTTTTGTACAAAAGTGAAAAATGAAAAGACAGTGAGCGAAAAAGAGACTCGTTTGCAAAAGATGTCTGATATTCATTGATTAATCATTTGCACAAAATTGCAATATGGACCTATTACAAAATGAGTCCTGACATCTTGGGCAAGATGCAGGACTTGATGCATGCTAAAAAGACAGGAAATAATAATTACTCTGCAGGAGTAACCCTTATAATTTCCTGGGAAGACCAGTTAAGAACTTGGTGCCCCGGGATCCTTGGACGTATCCAGCTCTCCAGGTTGCGGTCGCTTTCCGCCTCGTCTTCCAGGTTGTTAACAACATCTGGGGTCAGCATCCCCCCACTGATGAACTTGGGCTCTTTTGTAGCCTCTGATTGATCTTGTCGGAATGGTCTGTAACCCAAACCGAATCTATCTTCCTTCTTTTCCACTGGCAGCAGCTTGCCCCAGCCTTGAGCAGTACCTTCTTCAACAACCTTTTGGGCTTGCTGATAAGAGATGATTGAAGTACCCATCTTGTCTTCCTGAGATGCAGCCAATACTCCAGTAGCCTCATTGACATTTAGGGCCTCAAACCCTTGGCTCATTGTCTCATGGGTTTCACCCTCCATCTCAATATACTTGTAAGTAGCCAGCTGGCTAACAAATATGTCCTCCTCACCATAGATGGTGATAATCTGTCCTTCCCATTCGTACTTTAGTTTCTGGTGAAGGGTCGATGTTACAGCGCCTGCGGCATGAATCCAGGGTCGACCTAACAAACAACTATAAGCAGGTTGTATGTCCATCACATAGAAAACAGTCTTGAAGACTTGTGGACTGATTATCACTGGCAGCTCCACCTCTCCCAGAACAGATCTTTTAGAGCCATCAAAAGCCCTGACCACAAGGTTACTTGGCCGGAGAGCTATCCCATCATACTCTAGCTTGACAAGGGCTTTCTTGGGTAAGACATTGAGTGAGGACCCAGTGTCTACAAGAACATGAGATAAGACAGCTCCTTTGCACTCCAAGGTTATATGCAAAGCTTTGTTGTGGATACGTCCTTCTGAAGTTAAATCAGCATCAGTGAACCCTAGCCCATGGCTAGTATTGACATTTGATACCACTGTTTCCAGCTGATTTACAGTGATCTCTTCTGGCACGTAAGCAGCGTGTAGAACTTTGAGAAGTGCATCCTGATGGGCTTCGGAATACAACAACAATTATAGGATTGAGATCTTTGAAGGAGTCTGGTGGAGCTGATCCACGACTTTATAGTCACTTCTTTTAACGATTCTCATAAACTCATCCACATCTTGATCGAAGGATGATTTATGGGTTTCCTTGGTGTAACACCCAAAATTTTCCCTCTTCATTTTAAGCATCATATCACATCATATTCATCATGAACATATCATTTTCTTAGCATCCTAGCATGGAAAAATGAGGCATAACATTCTTCATGTCCTAGCATTAGGCATATGATCATCTGTGGAGGTTCTTGAGGCATCACAAGCCATGAAAAGGGTCCCAATGGTTTTGTACCAGTCCTATGAGGGGTCTACACTCCATTTACAAGATTAAGTCCATTTGCAAAAGCTCAGAGGGTTGCATGATCACCAGAGATCTCAGGACAAGGCAAAGCTCCTACACAAGGCACCTAAACTAGGGTTTGAGATTCAAGCACCAAAACCTCACAACTTTGGCCATTTAATTTGGGCAAAGTCTTCTATATGTCAAGAGGATCCTAGGTACCAATTTTCATGAGAAAATTCCATGTGGAAGTCAAGAAATTCTTCAGTTGCTTGCAGATGAAGTAATTGGTCAACTGTGCCTGTAAAAAGTCAACTGTGTGATTTCAAGGGGTCCAAGCCACTTTTTCTTGCCAAGGGGTGTCTTAACAATGTTATAAGAGGTTTGGGATGTTCAAAGATCAAGAATCATGAATATTTGAAGGGTTTTGCAAAAATGGTACAAAGTTGGTTTTTGAGAATTTCCATTTTTGGCAACTTTTGCCCTAATTTTCAAATGAGCTTAACATGATCAAAAATTCTTCAAATGGACCAAAGTCAAACATGAAATTTGGAGATTAAGGGCACCCATTTTCAAAAAGTACAAGTACATTTTCATGGGATTCATGGTTTGCTCCCTAGGCTCTTCGAAAATTTCACTAAAACTAGGGCAAATCCAAAATTCCATGCATGCACCAAAAGCAAAAGTGTTCAAAACTTGTTTTCAAGGCTTGGAATGGTTCAATTTTGTTTACTAAGTTACAATACAATGAAAATGGCATTTTTTGCTCCAAAGAATATCCCATTTTCGTGCAAGGCAAGGATTTCACTCCAAAAATACAAAATTGGCAAAATCATGAGAAAAGTGTGATGACTTTATCTAAGGGCCAGGACTTGTTGTATTATGATCAAAGGTTGGAAAAGGATTGCCCATGTGCTGAGCGGCCAAGCAAATCATGAGGAGTGCATGCTTCCCTCACAATTTTCAAATTTTGCAAATTCACCAAAAGCTTGTGATTCCCACGTGCAAATGAGCCCATTCTTTCAGCATTGGTTTGTGACTTCACATAAAAGGAGCTAGGGTTTCAGAAAGCTCAACCTCTCTCTCATTCTCTCATTTCCAAGTTTATGCACCACTTGAATTTTCTCTCATTTCTCATCACACAAGTGCTCAATCCAAAAACCAATTGTGGATTCTTGATCAGTGCAAGCTAAAGATCATTAATCACACCATCATTCAAGCTTTCCTTCAAGATCAATCACCTTGCCATTTCAGGGCAGGTGCTTGAAAAGCTTCAAATCTAGCCATCTTCAAGGCTTTAGATGCATTTATTTTGCATCTATAGTGAGTGTAGAGTGATTTGCATCCATCATTTGGCTTTCTATCTCATTATTTCCAGATCTGTAACTCAGGTATGCCTTGGATTCGTCACCTCTAAAAATGAAATTAGTTATGTGTTTTGTGATCTGTGATGTTCACTGAGTATGCTGCACCTTGTAGTTTTGAAAATGGTGCATTGTAGCTTGAGATATTTGATTTTCAGTTTTCATGGTCACACTTTGTTCTCTTCGATCTGTTTGATCCTTTGAGTTTTAGCAAATTTCAATGTCATTTTTGGAATCAGGGCATGCCAATTAGTGGATCTGGAGCTGATTATTTGTTTTTGTTGTGTTTTGTTCTTCTGGTATGAATTCCGGTGCCAGAGCCCTAGCTCCGGTCACCGGAAACTGGAAATAGAAGCTAGGGTTTTGCATTTGAAGAAGATGATCTTCTGGCCCTTGGATCCTTCTCCCGCACGCCCTGGATCATGACACGTTGCCCTAACCACCTCCTCCTTATCACGTGTTTTTCTTATTCCATTTTAATTCAATATGTTACGCGTACCATGATAATAACCATGCACCATCCATTCATAATTCAGCTTCTTGACACGTCAATTAATGAGCTTCTCACCACACGCGTCTGATCCATCCTGTGGTCCTTGAATTTCCCAGCTTATTTTCATAATTCCCACCATAAGTTTAATATTCCTGCGCCAGCCTCTGGGCCTCTAACCTGCTTTTCACACCCCCAATTCCCTAAGCCCAAACATTTCCAACGTGAGTTCCTTGCTACCAACACCCCCAGCTCTCATTCTCTTTTTATTTCTTTTTTCATTTATTTCTTTTAGTTTCTAATTATTTAAAATACTTCTGATCATCAAAAAATTCCAAAACTATCCATGTGTGTTCCATTTAGTTATTCCTAATTTTCCACATTTTTATTTTTCATTTATTCCCATTTCCACGTGTCATATTAATTCCTTATTTCAATTAACTTCCTTTTAATTCTTTTTTGAGTACACTGCCTTGTCCAATTTCCCTAGGGTTCATTATTTTGAGTTTTGTGTTCATTCATTTTGCTTTGGATTTCTAAGATGATGTAGTTCTTATGTGATTTTTCCCCTGATTTTTAGAAATTTATTCCTTGGGTCTTGGTCCTTTGACTTGTGTGGGAAGTTATTAACCCTAGTTTGTGTTCTTGCCTCCATTTGACCTAGTTTGCTTCTGAATTTTTTCCAAATCCTTTTGGCTCATTGTTATACCATGTTTGAAGATCATTTGACTTGAGTTGTGGAATTTTTAGATGCTTGGTTGATTTAATTTTATTTTTGTACTCACCTTGTCCCATTTTGCTTCTTTTGGTCCATTAGCTCTCTTATAAGCTTAAAAGGGCACTTGTGCCAACTTCTTCTTCTCATTTGGGGTCCTTTTGGGGTATGGGTTCCATTCTGGTCTTGACTTAGGGTTTGAGTCTTAGAAATTTTTGTGTTTGCTTCCCTTTTAAGTCCTTTCATTTCTTATGTGTGCTTTCATTTCTTCCTTACTTCTTTCACTCCCATTTTGTGATTGTTTGGTAGTGTGTGTCCATTCTCTTCATCTTGCTAGCTTCTTAAGCTCTTTCTTGTTTTGTTTTAGTTCTGGTCTTGTGCATTGAGTCCATTTTTGTGCATATTTGCTTTGCATCTTTCTTAAGTTTGCATGTGTTTGTCAATTGTTTCATGTTGCATCATGTTAACTTGTATGCTTCATTCCTCATTCTTATGAGTTGCATTTGCATTGAGCATATGTACATATCATTTCACTTCTGTTTGTATGATGATGGCATGTTATTTTGTTCATTTCATTTCACTTGTATGCATGTTACTAACCTTGCAGGGGCTATGGTAAGTGTGAGATGTGGAAGTTGAGTTCCACATCTCCAAATCTCATCTCTTCTTCTCATTTCTTATTTGTACTAACTCTTTGCTTGTTGGGCTTAGGCCTTTCTCACCTCATATCTTCTTCTTCTTCTTCTTCTTCTCTTCTTCTTTCCTTCTTCCTTAGGATAGAAACCACACTAACCTTAGGATGTCCATGCATGATAACACTTAGGAATCTTTAGTCCCCCATTAGACTTTTACCTTTGTGATCTTTTTGGTTCTTCTTCTCTTATCATCTCATAACCATAAAAAACATCTTAATAAAGTTTGAAGTAATACCTTGAGCAATAGCCTTATCCCATGAGGTATGCTTGTAGTCTTCCCATCTTGGGATAGTACAAGTTTACCTTGTGATGCACAAGTCTGATCAAGGTATCTTCTTCACCAAGAAAAGCATAAAAAACACTTCTTCATTGTAAATACCAAAAACACTTAATAAGTTTAATGAGTTAGTAAGCCTAAGCCCTAATCTTTGGGTTCAAGTTTCGGGAATCTTCTCCTTACTTGAGTGTGCTTGTTCTATTATTCCATCTTGGAATGTAGTGACAAGTGCACATTCCATGGAAAAGAGCTTGAGTTCACTTCCTTGTGACACACTCCTAAAAGCTTCTAAAAAACACAAACAAACAATAAGCGTCTTTCCTTCGGGAATTATTTTCTCATCTCATTCGCTCCGTACGCGAACTTGCTCCTACTTGTCATTTTGCAAGACGGTTACGCACTCGTCGTCCGAGTCTGCAACACCTGAGAAATGGCATAGGCAGTTCAAGCCTTAATTCACAAGCAATTTCCTTGTTACCCCTAGTTAGGGGAACTACGGCGTCTCTGATCCTCATTGTCCTGATGAGGTACGTAGGCAGCGGGGTAGGGCCCGTTCGAGCACAATCTTTATTTTCCCTACATTTTTCCTTGTCATTTCTTATTCAGTTCTTTTCTCAGTTTCTTTTCCAGTTCATTCTTATTTTCTTTTGCAGCAGCTTTCATACCCTCACCTTTTGAAATAGTTTTCTTTGCAAGCGTGGATCCCGTCGGGTACGGCAGACGATCTAGGTACTAATACCTTCCCAGGTCGTAACCGAATCCCGAACTCAGTCTCTTTGGTATGCATGTTCCTTCGGGATAAAAATGTCTGGCTGGAGACTCTATTCTTTTTCCGCGCTACTTTCGCGTTTGTACCAGGATGGAAATCCGGGGAGCGACACTTGGGTGCAGATTCTTCTGGTATCACACTCTTCCCTTTGGCTCTGGCATCACCCTCTATTTCAGTGTTGATTCTAGGGACTTGTGATGCAAAGAGACGTCCGCTTCGGGTGAAGCCTCCGCCTCCCTCAACATTGTCCACCTGGGGAGTGAGAACTGGAGAATCAAGAAGGACTTTCTCTCCGTTGCAGTACAGATCAGCACCATAATGCCATGGTATAGCACTGTCTTTATCATATGGGATTGGCCCGGGCACTGTGATGGTGACTGGGCTTACTGCTGCAGTTGTTGGGACTACAATGGTCTGTGGATCATAGAAGATTGTTACAGGACCTCTGGTGGGTGTAGGTGAAGGTGAATTGAAGCTTTGTTGAGATTGTTGTTGTTGTTGAAAGTCGCTGGAATTCGGGACCGTTGTCGGGTCATAATGTTGCACCACAAAATTTGCCCTCACAAGACAAGACTTTGTGTACTAAGAGGTTCACAAGGTTCACAAGGTTCACAAGACCTCTCATGAGGTTCACAAGACCTCTCATGAGGTTCACAAGGTTCACAAGACCTCTCATGAGGTTCACAAGGTTCACAAGACCTCTCATGAGGTTCACAAGGTTCACAAGACCTCTCATGAGGTTCACAAGGTTCACAAGACCTCTCATGAGGTTCACAAGGTTCACAAGACATCTTATGAGGTTCACAAGGTTCACAAGACCTCTCATGAGGTTCACAAGGTTCACAAGACATCTTATGAGGTTCACAAGGTTCACAAGACCTCTCATGAGGTTCACAAGGTTCACAAAGTTCACAATTAGTCAGAAGATTTGACATTTCCCTCAGATAATGCATCCTCCTAAGCAATGCATCATAAACTAGGGTTTTGACTTTAATCAGGCTAAATGGACTTCCAAGGCTTCAAGTGAGCTTCATAGCATCTTATATGTGTTTAAGAATCCCCATGACAAGTTTCAAGACTTTTCTCAAAGGTTTGCTCAGTCAGATGATCAGATAGGTCAAAATCAGTCAAAGTAGTTAAAAAGTCAAACTAAGGTCAACTGTGGTCAAACCAAAGTCAAACTTCATGATTTTTTTGCCAACATCAATTATATGAAGTAAAACTCATCATTTGATCAAGGGATGATCATGATTCATCAAGGAGATTTCAGATCATCAAGAATCAGGAGTTTCTAAATTAAGGTTTCCTCAGAAAAAGTCAACTGAACTTTGACCAGCCATAACTTTCACATGCTTCATCAAATGTTTCCCATCCAAAGCTCATTTTGAAGGAAATTGAATTCTCTACAACTTTGTGTCTCACAAGCCAAGCCCAAAAATGCTTCATTTGGAAGGTATGAGCTAAGACATTATAGGTCCTTTTAAAAGTCAACAAAAAGTCAACAACTTCAAAAGAGCATAACTTGAGAATGGTAAAAGATATGGATATGAAACCAATGGGGTTGGTTAGAGGACTCTTTAAGCTTTCCAAAATGTCCAAGAAAACCCTCATAGCATTAAAATTGAAGGAGTTATGCCCTTGCAAAGTTGGGAAATTTTTGGGAGGTTTATGAAGCAAATAGGGCCTTAAAACCAATTTCTTCCAAATGGGCTTGCAATTTTGTGATCCAAACTTTAACATGACATCATGAACGACCCAATCCTCATTTATTTATATTTTTATTATTTTTATTTTTATTTATTTTGATTTTATTCATTTAAAACCATTTTAAATCAAAATCAAATATATAAATCAAATATTTGAATGAGATATTGCTTCTAGAAAATCATAAATGTTGCTTGGATCAGATTGATATGAAAATTATGGTGATTGTCTTAAGATAGAAAGGTTGTATCAAGGAATATTTGAAATTTAAGGCATGATCTTTTTCAATCTTCCATGACCAAAATATCCAAAGGATAGCCCAACTTTTTGACCTAATTCAGTTCACTTATAAGTATAGAACTCATCACAATGCCAAGGACACGAATTTGCAGCCTCAAGCAACACATTCAAACTTCACAAAAATCACCAAATTCAATTTTTCGGTTTCCATATTAGAAGAGGTTTTAAGGTATTTTAAGAACACCACAAGCTTCCTTAAGCTTCCCTGAATCGAAACCAATACTCACATGCCTTTGAATCATGTTATAATGCATAAGCCGAATCACATTTGTTGTGTGTTCTTGAATTTTTCGAATGCATAGATTTATGATCTTTTACTGGATTTTGATGATTGTATGTTGTTTGTAGTGTTCTATACATTGTTTCTGGCTGGTTTGTTTGAAGCTTTTGTGCAGGTATCAACAATCACCATTGTTAGGGTTTAAGCTCCCGATTTGGGGCTTCATGATTAGGGTGATATAAATAAATTCTAACAACATGGCTGGATCGTGTATGATGTAAGGATCACTATGGCATAATCAATTTGTCAAGATTTTACAGGTTTCATGGTGATTGAGAAACCTAGGTTCTGTTGCGAAAACAAATTCGTAGGACAAATCCCAGTTAAATTCGTAGCCAATTTCGCAGGAATCCTGAGGAAGAAGATGGTGAAGTTGGCGCGAAATCCTGATTTGAATAATATGCTTATTTTATTATGAATTGTTTTCTGTTATATTTCAACTATGTAGTAATGGCTCAGATGGTAAGCATGCGCGTGAATGAAGATCAAGACAGGGGTTTGAATACCACCTCCAACATTTTTTGCTTTATTTCCCTTATTTATTCAGGCTAAAAATATAATAATCAGTGTTCATTCCATATTCACAAGCGCACGTTGGCCTAGTGGATGGTATGCTGGTCTTGGAGGATGCAATGCCTAGGGTCTGGGTTCGAATCCCAGCCCCAGGTAAGTCTTTTTTCCATTTCTTTTCTTATTTTATTCAATTGTTTATATTCTAATTATTTTAATAAAATGAATAAATGTTAAAATAAATACATATTATTTATTATACCTAAAAAATCAATTTTTATCAAACTTTATTTTCAAAATTTAATTATTTATATTTATGTGTTATATGTTCATATATATATATATATATATATATATATATATATATATATATATATATATATATATATATATATATATATATATATATATATATACATATATATATATATATATATATATATATATATATATATATATATATATATATATATATATATATATAATTTGTAAATAAATAGATTTGTTTTGTAAATTAATAAATAAAATCCTAATCTATTTTTCTAAACTCATAAACCTTAATTTATTTTGACAAAACCCTAATTCACTTTATAAACCCTAATTATAATTATGAATATTAATTTATGTGCTTGTAAATTTTAAATTGTATATATTTATTTATAATTTGTTTATATTATATGTAGTTTTGTAATTTAAATAATTTAATTAAGTAATAAACCCATACTTATTTTTTCTAAATAATTAACCCTAATTTCATCTTGTGAATATAATTTATTATTTTTTTATATGCTTATTCAATTATAATTAAATATTTTTATAATATGTATATAAAATTAAATAATTAGACTATTAATCATATTTTATTAATATATAGTATTTATTATTAGTCCCTCTTATTAAAAATCTTAAAAAATAATTATTTATTTAAAATTGAACTTTTAATTTATTATTTATTATTATGCTAATTTCTTCATGCTTATTTATTTTTGTTTATTATTACTAACCCTCTTATATTTATTTATTTTTGTTTATTACTACTAGTCCATTTAATTATTTATTTGCTTATTTTAATTATTTTAATTATGATGTAATTGTATCCAATATGTAATAATTGTAGTATTATTTTTATTATTTATTTTTAAATGCCATGGTTAGTAAAATAGGGAGTGCAAGACATGTTCGTATTAAAAATTGAATTTAGATCATTAACTTAAAGATAAATATATGAACTTGTACACGCACACACGTAAGTCGATCCTGGATCGCCATCTTACATTCTTAAGGGTTCCCACTCATGTTGCCTAAACAAAAGGTCAAGTAAGGTGTAAAGCAAAGTCCCTTCTCTCATATCATCTAGTCCCTTAACAGATAAAAAGATCAAGTCCCTTCATGGTTGCCTTCGTAATGATCTTGTCCCTTTCGAATAAAGATGATAAGTCCCTTCGAATTGCTAAATACACCTTACAGTTGCCTAATTACAGTTGTCCCTTTATTTGTCCCTCAAACATCCAAGGTAATGACTACCTATTCCTTAATAATAGGGATAGTCTTACCATTTAAAGGATATTTAAGAACAGAAAAGATTTAACTTAGGGTAGGTTTCTCTTATGTACTTGCTCATCTTTTCAAAACATTTCAAAAACACTTCACATTTCAAACAATTTTCAAAACAAAGTCTTTATATATATCCGTACAAGGATCATTATAAAGTACTTCAGAAAATTTTTAATCACACACTACACTTCTCAAAACATTTTAAAGTGAGCTAAGTAACTAAGAGCCCATGGATAACTATGGATGTAAAGGGTGCTAACACCTTCCCTTTACATAACCTACCCCCCGAACCCAAAAATCTTTTAAGGTCTTTCCTGTTCTTTTATGCCCTTTCCTTTGGATAAAATAAAAGTCGGTGGCGACTCTTGCTATCCACAACATTTAACTAAAGTCAGTTCTCCCACCTTTTACAGAACTGGCGACTCTGCTGGGGATTTAATAAAAGAGGGGTACCCTTAGGAATTAGATCACTTAAATTGTTTGCTTTGTTTGCTTTACTTTACTTGTTGGGTGCTCTTATGTGTGAAAGATCCTAACCCGGATCTAGTGTACCTTAGGTAAATGGCAATAGACCAGGGAAACTGTACGGCGTATACCGATATGGTTGATCTGGTGGCCATAGTTAGTGTGACTTCTTGGTTGGTGCTTATGTTCCTTAAGTCAAGTTGAGGATAATATGAGGCTGCCATATGTTGTCAATGCACTAACTAACTTTTAGAACCCTAGTTATCCCATCTTGGCCTTTAGAAAAGTAGTGAGATAACCGGCTTTGGTGAAGACTGAAGTTGGTTGATACTCGATACTACGCTCATTGAGATTCTAAACTTGGAGGGTTTTGGTTGGCAAGTAAGTTGCCTACTGAACAACCACCCTTGTGAAGGATCAATGATTTTGAGATCCCTTAGAACCTGGTTACTTTTGTAGGACAGGATGAACCAACTAACTTCAGGGGAGGGTACTTACCTTTAAACCTCATGCAAGCCTTCAAACCTAAGGGTTATTGTGTGACTTGTTTGTGTGTGCCACATGTTTGTGATTGAGCATAACATCATAGCATCATCATGCATCATAAGCATAGCATTTTCACTAACCATTTCAAGGACCAAAGGATTTATCTTTGTTCTTTGTTGCAGGTCATGGATTCTGCTCGTAGGAATACTATCAGGATCAACTTTGTAGGAATACCTCCTAAGCTTAAAGAATTGGTTTCCCAAGTTTCTGAAAACTCCCAGTTCATCAAGAGACATGGTCACCTACTAGATCTAGTCACTTCAGGGTTCAATGAAGACATGATGAGTGTTCTATTTCAGTTCTTTGATCCTAAGCACCATTGCTTCACATTCCCCGACTATCAGTTGGTTCCTACAATGGAAGAGTTCTCTAAACTACTGGGTATACCTATCCTTGATCAAAGACCGTTCACAGGTTTGGAAAAGGAGCCTAAACCTGAGGTTATTGCTGCAGCTCTACATCTGAAGAAGTCAGACATTGTTCTAGAAACAAGGAGTGGAGTTAAGGGTATTCTTGCTAAGGTATTAATGGATAAAGCTCAAGTGTTCCTGAAGGCTATGAGTTATGATGCTTTTGAGGAGATCTTAGCCTTATTAATCTATGGCTTAGTATTGTTCCCCAATCCAGACCAGTTCATAGACGTGCACGCCATCAACATATTTCTGACTCACAATCCAGTGCCTACATTTCTTTGAGACATTCTTCACTCTCTTCATACTCGTACTACAAAGGCACGAGGAACTCTGATGTGTTGCATACCTTTGCTATCTAGGTGGTTTATTTCTCACCTTCCTCGATCAGTGATGAAGAATGAACAAGGGTTTAGGTGGTCCAAGAGGATTATGTCACTCTCTCATTCAGATATCCATTGGTGCTCCAAATCTATGGAGAATGTCACTATCATTGACCGTTGTGGGGAGTTTCCTAATGTGCCACTTCTAGGCATAAGAGGAGGCATTACTTACAATCCTTCTTTAGCTCTACGACGGTTTGGTTACGCTCGGAGTGATGGTACACATGACATGTTGATTCAGGGTATTGTGTTTGACTATGACAACGATCTGCAAGGTTAACATCAAAGGTTCATACGAGCATGGGGAAAAGTGAACAAGGTGGACAGCAAGACTCTGGAGCCCGAGTACACTATTCCTATGGAAGCTTATCTCAGATGGGTGCGATCTCATGCTCAGACTCTTATGATGCCATATCCTGCCATCCTGCCAGTTACTATGGAGCCTGTTGCTGAAGGAGATACTTCTTATACCATCCTTCACCCATACATGCCCACTGACATGGAAGATTTACAGAGGTCCTGGATCCAGTTGAAGGAGCAAAGGGATACTTTCGAGGCTCATTACAAAGCAAGTCAAGAAATAATCCTGGAGCTAACAAAGCAACTTCACGAGGAGCGGAATCTCAACTCATACCTCAACATAAAGAGGAAACGTCCATGGGAGACTTAAAACCCCATCTTTTGTCTTTATTTTATTTCATTTTGTAAGCCCAAAGGGCAAACAAATTTATTACTAATAAAAGTTTACTTTCGTGGTTGTTTAAGCAAATTTAAATCCTGCGGTCCTTGGAAACATTGCATACGCATTTATACACCATATCATTGCATCACAAGTTTATCGTGTACAGGTTTCTTATCTTCTCGCTGTTTATTTCAGCAATGGCTCTTGAACAAACAGTCAAAGATCTCCAGGCACAAAATGAACAGTTCCAAAAGCTGATCCTGAACTTGTCCAAAGGGCAGGATGAATTGAAGACGCTGCTAGCCAAGAAGACCAAGAGGACTAGAAGGTCAGGAGGCCTAATCAACATGGGAAGAAGGTTCAGAGGTCCTGTCAAGACCAAAGAACAGGTTGAAGATTATGAGTCTGAAGAGTCTGAGAAAGAGGGAGGCAGTCTCCATAATACAATTGGGGACTCTGATTTTGAAGCTAACTACTATCATGAGCCGAATGAAGATAAGTTCAAAATACTGGTGGATAGAATGGATGCTATGGAATTGCAAAAGTCTTCTAGGCTGGATTTTGAAGACCTGAGTTTGATATCTGGGGTGGTCATACCCATTGGTTTCAAGGTTCCTACTTTCGTAGTTTATGATGGTGTCTCTTGTCCCAAGTTGCATCTGAGGTCTTATGTCCGGAGAATCCAACCCCATACTGCTGATAAGAAGTTATGGATCCATTTCTTCCAAGAGAGCTTATCTGGAGCTCAATTGGAATGGTACTATCAATTGGAGAGTGTCAACATCCGTGATTGGAATGATCTTGCTGAAGCCTTTTACAAGCAATATCAATACAATGCTGATCTAGCCCCTACTCGCATGTAACTACAAAGCATGTCTATGGGTGCTAAAGAGAACTTCAAGGAGTATGCCCAGAAGTGGAGAGACTTGGATGGAAGAGTGCAACCCCCTCTAACTGACCGAGAGTTAGTGGATATGTTCATGTGTACGTTGAATGGTCCTTTTTACAGTCATCTCATTGGAAGCTCATCATCTGGCTTCACTGAGTTGATAATGACAGGAGAGCGCGTAGAAAGTGGTATAAGGAGTGGCAAAATTCAAGTGGGTGCTTCTTCATCAAGTACTACAAAGAAGCCCCCTAGTGGGAAGAAAGAGTCGAATGCTGTTTATGGTCAACCTGATCGTAATAGGAGGCACCAATCTGTGAGTGCAGTTCATATCTCTAATCCTACTCCTGCAACACCAGAGCCACCACAGGGCAATCAACAGAGGCCTAGAAGGTATTTCACTAAGCTCAACATGTCACTGGCCCAGGCCTTGCAACACTTGTTGAAGGGTGAACTCATCACTTTGAGGGACCCTCCTCAGAATCCCAATGTTACCTCTCCCAGGTACAATCCAAATGCACGATGTGCATATCACTCAAATTGTCAGGGACATGATACCAATAGTTGCTGAATATTGAAGAATAAAATTCAGGATATGATTGATGCTGGAGAGATTGAGTTTGACCCTCCGGGTACTCCAAATGTGATTACTGCTCCCATGCCAAATCATGAAAAGACTGTTAATGCCATTGATGAAGATTCACATATTTCATCAGTTGCAGATTTGACTACACCATTGTCTGTTATTAAGAAGAAGTTAGTACAAGCTGGGTTCTTTCCAGGTTGTCGTGAAGATTGTTTATATTGTGCCTATAAATCGGATAGCTGCTGGAGGTTGAAGGACGGAATTCAACGCCTCATGAATAATTACACCATAGTGTTTGAGAGGACCCCACCTTCTGTGGAGAGCATGGTTGATCATATAACTAAAGGTGCGAAGATTGAAGAGGTGGATATGGTTGATAAAGTGCCGGTAAGGATTACTTCTAAGGGACCTGTAAAAATCACTCGTAAGGGTCCAATTAAAATTATTGCTGAAGGCCCTGTGAAGATTGTTGCTGAAGCTAGAGTGGCTCCTATGATCATTACCACTCCGGGTCCTATTCCATATACTTCTGTTAAAGCTGTGCCTTAGCATTATGGGTCCGATGTTTATATCCATGGTGTTAAGCAGGAATCCTTAGCTGATACACCTATTGTTGGTGAAAATCTGGATGTTGATAATATTGCTGGATCTAGTAAGATCACACGAAGTGGAAGAGTCTTCTCTTCTCCAGTTACCTCCAAGAATGCAGTTACTCCAGCTACTACCTCTATTGCTGATGCTCGGGGCAAAGGTCCTGTTATTGAACCTGTGCCAACTAATGAACCAACTGTTGATGACCTTTCTAAGCAGATGGAAGAAGTACTGAAGATCATTCGCAAGAGTGATTATGATATTGTTGATCAATTGGGGCATACTCCCTCCAAGATTTCCATGCTGTCTTTATTGTTGTGTTCTGAGGCTCATGCCAAAGCCTTGATTAAATTCTTGAAGACTGCTCACGTACCAAATGAGATTTCTGTAGACCAGTTTGAAAATTGTGTTGCACACTTAACCTATGATAATGGGTTAGGTTTCTCCGATGCTGATTTGACTCCTGCCAAGAGGGATCATAATAGGGCTCTACATATCTCTATTGAATGCAGGGGCACTACCCTGTCACATGTGCTAATAGACAATGGTTCCTCGCTGAATGTGTTGCCCAAAGAAGTCCTGAATAAGCTTAGTCCTGAAGATGCTGTGTTGAAGCCCAATAATATAGTGGTGAAGGCTTTTGATGGCTCGAGAAGAGTGGTGCATGGAGAAATTGATCTACCAATAAAAGTAGGTTCTCAGGTCTTCAATGCTACTTTTTATATGATGGATATTCGTCCTTCATATTCTTGTTTGCTTGGGCGTCCCTGGATCTATGGGGCAGGTGCTGTAACCTCCACTTTACATCAGAAGTTGAGATATCCAGTAGAAGGAAAAGTTGTCACTGTTTACAGAGAGGAAGGGTATATAGTTAGCCATGTGAACACCTTTAAATATCTTGAAGTGGAAGGTGAATATGTTGAAACTCCATGTCAGACGTTTGAAGTGGTTCCTTGTGTCGCTCCCACCAAATGAGGCTAAGTCAAATGGAGTACAGACGCGAACGGTCGGCGAGAGGAGAGAGAACACACAAGGGTGAACTCAGAAGACAAGAGTCGCCAGCTAGGAATTTTTATCCCGGGGGAAAGGTAATGCCGCATAGACCTAAGAAAGATAAGGATAAGACGGTTGCGAACCAGAGAAACTGAGAAAGGGGGTTGGTTACAACCTGGGAAGGTATTAGCACCCAGATTGTCCGTCGTACTCGACGGGATCCACGCTTGAAAGATTTGTGTTTTAAAGGGGTAGTGTCAGTGCAATTTGTGTATAAAAGCTGGAAAGAGTGCAGGTGTCAGTGTAAAAGAAATGTGGAGTGTGTAAGAGAAGTGTTAGTGTAAGAACATGAGTATAAAGCTCAAGACCATTTTTCTTAAAGAATAATGCTGGAAAGAGGGGGAATATACAGAGACTTTTGCTCGATAACTGTTAAGTTATGCCTACGTATCCTCTCGTGCAATGAGAAAGTCAGAACACCGTAGTTCGACTCAAAGAGACTGAAAGATAAATTGACTTGTGAACTGCTTACTTGTCTATGCTCAAGTGTATGACCTGTCTGGCTCAGGTGCAAACTGTCTTGCATTAGACGGAAGAAGCAAATTCTCGTTTGTGAGTGAATGAGGTGAGAAAAGAATCCCGGAGGAGACGATTATTGTTTGTTTTTGAGTTTTCAATCTTTTATTGCTTTTTGGTGTTTGTCATAAGTTAATGAGCTTAAGCCTAAACCAAGGGTTAGTAAACTCATCACATCCTCCCTCTGATTAGGGGTAATGAAAATACCTTAAGTATGAAGTAAACACCTCACACTTAATCACCATGATGTAGGATTAGGATCATTGACCTACTTTGTTATTATTTAGATGTTTTTTTGGTATTTTTGTTTAGTGTTAAGTAATGAGTTTAAGCCATAATCAAGGATTTAATGGACCCATTACACCATCCTAATAGAAGGATAATAGATGAGAACATTTAAGCTGAGGAAGGCTCCTCAACTTAATCCATGATTAGGGATTAACCTCATGACAAAACAAAACCTTTATTAAATGGATTTTAGTTAATGGTAAGATTAAGAAGTGGCTTTTATAGTTTGTAAGACAACTTGAGGGGGACTTGTCCATTAACACTAGGGTTAGTCCTTCTTAACCAATTAAGGAAGAATTAGAACCCTAATGCAAGATTGTGTGAAATGTGATCCATGAGGCATGTATGTGAAGCTGTGAATTAGAACCCTAATTTGTGTGCCCTGAATTGGCAAAATACAGTCAAAGAAACGGATTCCCTGAAATGAGGGGATCGTTACGAATTGAGAAACAAAAAGATGCTGGCAATGTTGATGAAGCTTCAAGGAGCTTCCCTTTTGCTATGACTCGTATGACTTTTGACGTTCTTCTCATCTTGCTTTCTGAAGAAGGCTGATTCTGACCGACGCTCGAACCTTTCGAAGCTTATCATGTTGTAAGTGATACAGATGAATTCAGAATGCAGTTGTTCGCTTATTCCCTTATTTTGCGTGGATCGCCCTTTCGGGTTTTCAATCCACCGGGATACCCATTTTTTCCTGAGTTGTCCAATGCGGCTTTTCAACTCAGCGGGTGTACATTTTTTTATTTATTTTCCCTTATTTTTTCCCGAGTCTTTTATTCTGTTTTTGACTCGCCGGGATGCCCTATTTTTGCCTGGACTTACATTCTGTTTTTATGTCCAGCGGGTCATTTTTATGCGAAGTATTTTTTAACTGCATCTGAATTCACAGGGGACAGGAAGTCGTCACCATCCATAGTACTGAGCATCAGTGCTCCACCAGAGAAAAATTTCTTTACTATGAACGGGCCATCGTAGTTTGGAGTCCACTTGCCCCTGTGGTCTGTATGAGGAGGAAGGAGTCTTTTCAGCACAAGATCTCCTACTCGGTACTCTCGGAGCCTGACTTTCTGTTCGAAGGCTTTCTTCATTCTTTTTTGATACAGCTGCCCATGACAGATTGCAGCCAATCTCTTTTCTTCAATCAGATTCAGTTGTTCGTATCGGGATCGGACCCACTCCGCTTCACTCAGCTTAACATCCATCAGTACCCGCAAGGAGGGTAATTCAACTTCGACAGGTAGGACTGCCTCCATGCCCATACACAAGCTGATATGGTGTTGCCCCAGTGGATGTTCTAATTGACGTACGGTACCCATGCAAGGCAAATGGTAGCATTTCATGCCAATCTTTGTAGGTGACCACCATCTTCTGCACAATCTTCTTGATATTCTTGTTGGCCGCCTCTACAACGCCATTCATCTTTGGCCTGTAAGGAGAAGAATTGTGGTGTTGGATCTTGAAGTCCCGACATAGTTCTGCCATCATTTTATTGTTTAAGTTGTAACCATTATCAGTAATGATTCGCTCGGGAACTCCATACCGACAGATGATGTCTCTCTTCAGAAATCGGGCGACCACTTGCCTTGTAACATTTGCATAGGAAGCTGCTTCAACCCACTTGGTAAAATAGTCAATGGCAACCAGGATGAATCTATGGCCATTTGAAGCAGTCGGTTCAATCTTGCCAATCATATCAATGCCCCACATGGCAAAGGGCCAAGGTGAAGACATCACATTTAGAGGATTCGGAGGTACATGCACTTTATCCGCATAGATCTGGCATTTATGGCATTTTCTGGCATAGGCACAACAATCTGCATCCATCGTGATCCAATAATAGCCTGATCTTAGCAAATTTTTAGCCATTGCATGCCCTCCTGCATGGGTACCAAAGGATCCTTCGTGCACTTCGTGCATCAACAAGTATGCTTCTGTCTTATCAACGCATCTGAGAAGTACCATATCAAAGTTTCTCTTGTACAGGGAACCGTCAGTATTCAGGAAGAAACTACCAGCTAGCCTTCTTAATGTCTTCTTGTCATTGGAAGATGCCCCAGGTGGGTATGTTTGATCCTCCAAGAAGCACTTAATGTCGTGGAACCAAGGCTTATCATCTTTAACAACATCCGCTGAGAATACATATGCTGGTCTGTCAAGTCTGGATACTGAAATCCGAGGCACAAAGTTGGCAGCTTGAACTTTGATCATGGATGAGATGGTAGCCAGAGCATCCGCAAACTGATTCTCGTCTCGAGGGATATACTCAAGCTTGACTGTTGTGAAGAAGGTCAATAACCTCCTTGTATAATCCCGGTAAGGTATCAGATGATCTTGGTAGGTGTACCATTTGCCATTGGTTTGATTAATTACCAGAGCTGAATCTCCGAACACAATTAAAGTCTTGATCCTGAGGTCAATGGCTTCCTCAAGACCCATAATACAAGCTTCGTATTCAGCTTCATTGTTAGTGCAGTTGAAGGTGAGCTTTGCCGAGAAAGGCATGTGAACTCCCTTAGGTGTAATGAGTACTGCCCCAACACCACGACCATTCATATTAACAGCCCCATCAAACATCATAGTCCATTCTTCTTCCGGGTCAGGCCCTTCAGTGTGAACAGGCTCTTCATGGTCTTTTGCTTTTATAAACATGATGTCTTCATCCGGGAAGTCAAATCTCATAGGCTGGTAATCATCAATGGGTTGCTCAGCAAGGTAATCGGACAATACACTGCCTTTGATGGCCTTTTGGGATGTGTACTGAATGTCATATTCTGTGAGGATCATTTGCCATCTTGCAACCCGTCCGGTAAGTGCTGG
Organism: Lathyrus aphaca; assembly: GCA_963966055.1. Taxonomy (NCBI): domain Eukaryota; kingdom Viridiplantae; phylum Streptophyta; class Magnoliopsida; order Fabales; family Fabaceae; genus Lathyrus; species Lathyrus aphaca. Next base: position 195,858,195 of record OZ014522.1, on the reverse strand, counting down.
CTTCTCAAAAATGTACTTAACTGGATCCATCTTTGAGATCAATAAAGTAGTGTGGGTTAAGATATACTGTCTCAATCGGCGAGCAGCCCACGCTAAAGCACATCAAGTTTTCTCGAGCAGTGAATAACGTTGTTCACAGTCGGTAAACTTTTTGCTTAGGTAGTATATTGCATACTCTTTTCGACCAAACTCGTCATGCTGGCCCAGCACACACCCCATTGACTCCTTTAATACTGTTAAGTACATGATTAGAGGTCTTCCTTCGACTGGAGGCATAAGGATTGGAGGCTCTTGTAAGTATTCCTTGATTTTGTCAAAAGCCCTCTAGCAGTCTTCGTTCCACCTGACCGTTTGTTCTTTTCTTAACAGCTTGAACAAAGGTTCACAGGTTGTCGTAAGGTGAGATATGAACCGGGAAATGTAGTTCAACCTACCTAGAAACCCCCGAACTTCTTTCTCAGTCTTCGGTGCAGGCATTTCTTGAATGGCTTTAACTTTGTCAGGGTCAACTTCAATCCCTTTCTCACTTACAATAAATCCCAGCAGCTTACCAGATTGCACCCCGAATGTGCATTTGTTGGGGTTCAGCTTCAGTTGGTACCTCATCAGACGCTTGAATAACTTCAACAGATTCACCAGGTGATCTTCTTCTGTGAGGGACTTGGCAATCATGTCATTCACATAACATTCAATTTCTGTATGGATCATGTCGTGGAATAATGTTACCATAGCCCGTTGATAAGTCGCACCAGCATTCTTTAGTCCGAATGGCATCACCTTATAACAGAACATGCCCCAGGGTGTGATGAAAGTTGTCTTCTCCATGTCTTCAGGTGACATCTTGATCTGATTATATCCTGAAAATCCATCCATGAAGGAGAATACCGAGAACTGAGCCGTATTATCAACCAATACATCAATGTGAGGTAAAGGGAAGTCATCTTTTGGGTTGGCTCTGTTCAGATCCCGGTAATCCACACACATCCTCACCTTTCCTTCTTTCTTAGGCACATGTACAATATTAGCAACCCACGGCGGGTAACTAGTTACAGCAAGGAAACCGACGTCCCACTGTTTTTGTACCTCTTGTTTAATCTTCATTGCCATATCTGGGCGAGTACGGCGCAATTTCTGTTTTACTGGTGGGCAATCTTCTTTCAAAGGCAGCTTGTGCATGACAATATCGGTGTCCAACCCTGACATATCCTGATAAGACCAAGCAAAAACATCTACGTACTCTCGAAGCATATCAATCAGTTGCTCTTTCACTGAATCTTGCAGGCAGGCCCCGATCTTAACTTCTTTCACGTCCTCTTCCGTAGCAAGATTAACTGTTTCGACCTCCTCCTGATGAGGAGTGATAACCTTCTCCTCTTGCCTTAACAACCTGGCTAGCTCTTCAGGTAGCTCATAATCTTCTTCAACCCCTTCATCAGCTTGATTGATTGGATTGTCGAAGTCATACGAAGTCATAGCAGTGTTGTTGTCGGTGCAGTCTGGAGGGCACTTTCTGCAAGGGTTTAGATTGGTTTATTTTAGTGATCAATTTTAATCTTGTTTAGAAAAAGTGAAAATGAGTCTTGTAATCTTTAAAATACAGGAAATAATAATTACTCTGCAGGAGTAACCCTTATAATTTCCTGGGAAGACCAGTTAAAGACTTGGCTCCCCGGGATCCTTGGACGTATCCAGCTCTCCAGGTTGCGGTCGCTTTCCTCCTCGTCTTCCAAATTGTTCATAGCATCCGGGGTGAGCATTCCCCCGCTGACAAAATTGGGCTCTTTGGCAGCCTCTGATTGATCTTGTTGAGTTGGTCTGTAACCCAACCCAAATCTGTCTTCTTTCTTTTCCACGGGCAACAGCTTGCCCCAGCCTTGGGCAATACCCTCTTCAACAACCTTCCGGGCTTGCTGATATGATGTTATGGAGGTTCCCAGTACAGCAGATGCTTCATTAATGTTCAGGGCCTCAAACCCTTGGCTCATAGTTTCATGGATCTCTCCATCCATTTCTATGTACTTGTATGTAGCCAGATGGCTAACAAAGATGTCTTCTTCCCCACAGATGGTGATGATCTGGCCTTCCCACTCGAATTTCAGCTTCTGGTGAAGGGTAGACGTAACAGCGCCAGCGGCGTGGATCCAGGGTCTACCCAATAAACAGTTGTAGGCCGGCTGAATGTCCATCACATAGAAGGTAATTTTGAAGGTCTGCGGGCCAATCATCACAGGCAGATCAATCTCCCCAAGCACTGATCTTTTAGAGCCATCAAATGCTCTCACCACCAAATTACTCGGACGCAATGCCAAGCCATCATACTCCAACTTCACTAAGGCTTTCTTTGGTAGAACATTGAGTGACGACCCAGTGTCTACCAGTACATGAGATAGAACAACACCTTTGCATTCCAAGGTGATATGTAAAGCCTTGTTGTGGTTACGTCCCTCTGTTGTTAAGTCAACATTGGTAAAGCCCAGTCCATGACTGGTGTTTACATTTGCCACCACAGTTTCTAGCTGATTAACAGTAATCTCCTCCGGCACATATGCTGCGTGTAGGACTTTCAATAATGCATTCCTGTAAGCTTCGGAACACATCAACAGGGGATAATATGGAGATTTTTGAGGGAGTTTGGTGAAGCTGATCCACCACCTTGTAATCACTTCTTTTTATGATTCTCATAAACTCGTCTACATCTTGTTCAAAAGATGTCCTCTGAGTTTCTTTGACAGTTGGCTCTTCAGGTACCACACTCTTCCCTTTTGCTTTGGCAGCAGCTTCTGCTTCAACATTAGGTCTTTGTACTTGGGAGGTAAAAAGGCGTCCGCTTCTGGTGAAGCCTCCGCCTCCCCCAACATTGTCAACTTGTGGAGAAGAGGTTGAAGAATCCCGAGTGATTCTCTCCCCGTTGCAGTAGAGATCAGAGTCGTAATGCCAAGGTATGGCATTACTGCTTTCATAAGGAACTGGTCCAGGCACCGTGATGGTGATTGGACTGACTGCTGCAGAGGAGGGTACTGTAATGGTGTGCGGATCGTAGTAAATTGTGACTGGTGACCTGGCAAGGGGTGCCACTGTTTATTGCTGAAAGTTGTTGTTTGGAGGAACATTTGATGGATCATAGTAGATTGTGACTGCTGAGACATCTTCATTAATTTCTGTTGGCGTTGTAGAAGATTTTGCTAAAAAAAGTGGATGCTGATGTTGTAGAAGGAATGGTTGTTGAAATCTGGTTTATTGAAGTGATGGACGGAGCCATTGCTGATGATATTGATGAATCGGTAGGAATGATTGTTGCTGCTGTTGTAGAAGAATCAGGAATTGTTGTCAAAGGAATTGCTGGATTTGTAGGCGTCGTTGTTGAGATCTGAAGGATACCATCTTTGATAAGACCATCTATGTCGCTTCTCAAATTATCACACCCGTTGACTGCAATGTTGCAGTGCCCACAACCGAGCTCACACCCGGGGAACACCTGGCACTCTAGAAGTTGAGCTTTAATTTCGACCAGAGGTGTTCGAATTTGAGCAACACTGGTGATTAAAGTAGATGGTTTGTCTTCCTCAATGGCATTAATCCTCGGCCCACCATGATTAGGCATAGGATTTCTGTTGACATTCGGAGGCGGTGCAAAGTTGAGGGCTTTAGAATCCACCAGATCTTGAACTTTCATTTGCAGGGCCCTGCACTTCTCGGTATTGTGGCCAGGTGCATTGGAATGGAAAGCACACCTGGCGTTGACATCGTAATTCTTTGGGAGATTGGAGGGATCTGGTGGTGTCAATGTCTTTAACTCAACCAAGTTAAGTTTCAGGAGTTGTGGCAATAAGGCAGCATAAGGCATAGGGATAGGGTCAATCACCCTGTTTGCCTGTGGTGGTCTTTGTTGGAAGGGTCTTTGCTGTTGATTGCTATTGTTGTTGTTGTAGGTTCTTTGTGGCGGATACTGAACTTGCTGCTGATAATGTGGTTGTTGTTGTTATTGATATGCTGATTGCTGAGGAATCGGAGCTGGAATAGTGACAGCTGCTACTGATCTGTGGACATACTGAGGTCTGCCCCTGCTGGCATGGATGGCATTTGTCTCACCGGTCCTTCGAGACCCCACAAAAGGCTTCCTGGGATTACTGGACGAACTTGCACCACTATCAGAAATTTTGCCCATTTTTAGCAGACTTTCAATTCTTTCACCGACTATAACTACGTCTGCGAAGCTGGTAGAAGAAAAGGCAGCCAATCTATCAATGTATGTTCCTTGCAAAGTATTCATGAACATGTCGGCCATTTCTCTTTCCGACATGGGTGGTTGGACAGCAGCAGCAAGCTGTCTCCACCTCTGGGCATATTTCCTGAAGCTTTCTCTGGAGGATTGAGACATTCCCATTAGGAGGGTCCTGTTAGGAGCCATGTCCAGATTGTATGTGTACTGCCTGATGAAGGCTTCAGCTAAGTCCTTCCAGCATCTAATAGTAGCTCTGGTCAGGTGTGAATACCACTCCCTTGAAGCCCCAGTCAAACTATCTTCAAAGTAGAACATCCAGAGTTTTTCATCCATGGTATATGCTTTAAGTCTCCCCAGGAAAGACTGCAGGTGAGTTCGTGGACAAGAGGTTCCATTGTATTTTTCAAAACACGGGGGTTTGAATTTGTGGGGAATTCTTACCCCATCCACTAATCCCATATCCATTACATCGAAGCCCAAGGAGTTTTGAGACTCCAAAGATCTCAATTTCTCAGCAATTTCATCAAACCTCCTATCATAGACTTCATCCCCAGCTCCCATGACAGTAAACTGCTCTTCTTGGGGATCCTCTTGCAGGATTCTCCCCCCAGCAGTATTTCCTTGCACATTTCCCTGAATGTTGACTTCCGGATCTAGATGAGGTCCAAATACAGGTGGATTAACATGAGGCTGACCCCTCTCATTATTACTAGTTCCTCCAGTTCTGGGATGAGGCTCCTCGGGGGTTTGTGTTTCTACCAATGCCCTTAACCTTTCCTGACTCTGGGCCAAGCCAGTCATCACAGTCATGAATTGGGCCATTTGGTTTCTCATCTCCACTCTTTCATTAGCCATCTGGGTTCTGACCTCAGTCAGGTCTTGCTGTACTTGCTCCATTAGAATACCCGGAAGGTTGTTGCGAGTAGGATACCAGTGTGCACGGTTGACAGGGAACACCCTTCTGCGAGCAATATTTCCTGAACCACAACAGAGTTAGAAACAAACAAAATAATAACAAAACCTACAAAACAAAACAAAAGTTAGTATGCAATGCAATATGCTTATTTGTTTTCCATGGTATCCGGCTTGGCTCTTGGTTTTGACCTTTCCAAACCTCGAGGAAGACGCTTTGATGTTGTTGAGAAAAGAAAACCCAAATGGAAACAAACTAAAATATATTACAAATGATGAATAATACATAGTCTGCTTTTACAACATATGCCCCTGAAGGGTCAAAATACAACATAAAAGAAAAGTACATCAAATGAAAACAACAACAATCAAAAAGTCAGACATCTAGTCCAAACTCATCCTCCTTAACCTCCTTCAGAAGCGCCTCAGTCACTGGACCAGCTGGATGCTCTGAAATAGTCCTGATGAGGAGGTTTCTGGTGGCAATGGCAGTGGTCAGCTTTTTGTGCCTATCTTGATCATTTGATCTCTTCAATCCAGCCCTAAGCTTCAACTCTGAAATCTCCCTCTGGGCTGCCAGCAAAGCTTCCTGTTGCTTCTTTTCATTAGCCTCTAACTGTTCAATCTTGGCCTGAGTTCTCTGATCTTCTTGAGTACGGGCTTCAGTGATCCTGGCCCACCTAGCCTGACTCTCTTGCAGATAGAGCTCAGTCCTAGCCTTCTGAAGCTTGGCCTCTTTACATGCATTCTTCAATATTTGCTCCCCAGCTCTTGCTTTTCTGATGTAGTCCTCTGTTTTCTCAATCTTGGCCATATGCTCCACCCTAAGCTTCTCCAACCTCTCAATGTCCATACGACCATCACTCCTTTCCCAAAGAGTCTTCTTCAGAGCTTGAGACAGATTTTCATTCCTTTCCTTCAGCTTCTCAAATTCTTCCAGGCTGATAGTTGCTGCTGGCTATACTGTAGATGGTCCAGGTATGTCCTCCAAGGTGAAGGGCATTCCAATAATCTGAGCTCTAGCATGGGACCGGTCATAGTACTGAGCTGAAGCAACATTATTGCACCTCCCAAGAATAGCCATCCCTTTTGTCTGGATGTTGTCCCAAGCCCAAGATGCTTGTCTGACAGCAACTAGATTAGGTTTTATTTCACAATATAGGGTCTCAGCTAAATCTTGCATTCTAGGAGGGTGAACCAAAGCATAGCCCAGTTGTCTCATAAACAGCAAAGGATTGTAGTTGATGCAACCCTTTACTCCTATCAGAGGTACATTTGGGTATTGCCCACAGCTAGTGATGATGTCCTTACCTTTGGTGCTCTGGGTGCACCATCTGATGTCATCTGAAGTCAAAGCAATGAGCCTCTTGGCCCAATTCTTCTGTTGGTGGGGATTCAGGAATGCATCTGACTTAGGCAGGTGTTTGAGCAGCCAGGTGTGAAACAGAGGAGCACAGCATCTCACCAACTTTCCTCTTTGTTTCTCATTCCTCTGATGAATGGAGTAATAGAAATCTCCCAGCAATGTGGGTGCTGGGTTCCTCAGAAGGAAAAGATGAATGGTATTCTTGCTGATAAATTTGGGCTCATCTGCAAACAGTATAACCCCATATATGTTGAGGGCTAACAATGCACAGACTGCCCTCCATTCTCCCAAAGAGGCCTTCAGGATGGCCTGAGAAATCAAGAAACCCAAGTGCAAACCAGGGATCCCAGCCTTTGTTGTCATGTTTTGCTCAATCAAAATAGGCTCCAGGTACAGTGTTTTTGCTACTTCTCCATTGATGGGAGAAGTCATCTCTGGGTTGAAAGGGATTCCACCCCTGACAGGTACTCCAATCAATGATGAAAACACCTCCAACAGAGGTCCTAGCTGAAAGTCTGGGAATGTGAAGCATCTCAAAGGAGGGTCATAAAACTGTAGGCAGGTGTGGATCATACTCCTCTGAGAAGGGTCTAGGTCCATGACCATATCCAGGATACCTCCATAATGCTCTCTGAATAATGGGATGTGGTCAGGGGTGATAAGTGACTGGACCTGCCTGATACCAGTAAACACAGGCTCAAAGAAATGATATGATATGTTGCTCTTCCTGGGAGTTGTCATGAGTGCTGATGAAGAGCTGGAGATAAGTGCTGATGAGGATTAAGACTGATACTGGAGATGAGCCACTGACAGGCTAGTACTGATGATGATGAAGATAGCTGAAGCAGATAACTGATGAAGCAGAGGTCTATGCAGATGAAGGGGTCAAAACCAAGCCAGATATAATGTGGATACCCTGAAAAAACAAATAAACAAATGTTAAATGATGCAAATGATGAGTATGCAAATGATATGCAAGGGTTTGTGATCAAGCTGGATCTAATTATCTGTCTTGATATAAAGTCCATGTATGTTCAAGAAGTCCAGATGGAGGTTCAGAAATCCAGTAACCAAGGTGGGGGACTCAAAAAAAGAGTCACATATCCAGGGTTAAATCACAAGAACTGTCCAAAGTGAGGTACTCTTAATCAAAACAAGTAACAGGGTATGATGTGGCCAAGGGTACCTGCAAACCTGTAAACAGCCCAATCCCCTCACAGGAAATGTTCTAAAACAAGGATCCTCAGACTTGGATCAGTTATGAGAAGTGTAAACACTTCTAACCCGGAGGTATAGTGTTTACAATAACCATAAAAGATCCTCCTCTAATTCACCTCAGCTTCTGAAGGTCATAGTAAAGGTCATCCAGACTTAGCAGGCTTCCTAGATAGCCCTAGCACTACAGGAAATCTGTAGCACAGAGTTCTCAAGAAGAAACCCATATCTGAACCGTGTTTCATATTCCCTCACCAGACCGAAATGGAATGGGAAAGAACATGAACCACTCTAGCCTAGGTGTCACTCAGGTCCCAGGTATAGGACCTTAAACTCTCAATGGAACCCCACCCACCAAGACAGAAGAACAGATCCAGCAATGATAATGACAGTATGAAATATGAAAAACTGTAAGGAAAACAATAAATAAAGATGTACATAAAGCAATAAATAAAGCAAATATATAAACACAATTAGCACATAACACCCCAGTAAACACAAATCAAACAAGCGCTAGGAGGAACCCACAAAAAGAACCAGAAGCCCTGGTTACAGTATAAGGCTCCCCAGCAGAGTCGCCAAGCTGTCGCTCCCACCAAATGAGGCTAAGTCAAATGGGGTACATACGCGAACGGTCGGCGAGAGGAGAGAGAACAGACAAGGGTGAACTCAGAAGACAAGAGTCGCCAGCTAGGCATTTTTATCCCAGGGGAAAGGTAATGCTGCATAGACCTAAGAAAGATAAGGATAAGACGGTTGCGAACCAGAGAAACTGAGAAAGGGGGTTGGTTACAACCTGGGAAGGTATTAGCACCCAGATTGTCCGTCGTACTCGACGGGATCCACGCTTGAAAGATTTGTGTTTTAAAGGGGTAGTGTCAGTGCAATTTGTGTATAAAAGCTGGAAAGAATGCAGGTGTCAGTGTAAACGAAATGTGGAGTGTGTAAGAGAAGTGTCAGTGTAAGAACAGGAGTATAAAGCTCAAGACCATGAGGCTTAAAGAATAATGCTGGAAAGAGGGGGAATATACAGAGACTTTTGTTCGATAACTGTTAAGTTATGCCTACATATCCTCTCGTGCAATGAGGAAGTCAGAACACCGTAGTTCGGCTCAAAGAGACTGAAAGATAAATTGACTTGTGAACTGCTTACTTGTCTATGCTCAAGTGTATGACCTGTCTGGCTCAGGTGCAAACTGTCTTGCATTAGACGGAAGAAGCAAATTCTCGTTTGTGAGTGAATGAGGTGAGAAAAGAATCCCGGAGGAGACGATTATTGTTTGTTTTTGAGTTTTCAATCTTTTATTGCTTTTTTGTGTTTGTCATAAGTTAATGAGCTTAAGCCTAAACCAAGGGTTAGTAAACTCATCACATCCTCCCTCTGATAAGGGGTAATGAGAATACCTTAAGTATGAAGTAAACACCTCACAATTAATCACCATGATGTAGGATTAGGATCATTGACCTACTTTGTTATTATTTAGATGTTTTTTTGGTATTTTTGTTTAGTGTTAAGTAATGAGTTTAAGCCATAATCAAGGATTTAATGGACCCATTACACCATCCTAATAGAAGGATAATAGATGAGAACATTTAAGCTGAGGAAGGCTCCTCAACTTAATCCATGATTAGGGATTAACCTCATGACAAAACAAAACCTTTATTAAATGGATTTTAGTTAATGGTAAGATTAAGAAGTGGCTTTTATAGTTTGTAAGACAACTTGAGGGGGACTTGTCCATTAACACTAGGGTTAGTCCTTCTTAACCAATTAAGGAAGAATTAGAACCCTAATGCAAGGCCCAAGTTACAAGCTTGATGTCTAGATGATTATTAGATGGATTGATTAAAGGATTTAAACACATTAAGGGTTTAACACTTAGGATTAAAGTTATACACTCCATCCTAATAGAAGGATGCAGGCATAATCTTAATCACAAAGCCTTAAAACCTTTAGGGTTTAGTCCTTGATTATGAGATGAGAAGAGAAGACTCAAAGATGACACAAAGGCAAAACTAAATGGGGGACTAATCAAACCCTAATTGTTATCATGCTTGGCTGTTCCTAGGGTTAATGAGGCTTGCAAGAAGATCTTCAGAGAAACCACCAGGGAAGAAGCAGATGAAAGGAGAAAGAAGCAGAGAGAATCAAGACAACTTGCTTCACTTAAGAAGACAAGTTGCCTGAAGAAAGAAAGTGGGAAAGAGCATGAATGAGCAAGCTCACTCTAATACACAAGATAAAATGCAGCAATGACGCATAGGAGAGATGAAGATAGATTGTGAGAAGTGAAGGCAAATTCACTTCCCAAAACAACTTACCACCTGAAAAGTTAGCAAAAGAAATGCAATGCAAATGAGATGAAATGTCATGATGCAAACCAAAGTCAGAAGCATAAACATGATTTTAATGATGCTAAGAGATGATGCAAACACATGTCAAGAGTTGTGGATGATCATACAAGGATGAGGATGCAAATAAAACATGCTTTGAACCATGGAAGTTCATGAAAGTTTATGAAATGGAATGGACATATAATATGGCAAATGAAAGATGCAATGATCAAACATGATTCTAATATGTCCTAAGATGTCTTATGAATCATGTGGATGCACAAAATGTCATGGTAAGTTCTTAAATGCAAGCAAATGAGAGATGGATGCAAAGGAAGGCACAAATTAGGGTTTACATACAACATGCAATGCAAAAATTCAAAACCAGTAGCAAATGACATGACAAAAAATTGAAAATGCGATCAAAGGAACCCTAACCCTACACAAGTTCACTTCCCAAAGGAGGGGACCTAACTCTTAACCTAGTGCAAGTTATGAATTTCTGAAGTCAATTAGGGTTTTGGGATACCTCACAAGGAAAAAAGCTCATTAAATTGAAAATGAAAGATAAATTCAAACCAATTTTACCCTAGAAACTACATGGTGTGAAGGATGCAATGCAAGAAGAACCATCATCAAACTCCTCATGGTTAGGCAGAATGAATTTTTCTAAGTTTGAACAAAAATATTGCCTTTAAATGAATTTAATTCCAATGAAAAAGGTCAAAATAGTTCAAGAACCAAAACGAAATTTGTTTTGAGGGTTTCATAATGTTTCTAAATGTTTTAAAATGCAATGTGAATTTTTTTGTGATTTTTAAATACCTAAATGCATTTTTAATTAATTAATTCTCATTAACTAATTAAAAATAAACATTTAAATGATTTAAAAATAATTTTTAATGCAAAAAATAAAAATTAAAATATTTTTGGGTTCTGAAAAATTAATGAAATGCTTGACAAAAAAATTCAAAATTTTTAAATATGATTTGCTATTTTTTAAAATTCGTAGAAGTTGAATACAAAATAAATGAAATAAAAATGAAATTATGAGAAGTCAACAGATCTAATGGCTGGCATTCAAATGGTTTTGGAGGGAGTTGACCCGCGCCAGATCCTAGGGCCATTATTCAAACTGACTGGATTTAAGTTAAACCTAATTAATTAAATCTAATTATAGGATTAGGGTTTTAATGAGGGATCTGGGCCACTCATTCACGCGCGGGTCAACCCAAGTCAACAGAATCTATGGCTCACATTCAAACTGAGCCCTAATCACAATTAATGCACTAATGACCTTCAGGTGGCCGGAAATGACCTCCGGTCATCTTCTCCGGCCACATCTCCCCTGAGATTTTGCTATCTCTCTCCCCAAGCTTCTAAAACCTAATCTCTCTGCCCAGAATTCAACCCCACGCATCACTCAACAAGAATCACTCATTAAAACACATTTATTTCACATATTCAAGCTGAATCGAAGAAAATTAGTTTTAGGTTAAAAAAATTTCAGAGAGCTCATACATGCTTAATACTTAACTATTTTCAACACCAAACACATCAGCATTATCAGTGAATCATGGTGAATCAATTAGTAACTTAAAAACAAGTTTCTGGAAAAATTGTTCTTGAGCTCACCTGAACTGGAGCTTTGATCTTTGGAACTTTCTGGCTGCTTCTTTGATCCAAGATGCCTTTAATGAACCCCCTGAGAAGCTTGCAATGCTTGTTTGGAATTTCTTATGGCTGGTTTGAGAGATTGATGAAGTTCTGACCAAGGGAAGTAAAAAATCGTATTTCTGTTTGGGAGGGTTTCAGGATCAGATGATGGTTGGGGAATGATTAGAGGATCATGGTGAGTGATTCTATGAAATTTGTTTTGAGGTTTGTGGCTTGTGTATTGAGTTTCGAAAGAAAATGCATAAAGGGAGGTTTTGGAGGATGCTGACTTTTGGGAGGTTTCAGCTTCCAAGATTGTGTGAAATGTGATCCATGAGGCATGTATGTGAAGCTGTGATTGGTCAGAGAGTTGTTGCTGGCCTAGCTTGATTGGTATGGTTCAACTTGCATAAAGTCAACTTTTGTGTAAAAGGAGGTATGGGCTGGTTCAGTCATGGTACAAGGGCATGGCTTGGATCAGCATGCTTCAAGGAGGTCCATGGAAGTCACTTTTGGCAGCTGGCACAAGTGGATGAGAAGCTTTGATCCATTTTGCAATTTTGAGGAGGTTTGGCCCCTTTTGAAATTTATGAAGTTCATGGCATGAAACTTGAGAAATTCTTGTGCAATTCTGAGTTTTAGGTCATGACTTATGTTTGTATAATGCTTAGAGGTCACATTGAAGTCACATTTTGCCTTGGCATGAGGTTTTGCAATTTTCCCTCTTTGGTACAAAAGTGAAAATTAAGTGATTTTGCCCAACTTTGACAAGCCATAACTTTTGATCCAAAATGAATTAGAATGAGTTCTTGTACTTTTTGAAAATGGGAGGATCCATTCTACAACTTTCATGACCAAAGTTTTCTCATTTGAAGCATTTTTGAATCAAAAAGAGAAGGTTGAAAAACTTTCCCAAAATGGCAAGTTTTCATTACAAGTCACTTTCCCAAAAAGGCAACTTGCAAATGGCTTGAAATTCTACAATTTTGTGAACTTATAACACCTTCTATGATCAAATAAAGATCATACACATTCAAAATGATGGAGAACACCCTTTGGCTGGGTCATTGGGGGCCTCAAATGCCCTGATTTTACACTGACTTGCTCAAGAAGTCATCTCTTGATCAGATGCCTTCCCCATGGAAAATCTTCATGAAAATTGATATGCCTGATCCTCATAACATATAGAGACCAATAGAAACAAGAATGACCAAAATTTTTGGAGTTATGGCCTCTGAAACCAAAACCCTAATTTTAGGTCATCTGTGAAGTTAAGCCTGGCTCTGCTCCCATGCCTCTCTCAGTTCTTGTGGTCCTTTGACGTCCTTGGCCATGTGAGGATATAATATGATGCTTGAACACACATGGACCCCTTTGAATTTATTGATGACCCTTGGAGTGACTCAAATGGCTCTTCGATTGCTCAGATCACAAACCCTAGATGCAGATGAGTTTGAATCAATGCAGTGAAACAAAAATGCAATATGAGATGCTATGATTGAACTTATGCACATGAAAAGATCACAAGCCATGGTGAAATGGGTGAGGGAAAATTTGGGGTGTTTACACCTTGGGTTGTTAATAATTATGAAGCTCCTCCTGTTGTCAAGAAAGTCCCTGTGGTCACCAGAGTACCTCCTACAATGGCCTCCCTTAAAGATGCTAGAGCTGTGGTGGATGAAGGTGGTTGTACTATTTGGGGTCAGCTTCCTGACATTCTTACAAGTCTGACAAATTTGGTTTGGGTTTCACTGCAGAGTCCCAGAAGGCTGTTCGTCGTGCTCGTGCCGTTCGTATTACCAATCAAGGGATTATGAAAGATCAGATCAATGTTGTGGATGACTAAGATGAAGATTACAACTTGGATGCTTGGATTTTTCCTACTGTGGGTGTTGGGATCAATAATTGGAAGGCTGAAGATGTTGTTCCTGTCTCCTTTAGTCAGGAGTAAATACTATTACTATGTTGTTACTTTTAAAGTTTGTAATATTTTTTGAACAATTAAACTCTTAAGCCTTGTGCCTTACCCGGGGCACAATGGTATGCTTGTTTCGGGATGTCATTTCATTTGCATACTTCATTCAATAAAAATCAATGGACGTTTCATTTTCGTAAATATTGTGTTCCTTGTCTTTCTTTTCTTTTATTTTTATCAGCTATGTGTTCTTACACACACCCACATCACTAAAATGCAGATCCTCATCAACTCTGGATCCTGTTGATAATAGTTCTACTATTGCCAATTATAATTTCGAGAATCCGATCTATCAAGCTGAAGATGGAAATGAGGACGATTGTGAAGTACCTGTAGAGCTTGCTAGGTTGTTACAACAAGAAGAGAAAGCTATACAGCCACATGAAGATCCAATCGAAGTTGTGAATCTGGGAACTGATGAAAACAGGAAAGAAGTCAAGATACGGGCTGAATTAGAGGATAATGTTAAGAGCAGATTAATTCAGATGTTACATGATTATGTGGAAATCATTGCTTGGTCCTATGAAGATATGCCAGGGTTGGATACAGACATTATGGTTCACCGTTTACCAGTAAAAGAAGATTGTCGTCCAAAGAAGCAGAAGGTTCGTCGCATGCGTCCTGAAATGTCAGAGAAGATTAAGGCAGAGGTGATGAAACAGTTTGATGCAGGGTTCTTAGCTGTGACTTCTTATCCTCAATGGGTTGCAAATGTGGTATCGGTACCAAAGAAAGATGGTAAGGTACGTATGTGTGTAGACTACAGGGATTTGAACAGGGCCATCCCCAAAGATGACTTTCCACTTCCTCATATTGATGTTCTGGTAGACAACACTGCTCAACATAAACTATTCTCTTTTATGGATGGTTTCTCCGGTTACAATCAAATCAAGATGGCTCTTGAAGATATGGAGAAGACAACATTTGTTACACAGTGGGGCACCTTTTGCTATAAGGTGATGCCATTTGGTTTGAAGAATGTCGGGGCAACATATCAGCGTGCTATGGTGGCTTTATTTCATGATATGATTCATCATGAGATAGAGGTATATGTGGATGATATGATAGCCAGGTCCCAGAATGAAGAGCAACATCTTGATCATCTGCATAAGTTATTTGAGATATTGAAGAAATACAAGTTGAGATTGAACCCAAACAAGTGTACTTTTGGAGTTAGGTCTGGTAAACTCCTGGGTTTCATTGTCAGTGGAAAAGGTATTGAAGTAGATCCTACAAAAGTGAAAGCTATACAAGAGATGCCAGCTCCCCGTACTGAGAAGGAAGTTAGAGGTTTCTTGGGACGATTGAATTACATTGCAAGATTTATTTCCCAATTAACTGCTACCTGTGAGCCAATCTTCAAGTTGTTGAAGAAAGATCAGGTAATGGAATGGAATGACGAGTGCCAGACTGCCTTTGATGAAATCATGAAATATCTCCTAGAACCACCAATTTTGATGCCACCAGTTGATGGAAGACCCTTGATTATGTATTTAACAGTATTAGACAACTCAATGGGGTGTGTGTTGGGGCAACATGACGAGTTTGGTCGAAAAGAGCAGGCAATATACTACCTTAGCAAAAAGTTTACCGACTGTGAAACAAGATACTCACTGCTCGAGAAAACTTGTTGCGCTTTGGCATGGGCTGCTCGCCGACTAAGACAGTATATGTTGACTCATACTACCTTATTGATTTCAAATATGGATCCAATCAAGTACATATTTGAGAAACCTGCTCTCTCCGGAAGAATTGCAAGATGGCAAATGATCTTGACGGAATATGATATACAATATACTACTCAGAAGGCCATTAAAGGAAGTGTGGTAGCTGATCATTTGGCTCATCAAGCAGTAGATGATTATCAGTCAATGAGTTTTGAGTTCCCTGATGAAGACATTATGATTATTACCAAAGAACCTGGACAATATGACGGACCTGAACAAGGATCCCGATGGACTATGGTTTTTGATGGAGCTTCTAATGCACTTGGTAATGGAGTTGGTGTTGTGATTAGTTCCCCTGAAGGTTGTCATACCCCAATTACTGCCAGACTTTGTTTCTATTGTACCAATAACATGGCTGAGTATGAGGTATGTATCCTGGGTATTAAAGCTGCCATTGATATGAAGATTCAGTTCCTAGACGTGTATGGAGATTCAGCCCTGGTAGTAAGTCAGATCAAAGGAGATTGGGATACCAAGCATGATAATCTCATTCCATATAGAGAGCATGTGTTGTCTTTGATCCCACATTTCAAAGAGATTACCTTTGGACATATTCCATGAAGAGAGAATCAGTTGGCAGATGCATTAGCCACCATGGCATCCATGTTTGAGATCAGCTGGGATGATGAAGCTCCCAAGATTACTATTGATAGATTCGAGAAGCCTGCATACTGCAATAAGATTGACACTGAAGAAGCAGAGGAGAAGCCTTGGTTCTATGATGTGAAAAGATATCTTGAAGCTCAGGAGTTCCCTGAAGGGGCATCTGTCAAAGATAGAAAGTTTCTGAGAAGGTTTTTTGCTAAGTTCTTCTTGAGTAATGGGATTTTGTACAAGCGTAATCATGATTCAACTTTGCTTCGTTGTGTGGATAAGAAGGAAGCAACCGAGATTATGGAAGATATGCATGATGGGATCTTTGGCACTCATTCTAGTGGTCATACTATGGCAAAGAAGATATTGAGAGCAGGTTACTATTGGTCTACCATGGAAGCTGACTGCTATCAACATTCCAGAACATGTCACAAGTGTCAAATTTATGCTGATAAAATACACATACCTCCATCACCATTGAATGTGTTGACTGCTCCTTGGCCTTTGCCATGTGGGGCATTGATATGATTGGTGAGATCAAGCCTACTGCTTCTAATGGGCATCGTTTCATCCTGGTTGCTATTGATTACTTTACTAAGTGGGTGGAAGCAGCTTCATTTGCATCTGTTACTAAGAATGTGGTGGCTCGATTTATTAAGAATAATCTCATATGTAGGTATGGCATCCTTGAAAGGATTATTACCGACAATGGCTCTAATCTGAACAACACTATGATTACTGATCTCTGCACGCAGTTCAAGATTAAGCATCACAACTCTTCTCCGTATCGTCCAAAGATGAATGGGGCAGTAGAAGCTGCTAATAAGAACATTAAGAAGATTATACAGAAGATGAATGTCACTTATAAGGATTGGCATGAGATGTTACCATTTGCTCTTCATGGTTATCGTACTACAATACGTACTTCAACAAGGGCAACCCCATTCTCATTAGTATATGGTATGGAAGCAGTTCTGCCCATTGAAGTTCAGATTCCCTCCTTAAGAATTATGAAGGATGCAGGCTTAGATGAAGATGAGTGGATTCAGACCCGACTTAACCAGATAAATTTGATTGATGAGAAGAGGTTAGCAGCAGTTTGTCATGGCCAGATGTACCAGAAACGAATGATCAAGGCTTTCAACAAGAAGGTTAAGCCAAAGGTATATCAGGGTGGTGACTTGGTAATCAAGTGTATCATATTACCACAGGGTGATCCTAGGGGCAAGTGGACTCCTACATATGAAGGACCATTTGTGGTCAAGACAGTGTTCTCAGGAGGTGCCATGATACTTACTACTATGGATGGGGAAGACTTCCCGCAGCCTGTAAATGCAGACATAGTTAAAAAATACTACGCATAAAAAGAGACCCGCTAGGTTGACTGGCCTAGGCAAAAATAAGGGCATCACAGCGAACCAAAAGGGTTCGGGCAAAAATTAGGGATATATATATAAAAAAAATGTACACCCGGCAAGTCGAAAACCTGAAAAGGCGGCTTGGGCAAAAAAGGGTATCCCGGTGGATTGAAAACCTGAAAAGGCAATCCAGGAAAAAGTTAGGGATTAAAGCGTATGACTATGTCTCGTTTGGATCACCCATGTAACTACAACCAGTTGTGCTACTTACTCAAACTCGAACAGATAAAGCTCAATCTAATCATTTCCGTCTCGACAACAGAAGATGAGATGCTTGAAGATAATGGCAATAGTAGAATTGAAACTCAATAGGATTATTTCCCACATAGCTGATGTTCTTTGTTTTGTAAAACTTTTATGACAAATTCCTCTTACTAGGATTTCTGTCTCCTTGTACAAACTTGCCTATGTATAGGTCACTTTGTGATATAAATAAAATTCCATCTTTGAATCCAGATTTACTTTTACCCTATTTACATAAGCGAAACGTCCATTGGTTGTGTTTGAATGTATGTATGCTTTTGAATATGATTGATGTTTACCAGAAATGCCATAAAATGCTTAATATGATTGATGTTTACCAGAAATGCATGAAAATGCAGTAATAGTATTTACTAAAGACGAACGAGGGAAGGAATGCAACGAAACTTCGCCGGTTCATCCCACAAGATAGCTACAAAATCCCCAGTAGGGCAAATCCATCTTCATAAATACTTCGAGTCACATCTCCCCTGGAATTTATATCCATCTCTTTTATCCTCAGAAGGATAATCGGGAATTTATTCTTTCAATAGGAGTACGACGAACGAAGACGGGAGGTGATGAATACCTTACTATCAAACGAAGACGGGAGGTTATGAATACTATGTTATCAAACAAAACAAGACGAGTTCCTCATATTCTTCAGCAACAAATCGGGATTTATTTTCCCTGGCCAGCAATTGTTATACGAAGATACCCGGACACTCCAGGCTGCATGATTCATACATACATCATCTACATCATACCATAATATACATATCCATAAGTACATAATACATTACTTAAGTGCATCATACTATGCATGCATACATAATGCATAAACTAATATTTTCCTTGCAGTATAGTTATATGCAGGTAAAACAATATCAACAACTTATACCTCGGGACGTTGTTTATCCTCCTGAAAGCTATCATGACTTTGGGTCGTTGATTATCTTCCCAAAAGTCATATCATTACCTTGGGCCGTTGTTTATCTTCCCAAGTACTCTATCATGACTTTGGGCCGTTATTTATCTTCCCAAAAGTTATACCTTTACCTTGGGCCGTTGTTTATCTTCCCAAGTACCCTATCATGACTTTGGGCCGTTGTTTATCTTCCCAAAAGTTATACCTTTACCTTGGGCCATTGTTTATCTTCCCAAAAGCTATTCCATTACCTTGGGCCGTTGTTTATCTTCCCAAAGGTAATGTTGGGACGTTGTTTATCTTCCCAAAAGCTATATCTTCTTACTTTGGACTACCTTATTCTCCAAGAAGTATATCAGAAGAACTAATCCTGACGTTCTTTTGACCCTTAAGAACAAATCCTGACGTTCTTTAGGATACCTCCAGAAGAGATAATTATCACAAGATTCATTTCTACTGGTCCATTCAACAACTCAACTCATGTTGCATAAATGATTCAGAGACGGTTTATACAAAGGCCTAGTACTGATATCCAATATCAACATAAAGACATCATCATATGCTGATACTCTAGATGGCATCTCTAAGCCCATCTCCAATTCTTCCAAGTGGCATCTTTAAGCCCACTAAAGCACAGACAATTAATCATCAGTATTAATCTACGCACCGGTGAGTGCAAATTTTTGGGCTTTTGTGTTCAATCCCCTTCAACCTTCCAGGTCACGAATGGC
Organism: Lathyrus aphaca; assembly: GCA_963966055.1. Lineage (NCBI taxonomy): Eukaryota > Viridiplantae > Streptophyta > Magnoliopsida > Fabales > Fabaceae > Lathyrus > Lathyrus aphaca. Next base: position 195,838,877 of record OZ014522.1, on the reverse strand, counting down.
ACATATACCAATCTAACCCCTCAGGTTTCAGAAAATTGAACAGAGGCAGCTGTTGCACCCCAAAATTTGCCCTCACAAGACAAGAATTTGTGTACTAAGAGGTTCACAAGGTTCACAAGACCTGTCATGAGGTTCACAAGGTTCACAAGACCTCTCATGAGGTTCACAAGGTTCACAAGACATCTTATGAGGTTCACAAGGTTCACAAGACCTCTCATGAGGTTCACAAGGTTCACAAGACCTCTCATGAGGTTCACAAGACATCTTATGAGGTTCACAAGGTTCACAAGACCTCTCATGAGGTTCACAAGGTTCACAAAGTTCACAATTAGTCAGAAGATTTGACATTTCCCTCAGATAATGCATCCTCCTAAGCAATGCATCCTAAACTAGGGTTTTGACTTTAATCAGGCTAAATGGACTTCCAAGGCTTCAAGTGAGCTTCATAGCATCTTATATGTGTTTAAGAATCCCCATGACAAGTTTCAAGACTTTTCTCAAAGGTTTGCTCAGTCAGATGATCAGATAGGTCAAAATCAGTCAAAGTAGTTAAAAAGTCAAACTAAGGTCAACTGTGGTCAAACCAAAGTCAAAATTCATGATTTTTTGCCAACATCAAGTATATGAAGTAAAATTCATCATTTGATCAAGGGATGATCATGATTCATCAAGGAGATTTCAGATCATCAAGAATCAGGAGTTTCTAAATTAAGGTTTCCTCAGAAAAAGTCAACTGAACTTTGACCAGCCATAACTTTCACATGCTTCATCAAATTTTTCCCATCCAAAGCTCATTTAGAAGGAAATTGAATTCTCTACAACTTTGTGTCTCACAAGCCAAGCCCAAAAATGCTTCATTTGGAAGGTATGAGCTAAGACATTATAGGTCCTTTTAAAAGTCAACAAAAAGTCAACAACTTCAAAAGAGCATAACTTGAGAATGGTAAACGATATGGATATGAAACCAATGGGGCTGGTTAGAGTACTCTTTAAGCTTTACAAAATGTCCAAGAACACCCTCATAGCATTAAAATTGAAGGAGTTATGCCCTTGCAAAGTTGGGAAATTTTTGGGAGGTTTATGAAGCAAATAGGGCCTTAAAACCAATTTCTTCCAAATGGGCTTGCAATTTTGTGATCCAAACTTTAACATGACATCATGCACGACCCAATCCTCATTTATTCAGATTTTTATTATTTTGATTTTTATTTATTTTGATTTTATTGATTTAAAACCATTTTAAATCAAAATAAAATATATAAATCAAATATTTGAATGAGATATTGCTTCTAGAAAATCATAAATGTTGCTTGGATCAGATTGATATGAAAATTATGGTGATTGTCTTAAGATAGAAAGGTTGTATCAAGGAATATTTGAAATTTTAAGCATGATCTTTTTCAATCTTCCATGACCAAAATATCCAAAGGATAGCCCAACTTTTTGACCTAATTCAGTTCACTTATAAGTATAGAACTCATCACAATGCCAAGGACACGAATTTGCAGCCTCAAGCAGCACATTCAAACTTCACAAAAATCACCAAATTCAATTTTTCGGTTTCCATATTAGAAGAGGTTTTAAGGTATTTTAAGAACACCACAAGCTTCCTTAAGCTTCCCTGAATCAAAACCAATACTCACATGCCTTTGAATCATGTTATAATGCATAAGCCGAATCACATTTGTTGTGTGTTCTTGAATTTTTCGAATGCATAGATTTATGATCTTTTACTGGATTTTGATGATTGTATGTTGTTTGTAGTGTTCTATACATTGTTTCTGGCTGGTTTGTTTGAAGCTTTTGTGCAGGTATCAACAATCACCATTGTTAGGGTTTAAGCTCCCGATTTGGGGCTTCATGATTAGGGTGATATAAATAAATTCTAACAACATGGCTGAATCGTGTATGATGTAAGGATCACTATGGCATAATCAATTTGTCAAGATTTTACAGGTTTCATGGTGATTGAGAAACCTAGGTTCTGTTGCGAAAACAAATTCGTAGGAAAAATCCCAGTTAAATTCGTAGCCAATTTCGCAGGAATCCTGAGGAAGAAGATGGTGAAGTTGGCGTGAAATCCTGATTTGAATAATATGCTTATTTTATTATGAATTGTTTTCTGTTATATTTCAACTATGTAGTAATGGCTCAGATGGTAAGCATGCGCGTGAATGAAGATCAAGACAGGGGTTCGAATACCACCTCCAACATTTTTTGCTTTATTTCCCTTATGTTTTTCAGGCTAAAAATATAATAATCAGTGTTCATTCCATATTCACAAGCGCACGCTGGCCTAGTGGATGGTATGCTGGTCTTGGAGGATGCAATGCCTAGGGTCTGGGTTCGAATCCCAACCCCAGGTAAGTCTTTTTTTCCATTTCTTTTCTTATTTTATTCAATTTGTTTATATTCTAATTATTTTAATAAAATGAATAAATCTTAAAATAAATACATATTATTTCTTATACCTAAAAAATCAATTTTTATCAAACTTTATTTTCAAAATTTAATTATTTATATTTATGTGTTATATGTTCATATATATATATATATATATATATATATATATATATATATATATATATATATATATATATATATATATATATATATATATATATATAATTTGTAAATAAATAGATTTGTTTTGTAAATTAATAAATAAAATCCTAATCTATTTTTCTAAACTCATAAACCTTAATTTATTTTGACAAAACCCTAATTCACTTTATAAACCCTAATTATAATTATGAATATTAATTTATGTGCTTGTAAATTTTAAATTGTATATATTTATTTAAAATTTGTTTATATTATATGTAGTTTTGTAATTTAAATAATTTAATTAAGTAATAAACCCATACTTATTTTTTCTAAATAATTAACCCTAATTTCATCTTGTGAATATAATTTATTATTTTTTTATATGCTTATTCAATTATAATTCAATATTTTTATAATATGTATATAAAATTAAATAATTAGACTATTAATCATATTTTATTAATATATAGTATTTATTATTTGTCCCTCTTATTAAAAATCTTAAAAAATAATTATTTATTTAAAATTGAACTTTAAATTTATTATTTATTATTATGCTAATTTCTTCATGCTTATTTATTTTTGTTTATTATTACTAACCCTCTTATATTTATTTATTTTTGTTTATTACTACTAATCCATTTAATTATTTATTTGCTTATTTTAATTATGATGTAATTGTATCCAATATGTAATAATTGTAGTATTATTTTTATTATTTATTTTTAAATGCCATGGTTAGTAAAATAGGGAGTGCAAGACATGTTTGTATTAAAAATTGAATTTAGATCATTAACTTAAAGATAAATATATGAACTTGTACACGCACACACGTAAGTCGATCCTGGATCTCCATCTCAGATTCTTAAGGGTTCCCACTCATGTTGCCTAAACAAAAGGTCAAGTAAGGTGTAAAGCAAAGTGCCTTCTCTCATATCATTTAGTCCCTTAACAGATAAAAAGATCAAGTCCCTTCATGGTTGCCTTCGTAATGATCTTGTCCCTTTCGAATAAAGATGATAAGTCCCTTCGAATTGCTAAATACACCTTACAGTTGCCTAATTACAGTTGTCCCTTTATTTGTCCCTCAAACATCCAAGGTAATGACTACCTATTCCTTAATAATAGGGATAGTCTTACCATTTAAAGGATATTTAAGAACAGAAAAGATTTAACTTAGGGTAGGTTTCTCTTATGTACTTGCTCATCTTTTCAAAACATTTCAAAAAGACTTCACATTTCAAACAATTTTCAAAACAAAGTCTTTATATATATTCGTACAAGGATCATTATAAAGTACTTAAGAAAATTTTTAATCACACACTACACTTCTCAAAACATTTTAAAGTGAGCTAAGTAACTAAGAGCCCATGGATAACCATGGATGTAAAGGGTGCTAACACCTTCCCTTTACATAACCTACCCCCCGAACCTAAAAATCTTTTAAGGTCTTTCCTGTTCTTTTATGCCCTTTCCTTTGGATAAAATAAAAGTCGGTGGCGACTCTTGCTATCTGCAACATTTAACTAAAGTTAGTTCTCCCACCGTGTTACACATAATAAATTGTGACAGTGGAAACATCATTATTAGTTGTTGAAGTTGTAGTAGCTGTTGCAAATGAGTTGTTGTGTGTTGAAGTGACAGATGGAATGGTTGCTGGAGTTGTAGCTGAATCGGTTGGAACAATGGTTGTTGCAGTTGTAGAAGAAACACTTGGAAAAATGGTTGTTGTATTTGTAGAAGATTCTCTTGTTGTTGACAAAAGGGTTGTTGGAGTTGTAGAAGCTGTGGTTGTAATTTGCAGCATTCCTTCTCTGATCAAATTACTGATGCCTTTCCTCAAGCTAGCACACCCATTCTCATAAAGTTTGCATGAATCGCAACAGGCCTCACAACCTGCAAACACTTGGCACTTTAAAAGCTAGGCTTTAACCTCTTCCAGAGGTGTTTGAATATATGCAATGTCTTCTATCAAACTCAGGGGTGATCCATCCTCTATAGCATTAATCCTTGGCCCACTGTGGCTTGGCATAGGATTCTTCATCACATTTGGAGGAGGTGCAAAGTTCAGGGCTTTTGAATCTACCAGATCCCGAACCTTCATGTGCAGAGCTCTGTATTTTTCCGTAGAGTGGCCAGGTGCATTGGAATGAAAAGCACACCTAGCATTGGCATCATAGTTCCTTGGAAGGTTTTGAGGATCAGGTGGAGCCAATTTCCTCAACTCAACAAGATTGAGCTTTAGGAGTTGTGGCAATAGTGTAGTGTATGTCATATGAATGGGGTCAATTACTCGGTTGACCTGAGATGGCCGCTGTTGAAACGGGCGTTGTTGTTGATTGTTGTTGTTATTGTTGTAAGATCTCTGTTGTGGAAACTGTTGTTGTGGTGGGAAGTGTTGTGGTTGTTGAGCATACTGAGGAGATGGAGCAGGGATAGTAACAGCAGCAACTGTTCTGGGCAAGTATTGGGATCTCCCTCTTCCCATGTGCACAGAGTTTGCCTCACCAGCTCTACGGGGCCCAGAAAATGGTTTTCTTGTACTGCTTGAACTGGCACCGTTATCGGAGATCTTTCCCATCTTCAATAGGCTCTCTATCATTTCCCCAACTATCACCACATCTGCAAAGATGGTGGAAGAGAATGCAGCTAGCCTGTCAATGTAGGTTCCTTGAAGAGCATTCATGAACATGTCATCCATTTCTCTTTCAGACATAGGAGGTTGAACTGCAGCAGCAAGTTGCCTCCACCTTTGGGCATATTCCCTGAAGCTTTCACGGGAAGATTGAGACATTCTCATAAGGAGGGTCCTGTTTGGAGCCATGTCCAAGTTGTATTGATACTGACGGATAAAATCTTTAGCCAAGTCCTTCCAGTTCCTTACGGTGGCTCTGGTCAGATGGGAATACCATTCTCGGGATGCCCCAGTTAGACTATCCTCGAAGTAAAACATCCACAGCTTTTCGTCCATGGTGTATGCTTTTAACCTTCCCAAGAATGATTGAAGGTGGGTGCGTGGGAAGGATGTGCCATTATACTTTTCAAAACACGGGGGTTTGAACTTGTGAGGAATTCTCACCCCTTCCACAAAGTCCCATGTCCATTACATCAAAGCCTAAGGAATTCTGGGATTCAATAGACCTCAGTTTCTCAGCAATCTCATCCAGCCTACGGTCATAAACTTCATCCCCACCCCCAATAACTGTGAACTGCTCTTCCTGAGGATCCTCTTGCAAGATCCTACCTCCAGCAGTGTTACCCTGAGTATTCCTTATGATATTAACTTCTGGGTTTAGATGAGGCCCAAATTTTGGTGGATCAATGCGAGGTTGTGTTGTACCCCAAAATTTGCCCTCTATTTTAACTCTAACCGATTTTTTTTTCGCATTCATTTGCATCATCTTCATGGGATAACATGTATTTCGTCTTAATATTAGCCGGAATAATTTCTCGAAATTTATAGACAGACTGGTCAAATTAATTTTAAATTGTGCCTAAAACCAGTAAACGAAAAATGTCGCATTTAAATTTGCAAACGTCAGTAATATTAATCTACGATTCATGTAGATTAACCTGACATGCTAAAAATATTTTTACGACTATTTTTGGTCATATGTTGATCAGTCTGAGCAGTTTAAACGGTCATAATTTTTATCCGGCCAAACGCTGTATTTTTTCGAGTCATTTATTTCGCGCTGATTATTTTGACGTGTTCTTTTTATTTTTTCGAGCACTTTGGTGCCCGACTTTTATTTTTTTTTAGTCTATTTATTTTTATATAGGGTCTAGAATAAATAATAGTATTATTAGTTATTATTTTTATTTTAACTATTTTAATTATTAAACTTTATTTAGTTTTAAATTAACATTTTATAGGGTCTAGAATAAATAAATAGGATTATTATTTATTATTTTTATTTTAACTATGTTAATTATTAAACTTTATTTAGTTTTAAATTAACATTTTATTGGGTCTAGAATAAATAAATAAAATTGTTAGTTTTTATTTTAATTTTAACTATTTTAATTATTAAACTTTATTTAGTTTTAAATTAATATTTTATTGGGTCTCAAAATAAATACTTAAGCCCATTATTATTAACCCTAAATTAGTCCTATATATACTTACTAGTAAGGAGACCGGAAAAGAGGGAGAGAAAAAATTCAGAAAAAAGCTATCCCCATCATCATCATTATCAAGTTCACACAAAAATGCATGAACTAAATTGAAATTTTGAAGCTTTCTTTAGTTTTTTTTTAATTCCATTTATTCTTGATATTTTAATCAATTTTGTTTATCTAACGTTGTTTGTCTCATGTTATAGAAGCTTTCTGGGTTAATTATTCGAAGCTTCATGACCAAAACCGAATCCTACCATAGTTAGGGTTTCAAGCTCAAATTTGGGGTTTTTACAAATTTCGCAGGAAATTTCAGAGGTCAAGAGGTTTATTCATGAGGACTGCGCATAGCCTAGTGGCTAAGGTTGGAAACTGGAAGGTCAAGGGCGTGAGTTCAATTCCCACTCACCACATTTTGGGCAAAAACCTGCTTTTCTTTCATATTTTCCTTTAATTTCTCTAATTAACACATTTTCTAATTGATTTATCCTTTTAACCATGATTAACCTCAAAAATTTTCTCTAAAGTAAATATTTTCCTATTTTCACTCGTTTTTATGTTATTCTTTATCCTCCTTATCATATAATATATGTTTTCCATGTTTAGTAACACAGACACGCATGACCCAATGGTAAAGGTTCTCCAGATTTTGGAATTAAAAGGGCCTGGGTTCAAACCCTGGACACAACATTTTGGCAAAGAAACATGGGTTCTTCATCATTTTTTTCCCTTAATTTATCTTTTAAACATGGTTAACCTATTATTTTTAATTAACTTTTTTAACAAATCTTTTTTTTATTAAATTTAGGTTAGCATTTTTTATTAGTATTATTACTTTTATATTTAGGTTTATTAAAACCTCAAACTTTTTTTTATAAAAACCTTAATCAACCTTTAAATGTTTTTTAATTTAATTAATTCTCATAATTCATTTTTCTTAGATTTATTTAATTATTAGGCTATTTTAATATAAACTGATTATATATTTTCTTTTGTAAAACTCAACCTTGGGACATTTTGTTTTACTAACATGTTTTTTTTCATTTTTATTATATAATAGGTATTTGTTACACTTATTCATACGAGACCCACAACCTAGTGGCAAGGAACTGAGGTTTGGAGCATTTTGATGAAGAAACATGGGTGTCCCAGTGGCAAAGAACTCAATGAAGCAAAAAGGGCAAACCCCCAATATTTTGGGTATCTCTAACTTTATTTTTCCCTTTTTTTCATCAAATTATGTATTTTCTTTGAATTTCCTTATTATTATTATTAAACTAATTTCTAAAAGATAAAACATAATCCTTTTTTTATTTTATTTTTAAAACTTATATTTTTATTATAAACCTTAATTTTTTTCATAAACCTTAATTTTTTCCTTAAACCTTAATTTTAAACCTAAGTATTAATTTTTTCCATAAACTTTAAACCCTAAAAATTTAGCCCTAATCTTTATCTTAAAACCCAAATTTCGCCATAATTTTTACCCTAAAATTTTTCCTAAACCTTAACTTTTTTTTAAACCTTAAATTTTTTCTCAAACCCTAACCCTAATTGTTTTTTTAACCTAGTTTGCAAACTTTTTTCTTCTAATTTATTCACTCATTTTTATGTTATTCATTCACTATTTGCCTGATTATGTAACTGCTTCGCCTTTGTAATAATTGGTTTTTATTATTTTCCGCCATTATTATTATTATGTAACTGCCCCTAAGCCATGTAATAATGTAGGAATTTTATTTTCTACCTTTTAATTTCTGCCATTTATTTTTCATATTAACTGCGTGGTTAGTAAATAGGGTGTGGAAACTATTTGTAATTAAAATTAATTTAGATAATTAACTTTAAAAGATAAATATTTGAAAATAAACACTCACACACGTAAGTCGATCTTTGATCGCCATCTTGCACTTCCTAGGGTATTCCTCTTGGTTGCCTTAAAATAAAATGGTTAAGTCCCTCGAATATAGGGGTGTCTTAAGCAAAGTCCCTTCACGTATAAATCATCAAGTCCCTACAGATTTAAAAGATCAAGTCCCTTCGAGGTTGCCTACGGAATAATGATCTTGTCCCTTCGAATAAATGATGATAGTCCCTACGAATTGCTAAAGACATCCCTTAAGTTGCCTTCATTGACCATACGATGACCCTACGCCCATCCCTTAAACACATCCAAGATAATGACTACCTATTCCTTAATAATAGGGATAGTCATACCCTTGAAAGAACATACGAGAACATGAAAGACTTAATTTAGGGTAGATACATCTTAGTTACTTGCTCACATTTCAAAATACTTTTCACACCTCACAATATTTTCAAAACATTTTCAAAACAAGGCTTTGTATACATCCATACGAGGATCATTACAAAGTACTTAGAAAATTTCTAATCACACACTACACTCTTCAAAAACAATTTAAGTGAGTTAAGTAACTAACAGCCCATGGATAACCATAGATATAAAGGGTTCTAACACCTTCCCTTTATATAACCTCCCCCCGAACTCAAAATCTTTTTAAGGTCTTTCCTGTTCTTTTATGTCCTTTCCTTTTGGATAAAATAAAAGTCGGTGGCGACTCTTGCTATCCGCAACATTTATAGAAAAGGAAGTTCTCCCACCATGTTACAGGCTGCCCGCGATCATTGTTACTGGTACCTCCTGTACCTGGATGGTGTTCATCAGGAGTTTGTCTTTCCACCAACTCCCTTAGCCTTTCCTGGTTCTGAGCTTAACCAGTCATTACAGCCATGAATTGGGTCATCTGATTCTTCATCTCAACCCTTTCATTTGCCATTTGGGTCCTTACTTCATTCAAGTCTTGCTGTACTTGATCCATCTGAATGCCCGGAAGGTTGTTTCTCATTGGGTACCGGTGTATTCTGTTGACAGGGAACACTCTTCTGCGAGCAATGTTTCCTGAAACCACAACAAAGTCAGAAACAAAAAATAAACAAAACCTACAAAACAAAGAAAATGTTAGTATGCAATGCAATATGCTTATTTATCTTCCAAGGGTATCCGGTTTGGTTCTTTGGTTTTGACCTTTCCAGACCTCGAGGAAATGCTGATGATGTTGATAGATAATGCCCACCAAAATAATACAAACTGATATATTACAAAATGATGAAAATACATAGTCTGATTACAATACAACCCCATGGTGGGTCAAAATACAACAACAAAAGAAACGTACAACAAAAGAAAAGTACAAGCAAAAGAATCAGACATCCAATCCAAAGTCATCCTCCCTAACTTCCTTCAAGAGGGCCTCAGTCACTGGCCCTACTGGGTGCTCTGTAATAGTACTGATGAGGAGGTTCTTGGTAGCAATGGCATTAGTTAACTTCTTATGCTTGTCCTGATCTTTTGATCTCTTCAACCCCGCTCGTAGTTTCAATTCAGATATTTCCTTCTGAGCTATCAAAAAAGCTTCCTGATGCTGCTTCTCATTAGCCTCCAACTGCTCTATCTTAGCCTGAGTCCTTTGATCTTCTTGTGCACGGGCTTCAGTGATCCTGATCCACCTAGCCTGGCTTTCCTCAAGATAATGCTCTGCCCTAGCCTTCCGAGTCTTTTCTTCCTTGCAAGCATTCTTCAGAACCAACTCCCCTGCTCTTGCCTTCCTGATGTAGTCATCTGTCTTTTCAATCTTGGTCAGATTCTTAATCCTGAGTCTTTCCAATCTCTCATTATCCAGACGGCTGTCATTTCTCTCCCAAAGAGTCTTCTTTAAGGCTTCAACTAGCTGAGTGTTTCTCTCCTTTAGCTTTTCAAATTCTTCCAGGCTGACAGTTGCTGTAGGTTGTACTGTAGAAGGTACAGGTGTGTCTTCCAAGGTGAAAGGCATCCGGGTGATCTGAGCTCTGGTATGGGACCAATTAGAATATTGTGTTGAAGCAATGTTATTGCACTTTCCAAGGATGGTTGTCCTTTGGTCTGAATGTTGTCCCAAGCCCAGGCAGCTTGTCCGACAACAGCAGAGTTAGGTTGGATTTCACAGTAAAGAGTCTCAGCCAAATCTTGTCCTCTGGGAGGATGAACCAAAGCATATCCCAATTGTCACTTAAACAATAAAGGGTTGTAGTTGATGCAAACTTTCAGTCCTATCAAAGGCACATTAGGATATTGCCCACAGCTAGTGATAATGTCCTTGCCTTTGGTGCTCTGAGTGCACCATCTAATGTCATCTGATGTCACGACAATGAACCTCTTAGCCCAATTCTTCTGCTGATGAGGGTTCAAAAAGGCATCTGATTTTGGCAAGTGTCTTAGCAGCTAGGAGTAATACAGAGGAGCATAGCATCTGACCAGTTTTCCTCTTTGCTTTTCATTCCTCTGATGTACTGAGTAGTAGAAGTCTCCCAGCAAGGTAGGAACAGGGTTCCTTAACAAGAACAGGTGGATGGAATTCTTACTCACAAACTTGGGCTCATCTGCAAACAAAATAACCCCATATATACTGAGGGTTAAGAGTGCATAGATAGCCTTCCATTCCCCTACTGCAGCCTTCAAGGTAGCCTGGGAGATCAAAAAGTCTAGGTGGAGGCTTGGAACCCCAACTTTAGTTGTCATGTTCTGAACAATAAGGGCAGGCTCCAAATGCAATGCCCTGGCTATGTCTTCATTTCTGGGAGCAGTCATCTCTGGGTTGAAAGGGATCCCTCTCCTGATAGGAACTCTAATCAACAAGGAAAACTCTTCTAGCAAAGGTCCCATTTGGAAATCAGGGAATGTGAATCACCTGAGTGGAGGATCATAGAATTGCAAGCAAGTATGAATCATGCTTCTCTGAGATGCATCTAGGTCCATGAACATGTCTAATATGCCCCCATAGTGCTCTCTGAATAGTGGGATATGGTCAGGTGTAATGAGGGACTGGACCTGCCTGATGCCAGTCAGGGTGGGCTCAAAGAAGTGGTAAGAGATGTTGCTCTTTCTTGAAGTGTACATACTGATAATGGATGCTGGTGAAGAAGCTGAGAACAACTAATAATGAAGATCAATGACTGAGATGCTGGAGATGGGTCTCTGATGCAGATAGCTGGAGGAGAAATCACAGACAGACTGGTGAAGGTGCTGAAGAAGATGGCTGAAGCAGTCTGAGCAGCAGAAGGGGTCAAAACCAAACCAAAGAATAAAGATGGATACCCTGTAAAACAAATAAGAAAATGTTAAATGATGTAGAAATGATGTATGCAAATGATATGCAAAGGGTTTGTGATCAAGAGCTGGATCTGATTATCTGCCTTGGTAAAAGTCCATGTATATTCAAAAGTCCGGATGGAGGCTTAGAAATCCTGTAACCAGGTGGGGGACTCAAATAAAGAGTCACAAGTCCGGGGTAATCACAAGAATTTTCCAAAGTGGTGTATTCTTAAAACTATACTAGTAACAGGGTATGATGTGGCCAAGGGTTCCTGCAAAACCTGCAAATATCCCAACCCCCTCACATGTAATGTTCTAGAACAAGGATCCTCAGACTTGGATCAGTTATGAGAAGTGGAAACACTTTTAACCCGGAGGTACAATGTTTACAATAACCATAAAAGATCCTCCTCTAATTCACCTAAGATGCTGAAGGTCATATAAAGGTCATCCAGACTTAGCAGGCTTCCCAGATAGCCCTAGTACTACAGGAAATCTATAGCACAAAGTTCTCAAGAAGAAACCCATATTTGAACCGTGTTTCATATTCCCGCACCAGACCGAAATGGAATGGGAAAGAATATGAAGCCACTCTAGCCTATGTGTCACTCAGGTCCCAGGTGTAGGACCTTAATCACTCAATGAAACCCCACCCACCAAGACAAAAGCAGATCCAACACAATGATAATGATAGTATGAAAATGCATAAAACTGTAAATGAAAGCAATAATTAAAGCTATACATAAAGCAATAAATAAAGTAAATAAATAAGCACAAGTAGCACATAACACCCCCATAAACACAAATCAAACAAGCGCTAGGAGGAACCCACAAAAAGAACCAGAAGCCCTGGTTGCAGTATAAGGGTCCCCAGCAGAGTCGCCAAGTTGTCGCTCCCGCTAAGTGACACAGGGTCAGATAGGGTACAGACGCGAACGGTCGACGAAAGAGAGAAATGAAATGAAGGTGAAAAGAGTCGCCAGCTAGGCATTTTTATCCTGAAGGAAAGGTAATGCTGCATAAACCTAGAAAGATATGGATAAGAGGGTTGCGAACCAGAGAAACTGAGAAAGGGGGTTGGTTACAACCTGGGAAGGTATTAGCACCCAGATTGTCCGTCGTACTCGACGGGATCCACGCTTGAAAGATTGTGTTTAAAGGGCTAGTGTCTGTGCTATCTGTGTGCAAAAGATGAAAAGGAATATACAAGTGTCAGTGCAAGAAAGTGAAGTGAATTGCTCAGGAATGAGGCTTAAAAGAATAATGCTGGAAGAGGGGGGAAGAGATAGAGACTTTTGTTCGATAACAGTTAAGTTAGGCCTACGTATCCTCTCATACAATGAGGAAATCAGAACACCGTAGTTCGACTCAAAGAGACTGAAAGATAAATTGACTGATGAACTGCTTGCTTGTCTATGCTCAAATGTATGACCTGTCTGGCTCAGGTGCTAACTGTCTTACATTAGACGGAAGAAGCAAGTTCTCGTTTGTGAGTGAAGATGATGAGAAAAGAATCCCGGAGGAGACGATGGTTGCTTTGTTTTTGATATTTTCACTTTTATTGCATTTTGTATTTGTCATAAGTTAATGAGCTTAAGCCTAAACCAAGGGTTAGTAAACTCATTATATCCTCCCTTTGATTAGGGATAATGAGAATACCTTAAGTATGAGGTAAACACCTCAAACTTAATTACCATGATGTAGGATTAAGATCATTAACCTACTTGTGATTATTTAGATGTTTTTGGTGTTTTTGTTTAGTGTTAAGTAATGAGTTTAAGCCATAATCAAGGATTTAATGGACTCATTACACCATCCTAATAGAAGGATAATGGATGAGAACATTTAAGCTGAGGAAGATACCTTAACTTAATCCATGATTAGGGATTAACCTCATGACAAAACAAAACCTTTATTAAAGTGGATTTTAGTTAATGGTAGGATTAAGAAGTGGATTTTATGGTTGGAAAGACAACTTGAGGGGGACTTGTCCATTAACACTAGGATTAGTCCTTCTTAACCAATTAAGGAAGAATTAGAACCCTAATGCAAGGCCCAAGTTACAAGGTATTGTCTTATTGATTATTAAGATGGATTAATTAAGAGGTTTAAACACATTAAGGGTTTAACACTTAGGATTAAAGTTATACACTCCATCCTAAGAGAAGGATGCAGGCATAACCCTAATCACAAAATCTTAAAACCTTAAAGGTTTAGTCTCTGATTATGAGATGAGGAGAGAGACACAAAGGAGACACAAAGGTAAACACTAAAGGGGGACTAATCAAAACCCTAATTATTGTCATGCTTGGATGTTCCTATGGTTTATGAGGCTTGCAAGAGATCTTGATAGAAGCCACCAAGGGAAGAAGCAGATGAAAGGAAAGGAAACAGAAGAAACAAGTTAACTTACTTCATTGAATAAGATAAGTTACTTGAAGAAAGAAAGTGAAGGAAGAACATGAATGAGAAAGCTCATTCTAAAGCAAAAGCAAAATGCAGCAAGGATGCATAAGAAGAATGAGAAGTGAAGGCAAATTCACTTCTCAAAGTACTTACCACCTGAAATGGTTAGCACAAAGAAAGGAATGAGATGAAAATGAAATGTATGCAAGGATGCAAACCAAAAACAGATGCGTAAACATGATGCAAATGATGCTATGAGATGCTGCAAAGACATGCTAAGTGCAATGAATGTTCATACAAGAGATGAGAATGCAAATGAAGCATGTAGGAAGCATGAAAGCACATGAAAGTTCATGGAATGAAATGAATACACCTCATGGCAAATGAATGAAGAAATGATCAAACATGATTCTAATGTGTCCTATGATGTATTATATGTCATGTGAATGCAAGAAATGCCATGGAAAGTTCAAGTATGGATGCATATGCAAGATGAATGCAAATGAACATGAGAAAATAGGGTCTTAATGCAACATGAGATGCAAAAGTAAAAAACAGAAGCAAATCACAAGATAAAAAAAATTGCAAATGAACTCAAAGGAACCTTAACCCCATATGATATCACACCTCAAAGGAGATGTTTTTACTCTTAACCTAAAGAAATTTATGATTTTTCTAAGTTATCTAGGGTTTTAAGGTACCTTAAGAGGGAAAATGCAAATCAAAATAACAAATGCAAGATAAATTTGTGACAAAAATATGCTAGACACTACATGCTACATGAAGATCAATGCAAAAAGAATCAATGTCATACCATTCATGGTTAGGAAGAAAAGAATTCTTGAAGTTAGGGTTCAAAAATAGGATTTTTTATGAACCCTAAATTCAAGAAAATTGTCAAGATTGAATCAAAACCAAAAAGAAATTTGTATGAATGGTTTGACAATGTTTCTAAATGTTCTAAGATGAAATGTGAATTTTTTTGGAATTTTTAGAAACCTAAATGATATTTTAATTAATTAATTTCCATTAATTAATTAAAATAAACATTTAAATATTTTTAAAATGATTTTTTAATTCAAAAAATAAAAATAAAAATGTTTTCTGGTTGAGAAAAATATTTGAAATGAAAATGCAAGAGGAAAATATTTTTAGGATTTTCTAACTATTTTAAATAAATGATGCAAATTAAATGAGAAAAAATGAAATAAAAATAAAATAAAACAGAAGTAGGATGATCTTATGGTTCACATTCAAAGCTGGGGAATTTGTGTTGACTGCGCGCCACATCTAATGGCCAGAATTCAAATTTATTAAAACCTAATTAATTAATTAATTAATCCTGAAATTAAGTTAATGAACTAATTTTAACCATCCATCACACGCGGGAAACAAAGATCAGACGACCCTCATTTAAACTCTGCCCTAACCCTAATTGAAATTCTGTGATCAGGTATGAGATGTCGAATGAGATGTTTAAACACTTGAAGACTTAACTAAAACTTAAAATGCAATAAAACTAAACAACACAGGAATTTGTTAACCCAGTTCAGTGTATAACCACACTTACATCTGGAGGCTACCAAGCCAGGAGGAAATCCACTATAAGTAATATTAATTCTAGACTTAAACCACCCAGTTTAATCTTTCACTTAATATCTACCCAATGCAATTTCTACCTAAGACACAACTTAGATATGAGTACCAACTCACTCCCCCTCAATCACACAGTGATCTTGTTTACAAGTTTAATAAAATTGAAGTCATACTTCAAACAAAAACAGCTTGATCTTACTTCACAGTTTCAATCAAGACACAAATACACTTTTGCTTAAAAGCTCATAAAGTGGTACAATAAAACAACCTGCTATTAAAACTCAAAACACCCTATTTTGTCTTCTGAAATTCGTACTCTATTCTGAGAGTTTCTGTTGCTTAAATAGGTGTTTGGATTTTGGGCTTTCTGTAGGTTTATCCAATCCTAAAACGCATGCTGCTTCCACCTTGAATTAGGGTTTGTTACTTCCTAGATTCTAGGTGATTCAGTTGTTTTGATTATGCTGAAGACATATAACAACACTCCCTACATATGCGCCTTATTCTGTTTTATCCATCCATAATTAATTCCAGATAACTTTCCTTAATTTACTCAATTCTGTTAGTCATTAATTAATTCTGGTAGCAGGTTTGAGATGTCACAACATCTGTTGGGACATCCTGAAAAACTGAGCTTACTTCATTTACTGATACAATGTCACAACATCTGATTTGACATCTTGTAAACTGAACTTATTTCATTAACTGATACAATGTCCCAACATCTGGTGTGACATCCTGAATTAAGTTCATTTACTTATACTCTGTTTGATAATGTCCCAACATCTGATAGGACATCCTGAACTAAATTCAACATTTCTTGTTGGTCAAAAATTCTGTAAATTCTAAACATCTACAAACTCCCCCTTTGGCTAATTTTTGGCTAACATATTTTTCTGGTTATCAGAGTGCAGCAGAAGTTCTTCTATCAGAAAATAGCAGTTCTTTTCTGTTGAGTCATGTGTGAGTTTACTCCCCCTCAAACATACATGTATTCAGTCTTGTTGCAACAGAAATTTTAATTAACATCACAGATTTAGTTCAGAAGCAAACAAAAGTTTTTCATTAATAACTAAACAACATCATACATTGTTGTTGTTCTTGTTCTCCCCCTTGTTAGACATAAATTTGGGGCCAAAGTTACTAAATCAAAATTACAATGCAGAAGCTGTCATTACATATTCCTCACAAACAATTTTCACTCAGACTCCTCATAGTCAGTTTCTTCCTCTTCCTCAGTCTCTTCATCAGAAGCAGCATTTTTCTGAGCACTTTCTTCACTCTCCAGCCTTTGGATAATCTCCTCAAGCTTCTGCTTCCTTGCATCCAGTTCTTTGCATGTGATCTTCAGCTCAACAATCAAGGCAGCTTTGGAGATTGGAGACTTTGCCTTTGAAGGACCAGCAGATGTCCCAGAGGGAGCTTCAACATCAGCTGCATGATGACTCAGGAACAGCTTGTAGTGGAAGGCCAGAGGGCTTTCTCTTTTGCAAATTGTGTCCTTTTCAGTGAGGATACCAGGATACTGACTCAGCATTATTCCACACAGCAAGGAAGGGAAGGCAATTGGCAGCTTTGTTGCAGATGATCCAGCATGCTTCAATGTCTGATCAAAGATATAAGCTCCAAAATCCAGCTTTGTTTGGGTGCCCACAACATATATGAACCTGCCCAAACTAGTTGCTATTGAGGAGGTATGATTGGTAGGGACCCAGTTTGTAGTGCCAATCCTATGCAGCATGGCATACTTCCTTGTCAGCATGCTAACAGATAGCTTCCCTTTGATTGGCCAAGTCTTGACCTGATTGGCAGTGATAACCTTGCAGACCTGGTTATCAGTCTTCCCTAACTCATTTGGGCCATCAGATTCTCTTCCAAGGTAGTGGTTGATAACCCTAGGAGAGAATTCTACACACCTCCCTCTTACATAGACTTTTCTAAAGTCAGCAGACTTACCATCAGCACAATCTTCTTGGAGGTTGACTATGAATTCCTTGACTAGCAGCTCATAGCAAGGAGAGAAGTTGGAGACAGTTTTGAAAAGGCCAGCAGAAGAAATGAGATCAATTACCTCTGTGCAATCAAGTGCATTACTACTCAGCTCTCTTTCAAGTGCTACCCTTCTTTGATAAACAAACTTCCATCTATTCACACTTGAAACATGATGGAAGGAGATGTTGTCCAGAAGAGCTTCTGGAACAGCAGTTGATGACCTTGAGGGTGCCGGTTTCTTCTTTGGTGGAGATGCTGGGACATCCTCTTACACATCTAAATCTGGAGGAGTGACAACTTTTCTCTTTTGTGTTTGCACCTTGCTCCATTGTTTTGTAGGACCAAAGACAGCTTTAGCTTTGTCCTTCTTTGGTGTAGCTTGCTTCTTCTCAGGAGTTGCATGTCCTGCATTCTTCTTTTCCTTCCTAGTTCTAAGCCTTTTGGCTATGCTAGGGTTGACAGAAGCAATGATTTCTGTATTAGAATCATGCTCTATGTTCACAACAGGAGGAGGTTGAGCAGTCTCCTCTTCAACAGGTGGATCAACAGAGATTTGATCTTCAGTGGAGGCCTTGTGCTGGTCCTCAAATATTTCTTCATCACTATCAGTGGAGGCCTTTTTCTGGTCCTCAGATGTTTCATCAGTAGCATCAGATGAGGCCATTTGCTGGTCCTCAGATGTTTCAACATCTATTGGGACATCCTGTTGAGCAGGAGTGTCCTTTTCAGCCTAAGTTTGTTGATCTTCTTGTGAAGCTGGCATGGTGTTCAGAGGGATAGATATGCCACTTACCACTCTTTGCTCAGATAAGATCCTGTTTACCAGTTCCTTTATGGAATCATCCACATATGCAGAAGCTTTTGGAGTGGTGTTTGATGGTGAAGGCATGCCTTTGGCCTTGCTGAATACAGGATCCTTTGTCCTTTTCACAGTAGGGGTTCTTGGTTTTTGAGCAAGAGGAACACTTCCTCTGATTTCGTCCATTGGAGTTGAATCCATGGGTACCACAGAGATGGGGGTTGCATGCACCACATCTTCCTTGTTGAGGATTTCTTCAGAAATGTTAGGGTTTTGGTGATGAGCCATTTTAGAATGTGGTGAAGAAAGAGATTGAGATTGGCTGATTTTGATGAGTTCTGAACAAGCAGTTAGAGAATGCGATTCGTTTTGAGAGAATGATGAGAAGATAGATAGCTGAGAGCAAGCTGATATTTTTATAAGTAGCCGTTACTTTGAGAAATTTTAGGAGTGGAATACCTAGAGTCCTTGACCAGACTGATGTTGCCATCTGGTGATCATGCCACACGATGTCAAATGACATGTTGGCACATCTTCATAACTGTTATATTTCACATAAACAGATTCCCAATTTACCCCTTAGGTTTTCAAATTGGGTAGCATCCAAGGCTTTAGTAAATATATCAGCTAACTGCAGATTTGTAGCTACATGTTCCAATGAAATCACTTTCTCTTCCACAAGATCTCTTATGAAATGATGTCTGATATCAATATGCTTGGTCCTGCTATATTGGATAGGATTCTTTGATATGTTAATAGCACTTAAGTTGTCACAGTACAATGTCATGACATCTTGTGGGACATTGTACTCTGTGAGCATTTGCTTCATCCAAACCAATTGTGAACAACTGCTTCCAGCTGCAATATATTCAGCTTCAGCAGTAGATAAGGATACACAATTTTGTTTCTTACTGAACCAAGAAATCAAATTGTTTCCTAAAAAGAAGCATCCTCCTGAAGTGCTTTTTCTGTCATCAGCACTTCCAGCCCAATCAGCATCACAGAAGCCAGTGAGAATTGGTTTGCATCCATGAAAGTACATTATGCCATAGTCACAAGTACCATTGACATATTTCAGAAATCTCTTGACTTGGTTTAGATGACTGACTTTTGGATCAGCTTGATATCTTGCACAAACACCTACTGCAAAGGATATGTCTGGTCTGCTAGCAGTCAGATATAATAAGCTTCCAATCATACTTCTGTATAGACTTTGATCTACATTCTCACCTTTGTCATCTTTAGTCAGCTTTAAATGTGTGGGGGCAGGAGTTC
This sequence comes from Lathyrus aphaca, assembly GCA_963966055.1. NCBI lineage: Eukaryota > Viridiplantae > Streptophyta > Magnoliopsida > Fabales > Fabaceae > Lathyrus > Lathyrus aphaca. The sequence continues at coordinate 195,818,994 of OZ014522.1, read as the reverse complement.
TTTTATGAGTAGCATTGTCCATCCCAAATTTCTTGACAATGTTCTTAGCATACTTGCTTTGGGAAATGAACATGGAATCCTCCATTTGCTTTATTTGCAATCCAAGGAAGTAGGTTAGTTCTCCTACTAGGCTCATCTCAAATTCAGATTCCATTTGAGTGACAAAATGTTTAACCATCCTATCTGACATCCCACCAAAGACAATGTCATCTACATATATTTGAGCAATCATGACATTACCTTCATCATCCTTCACAAACAGGGTTTTGTCTATTCCACCTTTCCTGTACCCTTGCTTGATAAGAAAAGTAGTCAGCCTTTCATACCATGCTCTTGGGGCTTGCTTCAGTCCATAAAGAGCTTTCCTTAGTTTGTACACATGATTTGGACAGCTTGGATCAACAAATCCTTTAGGCTGTTCTACATATACTTCTTCATTAAGATATCCATTTAGAAAAGCACTTTTTACATCCATTTGAAATAGCTTGAACTTCAAGATACAAGCAATTCCTAACAGTAGTCTGATTGATTCAAGCCTTGCTACTGGTGCAAAGGTTTCATCAAAGTCTACTCCCTCAATTTGTGTGTATCCTTGAGCTACAAGTCTAGCTTTGTTCTTTGTAACAACTCCCTGCTCATTTGACTTGTTCTTATACACCCATTTAGTGCCAATCACATTTATGTCATCAGGTCTAGGAACAAGATCCCACACTTCATTCCTTGTAAATTGACCTAATTCTTCTTGCATTTCACAAATCCAGTACTCATCAGTAAGAGCTTCCTTGATGTTTTTAGGTTCTATTTTTGAGACAAAACAGAAACCTGAAATCACCTCTCTTGATCTAGTGCTTACACCTCTGTTGGGATCCCCAATTATCAAATCTTTGGGATGATCCTTCTGGATTCTTATGGAGGGAGGTTTGCTGGAAGGTTCTGTCCTTGCATCAGTTTGAGTGAAGTCAGAATGATCACTCTTTTCTTCAGCTTCAGTTTGGCTGTCAGCAGATGTTCCAACATCTTCTGTAACATCTGTAGGAGCATCATCAATTATCACATTTATGGACTCCATGATAACTTTAGTTCTAGAATTAAATACTCTATATGCTCTGCTGTTTATAGAGTATCCAAGAAAAATTCCTTCATCACTTTTAGGATCCATTTTTCTTCTTTGCTCCCTATCAGCCAGAATATAACAATTACTTCCAAACACATGGAAGTACTTAACTGTGGGTTTTCTGCCCTTCCAGACTTCATAGATTGTGGTCAAAGTTCCTTTCCTTAGAGTGACTCTATTATGGATGTAACAAGCTGTGTTCATAGCTTCAGCCCAGAAGTACAAAGGTAACTTTTTAGCATGGATCATAGCTCTTGCTGATTCTTGAATAGTTCTATTCTTTCTTTCAACAATACCATTCTGTTGAGGAGTGATTGGTGAAGAGTATTCATGATTTATTCCTACTGAAGAACAGAAATCTAAGAATTTTTGATTCTCAAACTCCTTTCCATGGTCACTTCTTATTCTGACCACACAACTGGCTTTTTCTCTTTGTATTCTTTGGCATAAATCTTTGAATACATAAAATACATCAGACTTCTCTTTGATAAAATTTATCCATGTATACCTTGAGAAGTCATCAACCACCACATAGGCATACCTCTTACCACCAAGGCTCTCAACCTGCATAGGTCCCATAAGATCCATATGCAATAATTCCAAAACTTTGGAAGTTGTCAGATGTTGAAGCTTTGGATGGGACATCTTGGTTTGTTTGCCTATTTGACATTCACCACATATTTTTCCATCATCAATCTTCAGTTTAGGAATACCTCTCACAGCTTCCATAGATATGATTTTCTTTATGCCTCTGAAGTGAAGGTGACCCAGTCTTTGGTGCCATAGTTTCATTTCTTCTTCTTTGGCTAAAGAGCAAGTTGAAGTGGGACTGAAATCTTGAGGTTCCCACATATAACAGTTGTCTTTAGATCTGGATCCTCTCATGACAACCTCCTGTTCTTTATTTGACACTATGCATTCAGTTTTGGTAAAGTTTACACTGTAACCTTGATCACATAATTGACTTATGCTGATCAAGTTAGCAGTCAATCCTTTTACTAGCAGCACATCATCCAGTCTTGGTACATCTAGACAGTCCAAGGTCCCAACACCCTTGATTTCTCCTTTAGCTCCATCTCCAAATGTTACATATCTGGATGAATATGACTTTAAGTCTACTAGCAGATTCTTCAATCCAGTCATGTGTCTTGAACATCCACTATCAAAGTACCAGTCTTCTTTAGCTGATACTCTTAGAGATGTATGAGCTATATATGCCACATTTTTCTTTGACCATTTGTATTGAGGTTTCTTTTGATGCCTCTGTCCTGTGTAGTGTCCATTAGAAGAGCTCCCAGCTTGTTTGTTGAACTTTCTCTTGGACATGTAGCTTTGATCAGCATGAAGACTTGCTTTAGGAACCCATACTTTCTTGATGTCCTCTATCTTCTGCTTAGGGGTTTGCTGATACATCTGATTTGGATATCCATGCAGCTTGTAACAATGAGGTTTGATGTGTCCAAACCTTCCACAATGATGACATCTCCATCTTTGATACTTCTTCTTCATTATGTTCTTTTCATGATGTTGAGACATCTGTTGGAACATACTGTTTGACTTTGTGTTCTTTTCATGATGTTGAAGCATCTGTTGGGACATCTTGTTTGACTGTATGGAATTTGAAGTAGGTTTGCTGGTGCTAGCTTCAGCCTTATAAGCTTTGTTAAATCCCAGTCCTCTTCTATCCCCTGAATGTTTATTGTTGTTGAGAATAACATCTAGTGTGTTTGAACTACTGTTCAGCATTCTAACAGATTTGGACATATGCTCCAACTTGGAATTGAGAAGGCTTACTTCACTTTTCAAGGTGTCAATGATCTCTAGATCACTAGTTTTTTCATCCTTTAGTGCCTTAATCTGCTTCTTCTGCTTTATATTTTCCATGCATACTTCAGTGCTCCTTTTAACCAGTTCTCTGTATGATTGCTCAAGCTCTTCAAAAGTAAGCTCCCCATCACTTGATTCACTTTCAGATTCACATAATCCAGCTAGAGCAGTGATATGCTTAGCTAATTCTTCTTCTGAATCACATCCTGAGTCTTCATCAGACCAGGTTACAGAGAGACCTTTCTTTTGCCTTTTTAAATAGGTAGGATATTCATTTCTGATGTGTCCATATCCTTCACATCCATGGCATTTAATCCCTTCTTCTTGACTGGTTTTTTCATCATAATTTGACCTTCTATTAGCATCATAAGGTCTTTTGTTCTCAGAAGAGTTTGTGTATCTTCCACTTGGTCTGGACTTGTCTTCCATCTTTCTGAGAATCTTTTTGAATTGTCTTCCAAGCATAGCAATGTTTTCTGATAAATTTTCTTCAGTTTCTGATTCATCATTTTCTTCTTCTTTATCAGTATTTGACACCAAGGCTATGCTTTTGTTCTTCTTTACAATTGTGTCATTCATTCCCATCTCAAATGTTTGAAGGGAACCAATGAGCTCTTCAACTTTCATTGTGCATATGTCTTGAGCTTCTTCTATTGCTGTGACCTTCATGTCAAATCTTTTTGGCAAAGATCTGAGAATCTTTCTTACAAGCTTTTCATCAGTCATCTTTTCTCCCAAAGCTCCAGAAGTATTGGCTATTTCTAAGATGTTCATGTAGAATTCATGAATTGTCTCATCTTCCTTCATTCTTAAGTTTTCAAACTTGGTGGTGAGAAGTTTAAGTCTTGACATCTTTACCTTTGATGTTCCTTCATGAGTTGTTTTAAGAGTGTCCCAAACTTCTTTGGCCAACTCACAATGTTGCACAAGTCTAAAGATGTTCCTATCAATGCCATTGAATAAAGCATTTAAGGCCTTGGAGTTGCCAAGTGCTGAATCTTCTTCCTCCTTACTCCATTCTTCTTCAGGTTTCAACACTTTTGCTCCATCTTTGGTGTCTTGGACAGGGTGCTCCCATCCATTGTTGACTGTCTTCCAGGCCCTATTGTCAAGTGACCTTAAGAATGCAACCATTCTTGGCTTCCAGTAGTCATAATTAGATCCATCCAATATAGGTGGTCTATTTACTGATCCTACATCTCTGTCCATATTTCCAGAATTTGCAGTCCCTAGATCTCACCCAGTATAAACAGGCAGGGTGCCTGCTCTGATGCCAATTGAAATTTTGTGATCAGGTATGAGATGTCGAATGAGATGTTTAAACACTTGAAGACTTAACTAAAACATAAAATGCAATAAAATTAAACAACACAGGAATTTGTTAACCCAGTTCAGTGTATAACCACACTTACATCTGGAGGCTACCAAGCCAGGAGGAAATCCACTATAAGTAATATTAATTCTAGACATAAACCACCCAGTTTAATCTTTCACTTAATATCTACCCAATGCAATTTCTACCTAAGACACAACTTAGATATGAGTACCAACTCACTCCCCCTCAATCACACAGTGATCTTGTTTACAAGTTTAATAAAATTGAAGTCATACTTCAAACAAAAACAGCTTGATCTTACTTCACAGTTTCAATCAAGACACAAATACACTTTTGCTTAAAAGCTCATAAAGTGGTACAATAAAACAACCTGCTATTAAAACTCAAAACACCCTATTTTGTCTTCTGAAATTCGTACTCTATTCTGAGAGTTTCTGTTGCTTAAATAGGTGTTTGGATTTTGGGCTTTCTGTAGGTTTATCCAATCCTAAAACGCATGCTGCTTCCACCTTGAATTAGGGTTTGTTACTTCCTAGATTCTAGGTGATTCAGTTGTTCTGATTATGCTGAAGACATATAACAACACTCCCTACAGATGCGCCTTATTCTGTTTTATCCATCCATAATTAATTCCAGATAACTTTCCTTAATTTACTCAGTTCTGTTAGTCATTAATTAATTCTGGTAGCAGGTTTGAGATGTCACAACATCTGTTGGGACATCCTGAAAAACTGAGCTTACTTCATTTACTGATACAATGTCACAACATCTGATGTGACATCCTGTAAACTGAACTTATTTCATTAACTGATACAATGTCCCAACATCTGGTGTGACATCCTGAATTAAGTTCATTTACTTATACTCTGTTTGATAATGTCCCAACATCTGATAGGACATCCTGAACTAAATTCAACATTTCTTGTTGGTCTAAAATTCTGCCAATTCTAAACATCTACACTAATTAACCACTTAATCACTTTCAGGTGGCCGGAGAAGACCTCCGGTCATCTTCTCCGGCCAGCCTCTCCCTGAGCAACCCCAAAACATCACCCCTAGGTCATTTCTAGAGCTCTATAGCTCCAGATCAACTCCTCTCACCTTCCTAAACACGAATCCAACCTTAAAACAAATTTATCATGGCTCATAAACAATATTCGAAGGAAAACTTAAAAACTGGAAAAGTTTCAGAAGCTCAGCAAATCCTCAATACACAACCATTCTCAAAAGTAAACACATCAGTGTGACCAGCACAACATATAGAATCACATTGCAACAAAAGAAATGAGTTCTGGAAAAATGTTTTTGGATGGTTACCTGAGCTTGAGCTTTGCAACTTTGAGCTTTCTGGACCTCTTGCTTGTGCAAAATGACTCCCCTTGACCTCCTGATGAAGCTTTGATGCTTGGAAGGAGTTTGTTTTGGCTGGTTTGTGTGATTGCACTTCAACTGGCCAAGAATCGTGTTTTGGCTATGGGGTGTTTTTGGCTGTTTTAATGGTTGATTTGTGTTCAATAGATGATTTTGAGATGAATGGTGAAATTTGTTTGGAGTTTTAGTGGCTGAGTAGTGTGTTTCGAAGGATTTTGCAAGAGGGATGATTTTTGTGTATGCTGAGTTCTTGGAGCTCTTGGCTTGTGTGTGTTATGAAAATCAATCCTTGAAGCATGCTTGTAAAGTCTTGATAGGCCAGAGGGTGGGTGGTGGCTGCAGCTGATTGGTATGGGCTTCTTGCAAAAAAGTCAAAAGTTTTTGTCCTTGAGGTATGGGCTGGTTCAGAGGTGGTACAAGGGCATATCTAGTTCAACATAGAACAAGGATGTCCATGGAATTGGTTTTGAGGCAATTCAGCAAGTGTATGAAAGGTTATGTGCCCTTTTGCAATTTCATGAAGTTTTGGCCCCTTTGTGATTTCTTCATGGGCAAGGCATGAAAACTTGAGATTCTTTGGGAAATTCTGAGTTTTAGGCAATGTGCTATGATGTTATGATGCTTAGAAGTGTGTTTGAAGTCATAAAATGCCTTGGCAAGTGGTTTTGCAAAAATCCCTCTTTGGTGCATTCTTGAAAATTATGTGATTTTTGCCAACTTTGACAAGCCATAACTTGGGTTCCATAATGAATTAGAAATTGTTCTTGTACTTTTTGAAAAGGGAGTGATCCAATCTACAACTTTCATGACCAACAATTTTTTATTTGAGGCATTTTTGATTGAGAAAGAGGAGGTTGAAAAACTTTCCCAAAATGGAAAGTTTGCATTACAAGTCATTTCCATTTTTGGAAACTTTTGGCTTAGCTCACTTTTCTTCAATTTTGTGAACTTCCAAGCACTTCCATGATCAAATAAAGATCATATAACTTAAATTTGATGAAGAATCCACTTTGGTTCCATTGTTGGGGACCTCAGATGCCCTGATTTTGCTCTGACTTGCTCAAGAAGTTACCCAGTGGACAAATGACTTCCACAATGAATTTCTTCATCAAACTTGGTACACATGATCCTTATAGAATATTGAGACCATTAGAAACAAGAATGACCAAAATTTTGGAGTTATGGCCTCTGAAACCAAAACCCTAATTTCAGGTCATCTATGTAGTGAAACCCTAGCTCTGCTTCCATGCTTTTCCAGTTCTTGTGATTTTCTGACTTCCTTGATCTTTGAGGGATATAATATGATGATTGAACATACATGGACCCTCTTGGAAAGATTGGAGGCCTTTGAAGTAGCTCAGATGGATCCTTGGATTGCTCAGATCACAAACCCTAGATGCAGATGAACTTGAACTAATGCAGTGAAACAAAAATGCAATATGATATGATATGCTTGAAATAATGTAAATATGGAAGATCACAAGCCATGGTGTGAACTTAGTGAGGGAAAATTTGGGGTGTTTACAATTGCTAATACCGTTCTTCAGATTTTTACAACCATTGGTAGAAACATTGCAAGCTTCACAACGGGCCTCACAACCCGGAAACACTTGGCACTTCAATAGCTGAGCTTTTACTTTGGCCAGTGGTGTTTGAATACTTGAAATGTCATCAATCAGAATTACTGTTTGGTCCTCCTCAACGACATTGATCTTTGGCTCACCATGATTTGGTATTGGATTCCTTGTGACATTTGGTGGAGGTGCAAAATTCAAAGCTTTGGAGTCAATCAAATCTTGGACTTTCATGTGCAGGGCCCTACACTTCTCTGTTGAATGACCAGGCGCATTGGAGTGAAAAGCACATTTGGCGTTGACATCATAATTCCTTGGAAGATTCAGAGGATCTGGTGGAGCCAAAGTCCTCAGCTCAGTCAGGTTAAGCTTCAATAGTTGTGGGAGTAAGACTACATAGGGCATCGGGATGGGATCGATCACCCTATTAGTCTGAGAAGGCCTTTGTTGGAAAGGACGTTGTTGTTAGTTGTTGTTGTTATAAGATATTTGTTATTGAGGATATTGTTGTCACTGAGGTGCTGGAGTAGGGATGGTGACTGCAGCCACTGATCTTTGCAAGTACTAGGGTCTACCTCTACTAACATGCACTGCATTAGTCTCCCCTGTCCTTCTAGGTCCTGAGAAGGGTTTCTTTGCATTGCTGGAGCTAGCACCATTGTCAGAAATCTTACCCATCTTCAATAGGCTTTTGATTCTCTCGCCTGCTATAACCACATCAGCAAAACTGGTAGAAGAGAAGGCAGCAAGTCTATCAATGTAGGTCCCTTACAAGGTATTCATAAACATATCGGCCATTTCCCTTTCTAACATAGGTGGCTGGACAACAACAGCGAGTTGTCTCCACCTTTGAGCGTATTCGCAGAAACTTTCTCTCGAGGACTGAGGCCTTTGTACGCCAATATTAGTACAATCTGGATATGGCACCCAATAAGTCCTCACTTCTGTCCTCACATCTGTCATTTGAGTCCTCACATCTGTCAATTCCTCTTGTAGTTGATCCATTTATAGACTCAGAAAGTTGTGTCGAGTTAGATATCTGTGGACTCGGTTGATGGAAAAGACCCTTCTACGAGCAATATTTCCTGAAACAATCAACAAAGTGAGAAGACAACAACAAAACACCTGCAAAAACAAAAGGATATGAGGTTAGCATGTAGTGCAATATGTCTATTTGTCTTTGAGGGTATCCGGCTTGGTTCTTGGTTTTGACCTTCCAGACCCCTTGGAGGAGATAAAAATGTTGACCGGAATCCACAAAAACCAAAAGATACATAGAATACAAACGGCATTGCCAAAATACAACTAGTTCGTGAATACAAAAAAAAACAAAAAAATACTCTCATGGTGAGTTGAAATACAACAATAAACTATAATACAATCAGTTCACGAATACAACAAAACAAACTCCCATGGTGAGTCGAAATACAAAAAAAAATACAGAGAAAATCAAACATCCAACCCATATGCATCCTCCCTGACTTCCTTCAGGAGAGAATCAGTCACGGGTCCAACTGGGTGCTCTGTAATGGTTCTGATGAGAAGATTTCTGGTTGCAATGGCATTTGTCATCTTCTGATACTTGTCTTGTTCTTTGGATCTCTTTAACCCCGCCCGGAGTTTCAACTCTGAGATCTCCTTCTGAGCTGCTAGCAGTGCTTCTTGGCTTCTTTTCTCATTAGACTCTAACTGCTCTATCTTGGCTTGCATCTTCTGATCTTCTTTCAGACGAGCCTCATTTATCCTGACCCATCTATCCTGACTTTCCTCCAGATAATTCTCAACTCTTGCCCTTTGAATCTTTGCTTCCTTACATGCATTCTTCAACACAAGTTCCCCTACTCGGGCTTTCCTGATGAAGTCTTCAGTCTTCTCAATTTTGGTTACATGCTCAATGCGTAGCTTCTCTAACCTCTCAATGTCCAGATGAGCATCATTCCTTTCCCAAAGGGTCTTCTTTAAAGCTTCAGCGAGCTAGGTATTCCTTTCTTTCATCTTCTCAAATTCTTCCAGACTGACTGTGGCTATGGGCTCAACTACTGATGGCCCTGGCACATCCTCTAGGGTGAATGGCATACGAGTAATCTGTCCTATGATGCATGACCATTCTGTGTACTGAGCAGAAGCTATGTTATTACACTTTCCAAGGATGGCAGTTCCTTTAGTCTGTATATTGTCCCAAGCCCAGGCTACTTGTCGGACGGCATGATTGTTTTGAATAGCACAATAAAGAGACTCTGCTAAGTCCTGCTCCCTAGGTGGATGTATCAAGGCATACCCCAACTGTCTTTTGAAAAGTAAAGGATTGTAATTGATGCAGCCTTTTACTCCAATGAGAGTCACATTTGGGTATTGCCCACATCTTGTTATTATGTCTCGGCCCTTGGTATTCTGAGTACACCATCTGATATCTTCTGAATTAATGGCAATCATCGTCTTAGCCCAGTTCCTTGACTGATGTGGGTTTAAGAAAGCCTTCATCTTCGGCATATGCTTCATCAACCAACTGTAGAAAAGAGGTGCACAACATCTTACCAGTCTTCCTCTTTGTTTCTCATTCCTCTGATGAACTGAGTAATAAAAGTATCCTAACAAGGTGGGAACCGAGTTCTTTAGCATGAAGATGTGGATGGCATTCTTGCTTAAAAACTTAGGCTCGTCTGCAAACAAAATGATACCATAAATGCTGAGAGCTAGGAGAGCACAGACAGTTTCCCAATTCCCTTTTGCAGCATGCTTTGTAGCTTGAGTGAGCAAGAAATCCAGATGAAGGCCTGGGATTCCAGCTTTGGAAGTCATGTTCTCATCAATGATGGTTACTTCCAGATGTAGTGCTTTGGATATGTCTTCATTCTTCGAAGGATTCGTTTCAGGATTAAAAGGAATTCCTCTTCGGATGGGGACACCCAATAGCATAGAGTATTCTTCCAGCAAAGGACCTATCTGAAAATCTGGGAAAGTGAAGCAATAGAGGGGAGGGTCATAAAACTGAAGATAGGTGTGAATCATGCTCCTCTGCAATGTGTCCAAGTCCATGATCATGTCCAGGATTCCACCATAATGCTCTCTGAATAAGGGAACATGATCAGAGGTGATAAGGGAATGTATCTTCCTGATGTCTGCTAGAGGATACTCAAAGAAGTGGTAGGTGATGTTGCTTTTCCTGGTTGAATCCATGTCGAAGATGTGTGCTGAAGGAGATAACTGAAGAGGATAACTGAAGAAGATAGCTGAAGAAGATAGCTGAAGAAGATTGCTGAAGAAGATAGCTGAAGAAGTGTTGAAGCAAATAAGCTGAGCAGAAGAACGGTCAAAACCAAACCAAGGGAAGATTAATACCCTATAAAACAAATAGACAAATGTTAAATGATGCAGTATGATGTATGCTTATGATATGCAAAGGTTTGTGATCATGTGCTAGATTATTAGTTGCTCTTAGTAGGATCCTTGAGTGTTCAGAGTTTCGGATGGAGGTCAGAGAACCAGTAACTAGGTGGGGGACTCAAATAAAGAGTCAATAATCCATGGTTTCAAAGAACTAGTCCAAAATAGTACAACCTTAAGAACAAATTCCAGTAGCAAGGTATGTTGAGGTCAAGGGTTCCTGCAAACCTGTAAACAACCCAACCCACTCACAGGTATTGTTCTAGAACAAAGATCCTCAGGTTCAGATCTATTATAAGAAGTGTAAACACTTCTAACCCGGAGGTATAGTGTTTACCCTAATCATAAAGGATCCTCCTCTAATTCACCTCAGATGCTGAAGGTCATCTAAAAAAGTCATCCAGACTTAGCAGGCTTCTCAGATAGCCCTAGCACTATAGGAAATTCGTAGCAAAGAGTTCTCAAAAGGAAACCCATGTCTGAACCGTGTTTTCATATTCCCGCACCAGACCGAAATGGAATGGGAAAGAATACAAAATCACTTTAATCCTATGTGTCACTCAGGCCTTTGTGTTGGACCTTTCTCACTGGAATACCCCTCCCACCAAAGCAAACCAGAAATCCAGCACAATGATATGATAATAATAGATGAGATGCAGAAAGCAATAAATGAAAGCGATAAAGTAAATGCAATAAATAAAGCTGTACAGGAAGCAATAAATAAAGAAAAAACATAAACACAAATAACATATAACACCCCCAATAAACACAAACAAACAAGCTAGGAGAAACCCACAAGAGAACCAGAAGCCCTGGTTGCAAACTCCCCAGCAGAGTCGCCAAGCTGTCGCTCCCCGGACTTTCATCCAAGTGCAAACGCCAACTGGACGAGGCGATGTTAAAGGTTGAGGAAGAATAGAGTCTCCAGCTAGGCATTTTTATCCCGAAGGAAAGGTAATGTTGCATAAACCTAGAAGGATATAGATAAGACGGTTGCGAACCAAAGAGACTGAGTAAGGGGGTAGGTTACGACCTGGGAAGATATTAGCACCCAGATTGTCTGTCGTACTCAACGAGATCCACGCATACCTGATTGTGTTTAAAAGGGGATAGTGTATGTGCTAAACCGTGTATAAAAAGCTAGGGAGGAATGGATGTACAGAGTGTCAGTGCAAGAAGAAAGTGAATGCTCAAAGCTGAGGCTGAGGAAAAAGAACTGGGAGGAGGAAAGGGGGGAGCCTGGGGACTTTTGTTCGATAACTGTAAGTTATACCTACGTATCCTCTCGTGCAATGAGGAAGTCAGAACACAGTAGTTCGACTCAAAGAGACTTAGTTTTTTTGTGTGAACTGTCTGCTTGTCTATGCTCAAGTATGTGACTCATCTGGCTCGAGTGCTAACTGTCTTGCATTAGACGGAAGAAGCGAGTTCTTGTTTTCAGAGTGAATGTGATGATAAAAGAATCCCGGAGGAGACGTTTATTGTTTGTTTTGTGTTTTCATCTTTTTATTGTTTTTGGTGTTTTGCGTAGTATAATGAGCTTAAGCATTAACCAAAGGGTCGTAAACTCATTATATCACCCCTGATTAGGGATAATAAGTCTACTTAAGTATGAGATGAAAATATCAACTTAATTATCTTAATGATGCATGATTAAGATCATTAACCTACTTGTGATTATTAAGTCTATTTGGATATTGTTTTGTTTTAAGTAATGAGTTTAATCTCTAATCAGGGATTAGTGAACTCATTACATCATCCTAAGATAAGGATAATAGATGAGAACACTTAAGATGAGGAAGATACATCAACTTAATCCATGGTTATGGATTAAAATCATTATATAACAAGCCTTTATTAAATTGTATTTTAATTAAAGGTGAGATTAAGAAGTGAATTTTATGTTTGTAAGACTAAACCTGAGGGGGACTTGTCCATTGAACACTAGGGTTAGTCCCTCTGAGCCAACAGGTAGAGATGTAACCCTAATATAAGGCCCAAGTTACAAGCTTAAGTCTTAATGATTATTAGGTGTTTTGATTAGGAGGTGTAAACAACTTAAAGGTTTAACACTAAGTATTAAAGTTATACTCTCCATCCTAAGATAAGGATACAAGCATAACCTTAATTCAGAGTCTTAAAACTTTAATTGTTTAGCCTTGATTATGAGATGAGAAGTAGAGACTCAAGGGGACTCAAAGGTAAAAACTAGGGGAGACTATGTACAACCCTAAATTTATCATGCTTGTATATTCCTATGGTTTGTGAGGCTTAGAGAAAGATCTTCAGATTGGCCACCAAGGAAGAGGAATGCATATGAAAAGAAAAGAGAAAGAAGAATATGTTACTTACTTCCTGAAGAAGTTAAGTAACCTGAGAGAAAGAAAAGGAACAAGAGGGAGAATAAGTGAGTCAAACTCACTTCAAATACAAATAAAGATTCAAATGAAGAGATAAGAAGAGGTTGGATGTGGAGGCAAATCCTCATCCTAAACAACTTACCTGAAGCCCCTGAAATGGTTAGTATGAATGCATAAGATGTGAAACAAAAGGAAATAAGGAAAATGAAGATGCAATGATCATTACCAGAAGTGAAAACACAATTCAAATGTGTTATAAAATGATGCAAATATATGTACAATGTTTATGCATGATCATACAAGAGATGGGATGCAATCGAAGGCATGTTAGAAGCTTGAAATCACACGAATACACATAAGAAGTAATGAATGCAAAACATACCAAATGGATGCAAAAATGATCAAACAATGTTCATACATGTCCTAAGGTATCTAAGATGACATACAAATGCATGATATGTCATGACAAGTCCATATGATGAAGGTATGCAAAGATGAATGCAAATGAACATGGCAAATTAGGGTTTTAAGAAAGTATGAGATGCACATGTCCACAACAGAAGGATAACACATGATAAAAATTTGAAAATGAAACCAAATGAACCCTAAACACACATAAGATCACTCCCCAAAGATGGAGGTCAGAAGCTATACCAAAATCAAGTTATGGTTTTTCTAAGTTAGGCTAGGGTTTTGGGTACTTCTTCATGAAAAAATGCTAAACAAATAAAAATGCAATGAAAAATATGTTTTAAATTCCCTAGATACTACATGCAAAGTATGAAAGAATGCAAAAAGAAACATGTGCAAACTCATCTTGGTTGATCAGAAATGGATTTTTGAAGTTAGGGTTAGAAAAATAGGAAATTTGGAAACCCTAATTCATGGTTAATTGTCAAAACACGATCAAACCCTAAAAGAATTTGCAAGATGAGTTTTTAAATTTTTCTAAATGTTTATGGATGCTTCATGATTTTTTTGGTGATTTTTAAATACCTAAAAGTATTTTTAATTAATTAAAATGAGTTAATTAATTAAATAATATAATTAAATGATTTAAAAATATATTTTTAATGCAAAAATTAAAAATAAAAATGTTTTTGGTTTTTGAAAAATATTTAAAGTGAAAGTGAAAAAGATTATATTTTTATAAAATGATTTACTATTTTAAATAAATATGTGAAATAAAATGAAAAAAAAATAAAATAAAAATGCAAAGTAATTGAAAGGAATGGCTCAGATGCAAAGTTGAGGAGATCAAGGGTTGAGATGATGAATCAGCGTGACTTGGTGTATGAGGATCTAAGGGTCCAGATTCAAACATTCACTGCGCGCGTTATCCAATGGTCCTGGTTCACTCTGATTAAATTAATTAAGTTTAAATTAATTAATTAGAAATTAGGGTTAATGACATGATCCGGGCTGTTCGCTTACTAACCTAATCAGGATCTAATGGTTGTGGTTGATGTAAACACCCCAAATTTTCCCTAACTTTTTCTCACACCATGGCTTGTGATATTTGATTCTTGCACAAGCATAGGCATACCACCTCATATTGCATATTTGTTTCATTTGCACAGTTCATTTCATCAGCATCTAGAGTTTGTGATCTGAGCAATCCAAGGAGTGATCTGAGCCATCCCAAAGGTCTTGAAGCTTTCCAAGAGAGTCCATGTGTGTTCCATGATCATAATATGCTCCCCAAAGTTCATAAAAGCCAAGAGATCACAAAGCATGGCAAAGGCATAGAGACAGACTGAAGATTTCCTGCACAGATGACCTAAAATCAGGGTTTTGGTTTCAGAGGCCTTAACTCCAATTTGTTTTTGCCATTCTTGTTTCTAATGTTCTTAATATGTTATAAGGATCATGTGTACCAAGTTTGATGAAGAAATTCATTGTGGAAGTCATCTGATCATTGGGTAACTTCTTGAGCAAGTTAAGTCAAAATCAGGGCATCTGAGGCCCCCATCAAGGGTACCAAAGGGTCATCATCATCATTTTGAGTCTCTATGATCTTTATTTGATCTTAGGAGTGGTTGGAAGTTCACAAAGTTGAAGAATTTTGGGCCAATTGCAAACTTGCCATTTTTGGAAATGACTTGTAATGGAAACTTTCCATTTTGGGAAAGATTTTCAACCTCCTCTTTCATAACCAAAAAAGCTTCAAATGAAAAATTCTTGGACATAAAAGTTGTAGATTAGGTCTTTCCCTTTTCAAAAAGTACTAGAACATGTATTGATTCATCCTAGAACTCAAGATATGGCCTTTCAAAGTTGGCAAAAATCCTATAATTTTCAAGTTCATGCCAAAGAGGATTTTTTGCAAATTCAAGTTCCAAGCCATTTCATGACCTCTAATTGATTGCTAGGAATCATACAAACATAGTGCAATGCATTTGAACCAAAATTGTGCCTTGGATTGCAAGTTTCCACAAGATATTTTCATAAAAATTTCAAAGAGGGAAAAGTTGCAAAATGCTTGGAAACTCTTCATCCACTTGCCAGCTCATGTAAACCAATTCTATGGCTCTCCATGAATCTTGCTGAGGCCAGACACCCCATTGAGCAGCTCCTGCCATGGCCCATACCTTTAAGTACACAAATTTGACTTTTTTGCAACTTGCCCATACCAATCACACTAGGCCACACCAACTTTTCTAATCACTCCTATTGGTTTATACAAACCCTAAGGAACATAAAACACATAACACACAAGCCTGCAAGCACACACATTTAAGAATCCCAAAAATCACCATAGAGCTTCATCTCTTTGAATTGCACAAACCAGCCATCAAACCTCAAAACAAACTTCACCAATCATCTTCAAATGGTCCATAGAACACAAAGTACCCTCTGAAAAGCCCTAAAACATAGCCAAACCAAAACACGATTCCTGGTGTAGAGGAACTGAAACTCATAAACACAACCATACAAACTTGTTCCAAGCATTTTAACATCATCAGGGAGCTCATTAGGGTTGGTTTGAACAAAGAAAGAGGTCCAAAAGCCCAGATTGTGAAAGCTTCGTCTCAGGTAACCATGAAGAACATTTTTTCCAGAACTCCCATTTTAAGTTCTTAAATGATTCTACATGATGCACTGATCATCCTGATAGGTTTACTTTTGAAAATGGTTAAGAATCAAGCATGTATTGAACTTCTGAAAGTTTTGTGTATTTTTCCGTTTTGCTTCGATTCATGCTATTCTTGAAATATAAATGGAATTTGTTGTTGGATTCTTGTTCTTTGATGTCTAATGAGGGTTTCTGGAGAGTTTGAGTTGATTTCATGGCGTTTTAAGAGAGATAGGAAGAGTGAGTTGTCGGAGAAGATGACCGGAGCTAGCTCCGGTCACCTGAAAATGCTTAGGGTTCTTAATTAGGGTTTATCTCTCAGTTTGAATGTGAGCCGTTTGATTAGGTTTAGCGCGTGAATGGAGGGCCCAGATTGCCTCATTAAAACCCTAATCTTTAATTAATTTAATTAATTAGGTTTTAATTAGAAATTAGCCAATTTGAATCCTGACCATAGGATTGCGCGCGCAGTCAACTCCCTCCCTTTTTTATTTGAATCTCAACCACTGGATCTGATTACTTCCATTTAATTGCATTTTTATTTCATTTTTCTTTATTTCTTTTGCATATTTTATTTAAAATAGTTAAAAACATAACAAAAATATGATCTTTTGCATTTCTGATCCAAATATTTTTCTTAACCCAAAAATAATTTTTATTTTATTTTTTGCATTAAAAAAATATTTTTAAAATATTTAAATGTTATTTTTAATTAATTAATGGATTTTAATTAATTCAAAATACATTTAGATTTCTAAAAATCACCAAAAAAATCATGAACCATTCCAATACATATAGAAACATTTCCAAACTCATCATACAAATTTCTTTTTAGGTTTGATCATAATTTCACAATTTTCTTTGAATTAGGGTTCTTAAAAATCATATTTTCTAACCCTAACTTGAAAAATTCATTTCTTCCTAACCAAGTTGACTTTGAATTTGATTCTTTTTTCATTATTTCACATATTGTATTTAGTTTCTAGGTTATTTTTCTCATGAATTTATCTTGCATTTTCAATTTGATTTTCATTTTCCTTTAAGAATCACCCAAAAACCCTAGCAAAATTAGAAAATTCATAACTTTCAATAGGATTAGCTTCTGACCTTCTCCTTTGGGGTTTGACCTTGTATGGGTTTAGGGTTTGATTGAGCTTGATTTCAATTTTTTATCATGTTGTATGCTTTTGTTTTGGTCATTTTCATCTCATACATTCATAAAACCCTAATTTATCATGTTCATTTGCATTCTCCTTTGCATATCATCGTCACATGAACTTTCCATGACATTTCAAACATTCATATGACATCTTAGACATCTTAAGGCATGCTTGAACATTGCTTGATCATTTCTTCATTCATTTTCTATGTCTTGCATTCATTATATTTCATAAACATCCATGTGTTTTCAAACTTCTAAGCATGCTTCCTTTGCATCTCATCTTTGTATGATCATTCATATGCATCTCGTATGACTTTGCATCATCTCATATGCCATTTTCATTGCATAATCACTTCTGACTTTGGTCTTTTCATCTCATTTCAATTCATTTCTTTATGATTTATGTCTTATGCATTCATACTAACATTTCAGGTACCTTTTGTATGTCATTTGGGAAGTGGATTTGCCTTCACTTCCCACCTCTTCTTATCTCATTCATATGAATTTTTACTTGTCTTAGAAGTGAATCTAATTCACTTATATTCCATCCTTCTCATTTTCTTTCTTTCAAGTTACTTATCTTCTTCAGGAAGTAAGTAACTTGTTCTTCTTTCTCCTTCTCTTTTCATCTACTTCTTCCATTGGTGGCCTTGAAGATCCTTTCTCCTAAGCCTAACAAACCATAAGATACCCAAACATGATAATTTTTATGGTTGTGCATAGTTCCCCCTAGTCTTTTACCTTTGAGTCTCCTTGAGTCTTTCTTCTCATCTCAATAATCAGAGACTAAACTCTTAAAGCTTTAGGACTTTGGAATTAGGGTTATGCCTGCATCCTTATCTTAGGATGGAGTGTATAACTTTAATCCTTAGTGTTAAACCTTTAATTTGTTTACACCTCTTAATCAAAACACATTAATAATAACTAAGACTTTATCTTGTAACGTGGGCCTTACATTAGGGTTCTATCTCTTCCTTATGGTTAAGAGGGACTAACCCTAGTGTTTAATGGACAATTCCCCCTTAAGTTGTCTTACAAACTTAAAATCCACTTCTTAATCTCATCCCTTAATTAAAATCCATTTAATAAAGGCTTGTTATATAATGAAATTAATCCCTAACCATGGATTAAGTTGAGGTATCTTCTTCAGCTTAAGTGTTCTCATCTATTATCCTTCTATTAGGATGGTGTAATGAGTTCATTAATCTGTGATTAGAGATTAAACTAATTACTTAACACTAAACAACAAAACCCAAAAACATCTAACTAATCACAAGTAGGTTAATGATCTTAATCCTACATCATCATGGTAATTAAGTTGAGATGCTTATCTCATACTTAAGTAGGCTGATTATCCCTAATCAGGGAGGTGTCGCTCCCACCAAAATGAGGCTAAGTCAAATGGGGTACAGATGCGAACGGTCGGCGAAAGAGGAAAGAATGAAAAGAGTCGCCAGCTAGGCATTTTTATCCCGAAGGAAAGGTAATGATGCATAAACCTAAGAAAAGATGGACAAGACGATCGCGAACTAGAGAAACTGAGAAAGGGGGTTGGTTACAACCTGGGAAGGTATTAGCACCCAGATTGTCCGTCGTACTCGACGGGATCCACGCTTGAAAGATTTGTGTTTAAAGTGGTGGTGTCAGTAAAATCTGTGTATCAAAGCTGGAAAGAATGCAAGTGTCAGTGCTGGAAGAAAGTGAAGTGAGATATATGAAGTGTCAGTGCTGGAACAGGAGTGCAAAGCTCAAGATAATGAGGCTAAAAAGATAATACTGAAAGAAAGAGAATTTACAGAGACTTTTTGTTCGATAACTGTTAAGTTATGCCTACGTATCCTCTCGTGCAATGAGGAAGTCAGAACACCGTAGTTCGACTTAAAGTGACCGAAAGATAAATTGACTTGTGCACTGCTTACTTGTCTATGCTCAAGTGTATGACATGTCTGGCTCAGGTGCAAACTGTCTTGCATTAGATGGAAGAAGCGAGATCTCGTTTGTGAGTGAATGAGGTGAGAAAAGAATCCCGGAGGAGACGATTATTGTTTGCTTTTGTGTTTTCAATCTTTTATTTGCTTTTTGGAGTTTGTCATAAGTTAAAGAGCTTAAGCCTAAACCAAGGGCTAGTAAACTCATCATGTCCTCCCTCTGATTAGGGATAAGGAAAATACCTTAAGTAGGAGATAAACATCTCAAACTTAATTACCATGATGTAGGATTAAGATCATTAACCTACTTGCAATTATTTAGATGTTTTTTGGAGTTTTTGTTTAGTGTTAAGTAATGAGTTTAAGCCATAATCAAAGATTTAATGGACCCATTACACCATCCTAATAGAAGGATGATAGATGAGAACATTTAAACTGAGGAAGGCTCCTCAACTTAATCCGTGATTAGGGATTAACCTCATGACAAAACAAAGCCTTTATTAAATGGATTTTAGTTAATGGTGAGATTAAGAAATGGATTTTAGGGTTTGTAAGACAACTTGAGGGGGACTTGTCCATTAACACTAGGGTTAGTCCTTCTTAACCAATTAAGGAAGAATTAGAACCCTAATGCAAGGCCCAAGTTACAAGCTTGATGTCTTAGTTATTATTAGGTGAATTGATTAAAGGGTTTAAACACATTAAGGGTTTAACACTTAGGATTAAATTTATGCACTCCATCCTAATAGAAGGATACAGGCATAACCCTAATCACAAAGCCTCAAAACCTTTAAGGTTTAGTCCTTGATTAAGAGATAAGAAGAGAAGACTCAAAGATGACACAAAAATAAAACTAATAGGGGGACTAATCAAACCCTAATTATGATCATGCTTGGGTGTTCCTAGGGTTAATGAGGCTTGCAAGAAGACCTTCAAGAGAAAAGCCACCATGGAAGAAGCAGGATGAAGGAAGGAGAAGCAAAAAGAAACAAGATAACTTGCTTCACTTAAGAAGACAAGTTGCTTGAAGAAAGAAAAAGGAGAAGGAGCATGAATGAGCAAGCTCACTCTAATTCACAAGTAAAAAATGCAACAATGATGTATAAAAGAGATGAGAAGAGATCATGAGAAGTGAAGGCAAATTCACTTCTCAAACACTTACCACCTGAAAAGTTAGTAAAAAGGAAATGAAATGAAATGAAAATGAGATGAAATGCAAAGATGAAAACCAAAGTCAGAAGCATAAACATGATGTCAATGATGCTAAGAGAAAATGAAAACACATGACAAGAGTTGTGGATGATCATACAAGGATGAGGATGCAAATGAAGCATGTTTTGAACCATGAAAGTCCATGAAAGTTTATGAAATGAAATGAATGCACAACATGGCAAATGAATGATGCAATGATCAAACAAGATTCTAATATGTCCTAGGATGTCTTAGAAGTCATGTGAATGCATAAAATGTCATGACAAGCTCATGTATGCAAGCATATGGAAGATGGATGCAAATGAAGGCAAAAATTAGGGTTTATACATAACATGCAATACAAAATTCAAAACCAGAAGCAAATGACATGATAAAAAATTGAAAATGGGATCAAAGTAAACCTAACCCTACACAAGTTCACTTCCCAAAGGAGGAGACCTAAACCTTAACCTAATGGAAGTTATGATTTTCTCAAGTTAGCTTGGGTTTTAAGGCACTTCAAAAAGGAAAAATGCACAAAAAATTGAAAATGAGATATAAATTCAAACCAATTTTATCCTAGAAACTACATGATATGAAGAATACAATGCAAAAAGAAACATCATCAAACTCCTCATGGTTAGGCAGAAGGGATTTTTCTAAGTTAGGGCAAAAATATTGACTTTTAAGAACCCTAATTCCAAAGAAAAATGTCAAAATAGGTCAAGAACCAAAAAGAAATTTGTTTGAAGAGTTTGATAATGTTTCTAAATGTATCAAAATGCAATGTGATTTTTTTGGTGATTTTTAGAAACTTAAATGCTATTTTAATTAATTAATTCTCATTAACTAATTAAAATAAACATTTAAATATTTTTAAAATACGAAAATTATACAAAAAATAAAATAAAAATTATTTTCAGAATGAGAAAAATATTTTAAGGTATGATGCAAAAAATGAATTTTTTTAGAAATGTTTTACTATTTTAAATAAAATGTGCAAGGAAAATGAATAAAAATGAAAATAAAATGAATTAAAAGGGAAGTCAACTGATCCAGTGGCCCAGATTCAAAATAGAAAGGGAGGGAATTGACCAGCGCGCGCGAATGGACGGCCCAAATTCAAACTTTACTAATTATATCATTAACCCTAATATGAACCCTAATTACATTCAGGTGACCGGAACAGTGTTCCAGTCATCTTCTCCGGCTAGCCCCTCACTCCATCTCCCTCAATACGCAACCCCAAGACCCCTAAAGCTCCAGAAATGATCCTCTCCTCAACCCCAGCAAGAATCACACATCAAAACTCATTTATTCAACATCAAAATCATGAATCGAAGCAAAACGGAAAACATGGCAGAAATTTTAGAAGCTCATGAAATGCTTATTTCTCAACTATTCTTAAAAGTAAAGACATCATGGTGATCAGTGAAACATGTAGAATCTTTCTATAACATAAAAAGAGGTTTCTGGAAAAAAAGTTCTTGAGATACCTGAGCTTGAGTTACTTCAGTTTGCAACTTTCTGGGCAGTTCTTTGCTTCAAATCACCTCCAATGGTCCTCCTGAAGTGTTTGTGATGCTTGGTTGGAGTTTATATGGCCCCAAAATGAAAATGGCAGAAACTCAGTTCATGAAGTGTGGAAATCGTGTTTTTGATTATGGGCTTTTTAGGGCAAAATGAAGGGTGGGAAATGATCAGTGATGTTTGTGGAGTTGAATGGTGGAAAAAGTTTGAAGGTTTGATGGTTGAGTTAAGAGATTCGAAGGCTTTTGCCAATTTGGGGATTTTTGAGTATCCTGAGTTCTTGGAGGTTTCAACCTTGCTTGTTGTGTGTAATGTCTTGCTTGAGGTCCACATAACATGTTCTGATTGGGCAGAGAGTTGTTGTGGAGCAGTGTAATTGGTATGGCTCATGTTGCAAAAAGTCAAGAAAGTTGTACTTGGAGGTATGGGCAAGTGGCAGGCTGGTTTAGGGGCATGGCTCGAATCAGCTGGCTTTAGGGAGGTCCATGGAAACTGATTTAGTGAGCTGGCTCAAGTGGATGAAGAGTTTTGGATCATTTTGCAATTTTGTACCACTTTGGCCCCTTTTGAAATTCTTGAAGTTTAAGGCATGAAACATGAGAAATCTTTGGGCAATTCTGAATTTTATGTCATGTATGATGTTTGTGCAATGCTTATAAGTCAAATTGAGGTCACAAAATGCTTTGGCAAGTGTTTTTGCAAACTTCCCTCTTTGGTGCATAAGTGAATTTTAGTGATTTTTCCCAACTTTGCAAGGCCATAACTTGAGATCTATGATGAATTAGATCAAGTTCTTGTACTTTTTGAAAAGGGAATGATCCAATATACAACTTTCATGACCAAGAATTTTTCATTTGAAGCATTTTTGAATCAAAAAGAGGAGGTTGAAAAACTTTCCCAAAATGGCAAGTTACATTACAAGTCACTTTCCCAAAATGGCAACTTTGCAAATGGCTTGAAATTCTTCAACTTTGTGAACTTCTAAACTCTTCTAAGATCAAATAAAGATCATATACACCCAAAATGATGGAGAAGACCCTTTGGTTGGATGATTGGGGGCCTCAGATGCCCTGATTTTACACTGACTTGTTCAAGAAGTCATCTATTGATCAGATGCTTTCCCCATTGAATTTATTCATGAAAATTGGTATGCATGATCCTTATATCATATAATGACCAATATAAACAAGAATGACCAAAAAAATTGGAGTTATGGCCTCTGAAACAAAAACCCTAATTTTAGGTCATCTGTGCAGTTAAGCTTGGCTCTGCTTCCATGCCTTTCTCAGTTCTTGTGATTCTTTGACTTCTCTCATCTTGGGACGATATAATATGATGTTTGAACATACATGGACCCTCTTGAGATGATTGAAGACCTTTGGAGTGGCTCAAATAGCTCAGGGATTGCTCAGATCACAAACCCTAGATGCAGATGATTTTGAACCAATGCAGTGAAGCAAAACTGTAACATGAGATGCTATGATTGAACTTATGCAAATGGAAAGATCACAAGCCATGGTGTGACATGAGTCAGGGCAAATTTGAGGTGTTTACAGCTGCCCCTATTCAAGCATGAGTTGGCTGTGCAGGATGTAAGCGCCTGGCTTAACAGACAAACAAGATAACTTGTGGTTGAATACCAGAGACAGTCCAAAATTTGCGCTCACTGGTTATGAAGAAGAAAAGGGATATATATTGTAAAAGAAAACAAAGTATAATTATAAAGTGCGGGTGATGGAGGACGACCATCGAGCAGAGGACGACTGCTGGGGATGAAGCAATGACGGGGACGACCGATGTGCTAGGGAAATGAAGGTATTATGATGGGGACGACCATCAAAGGTGAAGGACGATCACCTAGCAGGGTACGGCTGCTCTGTCAGGGATAAGATGAGGGACAGTCATCTAAGGTGAAGGACGATCACCTGACAAGGTACGGTTGCCGAAAATATCACGGCATAGGACGAATACCGGATAAAAAAGGTCGACGATGGGGATGGCCACCGGATAAGCATGATGAAGGACGATCATCAAGAGGTGAAGGACGATCACCTAGCAGGGTACGACTGCTAAAATATCACGACATAGGATGAATGTCGGGTAGAAAAGGGTTCCAATGGTGGAGATTCCGCTGGGGGATGATGAAGGACGATCATCAAAAGGTGAAGGACGATCACCTGGCAAGGTACGGCTGCCGAAAAGTATCATGACATAGGACGAATGTCAGATAGAAAGGAAATAATTTACTGGGATTTGCTGGGGACTCTTCTGGGGAATGATAGACACAGACGAGTGTCTAAATTCGAGAACGAAAAGGTCAAAGTGTTTGACATTATATATAGATTAAAGATGCGAACGAGCATCCTTAAGACTTCGATACGGACGAGTATCGGTAGAAAGAAACGCTGACGCATGTTCAGAGATGATGGTACGGACGAGTACCAACTGGTTAACAAAGAAAACGGATGAGTGTCGACACTGAGGGGAATTAAGAGTGTATACAATATACGGACGAGCATCTGTATGAGTGGAAATAAGCGTTGTGAGGCACGGACGAGTGTTCAACATGCTGGGGAGAGCATGATACAAATGAGTATTACAAGAGAAAGTGTATAAGTTATAAGAGATATCTTTGAAAATATGTGGGGATAAGATGACACGGACGGGTGTCGGAAGAAGTGTATTATAAACAAGCGTTTAGGCAACTGTGCTAGGGATAGGTGACACGGACGGGTGTCAGGAGAGTGTATTAACATGTTTTTGTGAGTGCAAAGGGGACGCTTTGGCTTTCTGTTGGGGAATTTGAGTGGTATCTTGTATGCTGTTGATGGTATGTCAGTATTCACAGGGGTTTGATTCAATCATGGCTTGTGACTATGCAATATGTTTGATTTTTGCCGTAATGCTCCGTATTAGACGGAATGCTACGCTCTAGGGGAGATATGATGTGAATGCTATGATTATTCAAAGATACCGATCCGGGATTCGGATCCCATTGTCGCGGATATCTTTGGATGATCTGCTTTGAAAGAAATATCCCTGCTGGGGGAGAGATCCTTGGTAGATCTGATGAGACGCATGATTGCTTGGGGAAACAGGTCACTGATAGACCTATCTTAGTAATGAGGGGCCCAACTGGGGTTTATGGAAGCTTTCGTCACTTTGTTGTGAGATCTTCAGATATTACTCTCCTGGATAGAGGTTGGAGCTCTGCAGGGGGAGATGGTTCCCTGCCTGACACTTGGCTGGGGAGGAACGATCACTGAACGATCTTCCTAGAGATTTTTGTAGGGATTCTGCCGAGGATGATGATTTTGACAACTCAGTTGGGGAGAGGGCACCCTTGATGCCACTTGGGAGATGGGATGAGCAAATAATGATTTGGCAGCTTGCTGGGGAGAAGCTTTCATGCCCCATGTTGCACTTTGTCCACCTGCAATCCTGTTATGACAAAGAAACGTACAAATATCCCGAGGTATCCCTTACTGGATTCCATCATAGGAATTTAGAAACTCCTGGAGCGAATATATTTCCCGTAAGCATGTAATTTTAGAAAGACGCATATGTATTTATGCAATCATTATATTAAGGATATCAGACGTTTTTGCAAATGAAAATAGAATGTACGAGACGAAACGTGACTGAAAATCTGATTTTATTAATTTGCTTGCCCTAAATTGGCAAATACAGTCAAAGAAACAGATCCCCTGAAATGAGGAGATTGTTACAAAATTGAGAAACAAAAAGATGCTGGCAATGTTGACGACGCTTCAGTGAGCTTCCCTTTTGCTATGACTCGTATGACATTGACGTTCTTCTCATCTTGCATTTTGAAGAAGGTTGATGCTGACCGATGCCTTATCCTTTTCAAAGCTTGCCATGTTGTAAGTGATACAGACGAATTCAGAATGCAGTTGTTCGCTTATTCCCTTATTTTGCGCGGATCGCCCTTTCGGGTTTTCAATCCACCGGGATACCCATTTTTGCCTGAGTTGTCCAATGTGGCTTTTCAACTCAGCGGGTGTACATTTTTTATATATTTTATTTTCCCTTATTTTTTCCTGAGTCTTTTATTCTGTTTTTGACTCGCCGGGATGCCCTATTTTTGCCTGGACTTACATTCTGTTTTTATGTCCAGCGGGTCATTTTATGCGAAGTATTTTTTAACTGCATCTGAATTCACAAGGGACAGGAAGTCTTCACCATCCATAGTACTGAGCATCAGTGCTCCACCAGAGAAAACTTTCTTTACTATGAATGGATCATCATAATTCGGAGTCCACTTGCCCCTGTGGTCTGTATGAGGAGGAAGGAGTCTTTTTAGCACAAGATCTCCTACTTGGTATTCTCGAAGCCTGACTTTCTGGTCGAAGGCTTTCTTCATTCTTTTCTGATACAACTGCCCATGACAAATTGCAGCCAATCTCTTTTCTTCAATCAGACTCAGTTGTTCGTATCGGGATCGGACCCATTCTGCTTCATTTAACTTAACATCCATCAACACCCGTAAAGAGGGTAATTCAACTTCAATAGGTAGGACTGCCTCCATATCATACACAAGCTGATACGGCGTTGCCCCAGTGGATGTTCTGATTGATGTACGGTACCCATGCAAGGCAAATGGTAGCATTTCGTGCCAATCTTTGTATGTGACCACCATCTTTTGCACAATCTTCTTAATATTCTTGTTAGCTGCCTCAACAGCGCCGTTCATCTTTGGCCTGTAAGGAGAAGAATTGTGGTGTTGGATCTTGAAGTCCCGGCATAATTTTGTCATCATTTTATTATTCAAGTTGGAACCATATTTAGTAATGATTCGCTCGGGCACTCCATACCGACAAATGATGTCCCTCTTCAGGAATCGGGCTACGACTTGCCTTGTGACATTTGCATACGAAGCTGCTTCAACCCACTTGGTGAAATAGTCAATGGCTACCAGGATGAATCTGTGGCCATTTGAAGCAGTCGGTTCAATCTTGCCAATAATATCAATGCCCCACATGGCGAAGGGCCTGGGTGAAGACATCACATTCAAAGGATTCGGAGGCACATGTACTTTATCAGCATAAATCTGGCATTTATGGCATTTCCTGGCATAAGCACAACAATCTGCATCCATTGTGATCCAGTAATAACCCGATCTTAGCAACTTTTTAGCCATAGCATGCCCTCCAGCATGGGTACCAAAAGATCCTTCGTGTACCTCGTGCATCAACAAGTCTGCTTCTGCCTTATCAACACATCTGAGGAGTACCATATCAAAATTCCGCTTGTACAAGGAACCATCAGCATTTAGGAAGAAACTACCAGCCAACCTTCTTAATGTCTTATTATCATTGGAAGATGCCCCAGGTGGGTATGTTTGATCCTCCAAGAAGCTTTTGATGTCGTGAAACCAAGGCTTATCATCTTTAACAACATCTGCTGAAAATACGTATGCTGGCCTGTCAAGTCTGGATACTGAAATCCGAGGCACAAAGTTGGCCGCTTGAACTTTGATCATGGATGAAATGGTAGCCAGAGCATCTGCAAACTGATTCTCATCTCGAGGGATATACTCAAGCTTGAATGTTGTGAAGAAAGTCAATAGCCTCCTTGTATAATCCCGGTAAGGTATCAGATGATCCTGGTGGGTATACCATTTGCCGTTGGTTTGATTGATTACCAGAGCTGAATCTCCGAACACAGTCAAAGTCTTGATCCTGAGGTCAATGGCTTCCTCAAGACCCATAATACAAGCTTTGTATTCAGCTTCGTTGTTAGTGCAGTTGAAAGTGAGTTTTGCTGAGAAAGGCATGTGAACTCCCTTAGGTGTAATGAGTATTGCACCAACACCACAACCATTCATATTAACAGCCCCATCAAACATCATAGTCCATTCTTTTTCTGGGTCAGGCCCTTCAGTGTGAACGGGCTCTTCATGATCTTTTGCTTTTATGAACATGATGTCTTCATCGGGAAAGTCAAATCTCATAGGCTGGTAGTCATCAATGGGTTGCTCAGCGAGATAATCAGACAATACACTGCCTTTGATGGCCTTTTGAGATGTGTATTGAATGTCATATTCTGTGAGAATCATTTGCCATCTTGCAACCCGTCCGGTAAGAGCTGGCTTCTCAAAAATGTACTTGACTGGGTCCATCTTTGAGATCAATAAAGTAGTGTGGGTCAACATATACTGCCTTAGTCGGCGAGCAGCACACGCTAAAGCACATCAAGTTTTCTCGAGCAGTGAATAACGTTGTTCATAGTCGGTAAACTTTTTGCTTAGGTAGTATATTGCATACTCTTTTCGACCAGACTCGTCATGCTGGCCCAGCACACACCCCATTGACTCTTCTAATACTGTCAAGTACATGATTAGAGGTCTTCCTTCAACTGGAGGCATAAGGATTGGAGGCTCTTGTAAGTATTCCTTGACTTTGTCAAAGGCCCTCTGACAATCTTCGTTCCACCTGACCGTTTGTTCTTTTCTCAATAACTTGAACAAGGGTTCACAGGTTGCAGTAAGGTGAGATATGAACCGTGAAATGTAGTTCAATCTACCTAAGAACCCCCGAACTTCTTTTTCGGTCTTCGGCGCAGGCATTTCTTGAATGGCTTTAACTTTATTAGGGTCAACTTCAATCCCTTTCTCACTTACAATAAATCCCAGCAGCTTACCAGATTGCACCCCGAATGTGCATTTGTTGGGGTTCAGCTTCAATTGGTACTTCCTCAGACGCTTGAATAGCTTTAACAGATTCACCAGGTGATCTTCTTCTGTGAGGGACTTGGCAATCATGTCATCCACATAACATTCAATTTCTTTATGGATCATGTCGTGGAATAATGTTACCATAGCCCGTTGATAAGTGGCACCAGCATTCTTTAGTCCGAAAGGCATCACCTTATAACAGAATGTGCCCCAGGGTGTGATGAAAGTTGTCTTCTCCATGTCTTCAGGTGACATCTTGATCTGATTATATCCTGAAAATCCATCCATGAAGGAGAATACCGAGAACTGAGCCGTATTGTCGACCAATACATCAATGTGAGGTAATGGGAAGTCATCTTTCGGGCTGGCTCTGTTCAGATCCCGGTAATCCACACACATCCTTACCTTGCCATCCTTCTTAGGCACAGGTACAATGTTAGCCACCCACGGCGGGTAACTAGTCACAACAAGGAAACCGGCATCCCACTGTTTTTGTACCTCTTCTTTTATCTTCATTGCCATATCTGGGCGAGTACGGCGTAACTTCTGTTTTACCGGCGGATAGTCTTCTTTTAGCGGCAGCTTGTGCATAACAATGTCGGTGTCCAATCCTGGCATATCCTGATAAGACCAAGCGAAAACATCCACATATTCCCGAAGCATGTCAATCAGCTGCTCCTTTACTGAATCTTGCAGGCAGGCCCCGATCTTAACTTCCTTCAAGTCTTCCTCCGTACCAAGATTAATCGTTTCAACCTCCTCTTGATGAGGAGTTATAACCTTCTCCTCTTGTCTCAACAACCTGGTTAGCTCTTCAGGTAGCTCATAATCTTCTTCAACCCCTTCATCAGCTTGATTAATCGGATTGTCAAAGTCATACGATGTCATAGCGGTGTCGTTGTCGGTGCAGTCTGGAGGGTACTCTCTGCAAGGGTTTAGATTTGTTCATTTTAGTGATCAGTTTTATCTTACTTAGGAAAAGTGAAAATGAAGTTATTATTTTGAAAAACATTGCCATTTTATTTTTGTACAAAAAGTGAAAAATGAAAAACAGTGAGCGAAAAGAAAAGACTCATTTGCAAAAGATGTCCTGATATTCATTAATTGATCTTTGCACAAAATACAAGATGGCCCGATTACAAAATGAGTCCTGACATCTTGGGCAAGATGCAGGACTTGATGCATGCTTTAAAACACAGGAAATAATAATTACTCTGCAGGAGTAACTCTTATAATTTCCTGGGAAGACCAGTTTGAGACATGGTTCCCCGGGATCCTTGGACGTATCCAGCTTTCCAGGTTGCGCTCGTCTTCTGACTCATCTTCCAAGCTATTCACAGCATCTGGGGTGAGCATCCCCCCGCTGACAAACTTGGGCTCCTTTGCAGCCTCTGGTTGATCTTGTCGAGTTGGTCTGTAACCCAACCCGAATTGGTCTTCTTTCTTCTCCACGGGCAGCAGCTTGCCCCAGCCTTGGGCGGTACCTTCTTCAAAACCCTTTCAGGCTTGCTGATATGATGTGATGGAAGTCCCAAGCACATCAGATGCTTCATTGATATTAAGGGCCTCAAACCCTTGGCTCATAGTTTCATGGATCTCCCCATCCATTTCAATGTACTTGAAAGTAGCCAGCTGGCTAACAAAAATATCCTCCTCCCCACAAATGGTAATGACTTGCCCTCCCACTCAAATTTTAACTTCTGGTGAAGGGTTTATGTCACGGCGCCAGCGGCGTGTATCCATGGTCTACCCAATAGACAGCTGTAGGCAGGCTGTATATCCATCACGAAGAAGGTCGTTTTGAAAACCTGTGGGCCAATCATTATTGGTAATTTTATTTCTCCCAGAACTGATCTTTTAGAACCGTCAAAGGCTCTTACTACCAAGTTACTTGGGCGTAGTGCCAATCCATCATATTCCAGCTTCACAAGGGCTTTCTTGGGCAGGACATTGAGGGATGACCCTGTGTCTATCAGTACGTGAGAAAGAACTGCACCCTTACACTCCAAGGTAATGTGCAAAGCCTTGTTGTGGTTGTGACTTTCCACTGTCTGATCAGTGTTGGTAAATCCTAGTCCATGACTAGCGTTGACATTTCCAACTACAGCCTCTAAATGATTGACGGTAATCTCCTCCGGCACATAAGTTGCGTGCAGGACCTTTAATAGTGCGTTCCGATGGGCCTCGGAGCACATTAGCAATGATAGTATGGAGATTTTGGAAGGTGTTTGGTGAAGCTGGTGTACCACCTTGTAATCACTTTTCTTTATGATTCTCATGAATTCATCAACCTCTTGATCAAAAGGAGCCTTCAAAGCTTCTTTGACAACTTGTTCTTCTTGCACCATGCTCTTTCCTTTTGCCTTGGTAGCAGCTTCTGCTTCGGCAACGGGTCTTGGAATTTGCGAGGCAAAGAGACGTACGCTTCTAGTGAAGCCTCCGCCTCCCCCCACATTATCTATCTGAGGTGAAGAAGTTGATGATTCCAAAGTGATTTTCTGCCCCTCGCAGTATAGATCTGAGTCGTAATGCCAAGGGATAACATTATTGCTTTCGTAAGGAATTGGCCCAGGCACTGTGATAGTGACCGGACTGATAGCAGCTGCAGAGGGGACCATAATGGTGTGTGGATCATAGTATATGGTAACTGGTGCTCTGACAGGAGTAACATTTTGTTGTGAATCGTTGGTAGGAATATTTGCGGGATCGTAGTATATTGTAACCGTTGAGATGCTTTCATCAATTGTTGCTGATGTTATAGAAGGTACTGTTGACTGGATGGGAGTTGAAGTTGTAGCAGGAATGGTAACTGAACTTGTATCCATTGAAATGATTGATTGAGCAGTTGTTGGAGTTGTAGTAGAATCCGTAGGAACAATGGTTGCTGACGTTGTAGGAGTATCTGCGATTGTTGATGAAGGAATTGTTGGAGTTGTAGTTGCTGTTGTCGTAATCTGAAGGATACCATCCTTAATAAGACCATCTATGTCGTTTCTCAACCTTTCACACCCATTGACTGCAATATTGCAATACCCACAGCCGAGCTCACACCCGGGGAACACTTGGCATTTTAAAAGCTGAGCTTTGATTTCAACCAAAGGTGTTCGAATTTGCGCAACACTGGTGATTAAGGTGGATGGTTTGCCTTCCTCAATAGCAATAATCCTAGGCCAGTTGTGACTAGGCATTGGATTCCTCGTGACATTTGGAGGAGGTGCAAAGTTGAGAGCCTTTGAGTCCACCAGATCTTGGACTTTCATCTGTAGGGCCCTGCATTTTTCAGTGTTATTCCCCGGTGTGTTTGAGTGGAATGCACACCTGGCATTGGAATCATAGTTCTTTGGCATATTGGTGGGATCTGGAGGTGCCAATGTCCTTAACTCAACCAGGTTGAGCTTCAAGAGTTGTGGCAAGAGTGTGGCGTACGGCATTGAGATTGGGTCAATTACCCTGTTTGCTTGTGATGGTCTTTGTTGGAAAGGACGCTGTTGTTAATTGTTGTTGTTGTTGTAGGCTCTCTGTAGCAGATAATGAGCTTGTTGTTGATACTGTGGTTGTTGTTGTTGGGGATATATTGATTGTTGAGGAATTGGAGCTGGAATGGTAACAGCTGCTACTGACCGGTGGGCATATTTAGGACTGCCCCTGCTTGCATGAATGGAATTTGTTTCACCGGCCCTTCGGGGTCCCACAAAAGGTTTTCTGGGATTACTGGATGAACTTGCACCACTGTCGGAAATTTTGCCCATCTTTAATAGACTTTCAATCCTTTCACCAGCTATGACGACATCAGCAAAGCTGGTAGAGGAGAAGGCAGCCAATCTATCAATATAGGTCCCTTGCAATGTATTCATGAACATGTCAGCCATTTCCCTTTCTGACATGGGTGGTTGGACAGCAGCAGCAAGCTGTCTCCACCTTTGGGCATATTCTCTAAAGCTCTCTCTAGAAGATTGTGACATTCCCATCAGAAGGGTCCTGTTGGGAGCCATGTCCAGGTTGTATTGATATTTCCTGATGAAGGCCTCAGCTAAGTCCTTCCAGCACCTTATGGTGGCCCTAGACAAGTGTGAATACCACTCTCTTGAAGCCCCAGTCAGATTATCTTCAAAGTAGAACATCCATAGCTTTTCATCCATAGTATAAGCTTTAAGTCTTCCCAGGAAAGACTGCAGGTGAGTTCGTGGACAGGAGGTTCCATTATACTTTTCAAAGCATGGGGGTTTGAATTTGTGGGGAATTCTCACCCCATCCACTAGCCCCATATCCATCACATCGAAGCCCAAGGAATTTTGAGACTCCAAAGATCTTAACTTTTTAGCAATTTCGTCCAATCTCCGGTCATACACTTCATCTCCAGCCCCCATAACAGTAAACTGTTCTTCTTGGGGATCCTCTTGTAGGATTCTCCCACCAGCAGTATTGCCTTGCACATTTCTCGGGATGTTGACTTCAGGATCCAGATGAGGTCCAAATACTTGTGGGTCAATACGAGGTTGGCCCCGTTCATTGTTACTAGTTCCTCCTGTTCCAAGGTGAGGCTCCTCAGGAGTTTGTCTTTCCACCAGCTCTCTTAACCTTTCTTGACTCTGGGCTAAGCCAGTCATCACTGCCATGAACTGAGACATCTGATTTCTCATCTCCAACCTTTCATTGGTCATCTGATTTCTGACCTCAGTTAGATCTTGTTGTACTTGTTCCATTTGAATGCCGGGAAGGTTGTTACGAGTCGGGTACCGGTGCGCGCGGTTGACAGGGAACACTCGGCGACGAGCAATGTTTCCTGAGATCACAACAACGTTAGAAACAAAGTAATAAATAAAACCTATAAAACAAAACAAAAGTTAGTATGCAATGCAGTATGCTTATTTGTTTTCCAAGGTATCCGGTTTGGTTCTTGGTTTTGACCTTTCCAGACCTCGAGGAAGATGCTTGATGTTGTTGAGAGACAAGCCCAAATGGAAACAAACTAAAAAAATATATTACAAATGGGGAATAATACATAGTTTGTTTTACAATACATGCCCTTGAAGGGTCAAAATACAACAAAAGGAAAAGTACATCAAATGGAAACAAACAACAAGCAAAGAATCAGACATCCAGTCCAAACTCATCTTCTCTGACCTCCTTCGGGAGTGCCTCAGTCACTGGACCAGCTGGGTGTTCCGTAATGGTCCTAATGAGAAGGTTCATGGTAGCAATGGAAGTGGTAAGCTTCTTATGCTTGTCTTGGTCTTTTGATCTCTTAAATCCTGCTCTGAGTTTCAACTCTGAAATCTCCTTATGTGCTGCCAATAAAGCTTCCTACTGCTTCTTCTCATTGGCCTCTAGCTGTTCAATCTTAGCTTGAGTCTTTTGGTCATCTTGTGTACGGGCTTCGGTGATCCTGACCCACCTAGCCTGACTCTCTTGCAGATAGAGCTCAGTCCTAGCCTTCTGAATTTTGGCCTCTTTACAGGCATTCTTCAATATTTGTTCCCCAGCTCTTGCTTTCCTGATGTAGTCCTCTGTCTTCTCAATTTTGGCAAGATGCTCCACCCTGAGCTTCTCCAATCTCTCAATGTCCAAACGACCATCACTCCTTTCCCAAAGAGTCTTCTTCAAAGCTAGAGATAAGTTCTCATTTCTTTCCTTTAGCTTCTCAAATTCTTCTAGGCTGACAGTTGCTGCAGGTTGTACTATAGATGGTCCAGGCATGT
This sequence comes from Lathyrus aphaca, assembly GCA_963966055.1. Taxonomy (NCBI): domain Eukaryota; kingdom Viridiplantae; phylum Streptophyta; class Magnoliopsida; order Fabales; family Fabaceae; genus Lathyrus; species Lathyrus aphaca. The sequence goes on along the minus strand of OZ014522.1, from coordinate 195,784,745 downwards.
CCTCCAAGATGAAAGGCATTCCAGTAATTTGAGCTCTAGTACAGGACCAGTCATAGTACTGAGCTGAAGCAACATTATTACATCTTCCAAGAATAGCCATCCCTTTTGTCTAGATGTTGTCCCAAGCCCAGGATGCTTGTCTGACAGCAGTTGAATTAGGTTTCACTTCACCATACAGGGTCTCAGCTAAATCTTGTCCTCTGGGAGGGTGAACCAAAGCATAGCCCAGTTGTCTCTTAAACAGCAAAGGATTGTAGTTGATGCAACCCTTTACTCCTATCAGAGGTACATTCGGGTATTGTCCACAGCTGGTGATAATGTCCTTGCCTTTGGTGCTCTGGGTGCACAATCTAATATCATCTGAAGTCAAGGCACTGAGCCTCTTGGCCCAATTCTTCTGTTGGTGGGGATTCAGGAAGGCATCTGACTTAGGCAGGTGTCTGAGCAGCCAGGTGTAAAACAAAGGAGCACAACATCTTACCAACTTCCCCCTTTGTTTCTCATTCCTCTGATGAATGGAGTAGTAAAAATCTCCTAGCAATGTGGGCACTGGGTTCTTCAGAAGGAACAAATGGATGGCATTCTTGCTGACAAATTTGGGCTCATCTGCAAACAATATAGCCCCATATATGCTGAGGGCTAACAGTGCACAGACTTCCCTCCACTCTCCTAAAGAGGCTTTCAGGATGGCCTGAGAAATCAAGAAATCCAAATGCAAACCAGGGATCCCAGCTTTTGTTGTCATACTTTGTTCAATCAAGGCAGGCTCTATGTACAATGCCTTTGCTATTTCTTCATTTCTGGGAGCTGGCATTTCTGGGTTGAAAGGGATTCCACCTCTGATAGGCACTCCAATTAATAAGGAAAACTTTTTCAGCAGAGGCCCCAACTGAAAGTCTGGAAAGGTGAAACATCTCAAAGGAGGGTCATAAAACTGCAAGCATGTGTGGATCATGCTCCTCTGAGAAGGGTCAAGGTCCATAACCATATCCAGGATTCCTCCATAATGCTCTCTAAACAAAGGGATGTAATCAGGTGTGATGAGTGACTGGACCTGCCTGATACCAGTCAACACAGGCTCAAAGAAGTGATAGGATATGTTGCTCTTCCTGGGAGTAGTCATGAGTGCTGCTGAAGAAACTGAAGATAAGTGCTGATGAGGATCAAGACTGATACTGGAGATGAGCCACTGATAGGCTGATGCTGGTGATGATGAAGATAGCTGAAGCAGATAACTGATGAAGACAGTTGAAGCAGATGTCTATGCAAAAGAAGGGGTCAAAACCAAACCAGATATGATGTGGATACCCTGAAAAGCAAATAATCAAATGTTAAATGATGCAATGATGATATATGCAAATGATATGCAAGGGTTTGTGATCAAGCTGGATCTGATTATATGTCTTGATATAAGGCCTATGTATGTTCAAGAGTCCAAATGAAGGCTTAGAAATCCAGTGACCAGGGTGGGGGACTCAAATAAAGAGTCACATATCCAGGGTTAATCACAAGAACTATCCAAAACGAGGTACACTTAAACAAAATAGTAACAGGGTATGATGTGGTCAAAGGTTCCTGCAAACCTGTAAACAGCACAACCCCCTCACAGGTAATGTTCTAAAACAAGGATCCTCAGACTTGGATCAGTTATGAGAAGTGTAAACACTTCTAACCCGGAGGTACAGTGTTTACAATAACCATAAAAGACCCTCCTCTAATTCACCTCAGCTTCTGAAGGTCATAATAAAGGTCATCCAGACTTAGCAGGCTTCCCAGATAGCCCTAGCACTACAGGAAATCTGTAGCACAGAGTTCTCAAGAAGAAACCCACATCTGAACCGTGTTTCATATTCCCGCACCAGACCGAAATGGAATGGGAAAGAACATGAACCACTCTAGCCTAGGTGTCACTCAGGTCCCAGGTATAGGACTTTAAACTCTCTATGGAACCCCACCCACCAAAACAAAAACCAGATCCAGCAATGACAGTGTGAAATATGAAAACTGTAAAGGAAGGAAATAAATAAAGCCGTATATAAAGCAATAAATAAAGCAAATAAATAAACTCAAATAGCATATAACACCCCAGTAAACACAAATCAAACAAGCGCTAGGAGGAACCCACAAAAAGAACCAGAAGCCCTGGTTACAATATAAGGGTCCCCAGCAGAGTCGCCAAGCTGTCGCTCCCACCAAAATGAGGCTAAGTCAAATGGGGTACATACGCAAACGGTCGGAGAAAGAGGAAAGAATGAAAAGAGTCGCCAGCTAGGCATTTTTATCCCGAAGGAAAGGTAATGCTGCATAAACCTAAGAAAAGATGGACAAGACGATCGCGAACCAGAGAAACTGAGAAAGGGGGTTGGTTACAACCTGGGAAGGTATTAGCACCCAGATTGTCCGTCGTACTCGACGGGATCCACGCTTGAAATATTTGTGTTTAAAGGGGTGGTGTCAGTGAAATCTGTGTATCAAAGCTGGAAAGAATGCAAGTGTCAGTGCTGGAAGAAAGTGAAGTGAGATATATGAAGTGTCAGTGCTGGAACAGGAGTGCAAAGCTCAAGATAATGAGGCTAAAAAGATAATACTGAAAGAAAGAGAATTTATTGAGACTTTTTGTTCGATAACTGTTAAGTTATGCCTACGTATTCTCTCGTGCAATGAGGAAGTCAGAACACCGTAGTTCGACTCAAAGAGACTGAAAGATAAATTGACTTGTGCACTGCTTACTTGTCTATGCTCAAGTGTATGACATGTCTGGCTCAGGTGCAAACTGTCTTTTATTAGACGGAAGAAGCGAGTTCTCGTTTGTGAGTGAATGAGGTGAGAAAAGAATCCCGGAGGAGACGATTATTGTTTGTTTTTGTGTTTTCAATCTTTTATTTGCTTTTTGGAGTTTTTCATAAGTTAATGAGCTTAAGCCTAAACCAAGGGCTAGTAAACTCATCATGTCCTCCCTCTGATTAGGGATATTGAGAATACCTTAAATAGGAGATAAACATCTCAAACTTAATTACCATGATGTAGGATTAAGATCATTAACCTACTTGCAATTATTTAGATGTTTTTTGGAGTTTTTGTTTAGTGTTAAGTAATGAGTTTAAGCCATAATCAAAGATTTAATGGACCCATTACACCATCCTAATAGAAGGATGATAGATGAGAACATTTAAACTGAGGAAGGCTCCTCAACTTAATCCATGATTAGGGATTAACCTCATGACAAAACAAAGCCTTTATTAAATGGATTTTAGTTAATGGTGAGATTAAGAAATGGATTTTAGGGTTTGTAAGACAACTTGAGGGGGACTTGTCCATTAACACTAGGGTTAGTCCTTCTTAACCAATTAAGGAAGAATTAGAACCCTAATGTAAGGCCCAAGTTACAAGCTTGATGTCTTAGTGATTATTAGATGAATTGATTAAAGGGTTTAAACACATCAAGGGTTTAACACTTAGGATTAAAGTTATGCACTCCATCCTAATAGAAGGATACAGGCATAACCCTAATCACAAAGCCTCAAAACCTTTAAGGTTTAGACCTTGATTAAGAGATGAGAAGAGAAGACTCAAAGATGACACAAAAATAAAACTAATGGGGGGACTAATCAAACCCTAATTATGATCATTCTTGGGTGTTCCTAGGGTTAATGAGGCTTGCAAGAAATCCTTCAAGAGAAAAGCCACCATGGAAGAAGCAGGATGAAGGAAGGAGAAGCAAAAAGAAACAAGACAACTTGCTTCACTTAAGAAGACAAGTTGCTTGAAGAAAGAAAAAGGAGAAGGAGCATGAATGAGCAAGCTCACTCTAATTCACAAGTAAAAATGCAGCAATGATGTATAAAAAATATGAGAAGAGATCATGAGAAGTGAAGGCAAATTCACTTCTCAAACACTTACCACCTGAAAAGTTAGTAAAAAGGAAATGAAATGAAATGAAAATGAGATGAAATGCAAAGATGAAAACCAAAGTCAGAAGCATAAACATGATGTCAATGATGCTAAAAGAAAATGCAAACACATGACAAGAGTTGTGGATGATCATACAAGGATGAGGATGCAAATGAAGCATGTTTTGAACCATGAAAGTCCATGAATGTTTATGAAATGAAATGAATGCACAACATGGAAAATGAATGATGCAATGATCAAACAAGATTCTAATATGTCCTAAGATGTCTTAGAATTCATGTGAATGCATAAAATGTCATGACAAGCTCATGTATGCAAGCATATGGAAGATGGATGCAAATGAAGGCAAAAATTAGGGTTTATACATAACATGCAATACAAAATTCAAAACCAGAAGCAAATGACATGATAAAAAATTGAAAATGGGATCAAAGGAAACCTAACCCTACACAAGTTCACTGCCCAAAGGAATAGACCTAAACCTTAACCTAATGGAAGTTATGATTTTCTCAAGTTAGCTTGGGTTTTAAGGCACTTCAAAAAGGAAAAATGCACAACAAATTGAAAATGAGATATAAATTCAAACCAATTTTATCCTAGAAACTACATGATATGAAGAATGCAATGCAAAAAGAAACATCATCAAATTCATCATGGTTAGGCAGAAGGGATTTTTCTAAGTTAGGGCAAAAATATTGACTTTTAAGAACCCTAATTCCAAAGAAAAATGTCAAAATAGGTCAAGAACCAAAAAGAAATTTATTTGAAGAGTTTGATAATGTTTCTAAATGTATCAAAATGCAATGTGATTTTTTTGGTGATTTTTAGAAACTTAAATGCTATTTTAATTAATTAATTCTCATTAACTAATTAAAATAAACATTTAAATATTTTTAAAATACGGAAATTATACAAAAAATAAAATAAAAATTATTTTCAGAATGAAAAAAATATTTTAAGGTATGATGCAAAAAATGAATTTTTTTAGAAATGTTTTACTATTTTAAATAAAATGTGCAAGGAAAATGAATAAAAATGAAAATAAAATGAATTAAAAGGGAAGTCAACTGATCCAGTGGCCCAGATTCAAAATAGAAAGGGAGGGAATTGACCAGCGTGCGCGAATGGACGACCCAAATTCAAACTTCACTAATTATGTCATTAACCCTAATCTGAACCCTAATTACATTCAGGTGACCGGAACAGTGTTCCGGTCATCTTCTCCGGCTAGCCCCTCACTCCATCTCCCTCAATACGCAACCCCAAGACCCCTAAAGCTCCAGAAATGATCCTCTCCTCAACCCCAGCAAGAATCACACATCAAAACTCATTTATTCAACATCAAAATCATGAATAGAAGCAAAACGGAAAACATGGCAGAAATTTCAGAAGCTCATGAAATGCTTATTTCTCAACTATTCTTAAAAGTAAAGACATCATGGTGATCAGTGAAACATGTAGAATCTTTCTATAACATAAAAAGAGGTTTCTGGAAAAAAAGTTCTTGAGATACCTGAGCTTGAGCTACTTCAGTTTGCAACTTTCTGGGCAGTTCTTTGCTTCAAATCACCTCCAATGGTCCTCCTGAAGTGTTTGTGATGCTTGGTTGGAGTATATATGGCCCCAAAATGAAAATGGCAGAAACTCAGTTCATGAAGTGTGGAAATCGTGTTTTTGATTCTGGGCTTTTTAAGGCAAAATGAAGGGTGGGAAATGATCAGTGATGTTTGTGGAGTTGAATGGTGGAAAAAGTTTGAAGGTTTGATGGTTGAGTTAAGAGATTCGAAGGCTTTTGCCAATTTGGGGATTTTTGAGTATGCTGAGTTCTTGGAGGTTTCAGCCTTGCTTGTTGTGTGTAATGTCTTGCTTGAGGTCCACATAACATGTTCTGATTGGGCAGAGAGTTGTTGTAGAGCAGTGTGATTGGTATGGCTCATGTTGCAAAAAGTCAAGAAAGTTGTACTTGGAGGTATGGGCAAGTGGCAGGCTGGTTTAGGGCCATGGCTCGAATCAGCTGGCTTTAGGGAGGTCTATGGAAACTGATTTAGTGAGCTGGCTCAAGTGGATGAAGAGTTTTGGATCATTTTGCAATTTTGTACCACTTTGGCCCCTTTTGAAATTCTTGAAGTTTAAGGCATGAAACATGAAAAATCTTTGGGCAATTCTGAATTTTATGTCATGTATGATGTTTGTGCAATGCTTAGAAGTCAAATTGAGGTCACAAAATGCTTTGGCAAGTGTTTTTGCAAACTTCCCTCTTTGGTGCATAAGTGAATTTTAGTGATTTTTCCCAACTTTGCAAGGCCATAACTTGAGATCTATGATGAATTAGATCAAGTTCTTGTACTTTTTGAAAAGGGAATGATACAATCTACAACTTTCATGACCAAGAATTTTTCATTTGAAGCATTTTTGAATCAAAAAGAGGAGGTTGAAAAACTTTCCCAAAATGGCAAGTTACATTACAAGTCACTTTCCCAAAATGGAAACTTTGCAAATGGCTTGAAATTCTTCAACTTTGTGAACTTTTAAACTCTTCTAAGATCAAATAAAGATCATATACACCCAAAATGATGGATAAGTCCCTTTGGTTGGATGATTGGGGGCCTCAGATGCCCTGATTTTACACTGACTTGTTCAAAGAGTCATCTATTGATCAGATGCTTTCCCCATTGAATTTATTCATGAAAATTGGTATGCATGATCCTTATATCATATAATGACCAATAGAAACAAGAATGACCAAAAATATTGGAATTATGGCCTCTGAAACAAAAACCCTAATTTTAGGTCATCTGTGTAGTTAAGCTTGGCTCTGCTTCCATGCCTTTCTCAGTTCTTGTGATTCTTTGACTTATCTCATCTTGGGAGGATATAATATGATGTTTGAAAATACATGGAACCTCTTGAGATGATTGAAGACCTTTGGAGTGGCTCAAATAGCTCAGGGATTGCTCATATCACAAACCCTAGATGCAGATGATTTTGAACCAATGCAGTGAAGCAAAACTGTAACATGAGATGCTATGATTGAACTTATGCAAATGGAAAGATCACAAGCCATGGTGTGACATGAGTGAGGGAAAATTTGGGGTGTTTACAGGAGGATATAATGATTTTACAACCTTTGATTTAGGCTTAAACTCATTAACTTATGCAAAACACCAAAAACAATAACAAGACTGAAAACACAAAAACAAACAATAATCGTCTCCTTTGGGATTCTTTTCTCATCACGCTCATTTACAAACAAGAACTTTCTTCTTTCGTCTAATGCAAGACAGTTAGCACTCGAGCCAGACGAGTCATACACTTGAGCATAAACAAGTAAGCAGTTCACAATCAATTTCTTTTTTTCAGTCTCTTTGAGTCGAACTAAGGTGTTATGAATTCCTCATTGCACGAGAGGATACGTAGGCATAACTTAACAGTTATCGAACAAAAGTTTCTGTGTCTTCCCCTTCTTTCAGCATTCTTTCTAAAACCTCAGTTCCTAAGCAATTCACCTTTTACACTGACACCTGTATACTCTTTTTCTTAGCTTTTGCACACAGATAGCACATACACTTACCCCTTTAAACACAATCTTGTAAGCGTGGATCCCGTCATGTACGACGGACAATCTGGGTGCTAATACCTTCCCAGGTTGTAACCAACCCCCTTTCTCAGTTTCTCTGGTTCGCAACCGCCTTATCCATCTCTTTCCAGGTTTATGCCGCATTACCTTTCCTTCGGGATAAAAATGCCTAGCTGGTAACTCTATTCAATTCATTTCATTTCTCTTTTCGCCGACCGTTCGTGTCTGCATCGGGATGCAAATCTCCGGGAGCGACAGCTTGACAACTCTGCTGGGGACACTTATCTTGCAACCAGCGCTTCTGGTTCTTTTTGTGGGTTTCTCCTAGCGCTTGTTTGATTTGTGTTTATGGGGGTGTTATGTGTTGTATGTGCTTTTTGTTTATTGCTTTATTTATTGCTTTCTGTACAACTTTATTTATTGCTTCATTTACTGTTTTATTGCATTCCATATTACTGTCATCATATCATTGTGTTGGATTTGTTGTTTACCTTGGTGGGAGGGATATTCAATGAGTAAGGTTCCATACCGGGAGCCTGAGTGACACATATGATAAAGTGGCTTCATATTCTTTCCCATTCCATTTCGGTCTGGTGCGGGAATATGAAACACGGTTCAGACATGGGTTTCTTCTTGAGAACTCTATGCTACGGATTTCTTGTAGTACTAGGGCTATCTGGGAAGCCTTCTAAGTCCGGATGACCTTTTTAGATGACCTTCAGCATCTGAGGTGAATTAGAGGAGGATCCTTTATGATTAATGTAAACATTGTACCTCCGGGTTAGAACTTTTTACACTTCTCATAATTGATCCAAGTCTGAGGATCCTTGTTCTAGAACAATACTTGTGAGGGGGTTGGGATGTTTACAGGTTTGCAGGAACCCTTGGCCGCATCATACCCTGTTACCAGATTTGTTTTAAGGTTACATCATTTTGGAATGAAACCCTGGACTTGTGACTCTTTATTTGAGTCCCTCACCTGGTTACTGATTCTCTAAGCCTTCATCTGGACTTATGAACACACATGGACCTTATCAAGGCAGATAACAGATCCAGCACCTGATCACAAACCCTTGCATATCATTTTGCATCATTTTAACATTTGTCTATTTTTTTATAGGGTATCCACTCTATCTAGTGTTTGGTTTTGACTGTTCTTCTGCTCAGACATCTTCATCAGATATATTCACCAGCTATCTTCATCAGAGATTTTCTTCAGCACCTTCTTCAGTTGACTTCATCAGTATTTCTCCTCAGTTATCTTCATCAGCATCCATTATCAGTATGGACCCATCCAGGAAGAGCAACATCACTTATCATTTCTTTGAGCCCTCCCTAGGCATCAGGCAGATTCAGACACTCATCACTCCTAATCATGTCCTTTATTCATGGAACATTATGGTGGTATCATGGACATGATCATGGACTTGGATGCATCACAAAGGAGTATGATCCATGCTTGCCTTCAGTTCTAAGACCCTCCTATCAGATGTTTTAACTTTCCAGACTTTCAGTTGGGCCCTTTGTTAGAGGAATTTTCCATGATGTTGGGTGTCCCCATCAGGAGAGGGATTCCTTTCAACCCTGAGATGACTGCTCCCAGGAATGAGGACATAGCTAAGGCTCTGTATTTGGAAACCACCATCATTGATCAACATATGACTACAAGGGCTGGAATCCCAGGCCTCCATTTGGACTTCTTGATTACTCAGGCCACCAGTCATGCTGCAGCAAGGAAGTGGGAAACGGTTTGTGCTCTATTGGCCCTTAGCATATATGGTATCATCTTGTTTGCAGACGAGCCTAAGTTTGTAAGAAAGAATGCTATTCATCTCTTCCTGCTGAAGAATCCAGTTCCTACCTTGCTCGGGGATTTCTATTACTCAGTGCATCAGAGAAATGAGAAATAGAGGGGAAGATTAGTCAGATGTTGTGCACCTCTCTTCTACTTCTGGTATTGAGACACTTGCCAAAGACAAAAGCTTTCTTGAATCCTCATCAGTCAAGAAATTGGGCTAAGAGAATGATTTCTCTCACTTCAGAAGACATCAGGTAGTGCACTCAGAGCACCAATGGCAGAGATATAATTACTAGTTGTGGGCAGTATCCCAATGTACCTCTTATTGGAGTGAAGGGTTGCATCAACTACAATCCTTTGCTTTTCAAAAGGCAGCTAGGGTATGCCTTAGTACATCCACCAAGAGAGAATGACTTATCAGAAACCCTTTACTATGACATCCAGAATAATCATGATATTGTCCGACAAGCAGCCTGGGCTTGGGATAATATTCAGACAAAGGGGACTGCCATTCTTGGCAAGTGTAACAACATAGCTTCAGCTCAGTATATTGATTGGTCTCGTATCAGAGGACATATCACCCACATGCCTTTCACCCTAGAGGATGTGCCTGGACCATCAGCAGTAGAGCATGTAGCTACAGACAGTTTAGAGGAATTTGAGAAGTTGAAAGAGAGGAATACTCAGCTTTCTGAAGCTCTAAAGAAGACCCTCTGGGAGAGGAACGATAGTCGTATGGACAATGAAAGGTTAGAGAAGCTCCGGATCAAGCACATGACCAAGATTGAGAAGACACATGATTACATCAGAAGAGCCCGGGCAGGGGAGTTGGTATTGAAGAATGCTTGCAAAGAGGCTAAGATTCAGAAAGCCAGAGATGAGCACTACTTGGAAGAGAGTCAGGCTAGATGGATCAGAATTATTGAAGCTCGTTCACAGGAAGATCAGAAGACTCAGGCTAGGATAGAGCAGCTGGAAGCTAATGAGAAGAAGAGTCGGGAAGCCTTGTTAGCAGCACAGAAGGAAATCTCCGAGTTGAAACTCCGGGTGGGGTTGAAGAGATCCAAAACCCAAGACAAGTATAAGAAGTTGACAAATGCTATTGCCACCAGGAATCTTCTTATCAGGACCATCACAGAGCATCCAGTTGGACCAGTGACTGATGCTCTCCTGAAGGAAGTCAAAGAGGATGACTTTAGGCTGGATGTCTGATTTCTTTGTATTTGTACTTCATTTTGTTTGTACTTTTGTTGATTTTGTTGTATTTTGACCCATCATGGGAACTTATTGTAACCATAAACTGTGTATCTTTGCTTTTGTAATATATGGTTTGTGTGATATCCCTTGGGCTTCATTTTTCTTCAACATCATCATTCCTCGAGGTCTGGAAGGTCAAAACCAAAGAACCAAACCGGATACCCTTGGAAGACAAATAGACATACTGCATTGCATACTAACCTCATTTCTTTGTTTTGTAGGTATTTTTCTGTTGTTTATTTTCTCACTTTTTGTGGTTTCAGGAAGCATTGCTCATAGGAGAGTTTTCCCCATCAACGAAGTTCACCGGTATCCTACAAGAAACAACCTTCCAAGCTTACAGATGAACCAAGTTCAACAGGATCTGACTGACGTAAGAAACCAGATGGCTAATGAAAGAACTAAAATGAGGGCTCAGATGAGCCAATTCATGGCAGTAATGACTGGGTTGGCCCAAACCCAAGAAAGATTAAGAGAGTTGGTCGAGCGGCAAACTCCTGAAGAAAATCACCCAGGTACAGGGGGTACCAGCAACAATGATCATGTACAGCCACGTACTGACCCCCCAGAGTTTGGACCTCATCTTAACCCTGAAGTTAACGCTATCAGGAATACCCAAGGTAATACTGGAGGGTGTGCCTTGCAAGAGGATCCTCAGGAGGAAAAGTTGACTGTAATTGGAGCAGAAGATGAAGTCTATGATCGTCGTTTGAATGAGATAGCAGAAAAGCTAAGATCTCTGGAGTCTCAAAACTCTTTAGGGTTTGATGTTATGGACATGGGGCTAGTGGAGGGAGTATGAATTCCTCACAAATTTAAACCTCCCTGCTTTGAAAGATATAATGGGACATCTTGCCCCCGCACCCATATTCAATCATTTCTGGGAAGATTGAAGGCTTACACTATGGATGAAAAGCTATGGATGTTCTATTTTGAAGATAGCTTGACCGGGGCATCCCGCGAGTGGTACTCTCATTTGACCAGGGCAACAATCAGAAATTGGAAGGATTTGGTCGAGGCTTTCATACGCCAATATCAATACAATTTAGACATGGCTCCTAACAGAACTCTTCTAATGGGTATGTCACAATCCTCCAGAGAAAGCTTCAGAGAGTATGCTCAGAGATAGAGGCAGTTAGTTGCTGCTGTTCAACCTCCAATGTCGGAAAGAGAAATGGAATATATGTTCATGAACACCCTACAAGGGACATACATTGATAGGTTGGCTGCTTTCTCTTCCACAAGCTTTGCTGACGTAGTCATAGCAGGAGAAAGAATTGAGAGTTTGTTAAAAATGGGTAAGATTTCTGATAATGGCGCCAGCTCAAGCAGCACGAGGAAACCTTTTGCAGGGCCTCGCAGGTCGGGTGAAACCAACCCAATACACATGGGCAGAGGAAGGCCCTAGTATGTGCCAAGATCAATTGCCGCTGTCACAATTCCTACTCCATCACCTCAACAACAATACACTCCACAAAGGTCTTACAACAACAACAACCAACAGCAACATCCTTTCCAGCAAAGGCCATCTCAAGTCAACAGGGTAATCGATCCTATCCCGATGCCCTATACCACTTTACTACCACAACTTTTGAAGCTTAATCTCGTTGAATTAAGGACTCTGGCTCCTCCAGATCCTCAGAACCTTCCAAGGAATTACGACGTCAATGCCAGATGTTCCTTCCAATCTAATGCACCTGGCCATACCACAGAAAAGTGCAGAGCTTTGCACATGAAGGTCCAGGATCTAGTTGATTCAAAGGTTTTAAATTTTGCACCTCCTCCTAACGTCACAAAGAATCCTATGCCTAGCCATAGAGGGCCCAGGATAAATACAATTGAGGAAGATCAACCCGTGAACCTAATTGAAGATACTACAAGAATTCAAACACCTATGGCAGAGGTTAAAGCCCAACTTTTAAAATACCAGGTGTTCCCAGGTTGTGAGGCCTGCTGTGAATTTTGCAAAGTTTCCGCCAATGGTTGTGCAAGTTTAAGAAGTGGCATCAATGGCCTTATCAGAGAAGGTATCCTATAGATAACATCAACGCTCTCTATAACATCAGCAACTCCTCCTATAGTACTGAAAGGCACCCCCTTACAACTTCAAAAACAATTGTTCCGACAGACTCATCAACAAAGTCAACAATCATCTCTTCTACCACTTCAACAAATGTTAGTTCAACCGCATCCTCTTCTACAATGACAACAACCATTAATATGACATCTCCACAGTCACCATATATTACGACCCGACAATGGTCCCCGATTCCAACAATTTTCAGCAACAATCTCAATAACAACCCAGCTTCACTCTTCCACCACCACCACCATTCAGAAATCTTGTCACCGTATATTACGACCCACGGACAATAACAGTTCCTACTTCTGCCGCAGTTAGCCCAGTCACCATCACGGTACCTGGACCCATTCCATATGAAAAAGATAATGTTGTACCATGGAACTATGATTCAGACCTTTACTGCAACAGGGAGAGAGTCGCTCTTGATTCTTCAAGTTACACACCACAGATCGATAATGTCGGGGGAGGCAGAGGCTTCACTCGAAGCGGATGCCTCTTCACGTCACAAATTCCAAGAGTTAACACTAAGGCAGAGGCTGCTGCCAGGGCTAAAGGTAAAAATGTGGTGCCTGAAGTACCCGTTTTGAAAGAAGCTCAGAAAGCGTCTTTTGATCAGGATGTGGATGAATTTATGAGGATAATCAAGAGAAACGATTATAAGGTTGTGGATCAGCTCCACCAGACTCCTTTAAAGATCTTCATTCTATCATTACTATTGTGTTTCGAAGCTCATCGAGATGCATTACTTAAAGTCTTGCACGCAGCCTACGTGCCCAAGGAGATCACGGTGAATCAGCTAGAGACAGTGGTTTATAATGTTAATACTAGTCATGGGCTAGGCTTCACCAACTCTGATTTAACTACGGAAGGCCGTCATCATAATAAAGCTTTTCACATCACTCTGGAGTGTAAAGGGGCTGTGCTTTCACATGTTCTAGTTGACACTGGGTCCTCACTCAATGTCTTGCCAAAGAAAGCCCTTGTTAAGCTTGAATATGATGGTATAGCTCTCCGACCAAGCAATCTGGTGGTCAGAGCTTTTGATGGTTCCAAGAGGTCTGTTCTTGGAGAAATGGAGCTGCCTCTGATAATTGGCCCGCAAGTCTTTCAAACTACTTTCTACGTGATGGACATTCAGCCGGCCTACAGCTGTTTGTTGGGTCGACCATGGATTCACGCCGCTGGCGCAATTACGTCGACCCTTCACCAGAAATTAAAATACGAGTGGGAAGGGAAAATTATCACAATTTGTGGTGAAGAGGAGATTTTTTTTGGCCATCTGGCCACTTACAAATACATTGAGATGGATGGTTAGATTCACGAGACCATGAGCCAAGGTTTCGAAGCACTGAACGTCAATGAGGTGACAACTGAAGTATTTGCTGCATCCCAGGAGGATAGGATGGGTACTTCAATGGTCTCCTACCAACAAGCTTGGAAGGTTGTTGAAGATGGGAGCGCCCAAGGCTAGGGAAAGTTTCTACCTGTGGAGAAGAAGGAGGGCAGATTCGGTTTGGGTTACAAACCATTCCGACAAGATCAAGCAGAGGCTGCTAAAGAGCCCAAGTTCATAAGTGGGGTGTCGCTCCCACCTGATGACACAGGGCCAAGAGGGGTACAGACGCGAACGGTCGGCGAAAGGAGAGAGGACACACAAGGGTGAAATCAGAAGACAAGAGTTGCCAGCTAGGCATTTTTATCACGGAGGAAAGGTAATGCTGCATAAACCTGAGAAAAGATGGATAAGACGGTTGCGAACCAGAGAGACTGAGAAAGGGGGTTGGTTACAACCTGGGAAGGTGTTAGCACCCAGATTGTCCGCCGTACTCGACGGGATCCACGCTTAAAAGATTTGTGTTTTAAAGGGGTAGTGTCAGTGCAATTTGTGTATCAAAGCTGGAAAGAATGCAAGTGTCAGTGTAAAAGAAAAGTGAAGTGTATAAGAGAAGTGTCAGTGTAAGAACAAGGATGAGATGCTCAAGATTATGAGGCTTAAGGAATAATGCTGGAAGGAGGGGGATATACAGAGACTTTTGTTCGATAACTGTTAAGTTATGCCTACGTATCCTCTCGTGCAATGAGGAAGTCAGAACACCGTAGTTCGACTCAAAGAGACTAAAAGATAAATTGACTTGTGAACTGCTTGCTTGCCTATGCTCAAGTGTATGACCTGTCTGGCTCAGGTGCAAACTGTCTTGCATTAGACGGAAGAAGCGAATTATCGTTTGTGAGTGAATGAGGTGAGAAGAGAATCCCGGAGGAGACGATTATTGTTTGTTTTTTGAGTTTTCAGTCTTTTACTGTTTTTGGTGTTTGTCATAAGATAATGAGCTTAAGTTTAAACCAAGGGTTAGTAAACTCATCACATCCTCCCTCTGATTAGGGGTAATGAGCATACCTTAAGCATGAAGTAAGCACCTCACACTTAATTACCATGATGTAGGATTAAGATCATTTACCTACTTGCATTTACTTAGATGTTTTTGTTGTTTTTGTTTAGTGTTAAGTAATGAGTTTAAGCCATAATCAAGGATTTAATGGACCCATTACACCATCCTAATAGAAGGATAATAGATGAGAACATTTAAGCTGAAAAAGACTCCTCAACTTAATCCATGATTAGGGATTAACCTCATGACAAAACAAAGCCTTTATTAAAGTGGATTTTAGTTAATGATAAGATGAAGAAGTGATTTTTTATTGTTTGTAAGACAACTTGAGGGGGACTTGTCCATTAACACTAGGGTTAGTCCTTCTTAACCAATTAAGGAAGAATTAGAACCCTAATACAAGGCCCAAGTTACATGCTTGATGTCTTAGTGATTATTAGATGGATTGATTAAAGGACTTAAACACATTAAGGGTTTAACACTTAGGATTAAAGTTATACACTCCATCCTAATAGAAGGATGCAGGCATAACCCTAATCACAAAGCCTTAAAACCTTTAAGGTTTAATCCTGGATTATGAGATGAGAAGAAAAGACTCAAAGATGACACAAAGGTAAAAGCTAAATGGGGGGACTAATCAAACCCTAATTGTTATCATGCTTGGTTGTTCCTAGGGTTAATGAGGCTTGCAAGAAGATCTTCAGAGAAACCACAAGGAAGGAAGCAAATGACAAGAGGAAGAAGCAGAGAGAAGCAGGACAGCTTGCTTCACTTAAGAAGACAAGTTGCTTGAAGAAAGAAAGTGGGAAAGAGCATGAATGAGCAAGCTCACTCTAATACAAAGATAAAATGCAGAAATGATGCATAAGAGAGACGAAGAGAGATTATGAGAAGTGAAGGCAAATTCACTTCCCAAAACAACTTACCACCTGAAAAGTTAGAAAAGAAATGCAATGCAAATGAGATGAAATGTCATGATGCAACCAAAGTCAGAAGCATAAACATGATGTTAATGATGCTAAGAGATGATGCAAACACATGTCAGGAGTTGTGGATGATCATACAAGGATGAGGATGCAAGTGAAGCATGCTTTGAACCATGAAAGTTCATGTAATGCAAAGGATACAAGACATGGCAAATGGATGATGCAATTATCAAACATGATTCTAATATGTCCTAAGATGTATTACATGTCATATGGGTGCACAAAATATCATGGCAAGCTCTTGAATGCAAGCAAATGAAAGATGGATGCAAAGGAAGGCAAGAATTAGGGTTTACATACAACATGCAATGCAAAAATTCAAAATCAGAAGCAAATGACATGACAAAAAAATGAAAATGGGATCAAAGGAACCCTAACCCTACACAAGTTCACTGCCCAAAGGAGGAGACCTAAATCTAAACCTAATGGAAGTTATGAATTTCCTAAATCAACTAGGGTTTCAAGGCACCTCACAATGAAAAATGCTAAACAAATTGAAAATGGAAGATAAATTCAAACCAATTTTATCCTATAAACTACATGCTATGAAGGATGCAAAGCAAGAAGAACCATCATCAAACTCTTAATGGTTAGGCAGAATGAATTTTTCAAAGTTTGAACAAAAATATTGCCTTTAAACAAATTTAATTCGAATGAAAATTGTCAAAATAGGTCAAGAACCAAAAAGAAATTTGTTTTAAGAGTTTGATAATGTTTCTAAATGTTTTAAAATGCAATATGAATTTTTTTGTGATTTTTAAATACCTAAATGCATTTTTAATTAATTAATTCTCATTAACTAATTAAAAATAAACATTTAAATGATTTAAAAATGATTTTTAATGCAAAAAATAAAAATAAAAATATTTTTGGGTTCTGAAAATTAGTGAAATGCTTGACAAAAATTTTCAGAATTTTTAAATGTTTTTTACTATTTTAAATAATTCGTAAAAGTTTAATACAAAATCCATGGCTGAGATTCAAATAGTTTTGGAGGGAGTTAACTGACGTGGATTAGGGCTTAATGGGGTGATATGAGCCACACAAACGCGCGGGTGTCAACACTGGTCAACAGAATCCATGGTCCACATTCAAACTGAGCCCTAAACGCAATTAATGAACTAATGACTTTCAGGTGGCCGAAAATGACCTCCGGTCATCTTCTCCGGCCACACCCCTCCCTGAAAATTGCTATCTTCTTCCCTAGGCTTCTAAAATCCAATCTCTCTGCCCAGAAATGATCCCCATACATCATACATTAAGAATCAACAAACAAACAACATTTAAAACACATCAAAAGTGAGAATCGAATCAAAACAGTTCTAGGTCAAAAAAATTCAGAACACAAATACATACTCATTTCTCAACCATTTTCAAAACAAAACACATCAACATGATCAGTGAAGCATAAAGAATCATTTAGTAACTTAAAAACAAGTTTCTGGAAAATTGTTCTTGAGCTCACCTGAACTGGAGCTTTGATCTTTGGAACTTTTTGGCTGCTTCTTTGATCCAAAACGCCTCTAATGAACCTCCTGAGAAGCTTGCAATGCTTGTTTGGAATTTCTTATGGCTGGTTTGAGAGATTGATGAAGTTCTCTTCAGGAGGGGTGGAAAATCGTGTTTTTGATCGTGGGCCTTTCAGAGCAAATTGATGGTTGGGAAATGATCAGAAGGCTAGGGTGAGTTGTTCTGTGGGATTTGTTTTGAGGTTTGAAGCTTGTATGGAGAGATTCGAATGAAAATGCATAAGAGGTGAGTTTTGGGGATGCTGACTTGTGGGAAGTTTCAGGTTGTGTTGTGTTATGTGTTGAGTCCCATTTTGTCCATGTATCAAGTTGGGATAGGTCAGAGAGTTGTTGCTGGCCTAGCTTGATTGGTATGGGCCATTTTGCCAAAAGTCAACTTTTGTGTAAGAAGAGGTATGGGCTGGTTCAGTCAAGGTACAAGGGCATGGCTTGGATCAGCATGCTTCAAGGAGAACCATGGAAATGAATTTGAGGCAATGCAGCAAGTGGATTAGGGTTTATGTGAGGTTTTGCAATTTTCACAAAGTTTGGCCCTTTTGTGATTTCTTGAAGCATAAGTCATGAAACTTGGAGATTCTTTGGTGCATTCTGACTTTTAGGTCATGGTTTATGTTTGTGTAATGCATAGAAGTTCATTTGAAGTCACATTTTGCCTTGGCATGAGGTTTTGCAACTTTGCCTCTTTGGTTTAAAACTTGAAATTATGTGATTTTGTCCAACTTTGACAAGCCATAACTTTTGATCCAAAATGAATTAGAATGAGTTCTTGTACTTTTTGAAAAGGGAATGATCCATTCTACAACTTTCATGACCAAAGTTTTCTCATTTGAAGCATTTTTGAATCAAAAAAAGAGAAGGTTGAAAAACTTTCCCAAAATGGCAAGTTTTCATTACAAGTTACTTTCCCAAAAAGGCAACTTTGCAAATGGCTTGAAATTCTTCAATTTTGTGAATTTATAACATCTTATATGATCAAATAAAGATCATACACATTAAAAATGATGGAGAAACCCCTTTGGTTGGGTCATTGGGGGCCTCAGATGCCCTGATTTTGCACTGACTTGCTCAAGAAGTCAACTCTTGATTAGATGCCTTCCCCATGGAATTTCTTCATGAAAATTGATATGCATGATCCTTATAACATATAGAGACCAATAGAAACAAGAATGACCAAAAAATTTGGAGTTATGGCCTCTGAAACCAAA
Organism: Lathyrus aphaca; assembly: GCA_963966055.1. Taxonomy (NCBI): domain Eukaryota; kingdom Viridiplantae; phylum Streptophyta; class Magnoliopsida; order Fabales; family Fabaceae; genus Lathyrus; species Lathyrus aphaca. The sequence goes on along the minus strand of OZ014522.1, from coordinate 195,766,008 downwards.
ACCCTAATTTCAGGTCATCTGTGCAGTTAAACCTGGCTCTGCTTCCATGCCTTTCTCAGTTCTTGTGATTCTTTGATTTCTTTGACCTTGTGAGGACATAATATGATGCTTGAACATACATGGACCCATTTGAAGTGATTGAAGACCTTTGGAGTGGCTCAAATGGCTCAGGGATGGCCCAGATCACAAACCCTAGATGCAGATGACTTTGAATCAATGCAGTGAAGCAAAAATGCAATATGAGATGTTATGATTGAACTCATGCACATGAAAAGATCACAAGCCATGGTGTGAATGGGTGAGGGAAAATTTGGGGTGTTTACAGCTGCCCCTATTCAAGCATGAGTTAGCTGTGCAGGATGTAAGCAACGGCTTAACAGGCAAACAGGATAACTTGTGGTTGAATACCAAAGACAGTCCAAAATTTGCACTCACAGAATGAAGAAGAAAAGGGATATAGATTGTAAAAGAAAATAAAGTATAATTATAAGGTGCGGGTGACGGAGGACGACCGTCGAGCAGAGGACGACTGTTGGGGATGTGGCAATGACGGGGACGACCGACATGCTGGGGATATAAGAGATTGTGATGGGGACGGCCATCAGGTAAAGCTATAAGACTCTCTGGGGATCATAGGTAGAGTGAATGATGAGGACGACCATCCAGTTCAAGGCATAAATGAAATAAATGATGAGGTACGGTCATCAGAGGTGAAGGACGATCACCTGGCAGGGTACGGCTGCTCTGTTGGGGATAAGATGAGGGACAATCATCTAAGGTGAAGGACGATCACCTGGCAAGGTACGGTTGCCAAAAGCATCACGACATAGGACGAATGTCGGATAAAAAGGTCGATGATGGGGATGGCCATCGAATAAGCATGATGAAGGACGATCATCAAGAGGTGAAGGACGATCACCTAGCAGGGTACGGCTGCTCTCAAGGTTTATCATGACATAGGACGAATGCCAGATAACAGAATCAACGATGGGGACGGCCATCGGATAGAATGATGAAGGACGATCATCAAGAGGTGAAGGAAGATCACCTAGCAGGGGACGGCTGCCGAAAATATCACGACATAGGACGAATGTCGGATAGGAAAGGGTTCTAATGAATAGAGACTCCACTGGGGGTGATGAAGGACGATCATCAAAAGGGTGAAGGACGATCACCTGGCAGGGTACGGCTGCCGAAAGGTATCATGACATAGGACGAATGTCAGATAGAAAGAAATAGATCAACAAGATTTGTTGGGGATTCTTCTGGGGAAGGGTAGACACAGACGAGTGTCTAAATCCAAGAGATGAAGGTATAAGTGTTTGACATGGTGTATAGATTAAGGATGCGGACGAGCATCCTTAAGACTATGATACGGACGAGTATCAGTAGAAACAAACGCTTGACGCATGTTCAGAGATGATGACACGGACGAGTATCAACTGGTCAACAAAGAACTTGAACGAGTGTCGAATTTGAGGGGATTTAAGTGGTATATACAAGATACGTACGAGTATCGGTATGAGTGAAAAGTGATGAGTGAGACACAGACGAGTGTTTAACTTGTTGGGGAGAGTGCGACACGGACGAGTGTCGGAAAAAGTGTATTATAAACAAGTATTTGGATTTACAAAGTGTTTAGGTAACAATGCTGGGGAAGGTGACACGGACGAGTGTCAAGGAATTGTGTGTATATATATGTATCTGTATAGTGAGTGCAAAGGGGACGCTTTGGCTTTCTGCTGGGGATATGACAAAGACGAGTGTCAAGAAGTATCTGTTTTCCCGAGCAATTTTACTGGGGAATGATGACACGGACGAGTGCCAAAAGGAGCATGTATATGTATCTTTAAGGGAAATGCTTTAGCTCTCTAGTGAGGAATTGGGGAATGTTCTGTGTATTGTTGATGGATTGTCAGTATTTACAAGTGTTTGATTCAGAACATGGCTTATGATTATGTAATATGTTTGATTTTTTCCGTAATGCTCCGTATTAGACGGAATGCTACGCTCTGTGGGGGGAAATATGATGTGAATGCTATGATTATGCAAAGATACCGATCTGGGATTCAGATCCCGTTGCCGTGAAGGTCTCTGGCTGATCTGCTTGAAGTGGATATCCCAACTGGGGATAAGATCCTTGGTATACTGACATATATGACTCTGCATGGGGAAATAGATTGCTGATAGACCTATCTCAGTAATGAGGGACCCAGCTGGGGTTTGTAGGAGCTTTCTTTACTCTGTCGTGAGATCTTCATGCGTTGCTCTTCTGGATAGAGGCTGAAACTCTGTGGGGAGACGATTCCCTGTCTAGCACTTGGCTGGGAAAAAAGAAAGATCACTGAAATATCTTCCTAGAAATTTTCTGTGGGGATCCTGCTGAGGATGATACTCGACAACTCAGCTGGGGATATGAACAATCCTGGTGCTATTTGGAAGATGTGTGGTGATTTTCCAGCATGCTGGGGATAAGCTTTCATGCCCCATGTTGTGCTTTGGATACCTGCAATCCTGTAAAGGCAAAGAAACGTACAAATATCCCGAGGCATTCTTTACTGGATTCCATCATAGGATTTTAGACACCCCCAGGAGTAAGTATATTTCCTGCAAGCATGTGGTTTAGGAAAACGCATCTGTATTTATGCAATCAATATCTTAAAGGCATCGGACATTTTTGCAAACGAAAATAAAATGTACGAGACAAAATATGACTAAATATCTGATTTTATTAATTCGAGTGCCCTGAATTGGCAAGATACAGTCATAGAAACAGATCCCCTAAAATGAGGAAATTGTTATAAATTGAGAAACAAAAAGGTGCTGGCAATGCTGACGACGCTTCAAGGAGCTTCCCTTTTGCTATGACTCGTATGACATTGACGTTCTTCTCATCTTGCTTTCTGAAGAAGGCTGATTCTGACCGATGCTCGAACCTTTCGAAGCTTACCATGTTTGTAAGTGCTACAGATGAATTCAAAATGCACTTGTTCTCTTATTCCCTTATTTTGCGTGGATCGCCCTTTCGGGTTTTCAGTCCACTGGGATACCCATTTTTGCCTGAGTTGTCCAATGCGGCTTTTCAACTCAGCGGGTGTACATTTTTATTCATTTTCCCTTATTTTTGCCCGAGTCTTTTATTCTGTTTTTGACTCGCCGGGATGCCCTAGTTTTGCCTGGACTTATATTCTGTTTTTATGTCCAGCGGGTCATTTTTATGCGAAGTATTTTTTAACTGCATCTGAATTCACAGGGGACAGGAAGTCTTCGCCATCCATAGTACTGAGCATCAGTGCTCCACCGGAGAAAACTTTCTTTACTATGAATGGCCCTTCATAGTTCGGAGTCCACTTGCCCCTGTGGTCTGTATGAGGAGGGAGGAGTCTTTTCAGCACAAGATCTCCTACTTGGTACTCTCGGAGCCTGACTTTCTGATCGAAGGCTTTCTTCATTCTTTTCTGATACAGCTGCCCATGACAGATTGCAGCCAATCTCTTCTCTTCAATCAGATTCAGTTGTTCGTATCGAGACCGGACCCATTCTGCTTCGTTCAACTTAACATCCATCAGTACCCGCAGGGAGGGTAATTCAACTTCAACAGGTAGGACTGCCTCCATACCATACACAAGATGATATGGTGTTGCCCCAGTGTATGTTCTGATTGACGTACGGTACCCATGCAAGGCAAACGGTAGCATCTCATGCCAATCTTTGTAGGTAACCACCATCTTCTGCACAATCTTCTTGATATTCTTGTTAGCTGCCTCAACAGCGCCATTCATCTTTGGCCTGTAAGGAGAAGAATTGTGGTGTTGGATCTTGAAGTCCCGACATAGTTCTGCCATCATTTTGTTGTTCAAGTTGGAACCATTATCAGTAATGATTCGTTCGGGCACTCCATACCGACAGATGATATCTCTCTTCAGAAATCTGGCTACCACTTGCCTGGTAACATTTGCATAAGAAGCTGCTTCAACCCACTTGGTAAAATAGTCAATGGCAACCAGGATGAATCTGTGGCCATTTGAAGCAGTCGGTTCCATCTTGCCAATCATATCAATGCCCCACATGGCAAAGGGCCAGGGTGAAGACATCACATTTAGAGGATTCGGAGGCACATGCACTTTATCCGCATAAATCTGGCATTTATGGCATTTCCTGGCATAAGCACAACAGTCTGCGTCCATTGTGATCCAATAATAGCCTGATCTCAACAACTTTTTAGCCATTGCATGCCCTCCAGCATGGGTACCAAAGGATCCTTCGTGCACCTCGTGCATCAACAAGTCTGCTTCTGCTTTATCAACTCATTTGAGAAGCACCATATCAAAGTTCCTCTTGTACAAGGAACCGTCAGCGTTCAGGAAGAAACTACCAGCTAGTCTTCTCAGTGTCTTCTTGTCATTGGAAGATGCCCCAGATGGGTATGTTTGATCCTCCAAGAAGCATTTGATATCATGGAACCAAGGCTTATCGTTTTTGACAACATCTGCTGAAAATACATATGCTGGTCTGTCAAGTCTGGATACTGAAATCCGAGGCACCAAGTTGGCCGCTTGAACCTTGATCATGGATGAAATGGTAGCCAGAGCATCTGCAAACTGATTTTCGTCTCGAGGGATATACTCAAGCTTGACTGTCGTGAAGAAAGTCAATAACCTTCTTGTATAATCCCGATAAGGTATCAGATGATCTTGGTGCGTGTACCATTTGCCGTTGGTTTGATTGATTACCAGAGCTGAATCTCCGAATACAGTCAAAGTCTTGATCCTGAGGTCAATGGCTTCCTCAAGACCCATAATGCAGGCTTCGTATTCAGCTTCGTTGTTAGTGCAGTTGAAGGTGAGCTTTGCCGAGAAAGGCATGTGAACTCCCTTAGGTGTAATGAGTACTGCACCAACACCACGACCATTCATATTAACAGCCCCGTCAAACATCATAGTCCATTCTTCTTCTAGGTCAGGCCCTTCAGTGTGCACAGGCTCTTCGTGATCTTTTGCCTTTATGAACATGATGTCCTCATCAGGGAAGTCAAATCTCATAGGATGGTAATCATCAATGGGTTGCTCAGCAAGATAATCAGACAATACACTGCCCTTGATGGCCTTCTGAGAGGTGTACTGAATATCATACTCTGTGAGGATCATTTTCCATCTTGCAACCCGTCCGGTAAGTGCTGGCTTCTCAAAAATGTACTTAACTGGGTCCATCTTTGATATCAATAAAGTAGTGTGGGTCAACATATACTGTCTTAGTCGGAGAGCAGCCCACGCTAAAGCACAACAAGTTTTCTCGAGCAGTGAATAACGTTGTTCACAGTCGGTAAACTTTTTGCTTAGGTAGTATATTGCATACTCTTTTCAACCAGACTCGTCATGTTGGCCCAACACACACCCCATTGACTCTTCTAATACTTCCAAGTACATGATTAGAGGTCTTCCTTCAACTGGAGGCATAAGGATTGGAGGCTCTTGTAAGTATTCCTTGATTTTGTCAAAAGCCCTCTGGCAGTCTTCGTTCCACCTGACCGTTTGTTCTTTTCTTAACAGTTTGAACAAAGGTTCACAAGTTGCTGTAAGATGAGATATGAACCGTGAAATGTAGTTCAATCTACCTAGGAACCCTCGAACTTCTTTTTCTGACTTCGGTGCAGGCATTTCTTGAATGGCTTTGACTTTATCAGGGTCAACTTCAATCCCTTTTTCACTTACAATAAATCCCAGCAGCTTACCGGATCGCACCCTGAATGTGCACTTGTTGGGGTTTAACTTCAGGTTGTACTTCCTCAGACGCTTGAATAACTTCAACAGATTCACCAGGTGGTCTTCTTCTGTGAGGGACTTGGCAATCATGTCATCCACATAACATTCAATTTCTTTGTGGATCATGTCGTGGAATAATGTTACCATAGCCCGTTGATAAGTTGCACCAGCATTCTTCAGTCCGAATGGCATTACCTTATAACAGAATGTGCCCCAGGGTGTGATGAAAGTTGTCTTCTCCATGTCTTCAGGTGACATCTTGATCTGATTGTATCCCGAAAATCCGTCCATGAAGGAGAACACCGAGAACTGAGCCGTGTTGTCGACCAATACATCAATGTGAGGTAATGGGAAGTCATCTTTCGGGCTGGCTCTGTTCAGATCCTGGTAATCCACACACATCCTTACCTTGCCATCCTTCTTAGGCACAGGTAAAATATTAGCAACCCACGGCGGATAGCTAGTCACAGCAAGGAAACCGGCGTCCCACTATTTTTGTACCTCTTCCTTTATCTTCATTGCCATATCTGGGCGAGTACGACACAACTTCTGTTTTACCGATGGGCAGTCTTCCTTTAAAGGCAGCTTGTGCATGAAAATATTAGTGTCCAACCCTGGCATATCCTGATAATACCAAGCAAAGACATCCACATACTCCCGAAGCATATCAATTAGTTGTTCTTTCACTGAGTCTTGTAGGCAGGCCCCGATCTTAACTTCTTTCACGTCTTCTTCCGTACCAAGATTAACTATTTCAATCTCCTCCTGATGAGGAGTGATAACCTTCTCCTCTTGCCGTAACAACCTGGCTATCTCTTCAAGAAGCTCATAATCTTCTTCAACCCCTTCATCAGCTTGATTGATTGGATTGTCAAAGTCATACAAAGTCATAGCAGTGTTGTTGTCGGTGCAATCTGAAAGGCACTCTCTGCAAGGGTTTAGATTGTTTATTTTAGTGATCAATTTTAATCTTGTTTTGAAAAAGTGAAAATGAAGTTATTTATTTTGAAAACATTGCCATTTTATTTTTGTACAAAAAGAAAAATGAAAAGACAGTGAGCGAAAAAAGAGACTCGTTTGCAAAAGATGTCCGATATTCATTGATTAATCCATTTGCACAAAATTACAAGATGGCCCGATTAAAAAATGAGTCTTGACATCTTGGGCAAGATGCAAGACTTGATGCATGCTTATAAAATACAGCAAATAATAATTACTCTGCAGGAGTAACCCTTATAATTTCCTGGGAAGACCAGTTAAGGACTTGGCTCCCTGGGATCCTTGGACGTATCCAGCTCTCCAGGTTGCGGTCGCTTTCCTCCTCGTCTTCCAAGTTGTTTACAGCATCCGGGGTGAGCATTCCCCTGCTGACAAAATTGGGCTTCTTTGCAGCCTCCGATTGATCTTGTTGAGTTGGTTTGTAACCCAACCCAAACCTGTCTTCTTTCTTTTCCACGGGCAACAGCTTTCCCCAGCCTTGGGCAGTACCCTCTTCAACAACCTTCCGGGCTTGCTGATATGACGTTATGGAGGTTCCCAGTACAGCAGATGCTTCATTAATGTTTAGGGCCTCAAACCCCTGGCTCATGGTTTAATGGATTTCTCCATCCATTTCTATGTACTTGTACGTAGCCAGATGGCTAACAAAGATGTCTTCTTCCCCACAGATGGTGATGATCTGGCCTTCCCACTCGAATTTCAGCTTCTGGTGAAGGGTAGACGTAACAGCTCCAGCGGCATGGATCCAGGGTCTACTCAACAAACAGCTGTAGGCCGGCTGAATGTCCATCACATAGAAGGTAGTTTTAAAAGTCTGCGGGCCAATCATCACAGGCAGATCAATCTCTCCAAGCACTGATCTTTTAGAGCCATCAAATGCTCTCACCACCAAATTACTCGGACGCAATGCCAAGCCATCATACTCCAGCTTCACTAAGGCTTTCTTTGGTAGAACATTGAGTGACGACCCAGTGTCTACCAGTACATGAGATAGAACAACACCCTTGCATTCCAAGGTGATATGTAAAGCCTTGTTGTGGTTACGTCCCTCTGTTGTTAAGTCAGCATTGGTAAAGCCCAGTCCATGACTGGTGTTGACATTTTCCACCACAGTTTCTAGCTGGTTAACAGTAATCTCCTCTGGCACGTATGCTGCGTGCAGGACATTCAATAATGCATTCCTGTGAGCTTCAGAACACATCAACAGGGATAATATGGAGATTTTTGAGGGAGTTTGGTGAAGCTGATCCACCACTTTGTAATCACTTCTCTTTATGATTCTCATGAACTCGTCTACATCTTGTTCAAAAGATGTCTTCTGAGTTTCTTTGATAGCTGGCTCTTCAAATACCACACTCTTTCCTTTTGCTTTGGCAGCAACTTCTGCTTCAACATTAGGTCTTTGCACTTGTGAGGCAAAAAGGTGTCCGCTTCTGGTGAAGCCTCCGCCTCCCCCAACATTATCAATTTGTGGAGAAGAGGTTGAAGAATCCAAAGTGATTTTCTCCCCGTTGCAGTAAAGATCAGAGCCATAATGCCAAGGTATAGCATTACTGCTTTCATAGGGAACTAGTCCAGGCACCGTGATGGTAACTGGACTGACTGCTACAGAGGAGGGTACTGTAATGGTGTGCGGATCGTAGTAAATTGTGACTGGTGATCTGGCAGGAGGTGCCACTTTTTGTTGTTGGAAATTGTTGCTCGGAGGAACATTTGACGGATCATAGTAGATGGTGACTGCCGAGACATCTTCATTCATTTCTGTTGGCGTTGTAGAAGATTCCGTTGATAAAAAGGATGCTGATGTTGTAGAAGAAATGGTTGTTGAAATTTGACTTGTTGAAGGGATGGACGGAGCCATTGCTGATGATATTGATGAATCGGTAGGAATGATTGTTGCTGCTGTTGTAGAAGAATCAGGAATTGTTGTCAAAGGAATTGCTGGATTTGTAGGTGTCGTTGTTGAGATCTGAAGGATTCCATCCTTGATAAGACCATCTATGCCGCTTCTCAAATTATCGCACCCATTGACTGCAATGTTGCAATACCAACAACCGAGTTCACACCCGGGGAACACCTGGCACTCTAGAAGCTGAGCTTTAATTTCGACTAGAGGTGTTCGAATTTGTGCAACACTGGTGATCAAAGTAGATGGTTTATCTTCCTCAATGGCATTAATCCTCGGCCCACCATGATTAGGCATAGGATTTCTGTTGATATTCGGAGGCGGTGCGAAGTTGAGGGCTTTAGAATCCACTAGATCTTGAACTTTCATTTGCAATGCCCTGCATTTCTCGGTATTGTGGCCAGGTGCATTGGAATGGAAAGCACACCTGGCGTTGACATCATAATTTTTTGGGAGATTAGAGGGATCTGGTGGTGCTGATATCCTTAACTCAACCAAGTTAAGCTTCAGGAGTTGTGGCAATAAGGCAGCATAAGGCATAGGGATATGATCAATCACCCTATTTTCCTGTGATGGTCTTTGCTGGAAAGGTCTTTGTTGTTGACTGCTGTTATTGTTGTTGTAGGTTCTCTGTGGAGGATACTGAACTTGCTGTTGATAATGTGGTTGTTGTGGTTGTTGATATGTTGATTGCTGAGGAATCGGAGCTGGAATAGTGACAGCTGCTACTGATCTGTGAACATACTGAGGTCTGCCCCTGCTGGCATGAATGGCATTTGTCTCACCGGTCCTTCGAGGTCCCACAAAAGGATTCCTGGGATTACTGGACGAACTTGCACCATTATCAGAAATTTTGCCCATTTTTAATAGGCTCTCAATTCTTTCTCCAGCTATAACTACGTCTGCGAAGCTAGTAGAAGAAAAGGCAGCCAACCTATCAATATACGTTCCTTGCAGAGTATTCATGAACATGTCGGCCATTTCTCTTTCCGACATGGGTGGTTGGACAGCAGCAGCAAGCTGTCTCCACCTTTGGGCATATTCCCTGAAGCTTTCTCTGGAAGATTGAGACATTCCCATCAGAAGGGTCTTGTTAGGAGCCATGTCCAAGTTATATTGATATTGTCTGATGAAGGCCTCAGCTAGGTCCTTCCAGCATCTGATAGTAGCTCTGGTCAGGTGTGAATACCACTCCCTTGAAGCCCTAGTCAAACTGTCTTCAAAGTAGAACATCCACAGCTTTTCATCCATGGTATATGCTTTAAGTCTCCCCAGAAAAGACTGCAGGTGAGTTCGTGGGAAGGAGGTTCCATTATATTTCTCGAAGCACGGGGGTTTGAACTTGTGGGGAATTCTCACCCCATCCACTAACCCCATATCCATTACATCGAAACCCGAAGAGTTTTGGGACTCCAAAGATCTCAACTTTCAGCAATTTCATTAAACCTTCTATCGTAGACCTCATCTCCAGCTCCCATGACAGTAAATTGCTCTTCTTGGGGATCCTCTTGCAGGATTCTCCCCCGGTAGTATTTCCTTGCACATTACCCGGGATGTTGACTTCCGGATCTAGATGAGGTCCAAATACAGGTGGATTAACATGAGGTTGTCCCCTCTCATTGTTACTTGTTCCTCCAGTCCCAGGATGAGGTTCCTCGGGGGTTTGTCTTTCTACCAATGCCCTTAGCCTTTCCTGACTCTGGGCCAAGCCAGTCATCATAGTCATGAATTGGGCCATTTGGTTTCTCATCTCCACTTTTTCATTAGCCATCTGGGTTCTGACCTCTGTCAGGTCTTGCTGTACTTGCTCCATTATAATACCCGGAAGGTTGTTGCGAGTAGGATACCGGTGTGCACGGTTGACAGGGAACACTCTTCTGCGAGCAATATTTCCTGAACCACAACAGAGTTAGAAACAGACAAAATAATAACAAAACCTACAAAACAAAACAAAAGTTAGTATGCAATGCAGTATGCTTATTTGTCTTCCAAGGTATCCGACTTGGTTCTTGGTTTTGACCTTTCCAGACCTCGAGGAAGATGCTTTGATGTTGTTGAGAAAAGAAAACCCAAATGGAAACAAACTAAAATATATTACAAAAGATGAATAATACATAGTCTGTTTTTTTTTACAACACATGCCCCTGAAGGGTCAAAATACATCACAAAAGAAAAGTACAATCAAATGAAAACAACAACAATCAAAAAAGTCAGACATCTAGTCCAAACTCATCCTTCTTAACCTCCTTCAAAGGTGCCTCAGTCACTGGACCAGCGGGATGCTCTGTAATAGTCCTGATGAGGAGGTTTCTGGTGGCAATGGCAGTGGTCAGCTTCTTGTGCCTGTCCTGATCCTTTGATCTTTTCAAACCAGCCCTAAGCTTCAACTCTGAAATCTCCTTCTGGGCTGCCAGCAAAGCTTCCTGCTGCTTCTTTTCATTGGCCTCTAACTGTTCAATCCTGGCTTGAGTTCTCTTATCTTCTTGTGTTCGGGCTTCAGTGATCCTGACCCACCTAGCCTGACTTTCTTGTAGATAGAGTTCAGTCCTAGCCTTCTGAAGCTTGGCCTCTTTACAGGCATTCTTCAATATTTGTTCCCCAGCTCTTGATTTCTTGATGTAGTCCTCTGTTTTCTCAATCTTGGCCAGATGCTCCACCCTAAGCTTCTCTAACCTCTCAATGTCCAGACAACCATCACTCCTCTCCCAGAGGGTCTTCTTCAGGGCTTGAGACAGATTTTCATTCCTTTCCTTCAGCTTCTCAAATTCTTCCAGGCTGACAGTGGCTGTTGGCTGTACTGTAGAGGGTCCAGGTGTGTCCTCCAAAGTGAAAGGCATCCCAGTAATCTGAGCTCTAGCATGGGACCAGTCATAGTACTAAGCTGAAGCAACATTATTGCACCTCCCAAGAATAGCCATCCCTTTTGTCTGGATGTTGTCCCAAGCCCAAGATGCTTGTCTGACAGTAGCTAGATTAGGCTTTATCTCACAATACAGGGTCTCAGCTAAATCTTGCACTCTAGGAGGGTGAACCAAAGCATAGCCCAGTTGTCTTTTAAACAATAAAGGATTGTAGTTGATGCAACCCTTCACTCCTATTAGAGGTACATTTGGGTACTGCCCACAGCTAGTGATTATGTCCTTGCCCTTGGTGCTCTGGGTGCACCATCTGATATCATCTGAAGTCAAAGCAATGAGCCTCCTGGCCCAATTCTTCTGTTGGTGGGGATTCAGGAAGGCATCTGTCTTAGGTAGGTGTTTGAGCAGCCAAGTGTGAAACAAAGGAGCACAACATCTCACCAACTTCCCTCTTTGCTTCTCATTCCTCTGATGAATGGAGTAATAGAAATCTCCCAGCAATGTGGGTACTGGGTTCCTCAGAAGGAAAAGATGAATAGCATTATTGCTGATATATTTGGGCTCATCTGCAAACAGTATAACCCCATATATGCTGAGGGCTAACAATGCACAGACTGCCCTCCATTCTCCCAAAGAGGCCTTCAGGATGGCCTGAGAAATCAAGAAATCCAAGTGCAAACCAGGGATCCCAGCCTTTGTTGTCATGTTCTGCTCAATCAAAATAGGCTCTAGGTACAGTGCTTTTGCCACTTCTCCATTGCTGGGAGAAGTCATCTCTGGGTTGAAGGGGACACCACCCCTGACAGGTACTCCAATCAATGATGAAAACTCCTCCAAAAGGGGTCCTAGCTGAAAGTCTGGGAATGTAAAGCATCTCAAAGGAGGGTCATAAAACTGTAGGCAGGTGTGGATCATACTCCTCTGAGAAGGGTCTAGGTCCATAACCATATCCAGGATACCTCCATAATGCTCTCTGAATAAAGGGATATGGTCAGGGGTGATAAGTGACTGGACCTGTCTGATACCAGTCAACACAGGCTCAAAGAAATGGTATGAAATGTTGCTTTTCCTGGGAGTAGCCATGAGTGCTGATGAAGAGCTGAAGATAAGTGTTGATGAAGATCAAGACTGATACTGGAGATGAGCCACTGACAGGCTAGTGCTGATGATGATGAAGATAGCTGAAGCAGATAACTGATGAAACAGAGGTCTATGCAGATGAAGGGGTCAAAACCAAGCCAGATATAATGTGGATACCCTGAAAAAACAAATAAACAAATGTTAAATGATGCAATGATAATGTATGCAAATGATATGCAAGGGTTTGTGATCAAGCTGGATCTGATTATCTGTCTTGATATAAAGTCCATGTATGTTCAAGAAGTCCAGATGGAGGTTCAGAAATCCAGTAACCATGGTGGGGGACTCAAATAAAGAGTTATATGTCCAGGGTTAAATCACAAGAACTTTCCAAAATGAGGCACTCTTAAACCAAATAGTAACAGGGTATGATGTGGCCAATGGTACCTGCAAACCTGTAAACAGCCCAACCCCCTCACAGGTGGTGTTCTAAAACAAGGATCCTCAGACTTGGATCAGTTATGAGAAGTGTAAACACTTCTAACCCGGAGGTACAATGTTTACAATAACCATAAAAGATCCTCCTCTAGTTCACCTCAGTTTCTGAAGGTCATAATAAAGGTCATCCAGACTTAGCAGGCTTCCCAGATAGCCCTAGCACTACAGGAAATCTGTAGCACAGAGTTCTCAAGAAGAAACCCACATCTGAACCGTGTTTCATATTCCCGCACCAGACCGAAATGGAATGGGAAAGAACATGAACCCCTCTAGCCTAGGTGTCACTCAGATCCCAGGTATAGGACCTTAAACTCTCAATAAGACCCCACCCACCAAAACAGAAATATGAAAAAAACTGTAAAGAAAGCAATAAATAAGGCTGTACATAAAGAAATAAATAAAGCAACTATATAGACACAATTAGCACATAACACCCCCGTAAACACAAATTAAACAAGCGCTAGGAGGAACCCACAAAAAGAACCAGAAGCCCTGGTTGCAGTATAAGGGTCCCCAGCAGAGTCGCCAAGCTGTCGCTCCCACCTGATGACACAGGGCCAAGAGGGATACAGACGCGAATGGTCGGCGAAAGGAGAGAGGACACACAAGGGTGAAATCAGAAGACAAGAGTCGCCAGCTAGGCATTTTTATCCCGTAGGAAAGGTAATGCTGCATAAACCTGAGAAAAGATGGATAAGACGGTTGCGAACCAGAGAGACTGAGAAAGGGGGTTGGTTACAACCTGGGAAGGTGTTAGAACCCAGATTGTCCGCCGTACTCGACGGGATCCACGCTTAAAAGATTTGTGTTTTAAAGGGGTAGTGTCAGTGCAATTTGTGTATCAAAGCTGGAAAGAATGCAAGTGTCAGTGTAAAAGAAAAGTGAAGTGTATAAGAGAAGTGTCAGTGTAAGAACAAGGATGAGATGCTCAAGATTATGAGGCTTAAGGAATAATGCTGGAAGGAGGGGGATATACAGAGACTTTTGTTCGATAACTGTTAAGTTATGCCTACGTATCCTCTCGTGCAATGAGGAAGTCAGAACACCGTAGTTCGACTCAAAGAGACTGAAAGATAAATTGACTTGTGAACTGCTTGCTTGCCTATGCTCAAGTGTATGACCTGTCTGGCTCAGGTGAAAACTGTCTTGCATTAGACGGAAGAAGCGAATTCTCGTTTGTGAGTGAATGAGGTGAGAAGAGAATCCCGGAGGAGACGATTATTGTTTGTTTTTTGAGTTTTCAGTCTTTTATTGTTTTTGGTGTTTGTCATAAGATAATGAGCTTAAGTCTAAACCAAGGGTTAGTAAACTCATCACATCCTCCCTCTGATTAGGGGTAATGAGCATACCTTAAGCATGAAGTAAGCACCTCACACTTAATTACCATGATGTAGGATTAAGATCATTAACCTACTTGCATTTACTTAGATGTTTTTGTTGTTTTTGTTTAGTGTTAAATAATGAGTTTAAGCCATAATCAAGGATTTAATGGACCTATTACACCATCCTAATAGAAGGATAATAGATGAGAACATTTAAGCTGAAAAAGACTCCTCAACTTAATCCATGATTAGGGATTAACCTCATGACAAAACAAAGCCTTTATTAAAGTGGATTTTAGTTAATGATAAGATGAAGAAGTGATTTTTTATGGTTTGTAAGACAACTTGAGGGGGACTTGTCCATTAACACTAGGGTTAGTCCTTCTTAACCAATTAAGGAAGAATTAGAACCCTAATGCAAGGCCCAAGTTACAAGCTTGATGTCTTAGTGATTATTAGATGGATTGATTAAAGGACTTAAACACATTAAGGGTTTAACACTTAGGATTAAAGTTATACACTCCATCTTAATAGAAGGATGCAGGCATAACCCTAATCACAAAGCCTTAAAACCTTTAAGGTTTAATCCTGGATTATGAGATGAGAAGAAAAGACTCAAAGATGACACAAAGGTAAAAGCTAAATGGGGGGACTAATCAAACCCTAATTGTTATCATGCTTGGTTGTTCCTAGGGTTAATGAGGCTTGCAATAAGATCTTCAGAGAAACCACCAGGAAGGAAGCAGATGACAGGAGGAAGAAGCAGAGAGAAGCAAGACAACTTGCTTCACTTAAGAAGACAAGTTGCTTGAAGAAAGAAAGTGGGAAAGAGCATGAATGAGCAAGCTCACTCTAATACATAGATAAAATGCAGCAATGATGCATAAGAGAGATGAAGAGAGATTATGAGAAGTGAAGGCAAATTCACTTCCCAAAATAACTTACCACCTGAAAAGTTAGCAAAGAAATGCAATGCAAATGAGATGAAATGTCATGATGCAACCAAAGTCAGAAGCATAAACATGATGTTAATGATGCTAAGAGATGATGCAAACACATGTCAAGAGTTGTGGATGATCATACAAGGATGAGGATGCAAGTGAAGCATGCTTTGAACCATGAAAGTTCATGTAATGCAAAGGATACAAGACATGGCAAATGGATGATGCAATGATCAAACATGATTCTAATATGTCCTAAGATGTATTACATGTCATATGGGTGCACAAAATATCATGGCAAGCTCTTGAATGCAAGCAAATGAAAGATGGATGCAAAGGAAGGCAAGAATTAGGGTTTACATACAACATGCAATGCAAAAATTCAAAATCAGAAGCAAATGACATGACAAAAAAATGAAAATGGGATTAAAGGAACCCTAACCCTACACAAGTTCACTGCCTAAAGGAGGAGACCTAAATCTAAACCTAATGGAAGTTATGAATTTCCTAAATCAACTAGGGTTTCAAGGCACCTCACAATGAAAAATTCTAAACAAATTGAAAATGGAAGATAAATTCAAACCAATTTTATCCTATAAACTACATGCTATGAAGGATGCAATGCAAGAAGAACCATCATCAAACTCTTAATGGTTAGGCATAATGAATTTTTCAAAGTTTGAACAAAAATATTGCCTTTAAACAAATTTAATTCCAATGAAAATTGTCAAAATAGGTCAAGACTGGTCAACAGAATCCATGGTCCACATTCAAACTGAGCCCTAAACGCAATTAATGAACTAATGACTTTCAGGTGGCCGGAAATGACCTTCGGTCATCTTCTCCGGCCATACCCCTCCCTGAAAATTGCTATCTTCTTCCCTAGGCTTCTAAAATCCAATCTCTCTGCCCAGAAATGATCCCCATACATCATACATTAAGAATCAACAAAAAAAACAACATTTAAAACACATCAAAAGTGAGAATCGAATCAAAACAGTTCTAGGTCAAAAAATTTCAGAACACGAATACATACTCATTTCTCAACCATTTTCAAAACAAAACACATCAACATGATCAGTGAAGCATAAAGAATCATTTAGTAACTTAAAAACAAGTTTCTGGAAAAATTGTTCTTGAGCTCACCTGAACTGGAGCTTTGATCTTTGGAACTTTTTGGCTGCTTCTTTGATCCAAAACGCCTCTAATGAACCTCCTGAGAAGCTTGCAATGCTTGTTTGGAATTTCTTATGGCTGGTTTGAGAGATTGATGAAGTTCTCTTCAGGAGGGGTGGAAAATCGTGTTTTTGATCGTGGGCCTTTCAGAGCAAATTGATGGTTGGGAAATGATCAGAAGGCTAGGGTGAGTTGTTCTGTGGGATTTGTTTTGAGGTTTGAAGCTTGTATGGAGAGATTCGAATGAAAATGCATAAGAGGTGAGTTTTGGGGATGCTGACTTGTGGGAAGTTTCAGGTTGTGTTGTGTTATGTGTTGAGTCCCATTTTGTCCATGTATCAAGTTGGGATAGTTCAGAGAGTTGTTGATGGCCTAGCTTGATTGGTATGGGCCATTTTGCCAAAAGTCAACTTTTGTGTAAGAAGAGGTATGGGCTGGTTCAGTCAAGGTACAAGGGCATGGCTTGGATCAGCATGCTTCAAGGAGAACCATGGAAATGAATTTGAGGCAATGCAGCAAGTGGATTAGGGTTTATGTGAGGTTTTGCAATTTTCACAAAGTTTGGCCCTTTTGTGATTTCTTGAAGCATAAGTCATGAAACTTGGAGATTCTTTGGTGCATTCTGACTTTTAGGACATGGCTTATATTTGTGTAATGCATAGAAGTTCATTTGAAGTCACATTTTGCCTTGGCATGAGGTTTTGCAAGTTTGCCTCTTTGGTGTAAAACTTGAAATTATGTGATTTTGTCCAACTTTGACAAGCCATAACTTTTGATCCAAAATGAATTATAATGAGTTCTTGTACTTTTTGAAAATGGAATGATCCATTCTACAACTTTCATGACCAAAGTTTTCTCATTTGAAGCATTTTTGAATCAAAAAAAGAGAAGGTTGAAAAACTTTCCCAAAATGGCAAGTTTTCATTACAAGTTACTTTCCCAAAAAGGCAACTTTGCAAATGGCTTGAAATTCTTCAATTTTGTGAACTTCTAACATCTTCTATGATTAAATAAAGATCATACACATTCAAAATGATGGAGAACCCCCTTTGGTTGGGTCATTGGGGGTATCAGATGCCCTGATTTTGCATTGACTTGCTCAAGAAGTCAACTCTTGATTAGATGCCTTCCCCATGGAATTTCTTCATGAAAATTGATATGCATGATCCTTATAACATATAGAGACCAATAGAAACAAGAATGACCAAAAAATTTGGAGTTATGGCCTCTGAAACCAAAACCCTAATTTCAGGTCATCTGTGCAGTTAAACCTGGCTCTGCTTCCATGCCTTTCTTAGTTCTTGTGATTCTTTGATTTCTTTGACCTTGTGAGGACATAAAATGATTCTTGAACATACATGGACCCCTTTGAAGTGATTGAAGACCTTTGGAGTGGCTCAAATGGCTCAGGGATGGCCCAGATCACAAACCCTAGATGCAGATGACTTTGAATCAATGCAGTGAAGCAAAAATGCAATATGAGATGTTATGATTGAACTCATGCACATGAAAAGATCACAAGCCATGGTGTGAATGGGTGAGGGCAAATTTGGGGTGTTTACATGGGGGAATGCTGACCCCAGATGTTGTCAATAACGTGGAAGACGAGGATGAAAGCGACCTCAACCTGGAGAGCTAGATTCGTCCAAGGATCCCGGGCCAACAAGTCCTTAAATGGTCTTCCTAGGAAATTATAAGAGTTACTCCTACAAAGTAATAAATATTTCCTGCTTAAGCATGCATCAAGTCCTGCATCTTGCCCAAGGTGTCAGGACTCATTTTGTAATAGGGTCATATTTGTATTTTGTGCAAATGGAATATCAATGAACAATGGACATCTTTTGCAAACAATTTTCTTTTTCGCTCACTGTCTTTTCATTTTTATTATTTTTCGCACAAAACAATAAATGGCAATGTTTTCAAAATAATAACTTCATTTACACTTTTTCTAAACAAGATTAAAATTAATCACTAAAAAGAACAAATATCAACCCTTGCAGAGATAATCCTCCAGATTGCACCGACAACAGCACTACTATGACCTTGTATGACTTCGACAATCCAATTAATCAAGCAGATGAAGGGGTTGATGAAGACTATGAGTTGCCTGAAGAGTTGGCCAGGTTGTTGAGGCAAGAAGAGAAAGTGATTACTCCTCATCAGGAGGAGATTGAAACTGTTAATCTTGGTACCGAGGAAGATGTGAAAGAGGTGAAGATTGGGGCCAGTCTGCAAGCTCCAATGAAAGAACAACTTATCAGTATGCTTCGGGAATATGTCGACGTTTTTGCTTGGTCCTATCAAGATATTCCAGGTCTAGATATGGATATTGTCTCCCACCGGTTAAACAGAAGTTGCATCGCACTCGCCCAGATATGGCCATGATGATTAAGGAAGAAGTACAAAAACAGTGGGACGCCGGATTCCTTGTTGTAACTAGTTACCCGCCGTGGGTTGCTAACATTGTACCCGTGCCTAAGAAGGATGGCAAGGTGTGTATGTGTGTGGATTATTGGGACCTGAACAGAGCTAGTCCGAAGGATGATTTCCCATTACCTCACATTGATGTATAGGTGGATAACACAACTCGGTTTTCGGTATTTTCTTTCATGGACGGATTTTCTGGATACAATCAGAGTAAGATGTCACTCGAGGACATGGAGAATACAACTTTCATCACACCTTGTGTCGCTCCCCCGATAAGACACTAGGGACCCAGGGTGCAGACGCGAACGGTCGGTGAAAAGAGGAAATGAGGATGAATTGAATAGAGTCTCCAGCTAGGCATTTTTATCCCGAAGGAAAGGTAATGCTGCATAAACCTAGAAAAAGATGGATAAGACGGTTGCGAACCAGAGAAACTGAGAAAGGGGGTTGGTTACAACCTGGGAAGGTATTAGCACCCAGATTGTCCGTCATACTCGATGGGATCCATGCTTACAAGATTGTGTTTAAAGGGGTAAGTGTATGTGCTATCTGTGTGCAAAAAGCTAAGAATAAATGTACAGGTGCTAGTGCAAAAGGGTGAATGCTCAGGAACTGAGGCTTTTAAAGAATGCTGAAAGAGGGGAAAGACACAGAGACTTTTGTTCGATAACAGTTAAGTTATGCCTACGTATCCTCGCGTGCAATGAGGAAGTCAGAACACCGTAGTTCGACTCAAAGAGATTGAAAATAAATTGACTGTGAACTGCTTACTTGTCTATGCTCAAGTGTATGACTCGTCTGGCTCGAGTGCTAACTGTCTTGCATTAGACGGAAGAAGCGAGTTCTCGTTTGTGAAAGAATATGATGAGAAAAGAATCCTGAAGGAGACGATTATTGTTTGTTTTTGTGTTTTCAGTTTTGTTATTGTTTTTGGTGTTTTGCATAAGTTAATGAGCTTAAGCCTAAATCAAAGGTTGTAAACTCATTATATCCTCCCTGATTAGGGATAATGAGCCTACTTAAGTATGAGATAAGCATCTCAACTTAATTACCATGATGATGTAGGATTAAGATCATTAACCTACTTGTGATTTATTTAGATGTTTTTGGGTTTTTGTTTAGTGTTAAGTAATGAGTTTAATCTCTAATCACAGATTAGTGAACTCATTACACCATCCTAATAGAAGGATAATAGATGAGAACACTTAAGCTGAGGAAGATACCTCAACTTAATCTATGGTTAGGGATTAAATTCATTAGATAACAATCCTTTAATAAGTGGATTTTAATCAAGGGATGAGATTAAGAAATGGATTTTAAGTTTGTAAGACAACTTGAGGGGGACTTGTCCATTAAACACTAGGGTTAGTCCTTCTTAACCATAAGGAAGAATTAGAACCCTAATGTAAGGCCTAAGTTACAAGATAAAGTCTTGGTGATTATTGGTGATTTGATTAGGAGGTTTAAACAAATTAAAGGTTTAACACTTAGGATTAAAGTTATACACTTCATCCTAAGAGAAGGATGCAGGCATAACCCTAATTCCAAAGTCCTAAAACTTTAAGAGTTT
Organism: Lathyrus aphaca; assembly: GCA_963966055.1. NCBI lineage: Eukaryota > Viridiplantae > Streptophyta > Magnoliopsida > Fabales > Fabaceae > Lathyrus > Lathyrus aphaca. The sequence goes on along the minus strand of OZ014522.1, from coordinate 195,745,469 downwards.
AGTCTCTGATTATTGAGATGAGAAGAGAGACTCAAGGAGACTCAAAGGTAAAAAGCTAAGGGGGACTAATCACAACCCTAAACATTATCATGCTTGGATATCCTATGGTTTGTGAGGCTTAGAGAAAGATCTTCAAGGAAGCCACCAATGGAAGAAGCAGATGAAAGGAGGAGGAAGCAGAAGAATAAGTTACTTACTTCCTAAGAAGATAAGTAACTTAAAGGAAGAAAGTGAGAGATATTGAACATAAGTGAATCAAATTCACTTCAAATACAAGTTAATATGCATATGAATGAGATAAGAAAAAGTGAGAGGTGAAGGCAAATCCACCTCCCAAATAACTTACTAAAAGTACCTGAAAGTGTTAGTATGAATGCATAAGGTATAAAGTAAAAGGAAATGAAGTGAAATGAGATGCAATGATTAAAGTCAGAAGTGTTTATGCAATGCAAATGGCATATGAGATGATGCAATGTCATACAATGTGCATATGAATGATCATACAAAGATGGGAAGTCATGAAAGCATGCTTAGAAGTTTGAAAACACATGGATGTTTATGAAATGAAATGAAAGCAAGACATGGGAAATGAATGAAGAAATGATCAAGCAATGTTCTAACATGTCCTAAGATGTCTAAGATGACATATGAATGCATGAAATGTCATGGCAAGTTCATGTGATGGTGAATATGCAAGGTGAATTCAAATGAACATGAGAAATTAGGGTTACATGGACATGTGAGATGCAAATGAACAAAACAGAAGCATGCAACATAATAAAACTTTGAAATAAATCTCAAACAAACCCTAATCCCATATTAGGTAAAACCCCATAGGAGAAGTTCAGAAGCCTAACCTATTGAAAGTTATGATTTTTCTAAGTTTGCTAGGGTTTTTGGGTGATGCAAAAGGAAAAATGCAAATCAAATTGAAAATGCAAGATAAATTCATGAGGAAAATAAACTAGAAACTACATGCAATATGTGAAACAATGCAAAAAGAATCAAGTTGAAACTCTTCTTGGTTAGGCATAAATGATTTTTCAAAGTTAGGGTAAAAAATAGTGATTTTAATGAACCCTAATTCAAAGAAAATTGGGAAACTATGATCAAACCTAAAAAGAAATTTGTATGAAGAGGTTGAAAATGTTTCTAAATGCATTGGAATTGTTCATGATTTTTTTGGTGATTTTTAGAAACCTAAATGCATTTTTAATTAATTAAAATACTTTAATTAATTAAAAATAACATTTAAATATTTAAAAAATACTTTTTTAATGCAAAAAATAAAATAAAATTATTTTTGGATTGAGAAAAATATTTGAAATCAGAATGCAAAGTTTCATATTTTTTGAACAAGTTTTGCTATTTTAAAATAAATATGCCAAAGAAATGAAAAGAAAATAAAATGAAAATGAATAAAATGCAAAGTAATCACATCTGAGGGTCCAGATTCAAACTGGGATGGAGGGAGTTGACCACGCGCGTAAACCAAGGGCTTGGATCAAATCTGACTAATTGAGTTTAATTAAATTAAATAATTATGGATTAATGCTAATGAACTAATCTGGTCCACTCATTTGCGCGCTAACCCTAGGATCTAAAGGCCCACATTCAAACCTGACTAAACCCTAATTAATTAAACCTAATGACTTTCAGGTGACCGGAGCTTGCTCCAGTCATCTTCTCCGGCGAGACCAAAACTCAACTCTCTCCCCAGGCCATGAAAACTTCCCAAATTCTCCAGAATCACTCCCCAAGCATCAATAAACAAGAATCAATCGACAAAAACAATTTATTTCACACATACATGATGAATCAAAGAAAAAACAATTTCACGGGCAAAGTTTCAGAACAATGATACATGCTCATTTCTCAACCATTTTCAAAAATAAACATATCAGTGTGATCAGGGGAACATGAAGATTGATATTTTAACTTAAATGGCAAGTTCTGGAAAACATGTTCATGAAGGTTACCTGAGATGGAGTTCTTTGAAATGGAGCTTTCTGGGCCCTCCTCTTGTGAAATCCACCTCCATTTGACCTCCTGAGTCTATTTTGATGCTTGAATGGAGTTTATAATGGCTGGTTTATGAGTTTCAGTTATGAGTATGCAAAAATCGTGTTTTGGATTTGGGAGGTTTCAGGCCATTTTGAGAGTTGCTTTGTGTTCTATGAGTGATGTTGAGTTGATCGGTGAAGTTTGTTTTGAAGTTTGATGGCTGGTTTGTGCAAATCGAAGAAGGGAAGTTTTTGATGGATTTTGTGTATTCTGATCTTGTGAGAGGTTTCAGCCTTGTATATTATGTGTTTTGTGATCCATGATGTTTGTATAAACCAATGGGATTGCTTAGAAAGTGGATGGTGGCACAGCTTGATTGGTATGGGCCAAGTTGCAAAAAGTCAAGGTTATATGTACTTGAAGCATGGCACGGGTCAGAGTTGTTTCTATGGCTTGTACTTCCTTAGCTTGATTCATGGAGGACCATGGGATTGAATTTGATGAGCTGGAAGGCTTGGATGAAGAGTTCTCATGGTTTATGCAAATTTCCCTCTTTGATGTTTCTTGTGGTTCAAGCCATGAAATGCTTCCATTCTTGGGCCAATTCTGATCCTTTGAAGTTGTTTTGACATGTTGTAACATATTTGTGCACATTAGAAGTCATTTAGAAGCTTGAACATGCCAAAATGCAAAATCCCTCTTTGACATGAAACTTGAAATTATGTGATTTTTGCCAACTTTGAAATGTCATATCTTGAGTTCTAGGATGAATCAAGACATGTTCTTGTACTTTTTGAAAAGGGAAAGACCTAATCTACAACTTTCATGCCCAATAATTTTCGATTTGAAGCATTTTTGGTCATGAAAGAGGAGGTTGAAAATCTTTCCCAAAATGGAAAGTTTGCATTTCAAGTCATTTCCAAAAATGACAAGTTTGCAATTGGCTCAAAATTCTTCAATCTTGTGAACTTCCAACCACTTCTAAGATCAAATAAAGATCATAGAACTTCAATTTGATAAAAATGACCCTTTGGTTCCATTGTTGGGGGCCTCAGATGCCCTGATTTTAACTTAACTTGCTCAAGAAGTTACCCAATGATCAGATGACTTCCATAATGAATTTCTTCATCAAACTTGGTACACATGATCCTTATAATATATTAAGAACATTAGAAACAAGAATGACCAAAAAATTTGGAGTTAAGGCCTCTGAAACCAAAACCCTAATTTTGGTCATCTGTGTAGTGAAAACCCTGGCTCTGCTTCCATGCCTTTGCAAATTCTTGTGATCCCTTGACTTTCATGAACTTTGGGGAGCATAATATGATCATAGAACACACATGGACCCTCCTGGAAATCTTTAAGACCTTTGGGATGGCTCAGATGAACTCTTGGATTGCTCAGATCACAAACCCTAGATGCAGATGAACTTGAACTATGCAGTGAAGCAAACATGCAATAATAGATAGTATGCATATTGTAATGAAAAATGAAAGATCACAAGCCATGGTGTGATAAAGAGTGAGGGCAAATTTGGGGTGTTTACACCTTGGGGCACATTTTTTTACAAGGTAATGCCGTTTGGACTGAAGAACGTTGGTGCAACATATCAACGGGCCATGGTAACACTATTCCACGATATGATCCACAAAGAAATCGAATGATATGTGGATGATATGATTGCAAAGTCCCTCACATAAGAAGATCATCTGATGAATCTGATGAAGTTGTTTAAGCGTCTGAGGAAGTATCAGCTGAGGTTGAACCCCAACAAATGCACATTCGGGGTACGTTCCGGTAAGCTGCTGGGTTTTATCGTAAGTGAAAAAGGAATTGAGGTTGATCCCGACAAAGTCAAAGCCATTCAGGAGATGCCTGCACCTAAGACTGAGAAAGAAGTTTGAGGGTTCTTAGGTAGCTTGAACTACATCTCAAGGTTCATATCTCACCTCACAACAACCTGTGAACCCATGTTCAAGCTGTTAAGGAAAGAACAAAAAGTCAGGTGGAACGATGATTGTCAGAGAGCTTTTGACAAGATCAAAAAATATCTACAAGAACCTCTAATTCGCATCCCTCCAATCGAAGGAAGACCTCTAATCATGTACTTGACAGTATTAGAAGGGTCAATGGGGTGTGTGTTGGGCCAGCATGACGAGTCTGGTCGAAAAGAGTATGCAATATACTACCTAAGCAAAAAGTTTACCGACTATGAACAACGTTATTCACTGCTCGAGAAAACTTGTTGTGCTTTAGCGTGGGCTGCTCGCTGACTAAGACAGTATATGTTGCTCACACTACCTTGTTGATCTCAAAGATGGACCCCTTCAAGTACATATTTGAGAAGCCAGCACTTACCGGAAGGGTTGCAAGATGGAAAATGATTCTAACAGAGTATGACATTCAGTACACTTCTCAAAAAGCCATCAAGGGCAGTGTATTGCATGATTATCTGGCTGAGCAACCCATTGATGATTACCAGCCCATGAGATTTGACTTCCCTGATGAAGACATCATGTACTTAAAAGCAAAATATTGTGAAGAGCCAGTTCACACTGAAGGGCCTGACCCAGAAGAAGCATGGACTATGATGTTAGACGGAGTTGTCAATATGAACGGTCGTGGAGTTGGTGCAGTGCTTATTACGCCTAAAGGAGTTCACATGCCTTTCTCGGCAAAACTCAACTTTTCCTGCACTAACAACGAAGCAGAATACGAAGCCTGTATCATGGGTCTTGAGGAAGCCATTGACCTCAGGATCAAAACTTTGAATACATCCCTCGAGACGAGAATTTGTTTGCAGACGCTTTAGCTACCATTTCCTCCATGATCAAAGTACAAACTGCCAATTATGTGCCTCGGATTTTGGTATCCAGACTGGACAGACCAGCATATGTATTTTCTGTGGACACTGCTAATGACAACAAGCCTTGGTTCCACGACATCAAATGCTTCTTAGAGAATCATATATACCCACCTGGGGCATCATCTAATGATAAGAAGATATTAAGAAGGTTGGCTGGAAGTTTCTTCCTCAATACTGATGGTTTATTATACAAGCGAAACTTTGACATGGTCCTGCTCATATGTGTTGACAAGAAAGAAGAAGACCTGTTGATGCACAAAGTACACGGAGGTTCTTTCGGTACCCATTCCGGAGGACATGCAATGGCAAAGAAGTTGTTATGATCAGGTTACTACTGGATCACAATGGATGCAGATTTTTGTGCCTACGCCAGAAAATGTCACAAGTGCCAGATCTACGCAGATAAAGTGCATGTGCCTCCAAATCCTTTGAACGTGATGTCTTCACCTTGGCCCTTTGCCATGTGGGGCATTAACATGATTGGAAAGATTGAACCGACTGCTTCAAATGGTCACCGATTCATCCTGGTAGCCATTGATTACTTCACCAAATGGGTTGAAGCAGCTTTGTATGCAAACATCACCAGACAAGTGGTAGCTAGATTTCTGAAAAGAGACATCATCTGTCAATATGGAGTTCCCGAGCGAATCATTACTGATAATGGTTCCAATCTTAACAACAAAATGATGGCATAACTGTGTCGGGACTTCAAAATCCAACATCACAACTCCTCTCCTTACAGGAAAAAGATGAACGGCGTCATTGAGGCCACTAACAAGAACATCAAGAAGATTGTGCAGAAGATGGTAGTTAACTACAAAGACTGGCATGAAATGCTACCATTTGCCTTACATGGGTACCGAACCTCAATCAGAATATCTACTGGGGCAACGCCTTATCAGCTTTTATATGGTATGGAAGTTGTCCTACCTGTTAAAATTGAGCTACCCTCCTTACGGGTAATGATGGATGTGAAGCTGGATGAAGCAGAATGGGTCCGGTCTCGGTACAATCAACTGAATCTGATTGAAGAGAAAAGATTAGCTGCCATCTGTCATGGGCAGTTATATCAGAAGCGAATGAAGAAAGCCTTCGATCAGAAAGTCAGACCTCGGGAATACCAAGTGGGAGAGCTTGTTCTGAAAATAATCCTTCCTCCTTATACAGACCACAGGGACAAGTGGACACCAAACTATGAAGGTCCCTACGTGATAACCAAAGTCTTCTCAGGAGGAGCACTAATGCTCGAAACCATGGATGGTGAAAACTTCCCATCTCCTGTGAATTCAGATGCAGTTAAAAAATACTTCGCATAAAATGACCCGCTGGACATAAAAACAGAATGTAAGTCCAAGAAAAAATAGGGCATCCCGGCGAGTCAAAAACAGAATAAAAGACTCGGGCAAAAGTAAAGGAAAAATCAAAGATATGTACACTCGCTGAGTTGAAAAGCCGCATTGGACAGCTCAGGAAAAAATGGGTATCCCGGTGGATTGAAAACCCGAAAGGGAGATCCACGCAAAATCAGGGAATAAGCGAACAATTATATTCTGAATTCGTCTGTATCACTCACAACATGACAAGCTCCGAAAAGACAAAGCATCGGTCAGAATCAGCCTTCTTCAGAAAGCAAGATAAGAAGAACTTCAAGGTCATACAAGTCATAGCAAAGGAAGCTCACTGGAGCGTCATCTCCAACATTGCCAACACTTTTATTTTCTCAATTTACAGCAATCTCCTCATTTCAGGGGATCCGCTTCCTTGACTGTACTTGCCTATTCAAGGCACACAAATTAATAAAATCAGAGTTTTCATTCACACTTTGTTTTTTCCTTTTGTTTTCAAAATGTCCAAAGTTCATAATACAACACTTGCGTAAAACACATGAGCCATTTTTTTTAATAAATGCTTGCAGGAAATATATTACTTTCAGGTAAATCTAATTCCTATGACGGAATCTGGCTAAGGATACCTCGGGACACTTGTGCGTTTTCCTTTGTCTTAACAGGTTGCAGGTACTCAAGACAGACAATCTTTCGCAACATGGGGCATATCAAGTATTACATCCCCAGCACACTACTTCCCAGAAACTGTCTCCCCCCCCCAAGCAGGACCTCCCAAGCAGTGTCCGACAACTCTTCCACAACAAAGTGGTCAAAGAACTTTCTTTCCCCCGCCAGAGATGCCAGATTTCCCTCATCCTCAGCAGAGTTGGTGGAATTGATTCCCCACAGAGTTGCCTCCCCAGTAGAGAAATACCTGAAACACATCCTCAGTGGAGTTGTTGAAACCTCTTCATCCCTATTAGGGAGTCCTCCCTCCGGACAGATTTATCAATGATCTCTTCCCCCAGCTGGGTTATCCCTCCAACAGATCGGCCAAAGATCTGTATATCTGCAGGATCCGAGTCTCTGATCAGTTCTCTCACTTGCATAAACATAGCATTCGCATCATATTTCCCGAAAAAAACGTAGCATTACGGCAAAAATCAAACATTTGCATGATCGTAAGACAGGTTCGAGCCAATCACCTGCAAATACCATCATCATTTCATCAACGATATACAAAACTCATATCCCCTGCCGATAAAAGCCAAGGCATCCCCTTTGCACTCTCAAGTACAGATACTTGTTCATAACAAGCTCTTATCGACACTCGTCCGTGTCATTATATCCCCCGCAGGTCACCAGAATACCTTTTGCACTCTCAAATACAGATATTTGTTCATAACTCGTACATTTTCTTTTGACACTCGTCCTTGTCATACTTCCCCAGCTAGTCAAACACACTTCCGTGTCGTGCACATACTTCACCAACAGATCAACATTGGTACATATACAATCCTTTGATACTCGTCTGTATCTTGTATATATCACCCCCCGGTAGATTCAACACTCGTCCGTATTCTTTGCTCAACCGATTGATACTCGTCTGTATCATCATCCTTAAACATGTGTCAACATTTTCTTCTATCGATACTCGTCTGTATTGTGGTCCTAAGGATGCTCGTCCGCATCTTTAATCTATACACACCGTCAAACACTTATATCTTTTATTTTTGAGGGCGTAAACACTCGTCCATGTTTACCATTCCCTATTAAGTCACCAACAAAACAACCCTTCTACCCGAAATTCGTCATATGTCGTGATATTTTCGGTAGCCGTCCTCTGCCAGGTGATCGTCCTTCACCTTATGATGACTGTCCCTCATCATGTTTACCTGATGGTCGTCCCCATCATTGATCCTTTTATCTGACATTCGTCCTATGTCGTGATACTATAAGCAGCCATCCCCTGCTAGGTGATCGTCCTTCACCTTTGGATGACCGTCCCTCATCCTATCCCTAGTGGAATCCCCATTGCTGGAACCTTCTATCCGACATTCTTCCCATGTCGTGATAAAGAGAAGTCGTACCCTGCTAGGTGATCGTCCTTCACCTCTTGATGATCGTCCTTCATCATGCTTATCCGATAGCCGTCCACATCGTTGACCTTTTCTATCCGACATTCGTCCTATGTCGTGATATTATCAGCAGTCATCCCCTGCTAGGTGGTCATCCTTCACCTTTGATGACCGTCCCTCATCATTATTTCATTTAGTCTTTCACCCGATGGTCGTCTCCATCATTGTTTACTTTACTTTCCAATCCTGATGGCCGTCCCCATCAATGTTTTTCTCAAATCCCCCGAAAGTTTTATTCCATTACCCAATGGCCGTCCCCGTCGTGGTCTCTTTATTTCCCCAGCTTTTCGGTCATCCCCGTCATTGCTTAACTTATCATTTCATCCCCAGCAGTCATCCTCTACTCGATGATCGTCCTCCATCGCTTTCATTTGATAAATAATACTATACTACCTTTTACAATTTATATCCCTTTTCTTCTTCTCCCCAGCGAGTGCAAATTTCGGACTGTCTTTGGTATTCAACCACAAGTTATCTTGTTTGTCTGTTAAGCCATGCGCTTACATCCTGCACAGCTAACTCATGCTTGAATAGGGGCAGCTGTAAACACCCCAAATTTGCCCTCACTTTTTCTCACACCATGGCTTGTGATCTTTCATTCTTGCACAAGCATAGGCATACCACCTCATATTGCATATTTGTTTCATCTGCACGGTTCATTTCATCTGCATCCAGGGTTTGTGATCTGAGCAATCCAAGGAGTGATCTGAGCCTTCTCAAAGCTCTTGAAGCTTACCAAGAGGGTCCATGTGTGTTCCATGATCATAATCTTCTCCCCAAAGTTCATAAAAGCCAAGAGATCACAAAGCATGGCAAAGGCATAGAGGCAGACTGAAGATTTCCTACACAGATGACCTAAAATTAGGGTTTTGGTTTCAGAGGCCTTAACTCCAATTTTTTTGGCCATTCTTGTTTCTAATGTTCTTAATATGTTATAAGGATCATGTGTACCAAGTTTGATGAAGAAATTCATTGCGGAAGTCATCTGATCATTGGTTAACTTCTTGAGCAAGTTAAGTCAAAATCAGGGCATCTGAGGCCCTCATCAAGGGTACCAAAGGTTCATCATCATCATTTTGAGTCTCTATGATCTTTATTTGATCTTAGGAGTGGTTTGAAGTTCACAAAGTTGAAGAATTTTGGGCCAATTGCAAACTTGCAATTTTTGGAAATGACTTGTAATGGAAACTTTCCATTTTGGGAAAGATTTTCAACCTCCTCTTTCATAACCAAAAAAGCTTCAAATGAAAAATTCTTGGACATGAATGTTGTAGATTAGGTCTTTATCTTTTCAAAAAGCACTATAACATGTCTTGATTCATCCTAGAACTCAAGATATGGCCTTTCAAAGTTGGCAAAATCCTATAATTTTCAGGTTCATGCCAAAGAGGATTTTTTGCAAATTCAAGTTCCAAGCCATTTCATGACCTCTAATTAATTCCTAGGCATCATACAAACATAGTGCAATGCATTTGAACCAAAATTGTGCCTTGGATTGCAAGTTTCCACAAAACATTTTCATAAAATTTTCAAAGAGGGAAAAGTTGCAAAATGCTTAGAAACTCTTCATCCACTTGTGCCAGCTCATGTAAACCAATTCTATGGCTCTCCATGAATCTTGTTGAGGCCAGACACCCCATTGAGCAGCTCCTTGCATGGCCCATACCTTCAAGTACACAAATTTGACTTTTTTGCAACTTGCCCATACCAATCACACTAGGTCGCACCAACTCTTCTGATCACTCCTATTGGTTTATACAAACCCTAAGGAACACAAAACACATAACACACAAGCCTACAAGCACATACATTTCAGAATCCAAAAAATCACCATAGAGCTTCATCTCTTCGAACTGCACAAACCAGCCATCAAACCTCAAAACAAACTTCACCAATCATCTTCAAATGGTCCATAGAACACAAAGCACCCTCTGAAAAGCCCTAAAACATAGCCAAACCAAAACACGATTCCTGGTGCGGAGGAACTAAAACTCATAAACCAAGCCATACAAACTTGTTTCAAGCATTGCAACATCATTAGGGAGCTCATTGGAGTTGGTTTGAACAAAGAAAGAGGTCCAAAAGCCCATATTATGAAAGCTTTGTCTCAGGTAACCATGAAGAACATTTTTTCCAGAACTCCCATATTAAGTTCTTAAATGATTCTACATGATGCATTGATCATCCTGATAGGTTTACTTTTGAAAATGGTTAATAATCAAGCATGTATTGAACTTCTGAAAGTTTTGAGTATTTTTCCGTTTTGCTTCGATTCATGTTATTCTTGAAATATAAATGGAATTTGTTGTTGGATTCTTGTTCTTTGATGTCTAATGAGTGTTTCTGGAGAGTTTGAGTTGATTTCATGGCGTTTTGAGAGAGATAGGAAGAGTGAGCTGCCTGAGAAGATGACCAGAGCTAGCTCCGGTCACCTGAAAATGCTTAGGGTTCTTAATTAGGGTTTATCTCTCAGTTTGAATGTGAGTCGTTTGATTAGGTTTAACGCGTGAATGGAGGGCCCATATTGCCTCATTAAAACCCTAATCTTTATTTAATTTAATTAATTAGGTTTTAATTAGAAATTAGCCAGTTTGAATCCTGACCATAGGATTGCGCGCGCAGTCAACTCCCTCCCTTTTTTATTTGAATCTCAACCACTGGATCTGATTACTTCCATTTAATTGCATTTTTATTTCCTTTTTCTCTATTTCGTTTGCATATTTTATTTAAAATAGTTAAAAAAACATCACAAAAATATGATCTTTTGCATTTCTGATCCAAATATTTTTCTTAACCCAAAAATGATTTTTATTTTATTTTTTGCATTAAAAAAAATATTTTTAAAATATTTAAATGCTATTTTTAATTAATTAATGGATTTTAATTAATTAAAAATACATTTAGGTTTCTAAAAATCACCAAAAAAATCATGAACCATTCCAATACATTTAGAAACATTTCCAAACTCATCATACAAATTTCTTTTTCGGTTTGATCATAATTTCACAATTTTCTTTGAATTAGGGTTCTTAAAAATCATATTTTCTAACCCTAACTTGAAACATTCATTTCTACCTAACCAAGTTGAGTTTGAATTTGATTCTTTTTGCATTGTTTCACATATTGCATGTAGTTTATAGGTTATTTTTCTCATGAATTTATCTTGCATTTTTAATTTGATTTGTATTTTCCTTTAAGAATCACCCAAAAACCCTAGCAAACTTAGAAAATTCATAACTTTCAATAGGATTAGCTTCTGACCTTATCCTTTGGGGTTTGACCTTGTATGGGTTTAAGGTTTGATTGAGCTTGATTTCAATTTTTTATCATGTTGTATGCTTCTGTTTTGGTCATTTGCATCTCATACATTCATAAAACCCTAATTTCTCATGTTCATTTGCATTCTCCTTTGCATATCATCATCACATGAACTTGCCATGACATTTCAAACATTCATATGACATCTTAGACATCTTAAGGCATGCTTGAACATTGCTTGATCATTTCTTCATTCATTTTCTATGTCTTGTGAAATTCTGTGATCAGGTATGAGATGTCCTAAGAGATGTCCCAACACTTGACAGATTTAACCAAAACTTAAATAGCAAGAAAAATAAACAACACAGAAGTTTGTTAACCCAGTTCAGTGTATAACCACACTTACATCTGGAGGCTACCAAGCCAGGAGGAAATCCACTATAAGTAATATTAATTCTAGACTTAAACCACCCTGTTTAATCTATCACTTAATAACTACCCAATGCAATTTCTACCTAAGACACAACTTAGATAAGAGTACCCTACTCACTCCCCCTCAATCACACAGTGATCAAGTTTACAAGTTTAATAAAATTGAAGACATTCTTCAAACAATACAGCTTGATCTTACTTCACAGTTTCAATCAAGTCACAAATGCACTTTTGCTTAAAAGCTCATAAAGTGGTACAATTAAAAACAACCTGCTATTAAAACAATAAACACCCTATTTGGTCTTCTGGAATTCGTACCCAATTCTGTGAGTTTCTGTTGATTAAATAGGTGTTTGTAATTTGGGCTTTCTGTAGGTTAATCCAGTCCTAAAAGCATGCAGCTTCCACCTTGAATTTAGGGTTTGTTACTTCCTAAATTCTAGGTGATTTTAGTTCTTCTGATTAATCTGAATCTTCATAATAAAACTCCCTACAGATGCGCCTTGTTCTGTTTTTATCCATCCATCATTAATTCCAGATAACTCTCCTTAAATATCTCTGATCAGTTAGTTATTAATTAATTCTGGTAGCAGGTTTGAGATGTCTCAACATCTGTTGGGACATCCTGAAAAACTGAACTTAAGTCATTTACACAATGTCCCAACATCTGATGAGACATCCTGAAATAAGTTCTTATACTCTGTTTGATAATGTCCCAACATTTGATAGGACATTCTGAACTGAATTCAATATTTCTTGTTGGTCAAAAATTCTGCCAATTCTAGACATCTACAAACTCCCCCTTTGGCTAATTTTTGGCTAACATCTTTTCTGGTTTTCAGAGTACAGCAGAAGTTCTTTTATCAGAGTATAACATTACTTTTCTGTTGATTCATATTTGAGATTACTCCCCCTCAAACATACATGTATCCAGTCTTGTTGCAATAGAAATATTTATCAAAACACACTGATTCAGTTCAAAAACAAACAAACAGATATTTCATTCATAATTAAACAGCAATACATTTTGTTGTTGTTGTTCTCCCCCTTGTTAGACACAAATTTTGGGGCCAAAGACACTAATCCAGAATTACAATGCAGTGTTGTCATTACATTTGCCTCACATACAATGATCACTCAGATTCATCACATTCAGTTTCTTCATCTTCCTCAGTTTCTTCATCAGAAGCAGCTTTCTGATCACCTTCACTTTCCAGCCTTTGGATGATTTCTTCTAGTTTCAGCTTCCTTGCTTCAAGTTCTTTGCAAGTGCTCTTTAGTTCAGCAATCAATGCAGCCTTGGAGATTGGAGTCTTGGCAGTTGAAGGACCTGCAGATGTCCCAGAGGGTGCTTCAACATCTGCTGCATGATGACTGAGGAACAGTTTGTAGTGAAATGCCAGAGGGCTTTCTCTTTTGCAGACTGTGTCCTTCTCAGTGAGGATTCCAGGGTATTGACTTAGCACTATACCACACAGCAAGGAGGGAAAAGCTATTGGCAGCTTTGTTGCAGAAGAGCTAGCATGCTTCAAGGTCTGATCAAATATGTAGGCACCATAATCCAGCTTAGTCTGAGTCCCCACAGCATAAATAAATCTGCCCAAGCCAGTGGATATTGAAGATGTGTGATTGGTAGGCACCCAGTTTGCTGTACCAATCCTGTTCAGCATGGCATATTTTCTTGTCAGCATGCTCACTAAGAGCTTTCCTTTAACTGGCCATGCCTTGACCTGGTTTGCAGTGATAACCTTGCAGACTTGGTTATCAGTCTTTCCTAGCTTATTTGGTCCATCTGTTTCTCTTCCAAGGTATTGGTTGATGATCTGAGGAGAGAACTCTACACACCTACCTCTAACAAAGACTTTTCTAAATTCAGAAGACTTACCATTGGCACAATCTTCCTGAAGATTGACAATGAATTCTTTGACAAGAAGTTCATAGCAGGGAGAGAGATTGGAGATTGTTTTGAAGAGGCCTGCAGCAGAGATGAGATCAATCAGTTCAGTGCACTCAAGTGCATTACTGCTCAGCTCTCTTTCAAGGGCAACCGTTCTTTGGTACACAAACTTCCATCTGTTAACACTAGAGACATGATGGAATGAGATATTGTCCAAAGGAGCTTCTGGAACAGCAGTTGAAGCCCTAGAGGGTGCTGTTTTCTTCTTTGGAGGAGATGTTGGGACATCTGTTTCAACATCTGAGTCTGGAGGAGTGACAGCTTTCCTCTTCTGGGTTTGGACTTTACTCCATTGTTTTGTTGGACCAAAGACAGCTTTAGCTTTGTCTTTCTTTGGGGTAGCTTTCTTCTTCTCAGGAATTTCAAGATCTGCTTGCATCTTTCCTTTCCTAGATCTGAGCCTTTTGGCTATGCTAGGTCTTACAGAGGCAATGATCTCTGTATCAGAATCCTGCTCTAGGTTCACCACAGGAGGGGATTGAGCAGTCTCCTCTTCAGCTGGATGATCAGCAGAGATATGCTCTTCAGTTGAGGCTTTGGTCTGATCCTCAGATTCTTCTTCATCACTTTCATTTGAGGCCTTTTTCTGGTCCTCAGTTGGTTCAATATCAGCATCAGATGAGGTCTTTTTGTCATCCTCAGATGTTCCAACATCTATTGGGACATCCTGTTGAGCAGGAGTGTCCTTTGCAGCTTGAGTTTGATCTTCTTGAGGGGCAGGAATGGTGTTCAGAGGAATAGAAATACCATTAACCACTCTCTGTTCAGAAAGGATCTTGTTAACTATCTCCTTGATAGAAGCATCCACATATTCAGAAGATTTTGGAGGCATGTTTGCTGGTGAAGGAATGCCTTTGGATTTGCTGCAGACTTGATCTTTAGCTCTTTTTGGAGTTCTTGGCTTCTTAGCATGAGGAACACTTCTTCTTATTTCGTCCAGTGGGGTTGACTCCATGGGTACTACAGAAATAGGGGTTGCATGAACCACGTCTTCTTTGTTGAGAATTTCTTCAGGAATGTTAGGGTTTTGAGACATTGTCAAAGAAGATGGATGAAGAGTTTTAGGGTTGATGATTTCTGAAGAACAACTAGATAATATGATTCGCTTTTGATAGTATGATGAGAATATTGATAGCTGATTATAAGCTGTTACTAAATAAGTAGCCGTTACATTGCAAATTATTAGGAATGGAATACACAGGGTTCTTGACCAGACTGGTGTTGCCATCTGGTGCTTATGCCACACAATGTCATATGACATGTTGGCACATCTCCATAACTGCTAATTCTCATATAAGCAGATTCCCAATTTGCGCCTTAAGTTCTCAAATTGTGTAGCATCCAATGCTTTGGTAAAGATATCAGCCAACTGCAGATTTGTAGCTACATGTTCCAATGAAATCACCTTTTCTTCTACAAGATCTCTGATGAAATGATGTCTGATATCAATATGCTTGGTCCTGCTATGTTGGATAGGATTCTTTGATATGTTGATTGCACTTAAGTTGTCACAGTACAATGTCATGACATCCTGTGGGACATTGTACTCAGTGAGCATTTGCTTCATCCAAACCAACTGAGAACAACTGCTTCCAGCTGCTATATATTCAGCTTCAGCTGTAGATAAGGATACATAATTTTGTTTCTTACTGAACCAAGAACTCAAATTGTTTCCTAGAAAGAAGCATCCTCCTGAAGTGCTTTTTCTGTCATCAGCACTTCCAGCCCAATCAGCATCACAGAAGCCAGTGAGAATTGGTTTGCATCCATGAAAGTACATTATGCAATAGTCACAAGTACCATTAACATATTTAAGAATTCTCTTGACTTGATTGAGATGACTGACTTTTGGATCAGCTTGATATCTTGCACATACACCTACTGCAAATGCTATGTCTGGTCTGCTAGCAGTCAAGTATAACAAGCTTCCAATCATGCTTCTGTATAAGCTTTGATCAACATTCTCACCCTTTTCATCTTTAGTCAACTTTAAATGTGTGGGAGCAGGAGTTCTCTTATGAGTAGCATTTTCAATTCCAAATTTCTTGACTATGTTCTTGGTATACTTGCTTTGGGAAATGAACATTGAGTCTTCCATTTGCTTTATTTGCAGACCAAGAAAGTAGGTTAACTCTCCTACTAGGCTCATTTCAAATTCAGATTCCATCTGCTTGACAAAATGTTTGATCATCCTGTCAGACATCCCACCAAAGACAATGTCATCAACATATATTTGAGCAATCATGACATTTCCTTCTTCATCTTTAACAAACAAGGTTTTGTCAATTCCACCTTTCCTGTACCCTTGCTTGATAAGAAAAGTAGTCAATCTTTCATACCATGCCCTTGGAGCTTGCTTCAGACCATAAAGAGCCTTCTTTAGTTTGTATACATGATTGGGACAGCTTGGATCAACAAATCCTTTAGGTTGTTCTACATATACTTCTTCATTAAGATAGCCATTTAAAAAGGCACTTTTCACATCCATTTGAAATAGCTTGAACTTTAAGATACAAGCAATTCCCAAAAGTAGTCTGATTGATTCAAGCCTTGCTACTGGTGCAAAGGTTTCATCAAAGTCTACTCCTTCAATTTGAGTGTATCCTTGAGCTACAAGTCTAGCTTTGTTCTTTGTAACAACTCCTTGTTCATTTGACTTGTTCTTATACACCCATTTTGTTTCAATCACATTTATGTCATCAGGTCTAGGAACAAGATTCCACACTTCATTCCTTGTGAATTGACCTAATTCCTCTTGCATAGCACAAATCCAGTATTCATCAGTAAGAGCTTCCTTGATGTTTTTAGGTTCTATTTTAGAAACAAAACAAGAACCTGAAATCACTTCTCTTGATCTAGTGCTCACACCTCTGTTGGGATCACCAATTATCAAATCTTTGGGATGATCCTTCTGTATTCTGATTGAGGGAGGTTTGCTGGATTGTTCTGTCCTTGCATCAGTTTGAGTGAAGTCATAATGATCACTCTTTTCTTCAGCTTCAATCTTGATATCAGCAGATGTTCCAACATCTTCTGGGACATCTGTAGGAGCATCATCAATTATCACATTTATAGATTCCATGATAACCTTGGTTCTAGAATTAAATACTCTATATGCTCTGCTGTTTATAGAGTATCCAAGAAAAATCCCTTCATCACTTTTAGGATCCATTTTTCTTCTTTGCTCCCTATCTGCCAGAATATAACAGTTACTTCCAAACACATGGAAGTACTTAACTGTGGGTTTTCTGCCCTTCCAGACTTCATAGATTGTGGACAAAGTTCCTTTTCTTAGAGTAACTCTGTTGTGAATGTAACAAGCTGTGTTCATAGCTTCAGCCCAGAAGTACAAAGGTAACTTTTTAGCATGGATCATAGCTCTTGCTGATTCTTGAATAGTTCTATTCTTCCTCTCAACAATCCCATTCTGTTGAGGAGTAATTGGTGAAGAATATTCATGATTGATTCCTTCTGAAGAACAGAAATCTAAGAACTTTTGGTTCTCAAATTCTTTTCCATGATCACTTCTTATTCTGATCACACAGCTGGCTTTTTCCCTTTGTATTCTTTGGCATAAGTCTTTGAATACATCAAATACATCAGACTTTTCTTTGATAAAATTTATCCATGTATACCTGGAAAAGTCATCAACCACCACATAGGCATACCTCTTGCCACCAAGACTTTCAACCTGCATAGGTCCCATAAGATCCATATGCAATAGTTCCAAAACTTTGGAAGTTGTCAGATGTTGGAGCTTTGGATGGGACATCTTGGTTTGCTTGCCTATTTGACATTCACCACATATTTTGCCATCATCAATCTTCAGTTTAGGAATACCTCTTACAGCATCCATAGATATTATCTTCTTTATGCCTCTGAAATGAAGATGACCTAGCCTTTGGTGCCATAATTTCACTTCTTCTTCTTTAGCTAAGGAGCAGGTTGAAGTAAGACTGAAGTCTTGAGATTCCCACATGTAACAGTTGTCTTTAGATCTGGCTCCTTTCATGACAACCTCTTGTTCTATGTTAGTCACTATGCATTCAGTTTTAGTAAAGTTTACACTGTACCCTTGATCACATAATTGACTTATGCTGATCAGGTTAGCAGTTAAACCTTTAACTAGCAGCACATCATCTAGTCTTGGAACATCTTGACAGTCCAAGGTCCCAACTCCCTTGATTTCTCCTTTAGCTCCATCTCCAAAGGTTACATACCTGGATGAATGTGACTTTAAGTTTACTAGCAGATTCTTCAATCCAGTCATGTGTCTTGAACATCCACTGTCAAAATACCAGTCTTCTTTAGCTGATACTCTTAGTGATGTATGGGCTATATATGCAGCATTTTTCTTTGACCATTTGAGTTGAGATTTCTTTTGATGCCTCTGCCCTGTGTGATGTTCATTAGTAGATATCCAAGATTGATTGTTGATCTTCTTCTTGGGTATGTAGCTTTGATCATCCTGAATGCTAGTTTTTGGTCTCCATACCTTCTTGATGACTTCTGTCTTCTGCTTAGGAGGTTGCTGATTTCTTTGATGTCTATGCAGCACTTTCTTGTTAACTTCTATTTTCTGTTTAGAAGGTTGCTGATACATCTGATTTGGATATCCATGCAGCTTATAACAATGAGGTTTGATATGTCCAAATCTTCCACAGTGATGGCATCTCCATCTTTGATACTTCTTCTTCATTTTGTTCTTTCCAGAATGTTGAAACATCTGTTGGAACATTATGTTTGACTTTGTGTTCTTTTCCTGATGTTGAAGCATCTGTTGGGACATCTTGTTTGACTGTATGGATTTTGAAGTAGTTTTGCTAGAGCTGGCTTCATCTTTATGTACTCTGTTAAATCCCAGTCCACTTTTATCCCCTGAATGCTTATTGTTGTTGAGAATAACATCCAGTGTATTTGAGCTGCTGTTCAACATTCTAACAGATTTGGACATGTGTTCCAATTTGGAGTTGAGAAGACTTACTTCACTTTTCAAGGTGTCAATGATCTCTTGATCACTTGCTTTTTCATCTTCTAGTGCCTCATTCAGCTTCTTTAGCTTTATAACCTCACTGCATATTTCAGTACTTCTTTTGTACAGATCTTTGTAGGCTTGCTCAAGTTCTTCAACAGTAAGCTCCCCATCACTAGAATCACTTTCAGATTCACATAGTCCAGCTAAAGCAGTGATATGCTTAGCTGATTCTTCTTCTGAATCACCTCCTGAGTCTTCACCAGACCAGGTCACAGAGAGTCCTTTCTTTTGCCTTTTTAAGTAGGTAGGACATTCATTCCTGATGTGTCCATATCCTTCACATCCATGGCATTTGACTCCTTTTTCTTGACTGGTCTTTTCAGCATAATTTGACCTTCTGTTAGCATCATAAGGTCTCTTGTTCTCAGAAGAGTTTGTGTATCTTCCACTGGGATTGGATTTGCCTTCCATCCCTCTGAGAATCTTTTTGAATTGTCTTCCAAGCATAGCAATATTGTCTGATAAGCTTTTACCAGTTTCTGATTCATCATCTTCTTCTTCATCAGTATTTGTCACCAAGGCTATGCTTTTGTTCTTCTTAACATTTGTGTCATTCATTCCCATCTCAAATGTTTGAAGGGAACCAATGAGTTCTTCAACTTTCATAGTGCATATGTCTTGAGCTTCTTTTATTGCTGTGACTTTCATGTCAAATCTTTTTGGAAAAGATCTGAGGATTTTTCTTACAAGTTTTTCATCAGTCATCTTTTCTCCCAAAGCTCCAGAAGTATTAGCTACTTCTAAGATGTTCATGTAGAATTCATGAACTGTCTCATCTTCCTTCATTCTCAAGTTTTCAAACTTGGTGGTGAGAAGTTGAAGTCTTGACATCTTTACCTTTGATGTTCCTTCATGAGTTGTTTTGAGAGTATCCCACACATCTTTGGCTAGCTCACAGTGATGCACAAGTCTAAAGATGTTCCTATCAATGCCATTGAATAGAGCATTTAAGGCCTTGGAGTTGCCTAGTGCTGAATCTTCTTCTTCCTTACTCCATTCTTCTTCAGGTTTCAACACTTTTGATCCATCTTTGGTGTCTTGGATAGGATGTTCCCATCCAATGTTGACTGCTCTCCAGGCCCTGTTGTCAAGTGATCTTAAGAATGCAATCATTCTTGGTTTCCAGTAGTCATAATTAGATCCATCCAGAATAGGTGGTCTATTTACTGATCCTATATCTCTGTCCATGTTTCCAGAATTTGTATTCCCTAGATCTCACCCAGTATAAACAGGCAGGGTGCCTGCTCTGATACCAATTGAAATTCTGTGATCAGGTATGAGATGTCCTAAGAGATGTCCCAACACTTGACAGATTTAACCAAAACTTAAATAGCAAGAAAAATAAACAACACAGAAGTTTGTTAACCCAGTTCAGTGTATAACCACACTTACATCTGGAGGCTACCAAGCCAGGAGGAAATCCACTATAAGTAATATTAATTCTAGACTTAAACCACCCTGTTTAATCTATCACTTAATAACTACCCAATGCAATTTCTACCTAAGACACAACTTAGATAAGAGTACCCTACTCACTCCCCCTCAATCACACAGTGATCAAGTTTACAAGTTTAATAAAATTGAAGACATTCTTCAAACAATACAGCTTGATCTTACTTCACAGTTTCAATCAAGTCACAAATGCACTTTTGCTTAAAAGCTCATAAAGTGGTACAATTAAAAACAACCTGCTATTAAAACAATAAACACCCTATTTGGTCTTCTGGAATTCGTACCTGTCGCTCCCGATAAGTGGGACCGGCCCAAATAAAGGTACAGACGCGAACGGTCGGCGAGAGGGACAGTGAGAACACACAGCCGTGAACTCACTGGAGAATGAAATAGAGTCGCCAGCTAGGCATTTTTATCCCGGAGGAAAGGCAATGCTGCATAGACCTAGAAAAGAGATGGATAAGACGGTTGCGAACCAGAGAGACTGAGAAAGGGGGTTGGTTACAACCTGGGAAGGTATTAGCACCCAGATTGTCCGCCGTACTCGACGGGATCCACGCTCAAAAGATTTGTGTTTTAAAGGGGTAGTGTCAGTGCTATTTGTGTATCAAAGAGCTGGAAAAGGATGTACAGGTGTCAGTGTAAGAGAAGTGTGAAGTGTATAAATATATAGTGTCAGTGTAGGAGTGAAATGCTCATGATAATGAGGCTTAAAGAATAAAGCTAGAAAGGGGGGTATATACAGAGACTTTTGTTCGATAACTGTTAAGTTATGCCTACGTATCCTCTCGTGCAATGAGGAAGTCAGAACACCGTAGTTCGACCCAAAGAGACTGAAAGGTGAATTGACTTGTGAACTGCTTACTGGTCTATGCTCAAGTGTATGACCTGTCTGGCTCAGGTGCAAACTGTCTTGCATTAGACGGAAGAAGCAAGTTCTCGTTTGGGAGTGAATGAGATGAGAAAAGAATCCCGGAGGAGGCGATTATTGTTTGTTTTTGAGTTTTCAGTCTTTTATTGCTTTTGAAAATTTGTCATAAGTTAACGAGCTTAAGTCTAAACCAATGGATTTAGTAAACTCATCACATCTTCCCTCTGATTAGGGGTAATGAGAATACCTTAAGTGTGAAGTCATATTCTCACACTTAATCACCTTTGATGTAGGATTAAGATCATTAACCTACTTGTGATTATTTAGATGTTTTTGGTGTTTTTGTTTAGTGTTAAGTAATGAGGTTAAGCCGTAATCAGGGATTTAACAGACTCATTACACCATCCTAATAGAAGGATAATAGATGAGAATGTTTAAGCTGAGGAAAACTCCTCAACTTAATCCATGATTAGGGATTAAACTCATGACAAAACAAAGCCTTTATTGAGTGGATTTTAGTTAATGATATGATGATGAAGTGAGTTTTAGGGTTTATAAGACAACTTGAGGGGGACTTGTCCATTAACACTAGGGTTAGTCCTTCTTAACCAGTTAAGGAAGAATTAGAACCCTAATGCAAGGCCCAAGTTACAAGTGTGATGTCTTGATGATTATTATGTGAATTGATTAAGAGATTTAAACACATTAAGGGTTTAACACTTAGGATTAAAGTTATACACTCCATCCTAAGAGAAGGATGCAGGCATAAGCTTAATCACAAAGCCTTAAAGCCTTTAGGGTTTAGTCCCTGATTATGAGGTGAGAAGAGAAGACTCAATGAGACACAAAGGTAAAACTAAGAGGGGGAACTAATCAAAACCCTAATCATTGTCATGCTTGGTTGTTCCTAAGGTTTGTGAGGTTTTCAAGAACAATCTTCAAAGGAAACACCAGGAAGCAGATGAAAGGATCAAGAGAAGCAAAGCAACTTGCTTCATTCAAGAAGTCAAGTCACTTGAAGAAAGAAAGTGGGAAGAGGAAGAATGAGCAAGCTCAAACTTAAACACAAACAAAAATGCAGCAATGGATGCAAGAGAGATGAAAAGAAAAGTTATGAGAAGTGAAGGCAAATTCACTTCTCAAGTTCACTTACCACCTGAAAGGTTAGAAAAGAAATGCAATGCAATGCAAAAATGGGATGGAATGACATGATGCAAACCAAAACCAGAAGCATGTTGATGATGGTAATGATGCTATGGGATGTTACAAACATGAGGCAGCACATGGAAATGATCATACAAGTTCATGAATGCAAATGAAGCAAGTTAGGAAGCATGGACATACATGAAAAGTTATGAAGTGCACATGGCATACAACATGGCAAATTCATGGTAAAATGATCAAACATGCTTGCAATATGTCTTATGATGTCAAGTGAATCAAATGGATGCTTGAAATGTCATGGCAAGTCATGTTATGCAAGAGAATGCAAGATGGATGCAAATGGAGGCCCAAATTAGGGTTTATGAACCAAACATCAAACAAAAACCAAAAACAGAAGCAAACCCTAAGATAAAAAATGGAAAATGCCACTCAAAAGACCCCTAATCTTATACTAAACCAATGCCCAAAGGAGAGGTCTCAACTCTTAACCAATTTCAAGTTATGATTTTCACAAGTTTTTTAGGGTTTTAGGGTTCCTAAACAAAAGAAATGCCAAACAAATTGAAAATGCAAGATCAAATCATGGCCATTTAATCTCACAAACTACATGCTAAACACAATGCAATGCAAGAAGAATCAATGTCCAATCCTTCATAAATAGGCAGAAATGATTTTTTGAACTTGGGATCAAAATAATGCACAAAAATGATTTTAATTCAATGAGAAATTCTCAAAATGCATCAAGATCAAAAAAGAAATTTGGTTTGAAGGTTGGACAATGTTTCTAAATGTCTTAGAATATTTCATGAATTTTTTGGTGATTTTTAAATACTTAAAAGTATTTTTAATAAATTAATTCTCATTAATCAATTAAAAATAATCTTTTAAATATTTAAAAATGCTTTTTTAATGCTAAAAATAAAATAAAAAATATTTTTGTGCCTTAAAAATTAATAAAACTCATGAGAAAAAGTTTCATAATTTTTAAACATTTTTTACTATTTTAAATTAAATATGCAAGTTAAATGAAAAAGAAAATGAAAATAAATTAAATAAAAGGAAAGTATTCAGATCTGATGGATGAGATTGAGACTGGGTTTGAATGCATTGACCACGCGCGCTTTTGGAGGGACAGGATTGCATCTGACTAAATTATTTTAATTATAATTAATTAAATCTAATTAAGTGGATTAGGGCTAATTGGAAAGATCCTGGCCACACATGCGCGCGGGTAGTCAACGGGTCAACCCAATCCAACGCATGAAATTCAAATGACACTAATTACAGGGGTTATGCCCTAATTATTTTCAGGTGGCCGGAGAAGACCTCCGGTCGTCTTCTCCGGTGGGAAGTCCACCTGAAAATCTCCAAACTCTCTCAAAACGTAACAAAAATGAAAACCAAACATACAGAAATGATTCCCATGATCCCCTGAATCAAAACCCCATCACAAACATCATTTATTTTTCCCCAGAAACATGAATCGAAACAAACAATATTTAGGTCAACAGAGTTTCAGAGATCAATTAAATGCTCATTTCATCACCATTTCCAAAACTAAAAGCATCAGAATACTCAGTGAAGCATGGAGAACAAGTTTAGAACATAAAAAATGATTTCTGGAAAAATATTTCTTGAGCTACCTGAGATTCGAAGCATTCACTCCAGCCACTTTCAGACCTCCTCTCCTTATGCAATCTACTCCTTATGACCTCTTGGTGATGTTTGAATGCTTTGGAGAAATTTATGCTGGCTGGATGAAGAGTTTGAGCAGCTTCTGCTCAAGCTCAGTTGGAAATGGCAATGGTGATGCAGGCAGCTTCAGGCCAATGTGAGTGGTTCTTTGTGATCAGGGTGATGTTTTAAGAAGGTTTGTGGAGTTTGTTTGAGTGTTTGTGGAATGTGGAGTGAGTTTCGAAAGAAACTGCAAGTTGGTATGAAAATGGTGAAATGGTGTTATGGCTTGTTTCAGGCTTGGTTCTTTGCTGGTTTCTCCTCAATGGAACATGGTAAGATGATTGGTGAAAATGGTTTGGATGTTTGAAGTTTGTGGAGGCAGATTCGAAGAGTTTTGCCAAGTGAGGTGTTTTTGTGAATGTGATCTTGTGGCCTGTTTCAGCTTGGCTTCTTGATATGTTTTGCTTGCCAAAGGATAGTATAAACAATTCCTATAGGTCAGATGATTTGACATGGCCTTTATTGATTGGTAAGTTCACTTTTGCCAAAAGTCCACTCTTTGTGTAAGAGAGGTATGGCTTGGTTCTAGGCTAGTACAAGCATGGGGCTGGCGCAGCAAGGGTGAGGGGAAGGGCTAGCAAAGCTCAGCATCCAATGTAGCAAGTGGTAGGAAGTGTGATCATGAGTTTTGCAAGTTGGCTCATTTTGGTTCACATGTGATTTTCCCATCCCATAAGCCATGAAACATGAGCATTCTTGGTTCAATTCTGACTTTTAGAGTTTATGTGATGTTTGTACCTTGGTTTGAAGTGAACTAGAAGTTACAAATGGCCTTGGTTCATGATTTTGCAAAATTCACATTTGAGGCATGTCTTGAAAATCAATGATTTTAGCCAACTTTGTCACACCATAACTTTTGATCCAAGAAGAATTTGATCATGTTCTTGTACTTTTTGAAAAGGGAAAGAATTATTCTACAACTTTCATGACCAAAGTTTTTCCATTTGAAGCATTTTTGGATCAAGAATCAAGGCTTGAAAAGTGACCTAAAATGACACATTCTTGAAAAGTCAACTATACCCAAAAAGTCAACATTTGCAAAAACTCCAAATTCTTGAATTTTGTGAGCTTCAACCTTCTTCCATGATCAAATAAAGATCATATACACTCAAGATGATGAAGATCACCCATTGGTTGGGTCATTGGGGGCCTCAGATGCCCTGATTTTGCACTGACTTGCCTGAAAAGTCAACTCTTGATCAGATGACTTCCCCATGGAATTTCTTCATGAAAATTGATATGCATACTCCCTATACCATATAGAGACCAATGGAAACAAGAATGACCAAAAAATTTGGAGTTATGGCCTCTGAAACCAAAACCCTAATTTTAGGTCAACTGTGCAGTCTATCCTGGCTCTGCTTCCACACCAATCCCAGTTCTTGTGATTCTTTTGAAATCTTGACTTTGAAAGGATGGAATATGATACAAGAACACATATGGACCCCTTTGAAGTGATTGGTTGCCTTTGGAGTGGCTCAAGAAGCTCTTGGATTGCTCAGATCACAAACCCTAGGTGCAGATGACTTTGAATCTATGCAGTGAATCAAAAATGAGATATGAGATGATATGATTGTGTTTATGCATATGAGATGATCACAAGCCATGGTGTGAATGGGTGAGGGCAAATTTGGTGTGTTTACAGCTGCCCCTATTCAAACATGAGTTAGCTGTGCAGGATGTAAGCAACGGCTTAACAGGCAAGCGAGATAACTTGTGGTTGAATACCAAAGACAATCCAAAATTTGCACTCACAGAATGAAGAAGAAAAGGGATATAGATTGTAAAGGAAAATAAAGTATATTGTAAAGTGGGCGACGGAGGACGACCGTCGAGCAGAGGACGACTGTTGGGTAAAGAGCAATGACGGGGACGGCCGACATGCTGGGGAAAGTGCTGAAAATAAAGCAATGACGGGGACGACCGACATGCTGAGGATAAAAGGTAAAGCCAAGACGGGGACGACCGACTAGCTGGGAAAAGTAAGAAATTACGATGGGGACGACCATCAAGATAAAGTAAGATTCTCTGGGAATTAATGAAACATGACGGGGACGGCCATCAAGTTCACAAAGAAAAGTAACCAACGATGGGGACGGCCATCGGGTTAAAAAGAAAAGGAAAAGGGACCACGACGGGGACGGCCACCGGGTTAAAGAATAAATGAAATAAACAGATGATGGGGTACGGCCATCAAAGGCGAAGGACGATCACCTAGCAGGGGACGGCTGCTCTGTTGGGGAATAAAGGAATTATGATGGGGACGGCCATCAAAGGTGGAGGACGACCACCTGGCAGGGTACGGCTGCCGAAAATATCAACGATGGGGTCGGCCATCGGATAAAAGGTCAACGATGGGGACGGCCATCAGACGAGCATGATGGAGGACGACCATCAAGAGGTGGAGGACGACCACCTAGCAGGGGACGGCTGCTCTCGAGGTTTCTCATGACATAGGACGAATGCCAGATAACCAAAATCAACAATGGGGACGGCCATTGGATAAAATGATGAATGACGATCATCAAGGGTGGAGGACGACCACCTAGCAGGGGACGGCTTCTAAATCAACGATGGGGACGGCCATCGGATGAGCATGATGGAGGACGACCATCAAGAGGTGGAGGACGACCACCTAGCAGGGTACGGCTGCTCTCAGGGTTTATCATGACACAGGACGAGTGTCAGATAAGAAGGAAAACTTGCTTTGTTGGCGATCTACTGGGGAGTAGTAAACACGGACGAGTGTTTATATCCAAGAAACAAAAGGTATAAGTGTTTAGATATTGTGTATAGATTAAAGATGCGGACAAGCATCCTTAAGACTACGATACGGACGAGTATCGGGTAGAAACAAATACTGACACGTGTTCAGAGATGATGGTACGGACGGGTACCAACTGGTTAACAAAGAACACGGACGAGTGTTGAATCTGAGAGGACTCTTCTGGGGAAAAGTAGACACGGACGGGTGTCTATATTCAAGAAGACATAAGTGTTTGACACAGCGTATGGATTAAAGATGCGGACGAGCATCCTTAGGGTTATGATACGGACGAGTATCATGTAGAAACAAACGCTAGACGCATGCTCTGAGATGATGGTGCGGACGGGTACCAACTGGTTAACAAAGAACAAGGACTAATGCCGAATCTGTGGGGATATGAAAGTATATACAAGATACGGACGAGCATCTGTATGAGTGTATAGATGAGTGTTTATCTGCTGGGGAAGGTGACACGGACGAGTGTCGAGAAAGAAAGGTATAATATGAACAAATATCTGATATACCAAGTGTAGGTGACTGTGCTGGGGATATGACACGGACGGGTGCCAAGAAGGTGTATATAAGTATATGTGAGTGCAAAGGGGATGTCTTTGGCTTTCTGCTGGGGATGTGACACGGACGGGTGTCAGGAAGTATCTGTAATATGAGTGATCTTGTTCGCAAAGAGTGTTCAGGCGACTTTACTGGGGAAGGATGGCACGGACGGGTGTCAAAATGAGTATATACTGGTGTTTGTTGATTGAGAAGCAGCTGCTTTTGCTGGGACTCTGGTGGGGATTTTTCCTGTACATTGATGAACTGTCGATATTCACAAGTGTTGGTTTGAAACATGGCTTATGATTATGCTATATGTTGGATTTTTGCCGTAATGCTCCGTG
The DNA here is from genome assembly GCA_963966055.1 of Lathyrus aphaca. Classification (NCBI taxonomy): domain Eukaryota; kingdom Viridiplantae; phylum Streptophyta; class Magnoliopsida; order Fabales; family Fabaceae; genus Lathyrus; species Lathyrus aphaca. The sequence goes on along the minus strand of OZ014522.1, from coordinate 195,717,564 downwards.
TTAGACGGAATGCTACGCTTTGTGGGTGAATATGATGCGAATGCTATGATTGCAAAGATACCACACCGGGATTCGGGTCCCGTTGCTACGAAGGTCGTTGATCGATCTGTTGGGGTAGACGTCCCAGCTGGGGATGAGACCATTGGTAGATCTAATAAGATGATATTTGCTTGGGGATACGGGTCATTGATAGACCTATCCTTATAAACGAGAGACCCAACTGGGGTTTGTAGAAGCTTTCTTCACTCTGTTGTGATTCTTCATGTGTTGCTCCTCTGGATAGATGCTGGAGCTCTGCGGGGAGATGGCTCTCTGACTTTTATACTCGGCTGAGGGCGAGATGGCAACTCGGCTGGGGAGGAAAAGAGGAATCACTGAAAGACCTCCCTAGGGATTCTGCTGAAGTAGATTCTTGACTCAGCCGGGGATATAGGTGCCTTCTGTGATGCCTGGCAGCTCTGATGGGGCAAGCAACAAGTGACAAACTCAACTGGGGAAGTCATGAGAGGCAACTCAGCTGGGGAGAGAGCACTTCGGGTGCTAAAATTGAATGTCAATTTTCCAGCTTGCTGGGATAAAGTTTTCATGCCCCAAGTTGCGTTCCGGATACCTGCAATCCTGAAAAAGATAGAAAAACGCACAAAGTAATCCCGAGGTATCCCTTACTGGATTCCGTCATAGGAGTTTAGATACTTCTGAGAGTAAGCATATTTCCTGCAAGCATGTTTTTGTTTGAAGATAAGCATCTGTATTCTTATGCAATCAGTTTTTTTCTTTTTCTTTTAAGACATCAGACATTTTTGCAAATAAAATGTACAAAACGAGACATGACTGAAAATCCGATTTTATTAATTCAAATGCCCTGAATTGGCGAGATACAGTCAAAGGAACATATCCCCTGAAATGAGGAGATTGTTACAAATTGAGAAACAAAATGTTGGCAGTGTTGATGACGCTTTAAGGAGTTTCCTCTTCCACTATGACTCGTATGACTTTTGACGTTCTTCTCATCTTGCTTTCTGAAGAATGTTGATTCTGATTGAAGCTTGATCCCTTCGAGGCTTACCAAGTTGTAAGTGATACAGACGAATTCAGAGTGCAGTTGTTCGCTTATTCCCTTGTTTTGCATGGATCGCCCTTTCGGGTTTTCAATCCATCGGGATACCCATTTTTGCCTGAGCTGTCCAATGCGGCTTTTCAACTCAGCGGGTGTACATTTCTTTTGTTTATTTTCCCTTATTTTTGCCCGAGTCTTTTATTCTGTTTTTGACTCGTCGGGATGCCCTATTTTTGCCTGGACTTACATTCTGTTTTTATGTCCAGCGGGTCATTTTTATGCGAAGTATTTTTTAACTGCATCCGAATTCACAGGGGACGGGAAATCTTCACCATCCATGGTGCTGAGCATCAGTGCTCCACCAGAGAAAACTTTCTTTACCACAAATGGTCCTTCATAATTTGGAGTCCATTTGCCCCTGTGGTCTGTATGAGGAGGGAGGATTCTCTTCAACACAAGATCTCCTACTTGGTACTCTCGGTGCCTGACTTTCTGATCGAAGGCTTTCTTCATCCTTTTCTGATATAACTGCCCATGACAGATTGCAGCCAATCTTTTCTCTTCGATCAGACTCAGTTGTTCGTAGCGGGCCCGAACCCATTCTGCTTCACTCAGTTTAACATCCATTAGTACCCGTAGAGAGGGTAATTCAACTTCGACAGGTAGGACTGCCTCCATACCATACACAAGTTGATACGGTGTTGCCCCAGTGGATGTTCTGATTGACGTGCGGTACCCATGCAAGGAAAACGGTAGCATTTCATGCCAGTCTTTGTAAGTGACTACCATCTTCTGCACAATCTTCTTGATATTCTTGTTTGCTGCCTCAACAGCGCCATTCATCTTTGGCCTGTAAGGAGAAGAATTGTGATGTTGGATCTTGAAGTCCCGGCACAGCTCTGCCATCATTTTGTTGTTTAGATTGGAACCATTATCAGTAATGATTCGCTCGGGAACTCCGTACCGACAGATGATATCTCTTTTCAGAAATCTGGCTACCACTTGTCTCGTGACGTTTGCATATGAGGCTGCTTCAACCCACTTGGTGAAATAGTCGATGGCGACCAGGATGAATCTGTGGCCGTTTGAAGCAGTTGGCTCGATCTTGCCAATCATATCAATGCCCTACATGGCAAAGGGCCATGGTGAAGACATCACATTCAAAGGATTGGGAGGCACATGCACCTTATCTGCATAGATCTGACATTTGTGGCATTTTCTGGCATAGGCACAACAGTCTGCATCCATTGTGATCCAGTAATAACCTGACCTTAGCAACTTCTTAGCCATGGCATGCCCTCCTGCATGGGTACCAAAAGATCCTTCGTGCACTTCATGCATCAACAAGTCTGCTTCCGTCTTGTCAACACATCTGAGGAGTACCATATCAAAGTTCCTTTTGTATAAAGACCCATCAGTGTTCAGAAAGAAACTACCAGCAAGCCTTCTCAAAGTCTTCTTATCATTGGAAGATGCCCCAGGTGGGTATGTTTGATCCTCCAAGAAGCTCTTAATGTCGTGGAACCAAGGCTTATCGTCTTTGACAACTTCTGCTGCGAACACATATGCTGGTCTATCAAGTCTGGACACTGAAATCTGAGGTACAAAGTTAGCAGTTTGAACTTTGATCATGGATGAAATGGTAGCAAGAGCATCTGCAAACTGATTCTCATCCCGAGGGATATACTCAAGCTTGACTGTTGTGAAGAAAGTCAATAACCTCCTTGTATAATCCCTGTAAGGTATCAGATGATCCTGGTGTGTGTACCATTTGCCGTTGGTTTGATTGATTACCAGAGCTGAATCTCCGAACACAGTCAATGTCTTGATCCTGAGGTCAATGGCTTCCTCAAGACCCATAATGCAAGCTTCGTATTCAGCTTCGTTGTTAGTGCAGTTGAAAGTGAGTTTTGCCGAGAAAGGCATGTGAACCCCTTTAGGTGTAATGAGTACTGCACCAACACCACGACCATTCATGTTGACAGCCCCATCAAACATCATAGTCCATTCTTCTTCCGGGTCGGGCCCTTCAGTGTGAACAGGCTCTTCATGATCTTTTGCTTTTATGAACATGATGTCTTCATCAGGGAAGTCAAACCTCATAGGCTGGTAATCATCAATAGGTTGCTCAGCAAGATATTCAGACAATACACTGCCCTTGATGGCTTTTTGAGATGTGTATTGGATGTCATATTCTGTGAGAATCATTTGCCATCTTGCAACCCGTCCGGTAAGAGCTGGCTTCTCGAAAATGTACTTGACTGGGTCCATTTTTGAGATTAACAAAGTAGTGTGGGTCAACATATACTGTCTTAGTCGGCGAGCAGCCCACGCTAAAGCACAACAAGTTTTCTCGAGCAGTGAATAACGTTGTTCACAGTCGGTAAACTTTTTGCTTAGGTAGTATATTGCATACTCTTTTCGACCAGACTCGTCATGCTGGCCCAGCACACACCCCATTGACTCTTCTAATACCGTCAAATACATTATCAGAGGTCTTCCTTCAACTGGAGGCATAAGGATTGGAGGTTCTTGTAAGTACTCCTTGATTTTGTCAAAAGCCTTCTGGCAGTCTTCGTTCCACCTGACCGTCTGTTCTTTTCTTAACAGCTTGAACAAGGGTTCACAGGTTGCTGTAAGGTGAGATATGAACCGTGAAATGTAGTTCAATCGACCTAAGAATCCTCGAACTTCTTTCTCTGTCTTCGGTGCAGGCATCTCTTGAATAGCTTTGACTTTATCAGGGTCAACTTCAATCCCTTTCTCACTTACAATAAATCCCAGCAGCTTACCAGATCTCACCCCGAACGTGCATTTGTTGGGGTTCAATTTCAGTTGATACTTCCTCAGACGCTTGAACAACTTGAGCAGATTTACCAGGTGATCTTCTTCAGTAAGGGACTTGGCAATCATGTCATCCACATAACACTCTATCTCTTTATGAATCATATCGTGGAATAATGTTACCATAGCCCGTTGATACGTCGCACCAGCATTCTTGAGCCCAAATGGCATTACCTTGTAGCAGAACGTGCCCCAAGGTGTAATGAATGTTGTCTTCTCCATGTCTTCAGGTGACATCTTAATCTGATTGTATCCTGAAAATCCATCCATGAAGGAGAATACCGAGAACTGAACCGTATTATCAACCAATACGTCAATGTGAGGTAATGGGAAATCATCTTTCGGGCTAGCTCTGTTCAGATCCCGGTAGTCAACACACATTCTTACTTTGCCGTCTTTCTTAGGCACAGGTACTATGTTAGCCACCCACGGTGGATAGCTAGTTACAGCAAGGAACCCGGCGTCCCATTGCTTTTGTACCTCCTCCTTGATTTTCATTGCCATGTCTGGACGAGTACGGCGCAGTTTCTGTTTAACCGGCGGGCATTCTTCTCTTAAAGGCAGCTTGTGCACAACAATGTCGGTGTCCAACCCTGGCATATCTTGGTAAGACCAAGCAAACACATCCACATACTCTCGAAGCAGGTCAATCAGTTGTCTCTTCACTGAGTCTTGCAGGCAGGCCCCGATTTTAACCTCTTTCACGTCTTCAATGGTACCAAGATTAATCACTTCAACCTCCTCCTGGTGAGGAGTAATAACCTTTTCCTCTTGTCTTAACAACCTGGCTAGCTCTTCAGGAAGCTCATATTCTTCTTTCAACCCCTTCATCAGCTTGATTGATCGGATTGTCAAAGTCATACGAAGTCATAGCCGTGCTGTTGTCGGTGCTGTCTGGAAGGCACTCTCTGCAAGGGTTCAGTTTGTTCATTTTAGTGATTTGATTTTAATCTTGTTTTAGAAAAGTGAAATAAAGTTGTCATTTTGAAAACACTGCCATTTATTTTTTTGTACAAAAAGAAAAATGGAAAAACAGTGAGCGAAAAAGAAAAAGACTCATTTGCAAAAAGATGTCTGATATTTCATTGATTAATCTTGTTGCACAAAAGGTACAGATGGCCCGGCTACAAAATGAGTCTTGTCATCTTGGGCAAGATGCAAGACTTTGATGCATGCTATAAAATACAGGAAATAATAATTACTCTGCATGAGTAACTCTTATAATTTCCTGGGAAGACCAGTTCGAGATACTGCTCCCCGGGATCTTTGGACGAATCCAGCTTTCCAGGTTGCGTTCTTCTTCCAGCTCGTCTTCCAGACAGTTGACAGCGTCAGGGGTGAGCATCCCCCCACTCACAAAGTTGGGCTCTTTTGCAGCCGCTGTTTGATCTTGTTGAGTTGGTCTGTAACCCAACCCAAATCTGTCCTCTTTCTTTTCCACCGATAGCAGTTTGCCCCAGCCTTGGGCGTTTCCTCCCTCAACAACCTTCCGGGCTTGTTGGTACGATGATATAGAAGTTCCAGGCACAGCAGATGTTTCCAGGGCCTTTTTAGGTAAGACATTGAGGGATGACCCCGTGTCTACCAGCACATGGGAAAGGACAGCACCTTTGCATTCCATGGTTATGTGCAAGGCTTTGTTGTGGTTGCGGCCTTCCGTTGTCAAATCAGTATTGGTGAACCCTAGTCCGTGACTAGCATTAACATTTCCAACTACAGCTTCTAGCTGATTGACAGTGATCTCTTCAGGCACGTAAGCTGCGTGCAAGACTTTGAGTAGTGCATTCCGATGGGCTTCGGAGCACATAAGCAATGATAGGATTGAGATCTTGGAAGGCGTCTGATGAAGCTGATCCACTATTTTATAATCACTCTTCTTGATGATTCGCATGAACTCATCAACCTCTTGGTCAAAGGGTGTCTTCAAGGCTTCTTTAACAGTCTGTTCTTCCTGCACCAAGCTTTTTCCTTTTGCCTTGGCAGCAGCTTCTGCTTCGGCGGTGGGTCTCTGAATTTGTGGGGCGAAGAGACGTCCGCTTCGAGTGAAGCCTCCGCCTCCTCCCACATTGTCAATTTGTGGTGCAGGGGTCGATGATTCAAGAGTGATTCTTTGTCCTTCACAGTACAGGTCAGAGCCATAATGCCAGGGGATGGCATTGCTGCTTTCATAAGGTACTGGTCCAGGCACCGTGATAGTGACTGGACTGACTGCAGCTGCGGGAGGAATTGTGATAGTCTGCGGATCATAATAAATTGTGACTGGTGCTCTAGTGGGAGCAGCACTTTCTGAGTTGTAGGCAGAGTTGTTTTCTGGATCATAAAATATTGTGACAGTTGAGACATCTTCATGATTTGTTGCTGGTGTTGTAGGAGACATTGGTGGAAGAATGGATGTTGTTGTTGTAGGAGGTTCAAAATGGATTGGTGCTGGAGTTGTAGAAGGAACATTTGTTGATACCTGATCAGTTGAAATGACAGATGAAGTACTTGTTGATGAAGCCGAAGAATTGTCAGGAACAATGGTTGTTGCAGTTGTAGGAGGTTCTGGAGTTGTTGCTGATGAAAATGATGTGGTGATCTGAAGTTGGCCACTCTGAATGAGACCGTCTATGCCATTCCTCAGATTATCGCACCCATTGACCGAAATATTGCAGTAGGCACACCCCAATTCACACCCCGGGAACATTTGACATTCGAGGAGTTGAGCCTTGATTTCTACCAACGGTGTCCTGATCTGACCCACACTGGTTATTAAATAAGACGGCTTGTCTTCTTCAATAGCGTTAATTCTGGGACCACCGTGATTTGGCATGGGGTTCTTATTGACATTGGGTGGTGGTGCGAAATTCAGGGCCTTAGAGTCTACCAGGTCTTGTACCTTCATGTGCAGAGCTCTGCACTTTTCTGTACTGTGGCCAGGTGCGTTTGAATGGAAGGCACATCTGGCATTGGAGTCATAGTTCCTGGGTAGACTGTTGGGACCTGGAGGTGCCAGCGTCCTTAGCTCAACTAGGTTGAGTTTCAGGAGTTGTGGCAGCAATGTAGCATATGGCATAGGGATCGGATCGATCACTCTATTAGCTTGAGATGGCCTTTGTTGGAATGGCCTTTGCTGGTTGTTGTTGTTGGTGTTGCTGTTGTTGTAATTTCTCGGAGGATACTGATTCTGTTGATGGTACTGAGGTTGTTGTTGATAGTTTTGTTGCGGAGGTTGATAGACTGGTTGAGGATGAGCTGGAGCAGGGATGGTGACTGCTGCCACTGATCTGTGAACATATTGGGGCCTGCCCCTGTTGGTGTGGATGGCATTGGTCTCGCCAGTTCTTCTCGGGCCTGCAAAAGGCTTTCTTGTACTACTGGACGAGCTGGCACCATTGTCAGAAATTTTGCCCATCTTTAACAGGCTCTCAATTCTTTCCCCAGCTATGACAACATCTGCAAAGCTAGTGGAAGAGAAAGCAGCCAGCCTGTCAATATAAGTTCCTTGGAGGGTGTTCATAAACATATCTGCCATTTCCCTCTCAGACATAGGTGGCTGAACAGCAGCAGCCAATTGCCTCCATCTCTGGGCATATTCTCGGAAACATTCTCTTGACGACTGTGACATTCCTATTAGGAGGGTCCTGTTGGGTGCCATGTCTAAGTTGTACTGATACTGTCTGATGAAGGCCTCTGCCAGGTCCTTCCAGCACCTAATAGTTGCCCTTGTCAAGTGAGAGTACCATTCTCTTGACGCTCCAGTCAAGCTATCCTCGAAATAGAACATCCAGAGCTTCTCATCCATTGTATAGGCCTTCAGCCTTCCCAGAAATGATTGTAAATGAGTCCGGGGGCATGAAGTCCCGTTGTATTTTTCAAAACAGGGAGGCTTGAACTTATGGGGGATCCTGACCCCGTCTACCAAGCCCATGTCCATGACGTCGAAGCCCAAAGAGTTTTGAGACTCTAAGGATCTCAGCTTCTCAGCTATCTCCTCCAACCTTCTATCATAAGCTTCCTCCCCAGCACCCATTACTGTAAACTGGTCCTCTTGGGGGTCTTCTTGAAGTACCCTGGCTGCAGTGGCAGCCCCTTGAACATTTGCAGGGATGTTGACCTCAGGATGGAGGTGTGGGCCAAATACAGGAGGGTTAACATGAGGTTGGACCCTTTCATTGTTGCTGGTCCCGGCAGTCCCTATATGTGGATCTTCTTGGTTTTGCCTTTCCACCATGGCCCTCAATCTTTCTTGGCTCTGAGCCATGTTGTTCATCACTTCCATAAACTGAGTCATTTGATTCCTCATTTCTAGCCTTTCATTCGCCATTTGATTTCTGACCTCAGTAAGGTCCTGCTGCATCTGATCCATTTGAATGCCCGGAAGGTTGCTACGGGTCGGATAACGGTGCGGACGGTTGAGGGGAAATACTCGGCGCCGAGCAATAGTTCCTGAACATCACAACAGAGTTAGTGGCAATAAAACAAAAACCTACAAAACAAACAAAAGGGTTAGCATGCAATGCAGTTATGCTTATTTGTTCTCAAGGTATCCGGTTTGGCATTCAGTTTTGACCCTTCCAGACCCTTGAAGATGCTGTTGATGTTGCTTTTGAAGTGAAACCCGGATGGAACAAACCAATACATATATTACAAAAATCAAAAGGTACATAGTTTGTTTACAAATACAAGTCCTCCGAGGGGTCAAAATACATTACAAGGAAAAATGAAAAATACACGGAATGAAAGCAACAACAAACAAATGGTCAAACACCAAGACCAAACTCATCCTCACGAACTTCCTTGAGAAGTGCTTCGGTCACAGGATCAGCCGGACGTTCCGTGAGATTCCTGATGAGGAGATTCCGGATTGTAACAGCTGCTGTTAGCTTCTTGAGTTGACTTTGGTCCTTTGACCTCTTCACTCCTGCTTTGATCTTCAGCTCTGATATCTCTCTCTGGGCTGCTGCCAGGGCTTCTTGCTGTTCTTTTGCACTAGCTTCCAGTTGCTCTATCTTGTCTTGAACTCTCTTGTCCTCTAGAGTACGAGCCTCGGTGATCCTGACCCACCGGGCCTGACTCTCCTTCAGATACAAGTCTGTCCTTGCTCTCTGGAACTGGGCTTCTTTGCAAGCATTCTTCAGAATTTGTTCTCCAGCTTTAGACTTCTTGATATAATCCCCAGACTTCTCAATCTTAACCAGATGCTCCACTCTCAACTTCTCCAACCTCTCAATCTCCCTCATGCCCTCACTCCTCTCTCGGAGGGTCTTCTACAAAGCCTGGGTTAACTTCTCATTTCTTTCCTTCAAGCTTTCAAACTCCTCCAAACTGATAGTGGCAGGGGGTGGTGCTGAAGATGACTCGGGCATGTCTTCTATGGTAAAGGGCATCCTAGAGAATTGAGCCTTGGCACGGGACCACTCATAATATTGTGTTGATGCCACATTGTTGAACTTCCCTAGGATGGTCACTCCCTTGGTTTGAACATTATCCCAAGTCCAGGCAGCCTGCCTAGCAGTAGCCAAATTAATCTTGTTCTCACAATAGAGAGTCTCCACCAAGTCCTGTGCCTTAGGAGTGTGGACCAGTGCATAGCCCAGTTGCCTTCTGAACAGCAGAGGATTATAATTAATGCTACCCTTAACTCCTATTAAGGGCACATTGGGAAAATGCCCACAGCTGGTGATGATATCCCTGCCTTTGGTGCTTTGAGTGCACCATCTAATATCAGCTGAAGTTAGAGCAGTGAGTCTCTTAGCCCAGTTGCTTTGCTGATGAGGATTCAAAAATGCATCTGTCCTGGGTAAATGCTTGAGAAGCCAAGTGTGGAACAATGGAGCACAACACCTCACTAATCTCCCCCTCTGCTTTTCATTCCTCTGATGCACTGAATAGTAGAGATCCCCCAATAAAGTGGGCACTGGGTTCTTCAAGATGAACAGATGGATTGCATTTTTGCTAATGAATCGAGGCTCATCTGCAAACAATACAATTCCATATATACTCAAAGCCAACAAGGCACAAACAGCTTTCCACTCTCCTAAAGAAGCTTTCAGGGTAGCTTGAGAGATCAAGAAATCCAGATGGAAGCCAGGGATTCCAGCTTTAGAAGTCATATGCTGCTCAATCAGAACAGGTTCCAGATGCAAAGCCTTTGCTACTTCTCCATTACTAGGAAAGACCATCTCAGGGTTGAAAGGGATTCCAGCCCTGATAGGCATACCAACCAATGAGGAGTATTCTTCCAATAAAGGGCCCAACTGAAAGTCTTGAAAAGTGAAACATCTCAGTGGGGGATCATAAAACTGAATGCAAGTGTGGATCAGGCTTCTCTGTGATGGGTCCAGATCCATAACCATATCAAGTATATCCCCATAGTGTTCCCTGAACAATGGTATGTGATCTGGAGTGATCAGGGTCTGAATCCTCCTGATGTCAGATAACTCTGGCTGGAAGAAATGATAGGTGATGTTGCTCTTTTTAGGAGCCATGATGCTGAGACTGAGTAGAGACAGGTTCTGATGATAATACTGAAGAAGTGGCCAGTGATTGGCTGGTGCAGGTGATAGTTGAAGCAGATGCTGATGAAGATGGGTCAATACTGAAGATGGGGTCAAAACCAGAACCAAAAATGAAGATGGACACCCTGAAACACAAATAAGCAAATGTCAATATGATGCAATGAGGATGTATGCAAATGATATGCAAGGGTTTGTGACTGAGCTGGATCTGATCAATTGCTCTGATGTAAGTCCATGTGTGTAAGAAATCCAGATGGAGGTCTATAAATCCAATAACCAAGGTAGGGGGCTCAAATAAAGAGCCACATGTCCAGGGTTTTAGAATCACAAGAACTGTCCCAACATGGAGTATTCTTAATCAAACAAAGTAACAGGGTATTCTGAGGTCAAGGTACCTGCAAACCTGTAAACAGCCCAACCCCCTCACAGGTGGTGTTCTAAAACAAGGATCCTCAGACTTGGATCAGTTATGAGAAGTGTAAACACTTCTAACCCGGAGGTACAGTGTTTACAATAACCATAAAAGTTCCTCCTCTAATTCACCCCAGTTTCTGAAGGTCAATACTAAAAGGTCATCCAGACTTAGCAGGCTTCCCAGATAGCCCTAGTATTGCAGGAAATCTGCAACACAGAGTTCTCAAGAAGAAACCCATATCTGAACCGTGTTTCATATTCCCGCACCAGACCGAAATGGAATGGGAAAGAATATGATTCACTCTAGCCTATGTGTCACTCAGGTCCCAGGTATAGGACCTTAACTCTCAATAGAACCCCACCCACCAAGACAAAAAAACCAGATCCAGCCAGCAGCATGACAGTATGATATATGAAAAGCAGTAAAGAAAGCAAGTAAACAAACTGTACATAAAGCAGTAAATAAACAAGCACACAAGCACAGATAACACCCCAGTAAACACAAATAAATCAAGCGCTAGGAGGAACCCACAAAAAGAACCAGAAGCCCTGGTTGCAATATAAACATCCCCAGCAGAGTCGCCAAGCTGTCGCTCCCGCCAAATGGGACCGGGTCAAAAGGGGTACAGACGCGAACGGTCGGCGAAGGGAACAGTGAGAACACACAGCCGTGAACTCACTGGAGATGAATAGAGTCGCCAGCTAGGCATTTTTATCCCGGAGGAAAGGCAATGCTGCATAGGCCTAGAAAGATATGGATAAGACGGTTTGCGAACCAGAGAGACTGAGAAAGGGGGTTGGTTACAACTTGGGAAGGTATTAGCACCCAGATTGTCCGTCGTACTCGACGGGATCCACGCTTAAAAGATTTGTGTTTTAAAGGGGTAGTGTCAGTGCTATTTGTGTATCAAAGAGCTGGAAAAGGATGTACAGGTGTCAGTGTGAGAGAAGTGTGAAGTGTAATAGATACAGTGTCAGTGTAGGAGTGAAATGCTCATGATAATGAGGCTTAAAGAATAAAGCTGGAAAGAGGGGGAATATACAGAGACTTTTGTTCGATAACTGTTAAGTTATGCCTACGTATCCTCTCGTGCAATGAGGAAGTCAGAACACCGTAGTTCGACCCAAAGAGACTGAAAGGTGAATTGACTTGTGAACTGCTTACTGGTCTATGCTCAAGTGTATGACCTGTCTGGCTCAGGTGCAAACTGTCTTGCATTAGACGGAAGAAGCAAGTTCTCGTTTGGGAGTGAATGAGATGAGAAAAGAATCCCGGAGGAGGCGATTATTGTTTGTTTTTGAGTTTTCAGTCTTTTATTGCTTTTGAAAATTTGTCATAAGTTAACGAGCTTAAGTCTAAACCAATGGATTTAGTAAACTCATCACATCTTCCCTCTGATTAGGGGTAATGAGAATACCTTTAGTGTGAAGTCAGATTCTCACACTTAATCACCTTTGATGTAGGATTAAGATCATTAACCTACTTGTGATTATTTAGATGTTTTTGGTGTTTTTGTTTAGTGTTAAGTAATGAGGTTAAGCCGTAATCAGGGATTTAACAGACTCATTACACCATCCTAATAGAAGGATAATAGATGAGAATGTTTAAGCTGAGGAAAACTCCTCAACTTAATCCATGATTAGGGATTAAACTCATGACAAAACAAAGCCTTTATTGAGTGGATTTTAGTTAATGATATGATGATGAAGTGAGTTTTAGGGTTTATAAGACAACTTGAGGGGGACTTGTCCATTAACACTAGGGTTAGTCCTTCTTAACCAGTTAAGGAAGAATTAGAACCCTAATGCAAGGCCCAAGTTACAAGTGTGATGTCTTGATGATTATTATGTGAATTGATTAAGAGATTTAAACACATTAAGGGTTTAACACTTAGGATTAAAGTTATACACTCCATCCTAAGAGAAGGATGCAGGCATAAGCTTAATCACAAAGCCTTAAAGCCTTTAGGGTTTAGTCCCTGATTATGAGGTGAGAAGAGAAGACTCAATGAGACACAAAGGTAAAACTAAGAGGGGGAACTAATCAAAACCCTAATCATTGTCATGCTTGGTTGTTCCTATGGTTTGTGAGGTTTTCAAGAACAATCTTCAAAGGAAACACCAGGAAGCAGATGAAAGGATCAAGAGAAGCAAAGCAACTTGCTTCATTCAAGAAGTCAAGTCACTTGAAGAAAGAAAGTGGGAAGAGGAAGAATGAGCAAGCTCAAACTTAAACACAAACAAAAATGCAGCAATGGATGCAAGAGAGATGAAAAGAAAAGTTATGAGAAGTGAAGGCAAATTCACTTCTCAAGTTCACTTACCACCTGAAAGGTTAGAAAAGAAATGCAATGCAATGCAAAAATGGGATGGAATGACATGATGCAAACCAAAACCAGAAGCATGTTGATGATGGTAATGATGCTATGGGATGTTACAAACATGAGGCAACACATGGAAATGATCATACAAGTTCATGAATGCAAATGAAGCAAGTTAGGAAGCATGGACATACATGAAAAGTTATGAAGTGCACATGGCATACAACATGGAAAATTCATGGTACAATGATCAAACATGCTTGCAATATGTCTTATGATGTCAAGTGAATCAAATGGATGCTTGAAATGTCATGGCAAGTCATGTTATGCAAGAGAATGCAAGATGGATGCAAATGGAGGCCCAAATTAGGGTTTATGAACCAAACATCAAACAAAAACCAAAAACAGAAGCAAACCCTAAGATAAAAAATGGAAAATGCCACTCAAAAGACCCCTAATCTTATACTAAACCAATGCCCAAAGGAGAGGTATCAACTCTTAACCAATTTCAAGTTATGATTTTCACAAGTTTTTTAGGGTTTTAGGGTTCCTAAACAAAAGAAATGCCAAACAAATTGAAAATGCAAGATCAAATCATGGCCATTTAATCTCACAAACTACATGCTAAACACAATGCAATGCAAGAAGAATCAATGTCCAATCCTTCATAAATAGGCAGAAATGATTTTTTGAACTTGGGATCAAAATAATGCACAAAAATGATTTTAATTCAATGAGAAATTCTCAAAATGCATCAAGATCAAAAAAGAAATTTGGTTTGAAGGTTGGACAATGTTTCTAAATGTCTTAGAATATTTCATGAATTTTTTGGTGATTTTTAAATACTTAAAAGTATTTTTAATAAATTAATTCTCATTAATCAATTAAAAATAATCTTTTAAATATTTAAAAATGCTTTTTTAATGCTAAAAATAAAATAAAAAATATTTTTGTGCCTTAAAAATTAATAAAACTCATGAGAAAAAGTTTCATAATTTTTAAACATTTTTTACTATTTTAAATTAAATATGCAAGTTAAATGAAAAAGAAAATGAAAATAAATTAAATAAAAGGAAAGTATTCAGATCTGATGGATGAGATTGAGACTGGGTTTGAATGCATTGACCACGCGCGCTTTTGGAGGGACAGGATTGCATCTGACTAAATTATTTTAATTATAATTAATTAAATCTAATTAAGTGGATTAGGGCTAATTGGAAAGATCCTGGCCACACATGCGCGCGGGTAGTCAACGGGTCAACCCAATCCAACGCATGAAATTCAAATGACACTAATTACAGGGGTTATGCCCTAATTATTTTCAGGTGGCCGGAGAAGACCTCCGGTCGTCTTCTCCGGTGGGAAGTCCACCTGAAAATCTCCAAACTCTCTCAAAACGTAACAAAAATGAAAACCAAACATACAGAAATGATTCCCATGATCCCCTGAATCAAAACCCCATCACAAACATCATTTATTTTTCCCCAGAAACATGAATCGAAACAAACAATATTTAGGTCAACAGAGTTTCAGAGATCAATTAAATGCTCATTTCATCACCATTTCCAAAACTAAAAGCATCAGAATACTCAGTGAAGCATGGAGAACAAGTTTAGAACATAAAAAATGATTTCTGGAAAAATATTTCTTGAGCTACCTGAGATTCGAAGCTTTCACTCCAGCCACTTTCAGACCTCCTCTCCTTATGCAATCTACTCCTTATGACCTCTTGGTGATGTTTGAATGCTTTGGAGAAATTTATGCTGGCTGGATGAAGAGTTTGAGCAGCTTCTGCTCAAGCTCAGTTGGAAATGGCAATGGTGATGCAGGCAGCTTCAAGCCAATGTGAGTGGTTCTTTGTGATCAGGGTGATGTTTTAAGAAGGTTTGTGGAGTTTGTTTGAGTGTTTGTGGACTGTGGAGTGAGTTTCGAAAGAAACTGCAAGTTGGTATGAAAATGGTGAAATGGTGTTATGGCTTGTTTCAGGCTTGGTTCTTTGCTGGTTTCTCCTCAATGGAACATGGTAAGATGATTGGTGAAAATGGTTTGGATGTTTGAAGTTTGTGGAGGCAGATTCGAAGAGTTTTGCCAAGTGAGGTGTTTTTGTGAATGTGATCTTGTGGCCTGTTTCAGCTTGGCTTCTTGATATGTTTTGCTTGCCAAAGGATAGTATAAACAATTCCTATAGGTCAGATGATTTGACATGGCCTTTATTGATTGGTAAGTTCACTTTTGCCAAAAGTCCACTCTTTGTGTAAGAGAGGTATGGCTTGGTTCTAGGCTAGTACAAGCATGGGGCTGGCGCAGCAAGGGTGAGGGGAAGGGCTAGCAAAGCTCAGCATCCAATGTAGCAAGTGGTAGGAAGTGTGATCATGAGTTTTGCAAGTTGGCTCATTTTGGTTCACATGTGATTTTCCCATCCCATAAGCCATGAAACATGAGCATTCTTGGTTCAATTCTGACTTTTAGAGTTTATGTGATGTTTGTACCTTGGTTTGAAGTGAACTAGAAGTTACAAATGGCCTTGGTTCATGATTTTGCAAAATTCACATTTGAGGCATGTCTTGAAAATCAATGATTTTAGCCAACTTTGTCACACCATAACTTTTGATCCAAGAAGAATTTGATCATGTTCTTGTACTTTTTGAAAAGGGAAAGAAGTATTCTACAACTTTCATGACCAAAGTTTTTCCATTTGAAGCATTTTTGGATCAAGAATCAAGGCTTGAAAAGTGACCTAAAATGACACATTCTTGAAAAGTCAACTATACCCAAAAAGTCAACATTTGCAAAAACTCCAAATTCTTGAATTTTGTGAGCTTCAACCTTCTTCCATGATCAAATAAAGATCATATACACTCAAGATGATGAAGATCACCCATTGGTTGGGTCATTGGGGGCCTCAGATGCCCTGATTTTGCACTGACTTGCCTGAAAAGTCAACTCTTGATCAGATGACTTCCCCATGGAATTTCTTCATGAAAATTGATATGCATACTCCCTATACCATATAGAGACCAATGGAAACAAGAATGACCAAAAAATTTGGAGTTATGGCCTCTGAAACCAAAACCCTAATTTTAGGTCAACTGTGTAGTCTATCCTGGCTCTGCTTCCACACCAATCCCAGTTCTTGTGATTCTTTTGAAATCTTGACTTTGAAAGGATGGAATATGATACAAGAACACATATGGACCCCTTTGAAGTGATTGGTTGCCTTTGGAGTGGCTCAAGAAGCTCTTGGATTGCTCAGATCACAAACCCTAGGTGCAGATGACTTTGAATCTATGCAGTGAATCAAAAATGAGATATGAGATGATATGATTGTGTTTATGCATATGAGATGATCACAAGCCATGGTGTTAATGGGTGAGGGAAAATTTGGTGTGTTTACAGTACCCAATTATGTGAGTTTCTGTTGATTAAATAGGTGTTTGTAATTTGGGCTTTCTGTAGGTTAATCCAGTCCTAAAAGCATGCAGCTTCCACCTTGAATTTAGGGTTTGTTACTTCCTAAATTCTAGGTGATTTTAGTTCTTCTGATTAATCTGAATCTTCATAATAAAACTCCCTACAGATGCGCCTTGTTCTGTTTTTATCCATCCATCATTAATTCCAGATAACTCTCCTTAAATATCTCTGATCAGTTAGTTATTAATTAATTCTGGTAGCAGGTTTGAGATGTCTCAACATCTGTTGGGACATCCTGAAAAACTGAACTTAAGTCATTTACACAATGTCCCAACATCTGATGAGACATCCTGAAATAAGTTCTTATACTCTGTTTGATAATGTCCCAACATTTGATAGGACATTCTGAACTGAATTCAATATTTCTTGTTGGTCAAAAATTCTGCCAATTCTAGACATCTACATCTTGCATTCATTACATTTCATAAACATCCATGTGTTTTCAAACTTCTAAGCATGCTTCCTTTGCATCTCATCTTTGTATGATCATTCTTATGCATCTTGTATGACTTTGCATCATCTCATATGCCATTTGCATTGCATAATCACTTCTGACTTTGGTCTTTGCATCTCATTTCAATTCATTTCTTTATGCTTTATGTCTTATGCATTCATACTAACATTTCAGGTACCTTTGGTAAGTTATTTGGGAAGTGGATTTGCCTTCACTTCCCACCTCTTCTTATCTCATTCATATGAATTTTTACTTGTCTTTGAAGTGAATCTAATTCACTTATATTCCAACATTCTCATTTTCTTTCTTTCAAGTTACTTATCTTCTTCAGGAAGTAAGTAACTTGTTCTTCTTTCTCCTTCTCTTTTCATCTGCTTCTTCCATTGGTGGCCTTGAAGATCCTTTCTCCTAAGCCTAACAAACCATAGGATACCCAAGCATGATAATTTTTAGGTTTGTGCATAGTCCCCCCTAGTCTTTTACCTTTAGGTCTCCTTGAGTCTCTCTTCTCATCTCAATAATCAGAGATTAAACTCTTACAGCTTTAGGACTTTGGAATTAGGGTTATGCATGCATCCTTATCTTAGGATGGAGTGTATAACTTTAATCCTTAGTGTTAAACCTTTAATTTGTTTACACTTCTTAATCAAAACACATTAATAATCACTAAGACTTTATCTTGTAACTTGGGCCTTACATTAGGGTTCTATCTCTTCCTTATGGTTAAGAGGGACTAACCCTAGTGTTTAATGGACAAGTCCCCCTCAAGTTGTCTTACAAACTTAAAATCCACTTCTTAATCTCATCCCTTAATTAAAATCCATTTAATAAAGGCTTGTTATATAATGAATTTAATCCCTAACCATGGATTAAGTTGAGGTATCTTCCTCAACTTAAGTGTTCTCATCTATTATCCTTCTATTAGGATGGTATAATGAGTTCACTAATCTGTGATTAGAGATTAAACTCATTACTTAACACTAAACAACAAAACCCAAAAACATCTAACTAATCACAAGTAGGTTAATGATCTTAATCCTACATCATCATGGTAATTAAGTTGAGATGCTTATCTCATACTTAAGTAGGCTGATTATCCCTAATCAGGAAGGATATAATGAGTTTACAACCTTTGATTTAGGCTTAAACTCATTAACTTATGCAAAACACCAAAAACAATAACAAGACTAAAAACACAAAAACAAACAATAATCGTCTCCTTCGGGATTCTTTTCTCATCACACTCATTCACAAACGAGAACTTGCTTCTTCCGTCTAATGCAAGACAGTTAGCACTCGAGCCAGACGAGTCATACACTTGAGCATAGACAAGTAAGCAGTTCACAGTCAATTTCTTTTTTTCAGTCTCTTTGAGTCGAACTATGGTGTTCTTACTTCCTCATTGCACGAGAGGATATGTAGGCATAAGTTAACAGTTATCGAACAAAAGTCTATGTGTCTTACCCTTCTTTCAGCATTCTTTCTAAAGCCTCAGTTCCTGAGCAATTCACCTTTTGCACTGACACCTGTATACTCTTTTCTTAGCTTTTGCACACAGATAGCCCATACACTTACCCCTTTAAACACAATCTTGTAAGCGTGGATCCCTTCGAGTACGATGGACAATCTGGGTGCTAATACCTTCCCAGGTTGTAACCAACCCCCTTTCTCAGTTTCTCTGGTTCGCAACCACCTTATCCATCTCTTTCTAGGTTTATGCAGCATTACCTTTCCTTCGGGATAAAAATTCCTAGCTGGCGACGCTATTCAATTCATTTCATTTCTCTTTTCGCCGACCGTTCGCGTCTGCACTGGGATGTAAATCTTCGGGAGCGACAGCTCTGCGACTCTGTTGGGGACACTTATCTTGCAACCAGCGCTTCTGGTTCTTTTTGTGGGTTTCTCCTAGCGCTTGTTTGATTTGTGTTTATGGGGGTGTTATGTGTTGTATGTTCTTTTTGTTTATTGATTTATTTATTGCTTTCTGTACAACTTTATTTATTGCTTCATTCACTGTTTTATTGCATTCCATATTACTGTCATCATATCATTCTGCTGGATTTGTTGTTTACCTTGGTAAGAGGGATATTCAGTGAGTAAGGTTCCATACCGGGAGCCTGAGTGACACATAGGATAAAGTGGCTTCATATTCTTTCCCATTCCATTTTGGTCTGGTGCGGGAATATGAAACACGGTTCAGACATGGGTTTCTTCTTGAGAACTCTGTGCTACGGATTTTCTGTAGTACTAGGGCTATCTGGGAAGTCTGCTAAGTCTGGATGACCTTTTTAGATGACCTTCAGCATCTGAGGTGAATTAGTGGAGGATCCTTTATGATTAATGTAAACATTGTACCTCCGGGTTAGAATTTTTTACACTTCTCATAATTGATCCATGTCTGAGGATCCTTGTTCTAGAACAATACCTGTAAGGGGGTTGGGATGTTTACAGGTTTGCAGGAACCCTTGGCCTCATCATACCCTATTACCAATTAAACCCTAATGACTTTCAGATGACCGGAACAGTGTTCCGGTCATCTTCTTCGGCCAACCCCAAACCCTATCTTCTTCTACAAGCCACTAAAACTCATAAATCTTGCCCATAAATGATCCTCTAACATCACTCAACTTAAATCGTCAATCAAATGGAATTTATATCACAAGAATTAAGCAAATCGAAATAAACATCAAACACGGGCAAAATTTCAGAACATTATAACATACTCATTTTCAGTTTTAAACACATCAACATGACCAACATAACATGTAGATTCACATTTTAATAAGAAATTAAGGTTCTGGAAAATTGTTCTTGAGGGATACCTGAACTGGAGTTCTTCAAACTGGAGCTTTCAAGGCCTTCCCTTTGTGCAACCAACTCCTTTGGGCCTCCTGAAGCTATTGAGATGCTTGGATGGATTTTATTTTGGCTAGTTTGTGAGATACAATTCTGATATGGCAGAAATCGTGTTTGTGTTTAAGGTTGTTTCAGGTCATGGTGATGGGTGGGTTTTGTTCCTTGAGTGATAAGGAGTTGAATGGTAAAAGAAAATGTGATGTTTGATGGATGTGCAATGAGTTTCGAAGAAATGAAGTTTTTAGAGGATTTTTGCAATCTGAGCTTGTGGTATGTGTAGATGTTTAGAATTGGCAGAATTTTTGACCAACAAGAAGTGTTGAACTTAGTTTAGGATGTCACACCAGATGTTGTGACATTATCAAACAGAGTATAAGTTAATGAACTTAATTCAGGATGTCACACCAGATGTTGTGACATTGTATAAGTTAATGAAGTAAGTTCAGATTTCAGGATGTCACACCAGATGTTGTGACATCTCAAACCTGCTACCAGAATTAAATAATGCAAAACAGAACTGAGTAAATTCAGGGAATTTATCTGGAATAAATTGTGAATGGATAAACATTACAAGGCGCATTTGTAGGGAGATTAGTTATATGATTTCAGTATAACAGAAGAACTATCTCACCTAGAATCAAGGAAGTAACAAACCCTAATTCAAGGTGATGACAGCATGCGTATCAGGACTGGATAACCTACAGAAAGTCCAAAATCCAAGCATCTATTTAAGCAACAGAAACTCTAAGAATAGAGTACGAAATTAAGAAGACTAAATAGAGTGTTTGTGTTTAATAGCAGGTTTTATATGTGTATCACTTTATGAGCTTTTAAGCAAAAAGTGTATTGTGTCTTGATTGAAACTGTGAAGTAAAATCAAGCTGTTGTGTTTGAAGTGTGACTTCAATTTTATTAAACTTGTAACATATCACTGTGTGATTGAGGGGGAGTGAGTTGATACTCATATCTAAGTTGTGTCTTAGGTAGAAATTGCCTTGGGTAGATATTAAGTGAAAGATTAAACTGAGTGGCTTAAGTCTAGAATTAATATTACTTATATTGGATTTCCTTCCTGGCTTGGTAGCCCCCAGATGTAAGTGTGGAGATACACTGAACTGGGTTAACAATTTCCTGTGTTGTTTAATTTACCTGCACTTTAAGTTTTGTTTAAGTCTTCAAGTGTTTAAACATCTCATTCGACATCACGTACCTGATCCCATAATTTCAATTGGCATCAGAGCAGGCACCCTGCCTGTTTAACCGGGTGAGATCTAGGGACTGCAAATTTTGGGAACATGGACAGAGATGTAGGATCTGTGAATAGACCACCTATATTGGATGGATCAAACTATGACTACTGGAAGCCAAGAATGGTAGCATTCTTAAAATCACTTGATAATAGGGCTTGGAAAGCAGTCAACAAAGGATGGGAGCACCCTGTCCAAGACAACAAGGATGGGGCAAAAGTGTTGAAACCTGAAGAAGAATGGAGCAAGGAGGAAGAAGATTCGGCACTTGGAAATTCCAAGGCCTTAAATGCCTTATTCAATGGCATTGATAGGAACATATTCAGACTTGTGCATCACTGTGAGCTGGCCAAAGATGTTTGGGACACTCTCAAAACCACTCATGAAGGAACATCAAAGGTGAAGATGTCAAGACTTCAACTTCTCACCACCAAGTTTGAAAACTTGAGAATGAAGGAAGATGAGACAATTCATGAGTTCTACATGAACATCTTGGAAATAACTAATACTTCTGGTACGTTGGGAGAAAAGATGAGTGATGAAAAGCTGGTAAGAAAGATTCTCAGATCTTTACCAAAAAGATTTGACATGAAGGTTACAGCAATAGAAGAAGCTCAAGACATATGCACAATGAAGGTTGAAGAGCTCATTGGTTCCCTTCAAACATTTGAGATGGGAATGAATGATACAATTGTAAAGAAGAACAAAAGCATAGCCTTGGTTTCAAATACTGATAAAGAAGAAGAAAATCATGAAGCAGACCCTGAAGAAAATTTATCAGAAACAATTGCTATGCTTGGAAGACAATTCAACAAGATTCTCAAAAGAATGGATAGCAGGTCCATACCAAGTGGAAGAAACTCAAACTCTTCTGAGAATAAAAGACCTTATGATGCTAATAGAAGGTCAAATTATGATGAAAAGACCAATCAAGAAAAAGGGATTAAATGTCATGGATGTGAAGGATATGGACACATCAGAAATGAATGCCCTACCTATCTAAAGAAGCAGAAGAAAGGTCTCTCTGTGACCTGGTCTGATGAAGACTCAGGATGTGATTCAGAAGAAGAATCAGCAAAGCACATCACTGCTCTAGCTGGAGTATGTGAATCTGAAAGTGGATCCAGTGATGAGGAGCTGACTTTTGAAGAGCTTGAAGAATCATACAAAGAGCTGTGTAAAAGAAGCACTGAAGTATGCATGGAGAATATAAAGCAGAAGAAGCAGATTGAGGCATTAAAGGTTGAAAAGACAAGTAATCTAGAAATCATTGACACTTTGAAAAGTGAAGTAAGTCTTCTCAACTCCAAATTGGAACATATGTCCAAATCTGTTAGAATGCTGAACAGTAGCTCAAACACACTGGATGTCATTCTCAACAACAATAAGCATTCAGGGGATAGAACTGGACTGGGATTTAACAAAGCTCAAAAGGTTGAGGCTAGCACCAGCAAAACTACTTCAAATCCCATAAAGTCAAACAAGATGTCCCAACAGATGTCCCAACATCATGAAAAGAACATGATGAAAAAGAAGTATCAAAGATGGAGATGTCATCATTGTGGAAGGTTTGGTCACATCAAACCTTATTGCTACAAGTTGCATGGATATCCAAATCAGATGCATCAGCAACCTCCTAAGCAGAAGATAAAGGTCACCAAGAAAGTGCTGCATGGACATCAAAATCAAAGATATCAGCAACCCCCTAAGCAGAAGACAGAGGTCATCAAGAAAGTATGGGTACCTAAAGCTAGTCTTCATGCTGATCAAAGCTACATGCCCAAGAACAAGTTCAACAAACAACCTTGGAGCTCTAAAGATAGACACTATACAGGGCAGAGGCATCAAAGGAAACCTCAAAACAAGCAAAAATGGTCAAAGAAGGGTGTTGCCTATATAGCTCATACATCTCTCAGAGTATCAGCTAAGGAAGACTGGTACTTTGACAGTGGATGCTCAAGGCACATGACTGGATTGAAGAATCTGCTAGTAAACTTAAAGTCACATTCATCCAGATATGTAACCTTTGGAGATGGAGCTAAAGGAGAAATCAAGGGAGTTGGGACCTTGGACTGCCCAGATGTACCAAGACTAGATGATGTGCCGCTGGTAAAAGGATTGACTGCTAACTTGATCAGCATAAGTCAATTATGTGATCAAGGTTACAGTGTAAACTTTACCAAAACTGAATGCATAGTGTCTGATAAAGAACAGAAGGTTGTCATGAGAGGAGCCAGATCTAAAGACAACTGTTATATGTGGGAACCTCAAGACTTCAGTCTCACTTCAACTTGCTCCTTAGCCAAAGAAGAAGAAGTGAAGCTATGGCACCAAAGACTGGGTCATCTTCATCTCAGAGGAATAAAGAAGACCATATCTATGGAGGTTGTAAGAGGTATTCCAAGACTGAAGATTGATGAAGGCAAAGTATGTGGTGAATGTCAAATAGGAAAGCAAACCAAGATGTCCCATCCAAAGCTCCAACATCTGACAACTTCCAAAGTTTTGGAATTACTGCATATGGATCTTATGGGACCAATGCAGGTTGAGAGTCTTGGGGGAAAAAGGTATGCCTTGTAGTTGTTGATGACTTTTCAAGATATACATGGATAAATTTCATTAAATAAAAGTCTGATGTGTTTGATGTATTCAAAGATTTGTGCCAAAGAATACAAAGAGAAAAAGCAAGCTGTATGGTCAGAATAAGAAGTGACCATGGAAAGGAGTTTGAGAATCAAAAATTCTCAGATTTCTGTTCTTCAGAAAGAATCAATCATGAGTATTCTTCTCCTATCACCCCTCAACAGAATGGGATTGTTGAGAGGAAGAACAGAACTATCCAAGAGTCAGCAAGAGCTATGATCCATGCTAAAAAGTTACCATTGTACTTCTGGGCTGAAGCTATGAACACAACTTGTTACATTCACAATAGACTCACTCTAAGAAAAGGAACCTTGTCCACCATCTATGAAGTCTGGAAGGGCAGAAAACCTACAGTCAAGTACTTTCATGTGTTTGGAAGTAATTGTTACATTCTGGCTGATAGGGATCAAAGAAGAAAGATGGATCCTAAAAGTGAAGAAGGGATTTTCCTTGGATACTCCATAAACAGCAGAGCCTATAGAGTATTTAACTCCAGAACTAAGGTTATAATGGAGTCAATAAATGTGATCATTGATGATGCCCCTGCAGATGTAGCTGATGATGTTGGAACATCTGCTGACAGTCAGACTGAAGTTGAAATAAAGAGTGATAATCCTGACTTCACTCTAACTGAGGCAAGGACAGAACAATCAAGCAAACCTCCCTCCATCAGAATCCAGAAGGATCATCCTAAAGATCTGATAATTGGTGATCCCAACAGTGGTGTAATCACTAGATCAAGAGAGATGATTTCAGGTTCTTGTTTTGTTTCAAAAATAGAACCTAAAAACATCAAGGAAGCCCTTAATGATGAGTACTGTATTTCTGCTATGCAAGAAGAATTAGGCCAGTTCACAAGGAATGAAGTGTGGGATCTTGTTCCTAGACCTGATGACATAAATGTGATTGGCACTAAATGGGTGTATAAGAACAAGTCAAATGAGCAGGGAGTTGTTACAAAGAACAAGGCTAGACTTGTAGCTCAAGGATACACACAAATTGAGGGAGTAGACTTTGATGAAACCTTTGCACCAGTAGCAAGGCTTGAATCAATCAGACTACTTTTAGGAATTGCTTGTATCCTGAAGTTCAAGCTGTTTCAAATGGATGTGAAAAGTGCCTTTTTAAATGGATATCTTAATGAGGAGGTATATGTGGAGCAGCCAAAGGGATTTGTTGATCCAAGCTGTCCAGATCATGTATACAAACTAAGGAAGGCTCTTTATGGTCTGAAGCAAGCCCCAAGAGCATGGTATGAAAGGCTGACTACTTTTCTCACAAAACAAGGATACAGGAAAGGTGGAATAGACAAAACCTTGTTTGTGAAGGATGAAGAAGGAAATGTCATGATTGCTCAAATATATGTAGATGACATAGTCTTTGGTGGGATGTCAGACAGGATGGTTAAACATTTTGTCACTCAAATGGAATCAGAATTTGAGATGAGCCTAGTAGGAGAACTAACCTACTTTCTTGGACTGCAAATCATGCAGATGGAAGACTCCATGTTCATATCCCAAAGCAAGTATGCAAAGAACACTGTCAAGAAGTTTGGGATGGACAGTGCAAGTCACAAAAGAACACCTGCCCCCACTCATTTAAAGCTGACAAAGGATGACAAGGGTGAAAAGGTGGACCAAAGCTTATACAGAAGCATGATTGGAAGCCTATTATATATGACTGCTAGCAGACCAGATATAGCCTTTGCAGTAGGTGTATGTGCAAGATATCAAGTTGATCCAAAAGTTAGCCATCTAAACCAAGTTAAGAGAATTCTGAAATATGTCAATGGTACTTGTGACTATGGCATAATGTACTCCCATGGATGTGAACCAATTCTCACTGGCTTTTGTGATGCTGATTGGGCTAGAAGTGTTGATGATAGAAAGAGCACATCAGGAGGATGCTTCTTTCTAGGAAACAATTTGATTTCTTGGTTCAGTAAGAAACAAAATTGTGTATCCTTATCCACTACTGAAGCTAAATATATTGCAGCTAGTAGCAGTTGTTCACAATTGGTTTGGATGAAGCAAATGCTCACAGAATACAAAGTCCCACAAGATGTCATGACATTGTACTGTGACAATTTAAGTGCTATTAACATATCAAAGAATCCTATCCAACACAGCAGGACCAAGCACATTGATATCAGGCATCATTTCATCAGAGATCTTGTGGAAGAGAAGGTGATCTCATTAGAACATGTAGCCACAAATCTGCAATTGGCTGATATATTTACTAAAGCTTTGGATGCTACCCAATTTGAAAACCTAAGGGGTAAATTGGGAATCTGCTTATATGAAATATAGCAGTTATGGAGAAGTGCCAACATGTCTTATGACATCGTGTGGCATGATCACCAGATGGCAACACCAGTCTGGTCAAAAACTCTGTGTATTCCACTCTTTAAAATTCTCCAAGTAACGGCTTTTATAAAAGCTCCAGCTTGCTCTCAGCTCTTCATCTCCTCATTATCTTCTCAAAACAAATTGCATGCTAAAGCTATTTTTCTGAGCTCATCAAAATCAATCAACCCTAAGCTCTTCTTTCACCACATTCGAAAATGTCTCAACATCAAAACCCTAACATCATGGATGAAAACCTCAACCAAGAAGATGTGGTGCATGCAACCCCAATCTCCATGGTTCCAATGGATACTACTCCCATGGACGAAATCAGAGGAAGTGTTCCTCTTGCTCAAAATCCTAGAACTCCAAATGTGAGAAGAGCAAAGGAACCTATGTTCAGCAAAAGCAAAGGGATTCCTTCATCCTCAAACACCACCCCCAAAGCCTCTGAATATATGGATGCCTCCATCAAGCATCTTGTTAATAGGATTTTGTCTGAGCAAAGAGTAGTGTGTGGGGTATCTGTTCCCCTGAACACCATGCCTGCTCCACAAGAGGAACAGAACAATCAAGCTGAAGAGGACACTCCTGTTCAACAGGATGTCCCAATAGATGTTGAAACATCTGAGGACCAGAACAAGGCCTCAACTGATGATGATGATGAAGCCACTGATGACCAAGCTTCTGTTTATCCACCTGCTGAAGAGGAGACTACCCAACCTCCTCTTGTTGAAGACATAGATAATGACTCTGACACAGAGATCATTGCTTCTGTGGACCCTAGCATAGCCAAAAGGCTTAGGGCTAGGAAGGAAAAGAAGACTGCAGGACATGCAACTCCTGAAAAGAAACAACCTACTCCAAAGAAAGACAAGGCCAAAGTGGTATTTGGACCTACTAAACAATGGAGCAAGGTGAATACCCAAAAGAGGAAAGCTGTAACTCCACCAGATTCAGATGTTGAAGAGGATGTCCCAACATCCCAACCAAAGAAGAAACCAGCACCTTCAAGGTCTACCTCTGTTGTTCCAGAAGCTCCTCTGGACAATGTGTCATTCCATCATGTGTCAAGTATGATCAGATGGAAATATGTATACCAAAGAAGGGTGGCACTTGAAAGAGAGCTGGGCAGCAATGCACTTGAGTGCACTGAGGTAATAGACCTAATATCTTATGCTGGTTTATTCAAAACAGTTTCAAGTTTTTCACCCTGCTATGAGCTGCTAGTCAAGGAGTTCATTGTCAACCTGCAAGAGGACTGTGCTGATGGAAAGTCAGAAGAATTCAGAAAAGTCTATGCAAGAGGGAGATGTGTGGAATTCTCTCCTAGGGTTATCAATCATTACCTAGGGAGAGAATCTGATGGGCCTAATGAGTTGGGGAAGACTGACAACCAAATTTGCAAGGTCATCACTGCTAATCAGGTCAAAACTTGGCCAGTCAAGGGCAAACTTTCTGTTAGCTTGCTAACAAGGAAGTATGCAATGCTGCATAGGATTGGTACTGTCAACTGGGTCCCTACCAACCATACCTCTTCAATAGCAACTGGATTGGGAAGATTCATTTATGATGTGGGCACCCAAACAATGCTGGACTTTGGGGCTTACATATTTGATCAAACACTGAAGCATGCAGGAACATCAGCAACAAAGCTTCCTATTGCCTTTCCATCTCTGCTATGTGGAATCATACTCAGCCAGTATCCAGGTATCCTCACTGAGAAGGATTCAGTCTGCAAAAGAGAAAGTCCTCTGGCCTTCCATTACAAATTTTTCTTGATCCATCATGCTGCTGATGTTGAAGCTCCTAGTGGGACATCTGCTGGTCCTTCAAAAGCAAAGACTCCCATATCCAAAGCTGCCTTGATTGCATAACTGAAGAGCACTTGCAAAGAGCTGGATGCCATAAGCAAAAGCTTGAGGAAATTATTCAAATGCTGGAAATGGAAGAGAGTGCTCAGAAGGCTGCTAAAACTGATGATGACTCTGATGATGAATCTGAAGAAGAAGAAGAAGATACTGAATATGAAGACTCTGAGTGAAAATGTGTGAGGAAAGTGTACTGTATCAGCATTGTAATTTTTATTTTGTATTTCTGTCTGCTTATGTAATTTGGCCCCAATTTCTGTCTAACAAGGGGGAGAAGAGAACTGAACAACAACAATGTCTGCTGCAGTTTACATGATTAATGAACAAGCTGTTTGTCTGTTTAATGTCTGCTTCTGAACTAAGTTTTTTTAAAAATTCTGTTGAACAAGTCAGAATACATACAGGTTTGAGGGGGAGCAAACTCTCATATGATTAAAACAGAAAAGAACTCTGCTGCACTCTGATAAATGAAACTCTGCTGCACTCTGATAAAACCAGAAGATTATGTTAGCGAAAAATTAGCCAAAGGGGGAGTTTGTAGATGTTTAGAATTGGCAGAATTTTTGACCAACAAGAAGTGTTGAACTTAGTTCAGGATGTCACACCAGATGTTGTGACATTATCAAACAGAGTATAAGTTAATGAACTTAATTCAGGATGTCACACCAGATGTTGTGACATTGTATAAGTTAATGAAGTAAGTTCAGATTTCAGAATGTCACACCAGATGTTGTGACATCTCAAACCTGCTACCAGAATTAAATAATGCAAAACAGAACTGAGTAAATTCAGGGAATTTATCTGGAATAAATTGTGAATGGATAAACAATACAAGGCGCATCTGTAGGGAGATTAGTTATATGATTTCAGTATAACAGAAGAACTATCTCACCTAGAATCAAGGAAGTAACAAACCCTAATTCAAGGTGATGACAGCATGCGTATCAGGACTGGATAACCTACAGAAAGCCCAAAATCCAAGCATCTATTTAAGCAACAGAAACTCTCAGAATAGAGTACGAAATTAAGAAGACTAAATAGTGTTTGTGTTTAATAGCAGGTTTTATATGTGTATCACTTTATGAGCTTTTAAGCAAAAAGTGTATTGTGTCTTGATTGAAACTGTGAAGTAAAATCAAGCTGTTGTGTTTGAAGTGTGACTTCAATTTTATTAAACTTGTAACATATCACTGTGTGATTGAGGGGGAGTGAGTTGATACTCATATCTAAGTTGTGTCTTAGGTAGAAATTGCCTTGGGTAGATATTAAGTGAAAGATTAAACTGAGTGGTTTAAGTCTAGAATTAATATTACTTATATTGGATTTCCTTCCTGGCTTGGTAGCCCCCAGATGTAAGTGTGGAGATACACTGAACTGGGTTAACAATTTCCTGTGTTGTTTAATTTACCTGCACTTTAAGTTTTGTTTAAGTCTTCAAGTGTTTAAACATCTCATTCGACATCACGTACCTGATCCCAGAATTTCAGTCTGTTTCAAGGCTTCATCTTCTGTGTTTTATGCTTCTTAGGGTTTCTATAAATAATGATATTGGTCAGAAGAGTTGTTGTGGCACTGTGGGATTAGTATGGCTTGAAATGCAAAAAAGTCAAGATTTGTGTGCTTGAGGTTTGGGTCATGACAGAGCTGATTTTCTGGATGGATTGTGTTCAGGTGGCTTCAAGGATGAATTTTGGATCAAATGTGGTGAGCTATGATGCTTGGATCATGAGATTGTATGTGTTTTGCATTTTCACAACTTTGAGAATTCTTGAGATGCAAGTCATGAAAATCCTTGATTCTTGGCACAATTCTGGTCTAAAAAAGTTGCATATTTTTCTACGATGTGTAGAAGTGCATTAGAGGTCATGAGAAGGCTTGGAAAGCAAAATTGCACATTTCCCTCTTTGGCATGAACTTGGAAATTATGTGAATTTTGCCAACTTTGATCCATCATAACTTGAGTTCTAGGATGAATCAAGAGGAGTTCTTGTACTTTTTGAAAATGGGAAGATCCAATCTACAACTTTCATGTTTGAAGAAAATTCATTTGAAACCTTTTTGATCAAGAAAGAGGAGGTTGAAAATCTTTCCCAAAATGGAAAGTTTACATTACAAGTCATGTCCAAAAATAGAAAATTTTCAAATGGCTCAAAATTCTTCAATCTTGTGAACTTCCAAGCATTCCTAAGATCAAATAAAGATCATAGGACCTCAAATTGATGATGATGACCCTTTAGAACCCTTGTTGGTGGCCTCAGATGCCCTGATTCTGACTTTCTTGCACAACAAGTTACCATTTGATCAGATGACTTCCAAGGAATTTTTACTTCAAATTTGATATACATGCTCCTTATAACATATATGGACCAATAGAATCAAGAATGGCCAAAAAATTTGAGTGTAAGGGCCTCAAACCCAAAACCCTAATTTCTGGTCATTTGTGTAGGAGCCCTGAGCCTGCCTGAGTGGTTCTGCAATCTCTTGTGATCTTTTGACTTTCAAGAACCCTTGGGGGTATAATATGATCTTAGAACACTCAAAGACCCTCTTGGCATGCTTCATGGCCTCTGAGATAGCTCAAACACTTCTAAGATTCATTTGATCAAAACCCTAGTTATGCAACTTATCTAGTGAAATAACTAGCAGTGTGAGATGGTATGCTTATGCAATGCAATATGAAGGATCACAAGCCAAGGTGTGAGAAAAAAAAGAAGGAAAATTTGGGGTGTTTACAAACACGAGATAAAATCAAGCACGACTACGAATACCAAAAAATTCAGACACCTTCTGCCTGTTTTTACAGGCGATGAGCGTTGTTACATCAATCAGGGGACGTTCCACGGCCTCCTCCCCTTCAGCATCGAGCATCTTTTTACCGCAGTAGTTGACGGTTCGACCAAGAAATAGTCGTCCTTAAATGAGCGGATAGATTCCGAGTGCGCCTTGAAAATCTTGGTCCGCTTATTAAATGAAATGAAGCCCTTTCGAATCCCTCCTCTCTCGACCTGGCGTTGCAGGGAGAAAAGTCGGAAGAACAGTGGGAGAGTGGCCCCGTCCCCAAGATGCGAGCACGTCAGCTCTAACTCCCTCATAAAAGCGTAAGAGTTGGGATGCAACTGAGAGGGCGCCACTCCCAAGTGGCCCAGCACCGAGCAAACCAGGTCGTTGAACTACTGCCTGACCCCCAGAGTCGTTAAGACATACTTATTGAATATTTTGAGCCCCCGAAATCTGCGTATATCCTATCATCGTCACATGGGCAAGTTATAACCCAATGCATGTGATCCCCCACTACGGGCAACGGCTCCCTCCTTGGTCGAGCATAGCTCGAGACCTTTTCCAGTAAATCCTCCACTACCCACTCCTCAGGCACAGGGACCTCGTTTCCTTCGTCAGAAATTTCTTGAGCATCTGCCGCTCCCCCAGAAGTGGTGGCCGCTTCGCCCACCAAAGTGACATCAGAATCCTCCGAAGAGCTATCGGGATCGTTCGGAACGGTAGCTGAGGATCCAGAGTCCTCCCGAGTATCTTCCTCGGACGAAAGATCATACGGATTAACAAGCACTTCTTCACCTGAAAAGTAGAGGAAAGGCATCAGTGAATTTGATCAAGGCATCAAATCCACCCTTCCACTACCTATCAAGTGAAAGGGCGTGCGACAAACAGGATACAAGGCCCTCGGCCAAAGCCCTAAAAGAATCTACATGCTTAAAACGATCGGCCACGTTCATGATAGCAAAAGGATTGTGCGACGACCAAATTATCGTTGTTGTCCCTAAACCCAGGGCTCCAGTTGAACGCCAACCAAAGCCACTGGCCGGTGCAGGGCAAGGTTCCTGCACGAACAACGCTATAGACACGACCTAGACACTCTAAGGGCGATTCATCACCAGAAGGACAACTTGTCACTACAACAACCTAAGAAACTATCTACATTACTTATTCTACGTTTTAAAACTAGAACTTAACCGCATGCATGTCTAAGCAAGGAAAGAGGAAGGCAAAAGCGGAAAAAAATGCTCACCAGGTGATTGAGACATGATAACGATGATTCTGGAAAAAGGTTGTACGGTGGTCGGAAATGTAGTCGCGGTGGTCGACATGCGTTGATGGCAACCGGAGAATAGAGAAGGCGTCGAGTAGAAAAGCGAAGGCAGAAAAGTCTGAAAATGAAAAGACTTCCCCTATTTATAGAGATAGGAACACGTGCGTGTAGGCATGACCCCTATCCCTAGGCAATCATGACCTATGCGCTAACCCCTAGACTAGCTGTCAGAAGCATTAAAGTGGCGTAAATTCCAAAACACGTCACCTCTTCGTTTCCTCTCCCTCGGTACCGACCATCCAATGAGTTGCTCGACTTTCAAAATTTCTCCC
The DNA here is from genome assembly GCA_963966055.1 of Lathyrus aphaca. Taxonomy (NCBI): domain Eukaryota; kingdom Viridiplantae; phylum Streptophyta; class Magnoliopsida; order Fabales; family Fabaceae; genus Lathyrus; species Lathyrus aphaca. The sequence goes on along the minus strand of OZ014522.1, from coordinate 195,685,164 downwards.
GCTTCCCCATAGGAGACAGTTTGATCGGACCAAGTAATATTCTGTCAACATTAAGAGATAAATTCGAGCAGCTAACCACACTTAATTCATCGCTCCTTCGACCAGAAGCAATGACTTGGGGGCTCCTATTCCAGACTGGCCCAATTCTCAGACTTGGGCCCAATCCATCTTCTAGCCTATGACGGCCCAATAACTCTTTAGCGACTGACACATCCTCAGTCTTCCCGGAAGTCCCTCCCGACCGGCCATCAATGCCGCCAACCATGATTCACACCCAGCAAGGTCGAACCCCCAGGATCAGCCGAGGAACGTTTTCCCGACAAGTCCTTCGCTCGGTATTAACATTATCCGACCAGGGTCTCATCCGAGCAGTCCAAGCGTCGCCCCAACGGTTAGTTTCTGGCAGTTACCGATTATTGGTGGATCCACGATTCAGGCCCAATGAAAGGGACCAATAGTCGTGCGCTGGGGATATTATATAAACTCTCTCATTTGATAGGGTCAGGTATTCAATTTCTTACTCTAAATCTCGTACTTTCTCACTCGCTGCTCGCTCTCTGACTTTAGCATTGGAGTGCCTTGCAGGTACACCCCTTTTCATCTCACCATCAACCATGCTTCATCCATGTTCGACGCCGGCCACATCGGATCCTGATCTCTAGGTACAATCAATAGGATTGAATGTTTTTTCTTGGTTATGATGTAGATCTATGGGATATGGTAGTCGATGGCTACACTCATCCTGAAGATGCTACATGAAAGAAGGTTGCAAGAAGTGCAATGAGTGACAAACAGAAGAAGGATTACAAAAATCATCACAAGGCGAGAATGATTCTGATCCATGTTTTCTCTTCTACTGAGTATGAGAAGATAACTAACAGAGAAACCGCAAAATCATCTTTGACTCATGAAGGAATTGCTCAAGTTAAGGAGACTAAGGCTCTTGCCTTAATCCAAAAATATGAAGCTTTCAAGATGGAAGATGATGAATCTGTGGAAACCATGTTTTCCATATTTCAGATGCTTGTAGATGTGCTTAGAGTATTGGACAAAGGATACTCTACTGCAGATCATGTAAGCAAAATGATCAGAAGTATCCCTTCAAAATGGAGACCAATGGTAACAACTTTGAAGCTAGCTAAAGATCTGAACAACTTCAGTCTTGAAGAACTCATTAGTTCTTTGAGAAGTCACGAGATTGAGCTAGAACAAGACGAACCTCAGAGGAAGGTTAAATTTGTTTCTCTCAAGTCAAAGACTTAAAAGACAAAGGCATATCAAGCTAAAGAAGAATCATATGGTTCTGATGTTGACTCAGAAGAAGAACTGTCTTTGATCTCTAGAAGACTTAATAGAATTTGGAAACACAGATATGACATAATCAGAAGTTCTAAGAGAAAAAACATATGTTTTGAATCATCATCCGAACAAAGAAGACAACGTTCTGGAAAAGAGCCCACATGCTACGAATGTAATGAACCAGGCCACTTCATAACTAATTGTCCAAAGCTTCTCAAGAACGAGAATAATTCAAAGAAGAATGTCGCCCACATTAAGAAAGGAATGCTAGCTACTTGGGATGACTCTGACGAAGGAGATTCTGATGAAGAGCACGCTAATGTTTCTTTTGTTGCAATAACTAGTTCTGATGGATTTGAAGAACTAGAAGATAGAGAAATAGCAGTATCAGACTCATACTCAGATACATAAGAGGTACTTTCTAAAATTTCTCGTAGTGAATTATAAATGTGTCTCTCTAAGATGTTGGAACACTATCACAAACTCCAAGGTAAATACAAGGATCTTAAACAAATCCATGTAACTACGTTGGAAGAAAGAGATAAGCTTAAACAGAGAAATTCTTCTTTAGATGAAACCATTTTATCATTGAAAATGTTAACATCACTTTGAATAACAAAAACTCCTTTCTAGAAGAAGAATTGAGGTCTAAGGTCTATAATACTAGTTGTATCAATAAGTATGATAAATCCTTACAATAGTTTTTAGCTAAAAACATAGATAGAATCAAGTTAGCTTCGATGATCTATGGTGTTAGTAGAAACGGTAATAGAGGTTTAGGGTGTAAAGAGTTTATTAAATTTGATGAGACAAAACCCCTAAAGATAACACCTTTATATGATCAGTTTATACCTTCTAGTATTGAACATAACCGTTCTGAGATAGAATATGTACCTTCACGAACACAAAAGCCTAAAAACAAATCTAGGCGCATGCACAAATTCCTTTTGTTTATCGTTCTACACGAAGACCCAAAGTTTACAAAAACTATGGGAAAACTAACAAAACAGGACCCAAGATATGGGTACCTAAAGATAAAATAGTCTATGTTGCAGATATCCTTAACAACACAATTGAAACACCAATCATGGTACCTGGACAGTGGATGCTCACGACACATGATGGGAAGAAGTCATATGTTCCAAGACCTGGAACTTAAGTCTGGAGGCAACGTCATCTTCGGAGGGAGAATGGTAAAATTATTGGCGTTGGAATAGTAGGTAATGATAGAATTTCCTCTATTAAAAATGTTTTCTTTGTTGATGGTCTATAGCATAATCTGTTGTCAATAAGTCAACTTAGTGACACATGTTATGATATTGTGTTTAATCAAAAATGTTGTAAAGTTATTAGACAGAAAGATGGCTCTTTGTCAGAGGCCTACCAAACCTGAAGTATTCTTCAGATGCTCTTTGTGAGGCTTGTTAGAAAGGAAATTTTTTGAAAACTGCTTTCAGAGCAAAGAATGTTGTGATGACCTCAAAACCATTAGAACTTCTTCACATTAATTTGTTTGGTCCAGTAAAAACTAAATCAATCAATGGAAAGAAGTATGTACTAGTCATTATGGATGATTACAGTCGATTGACATGGGTAAAATTCTTAAAACACAAGGACGAGTCTCATTTTGTCTTCTCTACCTTTTGTTCTCAAGTGCAAAACGAAAAAGATTGCAAAATTGTCAAATTTATAAGTGATCATGGCGGTGAGTTTGAGAACATATACTTTGAGGACTTATTTGATTTCGAGGGCATTTCCCATAATTTCTCCTGTCCCATAACCCCACAGCAAAATGGGGTTGTGGAAAGGAAGAATAGGAATTTGCAAGAAATAGCTCGAACCATTGTAACACCCCAAGTTTTCCCTCTTCATTTTAAGCATCATATCATATCATATTCATCATGAACATATCATATTCTTAGCATCCTAGCATGGAAAGATGAGGCATAACATTTCTCATGACCTAGCATTAGGCATATGATCATCTGTGGAGGTTCTTGAAGAATCACAAGCCATGACAAGGGGCCCAATGGATTTGTACAAGTCCTATGAGGGGTCTACATTGCATTTACAACTTCAAGTTCATTTACAAAAGCTCAGAAGGTTGGAAGATCATCAGGGAATCCAGGCCAGGGCAAAGCTCCTACACAATGGCCCCAAACTAGGGTTTGCATTTCAAGCATGAAAACCTCAAGACTTTGGCCATTTCATTTGGGAAAAGTCTGTCACATGTTAAGAGGATCCTAGGGATGAAATTTGGTGAGAAAATTCCTTGTGGAAGTCAAGCATTTCTTCAGTTGCTTGTAAATGAAGAAACTGGTCAACTGTGCCTTAGAAAAGTCAACTGTGGGATTTCAAGGGGTCCAACCCCATTTTTCTAGCCAAGGGATGTTCTTATAATGTTAAAAGAGGTTTGGAAAGTTCAAAGACCAAGAATCATGAGGTTTTGAGGTGTTTTGCAAAATTGGTGTGAAGTTGGTTATGGAAAATGCCATTTTTAGCAGTTTTTGCCCTAAAATTCAAGTGAGCATAACTTGGTGAAAAATTCTTCAAATGGATCAAAGTCAAACATGAAAGTTGGAGATTAAGGCCTCCCATTTTCAAAAAGTACAAGTACTTTTTCATAGCCTTCATGGTTAAGGAGATAGGCTCCTCGAAAATTTGGTTAAAACTAGGGCAAAAGTTGAATTTTCACTTGTGCACCAAAGCAAAAAGTCTTGAATCTTATTTTTGGGTGTTGGTACATACCAAATAAGTTCAAAATGTTACAATGAAATTCAAATAGGTCACTTTGCTCCAAGAAATACACCAAATTCGTGCATGATGTGAATCTCATTCCATAAGTGTAATTTTTGCATGAACATGAAAATTGTGTGACACTCTCATCCAATGGCCAGGATCTTGTTGGATTGAAATCAAGGGTCAGATGTGGAATGCACATGGTCTAGAATCAAGGCAATGCATGAGTGTTTCATGCTCTCACCATAAATTTGCAAAATTTGCAAAATCTCTCACACATTCCATTCCCACGTGCAAAGCCTCTCATTCTTTCAGCATTTCCTCATGACCTCATATAAAAGCAAATTAGGGTTTTAGAAGGATCCAGATCTCACTCATTTCTCAGCTCTCAAGTTTTTTCTCAAATTGCATTTTCATTCGAATCTCTTCACACACTTGCTCTCTTCACAAACCAACCACAGATCCTTCATCCTTGAGAGCTCAGGATCACAAATCCATCCATTGTGCAAGCTATTTCTCAAGATTCATCACCTTGCCATTTCAGGGAAGTTGGCTTCAAGATTCAAGATCCAGCAAGTTTCAAGGATTTAGTTGCATTTATTTTGCAACTAGAGTTCATTTGGAGTGGATTGGCAGCATTATCTTGGCTTATCACAAGCTATTTCAAGATCTGCAAGTTCAGGTGAGTTCAAATTTCTCAGATCTAGAAATGAAAATAGTTGTGTGCATTGTAATCCTCTGGTTATGCTGATCATTCTGCTGGTTTTAGATTCAAGTTTGATGCATTATTAAGCTTGTTATGTGAATTTAAAGTTTTATGGTTCAAACTGTTTGCTCACGATCTGGAAAATTCAGTGTTCATTTGAGAATTTCATCATCATTTTTGAAATCAGCATGATTCAATTACTTGATCTGGAGCATTTGAGGTTTTATTGTTAAGTTTTGTTCATGTTGTGAGTTTTCCGGTGCCGGAGCCCTAGCTCCGGTCACCGGAATCTGGGTTGTGCTTGTTAGGGTTTCACATGAAGAAGATGAGTCTAGCACCCTTGGATCCTTCATCTCAACGCATGAGATTATGCCACCTCATTTAATGAATCTGCTCCCTCTCACGTGCCATTTCTTTTATATTTTACTTCTGATTATTCAAAATGTTTCGCACCTCATGTTAACTTGTGTGTTCCCTCAGCTCTGATCCAATCCTATTGCCACGTCAATTAATGAGACAAGCTCCAGGATGCGTCTGTTCAATCCATTGGCTATTGTTTTTTCACATTTTCCTTGAATTTCCACCCTTATTTTGGTACACCTGCGCAGACCCAATGGACTCATATCACTATCCACACCTCCCTGTCTTTTGAGCCCAATTGATTTGAACTAGCTTCTCTTTCTTTTCGCACCCCTCCCAGCCTTTTCTCATTTTATTTCTTTTTTCTTTTATTTCTTTATTTCATTTAGCTTTTCAATTTTTAAAAATACTTCTAAGTGTCCAAAAATTCTAAAATAATTCATGGATGTTCATTTTAGTTTTCTTTAATTTTACATATTTTTATTTCCCATTTATTTTATGCTGACACGTGTAAATAAATTCCCTCATTTAATTAATCCTTTTTAATTCCTTTTTGAGCAAGCTGCCTTGTCCAATTTCCACATTGATCATCATTTTGAATTTCTTGTTAGTTCTTTTTGCTCTGGACTCTTGAGAGAGTTTAGTTCATGTGTGATTTTTGTCCTGATTTTTAGAAATCTTTTCATTTGGTTTTAGCCTTTGCCTTGTAAGTGAAGTTTCTTAACCCTAGTTCATGTTTGAGCCTTCTTTTGACTTGCATAGCTTCTGAATTTCTTCATATCCTTTTGACATGTTGTTATATCATGATTGAAGGTCTCTTGTCCAAAGTTGTGGAATTTTTGGGTGCATTGTTGATTTGATTTGAATTTTTGTTCTTAACTTGTCCCATTTTGCTTCTTTTTTATCATAAGTCATCTCCTTAGCTTAGAAGGGCACTTGTGCCAACTTCTTCATCTCATTTGGGGTCTCCTTAGGGTATTGATACCTTTCTGATCTTGGTTTAGGGTTTGTGTCTTGGAAATTTTGTATTTTGGTTACCTTTGAAGTTCATCCTTTCTTATGTGCATTCACCTCACTTCTTTGCTTCTTTCTTCCTATAAGTTGTTTGTTTAGCTTTGTGCTTCTCTTCTTCTTCATCCCTCTTTCTTCTTGAGCACTTATTTGACTTGGATTTGGTTCTGGTCTTGCACCTTGAGATTATGTTTTGTGCTTTTCATCTTCTTAAGTTTGGTTTGCTTTGCCATTTGGTTCATGTTGCCTCATATTGACTTGTATGTTTCTTTTCTCATTCTTATGACTTGCATTTGCATTGAGCTTTTGTATGTATGACTTCACTTCTGTTTACATGATGTTGGGATGTCATTTTGTTCATTTTGCTTTGCTTGTATGCTTATGTTGCTAACCTTTTCAGCGGCTATGGTCAGTGAGAGGTGTGGATGTGATTCCCACATCTCCAAATCTCATATCTTCTTTTCTTATTCTTGCTTGTGCTAACCTTTTGATTGTTGGGCTTAGGCCTTACATCCCCCCTCCTCTCTTCTTTTTTCTTCTTCTTTTCTTCCTCTTTCTCTCTTCTTTAGGATAGTAAACCACACTAACCTAGGGTTCCCATGCATGACAACACTTAGGATTCTTTAGTCCCCCATTAGAATTTTGCCTTTGTGATCCTTTTTGTTTCTTTCTCTTCTCATCTCAAAACCAAAACCTAAAAAGCACCTAATAAAGTTTGAAGTGGTCTCTTGTGCAATAGCCTTATTCCATGAAACACTTGTAGTCTTCCCATCTTGGGATAGTACAAGCTTGTTCATCATGATGCACAAGTCTGGTCAGGATATCATCTTCACCAAGAAAATCATAAAACACACTTCTTCATTGTAAATACTAAAAACACTTAATAAGTTAATGAGTTAGTGAGCTTAAGCCCTAATATCTGGTTTCAAGTTTTGGGGATCTTCTCCTTACTTGAGTGTGCTTGTTTTATTATTCCATCTTGGAATGTAGTGACCAGTGCACATTCCATGGAAAAGAGCTTGAGTTCACTTCCTTGTGACACACTCATAAAAAGCTTCATAAAAAACACAAACAAACAATAAGCGTCTTTCCTTCGGGAATTCTTTTCTCATCTTATTCGCTCCGTACGTGAACTTGCTCCTACTTGTCACTTTTCAAGACGGTTACGCACTCGTCGTCCGAGTCTGCAACACCTGAGCATTGACACAGGCAGTTCAAGCCTTAATTCACAAGCAACTTCTTTTCTACCCCTAGTTAGGGGAACTACGGCGACTCTGATCCTCATTGTCCAGATGAGGTACGTAGGCAGCGGGGTAGGGCGCGTTCGAGCACAACCTTTATTTTCCCTACATTTTTTCTCTTTGTTTTCTTTCTCGGATCCTTTTCCAGTTCCAGTTCCTTTTCTTTTGCAGCAACTTTCATTTCTTCATCCTTTGAAACAGTTTCTTTGCAAGCGTGGATCCCGTCGGGTACGGCAGACGATCTGGGTGCTAATACCTTCCCAGGTTGTAACCGAATCCCGAACTCAGTTTCTTTGGTTCGCAGGACCCATGTCCTTCCTTTTCTTTTCTTCTGGTTTGTGCAGCATTACCATTCCCGTTCCTTCGGGATAAAAATGCCTGGCTGGCGACTCTAACCTTTTCCGCGCCACTTTCGCGTTTGTACCAGGATGGAAATCCGAGGGAGCGACAGTTGGCGACTCTGCTAGGGACTTTCCAGAATCTCTGGTTCCCCTATGAGTCTCTCCAAGCGCTTGCATGTTTCTGTTTCTTTGGGTGTTGATTGTTTGCTATTGTGTGTTGTATTTTACTGTTGTTCATTTACAGTTTCATTTACAGCTTTATTTACAGTTTCAGTATTTATTTTCTGCATCATATTATTACTGGACTGTTTGGACTGGATCTTCTGTTTGGTGGGTATGGGTGATACTGTTTCTAAGAGATGAGCTCATTACCACGGCTCGAGTGCACCTTAGGACTTAGAGTGGTTCAACTTTGGCCTCATGAGATCTTGTCATGGGGGTAGTAGTGAGTTCCACGGCCAGACTTGCGATCGTCTTGGAAATGTTTTGATTTGGGGATCTTCCTCTCTCATTTCATAAACTTGACAGTTATGTGCAGCTGGGGACCGATCATTGAGAACCTTATGGAAACATCCCTCTTTAGTGATGACAGTGGCAGACCACATTTTGTGGCAAACCCATTCGCATCCGATGGCCCACCTGGAACTCACATAGGATGACCTTGCTTCCCGGACTCAGCTGAGGCCTCCCTGCGTAGTATATAATGCCAAACCGATTCCCTGATTTGGTCATGAGCCATTTCTCGGAAATGGTGAAAGTATTATTGCTATTCGGCTTTGAGAGTCAGTGATATCTGACCCGGAGCATACCAGTGAGATTGGGAAGGGGTTTACAGGTTTGCAGGAACACTTGGCCTCTACATACCCTCATTATCAGTGGTCCTTATTATGATTGTGGTCCTATGGTTCTGGTGTTCTGGTTTTCTTGGTACTATGGTTCTGAGATTTCTATCAGAGGGTTGTTACTCAGAGGATTTTGGTTTGCAGTTGATCAGAGGGTCCTTGTGTTAAGTGTCCAGTATCCAGATGGTCCCAGATTGATCATATGCTTGCATTGCATTTGCATTTGCATCATTCTTGCATTAACTGTTTATGTTTCCATTTTTCAGGTCATTGTTCATAGTCAGCTCCCAGTTCTGGTAAATCTTATCTCCAGATGGCAGAAGTCAAAATAATTACAAGGAAAAAGAATGTTCACTATACTTTTCTTTAGCCTGAAGTCAGAAGTGTTCAGAAATTAGCGGGTCTGATGAATGACCAAGTCTTGGGAAATTTCAGAAAGAGATATGGCCAGATATTGAAGTATGTGGACAAGCCCACTACAGACCAGAAGGACAGTTTGCATACCTTGCTCCAGTTTTATGATCCCCCGCTACGGTGCTTTGTGTTTCCAGATCACATCTTGGCTCCTACCTTGGAGGAGATTTCCAGCATTCTGAATGTTCCAATCAGAGATACCTTGCCTTTCTATGGATCTGAGGTGGTGCTTAAGGAAGAGGACATAGCCAAAGTTTGTCATTTTCCAAATGCTACAGCCAAGAGGGCTATGAAGGATAGTGAAGGCAAAGGACTCCCTTGGAGTGTGCTCATACCAGAGGCTGAGAGATATGCTAAAGAAGGTAAATGGGGTGACTTTGGTTCTTTGCTGGCTTTGATGGTGTATGGGTCTAGCTTGTTCCCAGGATAGAAAGAATTTGTAAGTTTGGAAGTGATTTCTATCTTTGCCAAAGGCAATCCTGTGCCAACTCTATTGGGTGATTTCTATTACAACGTTCATTATAGGAATGAGAAAGGTAGAGGGGGACCAGTAGGCTGCTATGCTTCATTGTTTGCTGAGTGGTTTGCCAGACAGTTGCCAAAGTCAGGTGCTTTCAAGGAGATGAGGGATGAGTGGAGATGGTCAAGAAGGTTGATGGGGTTAACTGCTGAGGATATAGCTTGGGGATATGACAGAGATCTGCTGGAAAAAGAGTTGCTGGTCAGTTGTGGAAGATTTGCTGGAGTGCCTTTGCTAGGAAGGAAGGGTGTAATTAGTTATCATCCAACATTAGCCAGGAAGCAATTTGGTTACCCTTTGAGAGATCCACCACAGATGGAAGAATTTGCTGAGTCTTTGTATTTTCCTGTTGAAGGAAACAAGGAGTTAGTTTTACAAGCATCCCAAGCTTGGGCTCATAGGATAAGGAAGGGTAAGAAAGACTTTGGCAGAGTTGATCCCAAGACGTATCCTTCTTTTGCTGCATGGTTGCAAAAGCATGTAGAAGAAGTTCTCATGTCTTTCTCAGTAGAAGCTCCACTTTATCCCAAAGAAGTTCCAAGCCAGATTACTGTCTCCCCTGAAGAGTACAAGAAATTGGAAGCTCAGTTGCATGAAGTTCGAGTGGAGAATGCTGAAATGGTCAGTTTGTACCATCTTGCCAACAGGGCCAAAAATGAAGCAGAGGGAAAGCTGCAGAAGATACAAGCCTCTTTGGAAGCTAAAGAGAAAGACTTTGCTGGAAGGGAAGCTCACTTTCAAAGGATGGGTCTGATGGAAGCAAAAAGAGAAGCGGAACGCAAAAAGACTTTGAAAACGCTCAAGGAAGCTCGCCAATCCATTGTTTGGTTGCAAGGCCAAAGGGAGGAGGAGCAAAAGAAGTTTAAAGAGAAATAAGAGTTTTTCGAGGTGCAAATGGCCTTCAAAAAGGAAGAGGTGGAGCAAGTCAACAACATTCGGAGGGAAAAGACTCAACAGTTAGCACAAAGCCAGTTAGCCTTGGAGGAGGCACGGAAGGAGATTGAAGAGCTCAAGCTGAGAGCCGGTGTAAAGAAGAATAGAGCAGAGGTGGCTGCAGAAGGGTCTGGGTCTTTAGTTTAGTTTATTTTTGATTCAGACTACCTACAGACTTGTTGTAGGAGTCTTGCTTTATTTGTTTTGTCTTTAATTCATGTAATGACTTGTAACCCTTCGGGAAATATTTCTGTTTGTGCTCTATTTTTTGGCCGGCAGTGGGTTGTCCATGATATACAGTGTTAATATGCAAATTATCATTTCTGAATATGCAAGGCTCGTTTGTCTGATACTACTAATATCTGAACATTCTTCAAAGAGAAAGTTTGAAAGTTAATACTCAAAGTGGCTGTCTGGAGTAAATACCAGAACTGGGGCATGCAAATGCTTAAAAACTTGGGAACATGAGCAGTTACATTGCATGCATATGATGTGTTTGTTTGTTTTGCAGGTAGTGCTTCAGTTTCTAACGTTCTTGTTGTTTCAGGCACTATAGCTCCCAGGAAAGTTCGAGAACATCCAGGCATACACAGATATCCCACAAAGGTCAACAGAGAAAGAGTCATGGATCAAATGCAAGCTGACTTAGCTGACTTGAGGTTGAGGATGGACAATTTTATGACCCTTATGGCAGGAATGGGTCAGAATCACGAACGTCTGTGTGAGTTGGTTGAAAATAGTCAAGCCATGAACAACGGTACTGCTGATGGAGGTAATCGTAACGGTGCGGGCGCCTGTCAAGTTGAAATCCCTGTAGCATAGCCAGGGGTTACCATAATTAATGATGGACTGAACAATGTACAGATGGACGGTCAAGACGAACAGTTCACTCTGCTGGATGAGACTGAAGGCCAGGGGGATGAAATGAATAGGAAGTTTGAGGAGATGGCAGAACAGATCAGGGCTATTCAATCTCAGAACTCTTTGAGGTTCGACATTACTGACTTGGGCTTGGTTCTAGGGGTTATAATCCCTTACAAGTTCAAGGTCCCAACTTTCGAGAAGTACAACGGCACAGCGTGTCCAAAGACTCATCTTCAGTCCTTTGTAGGAAGGATTGTTGCCCACACTGATGATGAAAAGCTATGGATGTATTATTTCCAGGACAGCCTGGTTGGGGCTTCCTTGGAATGGTATATGAAGCTAAGTAGAGCCAACATTAAGAGCTGGAAGGACCTGGCAGAGGCTTTCGTGAGGCAATACCAGTATAATTTGGACATGGCTCCAAGTCGCACTCAATTGCAACACATGTCTCTAACTGCTAAGGAGGGGTTTAAAGAATATGCTCAACGGTGGCGTCAGCTCGCTGCCAGAGTGCAACCACCATTACTGGAGAATGAGATGGTTGATATGTTCATGGGGACATTGCAAGGAGTGTTTATCAAAAGATTGGCGTCTTGTTTGGCTACCAAGTTCAATGATATAGTAATTGCTGGAGAGAGGGTCGAGACTTTGTTAAAGATGGGAAAGATTCAGGATACAAGTGCGAGCAGTTCTAATGGAGTAAGAAAAGCTTTCAGCGGACCCCCGAGAAGGAGGGAAGGAGAAACCAATGCTGTGTTTGGCCAAGGACGGGGCCGAGGGTATAGAAGATCATACGAGCAAGTGGCAGCTGTCACAATCCCTCCCAGCCCTATGCAGCAGGGACAACCTCAACAACAACATCAACAACAGCAGCCACAACGTAACAACTATCAACAAAGACCTTATCAGGCAAGGCAGACTCGCCCGGCTAATAGGGTGCTTGAGGCAATTCCTATGACATACGCTGCATTGCTACCAAGATTGTTGGACCTGAATTTGATACAACTGAGGACTTTGGCACACCACCACCCGGAGAGCTTCCAGTGGGGTACGATGTCAATGCTAGATGCGCTTTCTATTCAGGGGCACCCGGGCACTCAACTGAGAAGTGCAGAGCGCTACAGCACAAAGTTCAAGATCTGATTGACTCCAAGGCGATTAACTTTGCACCACCGCCAAATGTTACTTCAACCCCTATTCTGAATCATGGAGGGGCTAGAATAAATGCTGTTGAGGGTGGTGAGAAGTTAAGTCTGATTCTGAGCATAGAAGAAGTGAAGACTCCGCTGTTGGTAGTGAAGGAGAGGCTGTTTAAAGGACAAGTGTTTCCGGGATGCAGTTCTGATTGTGAGAAATGTTCAAATTCAGTGAACGGTTGTGAAGACCTGAAGATGGGGTTGAAGAATATGATTGATGAAGGATCTTTGCAGTTTGACAAAGTTGGTAATGAAGTTGATGGTGTGTCCATTATAACCATTTTTTATGATCCATCTGAGATGCCTACCAGAAGAGAACCTGTGACCATTTATGCTCCTGAAGTTAGTCTTGTGACTATTACTGTGCCTGGGCCTGTTCCTTATACAGATGATAAAGCCATTTCATGGCATTACGGCTCAGATGTGTACGTGGAAGGACAGAAGATCGAGAGTAAGTATGTTGCTACTGACCAGACTGTAGTGAACGTCGGAGGGGTTGGAGGTTTTATGAGAAGTGGTCGTCTATTTGCTCCCCCAGTTCTGAGGGGAGATCCTGAGGCTGAGGCTTCGGCAAAGGCTAAAGGAAAGCAAACATCGACTGAAGAAACAATAACTCCTGCTGCTGGACAGGGTACCTTTGAGAAGGAAGTGGAGGAATTTATGCGCATAATTAAAAAGAGTGATTATAAGGTGGTCGAACAGTTGAACCAGACACCTTCCAAAATATCCACTTTATCTTTGCTGATGTGTTCTCCCGCACATAGAGAAGCCTTGTTGAAAGTATTGCAGATGGCCTATGTTCCTCAAGAAATAATTGTTAATCAACTAGAAGCTGTAGTGGGCAGTGTGAATGCAAGCCACGGGCTGGGCTTTACAGACAGAGACCTTACGTCAGAGGGCCGTAACCATAACAAAGCACTGCATATTACTATGGAGTGCAAAGGTGTTGTGTTGTCACATGTCCTTATTGACACAGGCTCTTCTCTTAATGTACTTCCGAAGAAAGCATTAATGAAGCTCAATGTTGATGGTATTGTCCTAAGACCCAGTGATTTGATAGTCAAAGCTTTTGATGGGTCGAGAAGGCCAGTGTTTGGAGAAGTTGAGTTACCCATGAAAATAGGTTCTCAGGTTTTCAAAAGCACCTTCTACGTTATGGACATTCAGCCTGCGTACAGCTGCTTGTTGGGACATCCATGGATTCATGCTGCCGGAGCTGTAACTTCCACTCTACACCAAAAGCTCAAATATGTGGTTGATGGCCAAGTAATCACAGTGTGCAGAGAGGAAGATATCTTCGTAAGCCACTTATCAACTTTCAAATATGTGGAGATGGATGGAGAGATCCACGAGACTCTGTGTCAGGCCTTCGAAGCAGTTAATGTCAGCAGTTTGACTCCTAGAGAAGCAGTGAGAAAGAAGGTACCTCCATTCACTCCTACAAGCAGGCGAAGGAAGTGGTTCAGTCAGGTAGCGCCCAAGGCTGGGGCAAGTTGCTGGAATTGGAAAAGAAAGACGACAAGTTTGGTTTGGGTTATCAGCCTAGTGGATCTGATTGGTCTCCAAGTGGTAAATTTATTACTTTTACAAGCGCTGGGATGCTCGACCACAACCATATCTGTGCAACTAATGAAGATGGAGACAGTGATGGTGACTGGGACAACTGGATTCATCCGTGTGCACCCGGAGAGGAGCTGAAGAACTGGTCTGCTGAAGACATCGTCCAAGTTACCTGGCACTCAGAGTAATCTATTTGTTTCCTTTTCTTATCATGCTGCATTGTCAAATCCAGCATTCTTCCCAAGATGCTAGGATCCATTGTATGGGCCACCATGTTTGTTATGCACTTATTTTACCATGAAATAAAGGACATTTTCAGACAAATTGTGTTCTTTTTCTTTCATTTTAAATTTTTCACAAAAAAATATAAAAAGGGCAATGTGTTTTTCCTTTTTGTTTTGTGTTTACGTCTCTTTTGAAAATAAGCAGATTCTGAAATAAGCACATCATTTGTGCAGTGTTGATCATCCGGATTCCATTGATAACGTTCCTGCTATGACCACGCATGACTTTGACAATCCTATCTACCAAGCTGATGAAGGGGTTGAGGAAGACTGTGAACTCCCTGAAGAATTGGTCAGATTGTTGAAACAAGAGGAACGAGTTATTCAGCCTCATCAGGAAGAAATTGAGATCATCAACATCGGCACTGAAGATGTGAAGAAAGAGATCAAGATTGGGGCCAGTCTGCAGGCCGAAGTAAAGAAAGAGCTGATTGGTATGCTGCGAGAGTATGTGGATATTTTTGCCTGGTCGTATCAAGATATGCCAGGGTTGGATACTGACATCGTTGTGCATAAGCTACCATTGAGAGAAGATTGTCCTCCTGTGAAACAGAAGTTGAGAAGAACTCGTCCTGACATGGCGATGAAGATCAAGGAGGAAGTTCAGAAGCAATGGGATGTCGGTTTCCTTGCCGTAACTAGTTACCCACCTTGGGTAGCTAACATTGTACCTGTACCAAAGAAGGACGGCAAGGTCCGGATGTGCGTTGATTAACGGGACTTGAATAGAGCAAGCCCAAAAGATGACTTTCCTTTGCCACACATTGACAGGTTGGTAGATAATACTGCTCAATTCTCGGTATTTTCCTTCATGGATGGCTTCTTCGGATATAATCAGATTAAGATGGCACCGGAAGACATGGAGAAAACAACGTTCATTACCCCGTGGGGTACATTCTGCTACAAAGTCATGCCCTTTGGTTTGAAGAATGTCGGGGCAACTTATTAGCGGGCTATGGTCACGTTGTTCCACGACATGATACACAAGGAGATTAAGTGTTATGTGGATGATATGATTGCTAAGTCCCGAGACGAAAAAGAGCATCTGGTCAATCTCAAGAAGCTGTTTGATAGACTAATAAAATATAAGTTGAGGTTGAATCCAAATAAGTGCACTTTCGGAGTGCGTTCCGGGAAACTGCTGGGTTTCATTGTTAGTCAGAAAGGAATTGAGGTAGATCCTGCAAAAGTAAAAGCAATTCAAGATATGCCTGCACCGAGAACAGAAAAAGAAGTGCGCGGGTTTTTAGGGAGGTTGAACTACATTTCACGGTTCATATCTCATCTAACTGCCACGTGTGAGCCAATATTCAAATTGCTAAGAAAAGAGCAAATGGTCAGGTGGAATGAAGACTGCCAAAGAGCTTTCAATAAAATAAAAGAATATTTGCAGGAGCCTCCAATTCTAATGCCTCCAATAGAAGGAAGACCTTTAATCATGTACTTGATTGTGCTAGAAGGGTCAATGGGGTGTGTTCTAGGCCAACATGACGAGTCTGGTCGAAAAGAGTACGCTATTTATTACCTTAGCAAAAAGTTTACCGACTATGAATCCCGTTACTCACTGCTCGAGAAAACTTGCTGCGCTTTGGTATGGGCTGCTCGCCGACTGAGACAGTACATGTTGACTCATACCACACTGCTAATTTCCAAAATGGATCCTGTCAAGTACATCTTTGAGAAACCAGCGTTAACCGGAAGGGTTGCTAGGTGGCAAATGATTTTAACAGAATATGACATCCAGTATACTTCTCAGAAAGCCATCAAGGGAAGTGTATTGTCAGATTACCTTGCACAGCAACCTCTTGAAGATGATTATCAGCCAATGAAGTTTGATTTCCCTGATGAGGACATCATGTACCTCAAAGCAAATGATTGCGAGTGTAAACACCCCAAATTTGCCCTCACTCATTTCACCATGGCTTGTGATCTTTTCATTTGCATAGGTTCAATCATATCATCTCATATTGCATTTTTGCTTCACTGCATTGGTTCAAAGTCATCTGCATCTAGGGTTTGTGATCTGAGCTATCCCTGAGCCATCTAAGCCACTCCAAAGGTCTCCAATCATCTCAAGAGGGTCCATGTATATTCAAGCATCATATTATATCCTCCCAAGATCAAGAAAGACAGAAAATCACAAGAACTGAGAAAGGCATGGAAGCAGAGCCAAGCTTAACTGCACAGATGACCTAAAATTAGGGTTTTGGTTTCAGAGGCCATAACTCCAAAATTTTTTGTCATTCTTGATTCTATTGGTCTCTATATGATATAAGGATCATGCATACCAATTTTCATGAATAAATTCAATGTGGAAGGCATCTGATCAATAGATGACTTCTTGAACAAGTAAGTGCAAAATCAGGGCATCTGAGTCCCCCATTCATCCAACCAAAGGGTCTTCTCCGTCATTTTGGGTGTATATGATTTTTATTTTATCTTAGAATAAGTTAGAAGTTCACAAAGTTGAAGAATTTCAAGCCATTTGCAAAGTTGCCATTTTGGGAAAGTGACTTGTAATGCAAACTTGTCATTTTTGGAAAGTTTTTCAACCTCCTCTTTTTGATTCAAAAATGCTTCAAATGAAAAATTCTTGGTCATGAAAGTTGTAGATTGGATCATTCACTTTTCAAAAAGTACAAGAACTTGACCTAATTCATTTTAGAACTCAAGTTATGGCTTGTCAAAGTTGGGAAAAATCACAAAATTTCACTTATGTGCCAAAGAGGGAAACTTGCAAAACCACTTGCCAAAGCATTTTGTGACTTCAAACACACTTCTAACCATTACACAAACATAGTACATGACCTATAATTCATAATTGCCCAAAGAAATCCCAAGTTTCATGCCTTGATCATCAAGAAATCACAAAGGGGCCAAAGATGTACCAATTTGCAAAAGCTCATGTAACCATGCTCCCACTTGTTACAGCTCACCAAAACTAATTCCATAGCATTCCCTAAAGCCAACTGCGCAGGACACCCCTTTGTCCTTGGCCTGCCTTGTGCCGATACCTAAAGTACACCAATTATTGGCTTTATGCATTTTGCCCCATACCAATCAACATAGGCCACCACCCACCCTCTGACCTATCACAACTTATCATATGGATAAAAACCAAGCCAAAGCACAGGACATTGCAGCCTAACACTTGAGAATCCTCAGCATACACAAAATCCCCCAAATTTGCAAAAGCTATTAAATCTCATAACTCAGCCAACAAACATCAAAACTTCTTCCACCATTCAACTACACATTAATCACTGATCATTTCCCACCCTTCATTTTGCCTTGAAACACACCATATCCAAAACACAATTTTGACATTTCATGAACTGAACTTCTGCCATCTTCATTTTGAGGCCATTTAAACTCCAAACAAGCATTGCAAGCTCTTGAGGGGAGTCATTGGAGTTTATTTGAGGCAAAGAACTGGTCAGAAAGCTCCTGGGTTGAAAGCTCCACTTCAGGTAGCCATGGAATTTATTTTTCCAGAACCTTCATTTTATGTTATAGAATGATTCTATGTGTTCCCCTGATTACCATGATATGTTTTGTTTCGAAAATGGTTGAGTTTTAAGCATTTCACAAGCTTCTAAAAATTCTGATATGTTTTTCGTTTTGCTTCGATTCATGTTCTTGATGATGAATAAATGAATTTTGTTGTGTGATTCTTGTTGGGGTTGATGTGAGGATCATTTCTGGAGAGTTAGAGAGCTTGGGGTTGCGTATGGAGGGAGATAGCATGTTTGGCTAGCCGGAGAAGATGACCGGAACACTGTTCCGGTCACCTGAAAGTGATTAGGGCTCAGATTAGGGTTTTAATCTAAATTAGTGAAGTTTGAATTCTGGCCTTTGGATAGCGCGCAAAGTCAATTCCCTCCCCTTTTTATTTGAATTTGGACCACTAGATCAGCATACTTCCATTTTAATTCATTTAAATTTCATTTTATTTGCATTTTCTTTACCATTTTATTAAAAATAGAAAAACACTTTCAAAAAATTTTATCTTTTTCATTTCCCTTTCAAATATTTTTCTCATTCTGAAAATAATTTTTATTTTATTTTTTGCATAAATTTTGTATTTTTAAAATATTTTAATGTTTCTTTTAATTAATTAATGAGAATTAATTAATTAAAATACCATTTAAGTTTCTAAAAATCACAAAAAAAAAATCACATTGCATCTTGATACATTTAGAAACATGATCAAACCCTTCACACAAATTTCTTTTTAGTTCTTGACCTATTTTGACATTTTTCTTTGGATTTAGGGTCTTTAAAAGTCAATATTTTTACTCTAACTTAGAAAAATCCTTTCTGCCTAACCATGAAGAGTTTGATGATGGTTCTTTTTGCATTGCATTCTTCATGACATGTAGTTTCTAGGATAAAATTGGTTTGAATTTATCTTTCATTTTCAATTTGTTTTGTATTTTTCATTGTAAGGCATCCTAAAACCCTAGCAAACTTGAGAAAATCATAACTCCCATTAGGTTAAGATTTAGGCCTCCTCCTTTGGGCAGTGAACTTGTATAGGGTTAGGGTTCCCTTGATCCCATTCTCAATTTTTTATCATGTCATTTGCTTCTGATTTTGAATTTTGCATTGCATATTGTATGTAAACCCTAATTTTTTCCTTAATTTGCATTCATCCTTCATATGCTTGCATACATAAGCTTGCCATGACATATAAGACATTTTAAGACATGTTAGAATCATGTTTGATCATTGCATTATCCATTTGCCGTGTTATGCTTTCATATCATTCCATGTGCATTCATGAGCCTTCATGCTTCTTACATGACTCATTTGCATTCCCATCTCTTGTATGAACATTCTCATCACTTGCCATGCTTTCACACCATCTCTTTGCATCATTTATATCTTGATCATGCTTCTGATTTTGGTTTGCATCATTGTATCTTTCACATTTTTAGTTCACCTCAGTTCCTTTTGCTAACTTTTCAGGTGGTAAGTATTTTGAGAAGTGAACTTGCCTTCACTTTTCACAATCTCTTCTCATCTCTTTAATGCATCATTGCTGCATTTTACTTTTGTATTAGAGTGATCTTGCTCATTCATGTGCTCTCCTCACCTTATTTCTTCAAGCAACTTATCTTCTTAAGTGAAGTAAGTTGTCTTGCTTCTTGCTGCTTCTTTTCATTCATCTGTTTCTTCCTTGGTGGATTTTCTATTGAAGATCTTCTTGCAAGCCTCTTGAACCCTAGGAATACCCAAGCATGATCACAATTAGGGTTTGGTTAGTCCCCCATTAGTTTATCTTTGTGTCATCTTTGAGTCTTCTCTTCTCATCTCTTAATCAAGGGCTAAACCTTCAAGGTTTCAAGGCTTTGTGATTAAGCTTATGCCTGCATCCTTCTATTAGGATGGAGTGTATAACTTTAATCCTAAGTGTTAAACCCTTAATGTGTTTAAATCCTTTAATCAATTCACCTAATAATCATCAAGACATCAAACTTGTAACTTGGGCCTTGCATTAGGGTTCTAATTCTTCCTTAAATGGTTAAGAAGGACTAACCCTAATGTTAATGGACAAGTCCCCCTCAGGTTGTCTTACAAACCATAAAATCCACTTCTTAATCTTACCATTAACTAAAATCCACTTAACAAAGGCTTTGTTTTGTCATGAGGTTAATCCCTAATCATGGATTAAGTTGAGGAGCCTTCCTCAGCTTAAATGTTCTCATATATTATCCTTCTATTAGGATGGTGTAATGGGTCCATTAAATCCTTGATTATGGCTTAAACTCATTACTTAACACCAAACAAAAACTCCAAAAATATCTAAATAAATGCAAGTAGGTTAATAATCTTAATCCTACATCATGGTGATTAAGTGTGAGGTGCTTACTTCATACTTAAGGTATTCTCATTACCCCTAATCAGAGGGAGGATGTGATGAGTTTACTAACCCCTGGTTTAGGCTTAAGCTCATTATCTTATGACAAACACAAAAAGCAATAAAAGATTGAAAATACCAAAAAGAAACAATAATCGTCTCCTCCGGGATTCTTTTCTCACCTCATTCACTCATAAACGAGAACTTGCTTCTTCCGTCTAATGCAAGACAGTTTGCACCTGAGCCAGACAGGTCATACACTTGAGCATAGACAAGTAAGCAGTTCAAAGGTCAATTTATCTTTCAGTCTCTTTGAGTCGAACTACGGTGTTCTGACTTCCTCATTGCACAAGAGGATACGTAGGCATAACTTAACGGTTATCGAACAAAAGTCTCTGTATTCCCCCCTCTTCCAGCATTATTCTTTAGGCCTCACACTCTGTCCTTACACTAACACTTCATATATTTCACTTCACTTTCTTCCAGCACTGACACTTGCATTCTTTCCATCTTTGATACACAGATTCCACTGACACTACCCCTTTAAACACAAATCTTTCAAGCATGGATCTCGTCGAGTACGACGGACAATCTGGGTGCTAATACCTTCCCAGGTTGTAACCAACCCCCTTTCTCAGTTTCTCTGGTTCGCGACCGTCTTATCCATCTTTTCTTAGGTTTATGCAGCATTACCTTTCCTTCGGGATAAAAATGCCTAGCTGGCGACTCTATTCTTTTCTTCTCTTTCTCCGACCGTTCGCGTCTGTACCCCTTTTGACCAAGTGTCATTTGGTGGGAGCGACAGCTTGGCGACTCTGCTGGGGAGCCTTTATATTGCAACCAGGGCTTCTGGTTCTTTTTGTAGGTTCCTCCTAGCGCTTTTTTGATTTGTGTTTACTGGGGTGTTATGTGCTATGTGTGTTTGTCTGTGTTGCTTTATTTCATTGCTTTATGTATAGTTTTATTTACTGCTTTCTTTACAGTTTTATACATAATACTATCATACTGTCACTGCTGGATCTGGTTTGTTGTTTTGATGGGTGGGGGTTCCATTGAGAGTTTAAGGTCCTATACATGGGACCTGAGTGACACCTAGGCTAGAGTGGTTCATGTTCTTTCCCATTCCATTTCGGTTTGGTGCGGGAATATGAAACACGGTTCAGATGTGGATTTCTTCTTGAGAACTCTGTGCTACAGATTTCCTGTAGTGCTAGGGCTATCTGGGAAGCCTGCTAAGTCTGGATGACCTTTATTATGACCTTCAGAAACTGGGGTGAATTAGAGGAGGATCTTTTATGGTTATTGTAAACACTGTACCTCCGGGTTAGAAGTGTTTACACTTCTCATAACTGATCCAAGACTGAGGATCCTTGTTCTAGAACATTACATGTGAGGGGGTTGGGTTGTTTACAGGTTTGCAGGAACCCTTGGCCACATCATACCCTGTTACTGTTTTGTTTAAGAAATACCTCACTTTGGACAGTTCTTGTGATTAACCTTGGACATGTGACTCTTTATTTGAGTCCCCCACCCTGGTTACTGGACTTCTTGACCTTCATCTGGACTCTTTGAACATACATGAGCTTTGTATCAGGACAGAGAATCAGATCCAGCTTGATCACAAACCCTTGCATATCATATGCATATTCATCATTGCAACATTTAACATTTGTTTATTTGCTTTTCAGGGTATCCACTCCACTGTATCTTGGTTTTGGTTTTGACCCCTTCTTCTGCATAGACCTCTGCTTCAGCTGTCTTCACCAGTTATCTGCTTCAGTCATCTCCACCCTCACCAGCACCAGTCTGTTAGTGGACCACCTTCAGCATCAGTCTGTGATCTTCATCAGCATTTGTCTTCAGCTTCTTCAGCAGCACTCATGACTACTCCCAGGAAAAGCAACATATCCTACCACTTCTTTGAGCCTGTGTTGACTGGTATCAGGCAGATCCAGTCACTCATCACCCCTGACTGCATCCCACTATTTAGGGAACACCATGGGGGTATCTTGGACATGGTTATGGACCTTGACCCTTCTCAGAGGAGCATGATCCACACCTGCTTGCAGTTTTATGACCCACCACTGAGATGCTTCACATTTCCAGACTTCCAGTTAGGGCCTCTGCTGGAAGAGTTTTCTTTATTGATTGGAATACCTATCAGAGGTGGAATCCCCTTCAACCCAGAGATGACTGATCCCAAAAGTGAAGAAATAGCAAGGGCACTGTACTTGGAGCCTGCCCTCATTGAGCAAAGTATGACAACAAATGCTGGAATTCCTGGTTTACATTTGGACTTCTTGATTTATCAGGCCATCCTGAAGGCTTCATTGGGAGAGTGGAGGGCAGTCTATGCACTGTTAGCCCTCAGCATATATGGGGCTATACTGTTTAAAGATGAGCCCAAATTTGTCAGCAAGAATGCCATCCATTTGTTTCTTTTGATGAACCCTGTACCCACATTGCTGGGTGATTTTTACTATTCCATTCATCAGAGGAATGAGAAACAAAGGGGGAAGTTGGTAAGATGTTGTGCTCCTTTGCTTTACACCTGGCTGCTTAGACACCTGCCTAAGTCAGATGCCTTCTTGAACCCACATCAGCAGAAGAATTGGGCCAAGAGGCTCATTGCTTTGACTTCAGATGATATCAGATGGTGCACCCAGAGCACCAAAGGCAAGGACATTATCACCAGTTGTGGACAATACCCAAATGTGCCTCTCATAGGAGTAAAGGGTTGCATCAATTACAACCCCTTACTGTTTAAGAGACAATTGGGCTATGCCTTAGTTCACCCTCCCAGAGGACAGGATTTAGCAGAGATTTTATATTGTGAAGGGCAACCTAATTCAGTTGTTGTCAGGCAAGCATCCTGGGCTTGGGACAACATCCAGACAAAAGGGATAGCTATTCTTGGAAGATGTAACAATGTTACTTCAGCTCAGTATTTAGACTGGTCATGTACTAGAGCTCAGATTACCAGAATGCCTTTCACCTTGGAAGACATGCCTGGGCCATCCACAGTACAGCCTGCAGCATCTGTTAGCCTGGAGGAGTTTTAAAAATTGAAGGAAAGGAATGAGAATTTGTCTCAAGCCTTGAAGAAGACCCTTTGGGAAAGAAGTGGTGGTCGTCTAGACATTGAGAGATTGGAGAAGCTCAGAATGGAGCATCTTGCCAAAATTGAGAAGACTGAGGATTACATAAGGAAAGCAAGAGCTGGGGAACAGATATTGAAGAATGCATGCAAGGAGGCTAAGATTCAGAAAGCTAGGGCTGAGCATTATCTGCAAGAGAGTCAGGCTAGGTGGGTCAGGATCACCGAAGCCCGTACACAAGAAGACCAGAAGACTCAAGCCAAGATTGAACAACTAGAGGCCAAGGAGAAGAAACAACAGGAAGCTCTGTTAACTGCACAGAAAGAGATATCAGAGTTGAAGCTCAAAGCAGGATTGAAAAGATCAAAAGACCAGGACAAACATAAGAAGCTGACCACTGCTATTGCTACCAGGAACCTCCTCATTAGGACCATTACAGAGCACCATGATGATCCAGTGACTGAGGCACTCCTGAAGGAGGTCAGAGAAGATGAGTTTGGACTGGATGTCTGATTCTTTACTTGTTGTTTGTTTCCATTTGATGCACTTTTCCTTTTGTTGTATTTTGACCCTTCATGGGCATGTATTGTAAAACAAACTATGTATTGTTCATAATTTGTAATATATTTTAGTTTGTTTTCATTTGGGTTTTCTCTCAACAACATCAAGCATCCTCCTCAAGGTCTGGAAAGGTCAAAACCAAGAACCAAACCGGATACCTTGGAAAACAAATAAGCATACTGCATTGCATACTAACTTTGTTTTTGTTTTGTAGGTTTTGTTATTATTATTATTTCTAACTTTGTTGTGACTTCAGGAAATATTGCTCGTCGCCGAGTGTTCCCTGTCAACCGCGCGCACCGGTACCCGACTCGTAACAACCTTCCTGGCATTCAAATGGAACAAGTACAACAGGACTTGTCTGAGGTTAGAAATCAGATGGCCAATGAAAGGGTGGAGATGAGAACTCAGATGTCTCAGTTCATGGAAGTAATGACTGGCTTGGCCCAGAATCAAGAAAGGTTAAGAGAGCTGGTGGAAAGACAAACTCCTGAGGAACCTCATCTTGGAATAGGAGGAACCAGCAACAATGAACAGGGGAAGCCTCGTATTAACCCACCAGAGTATGGACCTCACAATCCAGAGGTTAACATCCCGAGGAATATTCAAGGTAATACTGCTGGGGGAAGAATCCTGCAGGAGGATCCCTAGGAAGAACAATTTACTGTTATAGGGGCTGGATATTGAGGTATATGACAGAAGATTGGACGAGATCGCTGAAAAGTGAAGGTCTTTGGAGTCTCAGAATTCTTTGGGCTTCGATGTGATGGATATGGGACTAGTGGATGGGGTGAGGATTCCCCAAAAATTCAAACCCCCATGCTTTGAGAAGTACAATGGTACCTCCTGTCCTCGCACTCATCTGCAATCTTTCTGGATGAAAAGTTTTGGATGTTCTACTTTGAAGACAGTCTGACCGGAGCTTCGAGAGAATGGTATTCGCACTTGACCAGAGCCATCATAAGATGCTGGAAGGATTTGGCCGAGGCTTTCATCCGTCAATATCAATACAACCTGGATATGGCTCCCAACAGGACCCTCCTGATGGGAATGTCTCAATCTTCTAGGGAGAGTTTCCGGGAGTATGCTCAAAGATGGAGACAGCTTGCTGCTGCTGTCCAACCACCCATGTCGGAAAGAGAAATGGATGACATGTTCATGAATACATTGCAAGGGACTTATATTGATAGGCTGGCTGCTTTCCTCTACCAGTTTTGCCGACGTAGTCATAGCTGGCGAGAGAATTGAGAGTCTCTTAAAGATGGGCAAAATCTCCGACAGTGGTGCAAGTTCCTCCAGCAATCCAAGAAAACCATTTGCATGGCCCCGAAGGGCAGGTGAAACTAATTCTATTCATGCAAGCCGGGGCAGGCCTCAGTATGCTCACCAATCAATAGCAGTTGTCGCCATCCCAGCTCCAGTTCCACAACAACCATTGTATCCTCAGCAACAACAACCACAGTATCAACAACAATCTCATTATCCACAACAGAGATCGTATAACAACAACAACGGTAACCAATAACAGCGTCCCTTTCAACAAAGGCCATCTCAGGCAAACAGAGTAATTGACCCAATCCCAATGCCATATGCTGCACTTTTGCCACAACTCCGAAGCTCAACCTGGTTGAGTTAAGGACATTGGCGCCTCTAGATCCCCTCAATCTCCCAAAGAACTATGATGCCAATGCCAGGTGTGCGTTCCACTCAAACGCACCGGGGCATAATACTGAAAAATGCAGGGCTCTACAGATGAAAGTTCAAGATCTGGTGGACTCGAAAGCTCTCAATTTTGCACCTCCTCCAAACGTTACAAGAAATCCAATGCCTAGTCACAACGGGCCTAGGATTAATGCTATTGAGGAGGGAAAAACGTCCACTTTAATCAACAGTGTTGCACAAATCCGAACACCTTTGGTTGAAATCAAAGCTCAACTGTTAGAATGCCAAGTGTTCCCCGGGTGTGAGCTCGGTTGTGGATATTGCAATATTACCGTTAATGGATGTGAGAGACTAAGAAACGGCATAGATGGCCTCATTAAGGATGGCATTCTTCAGATCACGACAACAGCGACTACAACTCCAACAATTCCTTCATCAACAATCACAGATTCTCCTACAACATCAGCAACCATTGTTCCAACAGATTCTACTACAACTCCAACAATTACTCAATCAGTCATTTCAACGGATACAAGTTCAGTCACAATCCCTTCTACAACGACAACATCCATTACTCCATCAGTTCCTGCTACAACTTCAACACCCACACCGTCTACAACATCAGCAACAGTTAATGAAAGTGTCTCAGCAGTTACGATATACTACGATCCCGCAAATATTCCTTCCAACAATTCACAACAAATTACTACTCCTGTCAGAGCTCCAGTTACCATATATTATGATCCCCACACCATTGTGGTCCCCTCTGCAGCTGCTATCAGTCCAGTTACTATCACAATGCCTGGGCCAGTTCCTTACGAAAGCAATAATGCCATCCCTTGGCATTATGGCTCAGATCTATACTGCGAGGGGCAGAAAATCACTTTAGAATCATCAACTTCTTCACCTCAGATAGACAATGTGGGGGGAGGCGGAGGCTTCACCAGAAGCGGACGTCTCTTTGCCTCGCAAATACCAAGACCTATTGCTGAAGCAGAAGTTGCTGCTAAGGCAAAAGGGAAGAGCATGGTGCAAGAAGAATCAGTTGCTAAAGAAGCTTTGAGGACTCCCTTTGATCAAGAAGTTGATGAGTTCATGAGGATCATCAAAAAGAGTGATTACAAGGTGGTGGACCAGCTTCACCAAACACCTTCCAAAATCTCCATACTATCATTGCTAATATGCTCCTAGGCTCATTGGAACGCATTATTAAAGGTCCTGCACGCAGCTTATGTGCCAGAGGAGATTATTGTCAATCAGTTGGAGGTTGTGGTTGGAAATGTCAACGTTAGTCACGGACTAGGATTTACCAACACTGATCTGACAATAGAAGGTCACAATCACAACAAGGCTTTGCACATTACCTTGGAGTGTAAGGGTGCAGTTCTTTCTCACGTATTGGTGGACACAGGGTCATCTCTCAATGTCCTACCCAAGAAAGCCCTTGTGAAGCTGGAACAGGATGGATCGGCACTACGCCCGAGCAACTTGGTAGTGAGAGCCTTTGATGGTTCTAAAAGATCAGTTTTGGGAGAGATAGAATTACCAATAATGATTGCCCCACAGGTTTTCAAAACGACCTTCTTTGTGATGGATATACAGCCTGCCTACAGTTGTCTATTGGGTAGACCATGGATACACGCCGCTGGCGCCGTGACGTCAACCCTTCACCAGAAGTTAAAATTTGAGTGGGAGGGCCAAGTCATTACCATTTGTGGGGAGGAGGATATTTTTGTTAGCCAGCTGGCTACTTTCAAATACATTGAAATGGATGTGGAGATACATGAAACCATGAGTCAAGGGTTTGAGGCCCTCAATATTAATGAGACATCTGTTGTGCTAGGGACTTCCATCACCTCATATCAACAAGCCCGGAAGGTTGTTGAAGAGGGTACTGCTCAAGGCTGGGGCAAGCTGCTGCCAGTTGAGAAGAAAGAAGACCGATTCGGGTTGGGTTACAGACCAACTCAACAAGATCAACCAGAGGCTGCACGGGAGCCCACGTTTGTCAGCGGGGGGATGCTCACCCCGGATGCTGTGAACAATTTGGAAGATGAGTCAGAAGACGAGCGCAACCTGGAAAGCTGGATACTTCCAAGGATCCCGAGGAACCGTGTCTCAAACTGGTCTTCCCAGGAAATTATAAGAGTTACTCCGGCAGAGTAATTATTATTTCATGTTTTTAAAGCATTAATCAAGTCCTGCATCTTGCCCAAGATGTCAGGGCTCATTTTGTAATCGGGCCATCTTGTATTTTGTGCAAACGATCAATTAATGAATATCGGGACATCTTTTGCAAATGAGTCTTTTTCTTTTTTTTCCGCTCACTGTTTTTCATTTTTCATTTTTTGTACAAAAATAAAATGGCAATGTTTTTCAGAATAATAACTTCATTTTCACTTTTTTAAACAAGATAAAACTGATCACTAAAATGAACCAATCTTAACCCTTGCAGAGAGTGCCCTCCAGATTGCACCGACAACAACACCGCTATGGCTTCATATGACTTTGACAATCCGATTAATCAAACTGATGAAGGGGTTGAAGAAGATTATGAGCTGCCTGAAGAGCTAGCCAGGTTGTTGAGACAAGAGGATAAGGTTATCATTCCTCATCAGGAGGCAGTTGAAACGGTTAATCTTGGTACAGAAGAAGACCTGAAAGAAGTTAAGATCGGGGCCCGTCTGCAGGATTCGGTGAAAGAACAACTTATTGACATGCTTCGGGAGTATGTGGATATTTTTGCTTGGTCCTATCAAGACATGTCGGGGATGGACACCGACATTGTTATGCACAAGCTGCCTCTGAAAGAAGACTGTACGCCAGTGAAACAGAAGTTGCGCCGTACTCGCCCGGATATGGCCATGAAGATAAAAGAAGAGGTACAAAAACAGTGGGACGCCGGTTTCCTTGCTGTAACTAGTTACCCGCCGTGGGTTGCTAACATTGTACCTGTGCCTAAGAAAGATGGAAAAGTGAGGATGTGTGTGGACTACTGGGACCTGAACAGAGCCAGCCCGAAAGATGACTTCCCATTACCTCACATTGATGTATTGGTTGACAATACGACTCAGTTCTCGGTATTCTCCTTCATGGATGGATTTTCGGGATATAATCAGATCAAGATGTCACCTGAAGACATGGAGAAGACAACTTTCATCACACCTTGGGGTACATTCTGTTATAAGGTAATGTCGTTTGGACTGAAGAATGCTAGTGCCACTTATCAACGGGCTATGGTGACATTATTCCATGACATGATCCAAAAGAAATTGAATGTTATGTGGATGACATGATTGTCAAGTCCCTCACAGAAGAAGACCACCTAGTGAATCTGTTGAAGCTATTCAAGCGTCTGAGGAAGTACCAATTGAAGTTGAACCCCAACAAATGCATATTCGGAGTGCGATCCGGTAAGCTGCTGGGATTTATCGTAAGTGAGAAAGGGATTGAAGTTGACCCTGACAAAGTCAAAGCCATTCAAGAAATGCCTGCACCAAAGACTGAAAAAGAAGTTCGGGGGTTTCTAGGTAGATTGAACTACATTTCACGGTTCATATCTCACCTTACATCAACCTGTGAGCCCTTGTTCAAATTGTTGAGAAAAGAACAAACGGTCAGGTGGAATGAAGATTGCCAAAGGGCTTTTGACAAAATCAAGGAATACTTGCAAGAGCCTCCGATCCTTATGCCTCCAGTCGAAGGAAGACCTCTAATCATGTACTTGACAGTATTAGAAGAGTCAATGGGGTGTGTGTTGGGCCAGCATGACGAGTCTGGTCGAAAAGAGTATGCAATTTACTACCAAAGCAAAAAGTTTACCGACTGTGAACAACGTTATTCACTGCTCGAGAAAACTTGTTATGCTTTAGCGTGGGCTGCTCGCCGACTAAGGCAGTATATGTTGACCCACACTACCTTATTGATCTCAAAGATGGATCCAGTTAAGTACATATTTGAGAAGCCAGCACTTACTGGACGGGTTGCAAGATGGCAAATGATTCTCACAGAATATGACATTCAGTACACATCCCAAAAAGCCATCAAAGGCAGTGTATTGTCTGACTTTTTAGCTGAGCAACCCATTGTTGACTACCAGCCTATGATATTTGACTTCCCTGATGAAGACATCATGTTCATAAAAGCAAAAGATCATGAAGAGCCTATTCACACTGAAGGGCCTGACCCAGAAGAAGAATGGACTATGATGTTTGACGGGGCTGTTAATATGAATGGTCGTGGTGTTGGTGCAGTACTCATTACACCTAAGGGAGTTCACATGCCTTTCTCGGCAAAACTCACCTTTAACTGCACTAACAACGAAGCTGAATACGAAACTTGTATTATGGGTCTTGAGGAAGCCATTGACCACGGGATCAAGACTTTCACTGTATTCGGAGATTCAGCTCTGGTAATCAATTAAACCAACGGCAAATGGTATACTCACCAGGAGCATCTGATACCTTACCGGGACTATACAAGGAGATTACTCACTTTCTTCACCATAGTCAAGCTTGAGTATATCCCTCGAGATGAAAATCAGTTTGCAGATGCTCTGGCTACCATTTCATCCATGATCAAAGTTCAAGCTGCCAACTTTGTACCACGGATTTCAGTATCCAGACTTAACAGACCAGCATACGTATTCTCTGCAGAACTTGTTAAAGACGATAAGCCTTGGTTCCATGACATCAAACGCTTATTGGAGGATCAAACATACCCACCTGGGGCATCTTCCAATGATAAGAAGACACTCAGAAGGCTAGCTGGTAGTTTCTTCCTGAATACTGATGGTTCCTTGTACAAAAGAAACTTTGACATGGTGCTTCTCAGATGTGTTGATAAAGCAGAAGCAAACTCGCTGATACACAAGGTGCGTGAGGGATCCTTTGGTACCCATGTTGGAGGGCATGATATGGCTAAAAAGTTGTTAAGATCAGGCTATTACTGGATCACAATGGATGCAGACTGTTGTGCGTATGCCAGGAAATGTCATAAATGCCAGATTTATGCAGATAAAGTGCATGTGCCTCCAAATCCTTTGAATGTGATGTCTTCACCTTGGCCCTTTGCAATGTGGGGCATTGATATGATTGGCAATATTGAACCGACTTCTTCAAATGGCCACAGGTTCATCCTGGTAGCTATTGACTATTTTACCAAGTGGGTTGAAGCAGCTTCATATGCCAATGTCACCAGGAAAGTGGTAGCCCGTTTCCTGAAGAGGGACATCATCTGTCGGTATGGAGTGCCCGAGTGAATCATTACTGATAATGGTTCCAACTTAAACAACAAAATGATGGCAGAGCTGTGTCGGGACTTCAAAATCCAACACCACAATTCTTCTCCTTACAGGCCAAAGATGAATGGCGCTGTTGAGGCGGCTAACAAGAATATCAAGAAGATTGTGCAGAAGATGGTGGTCACCTACAAAGACTGGCATGAAATGCTACCATTTGCCTTGCATGGGTATCGAACGTCAATCAGAACATCCACTGGGGAAACATCGTATCAACTTGTGTATGGTATGGAGGCAGTCCTACCTGTTGAAGTTGAATTACCTTCCTTACGGGTATTGATGGATGTTAAGTTGAATGAAGCAGAGTGGGTCCGATCCCGGTATGAACAACTGAGTCTGATCGAAGAGAAAAGGTTAGCTGTAATTTGTCATGGGCAGCTGTATCAAAAAAGAATGAAGAAAGCCTTCGATCAGAAAGTCAGGCTTCGGGAATACCAAGTAGGAGATCTTGTGCTGAAAAGACTCCTCCCTCCTCACACAGACCACAGGGGCAAGTGGACTCCGAATTATGATGGTCCATTCATAATAAAGAAAGTTTTCTCTGGCGGAGCACTGATGCTCAGTACTATGGATGGAGAAGACTTCCAGTCCCCTGTGAATTCAGATGCAGTTAAAAAATACTTTGCATAAAATGACCCGCTGGACATAAAAACAGAATGTAAGTCCAGGCAAAAATAGGGCATCCCGGCGAGTCAAAAACAGAATAAAAGACTCGGACAAAAATAAGGGAAAATAAATAAAAAGATGTACACCCGCTGAGTTGAAAAGCCGCGTTGGACAGCTCAGGCAAAAATGGGTATCCTGGTAGATTGAAAACCTGAAAGGGCGATCCACGCAAAATAAGGGAATAAGCGAACATCTACATTCTGAATTCGTCTGTATCACTCACAACATGGAAAACTTTGAAAGGTTAAAACATCGGTCAGAATCAACTTTCTTCAGAAAAAAAGATGAGAAGAACATCAATGTCATACGAGTCATAGCAAGAGGGAAGCGTACCGAAGCGTCGTCAACATTGCCAGCACTTTACTTTTCTCACTTTGTAACAATCTCCTCATTTCAGGGGATTTGTTTCTTTGACTGTACTTGCCAATTCAGGGCACCAAATTAATAAAATCAGATTTTCAATCACATTTTGTCTCGTGCATTTTATTTTTATTTGCAAAGATGTCTGATGTCCTTAATATAATGGATGCATAAATACAGATGCGTCTTTTCTAAATTACATGCTTGCAGGAAATATATTTACTCCCGGGAGCGTCTAAACTCCTATGATGGAATCCAGTAAGGGATACCTCGGGGTACTTGTACCTTTCTTTGTCAATACAGGATTGCAGGAATTCAAAGAGCAGCATGGGGCATGAGAGCTTCTCCCCAGCAAGCTGCCAAATCATTACATACTCAACACGTCTTCCAAAATAACACCAGAGATGCTTTCTCCCCAGCCAAGTGCAAAGACAGGGAATCATCTCCCCACAGAGTTTCAACCTCTATCCAAGAGCAGTGTCTGAAGATCTCACAACAAAGTGACAGAAGCTTCCACAAGACCCCAGCTGGGCTCCTGATTGCCAAGATAGGTCTATCAGTGACTTACTTCTCTAAGCAGAGTCATACAGATGATCTTTCCCCCCAGCTGGAATGTTCTTTTCGAGCAAATCAGCCAGAGATCTTCACCACAGCGGGATCCGAATCCCGGATCGGTATCTTTTGCATAATCATAACATTCGCATCATATTCTCCCCCTAGAGCGTAGCATTCCGTCTAATACGGAGCATTACGGAAAAAATCAAACATACTGCATAATCATAAGTCATGTTTTGAATCAAACGCCTGTCTATACCAACACTCCATCAGCAATATATATACAAAGACTCACAGCCCCAGCAGAAAGCCTAAGTGTCCCCGTTACACTCACAAATACAGATACATGTTCCTTTTGGCACTTGTCTGTGTCATCATTCCCCAGTAAAGTCGCCCGAACAAACAGATATATATGCACTCGTTGAACACTCGTATGTGTCTCACTCATACTTTTTACTCATACAGATACTCGTCCGTATCTTGTATACACCACTTATCTTCCTCAGATTTGAACACTCGTCCGTGTTCTTTGTTAACCAATCGGTACTTGTCCGTACCATCATCTCTGAACATGTGTCCGCATTTGTTCTACCGATACTCGTCCGTATCGTAGTCTTAAGGATGCTCGGCCGCATCTTTAATCTATACACAATGTCGAACACTTATACCTTTTCTTTAATTCAGACACTCGTCCGTGTCTACCATTCCCCAAAAGAGTCCCCAGCAAATCCCTAGTAAAAAGTAAAATTTCTTGTTATCTGACATTCGTCCTATGTCATGATAAACCCCGAGAGCAGCCGTACCCTGCTAGGTGATCGTCCTTTACCTCTTGATGATCGTCCTTCATCATGCTTATCCGATGGTCGTCCTCATCGTCGACCTTTTTATCTGGCATTCGTCCTATGTCGTAATACTGTTGGCAACCGTACCTTGCCAGGTGATCGTCATTCACCATTGGATGACCGTCCCTCATCCTTATCCCCAACAGAGCAGCCGTTCCCCTACCAAGGTGATCGTCCTTCACCTTTAATGACCGTCCCTCGTCATTTATTTCTCCAACCTGATGGTCATCCCCATCATTTATTTTATCCTTAATCCCCAGAGAGTTTTGTTCCCTTACTTGATGGTCGTCCCCATCATGATACTTCCATTTCCCCAACAGTCGTCCTCTGCTCGACGGTCGTCCTCCGTCGCCCGCACTTTATAAATCATACTTAATTTCCTTTTACAATCTATATCCCTTTTCTTCTTCATTCAGTGAGTGCAAATTTTGGACTGTCTTTGGTATTCAACCACAAGTTATCTTGTTTGCCTGTTAAGCCCGTCGCTTACATCCTGCACAGATAACTCATGCTTGAATAGGGGCAGCTGTAAACACCCCAAATTTGCCCTCACTCATTTCACCATGGCTTGTGATCTTTTCATTTGCATAGGTTCAATCATATCATCTCATATTTCATTTTTGCTTCACTGCATTGGTTCAAAGTCATCTGCATCTAGGGTTTGTGATCTGAGCAATCCCTGAGACATCTAAGCCACTCCAAAGGTCTCCAATAATCTCAAGAGGGTCCATGTATGTTCAAGCATCATATTATATCCTCCCAAGATCAAGAAAGACAGAAAATCACAAGAATTGAGAAAGGCATGGAAGCAAAGCCAAGCTTAACTGCACATATGACCTAAAATTAGGGTTTTGGTTTCAGAGGCCATAACTCCAAATTTTTTGGTCATTCTTGATTCTATTGGTCTCTATATGTTATAAGGATCATGCATACCAATTTTCATGAAGAAATTCAATGGGGAAGGCATCTGATCAATAGATGACTTCTTGAACAAGTCAGTGCAAAATCAGGGCATCTGAGGCCCCCATTCATCCAACCAAAGGGTCTTCTCCATCATTTTGGGTGTATATGATTTTTATTTGATCTTAGAAGAAGTTAGAAGTTCACAAAGTTGAAGAATTTCAAGACATTTGCAAAGTTGCCATTTTGGGAAAGTGACTTGTAATGCAAACTTGCCATTTTTGGAAAGTTTTTCAACCTCCTCTTTTTGATTCAAAAATGCTTCAAATGAAAAATTCTTGGTCATGAAATTTGTAGATTGGATCATTCCCTTTTCAAAAAGTACAAGAACTTGACCTAATTCATTTTAGAACTCAAGTTATGGCTTGTCAAAGTTGGGAAAAATCACAAAATTTCACTTATGTGCCAAAGAGGGAAACTTGCAAAACCACTTGCCAAAGCATTTTGTGACTTCAAACACACTTCTAACCATTACACATACATAGTACATGACCTATAGTTCATAATTTCCCAAAGAAATCCCAAGTTTATGCCTTGATCATCAAGAAATCACAAAGGGGCCAAAGTTGTACCAATTTGCAAAAGCTCATGTAACCATGCTCCCACTTGTTACAGCTCACCAAAACTAATTCCATAGCATTCCCTAAAGCCCAGGACACCCCTTTGTCCTTGGCCTGTCTTGTGCCCATACCTCAAGTACACCAACTATTGGCTTTATGCATTTTGCCCCATACCAATCAACATAGGCCACCACCCACCCTCTGACCTATCACAACTTATCATATGGATCAAAACCAAGCCAAAGCACAGGACATTGCAGCCTAACACTTGAGAATCCTCAGCATACACAAAATCCCCCAAATTTGCAAAAGCTATCGAATCTCATAACTCAGCCAACAAACATCAAAACTTCTTCCACCATTCAACTACACACTCATCACTGATCATTTCCCACCCTTCATTTTGCCTTGAAACACACCATATCCAAAACACGATTTTGACATTTCATGAACTGAACTTCTGCCAACTTCATTTTGAGGCCATTTAAACTCCAAACAAGCATTGCAAGCTCTTGAGGGGAGTCATTGGAGTTGATTTGAGGAAAAGAATTGGTCAGAAAGCTCCTGGGTTGAAAGCTCCACTTCAGGTAGCCATGGAATTTATTTTCCAGAACCTTCATTTTATGTTATAGAATGATTCTATGTGTTCCCCTGATTACCATGAGATGTTTTGTTTCGGAAATGGTTGAGTTTTAAGCATTTCACAAGCTTCTGAAAATTTTGATATGTTTTCCGTTTTGCTTCGATTCATGTTCTTGATGATGAATAAATGAATTTTGTTGTGTGATTCTTGTTGGGGTTGATGTGAGGATCATTTCTGGAGAGTTAGAGAGCTTGGGGTTGCGTATGGAGGGAGATAGCATGTTTGGCTAGCTGGAAAAGATGACCGGAACACTGTTCTGGTCACCTGAAAGTGATTAGGGCTCAGATTAGGGTTTTAATCTTAATTAGTGAAGTTTAAATTTTGGCCTTTGGATAGCGCGCAAAGTCAATTCCCTCCCCTTTTTATTTGAATATGGACCACTAGATCAGCATACTTCCATTTTAATTCATTTAAATTTCATTTTATTTGCATTTTCTTTACCATTTTATTAAAAATAGCAAAACACTTTCAAAAAATTTTATCTTTTGCATTTCCCTTTCAAATATTTTTCTCATTCTGAAAAATAATTTTTATTTTATTTTTTTGCATAAAATTCATATTTTTAAAATATTTAAATGTTTATTTTAATTAATTAATGAGAATTAATTAATTAAAATACCATTTAAGTTTCTAAAAATCACAAAAAAAATCACATTGCATCTTGATACATTTAGAAACATTATCAAACCCTTCACACAAATTTCTTATTGGTTCTTGACCTATTTTGACATTTTTCTTTGGATTTAGGGTCTTTAAAAGTCAATATTTTTACCCTAACTTAGAAAAATCCTTTCTGCCTAACCATGAAGAGTTTGATGATGGTTCTTTTTGCATTGCATTCTTCATGACACGTAGTTTCTAGGATAAAATTGGTTTGAATTTATCTTTCATTTTCAATTTGTTTTGCATTTTTCATTGTAAGGCATCCTAAAACCCTAGCAAACTTGAGAAAATCATAACTCCCATTAGGTTAAGATTTAGGCCTCCTCCTTTGGGCAGTGAACTTGTATAGGGTTAGGGTTCCCTTGATCCCATTCTCAATTTTTTATCATGTCATTTGCTTCTGATTTTGAATTTTGCATTGCATATTGTATGTAAACCCTAATTTTTGCCTTCATTTGCATTCATCCTTCATATGCTTGCATACATAAGCTTTCCATGACATATAAGACATTTTAAGACATGTTAGAATCATGTTTGATCATTGCATTATCCATTTGCCTTGTTATGCTTTCATATCATTCCATGTGCATTCATGAGCCTTCATGCTTCTTACATGACTCATTTGCATTCCCATCTCTTGTATGAACATTCTCATCACTTGCCATGCTTTCACACCATCTCTTTGCATCATTTATATCTTGATCATGCTTCTGATTTTGGTTTGCATCATTGTATCTTTCACATTTTTAGTTCACCTCAGTTCCTTTTGCTAACTTTTCAGGTGGTAAGTATTTTGAGAAGTGAACTTGCCTTCACTTTTCACAATCTCTTCTCATCTCTTTAATGCATCATTGCTGCATTTTACTTTTGTATTAGAGTGAGATTTCTCATTCATGTGCTCTCCTCACCTTCTTTCTTCAAGCAACTTATCTTCTTAAGTGAAGTAAGTTGTCTTGCTTCTTGCTGCTTCTTTTCATTCATCTGTTTCTTCCTTGGTGGCTTTTCTATTGAAGATCTTCTTGCAAGCCTCATGAACCCTAGGAATACCCAAGCATGATCACAAGTAGGGTTTGATTAGTCCCCCATTAGTTTTACCTTTGTGTCATCTTTGAGTCTTCTCTTCTCATCTCTTAATCAAGGACTAAACCTTCAAGGTTTCAAGGCTTTGTGATTAAGCTTATGCCTGCATCCTTCTATTAGGATGAAGTGTATAACTTTAATCCTAAGTGTTAAACCCTTAATGTGTTTAAATCCTTTAATCAACTCACCTAATAATCATCAAGACATCAAACTTGTAACTTGGGCCTTGCATTAGGGTTCTAATTCTTCCTTAAATGGTTAAGAAGGACTAACCCTAGTGTTAATGGACAAGTCTCCCTCAGGTTGTCTTACAAACCATAAAATCCACTTCTTAATCCTACCCTTAACGAAAATCCACTTAACAAAGGCTTTGTTTTGTCATGAGGTTAATCCCTAATCATGGATTAAGTTGAGGAGCCTTCCTCAGCTTAAATGTTCTCATCTATTATCCTTCTATTAAGATGGTGTAATGGGTCCATTAAATCCTTGATTATGGCTTAAACTCATTACTTAACACCAAACAAAAACTCCAAAAACATATAAATAAATGCAAGTAGGTTAATGATCTTAATCCTACATCATGGTGATTAAGTGTGAGGTGCTTACTTCATACTTAAGGTATTCTCATTACCCCTAATCAGAGGGAGGATGTGATGAGTTTACTAACCCCTGGTTTAGGTTTAAGCTCATTATCTTATGACAAACACAAAAAGCAATAAAAGATTGAAAATACCAAAAACAAACAATAATCGTCTTCTCCGGGATTCTTTTCTCACCTCATTCACTCATAAACGAGAACTTGCTTCTTCCGTCTAATGCAAGACAGTTTGCACCTGAGCCAGACAGGTCATACACTTGAGCATAGACAAGTAAGCAGTTCAAAGGTCAATTTTTCTTTCAGTCTCTTTGAGTCGAACTACGGTGTTCTGACTTCCTCATTGCACAAGAGGATACGTAGGCATAACTTAACGGTTATCGAACAAAAGTCTCTGTATTCCCCCCTCTTCCAGCATTATTCTTTAGGCCTCACACTCTGTCCTTACACTGACACTTCATATATTTCACTTCACTTTCTTCCAGCACTGACACTTGCATTCTTTCCAGCTTTGATACACAAATTGCATTGACACTACCCCTTTAAACACAAATCTTTCAAGCGTGGATATCGTCGAGTACGACGGACAATCTGGGTGCTAATACCTTCCCAGGTTGTAACCAACCCCCTTTCTCAGTTTCTCTGGTTCGCGACCGTATTATCCATCTTTTCTTAGGTTTATGCAGCATTACCTTTCCTTCGGGATAAAAATGCCTAGCTGGCGACTCTATTCTTTTCTTCTCTTTCACCGATCGTTCGCGTCTGTACCCCTTTTGACCAGGTGTCATTTGGTGGGAGCGACAGCGAGGAACCACTTCCGGAGGAGGGGCCAGACCCTGAATCCAAATGGAAGTTGATGTTTGATGGGGCAGTCAATATCAATGGACGTGGATTTGGTGTTGTTCTTATTACTCCCGAAGGTGTTCACTTTCCCTTCACTGCCAGAATTACTTTTGGCTGCACCAACAATGAAGCGGAATACGAGGCATGCATAATGGGAATAGAGGAGGCTATTAATCTTCGGATTAAGACCCTCGATATATTTGGAGATTCAGCCCTCGTCATTAACCAGGTTACCGGCAAGTGGTATACGCATCAAGAGCATCTGATTCCTTACAGGGATTATGCCAGGAAACTGTTGACGTTCTTCACGACAGTTAAGCTTCAGTACATACCACGTGATGAAAATCAATTTGCCGATGCATTGGCCACTCTTTCTTCGTCTATCAATGTCTTGTGTTGGAATTATGTGCCCAAAATTGACATTTCCAGGCTTGACGCACCAGCTCATGCCTTCTCTGTAGACGTAGTGTCTGACGAGAAACCTTGGTATTTTGATATCAAGCTATTCCTGGAAAAGCAAGAATACCCAGCTGGGGCATCTTCCAATGACAAGAAGACCTTAAGGCGACTTGCTGCTAGGTTCTTCTTGAATACAGACGGGGTTTTGTACAAGAGAAACTTTGTAATGGTCTTGCTCAGATGCGTGGATAGACACGAAGCAAGCCTGTTAATGCAGGAAGTCCACGAAGGATCTTTCGGTACCCATGCAGGAGGGCATGCTATGGCAAAGAAATTGTTGAGATCGGGGTATTACTGGATGACAATGGATGCAGACTGTTGCTTATACGACCGCAAGTGCCACAAGTGCCAGATTTATGCAGACAAGGTGCATATTCCTCCAAGCCCGCTCAACGTCATGTCATCTCCTTGGCCCTTTTCTATGTGGGGCATTGACATGATCGGGAAAATAGAGCCTACTGCTTCAAATGGTCATCGCTTCATCTTGGTTGCGATTGATTACTTCACTAAGTGGGTTGAAGCAGCATCTTATGCCAATGTCACTCGTCAAGTGGTAGCCAAATTTTTGAAAAGAGACATTATCTGCAGATATGGAGTTCCCGAAAGAATCATTACTGACAATGGTTCTAATCTCAACAACAAGATGATGGCAGAGTTGTGTCGGGACTTCAAGATCCAGCATCACAATTCTTCTCCTTACCGACCAAAGATGAATGGTGCGGTAGAGGCAGCAAACAAGAATATCAAGAAGATCATGCAAAAGATGGTTGTCACTTACAAAGATTGGCATGAGATGTTACCATTTGCGTTGCATGGGTACCGAACGTCAGTCGGGACGTCAACTGGGGCAACTCCCTTCTCATTGGTATATGGTATGGAGGCAGTCTTGCCTGTTGAAGTAGAGATTCCTTCATTGCGTGTGATGATGGATGTAAAGCTTGATGAGGCTGAATGGGTGCGTGCTCGTTACAATCAGCTATGTCTAATTGAGGAAAAGAGATTAGCGGCTATCTGTTATGGTCAGCTTTATCAGAGGAGAATGAAGCGAGCATTCGACCAATGAGTACGTACTCGAGAGTATCAGGTAGGAGAGTTTGTGTTGAAGAGGATTGTTCCTC
The DNA here is from genome assembly GCA_963966055.1 of Lathyrus aphaca. Lineage (NCBI taxonomy): Eukaryota > Viridiplantae > Streptophyta > Magnoliopsida > Fabales > Fabaceae > Lathyrus > Lathyrus aphaca. The sequence goes on along the minus strand of OZ014522.1, from coordinate 195,645,027 downwards.
CAGGTTCAGATCACAGGGGCAAGTGGACCCCAAATTACGAAGGACCATTCATAGTGAAGAAAGTTTTATCAGGAGGAGCACTGATGCTAACCATTATGGATGGAGAAGATTTCCAGTCCCTTGTTAACTCGGACGCAGTTAAAAAATACTTCGCATAAAGAGACCCGATGGACACAAAAACAGAATTAAAGTCCAGGAAAAAAAAGGGGCATCCCGGCGAGCTAAAAACAGAATAAAAAGCTCGGGCAAAAGTTAGGGAAATAAATAAAAAAAATGTACACCCGCTGAGTTGAAAAGCCACATCGGACAGCTCAGGCAAAAAAGGGTATCCCGGTGGATTGAAAACCCGAAAGGGCGATCCACGCAAAACAAGGGAATAAGCGAACAATTGCGATCCGAGTAATCTGAACCAAATCATCGTTTCGTACAGCCTGACAATATCAGAAGGATAGGAATCAGTCCCCTCATCTTCTCAGAAAGCAAAGGCAAGAATGGAGAGTTTTGAAGACATGCTGGTCATAGCAGAAAGGGAACTCATTGGGATGTCGTGTCCATTGCCATTAGGATAGTTTATTTTCTCAATTTTATGGTAGCTACCTCTTTCAGGTGGTTGCTTCCTGATGTAAATCTTTGCCTATTCAGAGGCCTTTCAATAAAAAGAATATTCAGTCAAAAAGTTGTGTTGTGTTTATTTTTGTTTGCAAAATGTCCTGGATTTTTGGCAACAATAGCATTGCATTTAAAACATGGTGATAATTTGAAAGAAAAATGACATTGCAGGGAAACATTTGAAACCCTCTTTGAGTGTCGAGTGACGATGGATGAACATATCATATCATGAAAGTCCTCGGGGCACATATGTGTTTTCTGTTGTTGCAGGGTGCAGGATGGCGTCACATTCTCCCAAGCAGAATTTTCTCCAGCTAAGCCTTGGCAGGTAGCCCAAGCAGTTTATCTTCCCCAATGGAGTATACCCAGCAAGCTGTGGGAGGCTCATTCCCCAGAGAGTTTATTTGCCAAAACTCTTGTCACCAACAGTGGATATTTGAGGAATTCCCAACCATCAGGGAAACACTCTCCAGCACTCATCTGTGTTTATGCTTTATTTGCCGCTTGTCTGCATCTCTCAACGCTCGTCTGTGTTATCATTTTGGTATTGCTCGTTTGCTTTTCCCAGCAGCTGCCCATGGTTGTATTTGCTATTGCTCGTCTGCACTTTACAACACTCGTCTGTGTTATCGCTTTGCCGTCGCTCGTCTGCACCTTCCAACACTCGTCTGTGTTTGATATGTAATATTTGTGGTTGCTCGTCTGCATTCTCCAACACTCATCTGTGTATTATCTGTTTGAAGCTCGTCTGCATTGTTTGGATACTCGTCTGTATCATCCCTAACACTCGTCTGTGTTAACTTATATCTGTATGTGTGGATTTGCTGATTATCCTAGTACTCGTCTGTATCGCTACTCCAAATGCTCGTCTGTGTTTGAATTTCTGGTACTCGTCTGTACTAGTGGCTGATATTCGTTTGTATCATCGCCTGAAACGCTCGTCTGTATTTCTTAGATCATCGTTTAATACTCGTCTGTATCATGGACTTGGGGCACTCGTCTGTGTTATCTTGATGATCATCCAATACTCGTCTGTATTGAAGAGGTTTAAAATCCTGACTGTGGGAATAAATGTCAAAATGGTTACCAGTTCTGGCGTAATAGGTATATCTGAAGGAGGCTCGTCTGTCTCAAGCACTACTTATTAATGTTGCACCTGGCGTAACAGGTTTTCTTGAAGAAGGCTCGTCTGTCTTATACCATATATCCACGGATAATATATGAAGAGGGTTCGTCTACCTTGATTATGCATGTCTATCCCACAGACTTAAGTGCATTACCGGTCCTGGCGTAACAGGTATATCCGAAGGAGATTCGTTTGTCTCAAGTCATATGTTCTTGCAAAGTATATGAGGACTCGTATGTCCAGTTCCTGGCGTAACATAATTGTTCGAAGAAGACTCGTCTGTCAAAGTATTCTGACTCCAGATATTAGTTTCAACTTGGAAGAAGCTCGTCTGCTTTCTCTCCGCTTCGATCACCAAAGCGTCATTTAGTTGGGTTTATTTCCCAGTGTTTGCATTCTTCGTCAGAGTGCAAATTTCAGGTCTTCCTGGTATTCAACCACAGTTTATCTTGAATGGTTGATAGCCCGTGCTACCGTCCTTTTCAGATTAACAGTTGCTTGAATAGGGGCAGTTGTAACACCCCAAGTTTTCCCTCTTAATTTTAAGCATCATATCATATCATATTCATCATGAACATATCATATTTTTAGCATCCTAGCATGGAAAGATGAGGCATAACATTTCTCATGACCTAGCATTAGGCATATGATCATCTGTGGAGGTTCTTGAAGCATCACAAGCCATGACAAGGGGCCCAATGGATTTGTACAAGTCCTATGAGGGGTCTAAATTGCATTTACAACTTCAAGTTCATTTACAAAAGCTCAGAAGGTTGGAAGATCATCAGGGAATCCAGGCCAGGGCAAAGCTCCTACACAATGGCCCCAAACTAGGGTTTGAGTTTCAAGCATGAAAACCTCAATACTTTGGCCATTTCATTTGGGCAAAGTCTTTCACATGTTAAGAGGATCCTAGGGATGAAATTTGGTGAGAAAATTCCTTGTGGAAGTCAAGCAATTCTTCAGTTGCTTGTAAATGAAGAAATTGGTCAACTGTGCCTTAGAAAAGTCAACTGTGGGATTTCAAGGGGTCCAACCCCATTTTTCTAGCCAAGGGATGTTCTTATAATGTTAAAAGAGGTTTGGTAAGTTCAAAGACCAAGAATCATGAGGTTTTGAGGTGTTTTGCAAAATTGGTGTGAAGTTGGTTATGGAAAATGCCATTTTTAGCAAGTTTTTGCCCTAAAATTCAAGTGAGCATAACTTGGTGAAAAATTCTTCAAATGGACCAAAGTCAAACATGAAAGTTGGAGATTAAGGCCTCCCATTTTCAAAAAGTACAAGTACTTTTTCATAGCCTTCATGGTTAAGGAGATATGTGTAGACACCCAAATTTGCCCTCTGATTTTCTTTCTTCGCCTGTCTTTCATTTGCATCTCATTTGCATTTTCATTTGGTCATTAACATTTAGAATGCATACCATTTGCATAGTCTCCTGAGACATGGGATCACATTTTCTGAAGAATTTGAATTTCACGTTTTTATCTGTGGATTATCATAGAACTCAAGTTTTCGGTTATGCAGCCATCAAGGGTATCATTCTCTTTTTGCTCCCGTCACATAATTAGGGTTTATTTCCCCGGTTATTTGGTTCTCGAGAATTTCACGTTTGTAAGGTTTCTTCGCCGATTCATTTGGCACGTCATCATGGATTTCTGCTTCATCAATTTACAAGCTGTTCATTCACGATCCAATTCAGAAGAACGTTTGACCTAATTTGGTCAAACTATCAAGAGTTTACTTCAGTTACAAGTTATCTGCCTCAGAGGCCCTTTTCTCAGGGAATGTATGTCCGAAGTCAAGTTGTGTAGTGCAAAATCCATCAAATTATCAAGTTGTGTGATTCAGAAGAAGTTTTGGGTTAGACAGTCCGTACATTAGACCATGAAGGGCTTCTCTGTGAATTTATTTTCCTCAGTGGCTGGTGTATGTTCAGTCATGTTCAAAATGCGAGTGGATGTTCGGAATAATACTGGTCGGACAATGGTGTGCTCCATCGTCGAGGTTGTGTCAAAGTTAAGGGTTCATATCTGATAATCATCAGAGGCCATTTCATTTCTGAATCATTTTGCAAGTACAGTCCACATTCAAATCCATATCCATAACCCTTTTATTGAACCATTTAGCCCATATTTCTATCTTTAATCCAAATTTATTCACATCTTTTATTTCCATCAACTTATACCTATTTTCCATAACCATTCATATCCATTTTTCCATTTTTATTATTTTTAATCCATTTTTTTTTTATTCATGACCATCTTCTTTATCCATTTCTCTTACCAATTATTAAACCTTCCATAAACCATTAAACTTTTCTTCTTTACATCACATTTTTATTTATTTTTTTTAAATATATATTTCATTCAAAACTCCAAAGTACATATCAAAAGCCATTCTCCTTATTTATTTACCAAGTCCAGTTCACATTATTAAACAAAACAAAATTGTTATCAAATAAATGAATTTCATAAAGCCCATATCTTTTTTGGTGGCCCATTAGGAAATAGAAAATTGACCTAAATTGGCCTAAGTTGACCTAAGTATATAAAGAAAAGAACACTGATCCCACCTGCAAAAGAACCAATTTTTTTTGCGCCTCCCACACACAAACACAACCATATCCCAGCCATTTCTTCATTCTCTTCAACCCTGAAACAACACACTCCAAACCAAAACCATTCTCAACCTTATTCACCCTTCTCCATAATCACCACCAAATCTGACCCTCAAAAAATCAACTTTCGACTACCCTCATACACCATAAACTCTCCACCTCAAATGCATCTTCAACCTTGCAAAACCAACACACACACACACAAATTCCGGATTCACGCTGACCATCCACTCACGCCTTTCATTCATGATCTTTTTTCCACATCTCCATAACAAACAGGCCCCCACTCCTTCATACCACTGGCCAACAAATTCAACAATTTGTATGACCCCACTCCCAGTCACGCTACAACGTATTCTCACACAATACAAATCGTTTCATTATGCAAGCAACATGACAATTCGTGCCTCACGCCATACGCACCACTCTTCCATTTTTGGCAGAATTCACCAACCAAACTTCCGCAAGGCCACATTCCTCTAACACAACACAAATGGCAACGACATTTTTCCTCTTCTAACCTGCATAAACCATTCTCAACACGAACATACAAAACTCTTCAATAATCTCAGACCCTCCTCAAAATCTGAACTCACCCTGTTTTTGTTTTAACCAAAACATTCTTCCACCTTCAAGCAACGATACCCTCATAACCCATCTGTACTCGTCATTTACCATAACACACTCCCTGCACTAACACAGTCCTCCATCACACAACTTCAAACAACAACACACCGAACAATATCCTTCATCATCTTTATAACAACAACTCGCCATCATCCCTCAACCTTAAACCTCACCCGTTTCGTCTTCTCTACCACTATCACCAACAAAACAACATCCTCCATTCATCTTCAACCACCATTAACAACTTTCCCTTCACCAAGCCAACACAACCTTAACAACAACAACCCAACGCAACAACACTTTACCTTCCTCGAACCATCACCCTGTTTTGACAAAACCGCAACCCCTTCAACATCACCCTTTTCCATTATCAACCTCCAAACAACAACAGAAAACAAAAGCAAATTCAGAAAAGAGAAGAAGAAGACCAAAGTCGATCTGAATTTGTGAAAAAGAGAAAAGGGAAATCGCATAAGCTGAAGAAGAACAAACCGAAAGAGAAGGGGGAACCGCAACTTGAAGCTGACGAGAAATTTGGTGGCGGCGGCGATGGCGTGTTTGGTTCCATTGTGTGTTGAACGATAGCTTTGGCTTTGATTTGAGAAGTTGAAGCTAACGAGTGCCGGCGATTTCGAATTGAAGCAGAAAGTGACTCGCGAGAAAGGAAGAGCGGCGGGATGATTTTGGTCTCTGCATCCTTTGGCTGTGTTTTGTGGTGCTCCGAGAACCGCGAGGGGGAATCGGTGTACATTTGAGAGTGATGAGAAGAACGGCGGAAGATTGTTTGACTTCCCCTGTTTGCCATTTGCCTTTTTAGGTTTTTGGTGGTGCTGTAGGGAATCGTGTTTTCCCTTTCCTACTGTTTCTTTTTTCTTTGTTTTATATATTTTGAATTTGACTATTGTTATTAATTTTCTTTTGATTTGTTTTGATTGAACCTTAAGCCCATTTGCTCTCACCGCCAGACTTCACTCAGGCACCCCTTGGATGTGAACGGTGCTCTTTGATTTCTTTTTGGAGACTTGGCCCATCGATTGTTCTACCAGCACCCTGCACCCAGCGATCTTACTCCCTTCAGTTTTGTTATTATGTTGCTCATGGGCTCTTAAAGCCCATGTTATTGTTTTTCTATTCATGCCACTGTATTTAGAGGACACCCCATTTCTTTTTGTTCTTTTCTTTTTCTATATTTTGATTTCTTAATTAGATTTTATCCCTTAATTTTGTTTAAGTTAATTTTAGAATTTTATTATATTTTTGTTTAGTTAATTTTGTTTATTAATTCTAATTTATCTTTTGACTTTAATTATGATTTTGATTTAATTTGGTTTATTAGAATTTGTGTTTAATTTTTGTTCTAGTTTGCGCTTGATATTTTGTAGGTTCATTGTCCAATTTCAATGATGGCGGATGTAGCTTGACGATGACCTTATGATTAATTCTTTCTTGTGATCTCGGTGCACTTAAACCTTGGCATTTTATGAACCGTTTTTTTTTATGTTAATCCTTATTTCTCTCTGATTGGTGAATCCGTTTTGGAGTTGATACTTTTTCTTGATATTTCTTCTTGCGCTTATTGAAGGGGCAACGGACCTTTTCCGTTAGGTAACACTGATGGCCCGATTGATCTTATTACATGCTGTTGCATCTGGAAGTCCTACTGGTGTAGGCTTTGTTTGTGCATTGTCAGACTTCTCCATATCACATTCTCATCTCTTTATCTTATTTCATCTTCATATTGCATTCTCATCTCTTTATCTCATTTCATCTTCATATTGCATTCTCATCTCCTTATCTTATTCATTTTTCATCTTATCTCCATTTCGCATTCTCATCTTCTTATCTTATTTCTAACTCATCTAACTCTTCTTCTTCATCTTACTTTCTTTCTCCAAGTGACTTGTCTTCTTAAATGAAGCAAGTTACTTTGCTTCCTTTGCTCCTTTCATCTGCTTCCTGGTGGTTCCTTTGAAGATCTTTCTTGTTAAACCTCACAAACCTTAGGAACAACCAAGCATGACAATGATTAGGGTTTTGATTAGTCCCCCTTTTAGATTTTACATTTGTGTCTCATTGAGTCTTCTCTTCTCACCTCATAATCAGGGACTAAAACCTAAAGGCTTTAAGGCTTTGTGATTAAGCTTATGCCTGCATCCTTCTATTAGGATGGAGTGTATAACTTTAATCCTAAGTGTTAAACCCTTAATGTGTTTAACTCCTTTAATCAATTCACTTAATAATCATCAAGACATCACACTTGTAACTTGGGCCTTGCATTAGGGTTCTAATTCTTCCTTAATTGGTTAAGAAGGACTAACCCTAGTGTTAATGGACAAGTCCCCCTCAAGTTGTCTTACAAACCCTAAAAATCACTTCATCATCATACCATTAACTAAAATCCACTTAATAAAGGCTTTGTTTTGTCATGAGTTTAATCCCTAATCATGGATTAAGTTGAGGAGCTTTCCTCAGCTTAAACATTCTCATCTATTATCCTTCTATTAGGATGGTGTAATGAGTCTGTTTAATCTTTGATTATGGCTTAACCCCATTACTCGACACTAAACAAAAACACCAAAAACATCTAAATAATCACAAGTAGGTTAATGATCTTAATCCTACATCATGGTGATTAAGTGTGAGAAGCTGACTTCACACTTAAGGTATTCTCATTACCCCTAATCAGAGGGAAGATGTGATGAGTTTACTAACCCATTGGTTTAGACTTAAGCTCATTAACTTATGACAAACTTTCAAAAGCAATAAAAGACTGAAAATACAAAAAACAAACAATAAACGTCTCCTCCGGGATTCTTTTCTCATCTCATTCACTCACAAACGAGAACCTGCTTCTTCCGTCTAATGCAAGACAGTTTGCACCTGAGCCAGACAGGTCATACACTTGAGCATAGACAAGTGAGCAGTTCACAAGTCAATTCATCTTTCAGTCTCTTTGGGTCGAACTACGGTGTTCTGACTTCCTCATTGCACGAGAGGATACGTAGGCATAACTTAACGGTTATCGAACAAAAGTCTCTGTATACCCCCCCTCTTTCTAGCATCATTCTTCTAGCCTCATGATCTTGAGCATTTTTATTTCAGTTCTTACACTGACACTGTATATTTATACACTTCACATTCTTCTTACACTGACACCTGTACATCCTTTTCCAGCTCTTTTATACACAAATTGCACTGACACTACCCCTTTAAAACACAAATCTTTTAAGCGTGGATCCCGTCGAGTACGACGGACAATCTGGGTGCTAATACCTTCCCATGTTGTAACCGACCCCCTTTCTCAGTCTCTCTGGTTCGCAACCGTCTTATCCATATCTTTCTAGGTTTATGTAGCATTACCTTTCCTCCGGGATAAAAATGCCTAGCTGGCGACTCTATTCATTCCCTGTGAGTTCACTCCCGTGTGTTCTCACATTCCTCTTTCGCCGACCGTTCGCGTCTGTACCTTTATTTGGGCCATTCCCATTTATCGGGAGCGACAGCTTGGCGACTCTGCTGGGGACCTTTATACTGTAACCAGGGCTCCTGGTTCTTTTTGTGGGTTCCTCCTAGCGCTTGTTTGATTTGTGTTTACTGGGGTGTTATGTGCTATCTGTGCTTGTATATTTATTTTGGTTTATTGCTTTATGTACAGTTGCTTTACTTCTTTCTTTATAGCTTTGCATATATATCATACTATCATACTGTGCTGGCTGGATCTGTTTTTGTTGCTTTGGTGGGTGGGTGTTCTACTGAGAGTTGAGGTCCTATACCTGGGACCTGAGTGACACCTAGGATAGAGTGGTTCATATTCTTTCCCATTCCATTTCGGTCTGGTGCGGGAATATGAAACACGGTTCAGATATGGGTTTCTTCTTGAGAACTCTGTGCTACTGATTTCCTGCAGTGCTAGGGCTATCTGGGAAGCCTGCTAAGTCTGGATGACCTTTATTATGACCTTCAGAAACTGAGGAGAATTAGAGGAGGATTTTTTATGGTTATTGTAAACACTGTACCTCCGGGTTAGAAGTGTTTACACTTCTCATAACTGATCCAAGTCTGAGGATCCTTGTTTTAGAACACTACCTGTGAGGGGGTTGGGCTGTTTACAGGTTTGCAGGAACCCTTGACCTCAACATACCCTCATTACCAGTACAATTGTTTGATCCGGTCACTATGATCCTGAAGTTATTGACCTCTGGTTTTCGGCTACTATTTTGGGTTATTATACAGAGATCTTGTGGTTACAGACACTCGATTCTTGGACCGGCATTCCAGATTCCAGGCAGTTTCCAGCTGTGATCCCATGTCTTTGCATCTTTTGCATCATCATATTGCATTTTGCATTTGCATCAGCATTGCATTTCCTTCTTCCAGAGAGCTCATCCTTCCTCTTTTGTCCATGACCAGCCAGTTGATTTCCCGGTACTCAGTTTGAACAAGTGTTAACTGTTGGAAGACGACAGTGTTTGAAGGAAGATTGAGCAGTGTCAAGAGGTAAAGGGTCAGTTTGAAAGCCGTCAGCAGCTATGTCAGAGAACAACCGTCAGAATGTTGAGTTTCCACCTGGTTTCACTTCAATGACCAATCCGTTGTATGGTCTTTCTCCTGATGAGGATCTTCCACAAGTGAACAATCTTGCTCAAGCTCAGCCTGCACAGACCCCGATCGTGAATCAGAATGTACCTGAACAATCTGCTGTCCGGGGTGGACCTTCATCTTCTTCTGATACTACAGATTATCAGAGTTTTGCCTTCCCTATGCCAGACTTCCAAGGGGCAATCCCTCTTGTGAAAACCAAAGATCCACAAGTTATTGATCTTGCTGAAAGATTTCGTGTGTTGGACGAGCAACTCAAAGCCTTATCGGATCCTGATGCCTTTGGTTTTGATGCTCTAAACATGTGTTTGGTGCCTGGTCTTGTCATTCCTCCAGATTTCAAAACTCCGAAGTTTGAGAAATACACTGGTGTCAGTTGCCCGAAGCGTCATTTGGTGATGTTCTGTAGAAAAATGACTTCTTATGCCTGCAATGATAAGTTGATGATTCACTGTTTTCAGGACAGTTTAAGTGGGGCATCTTTAAGTTGGTATATGGATTTGGAAAGCAGTCATATCCGATCTTGGAATGATTTATCCAGAGCTTTCGTAAAGCAATACCAGTACAATATGGACGTGGCGCCCAATCGCACGCACTTGCAGAGCCTATCCCAGAGGAGTGGTGAATCTTTCAGAGAATATGCACAGCGGTGGAGAGAATTGGCAGCCCAAGTGCAACCACCACTTTCAGACAGAGAATTAATTGACCTGTTCGTGGGCACCTTGCAGGGTCCATACTTGGAAAGAATGAGTAGCATTGGGATGACAAGCTTCTCTGATTTGATGATAGTTGGAGTACGCATTGAGAGCCTGCTCAAAAGTGGAAAGATCCAGGACTTTTCGAATATCCCAACTAGTGAAGGTGAGTCTGTTGTTAGCTCCCAAGAGGAAGAATGGAATGACGTCAGTGCAGTCACGGCAAATATCAAATATTCTAGACCAACATCTTCTCAGAGATCATCTGTTCCTGAATCTGATTACTCTTACGGGCATTCGGCAATGCTCAGAGCACCGTGTCAGAAACCCTGGGCTCCTCCTCGTCCAAATCTGCAATCGCATGGTCGAAGACCTCAGAATCAACTTCAGAGCCAGCCTAGGCCTCGTAACAATCTGGAAAGAAGGATTGCTCCTCTTCATCCAGTCCCCATGGCATACAGTGAACTCTTGCCGCATCTAATTCAGAGCTCTTTGGTGGTTTCTAAGCCTCTCAAGCCGTTGCCAGGGCCGTACCCTCCAAGGTACAATCCTCATGAGCAGTGCGGGTATCATGGTGGATCAATCGGGCACTCAACTGAAGATTGTAAAGCATTTCAGGCCAAAGTACAACAATTGATCGACAAGGGCTACGTCTCCTTTCCAGAAGGAAGCTTGGTTGTGCACGTCAACCTCTCACCTGATTGAGTTCAAAGACTTCGAGGGAGCGTCTCCTGTTTTCAGTGGTCCGAGTAACAGTATGTCATCAGAGTTGGTGATCGCTGTATCCTTTTATCATTTGCATTGTAGTTTCTTTCCTATTAGCAGCTACTTGTCTTTTAAGCAATGTTATTTTTGAATGGTAATGTTAATGTAGTGATCTTGCATTTTTGAATCAATTATGTCGCATTCGCTCATTTTCTCTTTCCTTGCATCAAAAACGAAAAACAAAAAATTGCATCCATATACCTCCCATTTATTTCACTGTTGTTTAGCAGGTTTGAGGGAGGATGATGACAACTGAATACCCATAATTGTTCAAGGTATGCTTTCAGAGTAGAACCTGCTGACGATGTACAGGCATTGTTTCAATTCCCAAACACCGGAGATATAAGGGAGATAGACCTTCGTCAACCCCCTTTGAGCCTTGAAGTAGGAGTTTCTTTTCTAAACAAAAAAAAACCTCACATTCAACCCGGGGCAGGGTAGTTATCAGTTAATTTGACCGAGCGTTCAAATTTCCAAAGGAGTGTGCATCCGAGGATCCATTACCTTTATTCATTACACCTCAAGAGGTCAAGGGACGTGAAACCACAATGGTTATCCCTCACCCACAAAGGAATGAGGTAGTCAACCCTTTCAGCAAGTCATGACAAGCCAGTGTCACACGATTTGTTCAACAAAAATAAAAAAAAGAAATAAAGCCCGCTAAGTCGAAAAAATGTGTGAAAATATATGACTTAGGCAAAAGTTAGGGCATCCCGCTGGACTTCAAAATCGAAAAATTCAAAAAAAAAAAGGGGGGAACCAGTCCAGGCAAAAGTTAGGGATTAAAAAAATTGAAAGAGAATCTTCCATGAGAACAAAGTCGTGTGACCAGACACAAAGTCAAAATGGGTGACTGTTACTCCAAGAAACCTCATTGGTGCGTAAACCATCGACGTCATTGGTTCCTCAATCATTACAAAACCCTTGTGAGAAGCGAGCGCTTAAGTCGAATTAGCTGAACATAGGACTGGAGAACATCAAGGAGAATGGGTGGGCACAGATAAACTTTGAGCCATAAATCTTTCTTTCTAAAAACCGTGAACCAGACCACGTCATAACCCTTGAAAGTCCTAATTGAATCAGGTTCATTTCTGAAAGCATACTACGACAAGGTTGCGTAAACTGACTCCTAAAGGTTTGCTAATTCAGCACTACGTTTGGACTAATCGTCTATTCGTCACACAAAGTCACAAGCATCAAAATAAATAAATTTTCAAAAAACTTGCATGTGTACTGCATTAAAATTACCATTTGTAAATGAACAGTTTTAATTGCAAGTCAGCCTGTGTCATCAGGAAAGTTCCTACAGAGAGAAATCGCGAGGGAACTTGATCATTCAACAATGATGACCAGGATCAAGCGCATCGTGCAGGCCTATGAATCAGGGGCATGTTATCCAGTGGTTTTGTTGACCAAGGAATCTGTCAGGGTAAAGAGAGTTCCCAAGCATCAGTTGATCGAGGAACGTCATTCAAAGTCAGTTGATCAGAGCTGAATCTGCCAAACAGGGGCAGGCCACCCGAATTTTCTGTTGACCAAGGTTGAACTCATCCAATGCTCAGTCAGAATGAGTCAGGTCGCTTTCACGCTCATGCAGGGGCAGAATAATTCCAGATCTTACTAAGTGCAACTCTCCTCGAGAGGACATCCAGGTCTGCCATTCCAGAAATTGGATAATCAGCAACAGTCTGTTCAGAGACTCACCCAACAGGGGCAAACTTTGGCTTCGCAGAGCAAGTTATATCGGTAATCTCCGAGTTCAAGATGAGTGTCGGGAAATCATGCTACCTACCATCGCCTTTGTCACCCTTCTCAACCAGAAGCCTTGTCACTAAGACCTTTCTTCCCATCCTTGGGAGTTTTTCTGGCCTTTCATAATCATGGCATAAGTCATTTGCATACGTTACTCATGTCGCTCGAGCATAGAGCATATGCATCATAACTGCATTGAGCATCCCCTCTCAAACTTCTAATCTCACACCCAGGGCCCCGTAACCCCAACTTCTTGACATTCCAAAGTCCAGTTCTCGTCTGGCGAACCAGTTCAAAGTCCAGTTCTCGTCTGGCGAACCAGTTCAAAGTCCAGTTCTCGTCTGGCAAGCCAACCCAAAGTCCAGTTCTCGTCTGGCAAACCAATTTCAAATACCAGTTCTCGTCTGGTAGGCGAATCTTTTAACCAGTTCTCATCTGGTCACCTTTTTTATTTAACCTATTGAACGCCAGTTCTCGTCTGGTAGTCATTCTTTTTCAGAGTCAATTCTCGTTTGACAATGAACCTAAGGAGTCAGTTCTCGTCTGACGACTTATTCTTTGCCCATCAGTTCTCGTCTGTTGGCCTACCTTTTATAAACCAGTTCTCGTCTGGTAATTCACCTTCAAAAGTCCAATTGCTTGGCAACCAAAAAATATATATCTATCAACCCGGCCCTAGCGCCCAACCATCCTTGTTTCATATCTTTGGTTATGAGCATACGTCTGCATTGTACATCATTTGCATTGCATCTTCATACCGCATGGTTTCTGTTTTAGCTCTGATGTGGGGCAAGAATCGTTTCAAGACGCAGTCTGGGGCAGTTATCTCAAGATCCGTTTGATTTCTGCGAGAGTTTTGAAGACACTGGGGCAATTCTGGATGCCATGTCTTCTGTAAAATCCTCTGAAGACGATCTTTTTATGGATGATGCAGTATGGTATAATTGAGGAGTTAAGGGAATGTTAGTTCACTCAGGATGATCAGTAATGCTTTTGTTGAGCTCAGAAGTTTGAAGCACTGTGTTAATTCTCAGGGAATGTCTGGTATTTATTTTACCAGCAGGGCATTGGAAGTTTATTTCTTCCCCGAGCATAAAGATCTTCTTTCAGCAGACAAGATTCCCTCATGAGGAGTTGGTTATTCGCATTCAGTCAAAGCCAATTTTCATTGGCATATCTTCCCAGCACAGTCGTCATGCTATACATGGGGCTTAATTTGGCTTATTTCGATCTCTAATTCTCCAACAAAGTCTCTCCTCAGCAGAGCATTGCCAAATCTTTTCTCAACCATGCCAAAGGGTTGACACATCCCCAGTTGAGTTGGAACAGACGATATCCCCAACAGAACTTCAAGGCTAATTGAATCGTTCCCATCCCCAAGCGGACTTATCTTTCCACAGCGAAGTTTTCCCAACAGGAAGCTGAAGGCCTTGTTTCCCCACAAAGTTAGAATTATCAGAATTCCCTCCTCAGCAGGATTGTGTGATCAAGCATCTTCCCTAGCCAAGTCTAAAGATGATCTTTCCCCATAGAGTCATCGGGATTCTCATTTCCAAGGGATTTCCCCAGCAGAGCAAGAAGAAATTCTCCCCAGTGGGGTCAGAGCAGGATGATCAGATCCTCAGCAGATGTTCAAAGCAGTTGAACGAAGTATACCTCACGCAGAGTCGTCTTTCCTCCAGTGAAAACCTCTCCAACAAGCATCAGGTTGCCAACACTTCGTTCCTATCAGAGTTAAAAGCTTTCAACCCGTCAGCAGTATACAGAATGCTCCCCAGATTCCCCAGCGGAGAGTTAAAGCTAAAACAGTTGCCTTACACTCCCAAACATCAGTATATACTCCTTGTGGCACCCGTCCGTGTCACATCCCCAGCAGAAAGTCAAAGCGTCCCCTTTGCACTCACAGATGTTTATATACACAATTCCTTGACACCCGTCCGTGTCGCCTTCCCAGCACAGTTACCTAAACACTTTGTATATCAGATATTTGTTTATACTATACTTTCCTCTTTGTGACACTCGTCCGTGTCACTCTCCCCAGCGAGTTAAACACTCAACTATACATCACTCATGCTCATTACACTCATACAGATACTCGTCTGTGTCTTATATACACCATTTATATCCCCGCAGATTCGACACTGGTCCATGTTCTTTGTTAACCAGTTGGTACTCGTCCGTACCATCATCTCAGAACATGCGTCAGGCGTTTGTTTCTACCTGATACTCGTCCGTATCATAGTCTTAAGGATGCTTGTCCGCATCTTTAATCCATACACGTGTCAAACACTCATGTCTTCTTGAATTTAGACACTCGTCTGTGTCTACTGTTCCCCAGAAGAGTCCCCTCAGATTCAACACTCGTCCGTGTTCCTTGCTAACCAGCTGATACTCGTCCGTATCATCATCTCTGAACATGTGTCAGTATTTGTTTCTACCCGATACTCGTCCGTATCGTAGTCTTAGGGATGCTCGTCCGCATCCTTAATCTATACACAAACATCTAAACACTTATACCTTTTGTTTCTTGGATATAAACACTCGTCCGTGTTTACTATTCCCCAGTAGATCGCCAACAAAACAAATTTCTTTATCTGACATTCGTCCTATGTCATGATAAACCTTGAGAGCAGCCGTCCCCTGCTAGGTGGTTGTCCTCCACCTCTTGATGGTCGTCCTTCATCATGCTCGTCCGATGGCCGTCCCCATCGTTGATTTTCTATCCGGCGTTCGTCCTACGTCGCGATATTTTCGGCA
Source organism: Lathyrus aphaca (assembly GCA_963966055.1). NCBI lineage: Eukaryota > Viridiplantae > Streptophyta > Magnoliopsida > Fabales > Fabaceae > Lathyrus > Lathyrus aphaca. The sequence goes on along the minus strand of OZ014522.1, from coordinate 195,629,480 downwards.
GCCGTACCCTGCCAGGTGGTCGTCCTCCACCTTAGATGACCGTCCCTCATCTTAACCCAACAGAGCAGCCGTCCCCTGTTAGGTGATCGTCCTTCACCTTTGATGACCGTACCTCATCATCTGTTTATTTCATTCATTCTTTAACCCGATGGTCGTCCCCGTCGTGGTCCCTTTTCCTTTTCCTGATGATCGTCCTTCATCAGTTTAGCCCGATGGCTGTCCCCATCGTCGGTTACTTTGCTTTATGAACTTGATGGCCGTCCCCATCATTTTTCATTAATCCCCAGAGAATCTTACAGCTTTACTTGATGTCCGTCCCCATCATAAACTCTTTTATCCCCAGCATGTCGGCCGTCCCCGTCATTGCTTTATTTTCCGCACTTTTCCAGCATGTCGGTCGTCCCCGTCATTGCTCTTTACCCAGCGGTCGTCCTCTGCTCGATGGTCGTCCTCCGTCGCCCACACTTTATAATATACTTTATTTTCCTTTACAATCTATATCCCTTTTCTTCTTCATTCTGTGAGTGCAAATTTCGGACTGTCTTTGGTATTCAACCACAAGTTATCTTGTTTGCCTGTTAAGCCGTAGCTTACATTCTGCACAGCTAACTCATGTCTGAATAGGGGCAGCTGTAGACACCCAAATTTGCCCTTTGATTTTCTTTCTTCGCCTGTCTTTCATTTGCATCTCATTTGCATTTTCATTTGGTCATTAACATTTAGAATGCATACCATTTGCATAGTCTCCTGAGACATGGGATCACATTTTCTGAAGAATTTGAATTTCACGTTTTTATCTGTGGATTATCATAGAACTCAAGTTTTCGGTTATGCAGCCATCAAGGGTATCATTCTCTTTTTGCTCCCGTCACATAATTAGGGTTTATTTCCCCGGTTATTTAGTTCTCGAGAATTTCACGTTTGTAAGGTTTCTTCGCCGATTCATTTGGCACGTCATCATGGATTTCTGCTTCATCAATTTACAAGCTGTTCATTCACGATCCAATTCAGAAGAACGTTTGACCTAATTTGGTCAAACTATCAAGAGTTTACTTCAGTTACAAGTTATCTGCCCCAGAGGCCCTTTTCTCAGGGAATGTATGTCCGAAGTCAAGTTGTGTAGTGCAAAATCCATCAAATTATCAAGTTGTGTGATTCATAAGAAGTTTTGGGTTAGACAGTCCGTACATTAGACCATGAAGGGCTTCTCTGTGAATTTATTTTCCTCAGTGGCTGGTGTATGTTCAGTCATGTTCAAAATGCGAGTGGATGTTCGGAATAATACTGGTCGGACAATGGTGTGCTCCATCGTCGAGGTTGTGTCAAAGTTAAGGGTTCATATCTGATAATCATCAGAGGCCATTTCATTTCTGAATCATTTTGCAAGTACAGTCCACATTCAAATCCATATCCATAACCCTTTTATTGAACCATTTAGCCCATATTTCTATCTTTAATCCAAATTTATTCACATCTTTTATTTCCATCAACTTATACCTATTTTCCATAACCATTCATATCCATTTTTCCATTTTTATTATTTTTAATCCATTTTTTTTTATTCATGACCATCTTCTTTATCCATTTCTCTTACCAATTATTAAACCTTCCATAAACCATTAAACTTTTCTTCTTTACATCACATTTTTATTTATTTTTTTTAAATATATATTTCATTCAAAACTCCAAAGTACATATCAAAAGCCATTCTCCTTATTTATTTACCAAGTCCAGTTCACATTATTAAACAAAACAAAATTGTTATCAAATAAATGAATTTCATAAAGCCCATATCTTTTTTGGTGGCCCATTAGGAAATAGAAAATTGACCTAAATTGACCTAAGTTGACCTAAGTATATAAAGAAAAGAACACTGATCCCACCTGCAAAAGAACCAATTTTTTTTGCGCCTCCCACACACAAACACAACCATATCCCAGCCATTTCTTCATTCTCTTCAACCCTGAAACAACACACTCCAAACCAAAACCATTCTCAACCTTATTCACCCTTCTCCATAATCACCACCAAATTTGACCCTCAAAAAATCAACTTTCGACTACCCTCATACACCATAAACTCTCCACCTCAAATGCATCTTCAACCTTGCAAAACCAACACACACACACACAAATTCCGGATTCACGCTGACCATCCACTCACGCCTTTCATTCATGATCTTTTTTCCACATCTCCATAACAAACAGGCCCCCACTCCTTCATACCACTGGCCAACAAATTCAACAATTTGTATGACCCCACTCCCAGTCACGCTACAACGTATTCTCACACAATACAAATCGTTTCATTATGCAAGCAACATGACAATTCGTGCCTCACGCCATACGCACCACTCTTCCATTTTTGGCAGAATGCACCAACCAAACTTCCGCAAGGCCACATTCCTCTAACACAACACAAATGGCAACGACATTTTTCCTCTTCTAACCTGCATAAACCATTCTCAACACGAACATACAAAACTCTTCAATAATCTCAGACCCTCCTCAAAATCTGAACTCACCCTGTTTTTGTTTTAACCAAAACATTCTTCCACCTTCAAGCAACGATACCCTCAAAACCCATCTGTACTCGTCATTTACCATAACACACTCCCTGCACTAACACAGTCCTCCATCACACAACTTCAAACAACAACACACCGAACAATATCCTTCATCATCTTTATAACAACAACTCGCCATCATCCCTCAACCTTAAACCTCACCCGTTTCGTCTTCTCTACCACTATCACCAACAAAACAACATCCTCCATTCATCTTCAACCACCATTAACAACTTTCCCTTCACCGAGCCAACACAACCTTAACAACAACAACCCAACGCAACAACACTTTACCTTCCTCGAACCATCACCCTGTTTTGACAAAACCGCAACCCCTTCAACATCACCCTTTTCCATTATCAACCTCCAAACAACAACAGAAAACAAAAGCAAATTCAGAAAAGAGAAGAAGAAGACCAAAGTCGATCTGAATTTGTGAAAAAGAGAAAAGGGAAATCGCATAAGCTGAAGAAGAACAAACCGAAAGAGAAGGGGGAACCGCAACTTGAAGCTGACGAGAAATTTGGTAGCGGCGGCGATGGCGTGTTTGGTTCCATTGTGTGTTGAACGATAGCTTTGGCTTTGATTTGAGAAGTTGAAGCTAACGAGTGTCGGCGATTTCGAATTGAAGCAGAAAGTGACTCGCGAGAAAGGAAGAGCGGCGGGATGATTTTGGTCTCTGCATCCTTTGGCTGTGTTTTGTGGTGCTCCGAGAACCGCGAGGGGGAATCGGTGTACATTTGAGAGTGATGAGAAGAACGGCGGAAGATTGTTTGACTTCCCCTGTTTGCCATTTGCCTTTTTAGGTTTTTGGTGGTGCTGTAGGGAATCGTGTTTTCCCTTTCCTACTGTTTCTTTTTTCTTTGTTTTATATATTTTGAATTTGACTATTGTTATTAATTTTCTTTTGATTTGTTTTGATTGAACCTTAAGCCCATTTGCTCTCACCGCCAGACTTCACTCAGGCACCCCTTGGATGTGAACGGTGCTCTTTGATTTCTTTTTGGAGACTTGGCCCATCGATTGTTCTACCAGCACCCTGCACCCAGCGATCTTACTCCCTTCAGTTTTGTTATTATGTTGCTCATGGGCTCTTAAAGCCCATGTTATTGTTTTTCTATTCATGCCACTGTATTTAGAGGACACCCCATTTCTTTTTGTTCTTTTCTTTTTCTATATTTTGATTTCTTAATTAGATTTTATCCCTTAATTTTGTTTAAGTTAATTTTAGAATTTTATTATATTTTTGTTTAGTTAATTTTGTTTATTAATTCTAATTTATCTTTTGACTTTAATTATGATTTTGATTTAATTTGGTTTATTAGAATTTGTGTTTAATTTTTGTTCTAGTTTGCGCTTGATATTTTGTAGGTTCATTGTCCAATTTCAATGATGGCGGATGTAGCTTGACGATGACCTTATGATTAATTCTTTCTTGTGATCTCGGTGCACTTAAACCTTGGCATTTTATGAACCGTTTTTTTTTATGTTAATCCTTATTTCTCTCTGATTGGTGAATCCGTTTTGGAGTTGATACTTTTTCTTGATATTTCTTCTTGCGCTTATTGAAGGGGCAACGGACCTTTTCCGTTAGGTAACACTGATGGCCCGATTGATCTTATTACATGCTGTTGCATCTGGAAGTCCTACTGGTGTAGGCTTTGTTTGTGCATTGTCAGACTTCTCCATATCACATTCTCATCTCTTTATCTTATTTCATCTTCATATTGCATTCTCATCTCTTTATCTCATTTCATCTTCATATTGCATTCTCATCTCCTTATCTTATTCATTTTTCATCTTATCTCCATTTCGCATTCTCATCTTCTTATCTTATTTCTAACTCATCTAACTCTTCTTCTTCATCTTACTTTCTTTCTCCAAGTGACTTGTCTTCTTAAATGAAGCAAGTTACTTTGCTTCCTTTGCTCCTTTCATCTGCTTCCTGGTGGTTCCTTTGAAGATCTTTCTTGTTAAACCTCACAAACCTTAGGAACAACCAAGCATGACAATGATTAGGGTTTTGATTAGTCCCCCTTTTAGATTTTACATTTGTGTCTCATTGAGTCTTCTCTTCTCACCTCATAATCAGGGACTAAAACCTAAAGGCTTTAAGGCTTTGTGATTAAGCTTATGCCTGCATCCTTCTATTAGGATGGAGTGTATAACTTTAATCCTAAGTGTTAAACCCTTAATGTGTTTAACTCCTTTAATCAATTCACTTAATAATCATCAAGACATCACACTTGTAACTTGGGCCTTGCATTAGGGTTCTAATTCTTCCTTAATTGGTTAAGAAGGACTAACCCTAGTGTTAATGGACAAGTCCCCCTCAAGTTGTCTTACAAACCCTAAAAATCACTTCATCATCATACCATTAACTAAAATCCACTTAATAAAGGCTTTGTTTTGTCATGAGTTTAATCCCTAATCATGGATTAAGTTGAGGAGCTTTCCTCAGCTTAAACATTCTCATCTATTATCCTTCTATTAGGATGGTGTAATGAGTCTGTTTAATCTTTGATTATGGCTTAACCCCATTACTCGACACTAAACAAAAACACCAAAAACATCTAAATAATCACAAGTAGGTTAATGATCTTAATCCTACATCATGGTGATTAAGTGTGAGAAGCTGACTTCACACTTAAGGTATTCTCATTACCCCTAATCAGAGGGAAGATGTGATGAGTTTACTAACCCATTGGTTTAGACTTAAGCTCATTAACTTATGACAAACTTTCAAAAGCAATAAAAGACTGAAAATACAAAAAACAAACAATAAACGTCTCCTCCGGGATTCTTTTCTCATCTCATTCACTCACAAACGAGAACCTGCTTCTTCCGTCTAATGCAAGACAGTTTGCACCTGAGCCAGACAGGTCATACACTTGAGCATAGACAAGTGAGCAGTTCACAAGTCAATTCATCTTTCAGTCTCTTTGGGTCGAACTACGGTGTTCTGACTTCCTCATTGCACGAGAGGATACGTAGGCATAACTTAACGGTTATCGAACAAAATTCTCTGTATATCCCCCCTCTTTCTAACATCATTCTTCTAGCCTCATGATCTTGAGCATTTTTATTTCAGTTCTTACACTGACACTGTATATTTATACACTTCACATTCTTCTTACACTGACACCTGTACATCCTTTTCCAGCTCTTTTATACACAAATTGCACTGACACTACCCCTTTAAAACACAAATCTTTTAAGCGTGGATCCCGTCGAGTACGACGGACAATCTGGGTGCTAATACCTTCCCAGGTTGTAACCGACCCCCTTTCTCAGTCTCTCTGGTTCGCAACCGTCTTATCCATATCTTTCTAGGTTTATGCAGCATTACCTTTCCTCCGGGATAAAAATGCCTAGCTGGCGACTCTATTCATTCCCTGTGAGTTCACTCCCGTGTGTTCTCACATTCCTCTTTCGCCGACCGTTCGCGTCTGTACCTTTATTTGGGCCATTCCCATTTATCGGGAGCGACAGCTTGGCGACTCTGCTGGGGACCTTTATACTGTAACCAGGGCTCCTAGTTCTTTTTGTGGGTTCCTCCTAGCGCTTGTTTGATTTGTGTTTACTGGGGTGTTATGTGCTATCTGTGCTTGTATATTTATTTTGGTTTATTGCTTTATGTACAGTTGCTTTACTGCTTTCTTTATAGCTTTGCATATATATCATACTATCATACTGTGCTGGCTAGATCTGTTTTTGTTGCTTTGGTGGGTGGGTGTTCTACTGAGAGTTGAGGTCCTATACCTGGGACCTGAGTGACACCTAGGATAGAGTGGTTCATATTCTTTCCCATTCCATTTCGGTCTGGTGCGGGAATATGAAACACGGTTCAGATATGGGTTTCTTCTTGAGAACTCTGTGCTACAGATTTCCTGCAGTGCTAGGGCTATCTGGGAATCCTGCTAAGTCTGGATGACCTTTATTATGACCTTCAGAAACTGAGGAGAATTAGAGGAGGATTTTTTATGGTTATTGTAAACACTGTACCTCCGGGTTAGAATTGTTTACACTTCTCATAACTGATCCAAGTCTGAGGATCCTTGTTTTAGAACACTACCTGTGAGGGGGTTGGGCTGTTTACAGGTTTGCAGGAACCCTTGACCTCAACATACCCTCATTACCAGTACAATTGTTTGATCCGGTCACTATGATCCTGAAGTTATTGACCTCTGGTTTTCGGCTACTATTTTGGGTTATTATACAGAGATCTTGTGGTTACAGACACTCGATTCTTGGACCGGCATTCCAGATTCCAGGCAGTTTCCAGCTGTGATCCCATGTCTTTGCATCTTTTGCATCATCATATTGCATTTTGCATTTGCATCAGCATTGCATTTCCTTCTTCCAGAGAGCTCATCCTTCCTCTTTTGTCCATGACCAGCCAGTTGATTTCCCGGTACTCAGTTTGAACAAGTGTTAACTGTTGGAAGACGACAGTGTTTGAAGGAAGATTGAGCAGTGTCAAGAGGTAAAGGGTCAGTTTGAAAGCCGTCAGCAGCTATGTCAGAGAACAACCGTCAGAATGTTGAGTTTCCACCTGGTTTCACTTCAATGACCAATCCGTTGTATGGTCTTTCTCCTGATGAGGATCTTCCACAAGTGAACAATCTTGCTCAAGCTCAGCCTGCACAGACCCCGATCATGAATCAGAATGTACCTGAACAATCTGCTGTCCGGGGTGGACCTTCATCTTCTTCTGATACTACAGATTATCAGAGTTTTGCCTTCCCTATGCCAGACTTCCAAGGGGCAATCCCTCTTGTGAAAACCAAAGATCCACAAGTTATTGATCTTGCTGAAAGATTTCGTGTGTTGGACGAGCAACTCAAAGCCTTATCGGATCCTGATGCCTTTGGTTTTGATGCTCTAAACATGTGTTTGGTGCCTGGTCTTGTTATTCCTCCAGATTTCAAAACTCCGAAGTTTGAGAAATACACTGGTGTCAGTTGCCCGAAGCGTCATTTGGTGATGTTCTGTAGAAAAATGACTTCTTATGCCTGCAATGATAAGTTGATGATTCACTGTTTTCATGACAGTTTAAGTGGGGCATCTTTAAGTTGGTATATGGATTTGGAAAGCAGTCATATCCGATCTTGGAATGATTTATCCAGAGCTTTCGTAAAGCAATACCAGTACAATATGGACGTGGCGCCCAATCGCACGCACTTGCAGAGCCTATCCCAGAGGAGTGGTGAATCTTTCAGAGAATATGCACAGCGGTGGAGAGAATTGGCAGCCCAAGTGCAACCACCACTTTCAGACAGAGAATTAATTGACCTGTTCGTGGGCACCTTGCAGGGTCCATACTTGGAAAGAATGAGTAGCATTGGGATGACAAGCTTCTCTGATTTGATGATAGTTGGAGTACGCATTGAGAGCCTGCTCAAAAGTGGAAAGATCCAGGACTTTTCGAATATCCCAGCTAGTGAAGGTGAGTCTGTTGTTAGCTCCCAAGAGGAAGAATGGAATGACGTCAGTGCAGTCACGGCAAATATCAAATATTCTAGACCAACATCTTCTCAGAGATCATCTGTTCCTGAATCTGATTACTCTTACGGGCATTCGGCAATGCTCAGAGCACCGTGTCAGAAACCCTGGGCTCCTCCTCGTCCAAATCTGCAATCGCATGGTCGAAGACCTCAGAATCAACTTCAGAGCCAGCCTAGGCCTCGTAACAATCTGGAAAGAAGGATTGCTCCTCTTCATCCAGTCCCCATGGCATACAGTGAACTCTTGCCGCATCTAATTCAGAGCTCTTTGGTGGTTTCTAAGCCTCTCAAGCCGTTGCCAGGGCCGTACCCTCCAAGGTACAATCCTCATGAGCAGTGCGGGTATCATGGTGGATCAATCGGGCACTCAACTGAAGATTGTAAAGCATTTCAGGCCAAAGTACAACAATTGATCGACAAGGGCTACATCTCCTTTCCAGAAGGAAGCTTGGTTGTGCACGTCAACCTCTCACCTGATTGAGTTCAAAGACTTCGAGGGAGCGTCTCCTGTTTTCAGTGGTCCGAGCAACAGTATGTCATCAGAGTTGGTGATCGCTGTATCCTTTTATCATTTGCATTGTAGTTTCTTTCCTATTAGCAGCTACTTGTCTTTTAAGCAATGTTATTTTTGAATGGTAATGTTAATGTAGTGATCTTGCATTTTTGAATCAATTATGTCGCATTCGCTCATTTTCTCTTTCCTTGCATCAAAAACGAAAAACAAAAAATTGCATCCATATACCTCCCATTTATTTCACTGTTGTTTAGCAGGTTTGAGGGAGGATGATGACAACTGAATACCCATAATTGTTCAAGGTATGCTTTCAGAGTAGAACCTGCTGACGATGTACAGGCATTGTTTCAATTCCCAAACACCGGAGATATAAGGGAGATAGACCTTCGTCAACCCCCTTTGAGCCTTGAAGTAGGAGTTTCTTTTCTAAACAAAAAAAAACCTCACATTCAACCCGGGGCAGGGTAGTTATCAGTTAATTTGACCGAGCGTTCAAATTTCCAAAGGAGTGTGCATCCGAGGATCCATTACCTTTATTCATTACACCTCAAGAGGTCAAGGGACGTGAAACCACAATGGTTATCCCTCACCCACAAAGGAATGAGGCAGTCAACCCTTTCAGCAAGTCATGACAAGCCAGTGTCACACGATTTGTTCAACAAAAATAAAAAAAAGAAATAAAGCCCGCTAAGTCGAAAAAATGTGTGAAAATATATGACTTAGGCAAAAGTTAGGGCATTCCGCTGGACTTCAAAATCGAAAAATTCAAAAAAAAAAAGGGGGAACCAGTCCAGGCAAAAGTTAGGGATTAAAAAAATTGAAAGAGAATCTTCCATGAGAACAAAGTCGTGTGACCAGACACAAAGTCAAAATGGGTGACTGTTACTCCAAGAAACCTCATTGGTGCGTAAACCATCGACGTCATTGGTTCCTCAATCATTACAAAACCCTTGTGAGAAGCGAGCGCTTAAGTCGAATTAGCTGAACATAGGACTGGAGAACATCAAGGAGAATGGGTGGGCACAGATAAACTTTGAGCCATAAATCTTTCTTTCTAAAAACCGTGAACCAGACCACGTCATAACCCTTGAAAGTCCTAATTGAATCAGGTTCATTTCTGAAAGCATACTACGACAAGGTTGCGTAAACTGACTCCTAAAGGTTTGCTAATTCAGCACTACGTTTGGACTAATCGTCTATTCGTCACACAAAGTCACAAGCATCAAAATAAATAAATTTTCAAAAAACTTGCATGTGTACTGCATTAAAATTACCATTTGTAAATGAACAGTTTTAATTGCAAGTCAGCCTGTGTCATCAGGAAAGTTCCTACAGAGAGCAATCGCGAGGGAACTTGATCATTCAACAATGATGACCAGGATCAAGCGCATCGTGCAGGCCTATGAATCAGGGGCATGTTATCCAGTGGTTTTGTTGACCAAGGAATCTGTCAGGGTAAAGAGAGTTCCCAAGCATCAGTTGATCGAGGAACGTCATTCAAAGTCAGTTGATCAGAGCTGAATCTGCCAAACAGGGGCAGGCCACCCGAATTTTCTGTTGACCAAGGTTGAACTCATCCAATGCTCAGTCAGAATGAGTCAGGTCGCTTTCACGCTCATGCAGGGGCAGAATAATTCCAGATCTTACTAAGTGCAACTCTCCTCGAGAGGACATCCAGGTCTGCCATTCCAGAAATTGGATAATCAGCAACAGTCTGTTCAGAGACTCACCCAACAGGGGCAAACTTTGGCTTCGCAGAGCAAGTTATATCGGTAATCTCCGAGTTCAAGATGAGTGTCGGGAAATCATGCTACCTACCGTCGCCTTTGTCACCCTTCTCAACCAGAAGCCTTGTCACTAAGACCTTTCTTCCCATCCTTGGGAGTTTTTCTGGCCTTTCATAATCATGGCATAAGTCATTTGCATACGTTACTCATGTCGCTCGAGCATAGAGCATATGCATCATAACTGCATTGAGCATCCCCTCTCAAACTTCTAATCTCACACCCAGGGCCCCGTAACCCCAACTTCTTGACATTCCAAAGTCCAGTTCTCGTCTGGCGAACCAGTTCAAAGTCCAGTTCTCGTCTGGAGAACCAGTTCAAAGTCCAGTTCTCGTCTGGCAAGCCAACCCAAAGTCCAGTTCTCGTCTGGCAAACCAATTTCAAATACCAGTTCTCGTCTGGTAGGCGAATCTTTTAACCAGTTCTCATCTGGTCACCTTTTTTATTTAACCTATTGAACGCCAGTTCTCGTCTGGTAGTCATTCTTTTTCAGAGTCAATTCTCGTTTGACAATGAACCTAAGGAGTCAGTTCTCGTCTGACGACTTATTCTTTGCCCATCAGTTCTCGTCTGTTGGCCTACCTTTTATAAACCAGTTCTTGTCTGGTAATTCACCTTCAAAAGTCCAATTGCTTGGCAACCAAAAAATATATATCTATCAACCCGGCCCTAGCGCCCAACCATCCTTGTTTCATATCTTTGGTTATGAGCATACGTCTGCATTGTACATCATTTGCATTGCATCTTCATACCGCATGGTTTCTGTTTTAGCTCTGATGTGGGGCAAGAATCGTTTCAAGACGCAGTCTGGGGCAGTTATCTCAAGATCCGTTTGATTTCTGCGAGAGTTTTGAAGACACTGGGGCAATTCTGGATGCCATGTCTTCTGTAAAATCCTCTGAAGACGATCTTTTTATGGATGATGCAGTATGGTATAATTGAGGAGTTAAGGGAATGTTAGTTCACTCAGGATGATCAGTAATGCTTTTGTTGAGCTCAGAAGTTTGAAGCACTGTGTTAATTCTCAGGGAATGTCTGGTATTTATTTTACCAGCAGGGCATTGGAAGTTTATTTCTTCCCCGAGCATAAAGATCTTCTTTCAGCAGACAAGATTCCCTCATGAGGAGTTGGTTATTCGCATTCAGTCAAAGCCAATTTTCATTGGCATATCTTCCCAGCACAGTCGTCATGCTATACATGGGGCTTAATTTGGCTTATTTCGATCTCTAATTCTCCAACAAAGTCTCTCCTCAGCAGAGCATTGCCAAATCTTTTCTCAACCATGCCAAAGGGTTGACACATCCCCAGTTGAGTTGGAACAGACGATATCCCCAACAGAACTTCAAGGCTAATTGAATCGTTCCCATCCCCAAGCGGACTTATCTTTCCACAGCGAAGTTTTCCCAACAGGAAGCTGAAGGCCTTGTTTCCCCACAAAGTTAGAATTATCAGAATTCCCTCCTCAGCAGGATTGTGTGATCAAGCATCTTCCCTAGCCAAGTCTAAAGATGATCTTTCCCCATAGAGTCATCGGGATTCTCATTTCCAAGGGATTTCCCCAGCAGAGCAAGAAGAAATTCTCCCCAGTGGGGTCAGAGCAGGATGATCAGATCCTCAGCAGATGTTCAAAGCAGTTGAACGAAGTATACCTCACGCAGAGTCGTCTTTCCTCCAGTGAAAACCTCTCCAACAAGCATCAGGTTGCCAACACTTCGTTCCTATCAGAGTTAAAAGCTTTCAACCCGTCAGCAGTATACAGAATGCTCCCCAGATTCCCCAGCGGAGAGTTAAAGCTAAAACAGTTGCCTTACACTCCCAAACATCAGTATATACTCCTTGTGGCACCCGTCCGTGTCACATCCCCAGCAGAAAGTCAAAGCGTCCCCTTTGCACTCACAGATGTTTATATACACAATTCCTTGACACCCGTCCGTGTCGCCTTCCCAGCACAGTTACCTAAACACTTTGTATATCAGATATTTGTTTATACTATACTTTCCTCTTTGTGACACTCGTCCGTGTCACTCTCCCCAGCGAGTTAAACACTCAACTATACATCACTCATGCTCATTACACTCATACAGATACTCGTCTGTGTCTTATATACACCATTTATATCCCCGCAGATTCGACACTGGTCCATGTTCTTTGTTAACCAGTTGGTACTCGTCCGTACCATCATCTCAGAACATGCGTCAGGCGTTTGTTTCTACCTGATACTCGTCCGTATCATAGTCTTAAGGATGCTTGTCCGCATCTTTAATCCATACACGTGTCAAACACTCATGTCTTCTTGAATTTAGACACTCGTCTGTGTCTACTGTTCCCCAGAAGAGTCCCCTCAGATTCAACACTCGTCTGTGTTCCTTGCTAACCAGCTGATACTCGTCCGTATCATCATCTCTGAACATGTGTCAGTATTTGTTTCTACCCGATACTCGTCCGTATCGTAGTCTTAGGGATGCTCGTCCGCATCCTTAATCTATACACAAACATCTAAACACTTATACCTTTTGTTTCTTGGATATAAACACTCGTCCGTGTTTACTATTCCCCAGTAGATCGCCAACAAAACAAATTTCTTTATCTGACATTCGTCCTATGTCATGATAAACCTTGAGAGCAGCCGTCCCCTGCTAGGTGGTCGTCCTCCACCTCTTGATGGTCTTCCTCCATCATGCTCGTCCGATGGCCGTCCCAATCGTTGATTTTCTATCCGGCGTTCGTCCTACGTCGCGATATTTTCGGCAGCCGTACCCTGCTAGGTGGTCGTCCTCCACCTTAGATGACCGTCCATCATCTTAACCCAACAGAGCAGCCGTCCCCTGTTAGGTGATCGTCCTTCACCTTTGATGACCGTACCTCATCATCTGTTTATTTCATTCATTCTTTAACCCGATGGCCGTCCCCGTCGTGGTCCCTTTTCCTTTTCCTGATGATCGTCCTTCATCAGTTTAGCCCGATGGTTGTCCCCATCGTCGGTTACTTTGCTTTATGAACTTGATGGCCGTCCCCATCATTTTTCATTAATCCCCAGAGAATCTTACAGCTTTACTTGATGGCCGTCCCCATCATAAACTCTTTTATCCCCAGCATGTCGGCCGTCCCCGTCATTGCTTTATTTTCCGCACTTTTCCAGCATGTCGGTCGTCCCCGTCATTGCTCTTTACCCAGCGGTCGTCCTCTGCTCGATGGTCGTCCTCCGTCGCCCACACTTTATAATATACTTTATTTTCCTTTACAATCTATATCCCTTTTCTTCTTCATTCTGTGAGTGCAAATTTTGGACTGTCTTTGGTATTCAACCACAAGTTATCTTGTTTGCCTGTTAAGCCGTAGCTTACATTCTGCACAGCTAACTCATGTCTGAATAGGGGCAGCTGTAGACACCCAAATTTGCCCTTTGATTTTCTTTCTTCGCCTGTCTTTCATTTGCATCTCATTTGCATTTTCATTTGGTCATTAACATTTAGAATGCATACCATTTGCATAGTCTCCTGAGACATGGGATCACATTTTCTGAAGAATTTGAATTTCACGTTTTTATCTGTGGATTATCATAGAACTCAAGTTTTCGGTTATGCAGCCATCAAGGGTATCATTCTCTTTTTGCTCCCGTCACATAATTAGGGTTTATTTCCCCGGTTATTTGGTTCTCGAGAATTTCACGTTTGTAAGGTTTCTTCGCCGATTCATTTGGCACGTCATCATGGATTTCTGCTTCATCAATTTACAAGTTGTTCATTCACGATCCAATTCAGAAGAACGTTTGACCTAATTTGTCAAACTATCAAGAGTTTACTTCAGTTACAAGTTATCTGCCCCAGAGGCCCTTTTCTCAGGGAATGTATGTCCGAAGTCAAGTTGTGTAGTGCAAAATCCATCAAATTATCAAGTTGTGTGATTCATAAGAAGTTTTGGGTTAGACAGTCCGTACATTAGACCATGAAGGGCTTCTCTGTGAATTTATTTTCCTCAGTGGCTGGTGTATGTTCAGTCATGTTCAAAATGCGAGTGGATGTTCGGAATAATACTGGTCGGACAATGGTGTGCTCCATCGTCGAGGTTGTGTCAAAGTTAAGGGTTCATATCTGATAATCATCAGAGGCCATTTCATTTCTGAATCATTTTGCAAGTACAGTCCACATTCAAATCCATATCCATAACCCTTTTATTGAACCATTTAGCCCATATTTCTATCTTTAATCCAAATTTATTCACATCTTTTATTTCCATCAACTTATACCTATTTTCCATAACCATTCATATCCATTTTTCCATTTTTATTATTTTTAATCCATTTTTTTTTATTCATGACCATCTTCTTTATCCATTTCTCTTACCAATTATTAAACCTTCCATAAACCATTAAACTTTTCTTCTTTACATCACATTTTTATTTATTTTTTTTAAATATATATTTCATTCAAAACTCCAAAGTACATATCAAAAGCCATTCTCCTTATTTATTTACCAAGTCCAGTTCACATTATTAAACAAAACAAAATTGTTATCAAATAAATGAATTTCATAAAGCCCATACCTTTTTTGGTGGCCCATTAGGAAATAGAAAATTGACCTAAATTGACCTAAGTTGACCTAAGTATATAAAGAAAAGAACACTGATCCCACCTGCAAAAGAACCAATTTTTTTTGCGCCTCCCACACACAAACACAACCATATCCCAGCCATTTCTTCATTCTCTTCAACCCTGAAACAACACACTCCAAACCAAAACCATTCTCAACCTTATTCACCCTTCTCCATAATCACCACCAAATTTGACCCTCAAAAAATCAACTTTCGACTACCCTCATACACCATAAACTCTCCACCTCAAATGCATCTTCAACCTTGCAAAACCAACACACACACACACAAATTCCGGATTCACGCTGACCATCCACTCACGCCTTTCATTCATGATCTTTTTTCCACATCTCCATAACAAACAGGCCCCCACTCCTTCATACCACTGGCCAACAAATTCAACAATTTGTATGACCCCACTCCCAGTCACGCTACAACGTATTCTCACACAATACAAATCGTTTCATTATGCAAGCAACATGACAATTCGTGCCTCACGCCATACGCACCACTCTTCCATTTTTGGCAGAATGCACCAACCAAACTTCCGCAAGGCCACATTCCTCTAACACAACACAAATGGCAACGACATTTTTCCTCTTCTAACCTGCATAAACCATTCTCAACACGAACATACAAAACTCTTCAATAATCTCAGACCCTCCTCAAAATCTGAACTCACCCTGTTTTTGTTTTAACCAAAACATTCTTCCACCTTCAAGCAACGATACCCTCATAACCCATCTGTACTCGTCATTTACCATAACACACTCCCTGCACTAACACAGTCCTCCATCACACAACTTCAAACAACAACACACCGAACAATATCCTTCATCATCTTTATAACAACAACTCGCCATCATCCCTCAACCTTAAACCTCACCCGTTTCGTCTTCTCTACCACTATCACCAACAAAACAACATCCTCCATTCATCTTCAACCACCATTAACAACTTTCCCTTCACCGAGCCAACACAACCTTAACAACAACAACCCAACGCAACAACACTTTACCTTCCTCGAACCATCACCCTGTTTTGACAAAACCGCAACCCCTTCAACATCACCCTTTTCCATTATCAACCTCCAAACAACAACAGAAAACAAAAGCAAATTCAGAAAAGAGAAGAAGAAGACCAAAGTCGATCTGAATTTGTGAAAAAGAGAAAAGGGAAATCGCATAAGCTGAAGAAGAACAAACCGAAAGAGAAGGGGGAACCGCAACTTGAAGCTGACGAGAAATTTGGTAGCGGCGGCGATGGCGTGTTTGGTTCCATTGTGTGTTGAACGATAGCTTTGGCTTTGATTTGAGAAGTTGAAGCTAACGAGTGTCGGCGATTTCGAATTGAAGCAGAAAGTGACTCGCGAGAAAGGAAGAGCGGCGGGATGATTTTGGTCTCTGCATCCTTTGGCTGTGTTTTGTGGTGCTCCGAGAACCGCGAGGGGGAATCGGTGTACATTTGAGAGTGATGAGAAGAACGGCGGAAGATTGTTTGACTTCCCCTGTTTGCCATTTGCCTTTTTAGGTTTTTGGTGGTGCTGTAGGGAATCGTGTTTTCCCTTTCCTACTGTTTCTTTTTTCTTTGTTTTATATATTTTGAATTTGACTATTGTTATTAATTTTCTTTTGATTTGTTTTGATTGAACCTTAAGCCCATTTGCTCTCACCGCCAGACTTCACTCAGGCACCCCTTGGATGTGAACGGTGCTCTTTGATTTCTTTTTGGAGACTTGGCCCATCGATTGTTCTACCAGCACCCTGCACCCAGCGATCTTACTCCCTTCAGTTTTGTTATTATGTTGCTCATGGGCTCTTAAAGCCCATGTTATTGTTTTTCTATTCATGCCACTGTATTTAGAGGACACCCCATTTCTTTTTGTTCTTTTCTTTTTCTATATTTTGATTTCTTAATTAGATTTTATCCCTTAATTTTGTTTAAGTTAATTTTAGAATTTTATTATATTTTTGTTTAGTTAATTTTGTTTATTAATTCTAATTTATCTTTTGACTTTAATTATGATTTTGATTTAATTTGGTTTATTAGAATTTGTGTTTAATTTTTGTTCTAGTTTGCGCTTGATATTTTGTAGGTTCATTGTCCAATTTCAATGATGGCGGATGTAGCTTGACGATGACCTTATGATTAATTCTTTCTTGTGATCTCGGTGCACTTAAACCTTGGCATTTTATGAACCGTTTTTTTTATGTTAATCCTTATTTCTCTTTGATTGGTGAATCCGTTTTGGAGTTGATACTTTTTCTTGATATTTCTTCTTGCGCTTATTGAAGGGGAAACGGACCTTTTCCGTTAGGTAACACTGATGGCCCGATTGATCTTATTACATGCTGTTGCATCTGGAAGTCCTACTGGTGTAGGCTCTGTTTGTGCATTGTCAGACTTCTCCATATCACATTCTCATCTCTTTATCTTATTTCATCTTCATATTGCATTCTCATCTCTTTATCTCATTTCATCTTCATATTGCATTCTCATCTCCTTATCTTATTCATTTTTCATCTTATCTCCATTTCGCATTCTCATCTTCTTATCTTATTTCTAACTCATCTAACTCTTCTTCTTCATCTTACTTTCTTTCTCCAAGTGACTTGTCTTCTTAAATGAAGCAAGTTACTTTGCTTCCTTTGCTCCTTTCATCTGCTTCCTGGTGGTTCCTTTGAAGATCTTTCTTGTTAAACCTCACAAACCTTAGGAACAACCAAGCATGACAATGATTAGGTTTTTGATTAGTCCCCATTTTAGATTTTACATTTGTGTCTCATTGAGTCTTCTCTTCTCACCTCATAATCAGGGACTAAAACCTAAAGGCTTTAAGGCTTTGTGATTAAGCTTATGCCTGCATCCTTCTATTAGGATGGAGTGTATAACTTTAATCCTAAGTGTTAAACCCTTAATGTGTTTAACTCCTTTAATCAATTCACTTAATAATCATCAAGACATCACACTAGTAACTTGGGCCTTGCATTAGGGTTCTAATTCTTCCTTAATTGGTTAAGAAGGACTAACCCTAGTGTTAATGGACAAGTCCCCCTCAAGTTGTCTTACAAACCCTAAAAATCACTTCATGATCATACCATTAACTAAAATCCACTTAATAAAGGCTTTGTTTTGTCATGAGTTTAATCCCTAATCATGGATTAAGTTGAGGAGCTTTCCTCAACTTAAACATTCTCATCTATTATCCTTCTATTAGGATGGTGTAATGAGTCTGTTTAATCTTTGATTATGGCTTAACCCCATTACTCGACACTAAACAAAAACACCAAAAACATCTAAATAATCACAAGTAGGTTAATGATCTTAATCCTACATCATGGTGATTAAGTGTGAGAAGCTGACTTCACACTTAAGGTATTCTCATTACCCCTAATCAGAGGGAAGATGTGATGAGTTTACTAACCCATTGGTTTAGACTTAAGCTCATTAACTTATGACAAACTTTCAAAAGCAATAAAAGACTGAAAACACAAAAAACAAACAATAAACGTCTCCTCCGGGATTCTTTTCTCATCTCATTCACTCACAAACGAGAACCTGCTTCTTCCGTCTAATGCAAGACAGTTTGCACCTGAGCCAGACAGGTCATACACTTGAGCATAGACAAGTGAGCAGTTCACAAGTCAATTCATCTTTCAGTCTCTTTGGGTCGAACTACGGTGTTCTGACTTCCTCATTGCACGAGAGGATACGTAGGCATAACTTAACGGTTATCGAACAAAAGTCTCTGTATATCCCCCCTCTTTCTAGCATCATTCTTCTAGCCTCATGATCTTGAGCATTTTTATTTCAGTTCTTACACTGACACTGTATATTTATACACTTCACATTCTTCTTACACTGACACCTGTACATCCTTTTCCAGCTCTTTTATACACAAATTGCACTGACACTACCCCTTTAAAACACAAATCTTTTAAGCGTGGATCCCGTCGAGTACGACGGACAATCTGGGTGCTAATACCTTCCCAGGTTGTAACCGACCCCCTTTCTCAGTCTCTCTGGTTCGCAACCGTCTTATCCATATCTTTCTAGGTTTATGCAGCATTACCTTTCCTCCGGGATAAAAATGCCTAGCTGGCGACTCTATTCATTCCCTGTGAGTTCACTCCCGTGTGTTCTCACATTCCTCTTTCGCCGACCGTTCGCGTCTGTACCTTTATTTGGGCCATTCCCATTTATCGGGAGCGACAGCTTGGCGACTCTGCTGGGGACCTTTATACTGTAACCAGGGCTCCTGGTTCTTTTTGTGGGTTCCTCCTAGCGCTTGTTTGATTTGTGTTTACTGGGGTGTTATGTGCTATCTGTGCTTGTATATTTATTTTGGTTTATTGCTTTATGTACAGTTGCTTTACTGCTTTCTTTATAGCTTTGCATATATATCATACTATCATACTGTGCTGGCTGGATCTGTTTTTGTTGCTTTGGTGGGTGGGTGTTCTACTGAGAGTTGAGGTCCTATACCTGGGACCTGAGTGACACCTAGGATAGAGTGGTTCATATTCTTTCCCATTCCATTTCGGTCTGGTGCGGGAATATGAAACACGGTTCAGATATGGGTTTCTTCTTGAGAACTCTGTGCTACAGATTTCCTGCAGTGCTAGGGCTATCTGGGAAGCCTGCTAAGTCTGGATGACCTTTATTATGACCTTCAGAAACTGAGGAGAATTAGAGGAGGATTTTTTATGGTTATTGTAAACATTGTACCTCCGGGTTAGAAGTGTTTACACTTCTCATAACTGATCCAAGTCTGAGGATCCTTGTTTTAGAACACTACCTGTGAGGGGGTTGGGCTGTTTACAGGTTTGCAGGAACCCTTGACCTCAACATACCCTCATTACCAGTACAATTGTTTGATCCGGTCACTATGATCCTGAAGTTATTGACCTCTGGTTTTCGGCTACTATTTTGGGTTATTATACAGAGATCTTGTGGTTACAGACACTCGATTCTTGGACCGGCATTCCAGATTCCAGGCAGTTTCCAGCTGTGATCCCATGTCTTTGCATCTTTTGCATCATCATATTGCATTTTGCATTTGCATCAGCATTGCATTTCCTTCTTCCAGAGAGCTCATCCTTCCTCTTTTGTCCATGACCAGCCAGTTGATTTCCCAGTACTCAGTTTGAACAAGTGTTAACTGTTGGAAGACGACAGTGTTTGAAGGAAGATTGAGCAGTGTCAAGAGGTAAAGGGTCAATTTGAAAGCCGTCAGCAGCTATGTCAGAGAACAACCGTCAGAATGTTGAGTTTCCACCTGGTTTCACTTCAATGACCAATCCGTTGTATGGTCTTTCTCCTGATGAGGATCTTCCACAAGTGAACAATCTTGCTCAAGCTCAGCCTGCACAGACCCCGATCGTGAATCAGAATGTACCTGAACAATCTGCTGTCCGGGGTGGACCTTCATCTTCTTCTGATACTACAGATTATCAGAGTTTTGCCTTCCCTATGCCAGACTTCCAAGGGGCAATCCCTCTTGTGAAAACCAAAGATCCACAAGTTATTGATCTTGCTGAAAGATTTCGTGTGTTGGACGAGCAACTCAAAGCCTTATCGGATCCTGATGCCTTTGGTTTTGATGCTCTAAACATGTGTTTGGTGCCTGGTCTTGTCATTCCTCCAGATTTCAAAACTCCGAAGTTTGAGAAATACACTGGTGTCAGTTGCCCGAAGCGTCATTTGGTGATGTTCTGTAGAAAAATGACTTCTTATGCCTGCAATGATAAGTTGATGATTCATTGTTTTCAGGACAGTTTAAGTGGGGCATCTTTAAGTTGGTATATGGATTTGGAAAGCAGTCATATCCGATCTTGGAATGATTTATCCAGAGCTTTCGTAAAGCAATACCAGTACAATATGGACGTGGCGCCCAATCGTACGCACTTGCAGAGCCTATCCCAGAGGAGTGGTGAATCTTTCAGAGAATATGCACAGCGGTGGAGAGAATTGGCAGCCCAAGTGCAACCACCACTTTCAGACAGAGAATTAATTGACCTGTTCGTGGGCACCTTGCAGGGTCCATACTTGGAAAGAATGAGTAGAATTGGGATGACAAGCTTCTCTGATTTGATGATAGTTGGAGTACGCATTGAGAGCCTGCTCAAAAGTGGAAAGATCCAGGACTTTTCGAATATCCCAGCTAGTGAAGGTGAGTCTGTTGTTAGCTCCCAAGAGGAAGAATGGAATGACGTCAGTGCAGTCACGGCAAATATCAAATATTCTAGACCAACATCTTCTCAGAGATCATCTGTTCCTGAATCTGATTACTCTTACGGGCATTCGGCAATGCTCAGAGCACCGTGTCAGAAACCCTGGGCTCCTCCTCGTCCAAATCTGCAATCGCAAGACCTCAGAATCAACTTCAGAGCCAGCCTAGGCCTCGTAACAATCTGGAAAGAAGGATTGCTCCTCTTCATCCAGTCCCCATGGCATACAGTGAACTCTTGCCGCATCTAATTCAGAGCTCTTTGGTGGTTTCTAAGCCTCTCAAGCCGTTGCCAGGGCAGTACCCTCCAAGGTACAATCCTCATGAGCAGTGCGGGTATCATGGTGGATCAATCGGGCACTCAACTGAAGATTGTAAAGCCTCTCATTCTTTCAGCATTTCCTCATGACCTCATATAAAAGAAAATTAGGGTTTTAGAAGGATCCAGATCTCACTCATTTCTCAGCTCTCAAGTTTTTGCTCAAATTGCATTTTCATTCGAATCTCTTCACACACTTGCTCTCTTCACAAACCAACCACAGATCCTTCATCCTTGAGAGCTCAGGATCACAAATCCATCCATTGTGCAAGCTATTTCTCAATATTCATCACCTTGCCATTTCAGGGCAGTTGGCTTCAAGATCCAAGATCCAGCAAGTTTCAAGGTTTTAGTTGCATTTATTTTGCAACTAGAGTGCATTTGGAGTGGATTGACAGCATTATCTTGGCTTATCACAAGTTATTTCAAGATCTGCAAGTTCAGGTGAGTTCAAATTTCTCAGATCTAGAAATGAAAATAGTTGTGTGCATTGTAATCCTCTGGTTATGCTGATCATTCTGCTGGTTTTAGATTCAAGTTTGATGCATTATTAAGCTTGTTATGTGAATTTAAAGTTTCATGGTTCAAACTGTTTGCTCACAATCTGGAAAATTCAGTGTTCATTTGAGAATTTCATCATCATTTTTGAAATCAGCATGATTCAATTACTTGATCTGGAGCATTTGAGGTTTTATTGTTAAGTTTTGTTCATGTTGTGAGTTTTCCGGTGCTGGAGCCCTAGCTCTGGTCACCGGAATCTGGGCTTGCTTGTTAGGGTTTCACATGAAGAAGATGAGTCTAGCACCCTTGGATCCTTCATCTCAACGCATGAGATTATGCCACCTCATTTAATGAATCTGCTCCCTCTCACGTGCCATTTCTTTTATATTTTACTTCTGATTATTCAAAATGTTTCGCACCTTATGTTAACTTGTGTGTTCCCTCAGCTCTGATCCAATCCTATTGCCACGTCAATTAATGAGACAATCTCCAGGATGCGTCTGTTCAATCCATTGGCTATTGTTTTTTCACATTTTCCTCGAATTTCCACCCTTATTTTGGTACACCTGCGCAGACCCAATGGGCTCATATCACTATCCACACCTCCCTGTCTTCTGAGCCCATTTGATTTGAACTAGCTTCTCTTTCTTTTCGCACCCCTCCCAGCCTTTTCTCATTTTATTTCTTTTTTCTTTTATTTCTTTATTTCATTTAGCTTTTCAATTTTTAAAAATACTTCTAAGTGTCCAAAAATTCTAAAATAATTCATGGATGTTCATTTTAGTTTTCTTTAATTTTTCATATTTTTATTTCCCATTTATTTTATGCTGACACGTGTAAATAAATTCCCTCATGTAATTAATCCTTTTTAATTCCTTTTTGAGCAAGCTGCCTTGTCCAATTTCCACATTGATCATCATTTTGAATTTCTTGTTGGTTCTTTTTGCTCTGGACTCTTGAGAGAGTTTAGTTCATGTGTGATTTTTGTCCTGATTTTTAGAAATTTGTTCATTTGGTTTTAGCCTTTGCCTTGTAAGTGAAGTTTCTTAACCCTAGTTCATGTTTGAGCCTTCTTTTGACTTGCATAGCTTCTGAATTTCTTCCTATCCTTTTGACATGTTGTTATATCATGATTGAAGGTCTCTTGTCCAAAGTTGTGGAATTTTTGGGTGCATTGTTGATTTGATTTGAATTTTTGTTCTTAACTTGTCCCATTTTGCTTCTTTTTGATCATAAGTCATCTCTTTAGCTTAGAAGGGCACTTGTGCCAACTTCTTCATCTCATTTGGGGTCTCCTTAGGGTATTGATACCTTTCTGATCTTGGTTTAGGGTTTGTGTCTTGGAAATTTTGTATTTTGGTTACCTTTGAAGTTCATCCTTTCTTATGTGCATTCACCTCACTTCTTTGCTTCTTTCTTCCTATAAGTTGTTTGTTTAGCTTTGTGCTTCTCTTCTTCTTCATCCCTCTTGCTTCTTGAGAACTTCTTTGACTTGGATTTGGTTCTGGTCTTGCACCTTGAGATTATGTTTTGTGCTTTTCATCTTCTTAAGTTTGCTTTGCTTTGCCATTTGGTTCATGTTGCCTCATATTGACTTGTATGTTTCTTTTCTCATTCTTATGACTTGCATTTGCATTGAGCTTTTGTATGTATGACTTCACTTCTGTTTACATGATGTTGGCATGTCATTTTTTTCATTTTGCTTTGCTTGTATGCTTATGTTGCTAACCTTTTCAGGGGCTATGGTAAGTGAGAGGTGTGGATGTGATTCCCACATCTCCAAATCTCATATCTTCTTTTCTTATTCTTGCTTGTGCTAACCTTTTGATTGTTGGGATTAGGCCTTACTTCCCCCCTCCTCTCTTCTTCTTTCTTCTTCTTTTCTTCCTCTTTCTCTCTTCTTTAGGATAGTAAACCACACTAACCTAGGGTTCCCATGCATGACAACACTTAGGATTCTTTAGTCCCCCATTAGACTTTTTCCTTTGTGATCCTTTTTGTTTCTTTCTCTTCTCATCTCAAAACCAAAACCTAAAAAGCACCTAATAAAGTTTGAAGTGGTCTCTTGTGCAATAGCCTTATTCCATGAAACACTTGTAGTCTTCCCATCTTGGGATAATACAAGCTTGTTCATCATGATGCACAAGTCTGATCAGGATATCATCTTCACCAAGAAAATCATAAAACACACTTCTTCATTGTAAATACCAAAAACACTTAATAAGTTAATGAGTTAGTGAGCTTAAGCCCTAATCTCTGGTTTCAAGTTTTGGGGATCTTCTCCTTACTTGAGTGTGCTTAATCAATTATTCCATCTTGGAATGTAGTGACCAGTGCACATTCCATGGAAAAGAGCTTGAATTCACTTCCTTGTGACACACTCATAAAAAGCTTCATAAAAAACACAAAAAAACAATAAGCGTCTTTCCTTCGGGAGTTCTTTTCTCATCTCATTCGCTCCGTACGCGAACTTGCTCCTACTTGTCACTTTGCAAGACAGTTACACACTCGTCGTCCGAGTCTGCAACACCTGAGCATTGACATAGGCAGTTCAAGCCTTAATTCACAAGAAACTTCTTTTCTACCCCTAGTTAGGGGAACTACGGCGACTCTGATCCTCATTGTCCAGATGAGGTACGTAGGCAGCGGGGTAGGGCCCGTTCGAGCACAATCTTTATTTTCCCTACATTTTTTCTCTTTGTTTTCTTTCTCAGTTCCTTTTCCAGTTCCACTTCCTTTTCTTTTGCAACAACTTTCATTTCTTCACCCTTTGAAACAGTTTCTTTGCAAGCGTGGATCCCGTCGGGTACGGCGGACGATCTGGGTGTTAATACCTTCCCAGGTCGTAACCGACTCCCGAACTCAGTTTCTTTGGTTCGTAGGACCCGTGTCCTTCCTTTTCTTTTCTTCTGGTTTGTGCAGCATTACCATTCCCGTTCCTTCGGGATAAAAATGCCTGGCTGGCGACTCTAACCTTTTCCGCGCCACTTTCGCATTTGTACCAGGATGGAAATCCGAGGGAGCGATAATCATGATCCAAGAAACGGACATGGCAAAGCACTTTTGAGATGAGGCAATCAATAAAAAATGTTATATTTAGAACAGAGTCTCTATAAGACCTAATCTGGGTAATACTCCTTATGAATTATGGAAGAATAGAAAGCCCAACATTTCTTATTTCTATCCTTTTGGATGTATATGTTATTTGCTGAATACTAAAGAGAGTCTTGGCAAGTTTGAATCCAAAGCAAAAAAATGCCTATTGTTAGGATATTTTGAACGCTCTAAAGGCTACAAAATATACAACACCGAGACACGAATTTTGGATGATTCAATTCATGTCAGGTTCAATGATAAGCCTGGCCCTGAAAAGTCAGAGCCAACTGAAAAGTTCGCAGATCTGAAGGTTAAATTATTAGAACCCAAGGAAGGAGAACAAGAAAAGGATGCAGAAACTAAAGAGTCATATAATTCTTCACCAAAACAAATAATGAGTCCAACACAAAAGAAAAATAAACTCAGAGATTCTTATTCTGAAGAACTGATCCTGGGAGATAAATATGCTCTAGTCAGAACCAAATCCACTTTCAGACCTTCTGATGAAAATCTTCATGGATTGGTGTCTCTTATAGAACCAGCATCTATAGAAGAAGCTCTTAAACACAATGATTAGATCCTAGCTATGGAAGAAGATTTGAATCAACTCACCAAGAACGATGTAAGGGATCCTGTTTAGAAACTTAAAGGTGTCCATGTTATTAGGACCAATTGGGTGTTCAAAAATAAGTTGAATGAGAAAGGTGAAATAGTTAGAAACAAGGATCGAATGGTTACACAAGTCTATAGTCAACAAGAAGGAATTGACTATATTGAGACCTTTGCTCCACTCGCGAGGTTAGAATCTATTCATCTACTAGTTTCTTTTATTGTAAACCATAACATCATCCTTTATCAAATAGCAAGGTTAGAATCTATTCGCCTACTAATTTCTTTTGTTGTAAATCATAACATCATCCTTTATCAAATGGATGTTAAGACTGTATTCTTAAATGGCTACATTTCTGAGGAAGTGTATGTACATCAACCCCCTGGATTTGAGCATTCTAAGAACTCAAATTTTGTCTTTAAACTAAAG
The DNA here is from genome assembly GCA_963966055.1 of Lathyrus aphaca. Taxonomy (NCBI): domain Eukaryota; kingdom Viridiplantae; phylum Streptophyta; class Magnoliopsida; order Fabales; family Fabaceae; genus Lathyrus; species Lathyrus aphaca. Next base: position 195,603,333 of record OZ014522.1, on the reverse strand, counting down.
AAATCCTTGTATGGTCTGAAACAAGATCCCAGAGCTTGGTATGCCAGACTCAATACATTCCTATTGGAAAATGATTTCACCAAAGGGATGGTTGATACTACACTCTTTTGCAAGACATTTAAGAATGATATTCTTGTTATGCAAATTTATGTTGATGATATCATCTTTGGTTCTGCTAATCCTTTTTTGTGCAAGGAATTTTCTGAGTTGATGCAGGAAGAATTTGAAATGAGTCTGATGGGAGAACTCAAATTCTTTCTAGAAATCCAGATTGATCAATGTCCAGATGCAACATATATCCATCAAATAAAATATGCAAAAGAACTTCTAAAGAAGTTTGAGATGTCAGAAAGCAAACCTGCTAGAACCCCTATGCATCCGACATGCATTCTGGAGAAAGAATAAGCAAACTCTAAAGTATGTCACAAGCTCTATCGGGGAATGATAAGATCTCTTATGTATCTAATAACTTCTCAACTAGATATTATGTTCAGTGTTTTCTTGTGTGTTTGCTTCCAAACAAATCCAAGGGAAACTCATTAGATTGTTTTCAAGAGAATCCTAAGGTATATAAAGGGAACGACTAATCTAGGTCTGATCTACAAGAAGACCTCATAGTACATGCTTTCTGGTTATTTTGATGCAAACTATGCTGGAGATAGAATCGAAAGGAAAAGTACTTCTGGAAACTGTCAGTTTCTAGGAATCAATCTCATCTCTTGGGCTAGAAAAAGGCAATCAATAATAGCATTATCTACTGCAGAGCCAGAATACATCTCAACATCATTGTGAAACACTCAAATGCTCTTGATGAAGAATCAACTCGAGGATTGTTAGATAAATGAGGGTAATATTCTTATCTTTCGTGATAACACAACTGCTATTTGTTTGAGCAAGAATCCTATTATGCATTCAAGAGCTAAGCACAATGAAATAAAACATCATTTTATCAGAGAATATGTTTAGAAGGGAATTTTAACTTTAAAATTTATAGATAGAGACCATCAATGGGCTGATATCTTTACAAAACCCTTGGTTGAAGATAGATTTGTTTTTATTCCGAAGAATTTAAATATGGGCATTTGTCCAGAAAAAATTATTTTCAGAACATGCTTAGACTCTTTGTGTAAACAAGAGGTTCTGACTCCAACCAAATATGGAGTTGTGAAGTTCTGAGAGAAATATTTCTACGAGTTAGAAGGTATTTTCTTCATAAACAAAGGAAACAAAAATTGTTCACTAAATAGATGAGTATGGTCTTTTGATCATATTTATTCGTTGAAGTGACACCTCGAGAATTGTAATTTTATGAGGCTAGATTTCCAAGATAATCACTATCAATACTCTTCCCAGAATTATTTTTGAGCTTATTCTCTTTTGAATGCATCTTATTGTTTATTTTTCCAGTGGTATCATCGGTTGTTCAAAGCTCATCTTTGTTCTTTACCTTTCTGATTATGACAAGGGGGGAATATTAATTGGGAAGTTATTTTGAAACTCAATATCTAGACTCTGAATCATAGTTCTGACATTCTAACGTGTTGAACATGCAATATTCTTTTAGTATGTCAACTTTCAGGAATGATATTGATTATCAGGCTTTGGCCATTATTTTTCATCTAAGTTCTGATAGAAACCAGGATCTGAGATGAAGACCGGCGTTCTAGTCAGACTCTGATGAGTCGGTATAGGGAAGTATTACTTCTCTATCTTATGATCTGAAAACTCAAAATTTATATTTTATGAGTCTTGGGAACAGGGGGAGACTCTGAACAAGCGTAAATAAAATTTTAGGATTGTCAGAATCAGGGGGAGTATCTGGTAAAGGAAAGATAATTATGAACTCATCTTAGGTCAATTCACATTTATTACCTCATACAAAATTAGCTCTTCAAAATACATTGTTTTGTAATTATCAAAAAGGGGGAGATTGTGAGAACAAGATTTGGTTCTGCTCCATATCTTTATGTTTTGATAATAACAACAAAGTATTTGTGTGAAAGCAATTTTGATACTCTAACATGTGTTATTCTATAAGTCTTGACAAACAGGTTCTGACTCTGAGGGAGTTCTTATGAACTAAAGATTCTGACATGATGATATCAGCTTATGCGCTAAATTGAAGCAAGACTGCTCATGTAACAAATCATTAGAAAGATCTTGAGAAAACTGATATGGTTGTTGCAATATTTTCTAGGATTCTGACTCTGAATGAGTAAGACTCTGATACGTCTAGTTCTGAAGACCAAGTGCTGAAGATCCTATAACTTGAAGTTCTTAAGACATAATGATCTGAAGAAAGTGCAGAAAGATTTTGAAGACTTGAAGTTCTGAAGAACAAGGGTTTCGAAGATAAATGTTGAAGTTTTGAAGAATTGGTTCTGAGTGAACAAAGTTCTGAAGACTGAAGACTTGAGATTCTGAAGACCCAACAATCCTTTTTCAACTCATGCTTCAATCATCAATCAACAAGAAGCCCCTGAAGTTTTGAAGATAAGGATTAAGGATTAAGAGACATCCTTTCATTAATTCATTCTTCAAACATCTATCAATTAGAAGCCTTTGATGTTCTGATGAATAGGACCAATAGTTATTCTTTTCTCTGCTCATGCTTCAAACATCTATCAACCAGAAGCCTCTGAAGTTCTAAAGAAAAGAAATAACTATCAAGAAAGGTTTTCTATATATGAAGCCTCTGAAGATCAGAAGATAAGAATTAACAGATAAGATGGAACAGTACAACAGTACAAAGACACTTCATTCCACTATTCCCCTACCCTGATTTTGTGGTACAAGAGGACGATTGTTGGGTCTTCAGAACCAGGATAAATCTCTATGTTCTTTCTTTCGCTGTTTAATTTATTCGATGTGATTGCGTAAAAAGCCTTCATTTTTCAAAGCACCATTCAAACGCCCCCTCCTAGTGTTTTCTCACACCTTCATGTACCACTGTTAAGTGTTACGTACAAACTTTGCTCTGATGTTAACTAAAGGCGAGAAAATTACATAAGAAGGGGGTTGAATTGTATTTGCAAAAATAAGAGAAGCTGAAAAAGAAAGAAAATAAGAGATATGAGATTAGAGAAGAAATATGCGATAAAAACGTATTTGAATGAGAAAACAATTACATGAAAATGAGAATATGAAAAATAAAGAATAAAAAATGAGAGATTAGATTGGAAGAGGTAAGATGTACATGACAAAGATGAGAAGAATGTGTAATACTACTTTGAGAGATCTGAGAAAGTTAAAACTAAAAATTTAAATATGAATAAAAGAATATTTATAAGGTTAATAGATTTAAGTTTTAGATTGAAAATGAATAAGTAACATTTGAATTGTAACATAATGCAATCTGATTTAATTTAAGCCACGCAGTTTTATTAAATCATAGCTCAAACACATCCGAATAAAATGTAGATTTTTATAGTTTCGATTTGAATTAATATTTTGAACACCCCTAGTTCCCTCCGACCCTTTCAAATTCATTCCATATTAGTTCTTATTTCTTCTCAATTATTATATATTTATCAATAATTCATTCCAATTCTCACTCCATAAATCATTCAAATTCTCACACCATGTTTTTACCATTCCAAAATTTCCAACGTCCCGAGGCAACCAAACCATTGTAGAACTTTTATTTTATTGCATCCTTATGGTATCAGAGTTTCATAACATATTTTTTTCTTAGGGGTTTCTCCCTCTTAGAATTCATTCATAAACCGAGAGGAGTTCTCCAAATCATAGTAAAAATCGTATACAACATCCCACAAGTTATTTGCTGTGTAAAAGAATAAATAAAGTTTTATAATAGATGATTCTGTTGAGTTGATCAAACCCTTGAGAAAAACACTTACAAAGAAAAATGATCCAAAACCAAAAGAAAAATGATCCAAAATCAAACACAGATTTTCATCACACTGACATAAAAATCTAACAATATCCATAAATATACAAAACGATAACTAAAACGGCATATAAACAACCAAAACGACAATTAATCAAACGGCGGCGTACTTAGAAGCTTCAAGATCCGCCGCTTTCTGAAGAAGACTCTGCGAATCATCTTCCAGAACCATCTGAATAGGTGAAGATCCCAATCCATCAGCAATCGCGAGCATGATCTTCTTCATCTCGGATTTAAACTCATCACGATCGACGGTGCCACTTCCATCACCGTCAAATGCGTCGAACACGGAGTCGTAAAGGCGCGTGAGTTGCTCCGGCGGAGTCGATACGTCGATGCCAAAGTGTGCCTCAATTAATCTCATCGATTCGAAGGCTGAGCGAAGCTCGGCGCGTGATAAAACACCATCGTTGTTGAGATCGAGAGATGAAAACTGTTCGTTGACGCTGTTTGTGAAACGCTCGTCGTCGGCTATGAAGTTTGTTACGGTGGTACCGTCTATTATCACCACACCCATCCTTAATCTCAATTGATTGATTAAAGATTATTTGGTTTAGGATGAGACTGGACCAATAGTTAGAGGCAAATTTCTTTTTTGAAGTCTAGTTAGAGGCAATTGTTATATGGTGTTTCGCAATTGACGCGCGGCACCATTTGTTTGATTCTATATTGCGTAATTATTATCCTCTTATCAAATCTAGGGTCCTCTCGTATTTGTTTTGATTATTATAATACTATTTTTGAAGACAATTTTTCGAGGCATCACAAAAAATGCATAATACCTTAAAACAATCGGTTAATCATACTATTATTTTATTACATTTCATAATTTATTTAATAATTTAAAATTTAAAAAGGTTTAGTGCACTATACTCTGAGTAATTATTAAAAAAATTGGGTAAATGAGAATTCTTCATAGTTTTCCTTTTAATCAAAGAAAAATATATTAAATGGATGAAAGAAGTATAAAGGAGAGGGGGAATAAGAACCAAAATCCTCTATAGCAAACAACGACGAAAATAAGGAATGTCTTGTCTATTTTTATGCAAATCGTCAAAAATAGATATAAGAGTTCCATTCCACCAGACGAAACCTCGAATGGATAGACCTAATGAAACTAGAATGTCTGCATCGTGATTGTCTTCTCTATAAATATGCGATAAAACAAAAGACATATTGTTGTGAATCGAATACCTTAGAAATAAAAGTATAATATGTTTATTTATGATCAAGAAACACAAGGGTTAGGGTTTAGGGTAACCAAGGATAACAACAAAGATTGGTTATAAATTGTTATTCTTTCCTTTCTCTTAAAACAATATTACAAGTATACAAGAATAACAAATACCTCTCTTACTTTTGAATTAGGATTTTATCTTCCTATTTTTCCTTATGTAAAAGATGAGAGACTAGTATGATATTTATAAGAAAACTAACACACTAACCTAATGAACTTCTTAACAATTATCCATTACAAGCTAACTTAAACAATTGGATCCATAACACAATGTTGAATTTGACAACAGCATGTGAGCGAACTTCGACGGCATGCTAACTGTCGTACCTCGAAAAAATACGATCCTCGCGATGGGACGCGGAAAGAAAACAACAGAGTCACCACCTAATTCTATTTATTCTACGAGAGAAAAGGGAGATATAGATACAACCTAAATGGATAAGAAATGGTTTACGAAACCAAATTCTAAGTTCGGGAGTCGGTTACACAAGGGGAAGGTATTAACACCTCTCACGTTTGTTGTATTCAACGGGAACCTCTTAGCTAACTATGCGATTAAATGTTGATCTAAATATTTGTCTTCTAAATGATTATTAATATGTTTGTTTTAAGGAAATTAAAGTTTTAAATTATTATTATTAAGACGGAGAAAAGATTAAAGTTTTTTATTATTGTGATTTAAACGGAGAAATAATTAAATTTTATATTATTGTGCTCGCGAAGGATTAAAATCCATGTGCCTACGTATTCTCTTGTGCAATGGGAAAGTCAGAGCTTCGTAGTTCATGCAACTACGGTTTGTGTTTTTTAATTGAACGATTATTTAAAACGCATTCTATTGCTAAGCGTTGACTTATTCTCGCGGTGGAGGCTGAAGCGCTAGCTTGTTTGTGAGATAGAATGATTTAAACAATGTTCGTTTAAAGAAAATGTGTTTGACCTTTGTTAAGTGTTTTAAAACGAAAGGCGAATGGACCACAACTCGAGGGCTAGCCTCAAGAGTGATTGCATTCAAGGACCCGTGGAGTGCTGGACTCCAGAGTTTAGTTATTCGTTGATTAATTGTGAAATAATTTGCGTATGTTGGTAAGTTTTAGGTTGTATTCTCATTGTGAAAGGGCGAATGAATTACAAATCGAGGGCTAGCCCCAACAGTAATTCAATTCAAAAACCCGAGGAATGCTAGATTCCTAAGTTTAGTTCTTTCACGATTTTGATTTAAGATTTACGTTAAGAAAACGAAAGAGCGAATGAGTTACAAATTGAGAGCTAGCCCCAACAGTAATTCAATTCAAAAACCCGAGGAATGCTAGATTCCTGAGTTTAGTTCTTACGTTAATTAATTATGTGTATTAAGACGTTTTGCGATTATTTTGGATGAATTAGGGTTTAATATTTTTAGAAACGAAATAATAAATAAAACACAACTCGAAGGCTAGCCTCAAGAGTGGTTCATTAAAGAACCCGCAGAATGCTAGATTCTGAAGTTCAGTTCCTCGTTAATTAATTAAGACGCGATAGAGGTCGTGCAGATGGCGATCACTAGGATGACCGACTTACGTGTGTGCAAATGTCGGCGTATGAGTTTTACTTGGTGTTGGACTAAGAAACTTATTATCTTTGAAATGATTTTAATTATTACTCTTTTTTAAGATAATTGGTTCATATTTTCTAACATAACAAAATACAGTCGAAATGCGAAAATAATATCCAAAAATCATACGAGTCATACATCATCATCAAACCAATAAATAGTGGGCAAGGAAATGTAGTCAGATAAATAAAATTGATCAAAAGATAATTAATTGACTAACTAAATTAAATGTAACTATTTAATAAGATTAATTAATAAATCAATTAATAAAATTATTTAAAATAAACAATTAATATGAAAACATATTTTGGTATTTTTTGGAACATCTAGCGAAGTAATAATGAGTCAATAAGATGATAATAAGAAAAAATAAAATAAAATAAATAAACCCAAAATAAATAAAGACATAAAAAGAAAAGGGTTGGAAAAGAAAGTAAAAGGTGGGGTGAGCATTAGCAAAAAACGTCAGCCCAGCCTAGAAGGCCCAAGGGCGCTGGATCCAGAAAATGGATGGGTCGGGTCCCAACCCACGACCCCGTTCGGATTGGTAATGAAAGGGGAAGTGAAACCCTAAAACAACAAGCTGGTGCGTTTTCTTTCCAAACTTAGAAAAAAAACAAAATCTCTTCATCGCTCATTCCAATCAAACGCTCATCTCCTAATTGCTCTCAACTCCCTCGATCGCTCAACTTCCTCAACATCGTTCCTCTCTGTTTCCAATTTTCCCTCTCACACTCAATCGAACTCTCTCAGAATCAATTTTTCTCTCAAAGTTTTTCGTTAAAAATAAGAAGACTTAATGGCGGCAAACAAAGAAGGAAAACGTGTGAACAGAAAAGAATTACCTGACCGGAATGTTTTCGACGAATCTCAGGTATGTATGTCGGCCCTTTTCCTCCCCCTTGCTTGTCTCAACGTTCACAGCTTTTGCTTAATGAGTTGTGTTTGGTGCAGGTATTCGCGTGATTTCTGCAGTGATGGTTGACGAAGGTGGGTTTGTCAGGTTCACAGTTACAGTTTATGCATTTTGGCTTATCGGGCTCGTTATCTCTCTCGCTTGTTGTTCGCTTATGGATTCGGATCCGGACCTCACAGTCACGGTTTGTTGCGGTTTCGGTGGATTGTGCATTCTTAATGGATCTCCTCTCGGTTTGTGCGTTCTTACGGATTCGATTCACAACGGTTTTCACGATTTGAAGGTTCGATGTTCTGTGTTTTCAAGCTCTTATTTCATATCTCCTTTTGTTTTATTTTCGGTTTTTTAAATCAGGATTGTGTTTGGTTCAGATTTATGATAGGTGCCTGAAGGTCTATTTGTGTGGTGTTAAAAGGGTTTTAAAAAAAGCAGAGGTGTGATGGTGATTTATGAAGAACAGAGGCGTTGGTTTTGGTTATTGAAAGAGTTTGTTTATGGAGGTTCAGTGAGGATTGTAATACCCCATATTTAATTAAACGCTCTGGATAATATTAATTAGGATTAATTAAGTATTATCTGACTCTGAGATATATTCTGAATATTCTCAAATTGGACCCATTAGTATACTAACTATCGTGTATTGGTATGATATACATTGTTTGGTTTTTAAGAGAAAGAGAAACAAGTTATGTATTATAAAAAGAAAAGAAAGGAAAGAAAGTTGGTAAGAAAAAGAAAAGAGAAAGAAGGAAAAAGAAGAGAAAGAAAGGGATAAGAGAAAAGAAGAAGAGGAAGAAACCCTAAGAGAGGAAAATGCCCGAATCATCGCCATTTCTTCGACAAATCTTCATCTTCACCAACCTCCTCGTCGATTGCAAGGTGGGTTCTTAGTTAGAAACTTTTCTTTTGAGTTTTGGTAGAGATATTGAGTTTTAGGGTTTTGTAGAAATCTTGGAAATTGAAAGATTAAACGGTTAAAACTCGATTAAAACTCGACTAAAACACCCACACTATGAATATAAACATATTTGATTATGTTTTGCTGGAATTGTTGATGTTTTGAATGGTTTTGGCATGGAGAAGGGATTTTCCCGTAAGCTGGAATTTCCTGGACTGGTATAGCTCGCTCAGCGAGCTGTCCCTCGCTCAGCGAGAGTTCCAGGAAGATTTTCGCTCAGCGAGCTAGGCTTCGCTCAGCGAGACCTGTAGGTTGAGTTTTTGGTGTTTAATTCATAAGTTGTGATCCGTCGGTCCGATTATTGCGTTCGGCATATCGTTGTAAAGCTGAAAACATTTGCTAACTAATAAAGCCGAAAAATGTTAATTATACCCAACTTTTACCCGACTTTTCCGATAAACCGTAATTATGTAAAATTGAGGAATTTGGGTATTAGCTGTGAGGGTGGGCTCAAGCCGAGAGTTAGTAGATGAGCTTTTGTCAGCTCAGTTGGAGTCTTCATAAGAGTTCTACTTCCTATAACATGGAGTTGCAGAGTAGTATGTTATTTGAAAAATCCTTTGGATTGGATAGTGCTCGAGGGATACTAGTATCTACAGGATGAGTGGTCAGTGTCCCACGAAATAAGTAAAGCCACTGGTGGATCAATGTTGGTCACTGGTATGGCCAAAAGTGTTGAAAAGTTTCATTCCAAAAAGGGAGAAGATGCTTTATGGAACGTGTGACGTAAGTTAGGGAATGATTTGATTATTAGTGTCTCAGTTCTAAGGTCGTAGCGAAATCTTGGATGAGCGAGTGTACTTCAAGGAATGTATTCGTATAATACCTCACGGATGGGTAGAAGATTGTGATTATGTGTTCGATTATGATCAACAAGACAATGTCTAGAGTAATGCATCAAGGTGTTATATTTAAGTAAGGGATTAATTTGGAATCGTGTAGTGACCCAAGGAACGATATAGAGTATGATATCGGAGGAAGAATAGGCTCTAATTAGTGATTCGAGGTGTATGAAGTACGAACTTGATGAAGTTGTGATAAGCGACGAAATAAGCACGTGGAATTTGGAAGAATCTCTAGTAAGATGGATTACGATTGAAAATGATAAAAGTTACTGCAAATCGTAAAGTTAATACGGTATGAGAAGGAATTAAATGGATTCTGAGTCCAACTGAAGCGAAAGCATACTTCTAGATAATGCTACATGTCTGAATAGAACTCTGCGATCAGTGTTACCTCTATAGACATCACCTGTATCGTCAAGGACAAGATTGTCAACGAATGAGATTGAATAATTATAAGGCAAACCTACGAATTCAGAGACTTGTTTTGGACAGTCATTAATTCGGTATTATATGAATTTTTCAGAAGAAATGAACGTCCTGAACGAGTTTGTTGGTCTACGAGAATGGTGAATGGAAGGGATTTCCTAGGGATGTTATTGACTTGGTTAAGAAAGATTTTTGATGTAAAGAAAGCAATTGTGGAGGTCAAGTTGAATGGTCATCACCTTGCATTGGACTTTTGCTCATGTATCAGATGAATTTGTAATCTGGTTTGTAGAAACCTATTGCTTGGATTGATGAAGACGATACCCGCTAACCACAACTCACCGCTGTCTTTCTTTCAGCATCAGTCGATTGGAATCATCTGTTGGTGATGGTTGTGACCTTTGGCTGCGACTGGAATGAATTGGGAAACTTAAGTAACAATGAAGACCAGAAGGTTGCTTCTGCGTTGAGTAATCAGATTGTTCTCTGGATAGTACCCGGTTACAGGATTGTGTTTCTAAATCTCTTTCAGCTACTAGAGTCGTAAGGTCGTACTGAGCGATCAACTACCTCCTGGTAGTGACTGATTATCGTTGTTATGTTTTGGAAAAACTGGATCTTTCTAAGATGCATACTTTTGGGCTCGAGTGGCCGATCAAAGCGTTCTTGGTATCAATGGGGAGCTGTGGAAACATCTTATGCAATGATTTAGCAGCGGGTTAGAGAACCCCCGAGTAATATGTAAGCGTAGACAGTAAGGTCCTTCAGAGGAGTGCATTACCTCAATTTCCAAGTATAAGGAATAATTAAAGTATTGGGATTATGCCGGTGAGACTATGAACGTTGTTGTTGAGGCTAATCCTCGCAAGGAATTAGAGAGAGATAGAGAGAGAGAGAGGACAAGGTTGTATAATGGAGATAAGACATCCTTTATTTTGCTTTGTTTTATCCGATAAAGATTATGCGTTGGTTTTGTTTATGGACGAACCAAGCATTAGCTTGTAGCTAAAACCTTTGATGTTGTCCTTGTCGTTTCCTTATTAATGTCCTTGTAAGATTGGGATCAGATTATTTCATTGATTATTCGTGATGTGACGGTAATGGAATGGTGGTTATACTTCACCGTTGTTGGAGTTGTGATCTCTATATTGTGCCCATTCTGTGTTATCTCGAATTTTGAACAACGAGCGTTCGTGCTCATGACTGGACGTCGAGAGTGGAGATCATATTGCAAGTTAGTGTGGCTGGATTGGTAAATTCGAGATGGATTGTTTTCTAGCAAGAAAAATAGGTTTAGTTGTGTTTGATCATTTAGCCTTGAATAGTTAATCGGTAGACACATGGCCTTGTTGAGAACATTACATAATCATACCTTCTGAGCGGTAAGTCCGTTTTGGTTTCTGTCCGAAGTATCCGTGGATTAAAGGTTGAATTTCCCTTTAGTATGTCTTAGTGGGAAGTAAACAATTTGGATGATTGGGGTCTCATCGATGCGACTATTGAAGAATTAAGTTGCGAAGTTATACAAGGACCGTGAAGTGTTGATCTCTCCAAAAATGTTTTGGTACTTGAATTATTATATATAAGAGGTGAGGAATTAGTAAATTCTTGAATCGTAAACTCTTAACATCAAGTTATGGAAAATCGCAAGTGTACTAAGAATAATTTAGGTTTGGCATTAGTGACTCACTGGTTATTGTAAGTTTTGTGGCGTGACTGCATTGTTATTGATGGAGCCCTTGTGTCAACATAAATCTTGACTGAATGGAATTTTGTAAAGAGAATTGATATGAAGCATTGTAATTATGGTATGATTGGTTAAGTCTAATTGGATAGATGGTTTCGAGTTTCGAATGGAATTGGAATGGTATTGGTTGCATTTGCAGCAGTACAACCCTGCATCTTTGTTATTGGGGAGTTTGGACCAATGTTGTCATTTGTGTAGTAGACTAGTAAATTGTTCTATCATTATAGGTTTGCAAGTTCTTATTCTTTTGGTTGGTGAGAGCTCCAATGGATACGTGAGTTCTCCGCAGACTACCAACTATTTGGTATTGCTTGAGAATTCATGGTATTCTCCACTATTAGGCTTTGGAAGCATAGTGGAGGGAGACATATAAAAGAGTTCAGTCAGATTATGAGAATTTGAAGAGATTTATTTATAAGTGCCGAAGTAAGAGAATTTTATTCTAAGTGGATTGTCTATGGTAAGATACCGAAGGAATGAAACGCCTGATGCGTATGGTTACCGTTTAGGCATGAGACTAGGGGAAACTAGTGAGGGAGTCTTTGACAACTCTTGTTATAGCGTTAGTGATTGGAGGATCTTAATAGGATTCTTTTGTTGGGAAATTGTACAAGGAAAGGATCTCGCCAAGATACCTTGTGGAACCTTGTCGAGGTAAGCCGAAGTGTTGTGTTTTGTGTTGTGATTCAATGAGAAGAATTAGCATGGTATGTTTCTCTGAGGGAGAAATGAGACTAAGTGTTTGGCATGAAGCAACATATAGGTTGCGGAGATAGTAAGTTGAAAGTTAACCCGATATTGGAAACAAGCGTATGAGTAAGGACGCTAGGTTTGATTTTATTGTGAAACGAGGATCTTTGAGCCGCGAAGTCAAATTGGATTTGAACATGTTCGAATATTTAAGATAATTAAGGATGAGAATGGACCAAGATAATGTTGTAACTGTCGTTGTGGATTAGTAAAGGAAATTCGAGGACGAATTTCAATTCAAGGAGGGGAGGATGTAATACCCAGTGTTTAATTAAACGCCCTGGATAATATTAATTAGGATTAATTCAGTATTATCTGACTCTGAGATATATTCTGAATATTCTCAAATTGGACCCATTAGTATACTAACTATCGTGTATTGGTATGATATACATTGTTTGGTTTTTAAGAGAAAGAGAAACAATTTATGTATTATAAAAAGAAAAGAAAGGAAAGAAAGTTGGTAAGAAAAAGAAAAGAGAAAGAAGGAAAAAGAAGCGAAAGAAAGGGATAAGAGAAAAGAAGAAGAGGAAGAAACCCTAAGAGAGGAAAATGCTCGGATCATCGCCATTTCTTCGACAAATCTTCATCTTCACCAACCTCCTCGTCGATTGCAAGGTGGGTTCTTAGTTAGAAACTTTTCTTTTGAGTTTTGGTAGAGATATTGAGTTTTAGGGTTTTGTAGAAATCTTGGAAATTGAAAGATTAAACAGTTAAAACTCGATTAAAACTCGACTAAAACACCCACATTATGAATATAAACATGTTTGATTATGTTTTGCTGGAATTGTTGATGTTTTGAATGGTTTTGGCATGGAGAAGGGATTTTCCCGTAAGCTGGAATTTCCTGGACTGGTATAGCTCGCTCAGCGAGCTGTCCCTCGCTCAGCGAGAGTTCCAGGAAGATTTTCGCTCAGCGAGCTAGGCTTCGCTCAGCGAGACCTGTAGGTTGAGTTTTTGGTGTTTAATTCATAAGTTGTGATCCGTCGGTCCGATTATTGCGTTCCGCATATCGTTGTAAAGCTGAAAACATTTGCTAACTAATAAAGCCGAAAAATGTTAATTATACCCAACTTTTACCCGACTTTTCCGATAAACCGTAATTATGTAAAATTGAGGAATTTGGGTATTAGCCTTTGAGGCTCGATTGAGAATTGAGGCATGAGATCATTGTGAGAATCGAACGGAAGAAAAGACAATGAGTTTATGGTGAGGATTGTTTAATAGTAATCATTAAACTATAATAGTTAGAGGTTTATATATGAAAACTATATGATTAAAAGCATCAATTGGAGAAGAGTGAGGAAAACCTTATCTTGAACCTATAGTGTGGCCTAGTTTGTAACTCGACTTGTTAGATGACATAACTCGTGTGAATGGCTAGGTTAACCCTAGATTGTATGAACCACTGGCGTGCTACACACTAGATCCTCCGTAATAGTCTTGTGTAAATCTTGAGGTGGGTAATATTGAGTCCCACGTGAAGCATCCGTAAGGGCTAGAGGGGTGTATTGCACGGGTCCTCCGTAAGTCTTGAGTAAGTCTTGAGGTGGGTGATGTTTAGTCCCACGAGAAGCATCTGTAAGGGCTTGAGGTACCGCTAGGTGTTGTGGTTTGTGGTTGTTCCTATGTATCGCGTACGAATCCTCCGTAAGGTCTTGAGTAAGCCTTTAGGTGGGTAATGTTAAGTCCCACGTGAAGCATCCGTAAGGACTTGAGGTGTGTATGTTACGAATCCTTCGTAAGGCCTTGAGTAAGTATTAAGGTGGGTTATTCTGAGTCCCACAGGAAGCATCCGTAAGGGTTTGAGGTGAGTACTACACTAGTTTGCGCGAGAAATCTTGAGTAAGTCTCTTTGTGGTTACTTTGTGTTTCGCAAGAACATCTGTAAAGACTTGAGGAACCGGTTATTTCGACGTGAGTGTTGAATCGAGATATGTAGGCATCGAATCCTTCGTAAGGTCTTGGATAAATCTTGAGATGGGTTGTTCTTAGTCCCATGCGAAGTACCTATAAGGACTTGAGGTGAGAGCTACATTATATACGCGACGATCTTGAGTAAGTCTCTTTGTGGTTACTTTGTGTTTCGCAAGAGCATCCGTAAGGATCGAAGAGAGTGTTATGTCGAATCCTCCGTAAGGTCTTGAGTAAGTCTTGAGGTGGGTATTACATTGAGTCCCACAGGAAGCATTCGTAAGGACTTGAGGTAGATGTTTCATTCTCTATATTTATTGTGGTAGTACATGTGGACTTTGGTTCCACTTGGTTCCGTTTCGTGAGTGAGGAAACGGTGAGTATTTGAGATTCTAGGAATCGAACCTTTTAGAGTCGAGGGAACTCTAAGATAGGGAACCCACTGAGATGTTGTTATCTCACCCCACTATTGTTGTTGCTTTTCAGGTTCCTTTTTGCAGGTTTGATTTACAAGTGGAGCTATGCTCGGGATGTTTCAAGTGAAGCTTAGTTTAGTCTTCCGCTGTGTATTTCTTTATCTTTGTACAATAATGGATATTATATGGGTCTTAGCTTTTGTTTTAGTATAATTCCCATGTCTTGCACCATTGTTGTATAGATTTTTATAGTTGGTCAAGAATGTGAATTATGCTATTAGGAATTTATGATGGTGTCAATACCAAAAATTAACTCTGTATGATATTATTCTAGATATATATTATATGGGTGTTACAGATGGTGCAGTTGTGTTGATGTTGTTAAGGGACTTAGCTGCAAAGCTTTGGATGGACAAAAAAATGGAGGAAGGAGCTCAGTTCGTCTAGTGTTGGGAGGTGAGGTATTGAAACTTTTTCTGTCTATTCTTCTTGTTGCTGCAGATGTTCTTCTTGTTATTTCTTTTAGTGGTTGTTGGTTTTTGTTTTCATGAGGATGAAGTTTCGGTGGCTGCTAGGTTTTTTTTTCTGTTTAAGTAAGTTTTTGTGAGTATGAAGTTCTATATGGCTGCTAGGTTTTTTTCTGTTGATGTAAGTTTTTGTGAGTATGAAGTTCTATGTGGCTGCCCTCCTTATGAATGAAACAATGGTTATTATATAGGAAAGAACTTAGGGTTTTTGCTTGAATTTGAAATTGTGAAAACTTGTTAGCTAAGTTTGACAGAGTTTTTTGGGGGAAAAGAAAATTTGAGTTTGAGAGCGACATGTGAGAGCAGGGTAGCCTGCACAAGCTGCAGGTCTGCTGTGACTTGGTTTGTTTGTATTGTAGTTTGTTTAATTGTGAAAAGGAATGTGGTTCCTGTTGTATTTTGTGTTGTACTGAACTGAATATTCATTTTTTTTGGAATTCTATTTGACATAAATTATGCTAAAATGTGATGACAATGAAAATTTGATGGTATTGCTGATTTTTGTACCATGTATCCTTGACATTTGTTATGAGAAAAACAAACTTACAAAATGTATGAATGAATTAACATGAGTGCTGAATTTTTTGGATAATGGTATGCTTGAGTGTAATGTTTGACAATGATGATTTTGACATGATTGTTAGATGAACGTGGAGGATTTTAAGGGGTATATAGGATGCTTGATAAAAAAAATGTTGAGTTAGGACAATGCATATATATGTGAATGAATTTGAATGTGGCATGATTTTGAAATAAACATGTTTGGATGCATATGTGAATATGAGTTTTTTCTTAGATTATGAACATGATTGAATTATGGAATGAATGATCTTGACTTATGAATGATTATAAATATGACCATGCTTGAAACTTGAATGAAGCGGATTATGATGAATATGACATGATCGCTAACTTATCATTTTTCATTTTCATGTGCATTGGAATTTGGGCATGCGGAAAGGAAAGAAGAGCGAGTCAAGGAACTTGAATCGGGGGCCGAAACTAGTCTTGGAGGACCCTTTGGGTATTAGTTCATGGTGCGATGTGATCCCTTGAAAAGTGAAGACAAACGGTGTCCCTTATTGAAAACAAATGGAAATTGGTGCCCTTAGATCTAGGACTTTTCCTTCACTTGTATTAAATTGAATCTTGTATTGTACTAAAACTTCAAGTTATAATATAAGGATTAGTAACTCATTGATTTTTGTAAGACAAACTTTGTGGGATTTGTAAATGATAATATGTCTCTTGATGTTGAAATGCTTCCAAATAGCCTAGCCTTAAATCAAGTGAATGTATGGATAAATGAAAACACTTCTAAAATGGATGAAGAATGTGGTAACTTGAGGGTTGAATTAGAAATGTAAGACATGAATTTATGATTAATAACTTGAAATGAGTTTGGAAGCACTTGGAGTATTTTACATGAAATTGGAATGAAGTTCCTAAAATTATTGAGAGTTTGAAACTTGAATTTATACATGGAATTTATGAATGAATCAAGACCTAAAAATAAATAAACTTGAAACTTGAAAAGGAAATGAAATGAGATTTAAAATGATTCTTGAATATGAAATTGAATTGGAACATAGAAACATGAGTGAAAAATTTGAAATTTGGAATGAATTATGGGATAAATACTAGAAAAGAAACTTGAACATGAGATGAAAATTATAAATAAAAACATTATATAAAATTTGAGAATTTGGAAAAGGAAAATAAATTGACAATTAAAATAGAATTGAAATTAAATTTAAAAAACTTAAAAATGAATTAAAAAGAGTGTAGTTTTAGTTAGATTATTTAAAAAAGAAAGGGAAAACCTAACCGTATAATTATAGAGACCAAAATTTCCGAAAGCCGCTATGAAACTAAGGTGCCTCTAGAATGCACCAAATATGCAAATGATGGGATGAATGCATGATGCAGAATGTTTGGGGTAAAATTTGGGGTGTGACAGTTGCCCATATTTAAATAACTTTACCAAATAAAATGAGTGATGTTAATCCTCATAAAATCGGAGTGAAAGGTATTTAAATATAGAAATAACCGAAAATTTTGCCCCTAAATGCAATGACATGCTATGAACCTATGAGGAACTCTTGCTGGGGATATGATATGCGAGATGCAATGAAACCTAGCGTGTTGATTTTCTTAATGATGAATATGTCAGATGCGGTATGATGAAGACAAATGCAAACGGTGATCCACAGAAACGCAACTGAGGTGAAAACTTACCAGGGATAACAATACGCTGGGGATGACAAGAAGAGAACAGGATGTATTCAAAGTGATAGATCAACAAGTTCAAGTGTAACTGCTGGCATTAAGAATAACAGAAGACGGAAAACAAAAACGGAAATCCTGAACATAAAATTAAAGACAGACTGACACCCTAGGATAGCGGGAAAATAGTTCGAAGTAAAACGCAACGGATTGATGCGCCCAACTGATACTATGAACGAGAACAGACCATGTGATGAGCTAGTGAGTTCAAGGGTGACTGTTGGGGGATCCCAATACTGCAACTCGGTGACTGAGAAAAATAGTTGAAATATCATTGACTCGGCGGTCGGGAAAACAGTTTAACGTGGCAGTTGAATAAATAATAAAGCAAACATCGACACGGCGGTCAGGAAAATAAACTCAACATGGCGGCTGGGGGATTAAACAACAAATATTAACACGGCGGTCGGGGAATGAAATAAGAGACATAGACACGGAGGTCGGGAAATGAAATAACAGACATCGACACGGTAGTCGGGAATAAAACTCAAGACGGCGGTTGAAGAAATAAATAACTGTCATCGACGCCGCGATCAGAAAACAAAACTAACAGACATCGACACGGCGGTTGGGAAAGCAGTTCAACATGGCAGTTGAATAAATAATAAAGTAAACATCGACACGACGGTCGGGAAAATAAACTCATCACGGCGGCTGGGGGATTAAACAATAGATATTGACACGGCGGTCGGGAAATAAAATAACAGACATCGACACGGCGGTCGGGAAATGAAATAACAGACATCGACACGGCGGTCGGGAAATGAAATAACAGACATCGACACGGCAGTCGGGAATAAAACTCAACACGGCAGTTGAAGAAATAAATAACTATCATCGACGCGGCGGTCGGAAAACAAAACTAACAGACATCGACACGGTGGTCAGGAATAAAATTCAACACAGCGGTTGAGGAAATAAAAATAACAGACAAATAATCCAAAGTGGTAAATCAACAGGTTCAAGTATAACTGTTGATACTGAGGATAAAGAAGACGAACACAGTGTTCGGGCAGTGGTCATGTGCGACCAACTGATACTGGGAGTAGAATGCGAAGCATTTAAAGATAAATACAACGGCTCTAAGTGACCAGCTGGCGAATAAGAATAAATGTTGGAGTTTTCAATGAGGTAAACGACCAACCTCTGGAAATTCCTTAAATGAAGAGTTCAAAGAAGAAATTTAGGAAATGTCAGGGAAACACAGATGCGTGTTGAATTAAACGACTTTGAATCTTAAGCAAACAGCTTAAAGGATTTATTTAAATGATAATTGGGCTTAAAAGAAATATTGGTGGTACTAAAGCACATATCAAGAAAATCCTCTGCAGGGGATATCAGTGTTACTGAGGAAAAATACCTTGGTTAACCACACTTCAGGGTACCAAAGACAATGGATTTCAAAAATGAAGATTGACAGTAATTTGGACCTGGAGTCATACAGACGACAACTGGGGAAAGACAAATAATTATGTCAAATGCGTATGATTGAACATGATGTGAATGATCATGGTGTGCGAATGCTGACTCTAGGGAGACAGGGAGTTTTAATAAAGCAGGGGAAAGTATGATCTCAACGCCAATACTTAGACAAGCAACATGAAAGATGCTGGGGAGATATCTTCGAGCTTGGAAATCAATACTTGGTCCAAGGATCCATCCAAAAGTGCTACCGGCTTCTAATCCTTTATGGGGAATTCTGTAATAATGGCATGAAAGTGTTGCTGCAAGCCAATGGTTTTTTAGAAGACAGAAGATTTTTTTCCAGTATTTCCAAAGTCAAAGAAATTTGAAAGTTTTCATGTGTTTCCAAAAACAATTTTCTAAAATATTTGTCATTTTCAGAGTTAAATGGTAATCTAGTAAATACATTTTTCATAACAAAAGAAAAATAAGAAACTGTAACGCAAAGTTTGAAGGCAAAGGTTGTATTTCCTTCAAGAATGGTAGCTTGCCAATAGCAATAGCTCCATGGAAAATTACAATTTGAAAATGGCAATGAGGATAAGTCTACATTGAATCCAACGACCACTATAATCCCTAATAACTAAGACCACTTAACACCTCGCTTCTGACAAAAGAAACTGGATTGGTCTTCAGGTAATGATCTTTAATAATGGTAAACACCATCTGATACAGTCAAATGCCTTTGTCCCTAATTTTTCCTGGGTCGCCCTTTCGGGTTTTCAATCCACCGGGACGCTCTTTTTTGCCTAAGCCGCCCTTTCGGGTTTTCAACTTAGCGAGCTCTCATTTTTTTATCCCTAACTTTTGCCTGGATCTCCTTCATAGGTTATGATCCACCGGGATACCCATTTTGGTCGCCATTTCTGGTTTTTGACCTATCGGGCTTTATTTAGGCATAATATTTTTTGACTGCATCAGAATTCACCGGGTGTTTAAGCTGTTCTCCATCCATATTTTTGAGGATTAGGGAACCTCCGGAGAATTCCACCTTCACAACATATGGGCCTTCATAGTTAGGGCTTCATTTTCCATGCGTGTCTTTGTGGACTGGCAAGATTTTCTTGAGTATAAGGTCTCCTTCTTTGAATTCTCGGAGACGAACTTTCTTGTCAAATGCTCTCTTGATGCGTTTCTGGTACAACTGGCTATGGCACATGACGGTCATTCTATTTTCATCAATGAGGTTCAGTTGGTCATATTTGTTCTGGATCCACTCAGCTTCTTCCAGTTTGGTTTCCATCAAGATCCTCAAAGATGTTATCTCTACTTCAATAAGGAGAACTACATCCATCCCATACACCAAAGAGAAAGGGATTGTGCTTGTTGAAGTGCGAACTGATGTTTTGTATCCGTGTAAGGCATACAGTAACATCTTGTGCCAGTATTTGTAAGTTTTCACCATCTTCTGCAGAATCTTCTTGATGTTCTTGTCCGCAGCTTCAACAACTTCATTCATCTTCGGACGATAAAGAGAAGAGTTATAGTGTTCAATCTTGAATGTCTCACACAACTCTTTCATCCTCTTGTTGTTTAAATTGGTCCCATTATCTGTGATGATTCGGCTTGGGATCCCGTAATGGCAGATAATTTGGTTCTTGATGAAGCGGGCAACCACTTGCTTTGTCACATTGGCGTAGGAAGCTGCTTCTACCCACTTGGTAAAGTAATTAATTGCAACTAAGGTGAATCGATGACCATTGGAAGCTTTAGGCTCAATTTCCCCTATCATATCAATGCCCCACATCGAGAAAGGCCAAGGCGATGACAGAATATTCAAAAGGGTCGGAGGTACGTGCACCTTGTCAGCATAAATCTGGCATTTATGATACTTCTTGGTGTTGCACCCCAAAATTTGCCCTCACAATACAAGACTTTGTGTGCTAAGAAGGTTCACAAGGTTCACAAGATTCACAACACTTACAAGACCTTTCATGAGGTTCATGAAGTCTACAAGTTACTTTATGAGGTTCACAAGGTTCACAAGATTCACAACACTTACAAGACCTTTCATGAGGTTCATGAAGTCTACAAGTTACTTTATGAGGTTCACAAGGTTCACAAGATTCACAATGCTTACAAGACCTTTCATGAGGTTCATGAAGTCTACAAGATACTTTATGAGGTTCACAAGGTTCACAATACCTCCCATGAGGTTCACAAGACATTTTATGATGGTTCACAAGGTTCACAATTGGTCAGAAGAGTTGACAATTCCCTCAGACGATGCACCTCCTAAGCAGTGCATCCAAAACTAGGGTTTTGACTTTAATCAGGCTAAATGAATTTCCAAGACTTAAAGTGAGCTTCATAACATTTTATATGTGTTTAAGAATCCCCATGACAAGTTTCAAGACTTTTCCCAAAGGTTTGCTCAGTCAGATGATCAGATAGGTCAAAATCAGTCAAAGCAGTTAAAAAGTCAAACTGAGGTCAACTATGGTCAAACCAAAGTCAAACTTCATTATTTTTTTCCAACATCAAGTATATGAAGTAAAATTCATCATTTGATCAAGGGTTGATCATGATTCATCAAGGAGATTTCAGATCATCAAGAATCAGGAGTTTCTAAATTAGGGTTTTCTCAGTAAAAGTCAACTGAACTTTGACCAGCCATAACTTTCACATACTTCATCACCAAGTCTCCATCAAAAGCTCATTTTGAAGGAAATTGAATTCTCTACAACTTTGTGTCTCACAAGCGAAGCCCAAAAATGCTTCATTTGGAAGGTATGAGCTAAGACATTATAGGTCCTTTTGAAAGTCAACAAAAAGTCAACAACTTCAAAAGGGCATAAATTGAGATTGGTAAATGATATGGACATGAAACCAGTGGTGTTGTTTAGAGGACTCTTCAAGATTTTCAAAATGTCCAAGAACACCCTCATAGCATTAAAATTGAAGGATGTGTGCCCTTGCAAAGTTGGGAAATTTTGGGTTGGTTCATGAAGAAAATGGAGGTCTAAAACCAATTTTTTCCAAATGGGCTTGCCAAATAATGACCCAATCCATATCAAAACATCTTGCACGAAATTAAATTGATTTATTCATAATTTTATTCATTTTGTTTTTATTTATTATGATTTTTATATTAAAAAATCATTTTAAATTCAAATAAAATAAAAAATAATGAAAATTAAATTTGATTTGGTTTCTAGAAGGTCTTAAATTATATTTAGACTTGATTGATACAAGAGTAATGAGAATCATACCAAAATAGCAAGTGTTTATGCAAAAAAAATTTGATTTTCAAAGGCCATCTTTTTGAATCTTTTTAGATCAAATCTTCCACACAAATGATCAATTTTTCTGACCTAATACATTGTTCTATAAGTACATAATGCAACCCTAATGACAAGCACGAATTTTCTGCCTCCCAAGAGTAAGTTTCATAAACCAAAAAAACCTCTCCACAACTCACATTCGGTTTCAATCTTCCAGGCCATTTGAAGGTAATTTGAGAACACAGTCATGATCCTTGGCCCTCATTGAGTGGAAACCAACATTTATTTGCAGCCAAAACACTCCGTAATGCATGAACCGCATCATCCATGTGCTTCATAAATTTTTTTCCGAATCACCATATTCACTTGTTGATAATGAATTTTAATGATATATTGATGATTGTTATTGGTTATAGATGAATTCTGGATAATTTGGTGAAGAGTTATGGCCGAATCATGAATATACCATGTTTAGGGTTTAAAGCTCTAAATTAGGGTTCTTCAATTTACACAGCATAAATGAATTTGGTTGGCATAATTGGATTATACAGGTTGCAAGGAAGTCAAAGATGTTTTTAATTTGATAAAATTATGCTGTTTGAGTGTGGTTTGAAAAACATAGGTTTTGTGTGCATGAAAATTCGCAGGTAGTTTCACAATAAAATTCGCAGGTAATCCTACGAATCCAAGGAAGAAGACGAAGTGCCCTGCGCGCGTTTTTCCAGAATTTAAATTTTGTTTTAATATTTTATGAATTAATTTCTGTTTAATATCACAAGCGTACAGCTTGTCCCAGTGGTGAAACCAGCGTGTGTATTGCTAAAGGGCAGGGGTTCGAATCCTGGCTTTGTACATTTTTTCTTATTTTTCAGGTTAATCATGAAACTTAATATATTATGCATTATTGCCACTATAATATCAGATGCGCTCACCCAGCAGGATTGGTAACGTGATTGTGTGTTTGTTGGTAAGGTCCTGGGTTCGATTCCCCCCCCCCCAGGCCTTTTGTTTTCTTGTTATTTTTTGATTTTTCAGGATATAGAACAAAAACAACTGGACTCACTCTTCTTACACCAACGCATGCGTGGCCCAGTGGTTGTGGTTGCTGGCATAGGTTCATGAGGGCAGGATGTCCTGGGTTCAAACCCCAGCCAGGTAAGTTTCAATTTTTTGTTTCTTTTTCTGTTTTATTTTGTTTAATTATTTTCTTATTATTAATAATCATGTATATACATATAATTAAATAATTCTACAATAACACATATATATATATATCCTATATTCTCTAAATTCTAAAATTGTTTTCTTAATTCAAAAATTAGTTTTATTTATTTATTAGGTATTTAGATTATAATATGTATATATTCATTAAATTAATTTTGTAAATAAAGTAAACCCTAATTATTTTTCAAAACCCTAATTCTTTAATATTACTATTTGTATATTATATTTATAATGTAATTAAAATTTCTAATCCAATTTCTAATTAAACATATAAATTGCTTATAATTTAAATTGTTTGTACATAAAAATTAAAATTCTTAATTTATCTTTTTTATAATATATAAATATCCTATCATTGTTTATAATTAAATATACATGTAAATAATTTCTATTATATGTTTAAAATTGCTAATTTAATTTTTAATTATAATTTACTTTTTTCATAATATGTTCATAATTTATTTAATTTGTTTATAATTTTAAATTTTATAATAATTAATATGATTGTTTATAATTTCTTTTTAACCATTAAAAATTTTGTTTATTATAATATTTTTTGCTTATTATTACTAACCATGTTTATTACTAACCCCTTTTATTTTTTTTTTTAAATTATGATTATTATTATTATTTTCACTAACCCCTATTATAATTATTTATTTATTCTTGCTTATTTATTATTTTGCTATTTATTTAAATTGCTTTATTATTATTATTGTAATTGCTCCTGGATGTAATTTTTTGTAATATTTAAATTATTTATTTTTTTATGTCATGGTTAGTAAAAAATAGGGAGTGTAACATGTATGTATATTTAAAATTGAATTTAGATCACTTAATTAAAAGATAAATATAAATTAAACACTCACACACGTAAGTCGATCTTTGATCGCCATCTTACTTTCTAGGGTTACTCCTCATTGTTGCCTAATCACAAGGTCAAGTAGGGTGTATAAAGCAAAGTCCCTTAAAAGTAAAGTCATCTAGTCCCTTCATAATCAAAGATCAAGTCCCTTAATGGTTGCCTTTCATAATGATCTTGTCCCTTTCGAATAATGATGACAGTCCCTCCAAAAATGCTTAATACACCCTACAGTTGCCTTCATTAAACAGATGTCCCTTCATATGTCCCTCACATCCAAGGTAATGATTACCTATTCCTTAATAATAGGGATAGTCTTACCATTTAAAGGATAAAGAACAGAAAGACTTAAACTTTAGGGTAGGTTCCTCATAGTTACTTGCTCACTATTTCAAAACAAATTTCAAATACTTCACAATTTCAAACAATTTTCAAACACAAGTTTTTTACGCATCCGTACATGGATCATTATTAAACTCTTATGAAAATTTCTATTCACACACTGCACATTTTCAAAAATAATTCAAAGTGAGCTAAGTAACTAAGAGCCCATGGATAACCATGGATGTAAAGGGTGCTAACACCTTCCCTTTACATAACCTACCCCCCGGACCCAAAAATCTTTTAAAAGGTCTTTCCTGTTCTTTTATGCCTTTCCTTTGGATAAAATAAAAGTCGGTGGCGACTCTTGCTATCCGCAACATAACTAAAAGTCAGTTCTCCCACCGTGTTACAGAACTGGCGACTCTGTTGGGGACTTAATAAAAGAGGGGTACCCTTAGGAATTAGATCACTTTAAAATTGTTTGCCTTGTTTGCTTTATACTTACTTGTTGGGCTCTCATGTGTGAAAGATCCTAACCCGTATCTAGTGTACCTTAGGTAAATGGCAATAGACCAAGGAAACTGTACGGCGTATACCGATATGGTTGATCTGGTGGCCATAGTTAGTGTGACTTCTTGGTTGGTGCTTATGTTCCTTAAGTCAAGTTGAGGATAATATGAGGCTGCCATATGTTGTCAATGCACTAACTAACTTTTAGAACCCTAGTTATCCCATCTTGGCCTTTAGAAAGTAGTGAGATAACCGGCTTTGGTGAAGACTGAAGTTGGTTGATACTCGATACTACGCTCATTGAGATTCTAAACTTGGAAGGTTTTGGTTGGCAAGTAAGTTGCCTACTGAACAACCACCCTTGTGAAGGATCAATGATATTGAGATCCCTTAGAACCTGGTTACTTTTATAGGACAGGATGAACCAACTAACTTCAGGGGAGGGTACTTACCTTTGAACCTCATGCAAGCCTTTAAACCTAGGGCTATGGTGTGACTTGTTTGTGTGTGCCACATGTTTGTGATTGAACATAACATCATGACATCATCATGCATCATAAGCATAGCATTTTCACTAACCATTTCAAGGACCAAAGGATTTATCTCTGTTCTTTGTTGCAGGTCATGGCTTCTGCTCGTAGAAACACCATCAGGATCAACTTTGTGGGCATACCTGCCAAGCTTAAAGAGATGGTTTCTCAAGTGTCTGATCATTCCCAGTTCATCAAGAGACATGGTCACCTATTGGATCTGGTCACTTCAGGGTTCAATGAAGACATGATGAGTGTTCTGTTTCAGTTCTTTGACCCTAAACACCATTGCTTTACATTCCCTGACTATCAGCTGGTTCCAACCATGGAGGAGTTCTCTAAACTTCTGGGTATACCTGTTCTTGATCAAAGACCCTTCACAGGCTTGGAGAAGGAGCTTAAACCAGAGGTTATTGCTGCAGCTCTACATCTGAAGAAGTCTGACATTGTTCTAGAAACAAGAAGCGGAGTCAAGGGTATTCTTGCTAAGGTATTAATGGATAAAGCTCAAGTGTTCTTGAAGGCCATGAGTTATGATGCTTTTGAGGAGATCTTAGCCTTGCTGATTTATGGCTTAGTATTGTTCCCCAATCCAGATCAGTTCATAGACGTTCATGCCGTCAGCATATTCTTGAGTCACAATCCAGTGCCTACATTGCTTGGAGACATCCTACATTCTCTTCATACCCGTACTACAAGGGCAAGAGGAACTTTGATGTGCTGCATACCTTTGCTTTCTAGGTGGTTTATTTCTCACCTTCCTCGCTCAGTAATGAAGAATGAGCAAGGGTTCAGATGGTCCAAGAGGATCATGTCACTTTCTCATTCAGATATTCATTGGTGCTCCAGATCTATGGAGAATGTCACTATCATTGACCGTTGTGGGGAGTTTCCTAATGTGCCACTTCTAGGCATAAGAGGAGGCATCACCTACAACCCCTCTCTAGCTTTACGACAGTTCGGTTACGCTCGGAGTGATGGTCCACATGACATGTTGATTCAAGGCATTGTGTTTGATTACGACAACGATCTTCAAGGTTACCGTCAGAGATTCATACGAGCTTGGGGAAAAGTAAACAAAGTTGACAGCAAGACACTGGAGCCTAAATACACTATTCCTATGGAAGCTTATCTCAGATGGGTGCGATCTCGTGCTCAAACTCTCATGATGCCATATCCTGCTATCCTGCCAGTTACCATGGAACCTGTTGCTGAAGGAGACACTGCTTATACCATCCTTCACCCAGACATGCCTACTGATATGGAAGACTTACAGAGATCTTGGATCAAACTGAAGGAGCAAAGGGATACTTTCGAGGCTCATTACAAAGCCAGCCAAGAAAGAATTCTGGAACTAACAAAGCAACTTCATGAGGAACGGAATCTCAACTCATACCTCAACACAAAGAGGAAACGTCCATGGGAGACTTAAAACCCCATCTTTTGTACTTATTTCATTTCATTTTTTGTAAGCCCAAGAGGCAAAACAAATTTACTACTAATAAAAGTTTACCTTCTTGTTTGTTTAAGCAAATTTAAATCCTGCGGTCCTTGAAAACATTGCATACGCATTAATACATCATATCATTGCATCACAGGTTTATTTATGCACAGGTTTCTCATCTTCTCGCTGTTTATTTCAGTAATGGCTCTTGAACAAACAGTTAAGGATCTCCAGGCACAAAATGCACAGTTCCAAGAGCTGATCCTGAACCTGTCCAAGGGGCAGGATGAATTGAAGACACTGCTGGCCAAGAAGACTAAGAAGACTAGAAGGTCAGGTGGCCT
This sequence comes from Lathyrus aphaca, assembly GCA_963966055.1. Lineage (NCBI taxonomy): Eukaryota > Viridiplantae > Streptophyta > Magnoliopsida > Fabales > Fabaceae > Lathyrus > Lathyrus aphaca. The sequence goes on along the minus strand of OZ014522.1, from coordinate 195,575,881 downwards.
GATCAACATGGGAAGAAGGTTCAGAGGTCCTGTCAAGACCAAAGAACAGGTTGAAGACTATGAATCTGAGGAATCTGAGAAAGAGGGAGGCAGTCTCCACAACACTATGGGGGACTCTGATTCTGAGGCTAATTATTACCATGATCCTAATGAAGACAAATTCAAGATGCTGGTGGATAGAATGGATGCTATGGAGTTGCAGAAGTCTTCTGGGCTGGATTTTGAAGATTTGAGTCTGATATCTGGGGTTGTCATACCCATTGGTTTCAAGGTTCCTACCTTTGTTGTTTATGATGGGGTCTCTTGTCCCAAGCTGCATCTGAGATCTTATGTCAGAAGAATCCAACCTCACACTGCTGATAAGAAGTTGTGGATCCACTTTTTCCAAGAGAGCTTATCTGGAGCTCAGTTGGAGTGGTATTATCAATTGGAGAGTGTCAACATCAGGGAGTGGAATGATCTTGCTGAAGCTTTCTATAAGCAGTATCAATACAATGCTGACTTAGCTCCCACTCGCATGCAGCTGCAAAGCATGTCTATGGGTGCCAAAGAAAGTTTCAAGGAGTATGCTCAGAAGTGGAGAGATTTAGCTGGAAGAGTTCAACCCCCTTTAACTGACAGGGAATTGGTTGATATGTTCATGTGTACGCTGAATGGTCCGTTTTACAGTCATCTCATTGGAAGCTCATCATCTGGCTTCACTGAGTTGATCATGACAGGAGAGCGAGTGGAAAATGGTATAAAGAATGGCAAGATCCAAGTGGGTACTTCTTCATCAGGTGCTGCAAAGAAGCCTCCCACGGGGAAGAAAGAGTCAAATGCTGTTTATGGTCAACCTGATCGTAATAGAAGGCATCCGTCTGTGAATGCAGTTCACATCTCAAATCCAACTCCTACAACACCAGAGCAGCCACATGGCAACCAACAGAGGGCTAGAAGGCAGTTCACAAAGATCAACATGTCAATGGCTCAGGCATTGCAACACTTGTTGAAGGCTGAACTTATTACTTTGAAAGAGGCTCCTCAGAATCCCAATGTTACCTCTCCCAGGTACAACCCCAATGCACGATGTGCATATCATTCAAACTATCAGGGACATGATACTAATAACTGCTGGGTCTTGAAGAACAAAATTCAAGATATGATTGAGGCTAGAGAGATTGAGTTTGACCCTCCGGGTACTCCAAATGTGATTACTGCTCCAATGCCAAATCACGAGAAGACTGTCAATGCCATTGATGAAGATTTACATGTCTATTCAGTTGCGGAGTTGACCACACCATTGTCTGTTATCAAGAAAAAGTTAGTACAAGCTGGGCTCTTTCCAGGTTGTCGTGAAGACTGTTTGTATTGTACCTATAAGCCGGATAGTTGCTGGAGATTGAGAGATGGAATTCAACGTCTCATGGATAAGTATACCATAGTGTTTGAGAGGATTCCATCATCTGTAGAGAGTATGGTGGATCATATTACTCAAGGTAGGAAGATTGAAGAGGTTGATATGGTTGATAGAGCACCAGTAAGGATCACTGCTAAAGGACCTGTTAAAATCACTCATAAGGGTCCAATTAAGATTACTGCTGAAGGCCCTGTGAAGGTTGTTGCTGAAGCCAGAGTGGCTCCTCTGGTCATTACTACTCCTGGTCCTATCCCGTATACGTCTGATAAAGCTGTGCCTTGGCACTATGGATCCGATGTTTATATCCATGGTGTTAAGCAAGAACCATTAGCTGATGTGCCTGTTGATGTTGACAACATTGCTGGATCTAGTAAGATCACACGAAGCGGAAGAGTTTTCTCTCCTCCAGTGACTTCCAAGAATGCAGTTACTCCTGCTGTTACTTCCACCACTGATGCTCGGGGCAAAGGTCCTGTTATTGAGCCTATACCTGCTGATGTGCCAGCTGCTGATGACCTCTCTAAGCAGATGGAGGAAGTATTGAAAATCATTCGCAAGAGTGATTATGACATTGTTGATCAGTTGGGGCATACTCCCTCTAAGATTTCTATGCTGTCCTTGTTGTTATGTTCTGAAGCTCATGCAAAAGCTTTGATCAAGTTTCTGAAGATTGCTCATGTACCCAATGCAATTTCTGTTGACCAGTTTGAGAATTGTGTTGCCCACCTGACCTATGATAATGGGTTAGGATTTTCTGATGCTGATTTAACCCCTGCCAAAAGGGATCATAACAGGGCTCTGCATATTTCAATTGAATGCAGGGGCACTACCCTGTCACATGTATTGATAGACAATGGTTCCTCTCTGAATGTGTTGCCCAAGGAAGTCCTGAATAAACTGAGCCTTGAAGATGCTGTGCTGAAGCCCAGTAGTATAGTGGTGAAGGCTTTCGATGGTTCTAGAAGAGTGGTACATGGAGAGATTGACTTGCCCATCAAAGTTGGTTCACAGATTTTTAATGCTACATTTTATGTGATGGATATTCGTCCTTCGTACTCTTGTTTGCTTGGTCATCCCTGGATCCATGGGGCAGGTGCTGTAACCTCTACATTACATCAGAAGCTAAGATATCCGGTGGAAGGAAAGGTTGTTACTGTCTATGGAGAAGAAGAATACTTTGTCAGCCATGTGAATACCTTCAAGTATCTGGAAATGGAAGGTGAATATGTTGAAACTCCGTGTCAAACATTTGAAGTGGTTCCTTGGATTGTTAATGATTATATATCTCCTCCGGTTGTCAAGAAAGTTCCTGTGGTCACCAGAGTACCTCCAACAATGGCAATGGCCTCCCTCAAGGATGCTAGAGCTGTGGTGGATGAAGGTGGTTGTACTATTTGGGGTCAGCTTCCTGATATCCCATACAAGTCTGACAAGTTTGGTTTGGGTTTCACTGCAGAGTCCCAGAAGGCTGTTCGTCGTGCTCATGTTGTTCGTATCACCAATCAAGGAGTTATGAAAGACCAGATCAATGCTGTGGGAGACTATGATGAGGACTACAACTTGGATGCTTGGATTTTTCCTACTGTGGGTGCTGGACTCAATAATTGGAAAGCTGAAGATGTTATTCCTATCTCCTTTAGTCAAGAGTAAATACTATTATTGTGTTGTTGCTTTTTAAGTTTGTAATTTCTTGAACAATTAAAACTCTCAAGCCTTGTGCCTTACCCGGGGCACAATGGTGTGCTTGTTACGGGATGTTATTTCATTTGCATACTTCATTCAATAAAAATCAGTGGACGTTTCGTTTTCGTAAATATTGTGTTCTTTGTCTTTCTTTTCTTTTATTTTTGCTTTATCAGCTATGTGATCTTACACACACCCACATCACTAAAATGCAGATCCTCATCCACTCTGGATCCTGTTGATAACAGTTCTACTATTGCCAATTATAATTTCGAGAATCCGATCTATCAAACTGAAGACGGAAATGAGGACGATTGTGAAGTACCTGTAGAGCTTGCTAGGTTGTTACAACAAGAAGAGAAAGCCATACAGCCACATGAAGAGCCAGTCGAAGTTGTGAATCTGGGAACTGAAGAAAACAGGAAAGAGGTCAAGATAGGGGCTGATTTAGAGGATAGTGTCAAGAGCAGACTGGTTCAAATGTTACGTGACTATGTGGAGATCTTTGCTTGGTCTTATGAAGATATGCCAGGGTTGGATACAGACATTGTGGTTCACCGTTTACCAGTGAAAGAAGATTGTCGTCCAAAGAAGCAGAAGGTTCGTCGTATGCGTCCTGAGATGTCAGAAAAGATCAAAGCAGAAGTAATGAAACAGTTCAATGCAGGGTTCTTAGCTGTGACTTCTTATCCTCAGTGGGTTGCAAATGTGGTGCCGGTACCTAAGAAAGATGGTAAGGTACGTATGTGTGTGGACTACAGGGATTTGAACAAGGCCAGCCCCAAAGATGACTTTCCACTTCCTCATATTGATGTTCTGGTAGACAACACTGCTCAGCATAAGGTATTCTCTTTTATGGATGGTTTCTCTGGTTACAATCAAATCAAGATGGCTCCTGAAGATATGGAGAAGACAACGTTTGTTACACAGTGGGGCACTTTTTGTTATAAGGTGATGCCATTTGGTTTGAAGAATGCAGGGGCAACATATCAGCGTGCTATGGTGGCTTTGTTTCATGATATGATTCATCATGAGATAGAGGTATATGTGGATGATATGATAGCCAGGTCCCAAAATGAAGAGCAGCATCTTGATCATTTGCATAAATTGTTTGAGAGGTTGAAGAAATACAAGTTGAGATTGAACCCAAACAAGTGTACTTTTGGAGTTAGGTCTGGAAAGCTCCTGGGTTTCATTGTCAGTGGAAAAGGTATTGAAGTGGATCCTGCAAAAGTGAAAGCTATACGAGAGATGCCAGCTCCCCGTACTGAGAAGGAGGTTAGAGGTTTCTTGGGACGATTGAATTACATTGCAAGATTTATTTCCCAATTGACCGCCATCTATGAGCCAATCTTCAAGTTGTTGAAGAAAGATCAGGTGATGGAATGGAATGATGAATGCCAGACTGCCTTTGATGAAATCAAGAGATATCTACTAGAACCTCCAATTTTGATGCCACCAGTTGATGGAAGACCCTTGATTATGTACTTAACAGTATTAGACAACTCAATGGGGTGTGTATTGGGGCAACATGACGAGTCTGGTCGAAAAGAGCAGGCAATATACTACCTTAGCAAAAAGTTTACCGACTGTGAAACAAGATACTCACTGCTCGAGAAAACTTGCTGCGCTTTGGCGTGGGCTGCTCGCCGACTAAGACAGTATATTTTGACTCATACTACCTTATTAATTTCGAAGATGGATCCAATCAAGTACATATTCGAGAAACCTGCTCTCTCCGGAAGAATTGCAAGATGGAAAATGATCTTGACAGAATATGATATACAGTATACTACTCAGAAAGCCATTAAAGGAAGTGTTGTGGCTGATCATTTGGCTCATCAAGCAGTAGATGATTATCAGTCAATGAGTTTTGAGTTTCCGGATGAAGACATTATGATTATTACCAAAGAACCTGGACAATATGACGGACCTGAACAAGGATCCCGATGGACTATGGTTTTTGATGGTGCCTCTAATGCACTTGGTAATGGTGTTGGTGTTGTGATCAGTTCCCCTGAAGGTTGTCATACCCCGATTACTGCCAGACTTTGTTTCTATTGTACCAATAACATGGCTGAGTATGAGGCATGTATCCTGGGTATTAAAGCTGCTATTGATATGAAGATTCAGTTCCTTGATGTGTATGGAGATTCAGCCCTGGTAGTAAGTCAGATTAAAGGAGATTGGGATACCAAGCATGATAACCTCATTCCTTACAGAGAGTATGTGTTGTCTCTGATCCCACATTTCAAAGAGATTACCTTTGGACATATTCCACGGAGAGAGAATCAGTTGGCAGATGCCTTAGCCACCATGGCATCCATGTTTGAGATTAGTTGGGATGATGAAGCTCCCAAGATTACTATTGACAAATTTGAGAAGCCTGCATACTGCAATGAGATTGACACTGAAGGGGCAGAGGAGAAGCCTTGGTTCTATGAAGTGAAAAAATATCTTGAAGCTCAGGAGTTCCCTGAAGGGGCATCTGTCAAAGATAGGAAGTTCCTAAGAAGGTTTTCTGCTAAATTCTTGTTGAGTAACGGGATTTTGTACAAGCGCAATCATGATTCAACTTTGCTTCGTTGTGTGGATAAGAAAGAAGCAAATGAGATTATGGAAGATATGCATGATGGGATCTTTGGCACTCATTCTAGTGGTCATACTATGTCAAAGAAGATATTGAGAGCAGGTTACTATTGGTCTACCATGGAAGCTGATTGCTATCAACATTCCATAACGTGTCACAAATGTCAAATCTATGCTGATAAAGTACATGTACCTCCATCACCATTGAATGTGTTGACCGCTCCTTGGCCCTTTGCCATGTGGGGCATTGATATGATCGGTGAGATCAAGCCTACTGCTTCTAATGGACATCGTTTCATCCTGGTTGCTATTGATTATTTCACTAAGTGGGTGGAGGCAGCTTCATTTGCATCTGTTACTAAGAATGTTGTGGCTCGATTCATTAAGAACAATCTCATATTTAGGTATGGCATCCCGGAAAGGATTATCACTGACAATGGCTCTAATCTGAACAACACTATGATTACTGATCTTTGCACGCAGTTCAAGATTAAGCATCACAACTCTTCTCCGTATCGTCCAAAGATGAACGGGGCAGTTGAAGCTGCTAATAAGAACATTAAGAAGATTGTACAGAAGATGACTGTCACTTACAAGGATTGGCATGAGATGTTACCATTTGCTCTTCATGGTTATCGTACCACAATACGCACTTCAACATGGGCAACCCCATTCTCCTTAGTCTATGGTATGGAAGCAGTTCTGCCCATTGAAGTTCAGATTCCCTCCTTAAGAATTATGAAGGATGCAGGCTTGGATGAAGATGAGTGGATTCATACTCGACTTGACCTGATAAATTTGATTGATGAGAAGAGATTGGCAGCAGTTTGTCATGGCCAGATGTACCAGAAACGAATGATCAAAGCTTTTAACAAGAGGGTTAAGCCAAAGGTATATCAGGCTGGTGACTTGGTAATCAAGCGTATCATATTACCACAGGGTGATCCTAGGGGCAAGTGGACTCCTACATATGAAGGACCATTTGTAGTCAAGACAATATTTTCAGGAGGTGCCATGATACTTACTACTATGGATGGTGAAGACTTCCCGCAGCCTGTAAACGCAGACATAGTTAAAAAATACTACGCATGAAAAGAGACCCGCTAGGTTGACAGGCCTAGGCAAAAATAAGGGCATCCCGGCAAACCAAAAGGGTTTGGGCAAAAATTAGGGATATATTTAAAAAGATGTACACCCGGCAATTCGAAAACCTGAAAAGGCGGCTTGGGCAAAAAAGGGTATCCCGATGGATTGAAAACCTGAAAAGGCAATCCAGGCAAAAGTTAGGGATTAAAGCGTATGACTATGTCTCGTTTGGATCACCCATGAAACTGCGACTAGTTGTGCTACTTACTCAAGTTTGAACAGATAAAGCTTAATCCAATCATTTCCGTCTCAACAGCAGAAGATGAGATACCTGAAGATAATGGCAATAGTAGAATTGAAACTCAATAGGATTATTTCCCACATAGCTGATTTTCTTTGTTTTGTAAAATTTTATGACAAAATCCTCTTACTAGGTTTATGTCTCTTTGAACAAATTTACCCGTGTATGGGTCACATTTTTGATATAAATAAATTCCATCTTTTGAATCCAGATTTACTTTTACCCTATTTACATAAGCGAAACGTCCATTGGTTGTGTTTGAATGTATTATGCTTTTGAATATGATTGATGTTTACCAGAAATGCATAAATGCTTAATATGATTGATGTTTACCAGAAATGCATAAATGCTTAATATGATTGATGTTTACCAGAAATGCATGAAAATGCAGTAATAGTATTTACTAAGGACGAACGAGGGAAGGATTTCAACAAAGCTTCACCGGTTCATCTCTACAAAACAGTTACAAATCCACAGTAGGGCAAATCCATCTTCATAAAGTCACATCTCCCCTGGAATTTATATCCATCTCTTTTATCCTCATACGGATATCCGGGAATTTACTTCCTAATAAGAGTATGACGAACGAAGACGGGAGGTTATATCTACACTACTATCAAACAAAGACGAAGGTTATATATACCTTATTATCCCCAGCAGACAGGAGGTTATATATACCTTACTATCCCCAACAGACGGGAGGTTATGTATACCTCATTATCAAACAAGACGGGAATAAGTTCCCTATACTCTTCAGCAACGAATCGGGATTTATTTTCCCTGGCCAGCAGTTGTTATACAAAGATATCCAGACGCTTCAGGCAGTATCATATCATACATACATCATTTACATCATACCATAACATACATATCCATGGATGCATAATACATTACTTAGGTGCATCATACTATACATGCATACATAATGCATAAACTAATACTACCATACAGAATGTTACCTTGATTTCAGGTTAATTCTCCAACAGATAAATTTCATCAACAACTTGTGACTATCAGGACTGCTTTATCCTCCTGACAGCTTCTTATACTTCAGGACTGCTTCATCCTCCTGAAAGCATATCACTACATCAGGATTGCTTTATCCTCCTGAAAGCATATTACCACGTCAGGATTGCTCCATCCTCCTGAAAGCCTATCATCCCTCAGGAATGCTTTATCCTCCTGAAAGCTTATTATCCCTCAGGACTGCTTTATCCTCCTGAAAGTTATCATCACTACATCAGGACTGCTTTATCCTCCTGAAAGCATATTATCATCCATCAGGACTGCTTCATCCTCCTGAAAGCATCACTACATCAGGACTGCTTTATCCTCCTGAAAGCTTATTATCTCATCAGGACTGCTTTATCCTCCTGAAAGCATACTATTACCTCAGGATTGCTTCATCCTCCTGATAGCTCATCACTACCTCAGGATTGCTTCATCCTCCTGAAAGCATATCATCCCTCAGGATTGCTTTATCCTCCTGAAAGCATATCATCCCTCAGGATTGCTTTATCCTCCTGAAAGCTTATTATCTCTTCAGGACTGCTTTATCCTCCTGAAAGCATATTATCAATCTCTCAGGATTGCTTCATCCTCATGAAAGCATATCATCCATCAGGACTGCTTTATCCTCCTGAAAGCTATCATTATATTTTGGACTGCTTTATCCTCCAATAAATGCATCTGAAGAACTTTTCTCCAAGTGGCATCTTTAAGCCCACTCAAGCATATTCAACTAGTCACCCGTATCACTCAATGCACTGGTGAGTGCAAATTTTTGGGCTTTTATGTTCAATCCCCTTCAACCTTCCAGGTCACGACTGGCAAATGTACCAATCTAACCCCTCAGGTTTCAGAAAATTGAACAGGGGCAGCTGTTACACCCCAAAATTTGCCCTCACAATACAAGACTTTGTGTGCTAAGAAGGTTCACAAGGTTCACAAGATTCACAACACTTACAAGACCTTTCATGAGGTTCATGAAGTCTACAAGTTACTTTATGAGGTTCACAAGGTTCACAAGATTCACAACACTTACAAGACCTTTCATGAGGTTCATGAAGTCTACAAGTTACTTTATGAGGTTCACAAGGTTCACAAGATTCACAATGCTTACAAGACCTTTCATGAGGTTCATGAAGTCTACAAGATACTTTATGAGGTTCACAAGGTTCACAAGGTTCACAATACCTCCCATGAGGTTCACAAGACATTTTATGATGGTTCACAAGGTTCACAAAGTTCACAATTGGTCAGAAGAGTTGACAATTCCCTCAGACAATGCACCTCCTAAGCAGTGTATCCAAAACTAGGGTTTTGACTTTAATCAGGCTAAATAAATTTCCAAGACTTTAAGTTAGCTTCATAACATTTTATATGTGTTTAAGAATCCCCATGACAAGTTTCAAGACTTTTCCCAAAGGTTTGCTCAGTCAGATGATCAGATAGGTCAAAATCAGTCAAAGCAGTTAAAAAGTCAAACTGAGGTCAACTATGGTCAAACCAAAGTCAAACTTCATGATTTTTTGCCAACATCAAGAATATGAAGTAAAATTCATCATTTGATCAAGGGTTGATCATGATTCATCAAGGAGATTTCAGATCATCAAGAATCAGGAGTTTCTAAATTAGGGTTTTCTCAGTAAAAGTCAACTGAACTTTTACCAGCCATAACTTTCACATACTTCATCACCAAGTCTCCATCCAAAGCTCATTTTGAAGGAAATTGAATTCTCTACAACTTTGTGTCTCACAAGCCAAGCCCAAAAATGCTTCATTTGGAAGGTATGAGCTAAGACATTATAGGTCCTTTTGAAAGTCAACAAAAAGTCAACAACTTCAAAAGGGCATAACTTGAGATTGGTAAATGATATGGACATGAAACCAGTGGTGTTGTTTAGAGGACTCTTCAAGATTTTCAAAATGTCCAAGAACACCCTCATAGCATTAAAATTGAAGGATGTGTGCCCTTGCAAAGTTGGGAAATTTTGGGTTGGTTCATGAAGAAAATGGAGGTCTAAAACCAATTTTTTCCAAATGGGCTTGCCAAATAATGACCCAATCCACATCAAAACATCTTGCACGAAATTAAATTGATTTATTCATAATTTTATTCATTTTGTTTTTATTTATTATGATTTTTATATTAAAAAATCATTTTAAATTCAAATAAAATAAAAAATAATGAAAATTAAATTTGATTTGGTTTCTAGAAGGTCTTAAATTATATTTAGACTTGATTGATACAAGAGTAATGAGAATCATACCAAAATAGCAAGTGTTTATGCAAAAAAAATTTGATTTTCAAAGGCCATCTTTTTGAATCTTTTTAGATCAAATCTTCCACACAAATGATCAATTTTTCTGACCTAATACATTGTTCTATAAGTACATAATGCAACCCTAATGACAAGCACAAATTTTCTGCCTCCCAAGAGTAAGTTTCATAAACCAAAAAAACCTCTCCACAACTCACATTCGGTTTCAATCTTCCAGGCCATTTGAAGGTAATTTGAGAACACAGTCATGATCCTTGGCCCTCATTGAGTGGAAACCAACATTTATTTGCAGCCAAAACACTCCGTAATGCATGAACCGCATCATCCATGTGCTTCATAAATTTTTTTCCGAATCACCATATTTACTTGTTGATAATGAATTTTAATGATATATTGATGATTGTTATTGGTTATAGATGAATTCTGGATAATTTGGTGAAGAGTTATGGCCGAATCATGAATATACCATGTTTAGGGTTTAAAGCTCTAAATTAGGGTTCTTCAATTTACACAGCATAAATGAATTTGGTTGGCATAATTGGATTATACAGGTTGCAAGGAAGTCAAAGATGTTTTTAATTTGATAAAATTATGCTGTTTGAGTGTGGTTTGAAAAACATAGGTTTTGTGTGCATGAAAATTCGCAGGTAGTTTCACAATAAAATTCGCAGGTAATCCTACGAATCCAAGGAAGAAGACGAAGTGCCCTGCGCGCGTTTTTCCAGAATTTAAATTTTGTTTTAATATTTTATGAATTAATTTCTGTTTAATATCACAAGCGTACAGCTTGTCCCAGTGGTGAAACCAGCGTGTGTATTGCTAAAGGGCAGGGGTTCGAATCCTGGCTTTGTACATTTTTTCTTATTTTTCAGGTTAATCATGAAACTTAATATATTATGCATTATTGCCACTATAATATCAGATGCGCTCACCCAGCAGGATTGGTAACGTGATTGTGTGTTTGTTGGTAAGGTCCTGGGTTCGATTCCCCCCCCCAGGCCTTTTGTTTTCTTGTTATTTTTTGATTTTTCAGGATATATAACAAAAACAACTGGACTCACTCTTCTTACACCAACGCATGCGTGGCCCAGTGGTTGTGGTTGCTGGCATAGGTTCATGAGGGCAGGATGTCCTGGGTTCAAACCCCAGCCAGGTAAGTTTCAATTTTTTGTTTCTTTTTCTGTTTTATTTTGTTTAATTGATTTTGTTTAATTATTTTCTTATTATTAATAATCATGTATATACATATAATTAAATAATTCTACAATAACACATATATATATATATCCTATATTCTCTAAATTCTAAAATTGTTTTCTTAATTCAAAAATTAGTTTTTTTATTTATTAGGTATTTAGATTATAATATGTATATATTCATTAAATTAATTTTGTAAATAAAGTAAACCCTAATTATTTTTCAAAACCCTAATTCTTTAATATTACTATTTGTATATTATATTTATAATGTAATTAAAATTTCTAATCCAATTTCTAATTAAACATATAAATTGCTTATAATTTAAATTGTTTGTACATAAAAATTAAAATTCTTAATTTATCTTTTTTATAATATATAAATATCCTATCATTGTTTATAATTAAATATACATGTAAATAATTTCTATTATATGTTTAAAATTGCTAATTTAATTTTTAATTATAATTTACTTTTTTCATAATATGTTCATAATTTATTTAATTTGTTTATAATTTTAAATTTTATAATAATTAATATGATTGTTTATAATTTCTTTTTAACCATTAAAAATTTTGTTTATTATAATATTTTTTGCTTATTATTACTAACCATGTTTATTACTAACCCCTTTTTTTTTTTAAATTATGATTATTATTATTATTATTTTCACTAACCCCTATTATAATTATTTATTTATTCTTGCTTATTTATTATTTTGCTATTTATTTAAATTGCTTTATTATTATTATTGTAATTGCTCCTGGATGTAATTTTTTGTAATATTTAAATTATTTATTTTTTTATGTCATGGTTAGTAAAAAATAGGGAGTGTAACATGTATGTATATTTAAAATTGAATTTAGATCACTTAATTAAAAGATAAATATAAATTAAACACTCACACACGTAAGTCGATCTTTGATCGCCATCTCACTTTCTAGGGTTACTCCTCATTGTTGCCTAATCACAAGGTCAAGTAGGGTGTATAAAGCAAAGTCCCTTAAAAGTAAAGTCATCTAGTCCCTTCATAATCAAAGATCAAGTCCCTTAATGGTTGCCTTTCATAATGATCTTGTCCCTTTCGAATAATGATGACAGTCCCTCCAAAAATGCTTAATACACCCTACAGTTGCCTTCATTAAACAGATGTCCCTTCATATGTCCCTCACATCCAAGGTAATGACTACCTATTCCTTAATAATAGGGATAGTCTTACCATTTAAAGGATAAAGAACAGAAAGACTTAAACTTTAGGGTAGGTTCCTCATAGTTACTTGCTCACTATTTCAAAACAAATTTCAAATACTTCACAATTTCAAACAATTTTCAAACACAAGTTTTTTACGCATCCGTACATGGATCATTATTAAACTCTTATGAAAATTTCTATTCACACACTGCACATTTTCAAAAACAATTCAAAGTGAGCTAAGTAACTAAGAGCCCATGGATAACCATGGATGTAAAGGGTGCTAACACCTTCCCTTTACATAACCTACCCCCCGGACCCAAAAATCTTTTAAAAGGTCTTTCCTGTTCTTTTATGCCTTTCCTTTGGATAAAATAAAAGTCGGTGGCGACTCTTGCTATCCGCAACATAACTAAAAGTCAGTTCTCCCACCGTGTTACACCTGGCATATTTGAAACAATCTAATTCCATGGTTAACCAGAAGTATCCAGCTTTCAAAATCTTCCTGGACATGGCATGTCCATTGACATTTGTTCCAAATGATCCTTCATGGATTTCTCTGATCAATAAGTCTGCTTCGCGCTTGTCCACACATTTGAGTAGAACCATATCATGATTTCTCTTGTAAAGCACATTGTTGCTGAGGAAAAACTTGGACGCCAATCTTCTCAGAGTCTTCTTGTCAATAGTTGTTGCATCCGCTAGGTACTCTTGATTTTGCAAGTAGTTCTTGATGTAATAGAACCATGGTTTCTCGTCAGTTTCTTCTTCGACCAGTAGACAATAGGCTGGTGTAGTTTTTCGCTAGATTGTAATGAGTGGAGCTTCATTAAGAAATTTGACCTGAAACATAGAGGCCAACATAGCCAAAGCGTCTGCAATTTGGTTTTCTGCCCTTGGAACGTGATGGAAAGTGACTTCATCAAAGTATTTGATCAATTCCACAATGTGGGCACGGTAAGGGATCAATTTCTCATCACGAGTCTCCCATTCACCTTTGACTTGGTAGATTACCAAAGATGAGTCTCCATATACTTCAAGGATCTTGATTCTGGTATCAATTGCAGCTTCGATACCCAAAACACATGCTTCATACTCTGCAATGTTGTATGTACATTCAAAACATAATCTGGATGTGAAGGGAGTATAACCACCATCAGGATTCATCAAAACAGCTCCCACACCATGCCCTATGTAATTAGAGGAACCATCAAACATCATCTTCCAATGAGAACCTGGCTCTGGACCTTCGTCTGAACCTGGAACTTCATAGTCCTTTATCAACATAATGTCCTCATCTGGGAAATCAAATTTCAAAGGCTCATAATCTTCAACAGGTTGATCAACAAGGTAGTCAGACAAAACACTGCCCTTGATAGACTTCTGAGTTACATATTGGATGTCATATTCGGATAACAACATGTGCCAACGGGCAAGTCTTCCGGTTAAAGAGGGCTTCTCAAAAATGTACTTTATTGGATCCATTTTCAAGATCAACAAAGTAGTGTGACAAATCATATACTGACTGAGGCGTTGGGAAGCCCATGCCAAAGCACAGCAAGTATTCTCTAAAAATGAATATCTGCTTTCAAAATCTTTAAACTTCTTGCTTAAGTAATAAATGGCATGCTCCTTACGACCAGTTTCATCTTGTTGGTCTAATACACAACCCATAGATCCCTCAAGTACAGTCAGATACATGAAGAGAGGCTTCCCTGAAGTAGGTGGGATTAAGATAGGAGGTTCTTGTAGGTAAACCTTAATCTTCTCAAAAGCCTGTTGACAATCAAAATTCCACTCAATTGCTTGATTCATTCGGAGCAACTTGAATAAAGGTTCACATGTAGCAGTCATGTTAGAGATAAATCTGGAGATGTAGTTTAATCTTCCGAGGAAACCTCTGACTTGCTTTTCTGTTTTCGGAGTTGGTATTTCTTGGATTGCTCTAACTTTGTCTGGATCTACTTCAATTCCTTGCTGACTAACAATAAAACCAAGTAACTTCCCTGATCTGACACCAAAGGTACACTTAGCTGGTTTCAGGCGCAATTGGAACTTTCTGAGGAGCTCGAATAACTTCAGGAGATGATTCAAATGATCCTCCTCACTCTGTGATTTGGCAATCATATCATCCACGTAAACTTTTATCTCTTTATGTGTCATATCATGGAAAATGGTGACCATTTCCCTTTGATAAGTGGCTCCTGCATTTCTGAGACCGAATGGCATAACCTTGTAACATAAGTGCCCAATGGTGTGATGAATGTAGTCTTTTCCATATCGCCAGGATCCATCTTGATTTGGTTATATCCTGAAAACCCATCCATGAAGGAGAAAACAACAAACTTGGCAGTGTTGTCAACCAAAGTATCAATATGCGGAAGAGGGAAATCGTCCTTTGGACTGGCTTTGTTCAAATCCCTATAGTCCACACACATTCTAACCTTGCCATCCTTTTTGGGGAATGGCACGATGTTAGCTACCCACTCAGGGTACTTCGCAACTGTGAGGAATCCAGCATCAAACTGACTTTTGACCTCTTTTTGAATCTTCAGAGCCATGTCTGGTCTTGTTCTTCTGAGCTTTTGCTTTACTGGAGGACAATCTGGTTGAAGAGGCAACTTGTGGACCACTATGTATGTGTCTAGACCGGGCATATCCTGGTACGACCATGCAAACCCATCCACATACTCTTTGAGAAGCTTGACCAATCTTTCTCTGACGTCTTCCCCAAGTGTTGTACCAATCTTGACTTCCTTCTTGTCTTCATCGGTGCCAAGGTTGATGGTCTCTACCTGCTCCTTATGTGACTAAAGATCTGTGTACTCATACTCAACCAATCTTGCCAGTTCTTCGAGAACATCGCAATCTTCCTCACTTTCATCTTCCGTTTGGTAGATGGGCGAATCAAAGTTAGGAGAGAATACAGAGTCATTGGATTCAACATGGTTTTCATTCATTCTGCATATGGGAATGATTTGCTTTTATTAAAAGTGAAAACAGAGAGATGCAAGAAAACTTTTTATTGGTTTTGAAAGATTTCCATTTTCTTTTTAAAGGTGAAAAGAGGAAAAGCAATAAATAAAACAAAATAAGAATTTAACAAAATGCCTTCATTGATTGAATAACTTGAAAATGAGAAGGGGCCCCTACAAAATGATCCCATAGCCTTGGGCAGAGCTAGGGAACTTTGAAAACACTTAAAGAAAACAATAAATTACTTTGAGAGTGGAACAAATTCTGGGATCTCAACTGCCTCCCAATTGCCCAAAGTTGCTTCCCACTGATAAACCAAATGACCCACATCTTCATCCTCAGTATCCCCATTAATTGCATTGATCTGATAGCCGGCACTGGAAAACACCTCTTAAATGGTCTTTGGATGTCCTTTAACGGAGGTTGATGCTTCTTCCTTCACATGAGTTAGTTTGTAACCCAACCCGTAGCGATCCAGCTTCTTCTTGACTTCAATGACATCACCCCATCCCTCATGGCTTCCTTCCTCAATAGTGGAAATGGTACTCTTCAACGATGCAAAAGATGGAATACCCTTCCCCTTTGGTTCCTCTACTTCAATAAGGACAACATTGGCTATCTCTAGAGCTTGGAAAGCAGTTTCCAAAGCATCTTCATCAGCCTCAATGTAACTAAATGAGGAAATATTGCTTGTAATACCCCATATTTTATTTAAAGCTCTGGACAATATTAATTGGTAATAATATTATTCCGGAATACTCTAAGAAATTTTAATGGAACCAAATAGAGTAATCAGCGGGATATTATTTTATTAATTGATATTAGCTGACTCAGAGGTTTTATAAAATATCAGATTAAGAGACATTTTCGGATACTCTCTAATTTTTGACCTATTGGTAAAAATATAAGCTTTTATATTTTTATATATATAGAAAGATTATGAGAGGGAGAAAAAGTTGGTAAGAAAGAAGAAAAGAAGGAAAAGGAGAAGAGAAGAGAAGAAGAAGAGAGAAAAACCCTAAAGCTCCAATTCCTCATTCCCGATCATCCGCCCGTCGAATCAACTCAACCTTTCCGCCAATCTTCATCTCTCGAGGTGGATTCTTAGTTAGAAACTTTAATCTTTGATTTTGGTTGAGTTTAGAGATGTTTGTGGTTAGGGCTTAATTGGAAAATATAAGAAAAATCGGAAATTTAACGGTTAAAACTCGATTAAAACCTACCTAAAATACTCATATGATGATAATGGATATGTTTGATTATGTCTTGTTGCATTGGTTGATGTTTGGGAGTGTTTGGGTGTGGAAAGAGTGTTTTCCCGTAAGGCTAGAATTTCCTGAAAAGCGAGCATACCTCGCTCAACGAAAATTCCAGGGCGATTTTCACTCAGCGAGAAGGAGCTCGCTCAGCGAGACCTGTAGGTTCCAACCTTGGTTTTTAATTCGTAACTCATGATCCGGTTCCAACCTTGCTTCGAAGCTAATGATGAAATCTATATTTTGAGATCAAGAAATGTTGGTTCCACCCGACTTTTATCCGACTATTTGATTAAAAGGTAACGAAACATAATTATGGAATTGTGAGTTAAAGATAAGGAATGGTGAGACTTGTGAGACACCTAGGAGTTCGTAGACTAATAAGAATTGAGGATCGCGCTTGATTGTGTTCCCCTTTGTTAGCTTGAGGTGGGTATTACATTTAGTCCCACGGGAAGCGAGAGTTAGCTTGAGGTGGGTATTACATTGAGTCCCACGGGAAGCGAGAGTTAGCTTGAGGTGGGTATTACATTGAGTCCCACGGGAAGCGAGAGTTAGCTTGAGGTGGGTATTACATTGAGTCCCACGGGAAGCGAGATTTAGCTTGAGGTGGGTATTACATTGAGTCCCACGGGAAGCGAAAGATAGCTTGAGGTGGGTATTACATTGAGTCCCACGGGAAGCGAGAGTTAGCTTGAGGTGGGTATTACATTGAGTCCCACGGGAAGCCAGAGTTAGCTTGAGGTGGGTATTACATTGAGTCCCAAGGGAAGCGAGTGATAACTTGAGATGGGTATTTCATTGAGTCCCATGAGAAGTCTAGTGGTTCATACTTGAGGTGGGTGTTTCACTGAGTCCCACGGGAAGTCTTGTATGATGTATTGTTGGGTTGTTCCGTTTCGACTTAGTTATTTTTGAGAGGAACCTTTGTACTTGTATAATTGTTATGCTTGACCCTTAGAGCCGAGAGAACTCTAAGATAGGGAACCCACTGAGATGTTTTTTCTCACCCCATGTTGATGTTGTTATTTCAGGTACTTCAGGTTCCACTAAGGGTAAGGATAAGGCGACTTGATTATCCTTACTAGTTGATGGCTTAGTCTTCCGCTGTGGAATTTTGAGATCTTCGGATCTAGTTCTTAGATCTTTTTGTAGTTGAACATCTTGTACTATTTTATAGCCTTGTTTAGTACCTTATGTTGTAGTGGCTATATTTGTACAATGTGTTGCTAAGAACTTATTTGTATTTCAGTACGAAATTATTAATATTTGATCGTACCTGGAGATCAGGATCCGATGCGGCTGGTCTCGAGAGCGGACGGATATGGTCGTTGAGGAGAAAAAGGGGTGTACCTGCAAGGCACTCCGATGCTAAAGTAAGTAACCGAGCAAGAGTGAGCAAGTACTAGTATTAGGGTTGAGAATTGAATACCTGACCCTCTCAAATGAGAGAGTTTATATAAAGGACCAGCTAGAAGATTATTGGTTCGTTATGTGAGGTGCGGATCGAGGGGTCCGTGAAGATAGGAAACGGTCAATACTAGCCGTTAGAGGATCTCTTTGGGACCGGACCATTGGTGGTCGACGTCGAGCAAGGTAATTGGATCAGTCTTTTTGGCCCAATAAGAAGAATTGGGCCGGGTCAGAACAGGAGCCCCCCAAGTCATTGCTCGTGCTGTAGAGCAGTGACTTAAGAGCGATATTGTGCTCGGCGAAGTGTAATATCATGGTCAAGGATCTACGCTGTTGGTCTTCTGGGCAAACGATGCGTTGCTCGGCAGAGGAATGTGAAACGAAAAGCTGGAATATCTGAATATTCGCGCCTATTAATGATTTGACGGCTAGTCTAGGGGCTAGAGTATAGGGATCACGCGCGTGCGCACGTGTTTCCCTTCCTATAAATAGGATTCTCAGGGCCCATTTTGACCTTTTCGTTTCATCTTCTCTCTCAAGACTCTGCTCGTTCAGCCGCCGTTGCTTCAGCCGTCGACCACCGCCGTTTCTTGCCGACCACCCTTTGCAGAAGCCTACTTTCTTCAAAAATGTCTTCTCAAGCTCAAGGTACCGTTCCTTTCCTTTCTTTTAGGTGTATATAGCGTAGGTTTTGTAGAATGCATGCGGTTTAGGACGATTCTACCGGTAGTTCTTAGATTTAGGATTAGTAAACCTTAAAACTTCAGCCACCGTAGCTGGTCGGCTGTGAACCCTAACTTTAGGGTCGACGGAAGTACTGGTCGACTTAGACTTTGGATTTTTTGGATAGATTTTTTGTCATCTACACTGTTGGGCGTCAGCTGTTGCTCCGAGCAATAGTTAGCCAGGGCTATAGCTCGGAACATAGTTTCTGAGCTGAGGCGCGCCCTTTCACTTGTTGAGCGGTGGAAGGGTGGATTTGATATTCTTAATCGAATTCACTGATGCCTTTCCTCTGCTTTTCAGGTGAAAACTCGCTCGGGAATCCGCTGGACGTGCTTTCTGAGGATACGTCCTCGAGGAATTCTGAGTCGTCTGCGTCCATACCTTCAAACTCAGGAAGCTCTTCGGACAGTTCAGATACAAGCACTACGGGGCAGTCGACAGAATCGCCTCAGTGTCCCGCCCAGCCGAGGTTCTCGCCCGAAGAATGGGTGATGGAAGATTTGCTGGATAAGGTGTCTTCCTTCTCGAGACCTCGATCGGAGCCGCTGCCAGCTGTTGGGGATCCCGCTGATTGGGTTGTGACCTGCCCGGGAGACGACGACCGTATCTTCTCAGATTTTCGCGGTCGGGCGTTCTCCATGTATGAATACGCTACTTCGGTTCTGGGGGTGACGTTGCCTTTCAGCGACCTCGTGAGTGCTGTGCTCGGACATCTTTGCGTAGCTCCCTCTCAGTTGCACCCCAACTAATACGCATTCCTGAGGGCGTTCGAAATGACGTGCGCTTTCCTGGGCGTTGGAGCCACACTTCCTCTCTTCTTCCGCCTCTTTTCTTTACAGCGCCAAGTTGGGAGAGGAACCGACCGGAAGGGGTTCGTGTCCTTCAAGCAACAGACCAAGATCTTTAAAGCCCATTCAGAGTCTATTCGGGCCTTCAAAACTGACTATTTCTTGATAAAGCCTGCGAGCGAGGCGGCCGTGAGGGCTATGAGTTTTCTTGGGATAGACACTGATGAGAACGACGAGCCCAAGCTTGACGATCAAGGTCAGGTGATTCCTAGGAGGTTGTGGTTGTTTCCCTTCTCTTGGAGTCACGCTCATTATGAAAGACCCGTGGGGGAATTCGTTCAAGTGGGAGACACCTTAAATGATGACGACGCGGCCAGTTTCGAGGCCTTTAGGAAATTAATAGCTTCCTTTACTCCGACCCCCCTATTAGACGGAGACGGGAAGGTTATGGTCGATCACGATGGAGGGGAAGCTTTGGAGCGTGCCCTGATCAGTGTTACTGAACTGCTGGCCTGTCGTAATGGGCAGGAAATGGCCGACTTTTTTGGTATCCGTTTACTTGCGCTTGTTAACTTCTTGGTTTAATTTTGTTGCTCGTGACTAATGTGATTTTATTCTTCTTTTCAGGTTCCTTGACAAATCCTCTGGATAAAATTCACGAGCTCTTGGTTCAGCAGCAACGGAAACGATCAAGGGTCGTGCAGACCAGGCTGACTGAAGCTAGCGGTTCGGGTTCGGGTCCCTTGGTCCAGGGTTCTCCGAGCGCCTCTACTGGCTCTTTAATGAAGAAGCACAAATCGGCGGCCACTGTGGATCTGACGGCCGGTGCTCCCCCAAAACCAAAGCATGGGATTCCCCCATGTTTTGTTGTTCGTAACTTCTTCGAGGGGACCAGTATGGAGGTGGATCGGGCGGATTCTCTATTTCTGGAGGGGATGGACCGTCCTGCTCGGCGGCTTTCTCTGGCTCAGGAGACGAGCGCAGTCATGCGGGTCCTGACAATGGCCTGGCTGACGGCCGAGGGAGCTCCTATGCTGGAACGGGAGAATAGCAAACTTAAGGAGCAGCTAGCTGCTTCTGAGACCAAGCTGACAGCGGCCACAGAGGAGGTTAAAACGGTCACCACAGAGTCGACTGAACGAGCAGCGGTCATCGCCAAATTGGAGGTCGACAAGAAGAGGTTGCTTGAGCAGAACAAGAAACTGAAGGATGCCTTCTGCCCCAAGGAGGACGAGGATGAGGATACCAAGCATTTGGTGATGAGGGCTCAGCTTCTTGCTCGGATCGACCAAGATATGGAAGATCTGAACGCATCAACTGAGTTTAGCTTCCTGAATGCGGTGGACCAAGTGAAAACTCTCCACCCCGACCTAGCCTTGGATGTTGGCCGCATGAATTATCTCTACAAGGTGGTGGACGGTCGAATAGTGGTCCCCTCTGACTTGGTGGTGGCAGACTCTCAGCCGGGGTCGACTGCTCAGCCTGGCCAACCAGAAGAGCAACTGGGCCAAGAGGAAGCTTGTGCAGATGAAGGCCGCCCAGAGGGTGAAGATAATTAAGTTATGGCCAGCGAGCCTTTGTAATTTAAAATGTATTCTGTTTCGGGGGGTGTGGCCCCCTTTATTTGTAATTCCGAATAAGTCGGCCCTTTGGTGTCGCATTTCTTTTTAAATGTCATGTGTTTGACCTTGGTGGTCGATTATATACTTTGTTTGCTCGTAGTAATGCGTCCGTCGGAGGACATAGTTTAGTTGTTATTTTTACTAAGTGTTCGTCGTGCGTTTTTGCATCAATTATAAGTAATTGAATAAATACGGGGAAGTGTGGAAGATCTGTTGGTTAGGGGGACCAATCAGTAATTGAGAGTCTTATTCTCGATCGGTGCTCGGACCAAGATAATGGCCCGGGCTCCGTGGCGTGAACGTCCCATCGCGAGCTGGGGTTCTACCTGGTCGTGGTACTTAGGCGACGTCGGACTCGTTTGATTATCCATTCGTGCGACAAGCTTCTCTTTTGCTCGAAAAGAGATCTTGCTTGATTTTGTTATATTTGTGCTGTCGTGCTCGTACCTAGGCACGCAGTTTTTCGTTAGTCTCCCTTTCTCCTCACTTGGGAGTTGAGTAGAGTGACTGATTTAACTGTAGTATTGTTTGAGTTTCTCGGCGTTCCAAGGCCGAGCGAGTTCTTCCCCGTGTAGGTTTTCTAAGTAATAAGCACCGTTCTCGGTCTTTGCTCGAACGCGATACGGGCCTTCCCAGTTGGGTGTTAGTTTTCCCTCGCGGGGATCTCTGTGGTTTCTTCTAAGGACAAGGCTGCCTACTTCGAACGTTCGCCTTATGACCTTAGAATCATACCGCGCAGCTATCTTTTGTTTAAGAATGGTTTCTCGAAGAGCAGCTTCCGACCGAACTTCTTCGACCATGTCGAGCTCGTCTCTCATAGCTTCAGCATTGGTATCCTGTTCCATGGGGAATTCCGTGCGCCTCGATCGGACATGCATTTCTATCGGGATCACTGCTTCGGTCCCATATGCTAATCGAAATGGAGATTCTCCGGTCGTTGAGTGGGGTGTGGTCCTATATGCCCACAGTACGCTATGTAACTCTTCGACCCAGTGTTTCTTGTGCTCGTCCAACCTTCGCTTCAGACCTCTTAGGATTACCCTGTTCGCGGCTTCTGCTTGCCCGTTAGTTTGAGGATGCTCGACTGAAGCGAAGTGTTGTTTCGTTCCCATTGATGCAACAAATTCTTTGAAGTGTTTATCTGTGAATTGAGTCCCGTTGTCGGTCACGATGGCGAGGGGTACCCCGAATCGGGCGAGGATGTTTCTTTTAAAGAACCGAAGTATATTGAGTGCAGTGATTTTGGCCAGGGCCTCAGCTTCTATCCATTTGGTGAAATAGTCGACGCCTACAATTAAGTATTTATTCTAACCAGACCCAACGACGAATGGTCCTAAAATGTCCATTCCCCACCACGCGAACGGCCAGGGTGACGATAGCGATTTTAGCTCGGATGGAGGTGCTACGTGCACGTCTCCATGTCATTGGCATTTGTCGCACCTCTTCACATGCTCCTTTGCATCGTGCTGGAGGGTGGGCCAGTAGTATCCTGCTCTTAGGATTTTTCGAGCTAATGAACGTCCGCCAGGATGCTGTGCATTGATTCCTTCGTGGACTTCCCTCAGTACGTGTGGAATGTTTTCCTCCTCTACGCATCTGAGGAGGGGTGTAGAGAATCCTCGACGATACATGCGTCCGCCTACTAAAGAGTATGAGCACGCCCTTCGTCGTATAGTACTGGCCTCTTTTGGGTCGGTTGGTAACTCTCCTTTGGTTAGATAGTTGAACACTGGGGTCATCCAGCAACCTGTGTCGCCCACGACGTTAATGTGTACGCAGGTTGATGAGTGCCCGATACTTGGTCGGAGGAGCAATTTCTGTATGACGGACTTGTTGTTTCCTTTCTTTTTAGTGCTCGCCAATTTGGACAGGATATCTGCGCGGGCGTTGTTTTCCCGCGGAACGTGTTTGACTTCCACACTCTTAAACCGTTTTATTTCGTCTTTTACGAGGGCTAGATATTCGGCCATGTTATCACTTCTGGCCTGAAAATCCCCCCGGACTTGGCTTGCAACCAATTGGGAATCCGTGCAAATTGTGATCTCTTCTGCTTCCAGGTCGGTTGCGAGCCGTATGCCCGCCAGGAAGGCTTCATATTCCGCTTGGTTGTTAGAAGTGGGGAAAGATAAAGTTAGGGACACTTCGATGACGTTCCCCTCTTCGTTTTCCAAAATGATACCGGCTCCGCTGCCCGTCGGGCCAGATGCACCGTCCACGAAAATAACTCACCTGGACGAAGCTTTCGGGTCTTGCTCGGTGAAGGTAAGTTCAACCACGAAGTCGGCCAGCGCTTGAGCTTTGAGAGCCTGTCTTCCTTCAAATTTGATATCGAACTCAGATAGTTCTAGTGACCATTTTAACATTCGGCCGGCCATGTCTGGTCGACCGAGCATCTGTCTTATGGGTTGATCGGTCCTTACGATGATGGTGTGAGCCAGGAAGTAATGGCGTAGCCTTCTAGCTGCGAGAAGGAGGGCCAATGCGACCTTTTCTATCTGGAGGTACCGAATTTCTGGGCCGTGAAGTGCTTTGCTCGTGAAATATACAGGTTTTTGTCCTTCGGGTCGTTCGCGCACAAGGGCCGCGCTTACTGCTTCGTTCGCGACCGCAAGGTAGAGATACAGTGTCTCCCCCTCTTCTGGTCTGGATAAGACTGGAGGTTCACTTAATGCCTTTTTCAGGTGGGATAGTGCTAGCTCGCATTCCGCCGTCCACTCGAAAGTTGCCTCTTTACGGAGGAGTTTGTAAAAGGGGAGAGCGTGTTGAGCTGATTTTGCCACGAATCAAGCGAGGGAGGTAATGACCCCGTTTAGTGATTGTATGGATTTTTTGGACGTGGGAGTTGGGAACTCCGCGAACGCTCGACACCTATTGGGATTCGCCTCAATGCCTCGTTCAGTCAAATAGAATCCGAGGAATTTTCCCGCTCGGACACCAAAGGTACATTTCTCAGGGTTGAAGCGCATTTTGCACTTTCGTGCCTGGTCGAACACTTTTCGCAAATGGGACGCGTGGTCCATTTCTCGTTGAGATTTGACGATCATGTCGTCCATGTATACTTCGAGCATGTCTCCAATTTCGGTTCAGAAAACTTTATTCATCATGCGCTGATATGTTGCTCCTGCGTTTTTTAGACCGAAGGGCATAACGTTGTAAAAGTAATTGCCCGATTCGGTCATGAAGGCCGTGTATTTTTTGTCAGACACGGCCATGGGTATTTGATTGTACCCCGAATATGCGTCCATGAAGGATAATAATTTGTATCCGGACGAATTGTCGACCAGTTTATCGATGTTAGGTAAAAGGTAAGCATCTTTCGGGCATGCCCGATTGAGATCGGTATAATCAACGCACATCCTCCATTTTCCACTAGATTTTTTCACAAGTACAACATTTAAGAGCCAGGTTGTATACCTGGCCTCGGTTACAAATTTAGCCTCTAGGAGGTCTTTAACAGCAGATTCGGCAGCTTCGGTCTTCTCGGTCGACTGCTTTCTCCTGCGTTGAGCGACCGCTTTATGTGTTGGATCGATGGAGAGGTGGTGACAAGCTGTTTCGGGGTCGATCCCTGGCATTTCTGCGGCGCTCCAGGCAAATAAGTCTGCGTTCCCTTTGAGGCAAGCTTCCAATTGTCGCTTCACCAATTTGGGCATATGTGCCCCGATCTTGACACACCGGGCTGGGTCCTCTCCCAAGGGAATTAGTTCGAAATCTCCGTCCGGTATTGGTCGGGATAAGGCCTCTGCTGGTCTCTGGACGCTCTCGCTACTATCTGAAAACCTGCAGTCTAGGTCGATCAAATCAACTTGAGGGAAAACCTTGGGCACATCTGGCGAATCCAATGTCGTGGGACTTGGTTGGTACGATATCGAGCTGAGACCTTTTGATGCTGCCTCGAAACATCTGCGGGCAGCGTCGACGTCTCCGTGCAATGTGGCGACTCTACCTGAAGTAGTGTAGTACTTCATCTTCAGGTGGACGGTAGACGGCACAGCTATTAACTCGGCTAAAGTTGGTCGTCCTAATATGCATTGGTACAGCGACGGGCAATCCACGGCAAGGAATTGGACCCTAACCGTCCTGGCTGTCTCGCCCGCCCCGAAGGTGACAAATAGGTCGACATAACCCCATGGTCGGGATGCTGCTCCGTTGAAACCTTGCAGGTCTGATCCGACGTATGGAGTTAGGTGTGTTTCGTTCAGTTGGAGTGTTGAAAACAGTTGGGAGTACATGATGTCGTATGAACTACCTTGGTCCACTAATATCCTCCTTACATCGAAGTTCGCCATGCGCGCTCGGATGAGTAAAGGAATACTAGCGTTGGGTGCTCCTCTCAGGAGTTCTTCTCGATAGAATGCGAGGGGTATGGAACCCTCCCTCGGTGGATCTAAAGTGGCGTTTTGCGCGGGCTCCTTGGCGATTAACTGGTCGAATTTTCTTTTCACGGAACCGACCGTGATTTTATTGAAGCCTCCTCCTGATATGACCATCGCCGAAGGGAAAGCTTCCCATGGACTGTGGGAGGAGAGGTACCCCGCACCCTTGGTGTGATCTGGTAGAAAGAAATCTTCTGGGCGATAAATGCTCAGGGCGACTTGCATGTTAGCATCTGCAGGGATGGGCACGGCTTCCTCGATTTTCTGGGTCTCTTGTGTATCCTGTCGAGGATTGTCTCTGGACTTGGTGAACTGTTTCAGGTGCCCGTCTTTGATGAGGATTTCGATCGCGTCCTTGAGGTGGATGCAATCCTCTGTGTTGTGTCCATGACTCTTGTGGAATCTGCAGTATTTCGTTTTATCTGTGCCGGGCTTGCTAGGTTGTTGCCTCGGAAAGCGTACTCCCGCTTGTTTGAATTCCGAATTGGCGCATTCAGACAAAATTTTCTCCCTGGAGGCTAGGAGAGGCGTGTATTCGTGGAACCGACCGACAGGTCCTCGGTGCTCCCGCGGTTCACGGGAGCGATCATCCTTTTTTTTGTCTCCTCCCCGACGAGATGTCGAGGGTTCATCAACTCGGTGTGGTTTGGCGTCTTCACGGCGCCGAGCGTCTCTTACTGAACTGGCCGTTTGCTTTTCTTCATATTGGATGTAAGCTTGGGCTTTTAGCAAGAACGCGTCGAGGGTGGCCGGGGTTTCAATGCCGACCGCCCGATGGAAATCGGTCGAGGGACGCAACCCCCGTTCTAGCAAATATTTTTTCATGTCGTCGGTCGTGGATACTTGGACTGCTTCTTTATTGAACCTTTCGATGTAAGTTCGTAAAGGCTCGTCTCTCCCCTGGATTATTGCTTCGAGCGAAGCCTCTGTCTTAGGGTGTCGTCTTGATGCGGTAAAGTGCCTGGAGAACGTGCGTCCAAGCTGTTTCCATGATGTGATGGATTCAGCCTCAAGGCTTTTATACCATGTCATTGCCCCTTTCCTCAGCGTCGTGGGAAAGAGTCGACATTTAATTGCCCCCTGTATGCCTCGGTAGTCGAGCAAAGCGTCGATGTTCTCGATGTGCTCGTCTGGGTCGGTGGTCCCATCGTACGAGCCCAACGGAGGGGGTTTCTCCAAGCCTCTTGGGAGCTTGGCCGCCATGATTTCAGATGATAGGGGACCCCGAGTGTCCTCGTCGTCACTGGAAATAAGTGATGAGGATCTGTGATCATGCTTCTTTGTTCTTCGAGGGGAGGCGGATCTTGATCTGCTCCTTCTTGGTTTTCTTTTAGGAGAGGGTTGTGGGGAAGACTGACGAAAGCGTTTGTTGCCTGTCGATTCGTCTGTGTGCCCTCTCTTCTTCTTCTTCGTAGGAGACGCAGAGTGCTCCCTCTGGGGTCTCCTGGGAGAATGAGGTCGCCGAGACTTATCTTCAAGTCGAGCGATCTTTTCGCCATGAGTGAGGAGCAGCAAGTTCGTTTGATTCAGGATTTCGGCCAATGCGGCGAAATCTGACCCTGAAGGGATTGAAGGAAAAAGAGTTTCCGGGCGACTTTCCAAGGGTTGGTCGCGATCGGGTGAAGGTGACGTCGCCCTTCCTTCTGGACGGTCTTGCACCGTTTCGTCATGCAGAGGAGGCTGGATATTGCTCTCACGTTGTGTGAGAATCACACCATCGTTTGAGCGATTCTCCTGGTTGTCCCGAGCAGCCATGGATTTTGTTAACGTTGGTTCTTTGAGGATCTTGAAGAAGAACGGGGAAATCAGTTTCCCACAGACGGCGCCACCTGATCGTACCTGGAGATAAGGATCCGATGCGGCTGGTCTCGAGAGCGGACGAATATGGTCGTTGAGGAGAAAAAGGGGTGTACCTGCAAGGCACTCCGATGCTAAAGTAAGTAACCGAGCAAGAGTGAGCAAGTACTAGTATTAGGGTTGAGAATTGAATACCTGACCCTCTTAAATGAGAGAGTTTATATAAAGGACCAGCTAGAAGATTATTGGTTCGTTATGTGAGGTGCGGATCGAGGGGTCCGTGAAGATAGGAAACGGTCAATACTAGCCATTAGAGGATCTCTTTGGGACCGGACCATTGGTGGTCGACGTCGAGCAAGGTAATTGGATCAGTCTTTTTGGCCCAATAAGAAGAATTGGGCCGGGTCAGAACAATATTATATATGAAAAATATGCTTTATGTATGTATTTTGTATATGGGTATTACAGTTGGTATCAAAGCAGGTCGTATCCTCGGCCTAGCCTTGAAATATTATAAGTGTTTCCTTCCGTTCATACACGTGACTGGTGGTAGGACTAAATGTTATGTTTATGGTATTAAGCCTGATCAAATTAATCCTGTTTTGATGACATTTAGGAAATATGGCTGGTAGACGTGGAACTCGTGCTCGACCCAGTGTCACTCCTCCCGGTAGCGATCAAGTAGGTAGCGGTGGGATTTCTCCTATGTTCCAATTTATGCAGCAGATGCAGCAACAACAACACCAATTCATGCAATAAATGATGCATCAGATGAGTGAGGGCCTTTACCCTCACGTGGTTGCTCCTGGAGCTGCGGGTGGAACATTTAGAGACTTCTTCCGTATGAACCCTCAGGAGTTTCATGGCAGGTTGGATCCGGTTAAGGCTCATGAATGGGTGACTAGAATAGAGATGATATTCCAGATTGTGATTTGTAGTGAAGAAGACAAGGTGACTTTTGCGTCACATTTACTAAAGGGTCATGCTGCTAGGTAGTGGGAGAGTGCTTCCAATTTGATGATGGAACAAGGGATTCCGAGGGTATGGCAACAATTTAAGACAGTTTTTATGGATAAGTATTTCCCGAGTTCCTTGAGGACACAAAAGGAGTTCGATTTTCAACAATTAAGGCAAGGGTGCATGATTGTGGCCAGTTATGATGAGAAGTTTGAGAACATGGCGGCCTACTCTAGGCAGGCTATGTATGCTCCTGATAAAAGGTGGAAAATTAACCAGTTCTTGTTTGGACTAAGGGCCGAAATCTCGCATAGTGTCTCTCAAAGGGAGTTCACTACCTACTCTGAGATGTTGAGACAATGCTATGTTGCAGAACATAGTTTGATGAAAGTGCAGACAAAAGCAAGTGCTGGAAGGGCGTTTCAAGGAGATAGGGGGAGAGCTAGTCAATCTTTTAGGGCGAGGCCTCAACCCTTCAAGGGGAAACAAGTGTCGAGTCCTAGATCCAGTGCTCCTCCTTCTTGCTCCCGATGCCATAAGAATCATTTTGGTAGATGAAATCCGGGTGCCATGGTTTTTTTCCTTTGTCAGAGAGAAGGACATTTTGCTAGAGATTGTCCCCAGAAGAAGGACCAAATGCAAGCAAGAGTTTATACTATGGATGCTAGGAAGGAGAAGGGAGACAATTCCTTGATTGCGGGTAATTGTCTTGTTAAAAATCATCCTTGTCTTGTTTTATTTGATTGAGGAGCTACACATTATTTTATATCTACTAGTTGTTGGAAGCGACTTGGGTTGCGACTATTTCCTTTGTCTCCTCCAATGGTGGTTACTACCGCTATGGATGAAACTGTCGAGACGCCGCTTAAGTGTGAGAACTGTACGTTGTCCGTGGATGGTAGAATCTTTCAGATTGACCTCATTTGTTTGCCCCTTAAGAAAATTGATGTTATCTTGGGAATGGACTGGTTGTATGCTAATTTTGTGTTTATTGGATGTGAAGAAAATTTGATCCTCATTCCCTCCGTTGAAGCGCCTCCGAAAGATGTTTTGACAATGATCTTAGAAGGTACAGTTGGAATGGTAAATTTTCTGTTTGAACAAGAGAAATTTGTTTTGCTTGTCCTTACTAATGAGGAGAGTAATGACCAGCATGTTTTGAAAATTCTGATAGTTTGTGAATTTCCCAATGTTTTTCCTGAAGATGTCACTTCCTTACCTCCGGTGAGGGAAGTTGAGTTCTCAGTCGACCTGATACCGGGAACAGCTCCTATATCCGTTTCCCCCTATCGGATGGCTCCGCTCAAGTTGAAGGAGTTGAAGGATCAATTGGAAGATTTGATGGCAAAGCATTTTGTAAGACCTAGTGTCTCACTGTGGGGAGCTCCGGTGTTGTTGGTAAAGAAAAAGAATGGTGGTATGAGGCTGTGCATCGATTATCGAAAGTTGAACAAGGTTACAATCTTGAATAAATACCCCTTACCAAGGATATACGACCTTCTAGATCAATTGAAAGGAGCCTGCATGTTCTCGAAGATTGATCTGAGATCGGGCTATCACTAGATGTGTGTGAAGAGTTCTGATGTTCCGAAGACTGCGTTCAAAACCCGTTACGGTCATTACGAATTCTTAGTGATGACTTTCGGTGTGACGAATGCTCCAGCTGTTTTTATGGATTACATGAACTGGATATTTCAGAGTTATTTGGATAAATTTGTGGTGATCTTTATCGATGACATTCTTATCTATTCTCGCAATCCACAAGAGCACGAAGAACATCTAAGGATTGTCCTATAAATACTCCAGGAAAAGCAACTTTTTGCTAAATTTAGTAAGTGTGAGTTCCGGATGTCAGAAGTCAAGTTCCTTGGACATGTTATATCCTAGGGAGGTGTAGCTTTAGACCCGTCCAAGATAGAAGTTGTAATTAATTGGGAGAGACCGAAGAATGTTATCGAAGTGAGAAGCTTCCTAGGTTTGGCAGGTTACTACAAAAGGTTTATTAAAGGTTTTTCTCATATGGAATTACCGTTAACTAAGCTCACTAGGAAGGACTTCGCTTATGAATGGGATTCCAGTTGTGAGCAAAGTTTCGTGTGGTTGAAGGAGAAATTGACAACTGCTATGGTCTTGATTATTCCCGATCCTAACAAATCTTATGAAGTGTTTTGCGATGCTTCAAAGATGGGTTTAGGAGGTGTTCTCATGCAAGAAGGTCAGGTGGTGGCGTATGCTTCCAGACAATTGAGAGTTCATGAAAAGAATTATCCTACGCATGATTTGGAATTAGCGGCCGTGGTGTTTACCTTGAAAGTGTGGCGGCACTATTTGTATGGTGTGCGTTTTGAGATGTTTAGTGATCATAAGAGTTTGAAGTACCTATTTGATCAGAAGGAACTAAATATGAGACAGAGGAGATGGATGGAGTATTTGAAGGATTATGATCTTGAGTTGAAGTATCACCCCGGAAAAGCAAACAAAGTGGCGGATGCCTTGATTAGAAAAGTGATTCATAGTGCCGAATTGATGGTATTGGAGTATGTATTGTTAGAAAAGTTTTGAGATCTTAACCTTTAGTTTGTTTGGACTCCGAATGGTGTAATCATGGGGAACTTAAATATTAATTCTACCTTGAGGAATGATATTCAACAAGCGCAAGTTTTGGATGAGAAGTTGCAAGGACTATTACTCCAACCGGGTTTCGTGAGAGCATTAGATGGGATCATCTTATTTAATCAAAGAATTTGCATTTCGGATAATGATGTGTTAAAGAGAAGGATTCTGGAAGAAGCACATAAAGGTTCTTTTACGATACATCCGGGTTCTTCGAAGATGTATCAAGATTTGAAGAGGGAGTATTGATGGTTCGGGATGAAAAAGGACATTGCGGTATTTGTGTCAGAATGTGCGGTGTGTCGGCAAGTGAAGATTGAGCACCAATGGCCAGGTGGATTGTTACAACCTTTGGACATCCCAATTTGGAAATGGGATAGTATCTCTATGGACTTTGCAGTAGGTTTACCGAGTACTCAGGGTGGCTATGACTCTGTTTGGGTGATTATGGACCAATTAACGAAATCTGCGCATTTCTTAGCCGTGAAGACTACATATAAGACAAGTCAGCTTGCAAGGTTGTTTATTGTTGAAATTGTGAGATTGCATGGTGTCCCGTCCAGTATTGTATCAGATAGAGATCCGAAGTTCACTTCGAGATTTTGGAAGGTGTTCCAACAAGCCATGGGTACGAATCTGCGCTTGAGTACTTCTAATCATCCTCAAATAGATGGTCAGACGGAACATACGATTCAAACGATGGAGGATATGTTGAGAGCATGTGTTTTAGAGAGTAGAGGAATATGGAAGGAACTTTTGTCGTTGATCGAATTTTCGTACAACAATAGTTACCATGCAAGCATCGGTATGGCTCCGTATGAGGCTTTATATGGAAGAAGGTGTAGAACACCGTTGTGTTGGTCGGACGTGGGTGAAGATAGGATCTTAGGACCGGAAATTATTCAAGAGACTACGGAAAAGATTCGTATGATCCGAGAAAATATTAAGCAAGCCCAAGATCGTCAGAAGAGCTATGCTGACAATCAAAGGAGACCCCTGGAATTCGATGAAGGCGATCATGTGTACTTGAAAGACACTCTGAGATTAAGATTGAAAGGACCGTTTAAGTCGCGTAAGTTAAGTCCGAGATACGGAGGACCGTATCAGATTCTAGAAAAGATTGGTGAAGTTTCTTACCGTTTAGCCTTGCCGCCATCTCTATCCGAAATGCATGATGTTTTTCATGTATCTCAACTTCGTAGGTTCGTTCTTGATCCTCTTCAGCCTATTCTGCCAGATTCTATCAAGATAGAAGCGGATTCGACCTTCGAGCCCCAACCGAGCTGTATTGTTGGAAGAGAAACCAAAGTGTTGAGAAATAAAGAGATATTGCTTGTTAAGGTGCAATGGGATGAGACGCATCCGGGCGATGCTACGTGGGAGTTGGAATCAGAAATGCGGGAATCATATCATCACCTGTTCAGGTAATCCTTTAAATTCGTGGACGGATTTTATTTAAGAGGGGGGGGGGGAGGATGTAATACCCCGTATTTTATTTAAAGCTCTGGACAATATTAGTTGGTAATAATATTATTCCGGAATACTCTAAGAAATTTTAATGGAACCAAATAGAGTAATCAGCGGGATATTATTTTATTAATTGATATTAGCTGACTCAAAGGTTTTATAAAATATCGGATTAAGAGACATTTTCGGATACTCTCTAATTTTTGACCTATTGGTAAAAATATAATCTTTTATATTTTTATATATACAACAAGATTATGAGAGGAAGAAAAAGTTGGTAAGAAAGAAGAAAAGAAGGAAAAGGAGAAGAGAAGAGAAGAAGAAGAGAGAAAAGCCCTAAAGCTCCAATTCCTCATTCCCGATCATCCGTCTTTCGAATCAACTCAACCTTTCCACCAATCTACATCTCTCGAGGTGGGTTCTTAGTTAGAAACTTTTATCTTTGATTTTGGTTGAGTTTAGAGATGTTTGTGGTTAGGGCTTAGTTGGAAAATCTAAGAAAAATCGGAAGTTTAACGGTTAAAACTCGATTAAAACTTACCTAAAATACTCATATGATGATAATGGATATGTTTGATTATGTCTTGTTGCATTGGTTGATGTTTGGGAGTGTTTGGGTGTGGAAAGAGTGTTTTCCCATAAGGATGGAACTTCTTGAACTGGTGTAGCTTGCTCAGCGAGCATACCTCGCACAACGAAAGTTCTAGGGCGATTTTCGCTCAGCGAGACCTGTAGGTTCCAACCTTGGTTTTTAATTCGTAAATTATGATCTGGGTATCCGTTTTTAGCGTTCCACATATCATTTCGAAGCTAATGATGAAATCTATATTTTGAAATCAAGAAATGTTGGTTCCACCCACTTTTACCTGACTATTCGATTAAAAGGTAACGAAACATAATTATGGAATTGTGAGTTAAAGATAACGAATGGTGAGACTTGTGAGACACCTAGGAATTCGTAGACTAATGAGAATTGAGGATCGCGTTTGATTGTGTTCCCCTTTGTTAGCTTGAGGTGGGTATTACATTGAGTCCCATGGGAAGCGAGAGTTAGCTTGAGGTGGGTATTACATTGAGTCCCACGGGAAGCGAGAGTTAGCTTGAGGTGGGTATTACATTGAGTCCCACAGGAAGCGAGAGTTAGCTTGAGGTGGGTATTTCATTGAGTCCCACGGGAAGTGAGAGTTAGCTTGAGGTGGGTATTACATTGAGTCCCACGGGAAGCGAGAGATAGCTTGAGATGGGTATTACATTGAGTCCCACGGGAAGCGAGAGTTAGATTGAGGTGGGTATTACATTGAGTCCCACGGGAAGCCAGAGTTAGCTTGAGGTGGGTATTACATTGAGTCCCACGGGAAGCGAGTGATAACTTGAGATGGGTATTTCATTGAGTCCCATGAGAAGTCTAGTGGTTCATTCTTGAGGTGGGTGCTTCACTGAGTCCCACGGGACGTCTTGTACGATGTATTGTTGGGTTGTTCCGTTTCGACTTAGTTATTTTTGAGAGGAACCTTTGTACTCGTAGAATTGTTATGCTTGACCCTTAGAGCCGAGAGAACTCTAAGATAGGGAACCCACTGAGATGTTTTATTTCACCCCATGTTGATGTTTTTATTTCAGGTACTTTAGGTTCCGCTAAGGGTAAGGATAAGGCGACTTGATTATCCTTACTAGTTGATGGCTTAGTCTTCCGCTGTGGATTTTTGAGATCTTTGGATCTAGTTCTTAGATCTTTTTGTAGTTGAACATCTTGTACTATTTTATAGCCTTGTTTAGTACCTTATGTTGTAGTGGCTATATTTATACAATGTGTTGCTAAGAACTTATTTGTATTTCAGTACCAAATTATTAATATTATATATGAAAAATATGCTTTATGTATGTCTTTTGTATATGGGTATTACATTGCTGACCATGAGATCTTCTTCGCCAGACACAGTAATGGCTTATTATCAACCACAAACTTCATCTTTTGATGTAGGGTAGAGGTTACTTCCCCAGCGGCATGAATCCAAGGTCTTCCCAACAAACAATTGTAATTAGGGTTAATGTCCATAACCTGGAAAGTGATTTTGAACACCTGTGGTCCAATCAAGATTGGTAGGTCCACTTCTCCAATAACAGTCCTCCTTGACCCATCAAAAGCTTTCACAATCAGTGCACCATGCCTCATCTCTGCCCCTTGATAAGATAACTTAGCAAGCGTCCTTTTCGGCAAAACATTTAATGAAGATCCTGTATCCATAAGAACTCTTTCTAGAGTATCCTCTTGGCACTTCACGAATATATGGAGAGCACGGTTATGGTCCAAGCCATCCTTTGGAAGATCCTCCATAGTGAAGCTGAGATTATTACATGCAGTAATATTGGAAATGACACCATCAAACTGATTCACAGTTATGTCATGCGTAACATGAGCTTGGCCTAGTAATTCCTAAAGAGCACCGCGGTGGGCCGACGAATGCATAAGAAGTGATAGGATAGATATTTTGGAAGGTATTTGATGTAGCTGATCAATAACCTTATAATCACGTTTCTTAATGATTCTGAGAAATTATGCGTCCTCCTCTTCCAAGACCAACCCTTTATCCTTGTTGGCGACAGCGGGAATGACTTCTTTAGGTGGAACGGGTGGAACTGTATTGACTTGTTGAGTATAAACGCAACCGCTGCGCATTAAACGACTTGCACCTGCTATGTTAACACTAGCCACCTTTAAACTTTCCTTCTAACCAGCCTGTTCAAACTTCTGATGAATTCCCCCTGTATCATACTTCCATGGAATTGCTTTGGTATCTTCATAGAGGAAAGGGTTACTTCTTTGCTCCATCCTCGGTTCTGGCATATTGAAAATGGGCACCACAGGTTCTAGCATATTGAAGATGGGTTGAACTCTTGGGGATTCAAGCATGTTAAACACTGGTGCCATGGTAGAATAAGATTCAGGCAAGTTGAAAATGGGTTCAATCATTGCCACTTCATTCCTTTTCACACAACCGCTTACTTGTAAAACACCCAGATTAATCAAACTTTGAACATCTCTCAAGACTAGTTCACATCCCTTTGGATTATTAGCACAAACTTCACAATTCTTATGACATTTCTTCAGCATACCCACCTCTACTAACTTCGCATGGAAGTCTCTAAGCGGGGTTTTGATCTCTGCGGCATCGAAAATCAAATCTTCATCAGACTCATCAACAATGGCATTTATGGACCCATGCTTAGGTAAAGGATTATCTTTGACATCCGGACCAGTATTTCCAAATGACAAAATATTTTTATCCATTAAATCCTTCACAACATACTTCAAAGCGATACAATTTTCCAAATCGTGACCTGAAGCACCTTCATGGAATAAACAGTGGGCGCTTGAATTGTAACTTTGTGGAAGTGGATCTGGTGGAGGACCCAAAGGCCTTGGAGTAACCAAACCTCTCTTCAGCAGTGAGGGATATAATTCAGTATAGGTCATAGGGATCCGAGGATTGGGAGGCCTTCCTCCTGGTCTTCTATTCTAAAAGTTGGAATTTGGATGAGGAGTTGGAGTCCTCTGCTGATAGGCTGAAACATTGGGTGCTTGTTGATAGCCTGGATTGTTGAGCATTGGTTGATAGGCTGGAATTATTGGAGCTGCTTGCTGATATATTGGTAATGCTTGAGTTGGCCGATACATTGGAACTTGTTGATTAAATGATGGTTGAACTTCCGCTACATAAGGATGTTGAACGTATTGTGGTGGATAGGCATACTGCTGTTGAGCCACGGGTGGAGGCCCAAAGCTGATTTCTACTTTGACTCATCATCACTGCATTTGTTTCGCCTTCTTTCTTTTTGTGGAAATTGCTGGTAAACTTATTAACATTGTTCCCACTATTGTTACCGAAGTTGCTAGATGCACCACCCATCTTACCGTTCTTCAGACCAAGTTCAACCTTGATTCCCACAACCACAAGATCAGAGAAGCTAGCAGTTATGCTTCCCCACCATTCTCTCAAAGAATTCTAGTCGTCAAGTGTCAACAAACCAGTCAGCTAATTCTTTCTCAGTCAACGTGGGATTTACTTGAGAAGCAGTCCCTCTCCATCTTTGAGCGTATTCTTTAAAAGATTTGGAATCCTTCTGGGACATACTCAGCAGTTGCCTCCTATCGGGAGCAAGGTCCATATTGTACTTGTATTGCTGAATGAAAGCATCCGTCAGGTCTTGGAAACAACAGATTTTTGACTGATCTAGAGTCAGATACCACTTGGAGGAAATTCCTTTCAGACTATCCTGGAAGCAATGGATCATCAGTTTGTCATTGTCAACTTGCGCTGCCATCCTCCAATAGTACATTAAAAGATGGCTCTTAGGACATGTTGCGCCTTCATACATATCAAAGGTGGGCGTCTTGAACTTGGGAGGTATCACTAGTCCAGACACAAGGCACATTTCTCTGGCAGCAGCACTAAAGATCTAGTCGCCTTCAATTTCTCTCAACCTCTTTTCGAGAGTGTCAAATTCTCTTGCATCTTCTCATGCTTCTTATTTCCGTTTTTAGACATGTCTGGCACATCATACACCTGAGGGTCATTAAAGTATGGTTGGACACGGGTGTGCACAATATCTGGTGTAAAATTAGTAACCACTTGGTTCTCTTCAGTAGTCAAATGAATAGTTTGCTGAGTGGTAAATCCTTGGGAGGGAGGCACAAAACCTTGGGAAGGAAATGAAAACCCTTGAGAAGGAGGCGTGAAGCTTTGATAAACAAAACCTTGGGAAGGAGGGAAGAAACCCTGAGTAGCAAATCCTTGGGAATGAGGGAAGAAACCTTGAGTAGCAAATCCTTGGGAAGGAGGAATAAAACTTTGAGAAGCAAAACCTTGAGGAGGAGGTATGAACCCGTGATGAAGCCCAAAAGGAGGCCAGGTTACAGGGGTAGTGACTGATGGTGCAGGCTCAGTCGTTGCAGTGACAATCTAGGAAACCAAAGTCTGTTGGGTATCCATCTTTGCTCGAATGACTTG
Source organism: Lathyrus aphaca (assembly GCA_963966055.1). Classification (NCBI taxonomy): domain Eukaryota; kingdom Viridiplantae; phylum Streptophyta; class Magnoliopsida; order Fabales; family Fabaceae; genus Lathyrus; species Lathyrus aphaca. The sequence goes on along the minus strand of OZ014522.1, from coordinate 195,538,150 downwards.
CAACATTTCCATAATCTGGCCCACATTTCCACGAAGATCAGTAAGCTCCTCATTAACTTTGTCCATTTATGGGTCTCAGTCAGCCATCTTCTTCTTGGCCTGAGCTCGAGTGGAGTATTTGCGTGAGATCCTCAGTGTGACAGTCTGGAAAGGAGGTGACGGGAATGAGTTTTTGACAAAATGCAAATGCGGAAATGCACTCATGAGTAGAAAAAATGCAAATGCTTCAAGGGACTTAAGAAGTTATTGCAAAACATCAAAATAGGTAAAGCCTTCTTATTATTTTTCAAGAACTAATAAACTGAAGTCCATTCATGGTAAAATATATGATGTTTGCAACAAACATCTCTTTGTTCCTTGAAGCTCTTCCTAAAATGATGCATATGACGATGAGATGTAAAGATGCAGGGATGCAAGAATGCAAGGTGCCACAAGTAAATTCAGAGCCTTCTTAATAGGTGGGCTGTAAGAGATTGGTTCTACGTTTTTCTACCCATAAGTTTCACTCACAGGATGGTTTCTACAGTGATGGTTTTAAGGAAACTCAAGGTCACAGACGTTTATCGTATTAACGCTCCGCCGCAGGCTAACTGCATTTTGATGATAATGTTGATAAGGTCTACCTTGAGTGGAGTTCTCGTGCTAGGCCCTCAAGAGGCGAGCCCTTGGAGACTAACATTACACAACTACCAATATAAAAACTGGTTCTTAACAATGGATCCCAGAATCACAACCCTTTCATGAATCAGGTCACGCGACAGGCTAGCTGCATTGTGACAAGATTTACGAAAAGTCTAACTATCTGGGGGAGCTTTCATGCTAGGCCCTCAAGAAGAGAGTTCTTGGAGACTAACACTAATACTACCAATTCTAACCTAGGTGTTCCCTCAGATTTACTTGCAATGTAAAACCAATATCCCACAGACAAGTAATATAAATGAGCAAATAAGAGAAAGTAGTAAAATAACAAATAAACAGACATAATTAATAAACATAGAGAAGACAAAAAGATAAGATCAAACAAAAATCACACAAAGCTAAGTTAGGCTCGACTCTTCCTAGCATGGAGCTATTCCCCAGCAGAGTCACTAAGCTGTCGTACCTCGAAAAAATACGATCCTCGCGATGGGATGCGGAAAGAAAACAACATAGTCGTCACCTAATTCTATTTATTCTACGAGAGAAAAGGGAGATATAGATACAACCTAAATGGATAAGAAATGGTTTACGAAACCAAATTCTAAGTTCGGGAGTCAGTTACGCAAGGGGAAGGTATTAGCACCCCTCACGTCGGTTGTATTCAATGGGAACCTCTTAGCTAACTATGCGATTAAATGTTGATCTAAATCTTTGTCTTCTAAATGATTATTAATATGTTTGTATTAAGGAAATTAAAGTTTTAAATTATTATTATTAAGACGGAGAAAAGATTAAAGTTTTTTATTATTGTGATTTAAACGGAGAAATAATTAAATTTTATATTATTGTGCTCGCAAAGGATTAAAATCCCTGTGCCTACGTATTCCCTTGTGCAATGGGAAAGTCAGAGCTTCGTAGTTCGTGCAACTACGGTTTGTGTTTTTTAATTGAACGATTGTTTAAAACGCATTCTACTACTAAGCGTTGACTTATACTCGCGGTGGAGGCTGAAGCGCTAGCTTGTTTGTGAGATAGAATGATTTAAACAATGTTCTTTTAAAGAAAAGGTGTTTGACCTTTGTTAAGTGTTTTAAAACGAAAGGCAAATGAACCACAACTCGAGGGATAGCCTCAAGAGTGATTGCATTCAAGGACCCGTGGAGTGCTGGACTCCAGAGTTCAGTTATTCGTTGATTAATTGTGAAATAATTTGCGTATGTTGGTAAGTTTTAGGTTGTATTCTCATTGTGAAAGGGCGAATGAATTACAAATCAAGGGCTAGCCCCAACAGTAATTCAATTCAAAAACCCAAGGAATGCTAGATTCCTAAGTTTAGTTCTTTCACGATTTTGATTTAAGATTTAAGTTTTGAAAATGAAAGAGCGAATGAGTTACAAATCAAGGGCTAGCCCCAACAATAATTCAATTCAAAAACCCGAGGAATGCTAGATTCCTGAGTTTAGTTCTTACGTTAATTAATTATGTGTATTAAGATGTTTTGCGATTATTTTGGATGAATTAGGGTTTAATATTTTTAGAAACGAAGGAATAAATGAAACAAAACTCGAAGGCTAGCCTCAAGAGTGGTTCATTAAAGAACCCGCAGAATGCTAGATTCCGAAGTTTAGTTCCTCGTTAATTAATTAAGACGCGATAGAGGTCGTGCAGATGACGATCACTGGGATGACCGACTTACCTGTGTTCAAATGTCGGCGTATGAGTTTTACTTGGCGTTGGACCAAGAAACTTATTATCTTTGAAATGATTTTAATTATTACTCTCTTTTAAGATAATTGGTTCATATTTTCTAACTTAACAAAATATAGTCGAAATGCGAAAATAATATCCAAAAATCATATGAGTCATACATCATCATCAAACCAATAAATAGTGGGCAAGGAAATGTAGTCATATAAATAAAATTGATCAAAAGATAATTAATTGACTAACTAAATTAAATGTAACTATTTAATAAGATTAATTAATAAATCAATTAATAAAATTATTTAAAATAAACATTTAATATGAAAACATATTTGGTATTTTTTGGAACATCTAGCGAAGTAATAATGAGTCAATAAGATGATAATAAGAAAAAAATAATAATAAACCCAAAATAAATAAATACATAAAAAGAAAAGGGTTGGAAAAGAAAGTAAAAGGTGGGGTGAGCATTAGCAAAAAACGTCAGCCCAACCTAAAAGGCCCAGGGGCGCTGGATCAAGAAAATGGATGGGTCGGGTCCCAAACCACGACCCGGTTCAGATTGGTAATGAAAGGGGAAGTGAAACCCTAAAACAACAAGCTGCTGCGTTTTCTTTCTAAACTTAGAAAAAAAACAAAAGCTCTTCATCGCTTATTCCAATCAAACGCTCCTCTCCTAATTGCTCTCAACTCCCTCGATCTCTCAACTTCCTCAACATCGTTCCTCTCTGTTTCAAATTTTCCCTCTCACGCTCAATCGAAATCTCTCAAAATCAATTTTTCTCTCAAAGTTTTTTGTTAAAAATAAGAAGACTTAATGGCGGCAAACAAAGAAGGAAAAAGGTGTGAACAAAAAAGAATTACCTGACCGGAATGTTTTCGACGAATCTCAGGTATGTATGTCGACCCTTTTCCTCCACCTTGCTTGTCTCAACGTTCACTGCTTTTGCTTGATGTGTTGTGTTTGGTGCAGGTATTCGCGTGATTTCTGCAGTGATGGTTGACGAAGGTGGGTTCGTCAGGTTCACAGTTACAGTTTATGCATTTTGGCTTATCGGGCTCGTTATCTCTCTCGCTCGCTGTTCGCTCATGGATTCAGTTTTGGACCTCACAGTCACGATTTGTTGCGGTTTCGGTGGATTGTGCATTCTTAGTGGATCTCCTCTCGGTTTGTGTGTTCTTACGGACTCGATTCACAACGGTTTTCACGATTTGAAGGTTCGATGTTCAGTGTTTTCATGCTCTCATTTCATCTCTCTGTTTGTTTTATTTTCGGTTTTTTAAATCAGGATTGTGTTTGGTTCATATTTATGATGGGTGCTTGAAGGTCTATTAGTGTGGTGTTAAAGGGTTTTAAAAAAAGAAGAGGTGTGATGGTGATTTATGAAGAACATGGGCATTGGTTTTGGCTATTGAAAGAGTTTGTTTATGGAGGTTCAAGGAGGATGGTGCGGCTGTGTTGATGTTGTTGAGGGACTTAGCTGCAAAGCTTTTGATGGACAAAAAAATTGAGGAAGGAGCTCGGTTCGTCTAGTGTTGGGAGGTGAGGTATTGAAATTTTTTCTGTCTATTCTTGTTGTTGTTGTAGATGTTCTTCTTGTTATTTCTTTTAGTGGTTGCTGGTTTTTGTTTTCATAAGGATGAAGTTTCGGTGGCTACTAGGTTTTTTTCTGTTGATGTAAGTTTTGTGAGTATGAAGTTCTATGTGGCTGCTAGGTTTTTTTGCTGTTGATGTAAGTTTTTGTGAGTATGAAGTTCTATGTGGATGCCCTCCTTATGAATGAAACAATGGTTGTTATATAGGAAAGAACTTAGGGTTTTTGCTTGAATTTGAAATTGTGAAAACTTGTTAGCTAAGTTTGACAGAGTTTTTGGGGGGAAAAGAAAATATGAGTTTGAGAGTGACATGTGAGAGCAGGACAACCTGCACAAGCTGCAGGTCTGCTGTGACTTGGTTTGTTTGTATTGAAGTTTGTTTGATTGTGAAAAGGAATGTGGCCCATGCTGCATTTTGTGTTGTACTGAACTAAATATTTCTTTTTTTTATTGGAATTCTATTTGACATAAATTATGCTAAAATGTGATGACAATGAAAATTTGATGGTCTTGCTGATTTTTGTACCATGTATCCTTGACATTTGTTATGAGAAAAACAAACTTACAAAATGTATGAATGAATTAACATGAGTGCTGAATTTTTTGGATAATGGTATGCTTGAGTGTAATGTTTGAGAATAATGATTTTGACATGATTGTTAGATGAACGTGAAGGATTTTAAGGGGTGTATAGGATGCTTGATAAAAAGAAAATGTTGAGTTAGGACAATGCATATATATGTGAATGAATTTGAATGTGGCATGATTTTGAAATAAACATGTTTGGATGCATATGTGAATATGAGTTTTTTCTTAGATTATGAACATGATTGAATTATGGAATGAATGGTCTTGACTTATGAATGATTATAAATATGACCATGCTTGAAACTTGAATGAAGCGGATTATGATGAATATGACATGATCGCTAATTTATCATTTTTTATTTTTCATGTGCATTGGAATTTGGGCATGCGGAAAGGAAAGAAGAGCGAGTCAAGGAACTTGAATCGGGGGCTGAAACTAGTCTTGGAGGACCCTTTGGTATTAGTTCATGGTGCGATGTGATCCCTTGAAAAGTGAAGACAAACGGTATCCCTTATTGAAAACAAATGGAAATTGGTGCCCTTAGATCTAGGACTTTTCCTTCACTTGTATTAACTTGAATCTTGTATTGTCCTAAAACTTCAAGTTCTAATATAAGGATTAGTAACTCATTGATTTTTGTAAGACAAACTTTGTGGGATTTGAAAATGATAATATGTCTCTTGATGTTGAAATGCTTCCAAATAGCCTAGCCTTAAATCAAGTGAATGTATGGCTAAATGAAAACACTTCTAAAATGGATGAAGAATGTGGTAACTTGAGGGTTGAATTAGAAATGTAAGACATGAATTTATGATTAATAACTTGAAATGAGTTTGGAAGCACTTGGAGTATTTTACATGAAATTGGAATGAAGTTCCTAAAATTATTGAGAGTTTGAAACTTGAATTTAAACATGGAATTTATGAATGAATCAAGAACTAAAAAAAATAAACTTGAAACTTGAAAAGAAAATGAAATGAGATTTAAAATGATTATTGAATATGAAATTGAATTGGAACATAGAAACATGTGTGAAAATTTTGAAATTTGGAATGAATTATGGTATAAATACTAGAAAAGAAACTTGAACATGAGATGAAAATTAGAAATAAAAACATTATATAAAATTTGAGAATTTGGAAAAGGAAAATAAATTGACAATTAAAATAGAATTGAAATTAAATTTAAAAAACTTTAAAATGAATTAAAAAGAATGTAGTTTCAGGTAGATTATTTAAAACAGAAAGGGAAAACCTAACCGTATAATTATAGAGACCAAAATTCCCGAAAGCCGCTATGAAACTAAGGTGCCTCTAGAATGCACCAAATATGCAAATGATGGGATGAATGCATGATGCAGAATGTTTGGGGTAAAATTTGGGGTGTGACACTAACCCTAGAGTTCGTTCCAATATCTCACAAATCTCCACCTTGGAACAAACTCTATAATCAACAAGAAACAAACTAGCTTTCTTCATATAGCTTTATCAACTGCATACAGTGGAAAAACTTGCAACTGAGAAATGTCTTGGTGATTATATCAACATCATTATGATCTTTCAAAACCTTCACCACTTGGACTTCTCCACGCTCGATTACCCTTCTGACGAAATGAAACCTCACATCAATGTGCTTGGTTCGCTCATGATAGGTCGAATTCTTCGACAGGTATATTGCACTCTAACTATCACATTTAACAATGATAATTTGACCTTGAAGTTTCAGCTCCTTTGTCAAACCTTCAAGCCACAATGCTTCTTTCACAACTTCAGTTAGGGCGATATATTCCGCTTTAGTGGTTGATAAGGCAACAACCTTTTGAAGTGTTGTTTTCCATCTAATTATTGTGCCAAACATAGTGAAAACATAGCCAGAAATAAATTTTCTGGAATCCATACAACCTGCATAATCAGAGTCGACGTATCCTTCGATTGTTGCTTTACTATCTTTACCCAAGGCTCCACCATTAATCAGGACTCTATTAAAAGACCCATTTATGTACCTTAGAATCCATTTCAATGTTTTCTAGTGAGCCTTTCTAGGATTCTCCATGTACCTGCTTACAAGTCTTACTGCATATGCTATGTCGGGTCTAGTACAAACCATAACATACATCAAAGAACCTATTATATTAACATATGGAATATATCCATATAATTTTTTTACATCAATATTGGGACACTGATCTATAATCAACTTGAATTGAGGGTTTGTCGGAGTCACAATAGTCTTTAAATTCGACATACCAAACTTATCAAGAATTTTCTTCAGGTATGCCTCTTGAGATAAGCATATTCTCGACTGCTTTCTATCTCTCTGGATGTCAATCCCAAGAATCCTATACGCATCTACCACATCCTTCATATTAAACTCCTTATTAGTTCAACCTTCCCCCTCATTATATCTTCGACATTGTTGCTTGCTATTAGAATATCATCCACATAAAGCAACAAAATAACAATGAATTACCTGGTCAAAATATGAAGTAAATAGAGTGATCGAACTGACTTCTGATGAAACCTATGCATGTCATGTACTTGTCGAATCTCATATTCCATCGTCGAAGAGATTGTTTCATCCCATATAAAAATCTCTTCAGTCTGCACACATAATCTTCCTTCCCCTTTTCGACATACCCTTCAGGTTGCCTCGTTAGGATTCTTTCATCTAGATCACCATACAGGAATGCAGTCTTCACATCCATCTGTTCCAGTTCAAGGCCGAATTGTGTCACCATTGTAAGTAATGTTCGAATGACCTATTCTTCACAATAAGAGAAAACACATCATTGAAGTCGACATCTTCTTTTTGAGTGAAACCCCTTGTGACCAGTCTTGTCTTGTATCTCTTCGACGCCACTCCTTTGATTCCTTCCTTAACTTTGAAAATCCATTTACAACTGACTAACCTAGCTCCAACAAGTTTCTTGATCAGTTCCCCAATATTTTTATCATGAAGAGATTTCATCTCATCATCCATGGCCTTCAACCATTCAGTCTTATTTCGACTCCTCATAACTTCATTATAGTCTCTAGGTTCTACGTTTATAACCTCACTTGCAGAGATTAAGGCATAAACTATAAAATTCGCATAACCAAGTCTCTGAGGTGGCTTGATGACTCTTCCCAACCCGTCTCTTGCCAGCAAGTAGTCATTATCAGTCTCTTCATCTTCAACAACAATTTCAGCTTCGTCTTCGACTTCATCTAGGTCATGCAATTCAACATCACTATGTTCCACCTCAACATAAATTTCTCCCTAAAAGCTCTTCAAAATTGGAAAATTTTTGGTAAACAAATGTTGGAAGAATTTGTTCAACATGGAATTCATAGCTAAGGAATTATGCTAAAGACAAAGATGTTGAAGGAGATGTCCTAACAAAAAGATTGGACATCTTGACTGCTCAACAATTAAACATGTATAAAATATATTTCAAGATTCTAGGCGCTTTCAACAGTGGATCAGGAAAGGTTTGAAGCCCAACAGAAGACTATATAAGGAGACTTAGACCTAGGGTTAAATTAACCTTTGTAACTTTGTATCTGTTGGATTTATTATATCAGCGTCACCCTTAGGGATTCGATGGGCTTAACATCCCAACCCATGGTGCTTAATAGGCGCATCCCCTTGAGGGCTCTATACTATAAGGAAATAAAGTTGCGCCTTCACTAACAACAAATGCTTTTAGTGTAGTGGTAAGAGCTTGATCCTACAAGTGGTATCAGAGCAAGGTCATGGGTTCGAATCCCCCCGACTGACACTGGGGGAGGGGAGATTGTTGGATTTATTATATCAGCGTCACCCTCAGGGATTCGATGGGCTTAACATCCTAACCCATGGCGCTTAATAGGCGCAGCCCCTTGTGGGCTATATACTATAAGGAAATAAAGTTGTGCCTTCACTAACAGCAATTACTTTTAGTGCAGTGGTAAGCGCTTGATCCTACAGTATCACTTATAATTCTGTAACCTAAATACTTTGTAAAATAAGGGTTTAGGGTTTGAGAGTTGTTGGCTCTTTTAGAAGTTAGAAGTCTCCCCTCTTCTGTATGTGATGTAGGGAGGAAGGCAGAGATACAAGGGGCACAACCAGAAGCCTTTAGGTAGTGGTTTGTGTAATTTTCTTGGACGAAGCTTTGAAGAAAGTCCAGGATAACTTGTAGGTCAAGAAATCGTAACAGGTTCTGGAGATCAGCAAAAGACAGAGACATCACAGGTGGCGATGAAGGATGTGAGAAAGAGTCTCATATCAAAGGTTGTAAACGACTAGAGTTCATCCTTAGATAACGATGTTCATTTAAGATAGTGATTAGGATAAAGTTGTAAACCGTGATTTTAGCTTTAGGGTACTACTACAAGAAAGTGAAGTCTTCATCCTAGATTGGTATCCCCTTGATGTAGGTTTGTTAACACCAAACTGGATCAACAATTACCATTTTCTTTATATTCTACAGATTTACCATTTTTCTATATACATTTTCTTGAATGAGATGTCCCAACATGTTATCTTGTCATTGTCGCTCCCCGGATTTCCATCCTGGTACAAACGCAAAAGTGGCGCAGAAAGAGGTTAGAGTCGCCATCCAAGCATTTTTATCCCGAAGAGACGGGAATGGTAATGCTGCACAAACCAGAAGAAAGAAGAGGAAGGACACGGGTCCCGCGAACCAAAGAGACTGAGTTCGGGAGTCGGTTACGACCTGGGAAGGTATTAGCACCCAAATCGTCCGCCGTACTCGACGGGATCCACGCTTGCAAAGAAATCTGTTTCAAAGGGTGAAGAAATGAAAGCTGCTGCAAAAGAAAAGGGACTGAACTGGATAAAAGAAAATAAAAGGGAACTGAAAAAAGAAATGAGAAGGCAAAAATGTAGGGAAAATAAAGATTGTGCTCGAACGGGCCCTACCCCGCTGCCTACGTACCTCATTTGGACAATGAGGATCAGAGTCGCGTAGTTCCCCTAACTAGGGGTGGAAAAGATTGCTTGTGTCTTAAGGCTTGAACTGCCTATGTCAATGCTCAGGTGTTGCAGGCTTGGACGATGAGTGCGTTACCGTCTTGCAAAGTGACAAGTAGTAGCAAGTTCGCGGACGGAGCGAAGAAGATGAAAAAAGAATTCCCGAAGGAGAGACGTTTATTGTTTGTCCAGTGTTTTTTATGAGTTTTCTATGAGTGTGGCACAAGGAAGTGAACTCAAGCTCTTTTCCATGGAATGTGTACTTGCTACTACATTCCAAGATGGAATAATAGAACAAGCACACTCAAGTAAGGAGAAGATCCCCAAAACTTGGTTCCAAAGATTAGGGCCTAAGCTCATTAACTCGTTGAATTTATTAAGTGTTTTAGTGATTAAAATGAAGAAGTATTTTTTACGATTTTCTTGATGAAGGTGACTTCATGATCCGACTTGTGCATCATGCTAGACAAGCTTGTACTATCCCAAGATGGGAAAACTACAAGTGCCCCAAAGGAGCAAAAGACAAAAGTCTAATGGGGAAAGTCTAATCCTAAAGTTATCATGTAAAGGTGGTCCTAAGGTTAGTGAGGCTTCAACAATCCTAAGAGAAAGGATGATCAAAAGAGAAGCAAAAGAAAGGAGAAGAAAGCTAGAGAGGGGAAAGATGATGGCACAAAGCACATCAAAACTCACAAAGCAAAAGCAAAGCAAAAGAGGAAAGATGAAGAGTTGAAATGTGGATAAACACCCACACTTCTCTTACCATAAGCCCCTGCAATGTTAGAAAATTCCAGCAAATTGATCAACACAATCATGGAACTAGCATGTTTAAAGGTTCTAGCAAACAAGGATCAAACAACATGCCAAGCATTGCAAACACATGACTTATGCGTCGAAAACATGAGAGCATACATCAACCAGCAAGCAAATCACCCTAAAATAGTATGTTCAATGATCATACAATGATCCATGGCAATTAAAACAAGCAAGGGGATCAAATAAGCTTAAAACAGCCCAAATATGGCATTCTGCCTCAGTGTTAACCGGTTAACCAAATGCGTTAACCGGTTAACACTATCCAAACAACAGCAAATTCCTGAAGAAAAACATCTCAAACCAGCTTATTCAAATAATCCACACCAGACCAGCAATCAATTGTACATGGAAAAATTAGATCAATTCACATTAATCCATATCATTAAGCTCATGAACATTAACACTCGGATTCGGTTACAAATCAACCAATCAATTCAAGCAACACAAGCAAATACACAAGCACATGGTAGATCTAAAGCACAAGCATGCAAATAAGCTAAAAACAGAGCTAGATCTGAAATTAACCAACCTACAAAGCTGAGATATGCTTTGGTAAATGTTGTTTGAGCTGGAAATGATAGATATCGCGGAGAATTTTGAAGATCCGGTGCTAATGTTCACACTTCATGCAAAATAAATGCAAGCAAAAGCTCTTGATGCAGAATTTTGACTCCAAAAGCACTTCTAAACACCAAACCGGATCTGAACCAAGTAATAAACCAGCAAATTGATGCAAAGAAGCTATGGATGGAGGTCTAATTCCAAGATCTACACACTTCAAGGCAAAGTTATGTGATCTTCAAAGAGGAACTTTGAGTGATTTGGGAAATTGGAGAGAAAAGTGAGAGAACTCAAAATTCAGAAATGAGAAGTGTGAATTATGATGGAGCCCCTCTTGGTTTGGAGGGAAATGGAATAAATATGGTTTAGGTTTGGGGCCCAAAATTTTGGTTTGGGATCCAAAAATATGGCTTGGCATTGGCTTAGAAAGTGATTAGGATTTAGCATTGGAATTAGGCTTGGACAAATGCCCTAGATCCTTCTCCATAATTCCCAATTAATTCAAATGAATAAAAATCAGAAAATTGGAAAATAGAGCCAAAACACACATGCTAAACTTGCTGCTGGAATTCAAATTTCGCAGCCATTAACCGGTTAACCAAATGCGTTAACCGGTTAACGCAGGGAAAATTTGAATTTCCCTCCTTTTGGTGGGAAACCTCAAGAATAACCCGACGCCAACCGTTTCAAGCTGATTTTGATCCTTATCCTTTTTTAGGGTCTTGAACATGATACAGAGCTTGTGCAAAATGATCCTGTGAGATTCTTGCCAGGTCACCATGCTCTTGATTTTGACTTGCAGTGCTTCAAAATTCCCGGATGACTGATCATATGCCTTATGCTAGACCATGCGAGTGTTATGCTTCATTTTTCTATGCAAAATGCTATGCTTATGATGATTATGATATGCTGATGATGCTAAACAGGAGAGGGAAAATTTGAGGTGTTACAGCTGCCCCTATTCAAGCAACTGTTAATCTGAAAAGGACGGTAGCACGGGCTATCGACCGTTCAAGATGAACTGTGGTTGAATACCAAGAAAACCTGAAATTTGCACTCTGCTGGAGAATGCAAGCAATGGGAAATAAACTCCACCAAATGAAGACATGGGTGACTTAAGTGGGGAGAAAGCAGACGAGCTCCTTCCAAGTCGAATTGATACTTCGGATAGAAAACTTAGACAGACGAGTCTTCTTCGAATAAACCTATTACGCCAGGTATTGGACATACGAGCCCTCATACATTTGCGACATATGATCTGATACAGACGAACCTCCTTCGGAAACAACTGTTACGCCAGGACCGGTAATGCACTTAAGTCTGTGGGATAGACATACCCTCTTCATATATTATTCGTAGACATATCGTGTAAGACAAATGAGTCTTCTTCAAATAACCTGTTACGCCAGGTGCAACAATAGGATTTGACGAACCCTCTTCACAAATCTCGCATAGATAAGTGGTGTCCGAGACAGACGAACCTCCTTCGGATAACCTGTTACGCCAGGACCGATAACCATTTTGACGTTTAATCCCACCGTCAGGACTTCAAACTTCTTCAACACAGACGAGTATTAGATGACCATCAAGGGGAACACAGACGAGTGCCATAAGTCAATGATACAGACAAATATCAGACGATGATCCAAGAAACGCAGACGAGCACTTCAGGCAATGACACAGACGAATATCAGCCACTGATACAGACGAATACCAGAAACCCAACACAGACGAGCATTTGGAGTAGCAATACAGACGAGTATCAGAAATCCAACACAGACGAGCATTTGGAGTAGCAATACAAACAAGTACCAGAGATCCAACACAGACGAGCATTTGGAGTAGCAAGTACCAGAGATCCAACACAAACGAGCATTTGGGGTAGCAAGTACTAGAGTGATAATCAAATCAACACATATGGATATAAGCTAACACGGACGAGTGTGAGGGATGATACATACGAGTATCCAAACAATGCAAACGACTTCAAACAGATAACAAACACAAACGAGCATTGGGGAATGCAGACGATCAACAAGCAAATATCAAACACAAACGATCGCTGGGGAATGCAGACGAGCAGCAAAAAGTTATCGAACACAAACGAGTGCTGGGGAATGCATACGAGCACAAAACAGATATCTAACACAGACGATGCCCTTTTCTTGCCTGGACTTTAATTCTGTTTTTGTGTCCAGCGGGTCTTTTTATGCGAAGTATTTTTTAATTGTGTCCGAGTTAACAAGGGATTGTAAATCTTCTCCATCCATAGTGGTGAGCATCAGTGCTCCACCCGAGAAAACTTTCTTCACTATGAATGTGCCTTCATAGTTTGGGGTCCAGTTGCCCCTGTGATCTGAACCTGGAGGGACGATCCTCTTGAGCACCAGCTCGCCTACTCGATACTCCCGAGTACGTACTCGTTGATCGAATGCTCACTTCATTCTCCTCTGATAAAGCTGACCATGACAGATAGCCGCTAGTCTCTTTTCCTCAATTAGACATAGTTGATTGTATCGAGCACGTACCCACTCAGCCTCATCAAGCTTCACATCCATCATCACACGCAATGAAGGAATTCCCACCTCAACAGGCAAGAATGCCTCCATACCATATACCAATGAGAAAGGAGTTGCCCCGGTTAACGTCCCTACTGACGTTCGGTACCCATGCAACACAAATGGTAGCATCTCATGCCAATCCTTGTAAGTGACAACCATCTTTTACACAATCTTCTTAATATTCTTATTTGTCGCCTCTACCGCACCATTCATCTTTGGTCGATAAGGAGAAGAATTATGATGTTGAATCTGGAAGTCTCGGCACAATTCTGCCATCATCTTGTTAGTCAAATTAGAACCATTGTTAGTAATGATTCGCTCGGGCACTCCGTATCTGCAAATGATGTCTCTTTTCAAAAATCTGGCTACCACTTGACAAGTGACATTGGCATAAGATGCTGCTTCAACCCACTTAGTGAAGTAATTTATCGCAACCAAAATGAAACGATGACCATTTGAAGCAGTAGGCTCTATTTTCCCGATCATGTCAATGCCCCACATAGAAAAGGGCCAAGGAGATGCAATGACGTTGAGCGGGCTGGGAGGAAAATGCACCTTGTCTGCATAAATCTGGCACCTGTGGCACTTACGGGCGTACGAACAACAGTCTGCATCCATTGTTATCCAATAGTACCCCGATCTCAACAACATTTTAGCCATTGCATGTCCTCCTGCATGAGTACCGAAAGATCCCTCATGGACTTCTTGCATTAATAGGCTTGCTTCGTGTCTATCCACGCATCTGAGCAAGACCATGTCAAAGTTCCTCTTATACAAAACCCCATCTGTATTCAAGAAGAAGCTAGCAGCAAGTCGTCTTAAGGTCTTCTTGTCTTTGGATGATGCCCCAGTTGGGTATTCTTGTTTTTCCAGGAAATGCTTGATATCAAAGTACCAAGGTTTCTCATCAGACACTGCGTCTACAGAGAAAGAATAAGCTGGTGTGTCAAGCCTAGAAATGTCAATCCTGGGTACATAGTTCCAACACAAGACTTTGATGGACGAAGAAAGAGTAGCCAATGCATCGACAAATTGATTCTCATCTCGTGGTATATACTGAAGCTTAGCCGTCATGAAGAACGTCAACAGTCTTCTGGCATAGTCCCTATAAGGAACTAAATGTTCTTGATGTGTATACCACTTGCCGGTAATCTGATTGATAACGAGGGCTGAATCTCCGAATATATCGAGGGTCTTAATCCGAAGATTAATAGCCTCCTCTATTCCCATTATGCACACCTCGTATTCCGCTTCATTGTTGGTGCAACCAAACGTAATTCTGGCAGCGAAGGGAAAATGAACACCTTCAGGAGTGATAAGAACATCACCAACTCCACGTTCGTTGATATTGACTGCCCCATCAAACATCAGCTTCCATTTGGATTCAGGGTCTGGCCCCTCCTCCATAAGTGGTTCCTCGCAATCTTTTTCTTTGAGGTACATGATGTCCTCATCAGGGAAATCAAATTTCATTGGCTGATAATCGTCTTCAAGAGGTTTCTGTGCAAGATAATCTGACAATACACTTCCTTTGATGGCTTTCTAGGAAGTATATTGTATATCATACTCTGTTAAAAAAGAATGTACAGGTATCAGTGATGGAAAGTGAAATGAATAAAAGGAGTGTCAGTGCAAGAGAAAAGTGTAGTGCTCAAGACAATGAGGCTTAAAAAGAATAATGATGGAAGAGGGGGAATATACAGAGACTTTTGTTCGATAACTGTTAAGTTATGCCTACGTATCCTCTCGTGCAATGAGGAAGTCAGAACACCGTAGTTCGACTCAAAGAGACTGAAAGATAAATTGACTGATGAACTGCTTGCTTGTCTATGCTAAAGTGTATGACCTATCTGGCTCAGGTGCTAACTGTCTTGCATTAGACGGAAGAAGCGAGTTCTAGTTTGTGAGTGAAGATGATGAGAAAAGAATCCCAAAGGAGACGATTACTGTTTGTTTTTGAGTTTTCAATCTTTTATTGCTTTTGGAGTTTGTCATAAGAAAATGAGCCTAAGCCTAAACCAAGGATTAGTAAACTCATCACATCTTCCCTCTGATTAGGGGTAATGAGAATACCTTAAGTATGAAGTAAACACCTCACACTTAATCACCATGATGTAGGATTAAGATCATTAACCTACTTGTATTTATTTAGATGTTTTTGGTGTTTTTGTTTAGTGTTAAGTAATGAGTTTAAGCCATAATCAAAGATTTAATGGACCCATTACACCATCCTAATAGAAGGATAATAGATGAGAACATTTAAGCTGAGGAAGATACCCCAACTTAATCCAGGATTAGGGATTAACCTCATGACAAAACAAAGCCTTTACTAAAGTGGATTTTAGTTAATGGTAAGGTTACGAAGTGGATTTTATGGTTTGTAAGACAACTTGAGGGGGACTTGTCCATTAACACTAGGGTTAGTCCTTCTTAACCAATTAAGGAAGAATTAGAACCCTAATGCAAGGACCAAGTTACAAGCTTATTGTCTTAGTGATTATTAGATGGATTGATTAAGAGATTTAAACACATTAAGGGTTTAACACTTAGGATTAAAGTTATACACTCCATCCTAAGAGAAGGATGCAGGCATAATCTTAATCACAAAGCCTTAAAACCTTAAAGGTTTAGTCCCTGATTAAGAGATGAGAAGAGAGACACAAAAGATGACACAAAGGTAAAACTAATGGGGGGACTAATCAAACCCTAATTGTTAACATGCTTGGGTGTTCCTAGGGTTTATGAGGCTTGCAAGAGATCTTCAAGAAGAGCCACCAAGGAAGGAGCAGATGAAAGGAGGAGAAGCAGAAGAAGCAAGTCAACTTACTTCACTTAAGAAGATATGTTTCTTGAAGAAAGAAAGTGAAGAACATGAGTGAGTAAGCTCACTCTAAGACAAAAGTAAAATGCAGCTATGAATGCATAAAAGAGATGAGAAGAGATTGTGAGAAGTGAAGGCAAATTCACTTCTCAAAGTTCTTACCACCTGAAAAGTTAGCATAAAGAAATGAAATGGAATGCAAATGAAAAGTATGCAAGGATGCAAACTAAAACCAGGAGCATATTTATGATGTAAATGATACTAAGTGATCATGAAAATGTATGTCAAGAGTTGTGAATGATCATACAAGTAATGAGGATGCAAATGAAGCATGCAAGAGGCATGAAAGTTCATGAATGCTCATGGAATGCAATGAATGAATAACATGGAAAATGGGTGAGGAAATGATCAAGCATGAGTCTAATGTGTCCTAAGATGCCTTATATGTCATGTGGATGCAAGGAATGTCATGGCAAGTTCTTGAATGAAAGAATATGCAAGATGTATGCAAATGAAGATGAAAAATTAGGGTTTTCATGCAACATGAGATGCAAAACCAAAAAACAGAAGCAAATGACAAGATAAAAAATTGAAAATGGAAACAGAGGAACCCTAACCCCATATGATTTCACACCCCAAAGGAGAAGACCTAACTCTTAACCTAATGAAAGTTATGATTTTCCTAAGTTATCTAGGGTTTTAAGGTACCTAAAGGGAAAAAATGCAAATCAATTCAAAAAGGCAGAAGAAATTTATGACAAAATTATGCTAGAAACTACATGTCAAATGAAGATCAATGAAAAAAGAACCATTGTCATACCATTCTTGGTTAGGCACAAAATAATTCTTGAAGTTAGGGTTCAAAAATAGGATTTTATGAACCCTAAATTCAAAGAAAAAATGTCAAGATGATTCAAAACCAAAAAGAAATTTGTGTGGATGGTATGACAATGTCTCTAAATGTTTAAAGATGCAATATGAATGTTTTGAGATTTTTTAGAAACCTAAATGATATTTTAATTAATTAATTTTCATTAATAAATTAAAATAAACATTTAAATGTTTAAAAAATGATTTTTTAATGTGAAAAATAAAAATAAAATTTTTTTTAGGTTAAGAAAATTTTTTTAAGTCAAAATGCAGAAAGAAATATTTTTTGGATTTTTTATGTATTTTAAATAAATGATACAAAATTAAATGAGAAAAATGAAATTAAAATTAAATAAAATGGAAGTATGCTGAGTGGAGGGATGAGATTGAATCTGGGGAAGGTTTGGTTGACTACGTGCCAGATCCTGTGGCTGGAATTCAAACTTAACT
Organism: Lathyrus aphaca; assembly: GCA_963966055.1. Taxonomy (NCBI): domain Eukaryota; kingdom Viridiplantae; phylum Streptophyta; class Magnoliopsida; order Fabales; family Fabaceae; genus Lathyrus; species Lathyrus aphaca. The sequence goes on along the minus strand of OZ014522.1, from coordinate 195,520,587 downwards.
AAACCTAATTAATTAATTATTTAATCCTAATTAATAACTAATGAAGTGATCTGGTCCATTCAACGCGCGCGGGAGATGAAGATCCAAGGGTCCTAATTCAAACAGAAGCCCTAACCCTAATTATCACTTAATGACTTTCAGGTCACCGGAGAATAGCTCTGGTCGTCTTCTCTGGTGACACCCTCACCTGAAAAACCCTAACTTCTTCCCTAGGTTATTTCTGGAGCTCTAAAGCTCCAGATTAACTCTCCTCACTCCCCTAAACTCGAATCCAACCTCAAATCACATTTCTTTTCACTCAAACTCAAGATTCGAAGCAAAGATAAAAAATGGTGAAACTTTCAGAAGTTCATAAAATCCTCAAATCGCAACCATTTTCAAAAATAAAAGTATCAGCATGCTCAACACAACAAGAAGAACATTTCTATAATCTAAAATCACATTTCTGGAAAAATGTTTGAAGGAGCTACCTAAGCTTGAGCTTCCTCAGTTTGGGGCTTTCAGGCTGCTTCTCCTGTGCAAGCTGACTCCAATGACCCTCCTGAAGAAGCTTTGATGCTTGGAAGACCTTGAGAGTGGCTGGTTTGTGAGTTTGCACTTCAACTGGCTGAAAACCGTATTTTGTTTATGGTGTGTTCTTGGCTGTTTTTATGGGTGGTTTATGATCAGCAAGTGATTTAGAAATGAATGGTGGTAGTTGTTTGAAGATTGGGTGACTGAGTTATGAAATTCGAAAGCTTTTGCAAGAGGGAGTGTTTTTGGTAACTTGAGGATTCTTAGGTTTCAGCTTGTGTTCTTGTGTGCTATGATCAGCATTTGGTCCACATATCAAGTTGTGATAGGTCAGAGGAATGGTTGTGCCCTATGGTGATTGGTATGGCCTTCTTGCAAAAAGTCACCAACTTGTGTACTTGAGGTATGGGCAAGGATGCAACTGGCCTTTGGGCATGTCCATGCGCAACTGACTTCATGGATGTCCACAAATTCAATCTTGAGGCAATTCAGCATGTGGGAATAAAGTTATGGGGTGTTTTACAATTATGTGAAGTTTTGGCCCCTTTGAGAAATCTTGATGTTCAAGGCATGGAATGATGCAATTATTTGGGCAATTCTGATCTAGAGGCAATGTACTATGATGTTATGATGTATTGAAGTGTGTTTGAAGTCCCAAAAAGCCTTGGCAAGTGGTTTTGCAAAGAATCCCTTTTGGTGCATTCTTGAAATTATGGGATTTTTGCCAATTTTGATAAGCCATATCTTGAGTTCAAAAATGAATTATATCTTGTTCTTGTAATTGTTTAAAAGGGAATGATCCAATCTACAACTTTCATGACCAATAATTTTTCATTTGAAGCATTTTTGGTTGAGAAAGAGGAGGTTGAAAAACTTTCCCAAAATAGAAAGTTTACATTACAAGTCATTTCCATTTTTGACAACTTTTGGTTTAGCTCACTTTTCTTCAATTTTGAGAACTTATAAGCACTTCAATGGTCAAATAAAGACCATATAACCTCAATTTGATGAAAAATCCACTTTGGCTCTATGTTGGGGGCCTCAGATGCCCTGATTTTGCTCTGACTTGCTCAGGAAGTTACCCAGTGATCAGATGACTTCCACAATGAATTTATTCATCAAACTTGGTATGCATGATCCTTATAACATATTAAGACCATCAGAAAAAAGAATGACAAAAAAAATTGGAGTTATGTCCTCTAAAACCAAAACCCTAATTTCAGGTCATCTGTGTAGTTAAACCCTAGCTCTGCTTCCAAGCTTTGCCAGTTCTTGTGATTTTTTGACTTCCTTGATATTTGGAGGATATAATATGATGATTTAACATACATGGACCCTCTTGAGATGATTGAAGACCTTTGGAGTGGCTCAGATGGTTCCTGGATTGCTCAGATCACAAACCCTAGATGCAGATGGACTTAAACTAATGCAGTGAAGCAAAAATGCAACATGAAATGGTATGATTAAAATAATGCAAATGTGAAGGATCACCAGCCAAGGTATGAAACTAGTGAGGGAAAATTTGGGGTGTTTACAACAATGTGGTATGGGTCAACATATACTGTCTCAGTCGGCGAGCAGCCCATACCAAAGCGCAACAAGTTTTCTCGAGCAGTGAGTAACGAGATTCACAATCGGTAAAAATTTTGCTAAGGTAGTAAATAGCATACTATTTTCGACCAAACTCATCATGTTGGCCTAGAACACACCCCATTGACCCTTCTAGCACAGTCAAGTACATGATAAGTGGCCGTCCTGGAACTGGAGGCATTAGAATCAGAGGTGTCTGCAAATATTCTTTTATTTTTTCAAAGGCTCTTTGACAGTCCTCATTCCACCTGACCGTTTGTTCTTTTCTCAACAATTTGAATATTGGCTCACACGTGGCAGTTAGATGAGATATGAACCGTGAAATGTAGTTCAATCTCCCTAAAAACCCGCGCACTTCTCTTTCTGTTTTTGGTGCAGGCATATCTTGTATTGCTTTTACTTTTGCAGGATCCACCTAGATTCCTTTCTGGCTAACAATAAAACCCAGCAATTTTCCGGACCGCACTCCGAAAGTGCACTTGTTTGGATTCAACCTCAATTTGTACTTTATCAATCTATCAAACATCTTTTTGAGATTGACCAGATGCTCTTCTTCGTCTCGGGACTTGGCAATCATGTCGTCCACATAACATTCAATTTCCTTGTGTATCATGTCGTGGAACAGTGTGACCATAGCCCGCTGATACGTTGCCCTGGAGTTCTTCAACCCAAAGGGCATAACCTTGTAACAGAATATACCCCACGGGGTAATGAACGTTGTTTTCTCCATGTCTTCTGGTGCCATTTTGATCTAATTATACCCGAAGAAGCCGTCCATGAAAGAAAATACCGAGAATTGAGCGGTGTTATCTACCAGCACATCGATGTGAGGTAATGGAAAGTCATCCTTTGGACTTGCTCTGTTTAGATCCCGATAATCAACGCACATCCGAACTTTGCCGTCTTTCTTTGGTACAAGCACAATGTTAGCTACCCAAGGTGGGTAACTAGTTACGTCAAGGAATCTGGCATCCCACTGCTTCCGAACTTCCTCCTTGATCTTCATCGCCATATCATGACGAGTTCTTCTCAGCTTTTGTTTCACCGGAGGACAGTCTTCTCTTAGTGGCAGCTTATGCACAACTATGTCAGTATGTAATCCTGGCATATCTTGATACGACCAGGCGAAGATATCCACATATTCACGTAGCATACCAATCAACTCCTTCTTTACCTCGGCCTGCAGACTGGCCCCAATCCTTATCTCTCTCTTCATATCTTCAGTCCCGATGTTGATGATCTCTAATTCTTCCGGATGAGGCTGAATGACCTTTTCCTCTTGTTTCAACAACCTGACCAATTCTTCGGGGAGTTCATAGTCTTCCTCAACCCCTTCATCAGCTTGGTAGATAGGATTGTCAAAGTCATGCGTGGTCATAGCAGGAACGTTATCACGATAATCCGAATGATCAACACTGCACTGATGATGTGCTTATTTCAGAATCTGTTCTTTTCAAAAGAGACGCAAACACACAAACACAAGAAAAGGAAAAACATTGCCATTTTATTTTTTTGTGAAAAATTTTAAAACGAAAGAAAGAGAACAAAAATTTGCTTGAAAAAATGTCCTTTATTTCATGGAAAAAGTAAATGCATTAAAAGCATGGTGGCCCTACAAATGGATCCATGCACCTTGGGCAGAGTGCAGGATTGACATGCAGTATGATAAAAAAGAAACAGGTAAATTACTTTGATTGCCAGGTAACTTGAACGAAATCCTCGGTAGACCAGTTTCGGAGCTCCTCCCCTGGTGCACATGGGTGAATCCAGCTATCCCAGTCGCAGTCATTGTCCCCTTCTTCACTTGTTGCACAGATGTTGTTGCGATCGAGCATTCCGGCACTTGTGAAAGTTATGACCTTACCATCCTGAGGCCAATTGGACCCACTATGCTGGTAACCAAGACCGAACTTGTCATCCTTCTTTTCCAACTCCAGCAACTTGCCCCAGCCCTGGGCGCTTCCAGATTGGACCACTTCTTTGGCTTGCTTATAGGAGTAGATAGAGGTCCCTTCTTTCTCATTATTCCTCTCTGCTGGAGCCAAAGTACTAACATTGACCGCTTCAAAAGCTTGACACAACGTTTCATGAATTTCCCCGTCCATTTCCACGTACTTAAAAGTTGACAGATGACTCACAAAAATATCTTCTTCCCCGCACACAGTGATCACCTGACCATCTACCACATACTTCAGTTTCTGATGCAACGTGGATGTCACTACGCCCGCAGCATGGATCCAAGGATGTCCTAACAAGCAACTGTAATCAGGTTGAATATCCATGACATAGAAAGTACTCTTGAACACTTGAGACCCTATCTTCACAGGTAGCTCAACCTCCCCGAACACCGACCTCCGGGACCCATCAAAGGCTTTCACAATTAAATCACTGGGTCGCAAAATAATGCCATCAATATTCAACTTCATCAAGGCCTTCTTAGGGAGCACATTGAGAGAAGAACTTGTATCAACCAAGAAATGTGACAGGACATCACCTTTACACTCCATGGTGATGTACAGGGCTTTGTTGTGATTGCGGCCTTCAGAAGTAAGATCTCTATCCGTGAACCCCAACCCATGACTGGCATTCACGCTGCCTACCACAACCTCCATTTGATTAACCGTTATCTCCTGTGGTACATATGCCATCTGCAAGACTTTCAATTAAGCTTCCCTATGAGCTGGAGAACACATCAACAAGGACATAATAGATATTTTGGACGGAGTTTGATTCAGCCGTTCAACCACTTTATAGTCGCTTTTCTTTATTATCCTCATAAACTCTTCGACTTCCTTTTCAAAAGTGCCTTGCCCGGCAGCAGGAGTTGTCACCTCTTCGGTTGCTAACTGTTTACCCTTAGCCTTTGCAGCAACTTCGGCTTCAGGATCCCCTCTAAGAACTTGAGGAGCAAAGAGACACCCGCTTCTTGTAAATCCACCAACTCCTCCGACATTCACCACAGTCGGGTCAATTGTCACTGCTTTACTTTCCACCTTCTGACCTTCTACATACACATCCGAGCCATAGTGCCATGGGATGGCTTTGTCATCAGCATAAGGAACTGGTCTTGGAATAGTAATGGTGGCAGGACTAATCTCTGGAACATAGATAGTCACAGGCTCCCTCCGGACAGGGACTTCAACAGGATCAAAGTAGATTTTTATGATAGACACACAATTATTTCTGTCATCAACCCTATCAAATTGTAGCGACCCCTCGTCAATCAGATGTTGTAACCCAACCTTCAAGTCTTCACAGCCATTAATTGAACTCAAACACCCCTTGCAGTCATAACCACACCCTGGGAATACCTGCCCTTTCAACAATGTCTTTCACCACCAGCAATGAAGTCTTTACTTCTTCCACATTCAAAATCAAGCTTAACCTCTCTCCACCGTCAACGGCATTTATCCTTGCCCCTCCATGGTTTGGAATGGGATTTGATGTAACATTAGGAGGCGGTGCGAAGTTAATCGCCTTTGAATCAATCAAGTCTTGCACCTTATGCTGCAATGCCCTGCACTTCTCTGTTGAGTTCCCGGGAGCCCCTAAATGAAACGCGCATCTTGCGTTAGCATCATACCCTACTGGAAGCTCTCCAGGTGGAGGTGGTGCTAATGTCCTCAGTTGAACCAAGTTCAAATCTAACAACCTTTGCAGCAGTGCCGTGTATGTCATTGGGATGGCTTCAAGCACCCTGTTAGTTGGACGAGCTTGTCTCTGTTGATAGGGTCTTTGTTGATAATTATTCTGTTGTGGTTGTTGTTGTTGTTGTTGTTGTGGTTGAGTTTGTTGCACAGGACTGGATAGAGTAGTGACAGCTGCAACTTGCTCATAAGATCCTCTGTATCCCCGACCCCTTCTTCGGCCGTACACAACATTAGTTTCTCCCTCTCTTCTTCTTGGAGGTCCATTAAAAGCTTTTCTCACACCGCCTGAGCTACCTGCACCACTATCTTGAATCTTCCCCATCTTTAAAAGAGTTTCAACCCTCTCTCCCGCTATCACAATGTCATTGAACTTTGTTGCTGAACACGATGCCAACCTCTCAATAAACACCCCCTGCAGTGTTCCCATGAACATGTCCGCCATTTCATTTTCCAACAAGGGAGGTTGTACTCTAGCTGCAAGTTGACGCCACCTCTGAGCGTACTCCTTGAACCCTTCTCTGGCATTCTGAGACATGGTCTGCAACTGAGTACGATTTGGAGCCATATCCAAATTTTACTGATACTGTTTCACAAATGCTTCAGCTAAATCCTTCCAGCTTCGAATATTAACCCTGCTCAGCTTCATGTACCACTCCAAGGAGGCCCCCACAAGGCTATCCTGGAAGTAATACATCCACAGCTTCTCGTCATCTGTATTTGCAGCAATTCTTCCGACAAAAGACTGGAGGTGAGTTTTTGGGCACGTCGTGCCGTTGTACTTATCGAAAGTAGAAACCTTAAACTTGTAGGGAATTCTAACCCCTAACACCAAGCCCAAGTCAATGATATCAAACCCCAGGGAACTCTGCGATTGAATGGCACGAATCTGCTCAGCCATCTCTTCAAACTTTCTGTTCATGTCAATTCCTTGGCCTTCTGCCTCATCCAGCAAAGTGAACTGCTCATCTTGCCCATCCATCTGCACGTTATTCATTCCATCATTGACAATAGTAACCCCTGGTTGCACCACAGGGATCTCTACTTGGCGGGCGCCAACCCCATTGCGATTACCTCCATCTGCGGTCCCATTGTTTCTGGCCTGATTGTTTTGCACCATCTCGCGTAGACGCTCTTGAGTTTGACCCATCCCAGCCATGAGGGTCATGAATTTGTCCATCCTTGTCCTCAAGTCAGCTAGATCTGTTTGCATCTGATCAATTACTCTCTCTCTGTTTACTCTTGTAGGATATATGTGCACCGTTGGCTGTTCCCGAACCTTCCTGGGAGCTATAGTGCCCGAAAGGACATAAACGTTAGAAAACTGATGGACCACCTGCAAAACAACAAACACGTTATATGCATGCAATGTAACTGTTCATGTTTCTAGGTTTAGGCATTTATATGCCACAGTTCTGGTATTTGCTCCAGATAGCCCCTTTGAGCATTAATTTTCAAACTATCCCTTTGAAGAATGTTCAGATCTCAGCAGTCTCAAAAAAACAAGCTTTGCGTACTCAAAAACGGTAACTGGAATTTAACATTGCATAACATGGATAACCCACTGGAAGCCAAAGTTAAATCACAAACAAATTCCCCAGAGGGTTACAACTCAATACATGAATAAAGAAAAATAAAGCAAGACTCCTACAACAAGCCTGTAGGTAACCTGGACAACAATAAACTAAAATCCTAGACTAAAGGAGAGACTCCTCAGGTTCTTCTTCTGCATCTATCACCTCTTTCCGGTTCTTCTTCACGCCTGCTCTCAGCTTAAGCTCTGCAATCTCTTTCAATGCTTCCTCCAAGGCCATCTGGTTCTGTGCCAATTGTTGAGTCTTTTCCCTTCGTATTTTGTGAACTTGCTCTACTTCTTCTTTCTTGAAGGTCATCTGTACCTCGAAAAACTCTTCCTTTTCTTTGTATTTCTTCTGCTCCTGTTCCCTTTGGCCCTATAACCAAACAATGGACTGGCGAGCTTCCTTAAGAGTCTTCAAAGTATTCTTACGCTCCGCTTCTCTTTTTGATTCCATTAGGCCCAATCTCTGAAAGTGAGCTTCTCTTCCAGCAAACTCCTTTTCTTCAGCTTCTAAGGTAACCTGCATCTTCTGTAGCTTTTCCTCTGCTTCATTCTTAGCGCGATTGGCAAGGTGGTACAAGTTAACCATTTCAGCATTCTCTACCCGGACCTCGTGCAACTGAGCTTCCAACTTCTTATATTCTTCAAGAGGAACAGTATTCTGACATGGAACCTCTTTGGGATACAATGGAGCTTCCACTGAAAATGGCATGAGCAACTCTTCTACACGCTTCTGCAACCATGTAGCAAAAGGAGGATATGTCTTTGGATCTACCCTTCTAAAATCCTTTTTTCCTTTCTTCACCCTATGAGCCCAAGCCTGAGATGCTTGTATGACTAACTCTTTGTTTCCCTCCACAGAAAATTACAAAGACTCAGCTAATTCTTCCATACTTGGTGTATCCCTCAGTGGATAGCCAAATTGTTTCCTGGCTAAGACTTAATGGTAACTGATCACACCCTTTCTTCCTAGCAAAGGCACATTAGCAAAACTCCCACAACTAACCAGTAACTCCTTTCCCAACAAATCCCTGTTATAACCCCAAGCTATATCCTCAGAAGTTAGTCCCATTAGCCTTCTGGACCACCTCCATTCATCTCTCATCTCTTTGAAAGGGCCTGATTTTGGTAATTGCTTAGCAAACCAATCAGCAAATAATGGAGCACAACAACTCACTGGACCACCTCTGCCTTTCTCATTCCGGTAATGAACATTGTATTAGAAATAAACCAACAAGGTTGGTACAGGATTGCCTTTAGCAAAACTGGAGATCACCTCCAAACTCACAAACTCCTTCTCTCCCGGGAAAAGACTAGATCCATACACCATCAAGGCCACCACAACACCAAAATCTTCCCACTTACTCTCTTTGGCATACTCTTTAGCTTCTGGTATAAGCACATCCCAAGGAAGTCCTCTTCCCTCACTGTTCTTCAAGGCTTTCTTGACCTTAACAACTGGTATACGACAGATTCTGGATATGTCTTCTTCCTTGAGAATTATCTCTGATCCATAGTAAAGCAAAGTATCTCTGATAGGAATACCCAAAATACTAGCAATCTCCTCCAAGGTAGGAGCCAAGATATAATCTGGAAACACAAAACACCGCAACAAGGGATCATAGAACTGAAGCAAAGTGTGCAAGCTATCCTTCTGGTCTGCAGTAGGTTTATCCATGTACTTCAAAATATGACCATACCTCTTTCTGAAGTTCCCTAAAACTTGATCATTCATCAGCCCTGCTAGTCTCTGAACACTCTTGACTTCTGGTTGGAGAAAAGTGTAATGGACATTCTTCTTTCTTGTAATTTTCTTAACTTCTACCATCTGGAAAGCTTACAATTACCAGAACTGGGTGCTAAACTATAAACAACCTGAAAATGGAAACACAAATAATTAATGCGAGTATGATGCGATGCAGATGCAATGCAGGCATATGATCAATCTGGGACCATCTGGATACTGGATGTTAGGACCCCAAGTGACTAAAAACCAAGATTCTCTGAACCATAACCATCTGATAGAAACCCTCAGAACCAATAGATCAAGAAATCCAGAACCATAAGGACCAAATCATAACAGAGACCATACTGATAATGAGGGTATGTAGAGGTCAAGGGTTCCTGCAAACCTGTAAACCCCTCCCAATCTCACGGGTGTGCTACGGGTCAAACATCACGGACTCTCAAAGCCGAATAACAATAATACGTTCACCATTTCCGAGAAATGGCTCATGACAGAATCAGGGAATCGGTTTGGCATTATGTACTACTCGGGGAGGCCTCAGCTGAGTCCGGGAAAACAAGGTCATCCTATGTGAGTTCCAGGTGGGCCCTCGGGTGCGAGTGGGTTTGCCACACAATGTGGTCTGCCACTGTCACCACTAGAGAGGGATGTTTCCACCAAAAAGAAAAAATGTCAAGATGATTCAAAACCAAAAAGAAATTTGTGTGGATGGTATGACAATGTCTCTAAATGTTTAAAGATGCAATATGAATGTTTTGAGATTTTTTACAAACCTAAATGATATTTTAATTAATTAATTTTCATTAATAAATTAAAATAAACATTTAAATGTTTAAAAAATGATTTTTTAATGTGAAAAATAAAAATAAAATTTTTTTTAGGTTAAGAAAATTTTTTTAAGTCAAAATGCAGAAAGAAATATTTTTTGGATTTTTTATGTATTTTAAATAAATGATACAAAATTAAATGAAAAAAATGAAATTAAAATTAAATAAAATGGAAGTATGCTGAGTGGAGGGATGAGATTGAATCTGGGGAAGGTTTGGTTGACTGCGCGTCAGATCCTGTGGCTGGAATTCAAACTTAACTAAACCTAATTAATTAATTATTTAATCCTAATTAATAACTAATGAAGTGATCTGGTCCATTCAACGCGCGCGGGAGATGAAGATCCAAGGGTCCTAATTCAAACAGAAGCCCTAACCCTAATTATCACTTAATGACTCTTAGGTCACCGGAGAAGAGCTCCAATCGTCTTCTCCGGTGACACCCTCACCTGAAAAACCCTAACTTCTTCCCTAGGTTATTTCTAGAGCTCTAAAGCTCCAGATTAACTCTCCTCACTCCCCTAAACTCGAATCCAACCTCAAATCACATTTCTTTTCAATCAAACTCAAGATTCGAAGCAAAGATAAAAAATGGTGAAACTTTCAGAAGTTCATAAAATCCTCAAATCGCAACCATTTTCAAAAATAAAAGTATCAGCATGTCCAGCACAACAAGAACATTTCTATAACCTAAAATCACATTTCTGGAAAAATGTTTGAAGGAGCTACCTGAGCTTGAGCTTCCTCAGTTTGGGGCTTTCAGGCTGCTTCTCCTGTGCAAGCTGACTCCAATGACCCTCTTGAAGAAGCTTTGATGCTTGAAAGACCTTGAGAGTGGCTGGTTTGTGAGTTTGCACTCCAACTGGCTGAAAATCGTATTTTGTTTATGGTGTGTTTATTGGCTGTTTTTATGGGTGGTTTATGATCAACAAGTGATTTAGAAATGAATGGTGGTGGTTGTTTGAAGATTGCGTGGCTGAGTTATGAAATTTGAAAGCTTTTGCAAGAGGGAGTGTTTTTGGTAACTTGAGGATTCTTAGGTTTCAGCTTGTGTTCTTGTATGCTATGATCAGCATTTGGTCCACGTATCAAGTTGTGATAGGTCAGAGGAGTGGTTGTGCCCTATGGTGATTGGTATGGTCTTCTTGCAAAAAGTCACCAACTTGTGTACTTGAGTTATGGGCAAGGATGCAGCTGGCCTTTGGGCATGTCCATGCGCAACTGACTTCATGGATGTCCACAAATTCAATCTTGAGGCAATTCAGCATGTGGGAATAAAGTAATGGGGTTTTTGCAATTATGTGAAGTTTTGGCCCCTTTGAGAAATCTTGATGTTCAAGGCATGGAATGATGCAATTCTTTGGGAAATTCTGATCTAGAGGCAATGTACTATGATGTTATAATATATTGAAGTGTGTTTGAAGTCACAAAACGCCTTGGCAAGTGGTTTTGCAAAGAATCCCTTTTGGTGCATTCTTGAAATTATGGGATTTTTGCCAACTTTGACAAGCCATATCTTGAGTTCAAAAATGAATTAGATCTTGTTCTTCTACTTTTTGAAAAGGGAATGATCCAATCTACAACTTTCATGACTAATAATTTTTCATTTGAAGCATTTTTGGTTGAGAAAGAGGAGGTTGAAAAACTTTACCATAATGGAAAGCTTACATTACAAGTCATTTCCATTTTTGGCAACTTTTGGTTTAGCTCACTTTTCTTCAATTTTGTGAACTTCCAAGCACTTCAATGGTCAAATAAAGACCATATAACCTCAATTTGATGAAAAATCCACTTTGGCTCTATGTTGGGGGCCTCTGATGCCCTGATTTTGCTCTGACTTGCTCAGGAAGTTACCCAGTGATCAGATGACTTCCACAATGAATTTCTTCATCAAACTTGGTATGCATGATCCTTATAACATATTGAGACCATTAGAAACAAGAATGACCAAAAAAATTGGAGTTATGGCCTCTGAAACCAAATCCCTAATTTCAGGTCATCTGTGCAGTTAAACCCTAGCTCTGCTTCCATGCTTTGCCAGTTCTTGTGATTTTTTGACTTCCTTGATCTTTGGAGGATATAATATGATGATTGAACATACATGGACCCTCTTGAGATGATTGAAGACCTTTGTAGTGGCTCAGATGGTTCCTGGATTGCTCAGATCACAAACCCTAGATGCAGATGAACTTGAACTATTGCAGTGAAGCAAAAATGCAACATGAAATGGTATGATTAAAATAATGAAAATGTGAAGGATCACAAGCCAAGGTATGAAACTAGTGAGGGAAAATTTGGGGTGTTTACAGCTGCCCCTATTCAAACATAAGTTAGCTAGGCAGGATGTAAGCGCCTGGCTTAACAGACAAACAAGATAACTTGTGGTTGAATACCAAAGACAGTCCAAAATTTGCACTCACTGGGGAGAAGAAGAAAAGGGATATAAATTGAAAACGAAAGTATAGTATAATTTAAAGTGCGGGCGATGGAGGACGACCATCGAGCAGAGGACGACTGCTGGGGATAAAGCAATGACGGGGACGACCGACATGCTAGGGAGATAACACGGTAAATAAAGCAATGACGGGGACGGCCGACAAGCTGGGGAAATAAAGAAATTATGATGGGGACGGCCATAAAGTAAAGTAACAAGACTCTCTGGGGATTAAAATACGGCAATGACGGGGACAACCATCATGTTCAGAGAATAATTGAAGTAATGATGAGGGACGGTCATCAATGGTGAAGGACGATCACCTAGCAGGGGATCTCTTTACCACGACATAGGACGAACGTCGGATAGAAAATGGTCAACGATGGGGACTGCCATCAGATAAGCAAGATGAAAGACGATCATCAAGAGGTGAAGGACGATCACCTAGCAGGGTACGGCTGCTCTCGGGGTTTATCATGACATAGGACGAATGTCAGATAAAGATCAACGACGGGGACGACCATCAGATAAAATGATGAAGGACGATCATCAAAAAGGTGAAGGACGATCACCTAGCAGGGGACGGCTGCTCTGTTGGGGATAAGGATATGGGACGGTCATCCAAAGGTGAAGGACGATCACCTGGAAGGGTACGACTGCCGAAAGATATCACAACATAGGACGAATGCCGAATAGAAAAGGGTTCCAATAATGGACACTCCGCTGGGGAAAGGATGAGGGACGATCATCCATAGGTGAAGGACGATCACCTGGCAGGGTACGGCTGCCGAAAGTATCACGACATAGGACGAATGTTGGATAGAAAGAAAAGTTGCTTTTCTGTCGATTTGCTGGGGAATAGTAAACACGAACGAGTGTTTACATCCAAGAAATAAAAGGTATATGTGTTTGACGCGGTGTATAGATTAAAGACGTGGACGAGCATCCTTAGGACTATGATACAGACGAGTATTGGTAGAAACAAACGCTGACGTGTGTTCAGAGATGATGATACGGACGAGTATCAACTGGTTAACAAAGAACACGGACGAGTGTCGAATCTGAGGGGAAATAAGTGTATACAAGATACGGACGAGTATCTATATAAAAAACAATCATTGTGAAGTATGAGCAAGACACAGACGAGTGCTCGACTTGCTGGGGAAAAGTGACACGGACGAGTGTCAAAAGAGAAAGTGTATAAGTTATGAGCAACCATTTGTATAGGAAGGTGTAAAAGGTATTCTGGCAACCTGTGGGGATAAGATGACATAGCCGGGTGTCAGAAGAAGTATTATAATAAGTGTTTTGGGCAACTGTGCTGGGGATAGGTGACACAGACGGGTGTCAAGAGAATGTACAAGCACTGGTTTGGTTTATATCTGCAGGGGATGATATGACACAGACGAGTGTCGAAACTACATATGATCATGTGTTTGTTGATTGCAAAGGGGATGCATTGGCTTTCTGCTGGGGAAATGACACAGACGAGTGTCAAGAAGTATCTGTATTTGAGGGTGAAAAGGGATGCTTTGGCTTTCTATGGGGATATGTATTTTGTATATTGCTGATGCGGTATTGTTGGTATTTACAGGTGACGGGTTCGAACCTGACTTGTGATCATGCAATATGTTTGATTTTTTCCGTAATGCTCTGTATTATACGGAATGCTACGCTTTTGTGGTGATTTATGATGTGAATGCTATGATTATGCAAAGGATGCCAATCCGGGATTCGGATCCCGCCGCCGCAAAGATCTCCGGCTGATCTGCTTGGAAGGGTATCCCAGCTAGGGATGTGATCATTGGTAGATCTTGATAGGACGTATGACTCTGATTGGGGATTAAATCAATGATAGACCTATCTGGTAGTGAGATAACCCAATTGGGGATGAGGAAGCTTTCGTCCCTTTGTTGTATGGGAAATTCAGACATTTCTCTTCTGGGAAGAGGCTGGAGCTCTGTGGGGAGATGATTCCCTGTCTTTGCTGAGAGGTTTGGTAATCTGGGGGAGAAAAAGATCACTGAACGATCCTCCCAGAGGTTTTGTGAGGATCCTGCTGAGGATGAGGAAACCTGACAACTTAGCTGGGGAAATGAGCATTTACTGATGTTGCTCTGGAGAAAATGTGTTGGAGAAGTGATGCCTGGCAACTCTGATGGGGAGAAAGCATTTCCGATGCTGTTTGGAGGATGTGTTGAGGAATCAATGATTTGGCAACTTTGCTGATGAAATGTATTCCAGATACTGCAATCCTGACAACACAAAGTAATGTATAAGTATCCCGAGGTATCCCTTACCGGATTCTGTCATAGGAGTTAGGTATTTCTGAGAGCAATATATGTTTTCCGCAAGCATGTAATTTAGAAGGGCACATCTGTTTTATGCAAGTATCACATCATGAATATTGGACATTTTGCAAACGAAACAAAAAATGTACAAGACGAAGTGTGACAGAAAATTCTGATTTTATTAATTTGTGTGCCCTGAATTGGCAAGTACAGTCAAAGAAACAGATCCCCTGAAATGAGGAGATTGTTACAAATTGAGAAAAATAAAGGTGCTGGCAATTTTGATGACGCTTCAGTGAGCTTCCCCTTTGCTATGACCCGTATAACCTTGACGTTCTTCTCATCTTGCTTTCTAAAGAAAGTTGATTTTGACCAATGCTTTAACCTTTCGAAGTTCGCCATGTGGTGAGTGATACAGACGAATTCAGAATGCAGTTGTTCGCTTATTCCCTAATTTTGCGTGGATCGCCCTTTCGGGTTTTCAATCCACCGGGATACCCATTTTTGCCTGAGCTGTCCAATGCGGCTTTTCAACTCAGCGGGTGTACATTTTTCTTTATTTTCCCTTATTTTTGCCCGAGTCTTTTATTCTGTTTTTGACTCGCCGGGATGCCCTATTTTTGCCTGGACTTACATTCTGTTTTTATGTCCAGCGGGTCATTTTATGCGAAGTATTTTTTAACTGCATCTGAATTCACAAGGGACAGGAAATCTTCACCATCCATAGTAGTAAGCATCAGTGCTCCACCAGAGAAAACTTTCTTTACTATGAACGGACCATCGTAATTCGGAGTCCACTTGCCCCTGTGGTCTGTATGAGGAGGAAGGAGTCTTTTCAGCACAAGGTCTCCTACTTGGTATTCTCAAAGCCTGACTTTCTGATCGAAGGCTCTCTTCATTCTCTTCTGATACAGCTGCCCATGACAGATTGCAGCTAATCTCTTTTCTTCAATCAGATTCAGTTGATTGTACCGAGAACGGACCCATTCTGCTTCATTCAACTTGAAATCCATTAATACCCGTAAAGAGGGTTATTCAACTTCAACAGGTAGGACTGCCTCCATACCATACACAAGCTGATAAGGTGTTGCCCCAGTAGACGTTCTGATTGAAGTTCGATACCCATGCAAGGAAAATGGTAGCATCTCATGCCAGTCTTTGTAAGTAACCACCATCTTCTGCACAATCTTCTTGATGTTTTTGTTAGTTGCCTCAACAGCGCCATTCATCTTTGGCCTGTAAGGAGAAAAGTTGTGATGTTGGATCTTGAAGTCTCGACACAGCTCTGCCATCATTTTATTGTTTAAGTTGGAACCATTGTCAGTAATGATTCGCTCGGGCATTCCATACCGACATATGATGTCTCTCTTCAGGAATCTGGCTACCACTTGTTTGGTGACATTTGCATACGAAGCTACTTCAACCCATTTGGTGAAGTAATCAATGGCTACCAGGATGAATCTGTGGCCATTTGAAGCAGTCGGCTCAATCTTTCCAATCATATCAATACCCCACATGGCAAAAGGCCAAGGTGAAGACATCACATTCAAAGGATTCAGAGGCACATGCACCTTATCCGCATAAATTTGGCATTTATGACACTTTCTGGCATAAGCACAACAGTCTGCATCCATTGTGATCCAGTAGTAACCTGATCTTAACAACTTTTTAGCCATTGCGTGTCCTCCAGCATGGGTACCGAAAGATCCTTCATGCACCTCGTGCATCAACAAGTCCGCTTCTTTCTTATCAACACATCTGAGAAGTACCATGTCAAAGTTTCTTTTGTATAACGACCCATCAACATTCAGGAAGAAACTACCAGCCAGTCTTCTCAATGTCTTCTTATCATTGGATGATGCCCCAGGTGGGTATGTTTGATCCTCTAAGAAGCATTTGATGTCATGGAACCAAGGCTTGTCATCTCTAGCAATGTCCACAGAGAATACGTATGCTGGTCTGTCAAGTCTGGATACTGAAATCCGAGGCACAAAGTTGGCAGCTTGAACTTTGATCATGGAGGAAATGGTAGCCAGAGCATCTGCAAACTGATTTTCATCTCGAGGGATATACTCAAGCTTGACTGTAGTGAAGAAAGTCAATAATCTCCTCGTATAGTCCCAGTATGGAATCAAATGCTATTGGTGGGTGTACCATTTGCCATTGGTCTGATTGATTACCAGAGCTGAATCTCCGAACACAGTTAAAGTCTTGATCCTGAGGTCAATGGCTTCCTCAAGACCCATAATGCAGGCTTCGTATTCAGCTTCGTTGTTAGTGCATGCAAAAGTGAGTTTTGCCAAGAAAGGCATGTGAACTCCTTTAGGTGTAATGAGCACTGCACCAGCTCCATGACCGTTCATATTGACAGCCCCATCAAACATCATTGTCCATTCTTCTTCTGGGTCAGGCCCTTCAGTGTGAACAGGCTCTTCGTGATCTTTTGCTTTTAGGAACATGATGTCTTCATCGGGGAAGTCGAATCTCATTGGCTGGTAATCGTCAATGGGTTGCTCAGCTAGATAGTCATACAGTACACTGCCCTTGATGGCCTTTTGAGATGTGTACTGAATGTCATACTCTGTTAAGATCATTTTCCATCTTGCAACCCTTCCGGTAAGTGCTGGCTTCTCAAATATGTACTTGATCTTGTCCATCTTGGAGATTAATAAGGTAGTGTGGGTCAACATGTGTTGTCTTAGTCGGCGAGCAGTCCACGCTAAAGCACAACAAGTTTTCTCGAGCAGTGAATAACGTTGTTCACAGTCGGTAAACTTTTTGCTTAGGTAGTATATTGCATACTTGTTTCGACCAGACTCGTCATGCTGGCCTAACACACACCCCATTGATCCTTCTAATACTGTCAAGTACATTATTAGAGGTCTTCCTTCAACTGGAGGCATAAGAGTTGGAGGTTCTTGTAAGTACTCCTTGATTTTGTCAAAAGCCTTCTGGCAGTCTTCATTCCACCTGACCGCTTGTTCTTTCCTTAAAAACTTGAACAGGGGCTCACAGGTTGTAGTAAGGTGAGATATGAACCTTGAAATGTAGTTCAATCTACCTAGAAACCCCCGAACTTCCTTTTCAGTCTTTGGTGCAGGCATCTCTTGAATGGCTTTGACTTTGTCAGGGTCAAATTTAATTCCTTTTTCACTTACAATGAACCCCAGCAGCTTACCGGAACATACCCCGAATGTGCATTTGTTGGGGTTTAACTTCAGCTGATACCTTCTCAGACGTTTGAACAACTTTAACAGATTTACCAGATGGTCTTCTTCTGTGAGGGACATGACAATCATGTTGTCCACATAACATTCAATTTCTTTGTGGATCATGTCGTGGAATAATGTTACCATAGCCCGTTGATAAGTGGCACCAGCATTCTTCAGTCCAAATGGCATTTCCTTATAACAAAATGTGCTCCAGGGTGTGATGAAAGTTGTCTTCTCCATGTCTTCAGGTGACATCTTGATTTGATTATATCCTGAAAATCCATCTATGAAGGAGAATACCGAGAACTGAGTTGTATTGTCGACCAATACGTCAATGTGAGGTAAAGGGAAATCATCTTTCGGGCTAGCTCTGTTCAGATCCCGGTAATCCACACATATCCGTACTTTGCCATCCTTCTTAGGCACTGGTACAATGTTAGCAACCCATGGAGGGTAACTAGTTACAACAAGGAAACCGGTGTCCCACTGTTTTTGCACCTCTTCTTTTATCTTCATGGCCATATCCGGACAAGTACGACATAGCTTCTGTTTCACTGGAGGACAATTTTCTTTTAGTGGCAGCTTGTGCATAACAATGTCGGTATCAAGACCTGGCATATATTGGTAGGACCAAGCAAAAACATCAACGTACTCTCGCAGCATGTCAATAAGTTGTTCTTTCACTAAATCTTGCAGACGGGCCCCGATCTTCACTTCTTTCAAGTATTCTTTTGTACTAAGATTAACTGTCTCAACTTCCTCCTAATGAGGCGTGATAACCTTCTCCTCTTGCCTTAACAGTCTGACTAGTTCTCCAATCCCTTCATCGGCTTGATTAATCGGATTGTCAAAGTCATACGAAGTCATAGCAGTGTCGTTGTCGGTGCAGTCTAGAGGGCACTCTCTGCAAGGGTTTAGATTTGTTCATTTTAGTGATCAGTTTTATCTTGTTTAAAAAAGTGAAAATTTATTATTTTGAAAACATTGTCACTTTATTGTTTTGTACAAAAAATGAAAAAGGAAAAACAATGAGCGAAAAAAGAGACTCGTTTGCAAAAGATGTCCTGATATTCATTAATTGATCGTTTGCACAAAATACAAGATGGCCCGATTACAAAATGAGCCCTGACATCTTGGGCAAGATGCAGGACTTGATGCATGCTTTAAAAGACAAGAAATAATAATTACTCTGCAGGAGTAACTCTTATAATTTCCTGGGAAGACCAGTTAGAGACTTGGTTCCCCGGGATCCTTGGACGTATCCAGCTTTCCAGGTTGCATTCGTCTTCTTCCTCGTCTTCCAGACTGTTCACAGCATCCGGGGTAAGTATTCCCCCACTGACAAATTTGGGCTCCGTTGCAGCCTCCGGCTGATCTTGTCGAGTTGGTCTGTAACCCAACCCGAATCTGTTTTCTTTCTTTTCTACTGGCAGCAACTTGCCCCAGCCCTGAGCGGTACCCTCCTCAACAACCTTCCGGGCTTGTTGATATGAAGTGATGGAAGTCCCAGACACAACAGTTGCTTCATTGATGTTTAAGGGCCTCAAACCCCTGACTCATAGTCTCATGGATCTCCCCATCCATATCTATATATTTGTAAGTAGCCAGCTGGCTAATGAAAATGTCTTCCTCCCCGCAGATTGTGATGATTTGGCCTTCCCACTCAAGTTTTAATTTTTGGTGAAGGGTAGATGTAACAGCGCCAGCAGCGTGAATCCAGGGCCTACCCAACAAACAGCTGTAGGCTGGCTATATGTCCATCACAAAGAAAGTAGTTTTAAAGATTTGTGGGCCAATCATCACAGGTAAATTAATCTCTCCAAGCATTGATCTCTTAGAGCCATCAAATGCTCTCACCACCAGGTTACTTGGACGTAATGCCAAACCATCATACTCTAGCTTCACCAAGGCTTTCTTTGGGAGGACATTGAGCGAAGACCCAGTTTCTACCAGCACATGAGAAAGAACTGCACCTTTGTATTCTAAGGTGATGTGTAAAGCCTTGTTATGATTGCGTCCCTCCGTCGTTAAATCAACATCTGTGAAGCCCAGTCCATGACTGTTGTTAACATTCGCGACCACTGTTTCTAGATGATTAACCGTAATCTCTTCCGGCACATAGACTGCGTGCAAGACCTTTAACAATGCATTCCTATGGGCTTCGGAATACATTAACAATGACAATATAGAGATTTTGGAGGGCGTCTGGTGAAGCTGATCCACCACTTTGTAATCACTCTTTTTGATTATTCTCATAAACTCGTCCACCTCTTGTTCAAAAGATGTCTTCTGAATTTCTTTAAAAGCTTGCTCTTTGGGTACCACACTCTTCCCTTTTGCTTTAACAGCAGCCTCTACTTCAACATTGGGTCTCGGTATTTGTGAGGCAAAAAGACGTCTGCTTCTGGTGAAGCCTCCGCATCCCCCAACATTGTCAACTTGTGGTGAAGAGGTTGCTGAATCTAGAGTGATCTTCTTTCCGTCGCAGTAGAGATCAGAACCGTAGTGCCAAGGTATGGCATTACTGCTTTCATAAGGAACAGGTCCAGGTACCGTAATGGTGATCAGACTGATTGCTTCAGCAGAAGGAACTGTGATAGTATGCGGGTCGTAGTAGATTGTGACTGGAGATCTGACAGGAGGTGTTGTAGTTTGTTGTTGAAAATTGTTGTTGGGATGAACATTTGCTGGGTCATAATAGATCGTGACCGTTGAGACATCTTCATTAATGTTTGTTGGGGTTGTAGGAGTTTCCTTTGATAAGATGGGTGTTGATGTCGTAGAAGTAAATATTGCTGAACTTTGATCTGTTGAAATGATGGATGGAGTGATTGCTGGAGTTGTTGATGAATCAGTGGGAATGATAGTTGTTGCTGTTGTAGGAGGATCTGTCGTTGTTGAAGAAAGAGTTGTTGATGTTGAAGGAGATTCCATTGTTGCTGCATGAAGAATTGTTGATGTTGTAGACGCCATTGTGGTAATCTGCAAAATTCCATCTCTGATAAGGCCATCTATGCCAAACCTTAGCCTTTCACAACCATTAGTAGTAGTTTTGCACAATTTGCAGCAGGCCTTACAGCCTGGGAACACCTGGCATTTTAAGAGTTGAGCCTTGACTTCTGCCAGAGGTGTTTGAATCTGTGCAACATTGTCAATTAGTGCAGATGGTTGATCTTCCTCTATGGCATTAATCCTGGGTCCACCATGATTAGGCATTAGATTTCTGTTAACATTTGGAGGAGGTGCGAAATTGAGAGCTTTGGAATCGACCAGATCTTGAACCTTCATTTGCAAGGCTCTACATTTCTCGGTATTGTGACCAGGTGCGTTGGAGTGAAAGGCATACCTGGCATTAGCATCATAATTCTTTGGGAGATTGTGAGGATCTGGTGGAGCCAACGTCCTTAACTCAACCAGGTTGAGCTTCAGGAGTTGTGGTAGTAGAGCGGCATAAGGCATAGGGATGGGATTAATCACCCTATTTTCCTGAGATGGCCTCTATTGAAAGGGGCGCTGCTGTTGGTTGTTGTTGTTGTTGTTATACGGTCTTTGTTGTGGAAAGTGCGGTTGTTGCTGATAGTGATGTTGTTGTTGTTGTTGAGGAAAAAGTGGCTGTTGTGGAGCTGGAGCCGGGATAGTAACGACTGCTACTGATCTGTGAGAATACTGGGGTCTGCCCCTGCCTGCATGAATAGCATTTGTTTCACCCGCCCTTCGGGGTCCTGAAAAAGGTTTTCTTGTATTGTTGGAGGAGCTTGCACCATTGTCAGAGATTTTGCCCATCTTCAAAAGACTTTCAATTCTCTCACCAGCTATAACTACATCGGCAAAACTGGTGGAGGAGAATGCAGCAAGTCGGTCAATATAAGTTTCCTGCAAGGTGTTCATAAACATGTCTGCCATTTCCCGTTCATACATGGGTGGCTGAACAGTAGCAACAAGCTGTCTCCACCTCTGAGCATAATCCCGGAAGCTTTCCCTCGAAGACTGAGACATGTCCATTAGAAGGGTTCTTTTGGGAGCCATGTCTAGGTTGTATTGGTACTGACGGATAAAGGCCTCGGCCAAGTCTTTCCAACATTTTATAGTGGCCCTCGTCAGATGCGAATACCATTCTCTTGAAGCTCCAGTCAGGTTGTCCTTAAAATAGAACATCCATAACTTTTAATCCATGATATAAGCCTTGAGTCTCCCTAAGAAGGATTGCAGATGAGTACGCGGGCAGGAGGTACCATTATATTTTTCAAAGCATTGGGGCTTAAATTTGTGAGGAATCCTCACCCCATCTACCAACCCTATATCCATCACATCAAAGCCTAAAGAATTCTGGGATTCCAAAGACCTCAGTTTTTCAGCGATCTCATCCAACCTTCTGTCATAAACCTCGTCCCCAGCTCCGACAACTATGAATTGTTCCTCTTGGGGGTCTTCCTGCAAGATCCTGACTCCAGTAGTATTTCCTTGAATATTCCTTGGGATATTAACATCTGGGTTCAAATGGGGCCCGAACTCTGGTGGGTCAACGCGAGGCTGCCCGCGTTCATTATTGATGGTTCCTCCTGTACCATGGTGAGGCTCTTCAGGGGTCTGTCTTTCCACCAATTCCCTCAATCTCTCCTGGCTCTGAGCTAAGCTAGTCATTACAGCCATAAACTGGGTCATTTGGTTTCTCATTTCGACCCTCTCATTTGCCATTTGATTTCTTACTTCATTCAGGTCCTGCTGCACCTGATCCATCTGAATGCCTGAAAGGTTGTTACGTGTTGGGTACCAGTGTGCTCGGTTGACAGGGATCACTCTTCGACGAGCAATGTTTCCTGAAACCACAACAAAGTGAGAAACAAAAAACAAAAGAAACCTACAAAACAAAGAAAAATGTTAGTATGCAATGCAAGTATGCTTATTTGTCTTCTAAGGTATCCGATTTGGTTCTTGGTTTTGACCTTTCCAGACCTCGAGGAGATGCTTGATAATGTTGAGAAATGAAGCCCACCAAAATAAAACAAACTGATATATTACAAATAATGGAAATACATAGTTTATTTACAATACAAGCCTGTGGTGGGTCAAAATACAACAATCAAAAGAAAAGTACATCAAAACAAAGAAATACAAGCAAAAGGATCAGACATCCAATCCGAAGTCATCCTCCTTGACTTCCTTCCGGAGAGCCTCAGTCACTGGACTAGCTGGGTGCTCTGTAATAGTCCTAATGAGGAGGTTCCTGGTAGCAATGGCATTAGTCAGCTTCTTATGCCTGTCCTGATCCTTTGATCTCTTTAACCCCGCCCGGAGTTTTAATTCTGATATCTCCTTCTGAGCTGCCAACAAAGCTTCCTGCTGCTTCTTTTCATTGGCCTCCAGCTGCTCAATCTTGGCCTGAGTCCTCTAGTATTCTTGTGCATGGGCTTCGGTGATCCTGACCCACCTAGCCTGGCTTTCCTCCAGATAATGCTCTGCCCTAGCTTTCTGAATTTTGGCCTCCTTGCAGGCATTCTTCAGTATCTGTTCCCCTGATCTTGCTTTCCTGATGTAGTCATCTGTCCTTTCAATCTTGGTCAGATGCTCAGTCTTGAGTCTTTCCAATCTCTCAATGTCCAGACGATTGTCGTTTCTCTCCCAGAGAGTCTTCTTCAGGGCTTCAGCTAGCTGATCATTCCTTTTCTTCAACTTTTCAAACTCCTCCAGGCTGACAGTTGCTGCAGGTTGCACTGTAGAGGGCCCAGGGGTGTCTTCCAAGGTGAAAGGCATCCTGGTGATCTGAGCTCTAGCACGGGACCATTAAGAGTACTGGGCAGAAGCAATATTGTTGCACCTTCCAAGGATGGCTGTCCCCTTGGTCTGGATATTATCCCAAGCCCAGGCAGCTTGTCTAACAACAACAGAGCTAGGCTGAACTTCACAGTATAGGGTCTCAGCTAAATCCTGTCCTCTGGGAGGATGAACCAAGGCATATCAAAATTGCCTTTTAAACAGTAAAGGGTTGTAATTGATGCAACCTTTTACTCCTATTAGAGGCACATTGGGGTACTGCCCACAACTGGTGATTATATCCTTGCCTTTGGTGCTCTGGGTGCACCACCTGATGTCATCTGAAGTCAAGGAGATGAACCTCTTAGCCCAATTCTTTTGCTGATGGGGGTTTAAGAAGGCATTTGACTTAGGCAAGTGTCTGAGCAGCCGAGAATAGAACAGAGGAGCACAACATCTGATCAGCTTCTCCCTTTGCTTTTCATTTCTCTGGTGGATGGAGTAGTAAAAATCCCCTAGCAATGTAAGCACTGGGTTCCTCAGCAGGAACAAGTGGATTGCATTCTTACTCACAAACTTGGGCTCATCTGCAAACAAAATAGCCCCATATATACTGAGGACTAAGAGTGCACAGACTGCCTTCCATTCTCCCACAGCAGCCTTCAGGGTGGCCTGAGAAATCAAGAAGTCCAGATGTAAACCAGGAATCCCAGCTTTTGTTGTCACGTTTTGCTCAATGAGGGCAGGCTCCAAATGCAATGCCCTAGCTATCTCTTCACTTCTGGGAGCAGTCAACTCTGGGTTGAAAGGAATTCTTTTTCTGATAGGAACTCCAATCAACAAGGAAAATTCTTCTAGCAGTGGTCCCATCTGAAAATCAGGAAAGGTGAAGCATCTAAGAGGAGGGTCATAAAACTGTAAGCATGTGTGGATCATGCTCCTCTGAGATGAATCAAGATCCATGACCATGTCCAAAATTCCCCCATAGTGCTCTCTGAATAGTGGGATGTGGTCAGGTGTGATAAGGGACTGGACCTGCCGGATACCAGTCAATATGGGCTCAAAGAAATGATAAGATATGTTGCTCTTCCTTGGAGTAGCCATGAGTGCTGATGAAGAGGCTGAAAATAAGTTGATGAAGATCACAGGCTGAGAAGCTGGAGGTGGGTCTCTGGCAGACTGATGAAGGTGAGTCTCTGACAGACTGATGCAGGTGAGTCTCTGACAGAATGATGAAGGTGCTGAAGGAGATAGCTGAAGCAAATGCTGAAGAAGATAACTGAAGCAGAGGTCTAAGCAGTAGAAGGGGTCAAAACCAAACCAAATATGATATGATGGATACCCTGGAAAAAAATAAACAAATGTCAAATGATGCAATGATGATATATGCAAATGATATGCAAGGGTTTGTGATCAAGAGCTGGATCTGATTATCTGTCTTGATATAAGGTCCATGTATGTTCAAAGGTCCGGATGAAGGCTCATAAATCCAGTAACCAAGGTGGGGGAATCAAATAAAGAGTCACATATCCAGAGTTAATCACAAGAATTGTCGAAAGTGAAGTATTCTTAAACAATACAGTAACAGTGTATGATGTGGCCAAGGGTTCCTGCAAACCTGTAAACAACCCAACCCCCTTACATGTAATGTTCTAGAACAAAGATCCTCAGACTTGGATCAGTTATGAGAAGTGTAAACACTTCTAACCCGGAGGTACAGTGTTTACAATAACCATAAAAGATCCTCCTCTAATTCACACCAGATTCTGAAGGTCAAAATAAAGGTCATCCAGACTTAGCAGGCTTCCCAGATAGCCCTAGCAATACAGGAAATCTGTAGCACAGAGTTCTCAAGAAGAAACCCACATCTGAACCGTGTTTCATATTCCCGCACCAGACCGAAATGGAATGGGAAAGAACATGAACCACTCTAGCCTAGGTGTCACTCAGGTCCCAGGTATAGGACCTTAATCACTCAGTGGAACCCCACCCACCAAAACAGAAACCAGATCCAGCAATGATAATGACAGTATGATGTATAAAAAACTGTAAAGAAAGTAGTAAATAAAACTGTACTAAAGCAATAAATAAAGGAAATAAACAAGCACAATTAGCACATAACACCCTCGTAAACACAAATCAAACAAGCGCTAGGAGGAACCCACAAAAGAACCAGAAGCCCTGGTTGTAGTATAAGGTTCCCCAGCAGAGTCGCCAAGTTGTCGCTTCCACCAAATGACACACAGGGCCAGAAGGGGTACAAACGCGAACGGTCGGCGAAAGAGGGAATGAGAATGAACTGAAAAGAGTCGCCAGCTAGGCATTTTTATCCCGAAGGAAAGGTAATGCTGCATAAACCTAAGAAAAGATGGATAAGACGGTCACGAACCATAAAAACTGAGAAAGGGGGTTGGTTTCAACCTGGGAAGGTATTAGCACCCAGATTGTCCGTCGTACTCGACGGGATCCACGCTTAAAAGATTTGTGTTTAAAGGGGTAGTGTCAGTTCTATCTGTGTGCAAAAACTAAAAAAGAATGTACAGGTATCAGCGCTGGAAAGTGAAATGAATAAAAGGAGTGTCAGTGCAAGAGAAAAGTGTAGTGCTCAAGATAATGAGGCTTAAAAAGAATAATGCTGGAAGAGGGGGGATATACAGAGACTTTTGTTCGATAATTGTTAAGTTATGCCTACGTATCCTCTCGTTCAATGAGGAAGTCAAAACACCGTAGTTCGACTCAAAGAGACTGAAAGATAAATTGACTGATGAACTGCTTGCTTGTCTATGCTCAAGTGTATGACCTGTCTGGCTCAGGTGCTAACTGTCTTGCATTAGACGGAAGAAGCGAGTACTCGTTTGTGAGTGAAGATGATGAGAACAGAATCCCGAAGGAGACGATTACTGTTTGTTTTTGAGTTTTCAATCTTTTATTGCTTTTGGAGTTTGTCATAAGAAAATGAGACTAAGCCTAAACCAAGGATTAGTAAACCCATCACATCTTCCCTCTGATTAGGGGTAATGAGAATACCTTAAGTATGAAGTAAACACCTCACACTTAATCACCATGATGTAGGATTAAGATCATTAACCTACTTGTATTTATTTAGATGTTTTTGGTGTTTTTGTTTAGTGTTAAGTAATGAGTTTAAGCCATAATCAAAGATTTAATGGACCTATTACACCATCCTAATAGAAGAATAATAGATGAGAACATTTAAGCTGAGGAAGATGCCCCAACATAATCCATGATTAGGGATTAACCTCATGACAAAACAAAGCCTTTACTAAAGTGGATTTTAGTTAATGGTAAGGTTAAGAAGTGGATTTTATGGATTGTAAGACAACTTGAGGGGGACTTGTCCATTAACACTAGGGTTAGTCCTTCTTAACCAATTAAGGAAGAATCAGAACCCTAATGCAAGGCCCAAGTTACAAGCTTATTATCTTAGTGATTATTAGATGGATTGATTAAGAGATTTAAACACATTAAGGGTTTAACACTTAGGATTAAATTTATGCACTCCATCCTAAGAGAAGGATGCAAGCATAATCTTAATCACAAAGCCTTAAAACCTTAAAGGTTTAGTCCCTGATTAAGAGATGAGAAGAGAGACACAAAAGATGACACAAAGGTAAAACTAATGGGGGGACGAATCAAACCCTAATTGTTAACATGCTTGGGTGTTCCTAGGGTTTATGAGGCTTGCAAGATATCTTCAAGAAGAGCCACCAAGGAAGGAGCAAATGAAAGGAGGAGAAGCAGAAGAAGCAAGTCAACTTACTTCACTAAAGAAGATAAGTTGCTTGAAGAAATAAAGTGAAGAGCATGAGTGAGCAAGCTCACTCTATGACAAAAGTAAAATGCAGCTATGAATGCATAAGAGAGATGAGAAGAGATTGTGATAAGTGAAGGCAAATTCACTTCTCAAAGTTCTTACCACCTGAAAAGTTAGCATAAAGAAATGAAATGGAATGCAAATGAAAAGTATGCAAGGATGCAAACTAAAACCAGGAGCATATTTATTATGTAAATGATACTAAGAGATGATGCAAATGTATGTCAAGAGTTGTGAATGATCATACAAGTAATGAGGATGCAAATGAAGCATGCAAGAGGCATGAAAGTTCATGAATGCTCATGGAATGTAATGAATGCATAACATGGAAAATGGGTGAGGAAATGATCAAGTATGAGTCTAATATGTCCTAAGATGCCTTATATGTCATGTGGATGCAAGGAATGTCATGGCAAGTTCTTGAATGAAAGCATATGCAAGATGTATGCAAATGAATATGAAAAATTAGGGTTTTCATGCAACATGAGATGCAAAACCCAAAAACAGAAGCAAATGACAAGATAAAAAATTGAAAATGGAATCAGAGGAACCCTAACCCCATATGATTTCACACCCCAAAGGAGAAGACCTAAATCTTAACCTAATGAATGTTATGATTTTCCTAAGTTATCTAGGGTTTTAAGGTACCTAAAGGGAAAAAATGCAAATCAATTCAAAAAGGCAGAAGAAATTTATGACAAAATTATGCTAGAAACTACATGTCAAATGAAGATCAATGCAAAAAGAACCATTGTCATACCATTCTTGGTTAGGCAGAAAATAATTCTTGAAGTTAGGGTTCAAAAATAGGATTTTATGAACCCTAAATTGAAAGAAAAAATGTCAAGATGATTCAAAACCAAAAAGAAATTTGTGTGGATGGTATGACAATGTCTCTAAATGTTTAAAGATGCAATATGAATTTTTTGGGATTTTTTAGAAACCTAAATGATATTTTAATTAATTAAAATTCATTAATTAATTAAAATAAACATTTAAATGTTTAAAAAATGATTTTTTTAATGTGAAAAATAAACATAAAAATATTTTTAGGTTAAGAAAATTATTTTAAGTCAAAATGCAGAAATAAAATATTTTTTGGATTTTTTATGTATTTTAAATAAATGATACAAAATTAAATGAGAAAAATGAAATTAAAATTAAATAAAATGGAAGTATGCTGAGTGGAGGGATGAGATTGAATTTGGGGAAGGTTTGGTTGACTACGTGCCAGATCCTGTGGCTGGAATTCAAACTTAACTAAACCTAATTAATTAATTATTTAATCCTAATTAATAACTAATGAAGTGATCTGGTCCATTCAACGCGCGCGGGAGATGAAGATCCAAGGGTCCTAATTCAAACAGAAGCCCTAACCCTAATTATCACTTAATGACTTTCAGGTCACCGGAGAATAGCTCTGGTCGTCTTCTCTGGTGACACCCTCACCTGAAAAACCCTAACTTCTTCCCTAGGTTATTTCTGGAGCTCTAAAGCTCCAGATTAACTCTCCCCACTCCCCTAAACTCGAATCCAACCTCAAATCACATTTCTTTTCACTCAAACTCAAGATTCGAAGCAAAGATAAAAAATGGTGAAACTTTCAGAAGTTCATAAAATCCTCAAATCGCAACCATTTTCAAAAATAAAAGTATCAGCATGCTCAGCACAACAAGAAGAACATTTCTATAATCTAAAATCACATTTCTGGAAAAATGTTTGAAGGAGCTACCTAAGCTTGAGCTTCCTCAGTTTGGGGCTTTCAGGCTGCTTCTCCTGTGCAAGCTGACTCCAATGACCCTCCTGAAGAAGCTTTGATGCTTGGAAGACCTTGAGAGTGGCTGGTTTGTGAGTTTGCACTTCAACTGGCTGAAAATCGTATTTTGTTTATGGTGTGTTCTTGACTGTTTTTATGGGTGGTTTATGATCAGCAAGTGATTTAGAAATGAATGGTGGTAGTTGTTTGAAGATTGGGTGACTGAGTTATGAAATTCGAAAGCTTTTGCAAGAGGGAGTGTTTTTGGTAACTTGAGGATTCTTAGGTTTCAGCTTGTGTTCTTGTGTGCTATGATCAGCATTTGGTCCACATATCAAGTTGTGATAGGTCAGAGGAATGGTTGTGCCCTATGGTGATTGGTATGGCCTTCTTGCAAAAAGTCACCAACTTGTGTACTTGAGGTATGGGCAAGGATGCAACTGGCCTTTGGGCATGTCCATGCGCAGCTGACTTCATGGATGTGCACAAATTCAATCTTGAGGCAATTCAGCATGTGGGAATAAAGTTATGGGGTGTTTTGCAATTATGTGAAGTTTTGGCCCCTTTGAGAAATCTTGATGTTCAAGACATGGAATGATGCAATTATTTGGGCAATTCTGATCTAGAGGCAATGTACTATGATGTTATGATGTATTGAAGTGTGTTTGAAGTCACAAAAAGCCTTGGCAAGTGGTTTTGCAAAGAATCCCTTTTGGTGCATTCTTGAAATTATGGGATTTTTGCCAACTTTGATAAGCCATATCTTGAGTTCAAAAATGAATTATATCTTGTTCTTGTAATTGTTTAAAAGGGAATGATCCAATCTACAACTTTCATGACCAATAATTTTTCATTTGAAGCATTTTTGGTTGAGAAAGAGGAGGTTGAAAAACTTTCCCAAAATAGAAAGTTTACATTACAAGTCATTTCCATTTTTGACAACTTTTGGTTTAGCTCACTTTTCTTCAATTTTGAGAACTTATAAGCACTTCAATGGTCAAATAAAGACCATATAACCTCAATTTGATGAAAAATCCACTTTGGCTCTATGTTGGGGGGCCTCAGATGCCCTGATTTTGCTCTGACTTGCTCAGGAAGTTACCCAGTGATCAGATGACTTCCACAATGAATTTCTTCATCAAACTTGGTATGCATGATCCTTATAACATATTAAGACCATCAGAAAAAAGAATGACAAAAAAAATTGGAGTTATGGCCTCTAAAACCAAAACCCTAATTTCAGGTCATCTGTGTAGTTAAACCCTAGCTCTGCTTCCAAGCTTTGCCAGTTCTTGTGATTTTTTGACTTCCTTGATATTTGGAGGATATAATATGATGATTTAACATACATGGACCCTCTTGAGATGATTGAAGACCTTTGGAGTGGCTCAGATGGTTCCTGGATTGCTCAGATCACAAACCCTAGATGCAGATGGACTTGAACTAATGCAGTGAAGCAAAAATGCAACATGAAATGGTATGATTAAAATAATGCAAATGTGAAGGATCACCAGCCAAGGTATGAAACTAGTGAGGGAAAATTTGGGGTGTTTACAACAATGTGGTATGGGTCAACATATACTGTCTCAGTCGGCGAGCAACCCATACCAAAGCGCAACAAGTTTTCTCGAGCAGTGAGTAACGAGATTCACAATCGGTAAAATTTTTGCTAAGGTATTAAATAGCATACTATTTTCGACCAAACTCATCATGTTGGCCTAGAACACACCCCATTGACCCTTCTAGCACAGTCAAGTACATGATAAGTGGCCGTCCTGGAACTGGAGGCATTAGAATCAGAGGTGTCTGCAAATATTCTTTTATTTTTTCAAAGGCTCTTTGACAGTCCTCATTCCACCTGACCGTTTGTTCTTTTCTCAACAATTTGAATATTGGCTCACACGTGGCAGTTAGATGAGATATGAACCGTGAAATGTAGTTCAATCTCCCTAAAAACCCGCGCACTTCTCTTTCTGTTTTTGGTGCAGGCATATCTTGTATTGCTTTTACTTTTGCAGGATCCACCTAGATTCCTTTCTGGCTAACAATAAAACCCAGCAATTTTCCGGACCGCACTCCGAAAGTGCACTTGTTTGGATTCAACCTCAATTTGTACTTTATCAATCTATCAAACATCTTTTTGAGATTGACCAGATGCTCTTCTTCGTCTCGGGACTTGGCAATCATGTCGTCCACATAACATTCAATTTCCTTGTGTATCATGTCGTGGAACAGTGTGACCATAGCCCGCTGATACGTTGCCCTGGAGTTCTTCAACCCAAAGGGCATAACCTTGTAACAGAATATACCCCACGGGGTAATGAACGTTGTTTTCTCCATGTCTTCCGGTGCCATTTTGATCTGATTATACCCGAAGAAGCCGTCCATGAAAGAAAATAGCGAGAATTGAGCGGTGTTATCTACCAGCACATCGATGTGAGGTAATGGAAAGTAATCCTTTGGACTTGCTCTGTTTAGATCCCGATAATCAACGCACATCCGAACTTTGCCGTCTTTCTTTGGTACAAGCACAATGTTAGCTACCCAAGGTGGGTAACTAGTTACGTCAAGGAATCTGGCATCCCACTGCTTCCGAACTTCCTCCTTGATCTTCATCGCCATATCATGACGAGTTCTTCTCAGCTTTTGTTTCACCGGAGGACAGTCTTCTCTTAGTGGCAGCTTATGCACAACTATGTCAGTATGTAATCCTGGCATATCTTGATACGACCAGGCGAAGATATCCACATATTCACGTAGCATACCAATCAACTCCTTCTTTACCTCGGCCTGCAGACTGGCCCCAATCCTTATCTCTCTCTTCATATCTTCAGTCCCGATGTTGATGATCTCTAATTCTTCCGGATGACGCTGAATGACCTTTTCCTCTTGTTTCAACAACCTGACCAATTCTTCGGGGAGTTCATAGTCTTCCTCAACCCCTTCATCAGCTTGGTAGATAGGATTGTCAAAGTCATGCGTGGTCATAGCAGGAACGTTATCACGATAATCCGAATGATCAACACTGCACTGATGATGTGCTTATTTCAGAATCTGTTCTTTTCAAAAGAGACGCAAACACACAAACACAAGAAAAGGAAAAACATTGCCATTTTATTTTTTTGTGAAAAATTTTAAAACGAAAGAAAGAGAACAAAAATTTGCTTGAAAAAATGTCCTTTATTTCATGGAAAAAGTAAATGCATTAAAAGCATGGTGGCCCTACAAATGGATCCATGCACCTTGGGCAGAGTGCAGGATTGACATGCAGTATGATAAAAAAGAAACAGGTAAATTACTTTGATTGCCAGGTAACTTGAATGAAATCCTCGGCAGACCAGTTTCGGAGCTCCTCCCCTGGTGCACATGGGTGAATCCAGCTATCCCAGTCGCAGTCATTGTCCCCTTCTTCACTTGTTGCATAGATGTTGTTGCGATCGAGCATTCCGGCACTTGTGAAAGTTATGACCTTACCATCCTGAGGCCAATTGGACCCACCATGCTGGTAACCAAGACCGAACTTGTCATCCTTCTTTTCCAACTCCAGCAACTTGCCCCAGCCCTGGGCGCTTCCAGATTGGACCACTTCTTTGGCTTGCTTATAGGAGTAGATAGAGGTCCCTTCTTTCTCATTATTCCTCTCTGCTGGAGCCAAAGTACTAACATTGACCGCTTCAAAAGCTTGACACAACGTTTCATGAATTTCCCCGTCCATTTCCACGTACTTAAAAGTTGACAGATGACTCACAAAAATATCTTCTTCCCCGCACACAGTGATCACCTGACCATCTACCACATACTTCAGTTTCTGATGCAACGTGGATGTCACTACGCCCGCAACATGGATCTAAGGATGTCCTAACAAGCAACTGTAATCAGGTTGAATATCCATGACATAGAAAGTACTCTTGAACACTTGAGACCCTATCTTCACAGGTAGCTCAACCTCCCCGAACACCGACCTCCGGGACCCATCAAAGGCTTTCACAATTAAATCACTGGGTCGCAAAATAATGCCATCAATATTCAACTTCATCAAGGCCTTCTTAGGGAGCACATTGAGAGAAGAACCTGTATCAACCAAGAAATGTGACAGGACATCACCTTTACACTCCATGGTGATGTACAGGGCTTTGTTGTGATTGCGGCCTTCAGAAGTAAGATCTCTATCCGTGAACCCCAACCCATGACTGGCATTCACGCTGCCTACCACAACCTCCATTTGATTAACCGTTATCTCCTGTGGTACATATGCCATCTACAAGACTTTCAATTAAGCTTCCCTATGAGCTGGAGAACACATCAACAAGGACATAATAGATATTTTGGACGGAGTTTGATTCAGCCGTTCAACCACTTTATAGTCGCTTTTCTTTATTATCCTCATAAACTCTTCGACTTCCTTTTCAAAAGTGCCTTGCCCGGCAGCAGGAGTTGTCACCTCTTCGGTTGCTAACTGTTTACCCTTAGCCTTTGCAGCAACTTCGGCTTCAGGATCCCCTCTAAGAACTTGAGGAGCAAAGAGACACCCGCTTCTTGTAAATCCACCAACTCCTCCGACATTCACCACAGTCGGGTCAATTGTCACTGCTTTACTTTCCACCTTCTGACCTTCTACATACACATCCGAGCCATAGTGCCATGGGATGGCTTTGTCATCAGCATAAGGAACTGGTCTTGGAATAGTAATGGTGGCAGGACTAATCTCTGGAACATAGATAGTCACAGGCTCCCTCCGGACAGGGACTTCAACAGGATCAAAGTAGATTTTTATGATAGACACACAATTATTTCTGTCATCAACCCTATCAAATTGTAGCGACCCCTCGTCAATCAGATGTTGTAACCCAACCTTCAAGTCTTCACAGCCATTAATTGAACTCAAACACCCCTTGCAGTCATAACCACACCCTGGGAATACCTGCCCTTTCAACAATGTCTTTCACCACCAGCAATGAAGTCTTTACTTCTTCCACATTCAAAATCAAGCTTAACCTCTCTCCACCGTCAACGGCATTTATCCTTGCCCCTCCATGGTTTGGAATGGGATTTGATGTAACATTAGGAGGCGGTGCGAAGTTAATCGCCTTTGAATCAATCAAGTCTTGCACCTTATGCTGCAATGCCATGCACTTCTCTGTTGAGTTCCCGGGAGCCCCTAAATGAAACGCGCATCTTGCGTTAGCATCATACCCTACTGGAAGCTCTCCAGGTGGAGGTGGTGCTAATGTCCTCAGTTGAACCAAGTTCAAATCTAACAACCTTTGCAGCAGTGCCGTGTATGTCATTGGGATGGCTTCAAGCACCCTGTTAGTTGGACGAGCTTGTCTCTGTTGATAGGGTCTTTGTTGATAATTATTCTGTTGTGGCTGTTGTTGTTGTTGTTGTTGTGGTTGAGTTTGTTGCACAGGACTGGATAGAGTAGTGACAACTGCAACTTGCTCATAAGATCCTCTGTATCCCCGGCCCCTTCTTCGGCCGTACACAACATTAGTTTCTCCCTCTCTTCTTCTTGGAGGTCCATTAAAAGCTTTTCTCACACCGCCTGAGCTACCTGCACCACTATCTTGAATCTTCCCCATCTTTAAAAGAGTTTCAACCCTCTCTCCCGCTATCACAATGTCATTGAACTTTGTTGTTGAACACGATGCCAGCCTCTCAATAAACACCCCCTGCAGTGTTCCCATGAACATGTCCGCCATTTCATTTTCCAACAAGGGAGGTTGTACTCTAGCTGCAAGTTGACGCCACCTCTGAGCGTACTCCTTGAACCCTTCTCTGGCATTCTGAGACATGGTCTGCAACTGAGTACGATTTGGAGCCATATCCAAATTTTACTGATACTGTTTCACAAATGCTTCAGCTAAATCCTTCCAGCTTCGAATATTAACCCTGCTCAGCTTCATGTACCACTCCAAGGAGGCCCCCACAAGGCTATCCTGGAAGTAATACATCCACAGCTTCTCGTCATCTGTATTTGCAGCAATTCTTCCGACAAAAGACTGGAGGTGAGTTTTTGGGCACGTCGTGCCGTTGTACTTATCGAAAGTAGCAACCTTAAACTTGTAGGGAATTCTAACCCCTAACACCAAGCCCAAGTCAATGATATCAAACCCCAGGGAACTCTGCGATTGAATGGCACGAATCTGCTCAGCCATCTCTTCAAACTTTCTGTTCATGTCAATTCCTTGGCCTTCTGCCTCATCCAGCAAAGTGAACTGCTCATCTTGCCCATCCATCTGCACGTTATTCATTCCATCATTGACAATAGTAACCCCTGGTTGCACCACAGGGATCTCTACTTGGCGGGCGCCAACCCCATTGCGATTACCTCCATCTGCGGTCCCATTGTTTCTGGCCTGATTGTTTTGCACCATCTCGCGGAGACGCTCTTGAGTTTGACCCATCCCAGCCATGAGGGTCATGAAGTTGTCCATCCTTGTCCTCAAGTCAGCTAGATCTATTTGCATCTGATCAATTACTCTCTCTCTGTTTACTCTTGTAGGATATATATGCACCGTTGGCTGTTCCCGAACCTTCCTGGGAGCTATAGTGCCCGAAAGGACATAAACGTTAGAAAACTGATGGACCACCTGCAAAACAACAAACACGTTATATGCATGCAATGTAACTGTTCATGTTTCTAGGTTTAGGCATTTATATGCCACAGTTCTGGTATTTGCTCCAGATAGCCCCTTTGAGCATTAATTTTCAAACTATCCCTTTGAAGAATGTTCAGATCTCAGCAGTCTCAAAAAAACAAGCTTTGCGTACTCAAAAACGGTAACTGGAATTTAACATTGCATAACATGGATAACCCACTGGCAGCCAATGTTAAATCACAAACAAATTCCCCAGAGGGTTACAAGTCAATACATGAATAAAGAAAAATAAAGCAAGACTCCTACAACAAGCCTGTAGGTAACCTGGACAACAATAAACTAAAATCCTAGACTAAAGGAGAGACTCCTCAGGTTCTTCTTCTGCATCTATCACCTCTTTCCGGTTCTTCTTCACGCCTGCTCTCAGCTTAAGCTCTGCAATCTCTTTCAATGCTTCCTCCAAGGCCATCTGGTTCTGTGCCAATTGTTGAGTCTTTTCCCTTCGTATTTTGTGAACTTGCTCTACTTCTTCTTTCTTGAAGGTCATCTGTACCTCGAAAAACTCTTCCTTTTCTTTGTATTTCTTCTGCTCCTGTTCCCTTTGGCCCTATAACCAAACAATGGAATGGCGAGCTTCCTTAAGAGTCTTCAAAGTATTCTTACGCTCCGCTTCTCTTTTTGATTCCATTAGGCCCAATCTCTGAAAGTGAGCTTCTCTTCCAGCAAACTCCTTTTCTTCAGCTTCTAAGGTAACCTGCATCTTCTGTAGCTTTTCCTCTGCTTCATTCTTAGCGCGATTGGCAAGGTGGTACAAGTTAACCATTTCAGCATTCTCTACACGGACCTCGTGCAACTGAGCTTCCAACTTCTTATATTCTTCAAGAGGAACAGTATTCTGACATGGAACCTCTTTGGGATACAATGGAGCTTCCACTGAAAATGGCATGAGCAACTCTTCTACACGCTTCTGCAACCATGTAGCAAAAGGAGGATATGTCTTTGGATCTACCCTTCTAAAATCCTTTTTTCCTTTCTTCACCCTATGAGCCCAAGCCTGAGATGCTTGTATGACTAACTCTTTGTTTCCCTCCACAGAAAATTACAAAGACTCAGCTAATTCTTCCATACTTGGTGTATCCCTCAGTGTATAGCCAAATTGTTTCCTGGCTAAGACTTAATGGTAACTGATCACACCCTTTCTTCCTAGCAAAGGCACATTAGCAAATCTCCCACAACTAACCAGTAACTCCTTTCCCAACAAATCCCTGTTATAACCCCAAGCTATATCCTCAGAAGTTAGTCCCATTAGCCTCCTGGACCACCTCCATTCATCTCTCATCTCTTTGAAAGGGCCTGATTTTGGTAATTGCTTAGCAAACCAATCAGCAAATAATGGAGCACAACAACTCACTGGACCACCTCTGCCTTTCTCATTCCGGTAATGAACATTGTATTAGAAATAAACCAACAAGGTTGGTACAGGATTGCCTTTAGCAAAACTGGAGATCACCTCCAAACTCACAAACTCCTTCTCTCCCGGGAAAAGACTAGATCCATACACCATCAAGGCCACCACAACACCAAAATCTTCCCACTTACTCTCTTTGGCATACTCTTTAGCTTCTGGTATAAGCACATCCCAAGGAAGTCCTCTTCCCTCACTGTTCTTCAAGGCTTTCTTGACCTTAACAACTGGTATACGACAGATTCTGGATATGTCTTCTTCCTTGAGAATTATCTCTGATCCATAGTAAGGCAAAGTATCTCTGATAGGAATACCCAAAATACTAGCAATCTCCTCCAAGGTAGGAGCCAAGATATAATCTGGAAACACAAAACACCGCAACAAGGGATCATAGAACTGAAGCAAAGTGTGCAAGCTATCCTTCTGGTCTGCAGTAGGTTTATCCATGTACTTCAAAATATGACCATACCTCTTTCTGAAGTTCCCTAAAACTTGACCATTCATCAGCCCTGCTAGTCTCTGAACACTCTTGACTTCTGGTTGGAGAAAAGTGTAATGGACATTCTTCTTTCTTGTAATTTTCTTAACTTCTACCATCTGGAAAGCTTACAATTACCAGAACTGGGTGCTAAACTATAAACAACCTGAAAATGGAAACACAAATAATTAATGCGAGTATGATGCGATGCAGATGCAATGCAGGCATATGATCAATCTGGGACCATCTGGATACTGGATGTTAGGACCCCAAGTGACTAAAAACCAAGATTCTCTGAACCATAACCATCTGATAGAAACCCTCAGAACCAATAGATCAAGAAATCCAGAACCATAAGGACCAAATCATAACAGAGACCATACTGATAATGAGGGTATGTAGAGGTCAAGGGTTCCTGCAAACCTGTAAACCCCTCCCAATCTCACGGGTGTGCTCCGGGTCAAACATCACGGACTCTCAAAGCCGAATAACAATAATACGTTCACCATTTCCGAGAAATGGCTCATGACAGAATCAGGGAATCGGTTTGGCATTATGTACTACTCGGGGAGGCCTCAG
The DNA here is from genome assembly GCA_963966055.1 of Lathyrus aphaca. Taxonomy (NCBI): domain Eukaryota; kingdom Viridiplantae; phylum Streptophyta; class Magnoliopsida; order Fabales; family Fabaceae; genus Lathyrus; species Lathyrus aphaca. The sequence goes on along the minus strand of OZ014522.1, from coordinate 195,482,281 downwards.
CTGAGTCCGGGAAAACAAGGTCATCCTATGTGAGTTCCAGGTGGGCCCTCGGGTGCGAGTGGGTTTGCCACACAATGTGGTCTGCCACTGTCACCACTAGAGAGGGATATTTCCACAAAGGTCCTCAATGATCGGTCCCCAGCTGCACATAACTATCAAGGTTATGAAATGAGAGAGGAAGATCCCCAAATCAAGACATTTCCAAGACGGTCGCAAATCTGGGCGTGGAGCTGACTACTACCCCCATGACAAGATCTCATGAGGCCAAAGTGGAACCACTCTAAGTCCTAAGGTGCCCTCGAGCCTTGGTAATGAGCTCATCTCACAGTAACAGTATCACCCAAGTCCCACCAAACAGAAAATCCAGTCCAGACAGTCCAGTAATAATATATGATGCATAAAAATACTGAAAACTGTAAATAAAGCTGTAAATAAACTATAAATAAACAACAATAAAATATACACATAACATCAAACAATTAACACACAAAGAAACAGAAACACGCAAGCGCTAGGAGAGACTCTCAAGGGAACCAGAGATTCTATGGTTAGGAAATCCCCAGCAGAGTCACCAGTTGTCGCTCCCCGGATTTCCATCCTGGTACAAACGCGAAAGTGGCGCGGAAAGAGGTTAGAGTCGCCAGCCAAGCATTTTTATCCCGAAGAGACGGGAATGGTAATGCTGCATAAACCAGAAGAAAGAAGAGGAAGGACACGGGTCCTGCGAACCAAATAGACTGAGTTCGGGAGTCGGTTACGACCTGGGAAGGTATTAGCACCCAAATCGTCTGCCGTACCCGACGGGATCCACGCTTGCAAAGAAATATGTTTCAAAGGGTGAAGAAATGAAAGCTGCTGCAAAAGAAAAGGGACTGAACTGGATAAAAGAAAATAAAAGGGAATTGAAAAAGAAATGAGAAGGAAAAAATGTAGGGAAAATAAAGATTGTGCTCAAACGGGCCCTACCCCGCTGCCTACGTACCTCATCTGGACAATGAGGATCAGAGTCGCCGTAGTTCCCCTAACTAGGGGTGGAAAAGATTGCTTGTGTCTTAAGGCTTGAACTGCCTATGTCAATGCTCAGGTGTTGCAGGCTCGGACGACGAGTGCGTTAACGTCTTGCAAAGTGACAAGTAGTAGCAAGTTCGCGGACGGAGCGAAGAAGATGAGAAAAGAATTCCCGAAGGAGAGACGTTTATTGTTTGTCCAGTGTTTTTTATGAGTTTTCTATGAGTGTGGCACAAGGAAGTGAACTCAAGCTCTTTTCCATGGAATGTGTACTTGCTACTACATTCCAAGATGAAATAATAGAACAACCACACTCAAGTAAGGAGAAGATCCCCAAAACTTGGTTCCAGAGATTAGGGCCTAAGCTCACTACCTCGTTGAATTTATTAAGTGTTTTAGTGATTAAAATGAAGAAGTATTTTTTATGATTTTCTTGATGAAGGTGACTTCATGATCCGACTTGTGCATCATGCTAGACAAGCTTGTACTATCCCAAGATGGGAAATCTACAAGTGCCCCATGGAATAAGGCTATTACACAAGAAGTCACTTCTTTCTTTATTAATGTTTTTTAGGACTTTTGTTTTGAGATGAGAAGGAGAAAGAACCAAAGGAGCAAAAGGCAAAAGTCTAATGGGGAAAGTTTAATCCTAAAGTTATCATGCAAAGGTGGTCCTAAGGTTAGTGAGGCTTCAACTATCCTAAGAGAAAGGATGATCAAAAGAGAAGAAAAAGAAAGGAGAAGAAAGCTAGAGAGGGGAAAGATGATGGCACAAAGCACATCAAAACTCACAAAGCAAAAGCAAAGAAAAAGAGGAAAGATGAAGAGTTGAAATGTGGATAAACATCCACACTTCTCTTACAATAAGCCCCTGCAATGTTAGAAAAATTCCAGCAAATTGATCAACACAATCATGGAACTAGCATGTTCAAAGGTTCTAGCAAACAAGGATCAAACAACATGCCAAGCATTGCAAACACACGACTTACGCGTCGAAAACATGAGAGCATACATTAACCAGCAAGCAAATCACCCTAAAATAGCATGTTCAATGATCATACAATGATCCATGGCAATTAAAACAAGCAAGGGGATCAAATAAGCTCAAAACAACCCAAATATGGCATTCTGCCTCAGTGTTAACCGGTTAACCAAATGCGTTAACCGGTTAACACTATCAAAACAGCAGCAAATTCCTGAAGAAAAACATCTCAAACCAGCTTATTCAAATAATCCACATCAGACCAGCAATCAATTGTACATGGAAAAATTAGATCAATTCACATTAATCCATATCATTAAGCTCATGAACATTAACACTTCGATCTAGTTACAAATCCACCAATCAATTCAAGCAACACAAGCAAATACACAAGCACATGGTAGATCTAAAGCACAAGCATGCAAATAAGCTAAAAACAGAGCTAGATCTGAAATTAACCAACCTACAAAGCTGAGATATGCTTTGGTAAATGTTGTTTGAGCTGGAAATGAGAGATATCGCAGAGAATTTTGAAGATCCGGTGCTAATGTTCACACTTCATGCAAAATAAATGCAAGCAAAAGCTCTTGATGCAAAATTTTGACTCCAAAAGCACTTCTAAACACCAAACCGGATCTGAACCAAGTAATAAACCAGCAAATTGATGAAAAAAATCTATGGATGGAGGTCTAGTTCCAATATCTACACACTTCAAGGCAAAGTTATGTGATCTTCAAAGAGGAACTTTGAGTGATTTGGGAAATTAGAGAGAAAAGTGAGAGAATGGTGAGAGAACTTAAAATTCAAAAATGAGAAGTGTGAATTATGATGGAGCCCCTCTTGGTTTGGAGGGAAATGGAATAAATATGGTTTAGGTTTGGGACCCAAAATTTTGGTTTGGGATCCAAAAATATGGCTTGGCATTGGCTTAGAAAGTGATTAGGATTTAGCATTGGAATTAGGCTTGGACAAATGCTCTAGATCCTTCTCCATAATTCCCAATTAATTCAAATGAATAAAAATCAAAAAATTGGAAAATGGAGCCAAAACACACATGTTGAACATGCTGCTGGAATTCAAATTTCGCAGCCGTTAACCGGTTAACCAAATGCGTTAACTGGTTAACGCAGGGAAAATTTGAATTTCCCTCCTTTTGGTGGGAAACCTCAAGAATAACCCGGCGCCAACCGTTTTAAGCTGATTTTGATCCTCATCCTTTTTTAGGGTCTTGAACATGATACAGAGCTTGTGCAAAATGATCCTGTGAGATTCTTGCCAGGTGTAACACGGTGGGAGAACTGACTTTAGTTATGTTGCGGATAGCAAGAGTCGCCACCGACTTTTATTTTATCCAAAGGAAAGGCATAAAAGAACAGGAAAGACCTTTTAAAAGATTTTTGGGTCCGGGGGGTAGGTTATGTAAAGGGAAGGTGTTAGCACCCTTTACATCCATGGTTATCCATGGGCTCTTAGTTACTTAGCTCACTTTAAAATGTTTTTGAAATGTGAAGTGTGTGAATAGAAATTTTCTTAAGAGTTTGATAATGATCCATGTACGGATGCGTAAAAAACCTTTGTTTGGAAAATTGTTTAAAATGTGTGAAGTATTTGAAATGTTTTTGAAAAGTGAGCAAGTATTTAAGAGGAACCTACCCTAAGTTTAAGTCTTTTCTGTTCTTGAATCCTTTAAATGGTAAGACTATCCCTATTATTAAGGAATAGGTAGTCATTACCTTGGATGTGAGGGACATGTGAAGGGTCATCTGTTACTTTAGGCAACTGTGGGGTGTATAAGCAATTCGAAGGGACTATCATCTTTATTCGAAAGGGACAAGATCATTACGAAGGCAACATTCGAAGGGACTTGATCTTTTTTAAACTGTAGGGACTAGATGATGTGAAATTGAGGGACTTTGCTTTATACACCCTACTTGACCTTTTATTTTAGGCAACATGAGAGGTATCCCTAAGGAAGTGAGATGGCGATCAAAGATCGACTTACGTGTGTGAGTGTACAATTTTAATATTTATCTTTAAATTTAGTGATCTATATTAATTTTAAACATACAAACATGTTACACACCCTATTTACTAACCATAGCATTTAAAATAAATATTAAACATTAATATTAAAATATTACATAAAGGAAATAATTACATAATAATAATAATTAAAGCAAATTAAATAAATAAGCAAAAATAAATAATAATAATATAATTGGGTTAGTAATAATAAAATAAATATGAAAATAAATAGCATTAATAATAAAATAAATAAGAATATTAGCATAATAATTAAAAGATCAAATTTTTATGAACAATTATTATTTAAGATTAAGAAGAAAATATAAACAATTAATTATCATAAAGTTTTAAATGCTATAAAAATTAAGTTAATTATAAACATATTATGAAAATAAATTATATTAAATTAACCAGTTTTAATTATTTTTTAAACATATATTAAAAATTATTTACATGCAAGAATTAAATTATGAACAAATTATAGAATATATATATATTATGAAAATAAGATTAATTATAATTGAATAACCATATAATTATATTCACAAAAATTAAATTATCAATTTTTAATTAATTTAAACATAACCTAGAATTATTTACACATAGAAAAATACATAATTAAAATTGACAAATAAATTAAAAGTCATAATTAAATTGAAAAGAAAATTAGGGTTTGACTATTTAGAAAAATATATTAGAGTTTATTTCTTAATTAGAATATAGACAAAAATTTATGACAAATAAATAAATAAATAAATAAATAATATTTACAATTAGGGTTCATAAAAATAATTAGGTGTTAAAAAATATTTTAGGGTTTATGAAAATATTAGGGTTCTATTTAGGTTTAGAATTTAAATAATAAAAATATTTATAACTTATAGATTAATAAAATTATTTAGAAAGAATAATTAGTATTTATTTACAAAAAATGTTTCTAAAGAATAAATATTTGGATTATAATTTACATAGTGATAATATTTAAGTTTTTTTATTTAAAAATAGATTTGAATTAGTATTAATAATATCATTATAATTAATATATATTAAAAGGTAAAAAATTAAAAAAAACAAAAAAACACTTACCTGCTGGAGTCTGGGATTGAACCCAGGACTCCTGGATTCCCTCATGTGCAAACCAACCAGCTGAGCTACGCACACCACGTGCTTACAGAATAGTTCTTAATTATTATATAAAAAACCTGCAAAATAAAAGAGATTTTGAACAAAAAGATTAACCTGAGAATCGAACCCAGGTCATTTGCATCATGCGCGTATATGCTTGCCACTACGCCACTTGCCTTCAACTGATATTAAACACAAAACAGTAATTAAATAATAATATTAAATTTGAAAACTGAAATTCGCGCGCAGGGTCATCTTCTTCCTCTAGCGCTGCGGAATTTCCTGCGAATTCCTTTACCACTTTTCCTATGAAATTTCAAATGGCAGGTACACCTACGAAATCCAAACACCATTAAAACAGTACAATTTCATTAAATTAAGAGTGCAAACAAAGTCCAGAGATTGTTTAGGATTGATCCACGGTTTTAGAATTTGTTTATATTCATTAAAACACGAAACCCTAATTTGGAGGTCAAGAACCCTAAAATGGCATCATGCGATTCCACCATGTTTTCTTCAATCAAACCACCCAGAATTCATCACAAGCTTTCATTAAACACAAATAAACAAACAAAATTCGTTAATAACAATTAAATGATCGTAAACGAAAAAACCAAAAAGACATGGAATGTTGGATTCGGTTAGAGGTCCATGTGATGTTTTGAATGATGAAAATGATCCAAATACGCTCAATCATCACCATAGAATGCATTGCAACCTTTATAAAGCTTTGAAATTGCCTCAATCTTAAAATCCGAATTCAACTTTTCTTAAGAATTTTTGAACTTTGAAAGTGGTTCTGGAGGCAGGAATTCGTGTCTAGAGCTTGGTCTTATGTTGTATATATACCACACACTAAAATTAGGTCAAGAATTTAAACAAACTTGTGAGTTTTTGGACTTTTTGAGATTGAAAAAGATTGATCATTAAAACTTGATTTTCCTTGATCTAGCATTGCCATATTGGTGTGATCTCCATTATTTTTGTATCAATCAAGCTTAAATGTTTTTTAAGACCTTCTAGAAACCAAATCCTTTTCAAATATATGATTTTTATATTTTATTTCAATTTAATTTGTATTTTAATGAATAAAATTCAAATAAATATGAAATAAAAAATAAAAAATCAGAAAATGAGTGGGTTGGGTCGTGCTTGATGAGTTTGTAAAGTTTGGATGGTAATTTGGTGGGCTCATTTAGCAAAAATTGGTTTTAAGGCCTTATTTGCTTCATAAATTCCCCAAACATTTCCCAACTTTACAAGGGCACAAATCCTTCAATTTTAATGCTATAAAGGTGTTCTTGGACATTTTGGAAAGATTGAAGAGTCCTCTAACCAACCCCACTGGTTTCATGTCCATATCATTTACCATTCTCAAGTTATGCCCTTTTGAAGTTGTTGACTTTTTGTTGACTTTCAAAAGGACCTATAATGTCTTAGCTCATACCTTCCAAATGAAGCATTTTTGGGCTTGGCTTGTGAGACACAAAGTTGTAGAGAATTCAATTTCCTTCAAAATGAGCTTTGGATGGAAAATTGGTGATGAAGCATGTGTAGGTTATGGCTGGTCAAAGTTCAGTTGACTTTTCCTTAGGAAACCCTAATTTAGAAACCTTTGATTCTTGATTGTCTGAAATCTCCTTGATGAATCATGATCAACCCTTGATCAAATGATGAATTTTACTTCATATACTTGATGTTGGCAAAAAATCATGAAGTTTGACTTTGGTTTGACCACAGTTGACCTCAGTTTGACTTTTTAACTGCTTTGACTGATTTTGACTTATCTGATCATCTGACTGAACAAACTTTTGAAAAAAAGTCTTGAAACTTGTCATGGGGATTCTTAGACACATATAAGATGTTATGAAGCTCACTTGAAGTCTTGGAAATCCATTTAGTCTGATTAAAGTCAAAACCCTAGTTTTGGGTGCACTGCTTAGGAGAATGCCTTGTCTGAGGGAATTGTCAAATCTTCTGACCCATGATGAACTTTGTGAACCTTGTGAACCTCATAAGATGTCTTGTGAACCTTGTGAACCTTATGAAAGGTCTTGTGAACCTTATGAACCTCATAAAGGTTTTGTGAATCTTGTGAACCTCATAAAGTATCTTGTAAACTTCATGAACCTCATGAAAGGTATTGTGAACCTTGTGAACCTCCTAAAGTGTCTTGTAAACTTCATGAACCTCATGAAAGGTCTTGTGAACCTTGTGAACCTTATAAGCACACAAAGTCTTGTATTGTGAGGGCAAATTTTGGGGTGTAACACCAGGTCACCATGCTCTTGATTTTGACTTGTAGTGCTTCAAAATTCTTGGATGACTGATCATATGCCTTATGCTAGACCATGCGAGTGTTATGCTTCATTTTTCTATGCAAAATGTTATGCTTATGATGATTATGATATGCTAATGATGCTAAACAGGAGAGGGAAAATTTGAGGTGTTACAGTCATCTGTTGGTATTTATGTTGCACTACTTCAAAACAACAGTTGTGTATTTCCCTTGTTCACTAAAGTGCAGTAATTATTGTCTTAACATTATGATAGGACATTGGAGTATCTACATAACCAGAATTTCAATTGGTATCAGAGCAGGCATCATGGTCTATATTATGGATGAGATCCATGGAGTACTTTCCGGTGATTAAATAGGAGGATTTTGTTTCCTGAAGGGTTCTGCAACAACAAACAGGTGGAGTGGCTAGTCCTCTTGGATGGTGTCCTGAAATATGTCTTGACATCTTCTCTTAGGTAAGTTGAAGTTGTTCTTTGGTGATTCTACTGCATATATTTTGATTGAAGATTTCCAGTAGTATGGATACTGGAGTATTGATTGAAGAAAGTTTGTAGTCGTCCTTATCTAGTTTTGTTCTTGTAGATGTCAATCAGTTTGAAGACACATTGTATTCCAAAGTTGGGAGTAGAGGGGTGTTATTGTGATGATTGAGTCTTATGTGATTTGGTACGTGATTGAGTGACGTCATCATGTATGCTAAAGTCAGATTGGATAGAATAGGTAAGATGAATTATAAAACTCATGTTCTAGGGGTTTGATGATTACTTGTTGGCTAAGTTGTTGAAGACACTTGATATGATGATCAAGTCCAATCAATATAATTCAACCGTATTCTGGAGTCTTCTAGTTATTCTTCAGACTAGGAAGTGGTTTCTTGGAAGCATGGAAGTGAAGAAAGTGGAGGTGATTTATTTTCACCATCCATAAACAACGTGCAAGGAAGAACTCATACTTCTTAACCCTATGGATAAGTTCATACAGTTAAGGTAATCAAGATTCGCTTAAAGAGAATCTTAAAAGCTTGAGTTAATGGGGCAGCCTTGATATCTTAATAACTTGCACAACAACGAAGATGACAACATGAAGAGGAATATCTATGTGATATTCAGAATATGTTGGAATCAGACAAGGGTTATCACAACAAGGATTAAAGATCAATTGCTTAGTGCATATTTGATAATCCTTGTGATTCCAGATTGAGGATGTTATGTCAGATGTTCTAACATCTTTTTGTCAGAGGTTTGAAGAATCATGGGAAGGGTTCTACATTCACTCAGAAGTCTCTTAGGCTTTTGACCTAGGATTATTGGCTTTGCATATTTTCCTAGAAAGTTTTGAGACTTGTCCAGACGGTGATGCATTATTTTTAAAGATGGAGATGAAAGACTATGAAGACATCATAATCTTGACAAATGCTTGGATTAGTTTATTTCTGATCCAGGTACTTTAGGGAATTCCAAAATTCTCATCATGGAGTTTAGATAGGGGGCATATCAGCAACTTCGTGAAGATGAATCTACTCAAGGAAAGGTGGAATCCTTGGTACAACTATAGGGATTATCAAACTGTGGCATTTGGATGATCTCAGAAGTGGATTCGAAGAATCAAGATAATTAGCAGGTGGCAGCTGGTTAGTCTTGAGGATTGTCTTGGAACAAATTTCTCTTGGGTAGAAGGGCGATAAGTTGAAGACCAAGGAGATGTTATTTCTTCTTGAAGGTGGATGCGGGTTTTATTTCTCTCTTTCTGGAGTTCTTATTCAAGTTGGTGGCGTAGTATTAATTGAAGGTTCTTTAGTTCTTTGGATTACTATGCTATAGTAATTCTAGTTGGTGGAGCATATCAAGAATTTGTCTTGGTGTGTGGAAGATGTTCTAACTAGGTGTTATGACATTATCTAAGTTGGATATCCTTGGTAAAGGATGATTATTACTCTGGTTCTAGGAGATTTTTACCTACATGTCTGCCTTGAATGGAGAATGTAGAGAAGACTGAAGTAAATAAGGTATTTATTGCTTGGAAGTTTGTATGTGGATAATCAACAACTTGTCAGGAGTATTCCATATTAGCATAAGGGAGGATGATAGGAATGACTGACTTTGAAGGCGTTGGGTGATTGTCTATTTTTGAAAATCTGGTGGAAGGACTTTGTCTAACAAGTCATGATTTTCCATAACACGTGTCCAGTATCTAACACTGATAGATTGAAAACAAATTGTATTGATGTTGTTCCAATAGTTTGTTACTATGAGGATGGTAATACTTATGTGCCTCACGGATATTATGGTGGTTTTCATGTGTGAGTGAGTGCTATTTCTTGTCAGAAGGGATAATGGTGACAAAATGAATGTGTTTCAGCAGGTGGTTGATAGAGAGTGCTTCTCTTGAAGACATTGAAGATATATATTATGTTTTCCATTCATTCCTACACGAGTGCTTAGGGGTAGCAGATATTGTCTTAGATAGGGGGAGTTGCCTCTTGTTCCAACATCCAACGGCTATAACTCACTGACAATGAGTGTATTTCAATTAAATTCTAAGAACTTATAAAGTATAACAAATGGGTAATGACGATGAATTGACGGTGTAAAATATTTTACACTTTCAGTGCATATCAATTAATCCTTATAAATTTACGTTATATTTTGTTAGAATTATTAGTACATCAAATGTTAGTTGACAAATGACCTAAATATATAATGTTGGGTAAATATATAATGTTGGGTCTAGGTGTTTCCGGCATTGACATTGAACATTTCTATTTCTGGATGACTGGTGACTGGGACAAGGACATTTTTGTTTTAAGGAATTTCGGTTGACAATAGATTTGTTTTGTTTTGGAGTATGTCGTGTTTCTAAATTGTATGAATAATGAAAGATGTCTTTCCCTTTAAAAACCATAACAAAATCTTTATTGAATTATTTTAAAGATGTATATTGCCCTAGTAGAATTTAAGGATTGGCTAAAGAATTAAATTGACAACTTTTATTTTGAGGGAGATATGGAGAGAATGTCAAAAACTATATCGATTGTATGTATTTTGTTTGTATTGAAATTTTAATTTGTTGGAACAGCTAGAGAAAATAAAAAATAAAATATTATATTTGTTTATACATTTCAATTAAGTGTCTTTGTATCTCTTATTACAAAGCAAGAAAGGCTACATCTCAACATTGAGATCCATCCGGTGGTGGAAGCAAACTAAAAAATTTGGGGTGGCGACTAAATTAAATTATAATTTATAAATAAAAAATTCATATCATTATGTATATAAAATATATAAATTGTAATAAATGTATAGTTAAACATGAAATGATTAAAGAGTATTACATAAAAAATACCTTAAAATGGTGTTCTACGATTTTTGAGTAGCTTGAAATCATCGATAATAGTCTCAGAATCAATACTTGCAGCAATTTCTCTTTCAATATTAACCGTCATATTATCTCCTAGAAAATCAGCTTGTGGTGAGTAACAAGCAGATATTTTCCATCCAGGAGGGATGAATATATCAAGTGTTATGTCTTGACATTGTATTTTTGCAAGTTGGGGGAGACTTGACAATACAAAATATATGATTCTTGTTGGATGCTTACAGAATCATTGACCAGTATGGGAGAATCTATTTTTCTCTGCAGATTATTATCAATATTTCTCAAATTATATATGATTGATATGCTAATCTCAGTCTCAATTATGTCTTGTTACGCACATGGGTGTGTGTGACATGGTATGGTTTTAATGTGTCAAAAACTTGGCATGTTTCGAAAGCTTGACAGGTTCAAAATGAAAAAGCAAGGATTGACATTTTTGGAAAAACATACTGAATGAGCCGACTCAAATTCATCAATAAGCTGACTCATTCAGTGTTAAATTGATGACAAACGCGCGAGTCCAAACAGGCTGCCTAATGCATCATTTTGGTCGAATCATAAGTGTGGATGAGTCGACTCAAAACCCTTTATGAGCCGACTCATTCAATTGTAAAATGGTGGCAAACACACAGGTCCAAACAGGCTGCCTAGGGCATGATTTTGGTCGACTCATGAGTATGGATGAGCCGACTCAAAATCTCTCATGAGCCGACTCATCAAGAAGTGTTTTCTTCTCATTTTCCACGGGTCTCAACAGGCTGTCTGTCTGTTGATTTTGGTCGACTTATCTATAAATTTGAGCCGACTCATTTAATGATTTGAGTCGGCTCATTACTGTGCTGACTCATTTTTTCATTTATTTTTCCCTCTCTTATGTTCATTTTCTCTAACCAATATAAATAGCTGCTTAATTTCTTTTGAGGCTTTGTTTCAACAAGGAAAGTGAAAGATATACACATAGCTCTCTTCATCTTATTCATTCTTGCATCAATCAAACAATTACACACAACAATCTTTGTTCGATCTTGATGTACGTTTTGAAGATAACGTTCAATTGTGAATCAGAATTTCAGATTGGGTTTAGAGTGTGTGGGTTTTCCTTGGAAAAATCCGTAGGGTTTTATCCTCCAAGATCATTGAAGATTTTGGGGTTTTGCACACATCGATCGGTCGTAGATTCAGTCGAGTGAGGTAGATTTAAGATCAAGTGGATCGTTCTCTCATATCACAGTAGACGGAGGATTGCGAAGGTCTTTGTGGGTTCACAAGTGTGGGAGAAACTCAGTCGTGCTCAAAGTTTGAAGAATCGTATATTCTTGCAATAAGGGAGCAATTAATCAGAGGCTTTCTCGACACGTGTGGAAGACTTGATTCTACTTTGGATCAAGGGACAAGAAGAAGATTTGATAGCACATTCAACGTGGTTTGGTCTATTGGTTAATTCGTTTCTATTCTTGTAAAACAATTGCGATTTAATAAAATTGCGCAATTCAATTTCGAATTGGGGGCAGAGTACTTTGAGCGAGGACAAAGAAGGAACTGCCTCAACAAATTCCTTGTGTTCTTATTATTTCTCGCATTTTACTTTTGTTCATATTGATATTGTGTGCTTGAAAATTCTGGTGTATCAATTTAGTGCAAACAAGGTGTTTGATAAATTGCTTCACTCAAAAGTGTTAATTAGAGTGAGTAAAATTCTGCACTAATTGATACAACAAAATTCCCTTTGGAGTGTGCACTCCAAGTGTTTGATAAAAAGCTCAATCACACAAAATCAATATCTTTGTGCTTGATTTATTTTCCAATCATTGTTAAGAATAGTTTTATCAAGTACTGAATATTCAAGTGTATCGTTTGTGAAATATTAATTCATCTAGTCATCATTTCATTCCAATTGAGTTTTACGCATATCCGATCTTCAGTGACTTCTAATTTGAACTAGACGATTTTTCGGGAAACTTCCGCTATTCTCTTTCAACTTAATTTTGAAAAGATAATTTTTAAAAAGGGATCTATTCAACCCGCCTTCTAGATCCGGGCTATCGTCTAACAAGTGGTATCAAGAGCACCGGTTCATCTAGTGCTTCACATACAACTTATTGGAAAATGGATAACGATCCAACGGGGGCGTACAATAGAGCTCCAATTTTTACCGGAGAAAACTATAGTCACTGGAAAGATTGTATGCGTATCCATATCAACTCTGTTGATAGAAAAATTTGGAAAGTTATCCAAGAAGGCCCTTTTCAAATAACCATGGTCGGACTAGATAATGTCCAAATTGAGAAACCGAAAGCACAATGGGATGATAATGATGAAAAGAAATATAGCTACGATTAAAAAGCTCGAAACATACTCATAGCTTCATTGGGAGCTGATGAATATTTTCGAGTTTCTCATCACACATCGGCTAAAGCTATGTGGGAAGCCTTACAAGTTGCCCATGAAGGAACCGATGATGTTAAGCTTGCTCGAATTAATACTCTACAACAAGATTTTGATCGTTTTCACATGAGCCAAGGGGAAACCGTTGGTGAAATGGGAAAAAGATTTTCTCACTTAACAAATTGATTAAATGCTCTTGGTAAAACTACTCCTAATGATGTTGCAACTAACAAGATTTTGAGATGTCTTACTAGGGAATGGTTGTCAAAAGTTACGACAATCAAAGAAGCCAATGACGTAAGAACTTTGGATCTAACCACTCTCATTGGAAAACTACAAGAGCATGAACAAGAGCTCTTAAACTTAAATGAGCATGAAGACAAAGAAAAGAAAGAAAAGATCGAGAAAAATAAAGATCATGAGAAGAAGAAGAAGTCTATTGCATTAAAAGCTTCTTCCTCAAAATCCTCCACAAATAAAGATAGTGGGAGTGATACGAGTGATGATGAAGACGAATCAAATGAAGATATGGGCTTATTCGTAAGAAGATACAATCGGTATCTCAAAAAGAATGATATTTCTCATTCGGACAAGCGTCTCATCAACTATCGAAGAAAATCTAATCCTTCCAAGAAAGAGTATGTTAAAAGTACTAAAGGCAAGGGATCTTGTTACAACTGTGGAAAACCGGGACATTACAAACCAGATTTCCCTATGTTAAAGAAAGACAAGGCAAACGACAAATATCAAAGAAAAGGCAACAAGGCTAAAAGAGCATATATTGCTTGGGAAAGCGATAGTGAGTCGTCTACCAAAGATACCTCAAGCGATGAGGAAGAGAGAGTAAATATTTGCCTCATGGCTCATAAGAAAGGCAAGAAAGAGATAAGACATGCTAAATATGATTATGCTGAAAAATTGTCTTATAATGATTTACTTAGTACGTTTCATATTCTCCATCAAGAAGCTAAAGAAGCTTTCAAGCGCATTGCATCCGATAAAAGAATTTTTGCACATTTAGAAAACAAGGTTTCGGATAGTGAAAATGCTATGAAATCTCTTAAGGCATCAATGGTAGAATCTATAGTAGAAGACGAACGAGAATGACACAACTTTCATGGTTGTGAAACATGTTGGATTTGGCAAAAGGAAGTAAAAACTCTTCAAGCCAAACTAGACAAGTTGTCACAACCGAAAATGACATTTACTATTGATCGTTCAAACTTTAGGGAATCAATGAATAATCCATATAAAAAATATACCTATGTTGTGAAGGATCAAAATTTATTCTTTAAACCGATGGCCGTCCCCATCATTATTTCATTTATTCTTTAAACCGATGGCCGTCCCCATCATTGTTTACCTCACTTTGCAAACCTGATGGTCGTCCCCATCATTGACTTTACCTTTAATTCCCCAGAGAATCTTGTTTATTTACCCGATGGCCGTCCCCGTCGTGGTCTCTTTATTTCCCCAGCTTGTCGGTCGTCCCCGTCATTGCTTTATCCCCAGCAGTCGTCCTCTGCTCGATGGTCATCCTCCATCGCCTTCATTTGATAATCATGCTATACTGCCTTTTAAAATTTATATCCCTTTTCTTCTTCTCCCCAGTGAGTGCAAATTTTGGACTGTCTTTGGTATTCAACCACAAGTTATCTTGTTTGTCTGTTAAGTCGTCGCTTACATCCTGCACAGCTAACTCATGCTTGAATAGGGCAGCTGTAAACACCCCAAATTTTCCCTCACTAATTTCACACCATGGCTTGTGATCTTTCATATTTGCATAAGCATAAGCATACCACATCACATTGCATATTTGTTTCATCTACATAGTTCAAGTTCATCTGCATCTAGGGTTTGTGATCTGAGCAATCCAAGATTCATCTGGGCCACCCCAAGAGCCATGAAGCTATTTAAGAGGGTCCATGTGTGTTCTATGGTCATTATGTGCTCCCCAAGATTCATCAAAGTCAAGAAAAGTCAAAGCATTGCATAAAAGTTCAAGCAGAGCTAGGGTTTCACTTCACAAATGACCTGAAATTAGGGTTTTGGTTTCAGAGGCCTTAACTCCAAATTTTTTGGTCATTATTGTTTCTAATAGTCTCAATATGTTATAAGGATCATATGTACCAAGTTTCATGAAGAAATTCATTGTGGAAGTCATCTGTTCACTAGGTAACTTCTTGAGCAAGTCAGAGCAAAATCAAGGCATCTGAGGCCCCCAACCATGGAACCAAAGTAATATTTTCATTAAATTGAAGTTATATGATCTTTATTTGATCATTGAAGTTCTTGGAAGTTCACAAAATTGAAGAATTTTGAGCTAATTGCAAACTTGCTATTTTTGGAAATGACTTGTAATATAAACTTGCCATTTTGGGAAAGTTTTTCAACCTCCTCTTTTTGATCCAAAAATGCTTCAAATGAAAAATCTTTGGTCATGAAAGTTGTAGATTAGATCGTTCCCTTTTCAAAAAGTACAAGAACATTTTCTAATTCATTATGGAACTCAAGTTATGATCTTTCAAAGTTGGCAAAAATCCTATAATTTTCAAGAATACACCAAAGAGGGATTTTTGCAAAACCACTTGCCAAGCCATTTCATGACCTCTAATGCATCTCTAGGCATCATACAAACATAGTACAATGCATTGTGATCAGAATTGCCCAAGGAATCACAAGTTTTTATGGCTTGCATCACAAGATATCTCAAAAGGGCCAAAATGCATAAACCTTGCAAAATCTCTTGCAGCCATGCTTCCACTTGTGCCAGCTACATAAAATGAATCCCATGGCTCTCCTTGAACCAAGCTGAGGCCAGACATACCCTTGAAAAACTCCTACCATAGCCCATACCTCAAGTACACATAATGTTGACTTTTTGCAAATGAACCCATACCAATCAGCTGCAGCCACAACAACTCTCTGGCCAATAGAGACATGTTATGTGGACCAAAAGCAAGCCATTTCACACAATCTTGGAGCTCGGAACCATACACAAGCCAAGTTTCACAAAATCACCCTCAATCTTCATCTCTTCGAAACACACTGCACAAGCATCAAACCTAAAATATTTTTCCACCATTCATCTCAAAATGACTCAATGATCATAAACCACCCATTGCCTAGCCCTAAAAGTCAGCCAAACACAAACACGATTTTGGACCAGCTGAGTTGCAATCTCTCAAACCAAGCCATATAAACTCTTGCAAAGCTTCTCAACATCATCAAGGGACTCATTGGGGTAGGATTGCACAAAAGAGGAGGCTAGATAGCTCAGATTGCAAAGCTTCAGCTCAGGTACACCTCATGAACTTTTTTTTCCAGAAATGATATTTTAAGTTCCTAGATTGTTTTTTGTGTCTCCCTGATCATTGTGATGTGTTTAGTTTTAAAAATGGTTGAGTATTAAGCTTGTATCGTGCTTCTGAAACTTTTTCAGTTTTGATGTTTTGAATCGTATCTTGAGTTTGAGCCATTAGAAATTTGTTTTGAGGTTAGATTCGTGCTTAGGAAAGTTTTGGGACTTGATATGGAGCTTTAGAGCTCCTAAAACAACCTAGGGAAGAAGTTTGATTTGAGGCCCTGCCGGAGAAGACGACTGGAACACTGTTCCGACCGTCTGAGGTGGATTAGGGCTAATCTTAGGTGATTAAGTGAGTTTGAATTTGGGCCATTAGATGAGTGCTTGCCGCGCATTTTGGAGGGCTAGGATCATATCATTAAACCCTAAACTTAATTAATTAATTAAATTAGGTCAGATTAAAACACAACCATTGGATTTCATTTAAGTGAGAAGATTAAGTCATGGCCTTAGGATCTGAATACCTCAAGTCACGTGGACTTTGATTCCTGACCCCTGGATCATCCAGCTTGCAATCTCAGCCTTTCATTGCGCATACTTTTCATTTAATTTGATTTTTATTTGATTTTTATTCATTTTTCTTGCATATTTATTTTAAAATACCTAGAAAAATCACAAAAATCTCATTTTTTGCATTTCAGTCCCAAATATTTTTCTTCATCCAAAAATAATTTTTATTTTATTTTTTGCATTTAAAAATCATTTTTAAAATATTTAAATGTTTATTTTAATTAATTAATGGAAATTAATTAATTAAAATACCATTTAGGTTTCTAAAAATCACTAAACAATTCACATTGCATCTTAAGACATTTAGAAACATTGTCAAACCATTCATACAAATTTCTTTTTGGCTTTGAACATACTTTGACATTTTCTTTGAATTTAGGGTTCATAAAATCCCCCTTTTGGAACCCTAACTTTGAAAAATCTTTTCTGCCTAACCATGAAGGGTTTGATGATGATTCTTTTTGCATTGTTTTCCATATAACATATAGTTTCTAGGATATTTTTGGTATGAATTTGTCTTACATTTTCAAATTGATTTGCATTTTTCCTTTTGAGGTACCCAAAAACCCTAGCAAACTTAGAAAAATCATAACTTTTTTAGGTTAAGAGTTAGACCTTCTCCTTTGGGGTATGATATCATATGGGGTTAGGGTTTGTTTGAGTACATTTTCAATTTTTTATCATGTCATTTGCTTCTGTCTTTGCCATTTGCATCTCATACTTTCATGTAACCCTAATTTTGCATCTTCATTTGCATTCATCTTGCATATGCATCCATACATGAACTTTCCATGACATTTCATGCATTCATATGTCATCTTAGACATCTTAAGACATGTTAGAATCATGCTTAATCATTTCTTCATTCATTTTCCATGACTTGCATTCATTTCCTTTCATTAAACTTCATGAACTTTAAAACTTCAAAGCATGCTTCCATTTGCATCTCATCTTTGTATGAGCATTCATTGCACTTTGTATGCCTTTGCATCATGTCATAACATCATTTGCATCATGTGTATGCTTCTGGTTTTGGTATTTGCATTTGCATATGCATCATTTCATTTCATTTCTTTCTTATGCATCTGGTGCTAACATTTTCAGGTGATAAGTTAATTTGAGAAGGGGATTTGCCTTCACTTCTCATTTCTCTTCATCTTCTTCATATGAATCTTTGCTACATTTTTTCATTTTCTTTGAGTGAGCTTTCTCATTCATGTTCATTTCTCACTTTCTTTCTCTAAGTTACTTATCTTCTTCAATGAAGTAAGTAACTTATTTCTTCTTCTTCTTCCTCCTTCCATCTGCTTCTTCCATTGGTGGCTTCCTTGAAGATCTATCTCAAGCCTTACAAACCATAGGAACATCCAAGCATGATAACTTTTAGGACTTATTAGTTCCCTTAGACTTTTTCCTTTGAGTCTTCTTTGTGTCTCTTTTCTCATCTCATCATTAGAGACTAAACCTTTAAGGTTTTAAGACTTTGAAATTAGGGTTATGCCTGCATCCTTCTCTTAGGATGGAGTGTATAACTTTAATCCTAAGTGTTAAACCCTTAATTTGTTTAAACCTATTAATCAATCCACTGAATAATCACTAAGACATTAACTTGTAACTTGGGCCTTACATTAGGGTTCTAATTCTTCCTTTATTGGTTAAGAAGGACTAACCCTAGTGTTTAATGGACAAGTCCCCCTCAAGTTGTCTTACAAACCCTAAAACTCATTTCTTAATCTTATCCTTTAATTAAAATCCATTTAATAAAGGCTTTGTTTTGTCATGAATTTAATCCCTAATCATGGATTAAGTTGAGGTATCTTCCTCAGCTTAAGTGCTCTCATCTATTATCCTTCTATTAGGATGGTGTAATGAGTTCACTAATCCTTGATTATGGCTTAAACTCATTACTTAACACTAAACAAAAATCCAAAAACATCTAAGTAATCACAAGTAGGTTAATGATCTTAATCCTACATCATCATGGAAATTAAGTGGGGGTACTTATCTCACACTTAAGTATTCTCATTATCCCTAAACAAGGGAGGATATAATGAGTTTACAACCTTTGATTTAGGCTTAATCTCATTAACTTATGACAAATTCCAAAAACAATAAAAAAAACTCAAAATACAAAAAAAAACAATAATCGTCTCCTTCGGGATTCTTTTCTCATCACACTCATTCATAAGCGAGAACTTTCTTCTTCCATTTAATGCAAGACAGTTAACACTCGAGTCAGACGAGTCTTACACTTGAGCATAGACAAGCATGCATTTCACAGTCAATTTATCTTTCAGTCTCTTTGAGTCGAACTACGGTGTTCTGACTTCCTCATTGCACGAGAGGATACGTAGGCATAACTTAACGGTTATCGAACAAAAGTCTCTTTGTCATCCCCCTATTTCAGCATTCTTTTCAAAGCCTCAGTTCTTGAGCAATTCACTTTCTTTTGCACTGACACCTGTACATTCATTCCTAGCTTTTGCACACAGATAGCACATACACCTACCCCTGTAAACACAATCTTTTAAGCGTGGATCCTGTCGAGTACGACGGACAATCTGGGTGCTAATACCTTCCCAGGCTGTAACCAACCCCCTTTCTCAGTTTCTCTGGTTCGCGACCGTCTTATCCATATCTTTCTAGGTTTATGCAGCATTACCTTTCCTTCGGGATAAAAATGCCTAGTTGGCGACTCTATTCAGTTCACTTCATCTTCTCCTTTCGCCGACCGTTCGCGCTTGTACCAGGATGCAAATCTTCGGTAGCGACACATATGACAGGTGATATTTCCCTATTCTATGACTTTGTGGCTAAGAAGAAGGGCTTTGTTACCTATGGTGATAACAACAAGGGAGCTATACTCGGTAAAGGTAGTGTAGGTAATCCCTCTTCTACATCTATCTCTAATGTCCTTTTAGTTGAGGGTCTTAAACATAACCTTGTTAGCATTAGTCAATTATGTGATAAGGGATATAATGTCTCTTTCTCTAGAGAAGGATGCATAATTGAACACAATGACAACAAAGAGGATGTGTTTAAAGGCCTGAGGGTTAACAATGTTTATATGCTTGATTTGAATTCGATGACCTTGAGTGATCTTAAATGTCTTATTTCCAAAATTGAAGAATCTTGGATTTGGCATAGACGTTTGTAAACACCCCAAATTTTCCCTCACCCATTTACACCATGGCTTGTGATCATTTCATATGCATAAACACAATCATACCATCTCATATCACATTGTTGATTCACTGCATAGATTCTGAGTCATCTGCATCTAGGGTTTGTGATCTGAGCAATCCAAAAGCTTCTTGAGCCACTCCAAAGGCCATCAATCACTTCAAAGAGGTCCATGTGTGTTCAAGTATCATATTACATCCTCTCAAAGTCAAGAATGTCAAAGAATCACAAGAACTGGGATTGGTATGGAAGCAGAGCCAGGTTTGACTGCACAGATGACCTAAAATTAGGGTTTTGGTTTCAGAGGCCATAACTCCAAATTTTTTGGTCATTCTTGTTTCTATTGGTCTCTATATGGTATAGGGAGTATGCACATCAATTTTCATGAAGAAATTCCATGGGGAAGTCATCTAATCAAGAGTTGACTTTTCAGACAAGTCAGTGCAAAATCAGGGCATCTGAGACCCCCAATGACCCAACCAAGGGGTGATCTTCATCATTTTGAGTATGTATGATCTTTATTTGATCATAGAAGAGGTTGGAAGTTCACAAAATTGAAGGATTTGAAGTTTTTGCAAAGTTGACTTTTTGGGCAAGTTTGACTTTTAATGGAAATGTCATTTTATGCAACTTTTTCAACCCTTACTTTTTGATCCAAAAAAGCTTCAAATGGAAAAACTTTGGTCATGAAAGTTGTAGAATAGATCTTTCCCTTTTCAAAAAGTACAAGAACATGACCTAATTCATTTTTGATCAAAAGTTATGGTTCATCAAAGTTGGCAAAAATCACTAAAATTCAAGTTATGCACCAAATGGAAAACTTGCAAAATCTTGTATCAAGCCAATTTGTGACTTCTAATTGATGTCAAACCATTACACAAACCTCACACAAGTCTTAAAAATCAGAATGGGCCAAGGGTTTCTCACATTGTTTGGTCTTTGGAGCAAGATATTTCCATGAGAACCAAAGTGAACCAAGTTGCAAAATCCATCATAACATCTCACCCACTTGCTGCCTTGGTTGCTGAACCACACTAGCCTTCTCCTCACCTCATGTTGCGCAGCCCACACCCCTTGTACTTGGCTAGAACATGACCCATGCTTTCTCTTACACAAAGTTGACAATTTGCAAAAGTAGCCATACCTATCACAAAAGGACATGTCACATCTTCTGACCAATAGGATTAGTTTATACAAACCAAATGCAAGCTAAACATCACAACACACAAGCCTGAAACAAGCAAGAACTCAGCATCCTCATTTTCCACCCTTGGAGCAAAAGCATTCGAAACTCTTCATACAACTCACAAACACACAAACAAATTTCATAAACCTTCTCAACACATCACCCTGATCACAAAGCACCCCTAAAATCAACCTGAAACTCAAAGAACCAAGAACACGATTCTCACCTGAGCTTGAACAGAACTTGTTCAAACTCTCAAACCAGCCAGCACAAACCTTCTCTAAGCATCAAGAGTTCATAAGGGAGGTCATAGGAGTGGATTGCACAAAGGAAAGAGGCCAGAAGGTTGCAAAACTGAAAGCTTCAAAACTCAGGTAGCTCAAGAACATTTTTTCCAGAAATGTGTTTTTTAGTTCTTAATAGCTTCTTCATGCTTCCCTGATCATGAATATGTGTTTGTTTTCGAAAATGAGTGAAAAATGAGTATGTATGCAGTCTCTGAAACTTTTTGCCCTAGAAATTGTTTGCTTCGATTTTCTCTGATTATGAATGATAAATGATGTTTGAGTGAGGGGTTTGATTCGTTTTAGGGTGGGGATGATTTCTGGATAGTTGGTTTTCATTTTCATTGCCTGTAGAGTGATTTAGCATTTGAGCTCGCCGGAGAAGATGACCGGAACCACTGTTCCGGTCATCTGAATGTCATTAAGGCTGGATTAGGGCTAATTAATTAGGGTTAGCAAGTTTAAATGTGAGCCGTCCAAACCCGCGCGCAGTCAACTCCCGCCCTTGCCAGTTTGAATTTCGTCCATTGGATCTGATTACTTTCTTATTTTTCATTTAATTCATTTTATTTTTTCCATTTATTTACATTGTTTTCTATATTTTATTTAAAATAGCAAAACTTATTTAAAAATTCTGAAATTTTTTATACAAGTTATTATTTAATTTCAGAACACAAAAATATTTTTATTTTTATTTTTTGCATTCAAAAAGTATTTTTAAATATTTAAAAGTTTATTTTTAATTAATTAATAAGAATTAATTAATTAAAAATGCTTTTAGGTATTTAAAAATCACCAAAAAATTCATGAAACATTTAAAAACATTTAGAAACATTGTCCAACCCTCAAACCAAATTTATTTTTTGATCTTAATGCATTTTGGGAATTTTTCATGGGATTAAAATCATTTTAATGCATTGTTTTGATCCAAACTTCAAAAAATCATTTCTGCCTAACCCTTGAGAGTTGGAACTTGATTCTTTTTGCATTGCATTGTGTTTAGCATGTAGTTTGTGAGATTAAATGGCCATGATTTGATCCTTCATTTTCATTTTGTTTGGTAATTTTCTTGTTAAGGAACCCTAAAACCCTAGAAATTTTAGGAAATTCATAACTTTTATTAGGTTAAGAGTTAGAACCCCTCCTTTGGGCAGTGAGTTTGTGTAGGATTAGGGTTCCTTTGAATGCATTTTCAATTTTTTATCTTGAGGTTTGCTTCTGATTTTGGTTTTTGTTTGATGTATTGATCATAAACCCTAATTTGGGCTTCCTTTTGCATCCATCTTGCATTTGCATTCATACCTTGACTTGCCATAGCATTTTGTGCATCCATTTGATTCATTTGACATCTTAAGACATATTGAAAGCATGTTTGATCATTGCATCTTTCATTTGCCATGTTGTATGTCATTTGCATTCCATAACTTTTCATGTATGATCATGGTTCTTAACTTGCTTCATTTGCACCCATAAGTTTGTATGATCATCCCTATGCTTTGTTGCATGTTTGCATCATCTCATAGCATCATTAACATCATGTATATGCTTCTGGTTTTGGTTTGCATCATGCCATTTCATCTCATGTTGCATTGCATTGCATTTCTTTCACTAACTTTTTCAGGTGGTAAGTCACTTTGAGAAGTGAATTTGCCTTCACTTCTCACAATTTCTTTTCATCCCTCTTATGCATCATTGCTGCATTTTGTTTTGTGTTTGAGATTGAGCTTGCTCATTCTTCTTTATCTTACTTTCTTTCCTCAAGTGACTTGACTTCTTGAATGAAGCAAGTTACTTTGCTTCTCTTTGCTCCTTTCATCTGCTTCCTGGTGGTTCCTTTGAAGATCTTTCTTGTAAACCTCACAAACTTTAGGAACAACCAAGCATGACAATGATTAGGGTTTTGATTAGTCCCCCTTTTAGATTTTAAATTTGTGTCTCATTGAGTCTTCTCTTCTCACCTCATAATCAGGGACTAAACCCTAAAGGCTTTAAGGCTTTGTGATTAAGCTTATGCCTGCATCCTTCTATTAGGATGGAGTGTATAACTTTAATCCTAAGTGTTAAACCCTTAATGTGTTTAAATCCTCTAATCAATCCACTTAATAATCATCAAGACATCAAACTTGTAACTTGGGCCTTGCATTAGGGTTCTAATTCTTCCTTAATTGGTTAAGAAGGACTAACCCTAGTGTTAATGGACAAGTCCCCCTCAAGTTGTCTTACAAACCCTAAAACTCACTTCATCATCTTATCATTAATTAAAATCCATTTAATAAGGGCTTTGTTTTGTCATGAAGTTAATCCCTAATCATGGATTAGGTTGAGGAGCTTTCCTCAGCTTAAACACCCTCATCTATTATCCTTCTATTAGGATGGTGTAATGAGTCTGTTTAATCCCTGATTATGGCTTAATCTCATTACCTAACACTAAACAAAAACACCAAAAAACATCTAAATAATCACAAGTAGGTTAATGATCTTAATCATACACCATGGTGATTAAGTGTGAGATGCTGACTTCACACTTAAGGTATTCTCATTACCCCTAATCAGAGGGAAGATGTGATGAGTTTACTAACCCATTGGTTTAGGCTTAAGCTCATTTTCTTATGACAAATACCAAAAAGCAATAAAAGACTGAAAACACAAAAACAAACAATAATCGTCTCCTCCGGGATTCTTTTCTCATCTCATTCACTCACAAACGAGAACTTGCTTCTTCCGTCTAATGCAAGACAGTCTGCACCTGAGCCAGACAGGTCATACACTTGAGCATAGACAAGCAAGCAATTCACAGTCAATTTATCTTCAGTCTCTTTGGGTCGAACTACGGTGTTCTGACTTCCTCATTGCACGAGAGGATACGTAGGCATAACTTAACAGTTATCGAACAAAAGTCTCTGTATATTCCCCCTCCTTCTAGCCTTATTCTTTAGCCTCATTATCTTGAGCAATTCATTTTCATTCCTACACTGACACTGTATATACCACACTTCACTTTCTTTTACACTGACACCTGTACATCCTTTTTCAGTTCTTTTATGCACAGATTGCACTGACACTACCCCTTTAAAACACAAATCTTTTTGAGCGTGGATCCCGTCGAGTACGACGGACAATCTGGGTGCTAATACCTTCCCAGGTTGTAACCAACCCCCTTTCTCAGTCTCTCTGGTTCGCAACCGTCTTATCCATATCTTTTCCTAGGTTTATGCAGCATTACCTTTCCCCCCGGGATAAAAATGCCTAGCTGGCGACTCTATTCATTCCCTGTGAGTTCACTCCTGTGTGTCCTCACATCTCCTTTCGCCGACCGTTCGCGTCTGTACCCCATTTGACCCGGCTTCATTTGGTGGGAGCGACAGCTTGGCGACTCTGCTGGGGATACCTTATACTGCAACCAGGGCTTCTGGTTCTTTTTGTGGGTTCCTCCTAGCACTTGTTTGGTTTTGTGTTTACTGGGGTGTTATGTGCTATTTGTGCTTGTATTTGCATTTATTTTTGCTTTATGTACAGTTGTTTTATTGCTTTCTTTATAGCTTTACATATATCATACTGTCATACTGTGCTGGCTGGATCTGTTTGTTGCTTTGGTGGGTGGGTGTTCTATTGAGAGTTGAGGTCCTATACCTGGGACCTGAGTGACACCTAGGCTAGAGTGGTTCATGTTCTTTCCCATTCCATTTCGGTCTGGTGCGGGAATATGAAACACGGTTCAGATATGGGTTTCTTCTTGAGAACTCTGTGCTACAGATTTCCTGTAGTGCTAGGGCTATCTGGGAAGCCTGCTAAGTCTAGATGACCTTTAGTATTGACCTTCAGAAATTGAGGTGAATTAGAGGAGGATCTTTTATGGTTATTGTAAACACTGTACCTCCGGGTTAGAAGTGTTTACACTTCTCATAACTGATCCAAGTCTGAGGATCCTTGTTTTAGAACATCACCTGTGAGGGGGTTGGGCTGTTTACAGGTTTGCAGGTACCCTTGACCTCAGCATACCCTGTTACTTTGTATTGATTAAGAGTACTCCATGTTGGAACAGTTCTTGTGATTTTTAACCCTGGACATGTGACTCTTTATTTGAGTCCCCCACCTTGGTTACTGGACTTATGAACCTCCATCTGGATTTCTTGAACATACATGGACCTATATCAAGGCATTTAATCAGATCCAGCTCAGTCACAAACCCTTGCATATCATTTGCATACATCCTCATTGCATCATTTTAACATGTGTTTATTTGTTTTTCAGGGTATCCATCATACATTTTGGCTTGGTTTTGACCCCTTCTTCAGCATAGACCTATCAGCACTTGCTTCAGCTATCAGCTACCTGCTTCAGTCACCTGCATCACCAGTCTCAGCCTGTCAGAGGCCTATCTTCAGTGTTATTCCCAGCACCTGTCTCAGTTCTCTTTCAACAATATGGCACCCAAGAAGAGTAACATCTCCTATCATTTCTTTGAGCCTGAGTTGGCCAGCATCAGGAAGATTCAGACCCTGATTACTCCAGACCATATACCACTTTTTAGAGAACATTATGGAGGAGTCCTTGATGTGGTTATGGATTTGGACCCTTCACAGAGGAGCTTGATACATACTTGCCTGCAGTTCTATGATCCCCCTCTGAGGTGCTTCACCTTCCAGAATTTTCAGTTGGGACCCTTGCTGGAGGAATATTCATCACTGATTGGTGTACCTATCAGGGGTGGAATCCCCTTCAACCCTGAGATGGCTTTCCCCAGTAATGAGGAGATAGCAAAAGCATTACATCTGGAACCAGTTCTGATTGGGCAGAATTTGACATCTAAAGCTGGAATCTCTGGTTTTCATCTGGATTTCTTGACTTCTCAGGCTATTTTGAAGGCCTCTTTGGGGGAGTGGAAGGCAGTCTGTGCTCTGTTGGCCCTTAGCATATATGGGGTCATAATTTTTGCAGATGAGCCCAGGTTTGTTAGCAAGAGTGCAATCCATCTTTTCATCCTGAGGAACCCAGTACCCACCTTACTGGGAGATCTTTACTACTCTGTTCATCAAAGGAATGAAAAGCAAAGGGGAAGATTAGTGAGATGCTGTGCTCCTCTATTCCATACTTGGCTGCTCAAGCATTTGCCAAAGACTGATGCATTCTTGAACCCTCACCAGCAGAAGAACTGGGCTATGAGGCTTGTTGCCCTAACCTCATATGATATCAGGTGGTGCACCCAGAGCACCAAGGGCAGAGACATCATTACAAGTTGTGGGCAATTTCCCAATGTGCCTCTGATTGGAGTAAAGGGTTGCATCAACTACAACCCTCTGCTATTCAAAAGACAATTGGGCTATGCATTGGTCCATCCTCCTAGAGCACAGGATCTAACTGAGACCCTCTATTGTGAAATCAAGCCTAATCTGGCTATTGTCAGGCAGGCATCATGGGCTTGGGACAATGTGCAGACTAAGGGGGTAACCATTCTTGGAAGGTGCAACAATGTAGCCTCAGCCCAGTACTATGAGTGGGCTCATGCCAGAGCTCAAATTACTGGAATGCCTTTCACTATTGAAGATATACCTGGACCTTCCACAACACCACCTCCAGCAACTGTCAGCTTAGAGGAGTTTGAGAAATTGAAAGAGAGAAATGAGAAGCTGACTCAAGCTCTACAGAAGACCCTCTGGGAGAGGAGTGATGGTAGGTTGGATATTGAGAGGTTAGAAAAGCTGAAAGTGGAGCATTTGGCTAGAATTGAGAAGTCAGAGGATTACATTAAGAAGTCTAGGGCTGGAGAACAGATCTTGAAGAATGCCTGCAAGGAAGCTCAGTTCCAGAAGGCCAGGACTGATTTGTATCTAAAGGAGAGTCAAGCTAGGTGGGTCAGGATCACCGAAGCTCGCACTCAGGAGGATAAAAGGACTCAGGATAAGATTGAACAGATGGAAGCTAGTGCAAAAGAGCAACAGGAAGCCCTGGCAGCAGCCCAGAGGGAGATCTCAGAGCTGAAGATTAGAGCTGGTGTGAAGAGGTCAAAGGACCAGAGTCAACACAAGAGGCTAACTACAGCTGTTGCTACAAGGAATCTCCTTATCAGGAATCTTACAGAGCGTCCGGCTGATCCCGTGACTGAAGCACTTCTCAAGGAAGTTCAGGAAGATGAGTTTGGCCTTAGTATCTGACCTTTTGCTTGTTGTTGCTTTCTTTTCATTGTATTTTTCTTTATGTTGTATTTTTGACCCCTTAGAGGGCGTGTATTGTAAGGAAAAAACAAACTATGTATCATTTACTTTTTGTAATATATGCGTTGGTTTGTTTTACTTGAGTTCTTCCAAAGCAACATCACAAGCATCTTCTTCAAGGGTCTGGAAAGGTCAAAACCAAGTGCCAAGCCGGATACCTTAGATACAAATAAGCATACTGCATTGCATACTAACCCTTTTGTTTTGTTTTGCAGGTTTTTGTTTTATTGTTACTAACTCTGTTGTGAACTCAGGAACTATTGCTCGACGTCGAGGGTTTCCACTCAACCGTCCACACAGATACCCCACCCGCAACAATCTTCCGGGCATACAGATGGACCAAATGCAGCAGGACCTTACAGAGGTCAGGAATCAAATGACCAACGAGAGGTTGGAAATGAGGAATCAGATGACACAGTTTATGGAGGTGATGAACAATATGGCTCAAAGCCAGGAGAGGTTAAGAGCACTAGTAGAGGGGAGGAATCAGGAGGACCATCATCCAGGGACTGCTGGGACAAGCAACAATGAGAGAGTCCAACCTCATGTCAATCCCCCAGTCTTTGGACCCCACCAGCATCCAGAGATCAACATCCCTGTCAATGTGCAAGGGACTGCCACAGCAGGTAGAGTGCTGCAAGAAGACCCCCAGGAAGATCAGTTCACAGTGATGGGAGCTGGGGAGGAAGCCTATGACAGAAGGCTAGAAGAGATTGCTGAGAAGCTGAGATCCTTGGAGTCCCAGAATTCTTTGGGATTTGATGTTATGGACATGGGTCTAGTGGACGGGGTCAGGATCCCCCACAAATTTAAACCACCATGCTTTGAGAAGTATAACGGGACTTCCTGTCCCCGGACCCATTTACAATCCTTTCTGGGGAGGCTGAAGGCCTGTACCATGGACGAAAAGCTATGGATGTTTTATTTTGAGGATAGCTTAACTGGAGCATCGAGGGAATGGTACTCCCACTTGACAAGAGCAACCATTAGGTGCTGGAAGGACTTGGCAGAGGCCTTCATTAGACAATACCAGTACAACCTGGATATGACTCCCAACAGGACCCTCCTGATGGGGATGTCTCAGTCATCCAGGGAAAGCTTCCGTGAATACGCTCAAAGGTGGAGACAGCTTGCTGCTGCTGTCCAGCCACCCATGTCAGAGAGGGAGATGGCTGATATGTTTATGAACACCCTCCAAGGGACTTACATTGATAGGCTAGCTGCCTTCTCATCTACCAGCTTTGCAGATGTAGTCATAGCCGGGGAGAGAATTGAAAGCCTATTGAAGATGGGTAAGATCTCAGACAACGGTGCAAGCTCGTCCAACAACCCAAGAAAGCCTTTTGCAGGCCCAAGAAGAACTGGTGAAACCAATGCTATCCACACCAACAGGGGCAGGCCCCAATATGTTCATAGGTCTGTAGCAGCAGTCACCATTCCCACTCCGATCCATCCTCAACCAGCTTATCAACCTCAGCAACAGAATTACCAGCAACAAACTCAGTATCCTCCTCAAAGAAATTACAACAACAGCAACACCAACAACAACAATCAGCAGAGACCATTCCAACAAAGGGCCTCTCAGGCCAGCAGGGTGATCGATCCGATCCCTATGCCCTATGCCACATTACTGCCGCAACTCCTGAAACTCAACCTAGTTGAGCTAAGAACATTGGCACCTCCAGATCCTAACAGTCTGCCCAGAAATTATGACGCCAGCGCCAGATGTGCTTTTCACTCAAACGCACCTGGCCATAGCACAGAGAAGTGTAGAGCCTTGCACATGAAGGTACAAGACCTGGTAGACTCCAAAGCTCTGAACTTTGCACCACCACCAAATGTTAACAAGAACCCTATGCCACACCACGGTGGTCCCAGAATCAATGCTATTGAAGAAGACAAGCCGTCTTACTTGATAACCAGTGTGGGTCAGATTCGGACACCCTTGGTGGAGATTAAAGCTCAATTCCTTGAATGTCAAATGTTCCCGGGATGCGAGCTAGGGTGTGCTTATTGCAACATTTCAGTGAATGGCTGTGATAACTTGAGGGATGGCATAGATGGTCTCATCCAGAGTGGCCTGCTTCAAATCACGACATCAATACCTACCAATCCAGCAATCTCCTTAACAACAATTCCAGAATCTTCTACAACTGCAACAACCATTGTTCCAGACAACTTTTCGGTTTCATCAACAAATGTTTCATCTGTTACTTCAACGGACCAGATATCAGCAAACGTCCCTTCTACAACTTCAGCACCCCTTCATTCAGAGTCTCCTACAACAACAACACCCATCCATCCAACAATGTCTCCTACAACATCAGCAACCAACAATGAAAGTGTCGCAACAGTGACAATTTATTATGATCCTGCCGATGATTCTGCCTACAACTCACAAAATGCCACTCCTATCAGAGCACCAGTCACAATATATTATGATCCACAGACTATCACGGTTCCTTCCGCAGCTGCCATCAGTCCAGTCACTGTCACAGTGCCTGGGCCAGTACCTTATGAAAGCAGTAATGCCATCCCTTGGCATTACGGTTCTGATTTATACTGCGAGGGACAGAAAATCACTCTCGAATCATCAACTTCTTCACCACAAATAGACAATGTGGGGGGAGGCGGAGGCTTCACTCGAAGCGGACGTCTCTTTGCCCCGCAAATTCAAAGACCCACTGCTGAAGCAGAAGCTGCTGCCAAGGCAAAAGGGAAGAGCATGGTGCAAGAAGAGCAAATTGTTAAAGAAGCTTTGAAAACACCTTTTGATCAAGAAGTTGATGAATTCATGAGAATCATCAAGAAGAGTGATTACAAGATAGTGGACCAGCTTCACCAGACGCCTTCCAAGATCTCCATTCTATCATTGCTTATGTGCTCCGAGGCTCATCGGAACGCACTGCTCAAAGTCTTGCACGCAGCTTATGTGCCAGAAGAGATCACGGTCAATCAGTTGGAAGCTGTGGTTGGAAATGTTAATGCTAGTAATGGACTAGGATTCACCAACACTGATTTGACTACGGAAGGCCGCAATCATAACAAGGCTTTGCACATTACCATGGAATGTAAAGGTGCAGTTCTTTCCCATGTGCTGGTAGACACAGGATCATCCCTCAATGTCTTACCCAAAAAGGCCCTTGTGAAGCTGGAATATGAAGGATTGGCATTACGACCCAGCAACTTAGTGGTGAGAGCCTTTGACGGCTCTAAGAGATCAGTTCTGGGAGAAATTGAGTTGCCTGTAACGATTGGCCCACAGACTTTCAAAACGACCTTCTACGTGATGGACATTCAGCCTGCCTACAGCTGTTTGTTGGGTAGACCATGGATTCATGCCGCTGGCGCAGTAACGTCTACCCTTCACCAGAAGTTAAAATTTGAGTGGGAAGGCCAAGTCGTTACTATTTGTGGAGAGGAGGATATTTTTGTTAGCCATCTGGCTACTTATAAATACATTGAGATGGATGGGGAGATCCACGAGACGATGAGTCAAGGGTTTGAGGCCCTGAATGTTAATGAAACCTCCGCTGTACTTGGGACTTCCATGACATCCTACCAGCAGGCCCGGAAGGTGGTGGAAGAAGGAAACACTCAAGGCTGGGGCAAATTGTTGCCTGTGGAGAAGAAAGAAGATAGATTTGGGTTGGGTTACAAACCAACTCAAGAAGATCAAGCAGAGGCTGCTAAGAAGCCCAACTTTGTTAGTGGGGGGATGCTTACCCCCGATGCTGTCAACAACTTGGAAGATGAGTCGGAAGATGAACGCAACCTGGAAAGTTGGATTCGTCCAAAGGTCCCGGGGAGCAGTATCTCAAACTGGTCTTCCCAGGAAATTATAAGAGTTACTCCTGCAGAGTAATTATTATTTCCTGTATATTTTAAGCATGCATCAAGTCTTGCATCTTGCCCAAGATGACAAGACTCATTTTGTAATCGGGCCATCTGTAATTTTTGTGCAACAAGATTAATCAATGAAATATCAGACATCTTTTGCAAACGAGTCTTTTTCTTTTCCGCTCACTGTTTTCCATTTTTCTTTTTGTACAAAAATAAATGGCAATGTTTTCAAAATGACAACTATATTTCACTTTTCTAAACAAGATTAAAATCAATCACTAAAATGAACAAACTGAACCCTTGCAGAGAGTGCCTTCCAGACAGCACCGACAACAGCACGGCTATGACTTCGTATGACTCTGACAATCCCATCAATCAAGCTGATGAAGGGGTTGAAGAAGACTACGAGCTTCCTGAAGAGCTAGCCAGGTTGTTGAGACAAGAGGAGAAGGTTATCACTCCTCATCAGGAGGAGGTGGAAACAATTAATCTTGGTACAGATGAAGATGTGAAAGAAATTAAAATCGGGGCCTGCTTACAAGATTCAGTGAAGAGACAACTGATTGACCTGCTTCAGGAATATGTGGATGTGTTTGCTTGGTCTTATCAAGATATGCCAGGGTTGGACACCGATATTGTTACGCACAAGCTGCCTTTAAGAGAAGAATGCCCACCGGTTAAACAGAAACTGCGCCGTACTCGCCCAGACATGGCAATGAAGATCAAAGAAGAGGTACAAAAGCAATGGGACGCCGGTTTCCTTGCTGTGACTAGCTATCCACCGTGGGTTGCTAATATTGTGCCTGTGCCTAAGAAAGACGGCAAAGTGAGGATGTGTGTTGACTACCGGGATCTGAACAGAGCCAGCCCAAAAGATGACTTCCCATTACCTCACATTGATGTATTGGTTGATAATACGGCTCAGTTCTCGGTATTCTCCTTCATGGACGGATTTTCAGGATACAATCAGATCAAGATGTCACCTGAAGACATGGAGAAGACAACTTTCATCACACCCTGGGGCACTTTCTGTTATAAGGTGATGCCATTTGGATTGAAGAATGCTGGTGCAACATATCAACGGGCTATGGTAACACTATTCCACGATATGATCCATAAAGAAATCGAGTGTTATGTGGATGACATGATTGCCAAGTCCCTTACAGAGGAAGACCACCTGGTAAATCTGCTGAAGCTATTCAAGCGTCTGAGGAAGTACCAACTGAAGTTGAACCCCAACAAGTGCACATTCGGGGTGCGATCTGGTAAGCTGCTGGGTTTTATTGTAAGCGAGAAGGGGATTGAAGTGGACCCTGATAAGGTCAAAGCCATTCAAGAAATGCCTGCACCGAAAACTGAGAAAGAAGTTCGGGGGTTTCTAGGTAGGTTGAACTACATTTCACGATTCATATCTCACCTTACTGCAACCTGTGAGCCTTTGTTCAAGCTGTTAAGAAAAGAACAGACGGTCAGGTGGAATGAGGACTGCCAAAGGGCTTTTGACAAGATCAAGGAATACCTGCAAGAACCACCAATCCTTATGCCTCCAGTCGAAGGAAGACCTCTGATAATGTACTTGACAGTATTAGAAGAGTCAATGGGGTGTGTGCTGGGCCAGCATGACGAGTCTGGTCGAAAAGAGTATGCAATATACTACCTAAGCAAAAAGTTTACCGACTGTGAACAACGTTATTCACTGCTCGAGAAAACTTGTTGTGCTTTAGCGTGGGCTGCTCGCCGACTGAGACAGTATATGTTGACCCACACTACTTTATTGATATCCAAAATGGACCCAGTTAAGTACATTTTCGAGAAGCCAGCTCTTACCGGACGGGTTGCAAGATGGCAAATGATTCTCACGGAATATGACATCCAGTACACCTCTCAGAAAGCCATCAAGGGCAGTGTACTATCTGAATATCTTGCTAAGCAACCTATTGATGACTACCAACCTATGAGATTTGACTTCCCTGATGAAGACATCATGTTCATAAAAGCGAAAGATCATGAAGAGCCTATTCACACTGAAGGGCCTGACCCGGAAGAAGAATGGACTATGATGTTTGATGGGGCTGTTAATATGCATGGTCGTGGTGTTGGTGCAGTGCTCATTACACCTAAAGGAGTTCACATGCCTTTCTCGGCAAAGCTCACCTTCAACTGCACTAACAACGAAGCTGAATACGAAGCTTGCATTATGGGTCTTGAGGAAGCCATTGACCTCTGGATCAAGACATTGACTGTATTCGGAGATTCAGCTCTGGTAGTTAATCAAACCAACGGCAAATGGTACACCCACCAGGATCATCTGATACCTTATAGGGATTATACAAGGAGGTTATTGACGTTCTTCACAACGGTCAAGCTTGAGTATATCCCTAGGGAAGAGAATCAGTTTGCAGATGCTCTGGCTACCATTTCATCTATGATCAAAGTTCAAGCTGCCAACTTTGTACCTCAGATTTCAGTGTCCAGACTTGACAGACCGGCATACGTGTTCGCAGCAGATGTCGTCAAAGATGATAAGCCTTGGTTCCATGACATTAAGCGCTTCTTGGAGGATCAAACATACCCATCTGGGGCATCTTCCAATGATAAGAAGACTTTGAGAAGGCTTGCTGGTAGTTTCTTTTTGAATACTGATGGTTCCCTGTACAAAAGAAACTTTGATATGGTACTCCTCAGATGCGTTGATAGAACAGAAGCAGACTTGTTAATGCATGAAGTGCACGAAGGATCCTTTGGTACCCATGCTGGAGGGCATGCCATGGCCAAGAAGTTGCTAAGATCAGGTTATTACTGGATCACAATGGATGCTGACTGTTGTGCCTATGCCAGAAAATGCCATAAATGCCAGATCTATGCGGATAAGGTGCATGTGCCTCCCAATCCTCTGAATATAATGTCTTCACCCTGGCCCTTTGCCATGTGGGGCATTGATATGATTGGCAAGATTGAGCCGATTGCTTCAAACGGCCACAGATTCATCCTGGTCGCCATTGACTATTTCACCAAGTGGGTTGAAGCAGCCTCATATGCAAATGTTACAAGGCAAGTGGTAGCCAGATTTCTGAAGAGAGATATCATCTGCCGGTACGGGGTTCCCGAGCGAATCATTACTGATAATGGTTCCAACTTAAACAACAAAATGATGGCTGAGCTATGCCGGGACTTCAAGATCCAACACCACAATTCTTCTCCTTATAGGCCAAAGATGAATGGCGCTGTTGAGGCGGCTAACAAGAATATCAAGAAGATTGTGCAGAAGATGGTAGTCACCTACAAAGACTGGCATGAAATGCTACCATTTGCCTTGCATGGGTACCGCACGTCAATCAGAACATCCACTGGGGCAACACCGTATCAGCTTGTATATGGTATGGAAGCAGTCCTACCTGTTGAAGTTGAGTTACCCTCCCTACGGGTACTGATGGATGTTAAACTGAACGAAACAGAATGGGTCCGATCCCGATACGAGCAACTGAGTCTGATCGAAGAGAAAAGATTGGCTGCAATCTGTCATGGGCAGTTGTATCAGAAAAGAATGAAGAAAGCCTTCGATCAGAAAGTCCGGCTCCGAGAGTACCAAGTAGGAGATCTTGTGCTGAAAAGACTCCTCCCTCCTCATACAGACCACAGGGGCAAGTGGACTCCGAACTATGAAGGACCATTCGTGGTAAAGAAAGTTTTCTCTGGCGGAGCACTGATGCTCAGCACCATGGATGGTGAAGACTTCCCGTCCCCTGTAAATTCAGATGCAGTTAAAAAATACTTCGCGTAAAAAGACCCGCTGGACATAAAAACAGAATGTAAGTCCAGGCAAAAATAGGGCATCCCGGCGAGTCAAAAACAGAATAAAAGACTCGGGTAAAAATAAGGGAAAATAAACAAAAAATGTACACCCGCTGAGTTGAAAGGCCGCATTGGACAACTCAGGCAAAAAATGGGTATCCCGATGGATTGAAAACCCGAAAGGGCGATCCATGCAAAATAAGGGAATAAGCGAACAACTGCATTCTGAATTCGTCTGTATCACTTACAACCGGTTAAGCTTCAAAAGGATCAAGCTTCTGTCAGAATCAGGCTTCTTCAGAAAGCAAGACGAGAAGAATGTCAAATGTCATACGAGTCGTAGCAAGAGGGAAGCTCCTTGAAGCGTCGTCAACATTGCCAGCATTTTGTTTCTCAATTTGTAAACAATCTCCTCATTCCAGGGGATATGTTTCTTTGACTGTATCTTGCCAATCCAGGGCACATGAATTAATAAAATCAGATTTTTCAGTCATGTTTCGTTTTGTACATTTTTATTTGCAAAAAATGTCTGATGTCTTAAAGGAAACTGATTGCATGAATACAGATGTTATCTTTAAAAATAAAGAAAATAAAACACGTGCTTGCAGGGAATATACTTACTCTCAGAAGTATCTCACTCCTATGACGGAATCCGGTAAAGGGTGCCTCGGGATTACTTGTGCGTTTCTCTGTCTTTGCAGGATTGCAGGTATTCAAAAGCGCAACATGGGGCATGAAAGCTTCACCCCGGCAAGCTGGCAAATTAACACTCACTCAGTCTTAGCACTCAAGGTGTTTTCTCCCCAGCTGAGTTGTCACTTGTTGCTTCTCCCAACCGAGTTGCCAATCATTCTTCCTCAGTCAAGTACAAAAGCCAGGGAACCACTTCCCCACAGAGTTTCAGCCTCTATCCGGAAGAGCAACGCACGAAGGAATCACAACAGAGTGACGAAAGCTTCTACAGACCCCAGATGGGTCCCTCATTGTCAGGAATAGGTCTATCATTGACCCATTTCCCCAAGCAGAATCATTTCATCAGATCTACCAATGATCTCACCCCCAGCTGGGATGTTTGCTTCAAGCAAGATCGACCAGAGATCTTCACAGCAATGGGATCCGAATCTCGGATTGGTATCTTTTGCGTAATCATAGCATTCGCATCATATTCACCAAACAAAGCGTATTATTCCGTCTTAATGCGGAGCATTACGGCAAAAATCAAACATGTTGCATAATCATAAGTCATGGTCTGAGTCAAGCACCTGTGAACATTGTCAATCCATCAACAATATACGGAATTCTCCCCGGATTCCCCAGCAAAAGCAGTTGCCTCACATTCACCAATA